>CAMITZ010000094.1:0-1200000 GCA_946251845.1 Andrena fulva | reverse complement strand
AGGGCAACTTTGGCCCGTGGTCGTGGGGACGACCCTATAGTCGTCGGACATGTCGGCGGCTGGCCAAACTAGACCCGAGGTGGTGGGGACGACCCTATAATCGTCGGACATGTCGGCGGCGGGCCAACCTAGTCCCGGAGTCGTGGGGACGACCCTATAGTCGTCGGACATGTCTGCGGCTGGCCAACCCAGTCCCGGGCCGTGGGGACGACCCTATAGTCGTCGGAAAAGTCGGCGGCGGGCCAACCTAGTCCCGGGGTCGTGGAGACGACCCTATAGACGTCGGACATGTCGGCGGCGGGCCAACCTAGTCCCGGGGTCGTGGGGACGACCCTATAGTCGTCGGACAAGTCGGCGGCGGGCCAACCTAGTCCCGGGGTCGTGGGGACGACCCTATAGTCGTCGGACATGTTGGCGGCTGGCCAGCTTTGGCCCGGGGTAGTGGGGGCGACCCTATAGTCGTCGGACATGTCGGCGGCAGGGCAACTTTGGCCCGTGTTCTTGGGGACGACCCTATAGTCGTCGGACATGTCGGTGACTGGCCAACCTAGTCCCGGGTTCGTGGGGACGACCCTATAGACGTCGGACATGTCGGCGGCGGGCCAACCTAGTCCCGGGGTCGTGGGGACGACCCTATAGTCGTCGGACATGTTGGCGGCTGGCCAGCTTTGGCCCGGGGTAGTGGGGGCGACCCTATAGTCGTCGGACATGTCGGCGGCAGGGCAACTTTGGCCCGTGTTCTTGGGGACGACCCTATAGTCGTCGGACATGTCGGTGACTGGCCAACCTAGTCCCGGGTTCGTGGGGACGACCCTATAGACGTCGGACATGTCGGCGGCTGGCCAGCTTTGGCCCGGGGTAGTGGGGGCGACCCTATAGACGTCGGACATGTCGGCGGCTGGCCAACCTAGTCCCGGGGTGGTAGGGACGACCCTATAGTCGTCGGACATGTCGGCGGCAGGGCAACTTTGGCCCGTGGTCGTGGGGACGACCCTATAGTCGTCGGACATGTCGGCGGCTGGCCAACCTAGACCCGAGGTGGTGGGGACGACCCTATAGTCGTCGGACATGTCGGCGGCGGGCCAATCTAGTCCCGGGGTCGTGGGGACGACCCTATAGTCGTCGGACATGTCGGCGGCTGGCCAACTTTGGCCCGGGGCGTGGGGACGACCCTATAGTCGTCGGACATGTCGACGGCGGGCCAACCTAGACCCGGGGTCGTGGGGACGTCCCTATAGTCGTCGGACATGATGGTGGCGGGCCAATCTAGTCCCGGGGTCGTGGGGACGACCCTATAGTCGTCGGACATTCCGGTGACTGGCCAACCTAGTCCCGGGGTCGTGGAGACGACCCTATAGTCGTCGGACAAGTCGGCGGCGGGCCAACCTAGTGCCGTGGTCGTGGGGACGACCGTATAGTCGTCGGACATGTCGGCGGCTGGCCAACCTTGTCCCGGGGTCGTGGGGACGACCCTATAGTCGTCGGACATGATGGCGGCTGGCCAGCTTTGGCCCGGGGTCGTGGGGACGACCCTATAGTCGTCGGACATGATGGTGGCGGGCCAATCTAGTCCTGGGGTCGTTGGGGCGACCCTATAGTCGTCGGAAAAGTCGGCGGCGGGCCAACCTAGACCCGCGGTCGTGGGGACGACCCTATAGTCGTCGGACATGTCGGCGGCAGGGCAACTTTGGCCCGTGGTCGTGAGGACGACCCTATAGTCGTCGGACATGTCGGTGACTGGCCAACCTAGTCCCGGGGTCGTGGGGACGACCCTATAGTCGTCGGACATGTCGGCGGCAGGGCAACTTTGGCCCGTGGTCGTGGGGACGACCCTATAGTCGTCGGACAAGTCGGCGGCGGGCCAACCTAGTCCCGTGGTCGTGGGGACGACCGTATAGTCGTCGGACATGTCGGCGGCTGGCCAAGCTAGTCCCGGGGTCGTGGGGACGACCCTACAGTCGTCGGACAAGTCGGCGGCGGGCCAACCTAGTCCCGGGGTCGTGGAGACGACCCTATAGACGTCGGACAATTCGGCGGCGGGCCAACCTAGTCCCGGGGTCGTGGGAACGACCCTATAGTCGTCGGACATGTTGGCGGCTGGCCAGCTTTGGCCCGTGGTCGTGGGGACGACCCTATAGTCGTCGGACATGTCGGCGGCAGGGCATCTTTGGCCCGTGGCCGCTGGGACGGCCCTATAGTCGTCGGACATGTCGGCGGCTGGCCAACCTAGTCCCGGGGTCGTGGAGACGACCCTATAGTCGTCGGACAAGTCGGCGGCGGGCCAACCTAGTCCCGGGGTCGTGGGGGCGACCCTATAGCCGTCGGACATGATGGTGGCGGGCCAATCTAGTCCCGGGGTCGTGGGGACGACCCTATAGTCGTCGGACATTCCGGTGACTGGCCAACCTAGTCCCGGGGTCGTGGAGACGACCCTATAGTCGTCGGACAAGTCGGCGGCGGGCCAACCTAGTGCCGTGGTCGTGGGGACGACCGTATAGTCGTCGGACATGTCGGCGGCTGGCCAACCTTGTCCCGGGGTCGTGGGGACGACCCTATAGTCGTCGGACATGATGGCGGCAGGGCATCTTTGGCCCGTGGCCGCTGGGACGGCCCTATAGTCGTCGGACATGTCGGCGGCTGGCCAACCTAGTCCCGGGGTCGTGGAGACGACCCTATAGTCGTCGGACAAGTCGGCGGCGGGCCAACCTAGTCCCGGGGTCGCGGGGACGACCCTATAGCCGTCGGACAAGTCGGCGGCGGGCCAACCTAGTCCCGGGGTCGTGGGGACGACCCTATAGTCGTCGGACATGTCGGCGGCAGGGCATCTTTGGCCCGTGGTCGCGGGGACGACCCTATAGTCGTCGGACATGTCGGCGGCTGGCCAACCTAGTCCCGGGGTCGTGGTGACGACCCTATAGTCGTCGGACATGTCTGCGGCTGGCCAACCTAGTCCCGGGCCGTGCGGACGACCCTACAGTCGTCGGAAAAGTCGGCGGTGGGCCAACCTAGTCCCGGGGACGTGGAGACGACCCTATAGAAGTCGGACATGTCGGCGGCGGGCCAACCTAGTCCCGGGGTCGTGGGGACGACCCTATAGTCGTCGCACATGTCGGCGGCTGGCCAACCTAGTCGCGGGATCATGGGGACGACCCTATAGTCGTCGGACATGTCGGCGGCAGGGCATCTTTGGCCCGTGGTCGCGGGGACGACCCTATAGTCGTCGGACATGTCGGCGGCTGGCCAACCTAGTCCCGGGGTCGTGGAGACGACCCTATAGTCGTCGGACAAGTCGGCGGCGGGCCAACCTAGTCCCGGGGTCGTGGGGACGACCCTATAGTCGTCGGACAAGTCGGCGGCGGGCCAACCTACTCCCGGGGTCGTGGGGACGACCCTATAGTCGTCGGACATGTCGGCGGCAGGGCAACTTTGGCCCGTGGTCGTGAGGACGACCCTATAGTCGTCGGACATGTCGGTGACTGGCCAACCTAGTCCCGGGGTCGTGGGGACGACCCTATAGTCGTCGGACATGTCGGCGGCAGGGCAACTTTGGCCCGTGGTCGTGGGGACGACCCTATAGTCGTCGGACAAGTCGGCGGCGGGCCAACCTAGTCCCGTGGTCGTGGGGACGACCGTATAGTCGTCGGACATGTCGGCGGCTGGCCAAGCTAGTCCCGGGGTCGTGGGGACGACCCTACAGTCGTCGGACAAGTCGGCGGCGGGCCAACCTAGTCCCGGGGTCGTGGAGACGACCCTATAGACGTCGGACAATTCGGCGGCGGGCCAACCTAGTCCCGGGGTCGTGGGAACGACCCTATAGTCGTCGGACATGTTGGCGGCTGGCCAGCTTTGGCCCGTGGTCGTGGGGACGACCCTATAGTCGTCGGACATGTCGGCGGCAGGGCATCTTTGGCCCGTGGCCGCTGGGACGGCCCTATAGTCGTCGGACATGTCGGCGGCTGGCCAACCTAGTCCCGGGGTCGTGGAGACGACCCTATAGTCGTCGGACAAGTCGGCGGCGGGCCAACCTAGTCCCGGGGTCGTGGGGACGACCCTATAGCCGTCGGACATGATGGTGGCGGGCCAATCTAGTCCCGGGGTCGTGGGGACGACCCTATAGTCGTCGGACATTCCGGTGACTGGCCAACCTAGTCCCGGGGTCGTGGAGACGACCCTATAGTCGTCGGACAAGTCGGCGGCGGGCCAACCTAGTGCCGTGGTCGTGGGGACGACCGTATAGTCGTCGGACATGTCGGCGGCTGGCCAACCTTGTCCCGGGGTCGTGGGGACGACCCTATAGTCGTCGGACATGATGGCGGCAGGGCATCTTTGGCCCGTGGCCGCTGGGACGGCCCTATAGTCGTCGGACATGTCGGCGGCTGGCCAACCTAGTCCCGGGGTCGTGGAGACGACCCTATAGTCGTCGGACAAGTCGGCGGCGGGCCAACCTAGTCCCGGGGTCGTGGGGACGACCCTATAGCCGTCGGACAAGTCGGCGGCGGGCCAACCTAGTCCCGGGGTCGTGGGGACGACCCTATAGTCGTCGGACATGTCGGCGGCAGGGCATCTTTGGCCCGTGGTCGCGGGGACGACCCTATAGTCGTCGGACATGTCGGCGGCTGGCCAACCTAGTCCCGGGGTCGTGGTGACGACCCTATAGTCGTCGGACATGTCTGCGGCTGGCCAACCTAGTCCCGGGCCGTGCGGACGACCCTACAGTCGTCGGAAAAGTCGGCGGTGGGCCAACCTAGTCCCGGGGACGTGGAGACGACCCTATAGAAGTCGGACATGTCGGCGGCGGGCCAACCTAGTCCCGGGGTCGTGGGGACGACCCTATAGTCGTCGCACATGTCGGCGGCTGGCCAACCTAGTCGCGGGATCGTGGGGACGACCCTATAGTCGTCGGACATGTCGGCGGCAGGGCATCTTTGGCCCGTGGTCGCGGGGACGACCCTATAGTCGTCGGACATGTCGGCGGCTGGCCAACCTAGTCCCGGGGTCGTGGAGACGACCCTATAGTCGTCGGACAAGTCGGCGGCGGGCCAACCTAGTCCCGGGGTCGTGGGGACGACCCTATAGTCGTCGGACAAGTCGGCGGCGGGCCAACCTACTCCCGGGGTCGTGGGGACGACCCTATAGTCGTCGGACATGTCGGCGGCAGGGCAACTTTGGCCCGTGGTCGTGGGGACGACCCTATTGTCGTCGGACATGACGGTGGCGGGCCAATCTAGTCCCGGGGTCGTGGGGACGACCCTATTGTCGTCGGACATGTCGGCGGCTGGCCAACCTAGTCGCGGGATCGTGGGGACGACCCTATAGTCGTCGGACAAGTCGGCGGCGGGCCAACCTACTCCCGGGGTCGTGGGGACGACCCTATAGTCGTCGGACATGTTGGCGGCAGGGCAACTTTGGCCCGTGGTCGTGGGGACGACCCTATTGTCGTCGGACATGACGGTGGCGGGCCAATCTAGTCCCGGGGTCGTGGAGACGACCCTATAGTCGTCGGACATGTCGGCGGCTGGCCAGCTTTGGCCCGTGGTCGTGGGGACGACCCTATAGTCGTCGGATATGTCGGAGGCTGGCCAACCTAGTCCCGGGGTGGTAGGCACGGCCCTATAGTCGTAGGACAAGTCGGCCGCGGGCCAACTTAGGCCCGGGGTCGTGGGGACAACCCTATAGTCGTCGGACATGTCGGCGACCAGGGCAACATTGGCCCGGGGACGTGGGGACGACCCTATTGTCGTCGGACATGTCGGCGGCTGGCCAACCTAGTCGCGGGATCGTGGGGACGACCCTATGGTCGTCGGACATGTCGGCGGCGGGCCAACGTATGCCCAGGGTCGTAGGCACGAACCTATATTCGTCGGACATGACGGTGGCGGGCCAATCTAGTCCCGGGGTCGTTGGGACGACCCTATAGTCGCCGGACTAGTCGGCGGCGGGCCAACCTAGTCCCGGGGTCGTGGGGACGACTCTATAGTCGTCGGACAAGTCGGCGGCGGCCAACCTAGTCCCGGGGTCGTGGAGACGACCCTATAGACGTCGGACATGTCGGCGGCGGGCCAACCTAGTCCCGGGGCCGTGGGGACGACCCTATAGTCGTCGGACATGTCGGCGGCAGGGCATCTTTGGCCCGTGGTCGCGGGGACGACCCTATAGTCGTCGGACATGTCGGCGGCGGGCCGACCTAGTCCCGGGGTCGTGGAGACGACCCTATAGTCATCGGACATGTCGGCGGCTTGCCAACCTAGTCCCGGGGTAGTAGGGACGACCCTATAGTCGTAAGACAAGTCGGCGGCGGGCCAATCTAGTCCCGGGGTCGTGGGGACGACCCTATAGTCGTCGGACATGTCGGCGGCAGGGCAACTTTGGCCCGTGGTCGTGGGGACGACCCTATTGTCGTCGGACATGACGGTGGCGGGCCAATCTAGTCCCGGGGTCGTGGGGACGACCCTATTGTCGTCGGACATGTCGGCGGCTGGCCAACGTAGACGCGGGATCGTGGGGACGACCCTATAGTCGTTGGACATGTCGGCGGCGGGCCAACGTATGCCCAGTGTCGTAGGCACGAACCTATATTCGTCGGACATGACTGCGGCGGGCCAACCTAGTCCCGGGGTAGTGGGGACGACCCTATAGTCGTCGGACATGTCGGCGGCTGGCCAGCTTTGGCCCGTGGTCGTGGGGACGACCCTATAGTCGTCGGACATGTCGGCGGCTGGCCAACCTAGTCCCGGGGTCGTGGAGACGACCCTATAGTCGTCGGACATGTCGGCGGCTGGCCAGCTTTGTCCGGTGGTCGTGGGGACGACACTATTGTCGTCGGACATGACGGTGGCGGGCCAATCTAGTCCCGGGGTCGTGCGGACGACCCTATAGTCGTCGGACATGTCGGCGGCAGGTCAACTTTGGCGCGTGGTCGTGGGGACGACCCTATAGTCGTCGGACATGTCGGCGGCTGGCCAGCTTTGGCCCGGGGTCGTGGGGACGACCCTATAGTCGTCGGACATGATGGCGGCTGGCCAGCTTTGGCCCGGGGTCGTGGGGACGACCCTATAGTCGTCGGACATGATGGTGGCGGGCCAATCTAGTCCTGGGGTCGTGGGGGCGACCCTATAGTCGTCGGAAAAGTCGGCGGCGGGCCAACCTAGACCCGCGGTCGTGGGGACGACCCTATAGTCGTCGGACATGTCGGCGGCAGGGCAACTTTGGCCCGTGGTCGTGAGGACGACCCTATAGTCGTCGGACATGTCGGTGACTGGCCAACCTAGTCCCGGGGTCGTGGGGACGACCCTATAGTCGTCGGACATGTCGGCGGCAGGGCAACTTTGGCCCGTGGTCGTGGGGACGACCCTATAGTCGTCGGACAAGTCGGCGGCGGGCCAACCTAGTCCCGGGGTCGTGGAGACGACCCTATAGACGTCGGACAATTCGGCGGCGGGCCAACCTAGTCCCGGGGTCGTGAGAACGACCCTATAGTCGTCGGACATGTTGGCGGCTGGCCAGCTTTGGCCCGTGGTCGTGGGGACGACCCTATAGTCGTCGGACATGTCGGCGGCAGGGCATCTTTGGCCCGTGGCCGCTGGGACGGCCCTATAGTCGTCGGACATGTCGGCGGCTGGCCAACCTAGTCCCGGGGTCGTGGTGACGACCCTATAGTCGTCGGACATGTCTGCGGCTGGCCAACCTAGTCCCGGGCCGTGCGGACGACCCTACAGTCGTCGGAAAAGTCGGCGGCGGGCCAACCTAGTCCCGGGGACGTGGAGACGACCCTATAGAAGTCGGACATGTCGGCGGCGGGCCAACCTAGTCCCGGGGTCGTGGAGACGACCCTATAGTCGTCGGACATGTCGGCGGCTGGCCAGCTTTGTCCGGTGGTCGTGGGGACGACACTATTGTCGTCGGACATGACGGTGGCGGGCCAATCTAGTCCCGGGGTCGTGGGGACGACCCTATTGTCGTCGGACATGTCGGCGGCTGGCCAACCTAGTCGCGGGATCGTGGGGACGACCCTATAGTCGTCGGACAAGTCGGCGGCGGGCCAACCTACTCCCGGGGTCGTGGGGACGACCCTATAGTCGTCGGACATGTCGGCGGCAGGGCAACTTTGGCCCGTGGTCGTGGGGACGACCCTATTGTCGTCGGACATGACGGTGGCGGGCCAATCTAGTCCCGGGGTCGTGGAGACGACCCTATAGTCGTCGGACATGTCGGCGGCTGGCCAGCTTTGGCCCGTGGTCGTGGGGACGACCCTATAGTCGTCGGATATGTCGGAGGCTGGCCAACCTAGTCCCGGGGTGGTAGGCACGGCCCTATAGTCGTAGGACAAGTCGGCCGCGGGCCAACTTAGGCCCGGGGTCGTGGGGACAACCCTATAGTCGTCGGACATGTCGGCGGCAGGGCAACATTGGCCCGGGGACGTGGGTACGACCCTATTGTCGTCGGACATGTCGGCGGCTGGCCAACCTAGTCGCGGGATCGTGGGGACGACCCTATGGTCGTCGGACATGTCGGCGGCGGGCCAACGTATGCCCAGGGTCGTAGGCACGAACCTATATTCGTCGGACATGACGGTGGCGGGCCAATCTAGTCCCGGGGTCGTTGGGACGACCCTATAGTCGCCGGACTAGTCGGCGGCGGGCCAACCTAGTCCCGGGGTCGTGGGGACGACTCTATAGTCGTCGGACAAGTCGGCGGCGGCCAACCTAGTCCCGGGGTCGTGGAGACGACCCTATAGACGTCGGACAAGTCGGCGGCGGGCCAACCTACTCCCGGGGTCGTGGGGACGACCCTATAGTCGTCGGACATGTCGGCGGCAGGGCAACTTTGGCCCGTGGTCGTGGGGACGACCCTATAGTCGTCGGACAAGTCGGCGGCGGGCCAACCTAGTCCCGTGGTCGTGGGGACGACCGTATAGTCGTCGGACATGTCGGCGGCTGGCCAAGCTAGTCCCGGGGTCGTGGGGACGACCCTACAGTCGTCGGACAAGTCGGCGGCGGGCCAACCTAGTCCCGGGGTCGTGGAGACGACCCTATAGACGTCGGACAATTCGGCGGCGGGCCAACCTAGTCCCGGGGTCGTGGGAACGACCCTATAGTCGTCGGACATGTTGGCGGCTGGCCAGCTTTGGCCCGTGGTCGTGGGGACGACCCTATAGTCGTCGGACATGTCGGCGGCAGGGCATCTTTGGCCCGTGGCCGCTGGGACGGCCCTATAGTCGTCGGACATGTCGGCGGCTGGCCAACCTAGTCCCGGGGTCGTGGAGACGACCCTATAGTCGTCGGACAAGTCGGCGGCGGGCCAACCTAGTCCCGGGGTCGTGGGGGCGACCCTATAGCCGTCGGACATGATGGTGGCGGGCCAATCTAGTCCCGGGGTCGTGGGGACGACCCTATAGTCGTCGGACATTCCGGTGACTGGCCAACCTAGTCCCGGGGTCGTGGAGACGACCCTATAGTCGTCGGACAAGTCGGCGGCGGGCCAACCTAGTGCCGTGGTCGTGGGGACGACCGTATAGTCGTCGGACATGTCGGCGGCTGGCCAACCTTGTCCCGGGGTCGTGGGGACGACCCTATAGTCGTCGGACATGATGGCGGCAGGGCATCTTTGGCCCGTGGCCGCTGGGACGGCCCTATAGTCGTCGGACATGTCGGCGGCTGGCCAACCTAGTCCCGGGGTCGTGGAGACGACCCTATAGTCGTCGGACAAGTCGGCGGCGGGCCAACCTAGTCCCGGGGTCGCGGGGACGACCCTATAGCCGTCGGACAAGTCGGCGGCGGGCCAACCTAGTCCCGGGGTCGTGGGGACGACCCTATAGTCGTCGGACATGTCGGCGGCAGGGCATCTTTGGCCCGTGGTCGCGGGGACGACCCTATAGTCGTCGGACATGTCGGCGGCTGGCCAACCTAGTCCCGGGGTCGTGGTGACGACCCTATAGTCGTCGGACATGTCTGCGGCTGGCCAACCTAGTCCCGGGCCGTGCGGACGACCCTACAGTCGTCGGAAAAGTCGGCGGTGGGCCAACCTAGTCCCGGGGACGTGGAGACGACCCTATAGAAGTCGGACATGTCGGCGGCGGGCCAACCTAGTCCCGGGGTCGTGGGGACGACCCTATAGTCGTCGCACATGTCGGCGGCTGGCCAACCTAGTCGCGGGATCGTGGGGACGACCCTATAGTCGTCGGACATGTCGGCGGCAGGGCATCTTTGGCCCGTGGTCGCGGGGACGACCCTATAGTCGTCGGACATGTCGGCGGCTGGCCAACCTAGTCCCGGGGTCGTGGAGACGACCCTATAGTCGTCGGACAAGTCGGCGGCGGGCCAACCTAGTCCCGGGGTCGTGGGGACGACCCTATAGTCGTCGGACAAGTCGGCGGCGGGCCAACCTACTCCCGGGGTCGTGGGGACGACCCTATAGTCGTCGGACATGTCGGCGGCAGGGCAACTTTGGCCCGTGGTCGTGAGGACGACCCTATAGTCGTCGGACATGTCGGTGACTGGCCAACCTAGTCCCGGGGTCGTGGGGACGACCCTATAGTCGTCGGACATGTCGGCGGCAGGGCAACTTTGGCCCGTGGTCGTGGGGACGACCCTATAGTCGTCGGACAAGTCGGCGGCGGGCCAACCTAGTCCCGTGGTCGTGGGGACGACCGTATAGTCGTCGGACATGTCGGCGGCTGGCCAAGCTAGTCCCGGGGTCGTGGGGACGACCCTACAGTCGTCGGACAAGTCGGCGGCGGGCCAACCTAGTCCCGGGGTCGTGGAGACGACCCTATAGACGTCGGACAATTCGGCGGCGGGCCAACCTAGTCCCGGGGTCGTGGGAACGACCCTATAGTCGTCGGACATGTTGGCGGCTGGCCAGCTTTGGCCCGTGGTCGTGGGGACGACCCTATAGTCGTCGGACATGTCGGCGGCAGGGCATCTTTGGCCCGTGGCCGCTGGGACGGCCCTATAGTCGTCGGACATGTCGGCGGCTGGCCAACCTAGTCCCGGGGTCGTGGAGACGACCCTATAGTCGTCGGACAAGTCGGCGGCGGGCCAACCTAGTCCCGGGGTCGTGGGGACGACCCTATAGCCGTCGGACATGATGGTGGCGGGCCAATCTAGTCCCGGGGTCGTGGGGACGACCCTATAGTCGTCGGACATTCCGGTGACTGGCCAACCTAGTCCCGGGGTCGTGGAGACGACCCTATAGTCGTCGGACAAGTCGGCGGCGGGCCAACCTAGTGCCGTGGTCGTGGGGACGACCGTATAGTCGTCGGACATGTCGGCGGCTGGCCAACCTTGTCCCGGGGTCGTGGGGACGACCCTATAGTCGTCGGACATGATGGCGGCAGGGCATCTTTGGCCCGTGGCCGCTGGGACGGCCCTATAGTCGTCGGACATGTCGGCGGCTGGCCAACCTAGTCCCGGGGTCGTGGAGACGACCCTATAGTCGTCGGACAAGTCGGCGGCGGGCCAACCTAGTCCCGGGGTCGTGGGGACGACCCTATAGCCGTCGGACAAGTCGGCGGCGGGCCAACCTAGTCCCGGGGTCGTGGGGACGACCCTATAGTCGTCGGACATGTCGGCGGCAGGGCATCTTTGGCCCGTGGTCGCGGGGACGACCCTATAGTCGTCGGACATGTCGGCGGCTGGCCAACCTAGTCCCGGGGTCGTGGTGACGACCCTATAGTCGTCGGACATGTCTGCGGCTGGCCAACCTAGTCCCGGGCCGTGCGGACGACCCTACAGTCGTCGGAAAAGTCGGCGGTGGGCCAACCTAGTCCCGGGGACGTGGAGACGACCCTATAGAAGTCGGACATGTCGGCGGCGGGCCAACCTAGTCCCGGGGTCGTGGGGACGACCCTATAGTCGTCGCACATGTCGGCGGCTGGCCAACCTAGTCGCGGGATCGTGGGGACGACCCTATAGTCGTCGGACATGTCGGCGGCAGGGCATCTTTGGCCCGTGGTCGCGGGGACGACCCTATAGTCGTCGGACATGTCGGCGGCTGGCCAACCTAGTCCCGGGGTCGTGGAGACGACCCTATAGTCGTCGGACAAGTCGGCGGCGGGCCAACCTAGTCCCGGGGTCGTGGGGACGACCCTATAGTCGTCGGACAAGTCGGCGGCGGGCCAACCTACTCCCGGGGTCGTGGGGACGACCCTATAGTCGTCGGACATGTCGGCGGCAGGGCAACTTTGGCCCGTGGTCGTGGGGACGACCCTATTGTCGTCGGACATGACGGTGGCGGGCCAATCTAGTCCCGGGGTCGTGGGGACGACCCTATTGTCGTCGGACATGTCGGCGGCTGGCCAACCTAGTCGCGGGATCGTGGGGACGACCCTATAGTCGTCGGACAAGTCGGCGGCGGGCCAACCTACTCCCGGGGTCGTGGGGACGACCCTATAGTCGTCGGACATGTTGGCGGCAGGGCAACTTTGGCCCGTGGTCGTGGGGACGACCCTATTGTCGTCGGACATGACGGTGGCGGGCCAATCTAGTCCCGGGGTCGTGGAGACGACCCTATAGTCGTCGGACATGTCGGCGGCTGGCCAGCTTTGGCCCGTGGTCGTGGGGACGACCCTATAGTCGTCGGATATGTCGGAGGCTGGCCAACCTAGTCCCGGGGTGGTAGGCACGGCCCTATAGTCGTAGGACAAGTCGGCCGCGGGCCAACTTAGGCCCGGGGTCGTGGGGACAACCCTATAGTCGTCGGACATGTCGGCGACCAGGGCAACATTGGCCCGGGGACGTGGGGACGACCCTATTGTCGTCGGACATGTCGGCGGCTGGCCAACCTAGTCGCGGGATCGTGGGGACGACCCTATGGTCGTCGGACATGTCGGCGGCGGGCCAACGTATGCCCAGGGTCGTAGGCACGAACCTATATTCGTCGGACATGACGGTGGCGGGCCAATCTAGTCCCGGGGTCGTTGGGACGACCCTATAGTCGCCGGACTAGTCGGCGGCGGGCCAACCTAGTCCCGGGGTCGTGGGGACGACTCTATAGTCGTCGGACAAGTCGGCGGCGGCCAACCTAGTCCCGGGGTCGTGGAGACGACCCTATAGACGTCGGACATGTCGGCGGCGGGCCAACCTAGTCCCGGGGCCGTGGGGACGACCCTATAGTCGTCGGACATGTCGGCGGCAGGGCATCTTTGGCCCGTGGTCGCGGGGACGACCCTATAGTCGTCGGACATGTCGGCGGCGGGCCGACCTAGTCCCGGGGTCGTGGAGACGACCCTATAGTCATCGGACATGTCGGCGGCTTGCCAACCTAGTCCCGGGGTAGTAGGGACGACACTATAGTCGTAAGACAAGTCGGCGGCGGGCCAATCTAGTCCCGGGGTCGTGGGGACGACCCTATAGTCGTCGGACATGTCGGCGGCAGGGCAACTTTGGCCCGTGGTCGTGGGGACGACCCTATTGTCGTCGGACATGACGGTGGCGGGCCAATCTAGTCCCGGGGTCGTGGGGACGACCCTATTGTCGTCGGACATGTCGGCGGCTGGCCAACGTAGACGCGGGATCGTGGGGACGACCCTATAGTCGTTGGACATGTCGGCGGCGGGCCAACGTATGCCCAGTGTCGTAGGCACGAACCTATATTCGTCGGACATGACTGCGGCGGGCCAACCTAGTCCCGGGGTCGTGGGGACGACCCTATAGTCGTCGGACATGTCGGCGGCTGGCCAGCTTTGGCCCGTGGTCGTGGGGACGACCCTATAGTCGTCGGACATGTCGGCGGCTGGCCAACCTAGTCCCGGGGTCGTGGAGACGACCCTATAGTCGTCGGACATGTCGGCGGCTGGCCAGCTTTGTCCGGTGGTCGTGGGGACGACACTATTGTCGTCGGACATGACGGTGGCGGGCCAATCTAGTCCCGGGGTCGTGCGGACGACCCTATAGTCGTCGGACATGTCGGCGGCAGGTCAACTTTGGCGCGTGGTCGTGGGGACGACCCTATAGTCGTCGGACATGTCGGCGGCTGGCCAGCTTTGGCCCGGGGTCGTGGGGACGACCCTATAGTCGTCGGACATGATGGCGGCTGGCCAGCTTTGGCCCGGGGTCGTGGGGACGACCCTATAGTCGTCGGACATGATGGTGGCGGGCCAATCTAGTCCTGGGGTCGTGGGGGCGACCCTATAGTCGTCGGAAAAGTCGGCGGCGGGCCAACCTAGACCCGCGGTCGTGGGGACGACCCTATAGTCGTCGGACATGTCGGCGGCAGGGCAACTTTGGCCCGTGGTCGTGAGGACGACCCTATAGTCGTCGGACATGTCGGTGACTGGCCAACCTAGTCCCGGGGTCGTGGGGACGACCCTATAGTCGTCGGACATGTCGGCGGCAGGGCAACTTTGGCCCGTGGTCGTGGGGACGACCCTATAGTCGTCGGACAAGTCGGCGGCGGGCCAACCTAGTCCCGGGGTCGTGGAGACGACCCTATAGACGTCGGACAATTCGGCGGCGGGCCAACCTAGTCCCGGGGTCGTGAGAACGACCCTATAGTCGTCGGACATGTTGGCGGCTGGCCAGCTTTGGCCCGTGGTCGTGGGGACGACCCTATAGTCGTCGGACATGTCGGCGGCAGGGCATCTTTGGCCCGTGGCCGCTGGGACGGCCCTATAGTCGTCGGACATGTCGGCGGCTGGCCAACCTAGTCCCGGGGTCGTGGTGACGACCCTATAGTCGTCGGACATGTCTGCGGCTGGCCAACCTAGTCCCGGGCCGTGCGGACGACCCTACAGTCGTCGGAAAAGTCGGCGGCGGGCCAACCTAGTCCCGGGGACGTGGAGACGACCCTATAGAAGTCGGACATGTCGGCGGCGGGCCAACCTAGTCCCGGGGTCGTGGAGACGACCCTATAGTCGTCGGACATGTCGGCGGCTGGCCAGCTTTGTCCGGTGGTCGTGGGGACGACACTATTGTCGTCGGACATGACGGTGGCGGGCCAATCTAGTCCCGGGGTCGTGGGGACGACCCTATTGTCGTCGGACATGTCGGCGGCTGGCCAACCTAGTCGCGGGATCGTGGGGACGACCCTATAGTCGTCGGACAAGTCGGCGGCGGGCCAACCTACTCCCGGGGTCGTGGGGACGACCCTATAGTCGTCGGACATGTCGGCGGCAGGGCAACTTTGGCCCGTGGTCGTGGGGACGACCCTATTGTCGTCGGACATGACGGTGGCGGGCCAATCTAGTCCCGGGGTCGTGGAGACGACCCTATAGTCGTCGGACATGTCGGCGGCTGGCCAGCTTTGGCCCGTGGTCGTGGGGACGACCCTATAGTCGTCGGATATGTCGGAGGCTGGCCAACCTAGTCCCGGGGTGGTAGGCACGGCCCTATAGTCGTAGGACAAGTCGGCCGCGGGCCAACTTAGGCCCGGGGTCGTGGGGACAACCCTATAGTCGTCGGACATGTCGGCGGCAGGGCAACATTGGCCCGGGGACGTGGGTACGACCCTATTGTCGTCGGACATGTCGGCGGCTGGCCAACCTAGTCGCGGGATCGTGGGGACGACCCTATGGTCGTCGGACATGTCGGCGGCGGGCCAACGTATGCCCAGGGTCGTAGGCACGAACCTATATTCGTCGGACATGACGGTGGCGGGCCAATCTAGTCCCGGGGTCGTTGGGACGACCCTATAGTCGCCGGACTAGTCGGCGGCGGGCCAACCTAGTCCCGGGGTCGTGGGGACGACTCTATAGTCGTCGGACAAGTCGGCGGCGGCCAACCTAGTCCCGGGGTCGTGGAGACGACCCTATAGACGTCGGACATGTCGGCGGCGGGCCAACCTAGTCCCGGGGCCGTGGGGACGACCCTATAATCGTCGGACATGTCGGCGGCAGGGCATCTTTGGCCCGTGGTCGCGGGGACGACCCTATAGTCGTCGGACATGTCGGCGGCGGGCCGACCTAGTCCCGGGGTCGTGGAGACGACCCTATAGTCATCGGACATGTCGGCGGCTTGCCAACCTAGTCCCGGGGTAGTAGGGACGACCCTATAGTCGTCAGACAAGTCGGCGGCGGGCCAATCTAGTCCCGGGTTCGTGGGGACGACCCTATAGTCGTCGGACATGTCGGCGGCAGGGCAACTTTGGCCCGTGGTCGTGGGGACGACCCTATTGTCGTCGGACATGACGGTGGCGGGCCAATCTAGTCCCGGGGTCGTGGGGACGACCCTATTGTCGTCGGACATGTCGGCGGCTGGCCAACGTAGACGCGGGATCGTGGGGACGACCCTATAGTCGTCGGACATGTCGGCGGCGGGCCAACGTATGCCCAGTGTCGTAGGCACGAACCTATATTCGTCGGACATGACTGCGGCGGGCCAACCTAGTCCCGGGGTCGTGGGGACGACCCTATAGTCGTCGGACATGTCGGCGGCTGGCCAGCGTTGGCCCGTGGTCGTGGGGACGACCCTATAGTCGTCGGACATGTCGGCGGCTGGCCAACCTAGTCCCGGGGTCGTGGAGACGACCCTATAGTCGTCGGACATGTCGGCGGCTGGCCAGCTTTGTCCGGTGGTCGTGGGGACGACACTATTGTCGTCGGACATGACGGTGGCGGGCCAATCTAGTCCCGGGGTCGTGCGGACGACCCTATAGTCGTCGGACATGTCGGCGGCAGGTCAACTTTGGCGCGTGGTCGTGGGGACGACCCTATAGTCGTCGGATATGTCGGAGGCTGGCCAACCTAGTCCCGGGGTCGTGGGTCGACCCTATAGTCGTCGGACATGTCGGCGGCTGGCCAACTTTGGCCCGCGGTCGTGGGGAGTAGACCCTACAGTCGTCGGATATGTCGGAGGCTGGCCAACCTAGTCCCGGGGTGGTAGGCACGGCCCTATAGTCGTAGGACAAGTCGGCCGCGGGCCAACTTAGGCCCGGGGTCGTGGGGACAACCCTATAGTCGTCGGACATGTCGGCGGCAGGGCAACATTGGCCCGGGGACGTGGGGACGACCCTATTGTCGTCGGACATGTCGGCGGCTGGCCAACCTAGTCGCGGGATCGTGGGGACGACCCTATGGTCGTCGGACATGTCGGCGGCGGGCCAACGTATGCCCAGGGTCGTAGGCACGAACCTATATTCGTCGGACATGACGGTGGCGGGCCAATCTAGTCCCGGGGTCGTTGGGACGACCCTATAGTCGTCGGACTAGTCGGCGGCGGGCCAACCTAGTCCCGGGGTCGTGGGGACGACTCTATAGTCGTCGGACAAGTCGGCGGCGGGCCAACCTAGTCCCGGGGTCGTGGAGACGACCCTATAGACGTCGGACATGTCGGCGGCGGGCCAACCTAGTCCCGGGGCCGTGGGGACGACCCTATAGTCGTCGGACATGTCGGCGGCAGGGCATCTTTGGCCCGTGGTCGCGGGGACGACCCTATAGTCGTCGGACATGTCGGCGGCGGGCCGACCTAGTCCCGGGGTCGTGGAGACGACCCTATAGTCATCGGACATGTCGGCGGCTTGCCAACCTAGTCCCGGGGTAGTAGGGACGACCCTATAGTCGTCAGACAAGTCGGCGGCGGGCCAATCTAGTCCCGGGGTCGTGGGGACGACCCTATAGTCGTCGGACATGTCGGCGGCAGGGCAACTTTGGCCCGTGGTCGTGGGGACGACCCTATTGTCGTCGGACATGTCGGCGGCTGGCCAACCTAGTCGCGGGATCGTGGGGACGACCCTATGGTCGTCGGACATGTCGGCGGCGGGCCAACGTATGCCCAGGGTCGTAGGCACGAACCTATATTCGTCGGACATGACGGTGGCGGGCCAATCTAGTCCCGGGGTCGTTGGGACGACCCTATAGTCGCCGGACTAGTCGGCGGCGGGCCAACCTAGTCCCGGGGTCGTGGGGACGACTCTATAGTCGTCGGACAAGTCGGCGGCGGCCAACCTAGTCCCGGGGTCGTGGAGACGACCCTATAGACGTCGGACATGTCGGCGGCGGGCCAACCTAGTCCCGGGGCCGTGGGGACGACCCTATAGTCGTCGGACATGTCGGCGGCAGGGCATCTTTGGCCCGTGGTCGCGGGGACGACCCTATAGTCGTCGGACATGTCGGCGGCGGGCCGACCTAGTCCCGGGGTCGTGGAGACGACCCTATAGTCATCGGACATGTCGGCGGCTTGCCAACCTAGTCCCGGGGTAGTAGGGACGACCCTATAGTCGTCAGACAAGTCGGCGGCGGGCCAATCTAGTCCCGGGGTCGTGGGGACGACCCTATAGTCGTCGGACATGTCGGCGGCAGGGCAACTTTGGCCCGTGGTCGTGGGGACGACCCTATTGTCGTCGGACATGACGGTGGCGGGCCAATCTAGTCCCGGGGTCGTGGGGACGACCCTATTGTCGTCGGACATGTCGGCGGCTGGCCAACGTAGACGCGGGATCGTGGGGACGACCCTATAGTCGTCGGACATGTCGGCGGCGGGCCAACGTATGCCCAGTGTCGTAGGCACGAACCTATATTCGTCGGACATGACTGCGGCGGGCCAACCTAGTCCCGGGGTCGTGGGGACGACCCTATAGTCGTCGGACATGTCGGCGGCTGGCCAGCGTTGGCCCGTGGTCGTGGGGACGACCCTATAGTCGTCGGACATGTCGGCGGCTGGCCAACCTAGTCCCGGGGTCGTGGAGACGACCCTATAGTCGTCGGACATGTCGGCGGCTGGCCAGCTTTGTCCGGTGGTCGTGGGGACGACACTATTGTCGTCGGACATGACGGTGGCGGGCCAATCTAGTCCCGGGGTCGTGCGGACGACCCTATAGTCGTCGGACATGTCGGCGGCAGGTCAACTTTGGCGCGTGGTCGTGGGGACGACCCTATAGTCGTCGGATATGTCGGAGGCTGGCCAACCTAGTCCCGGGGTCGTGGGTCGACCCTATAGTCGTCGGACATGTCGGCGGCTGGCCAACTTTGGCCCGCGGTCGTGGGGAGTAGACCCTACAGTCGTCGGATATGTCGGAGGCTGGCCAACCTAGTCCCGGGGTGGTAGGCACGGCCCTATAGTCGTAGGACAAGTCGGCCGCGGGCCAACTTAGGCCCGGGGTCGTGGGGACAACCCTATAGTCGTCGGACATGTCGGCGGCAGGGCAACATTGGCCCGGGGACGTGGGGACGACCCTATTGTCGTCGGACATGTCGGCGGCTGGCCAACCTAGTCGCGGGATCGTGGGGACGACCCTATGGTCGTCGGACATGTCGGCGGCGGGCCAACGTATGCCCAGGGTCGTAGGCACGAACCTATATTCGTCGGACATGACGGTGGCGGGCCAATCTAGTCCCGGGGTCGTTGGGACGACCCTATAGTCGTCGGACTAGTCGGCGGCGGGCCAACCTAGTCCCGGGGTCGTGGGGACGACTCTATAGTCGTCGGACAAGTCGGCGGCGGGCCAACCTAGTCCCGGGGTCGTGGAGACGACCCTATAGACGTCGGACATGTCGGCGGCGGGCCAACCTAGTCCCGGGGCCGTGGGGACGACCCTATAGTCGTCGGACATGTCGGCGGCAGGGCATCTTTGGCCCGTGGTCGCGGGGACGACCCTATAGTCGTCGGACATGTCGGCGGCGGGCCGACCTAGTCCCGGGGTCGTGGAGACGACCCTATAGTCATCGGACATGTCGGCGGCTTGCCAACCTAGTCCCGGGGTAGTAGGGACGACCCTATAGTCGTCAGACAAGTCGGCGGCGGGCCAATCTAGTCCCGGGGTCGTGGGGACGACCCTATAGTCGTCGGACATGTCGGCGGCAGGGCAACTTTGGCCCGTGGTCGTGGGGACGACCCTATTGTCGTCGGACATGACGGTGGCGGGCCAATCTAGTCCCGGGGCGTGGGGACGACCCTATTGTCGTCGGACATGTCGGCGGCTGGCCAACGTAGACGCGGGATCGTGGGGACGACCCTATAGTCGTCGGACATGTCGGCGGCGGGCCAACGTATGCCCAGTGTCGTAGGCACGAACCTATATTCGTCGGACATGACTGCGGCGGGCCAACCTAGTCCCGGGGTCGTGGGGACGACCCTATAGTCGTCGGACAAGTCGACGGCGGGCCAACCTAGACCCGGGGTCGTGGGGACGACCCTATAGTCGTCGGACTAGTCGGCGGCGGGCCAACCTAGTCCCGGGGTCGTGGGGACGACCCTATAGTCGTCGGACATGTGGGCGGCTGGCCAGCTTTGGCCCGGGGTAGTGGGGACGACCCTATAGTCGTCGGACATGTCGGCGGCAGGGCAACTTTGGCCCGTGGTCGTGGGGACGACCCTATAGACGTCGGACATGTCGGCGGCGGGCCAACCTAGTCCCGGGGTCGTGGGGACGACCCTATAGCCGTCGGACATGTCGGCGGCAGGGCAACTTTGGCCCGTGGTCGTGGAGGCGACCCTATAGTCGTCGGACATGTCGGCGGCGGGCCAACCTAGTCCCGGGGTCGTGGGGACGACCCTATAGTCGTCGGACATGTCGGCGGCAGGGCATCTTTGGCCCGTGGTCGCGGGGACGACCCTATAGTCGTCGGACATGTCGGCGGCAGGGCAACTTTGGCCCGTCGTCGTGGGGGCGACCCTATAGTCGTCGGACATGACGGTGGCGGGCCAATCTAATCCCGGGGTCGTGGGGACGACCCTATAGTCGTCGGACATGTCTGCGGCTGGTCAACCTAGTCCCGGGCCGTGGGGACGACCCTATAGTCGTCGGACAAGTCGGCGGCGGGCCAACCTATTGCCGGGGTCGTGGGGACGACCCTATAGTCGTCGGACATGTCGGCGGCAAGGCATCTTTGGCCCGTGGTCGCGGGGACGACCCTATAGTCGTCGGACATGTCGGCGGCTGGCCAACCTAGTCCCGGGGTCGTGGAGACGACCCTATAGTCGCCGGGCAAGTCGGCGGCGGGCCAACCTAGTCCCGGGGTCGTGGGGACGACCCTATAGTCGTCGGACATGTTGGCGGCTGGCCAGCTTTGGCCCGGGGTAGTGGGGTCGACCCTATAATCGTCGGACATGTCTGCGGCTGGTCAACCTAGTCCCGGGCCGTGGGGACGACCCTATAGTCGTCGGACAAGTCGGCGGCGGGCCAACCTATTCCCGGGGTCGTGGAGACGACCCTATAGACGTCGGACATGTCGGCGGCGGGCCAACCTAGTCGCGGGATCGTGGGGACGACCCTATAGTCGTCGGACATGTCGGCGGCTGGCCAACTTTGGCCCGCGGTCGTGGGGAGTAGACCCTACAGTCGTCGGACATGTCGGCGGCAGGGCATCTTTGGCCCGTGATCGCGGGGACGACCCTATAGTCGTCGGACATGTCGGCGGCTGGCCAACCTAGTCCCGAGGTCGTGGAGACGACCCTATAGTCGTCGGACAAGTCGGCGGCGGGCCAACCTAGTCCCGGGGTCGTGGGGACGACCCTATAGTCGTTGGACAACTCGGCGGCGGGCCAACCTAGTCCCGGGGTCGTGGGGACGACCCTATAGTCGTCGGACATGTCGGCGGCAGGGCAACTTTGGCCCGTGGTCGTGGGGACGACCCTATTGTCGTTGGACATGACTGTGGCGGGCCAATCTAGTCCCGGGGTCGTGGGGACGACCCTATTGTCGTCGGACATGTCGGCGGCTGGCCAACCTAGTCGCGGGATCGTGGGGCCGACCCTATAGTCGTCGGACATGTCGGCGGCAGGGCATCTTTGGCCCGTGATCGCGGGGACGACCCTATAGTCGTCGGACATGTCGGCGGCTGGCCAACCTATTCCCGAGGTCGTGGAGACGACCCTATAGTCGTCGGACAAGTCGGCGGCGGGCCAACCTAGTCCCGGGGTCGTGGGGACGACCCTATAGTCGTTGGACAAGTCGGCGGCGGGCCAACCTAGTCCCGGGGTCGTGGGGACGACCCTATAGTCGTCGGATATGTTGGCGGCTGGCCAGCTTTGGCCCGGGGTAGTGGGGACGACCCTATAGTCGTCGGACATGTCGGCGGCAGGGCAACTTTGGCCCGTGGTCGTGGGGGCGACCCTATAGTCGTCGGACATGACGGTGGCGGGCCAATCTAATCCCGGGGTCGTGGGGACGACCCTATAGTCGTCGGACATGTCTGCGGCTGGCCAACCTAGTCCCGGGCCGTGGGGACGACCCTATAGTCGTCGGAAAAGTCGGCGGCGGGCCAACCTAGTCCCGGGGTCGTGGAGACGACCCTATAGACGTCGGACATGTCGGCGGCGGGCCAACCTACTCCCGGGGTCGTGGGGACGACCCTATAGTCGTCGGACATGTCGGCGGCAGGGCATCTTTGGCCTGTGGTCGCGGGGACGACCCTATAGTCGTCGGACATGTCGGCGGCTGGCCAACCTAGTCCCGGGGTCGTGGAGACGACCCTATAGTCGTCGGACAAGTCGGCGGCGGGCCAACCTAGTCCCGGGGTCGTGGGGACGACCCTATAGTCGTCGGACATGTTGGCGGCTGGCCAGCTTTGGCCCGGGGTAGTGGGGTCGACCCTATAATCGTCGGACATGTCGGCGGCAAGGCAACTTTGGCCCGTGGTCGCGGGGACGACCCTATAGTCGTCGGACATGTCGGCGGCTGGCCAACCTAGTCCCGGGGTCGAGGAGACGACCCTATAGTCGTCGGACATGTCGGCGGCTGGCCAGCTTTGGCCCGTGGTCGTGGGGACGACCCTATAGTCGTCGGACATGTCGGCGGCTGGCCAACCTAGTCCCGGGGTCGTGGAGACGACCCTATAGTCGTCGGAAAAGTCGGCGGCGGGCCAACCTAGACCCGGGGTCGTGGGGACGACCCTATAGCCGTCGGACAAGTCGGCGGCGGGCCAACCTAGTCCCGGGGTCGTGGGGACGACCCTATAGTCGTCGGACATGTCGGCGGCAGGGCATCTTTGGCCCGTGGTCGCGGGGACGACCCTATAGTCGTCGGACATGTCGGCGGCTGGCCAACCTAGTCCCGGGGTCGAGGAGACGACCCTATAGTCGTCGGACATGTCGGCGGCTGGCCAGCTTTGGCCCGTGGTCGTGGGGACGACCCTATTGTCGTCGGACATGACGGTGGCGGGCCAATCTAGTCCCGGGGTCGTGCGGGCGACCCTATAGTCGTCGGACATGTCGGCGGCAGGTCAACTTTGGCCCGTGGTCGTGGGGACGACCCTATAGTCGTCGGATATGTCGGAGGCTGGCCAACCTAGTCCCGGGGTCGTGGGGACGACCCTATAGTCGTCGGACATGTCGGCGGCTGGCCAACTTTGGCCCGCGGTCGCGGGGACGGCCCTATAGTCGTCGGACATGTCGGCGGCTGGCCAACCTAGTCCCGGGGTCGTGGAGACGACCCTATAGTCGTCGGACAAGTCGGCGGCGGGCCAACCTAGTCCCGGGGTCGTGGGGACGACCCTATAGCCGTCGGACAAGTCGGCGGCGGGCCAACCTAGTCCCGGGGTCGTGGGGACGACCCTATAGTCGTCGGACATGTCGGCGGCAGGGCATCTTTGGCCCGTGGTCGCGGGGACGACCCTATAGTCGTCGGACAAGTCGGCGGCGGGCCAACCTACTCCCGGGGTCGTGGGGACGACCCTATAGTCGTCGGACATGACTGTGGCGGGCCAATCTAGTCCCGGGGTCGTGGGGACGACCCTATTGTCGTCGGACATGTCGGCGGCTGGCCGACCTAGTCGCGGGATCGTGGGGACGACCCTATAGTCGTCGGACATGTCGGCGGCAGGGCATTTTTGGCCCGTGGTCGCGGGGACGACCCTATAGTCGTCGGACATGTCGGCGGCTGGCCAACCTAGTCCCGGGGTCGTGGAGACGACCCTATAGTCGTCGGACAAGTCGGCGGCGGGCCAACCTAGTCCCGGGGTCGTGGGGACGACCCTATAGTCGTCGGACAAGTCGGCGGCGGGCCAACCTACTCCCGGGGTCGTGGGGACGACCCTATAGTCGTCGGAAAAGTCGGCGGCGGGCCAACCTAGACCCGGTGTCGTGGGGACGACCCTATAGCCGTCGGACAAGCCGGCGGCGGGCCAACCTAGTCGCGGGATCGTGGGGACGACCCTATAGTCGTCGGACATGTCGGCGGCGGGCCAACGTATGCCCAGGGTCGTAGGCACGAACCTATATTCGTCGGACATGACGGTGGCGGGCCAATCTAGTCCCGGGGTCGTGGAGACGACCCTATAGTCGTCGGACATGTCGGCGGCTGGCCAGCTTTGGCCCGTGGTCGTGGGGACGACCCTATTGTCGTCGGACATGACGGTGGCGGGCCAATCTAGTCCCGGGGTCGTGGGGACGACCCTATTGTCGTCGGACATGTCGGCGGCTGGCCAACCTAGTCGCGGGATCGTGGGGACGACCCTATAGTCGTCGGACATGTCGGCGGCGGGCCAACGTATGCCCAGGGTCGTAGGCACGAACCTATATTCGTCGGACATGACGGTGGCGGGCCAATCTAGTCCCGGGGTCGTTGGGACGACCCTATAGTCGTCGGACTAGTCGGCGGCGGGCCAACCTAGTCCCGTGGTCGTGGGGGCGACCCTATAGTCGTCGGACATGACGGTGGCGGGCCAATCTAGTCCCGGGGTCGTGGGGACGACCCTATAGTCGTCGGACATGTCTGCGGCTGGCCAACCTAGTCCCGGGCCGTGGGGACGACCCTATAGACGTCGGACATGTCGGCGGCGGGCCAACCTAGTCCCGGGGTCGTGGGGACGACCCTATAGTCGTCGGACATGTCGGCGGCAGGGCATCTTTGGCCCGTGGTCGCGGGGACGACCCTATAGTCGTCGGACATGTCGGCGGCTGGCCAACCTAGTCGCGGGATCGTGGGGACGACCCTATAGTCGTCGGACATGTCGGCGGCGGGCCAACGTATGCCCAGGGTCGTAGGCACGAACCTATATTCGTCGGACATGACGGTGGCGGGCCAATCTAGTCCCGGGGTCGTGGAGACGACCCTATAGTCGTCGGACATGTCGGCGGCTGGCCAGCTTTGGCCCGTGGTCGTGGGGACGACACTATTGTCGTCGGACATGACGGTGGCGGGCCAATCTAGTCCCGGGGTCGTGCGGAAGACCCTATAGTCGTCGGACATGTCGGCGGCAGGTCAACTTTGGCGCGTGGTCGTGGGGACGACCCTATAGTCGTCGGATATGTCGGAGGCTGGCCAACCTAGTCCCGGGGTCGTGGGTCGACCCTATAGTCGTCGGACATGTCGGCGGCTGGCCAACTTTGGCCCGCGGTCGTGGGGAGTAGACCCTACAGTCGTCGGATATGTCGGAGGCTGGCCAACCTAGTCCCGGGGTGGTAGGCACGGCCCTATAGTCGTAGGACAAGTCGGCCGCGGGCCAACTTAGGCCCGGGGTCGTGGGGACAACCCTATAGTCGTCGGACATGTCGGCGGCAGGGCAACATTGGCCCGGGGTCGTGGGGACGACCCTATTGTCGTCGGACATGTCGGCGGCTGGCCAACCTAGTCGCGGGATCGTGGGGACGACCCTATTGTCGTCGGACATGTCGGCGGCTGGCCAACCTAGTCGCGGGATCGTGGGGACGACCCTATAGTCGTCGGACATGTCGGCGGCGGGCCAACGTATGCCCAGGGTCGTAGGCACGAACCTATATTCGTCGGACATGACGGTGGCGGGCCAATCTAGTCCCGGGGTCGTGGAGACGACCCTATAGTCGTCGGACATGTCGGCGGCTGGCCAGCTTTGGCCCGTGGTCGTGGGGACGACCCTATAGTCGTCGGACATGTCGGCGGCTGGCCAACCTAGTCCCGGGGTCGTGGAGACGACCCTATAGTCGTCGGACATGTCGGCGGCTGGCCAGCTTTGTCCGGTGGTCGTGGGGACGACACTATTGTCGTCGGACATGACGGTGGCGGGCCAATCTAGTCCCGGGGTCGTGCGGACGACCCTATAGTCGTCGGAAAAGTCGGCGGCGGGCCAACCTAGACCCGGTGTCGTGGGGACGACCCTATAGCCGTCGGACAAGTCGGCGGCGGGCCAACCTACTCCCGGGGTCGTGGGGACGACCCTATAGTCGTCGGAAAAGTCGGCGGCGGGCCAACCTAGACCCGGGGTCGTGGGGACGACCCTATAGCCGTCGGACAAGTCGGCGGCGGGCCAACCTAGTCCCGGGGTCGTGGGGACGACCCTATAGTCGTAGGACAAGTCGGCCGCGGGCCAACTTAGGCCCGGGGTCGTGGGGACAACCCTATAGTCGTCGGACATGTCGGCGGCAGGGCATCTTTGGCCCGTGGTCGCGGGGACGACCCTATAGTCGTCGGACAAGTCGGCGGCGGGCCAACCTACTCCCGGGGTCGTGGGGACGACCCTATAGTCGTCGGACATGACTGTGGCGGGCCAATCTAGTCCCGGGGTCGTGGGGACGACCCTATTGTCGTCGGACATGTCGGCGGCTGGCCAACCTAGTCGCGGGATCGTGGGGACGACCCTATAGTCGTCGGACATGTCGGCGGCAGGGCATCTTTGGCCCGTGGTCGCGGGGACGACCCTATAGTCGTCGGACATGTCGGCGGCTGGCCAACCTAGTCCCGGGGTCGTGGAGACGACCCTATAGTCGTCGGACAAGTCGGCGGCGGGCCAACCTAGTCCCGGGGTCGTGGGGACGACCCTATAGTCGTCGGACAAGTCGGCGGCGGGCCAACCTACTCCCGGGGTCGTGGGGACGACCCTATAGTCGTCGGAAAAGTCGGCGGCGGGCCAGCCTAGACCCGGTGTCGTGGGGACGACCCTATAGCCGTCGGACAAGTCGGCGGCGGGCCAACCTACTCCCGGGGTCGTGGGGACGACCCTATAGTCGTCGGAAAAGTCGGCGGCGGGCCAACCTAGACCCGGGGTCGTGGGGACGACCCTATAGCCGTCGGACAAGTCGGCGGCGGGCCAACCTTGTCCCGGGGTCGTGGGGACGACCCTATAGTCGTCGGACATGTCGGCGGCAGGGCATCTTTGGCCCGTGGTCGCGGGGACGACCCTATAGTCGTCGGACAAGTCGGCGGCGGGCCAACCTACTCCCGGGGTCGTGAGGACGACCCTATAGTCGTCGGACATGTCGGCGGCTGGCCAACTTTGGCCCGCGGTCGCGGGGACGGCCCTATAGTCGTCGGACATGACGGTGGCGGGCCAATCTAGTCCCGGGGTCGTGGGGACGACCCTATAGTCGTCGGACATGTCTGCGGCTGGCCAACCTAGTCCCGGGCCGTGGGGACGACCCTATAGTCGTCGGACAAGTCGGCGGCGGGCCAACCTAGTCCCGGGGTCGTGGAGACGACCCTATAGACGTCGGACAAGTCGGCGCCGGGCCAACCTAGTCCCGGGGTCGTGGGGACGACCCTATAGTCGTCGGACATGTCGGCGGCAGGGCATCTTTGGCCCGTGGTCACGGGGACGACCCTATAGTCGTCGGACATGTCGGCGGCTGGCCAACTTTGGCCCGTGGTCGTGGGGAGTAGTCCCTACAGTCGTCGGATATGTCGGAGGCTGGCCAACCTAGTCCCGAGGTGGTAGGCACGGCCCTATAGTCGTAGGACAAGTCGGCCGCGGGCCAACTTAGGCCCGGGGTCGTGGGGACAACCCTATAGTCGTCGGACATGTCGGCGGCAGGGCAACTTTGGCCCGTGGTCGTGGGGACGACCCTATTGTCGTCGGACATGACGGTGGCGGGCCAATCTAGTCCCGGGGTCGTGGGGACGACCCTATTGTCGTCGGACATGTCGGCGGCTGGCCAACCTAGTCGCGGGATCGTGGGGACGACCCTATAGTCGTCGGACATGTCGGCGGCGGGCCAACGTATGCCCAGGGTCGTAGGCACGAACCTATATTCGTCGGACATGACGGTGGCGGGCCAATCTAGTCCCGGGGTCGTTGGGACGACCCTATAGTCGTCGGACTAGTCGGCGGCGGGCCAACCTAGTCCCGTGGTCGTGGGGGCGACCCTATAGTCGTCGGACATGACGGTGGCGGGCCAATCTAGTCCCGGGGTCGTGGGGACGACCCTATAGTCGTCGGACATGTCTGCGGCTGGCCAACCTAGTCCCGGGCCGTGGGGACGACCCTATAGACGTCGGACATGTCGGCGGCGGGCCAACCTAGTCCCGGGGTCGTGGGGACGACCCTATAGTCGTCGGACATGTCGGCGGCAGGGCATCTTTGGCCCGTGGTCGCGGGGACGACCCTATAGTCGTCGGACATGTCGGCGGCTGGCCAACCTAGTCGCGGGATCGTGGGGACGACCCTATAGTCGTCGGACATGTCGGCGGCGGGCCAACGTATGCCCAGGGTCGTAGGCACGAACCTATATTCGTCGGACATGACGGTGGCGGGCCAATCTAGTCCCGGGGTCGTGGAGACGACCCTATAGTCGTCGGACATGTCGGCGGCTGGCCAGCTTTGGCCCGTGGTCGTGGGGACGACACTATTGTCGTCGGACATGACGGTGGCGGGCCAATCTAGTCCCGGGGTCGTGCGGACGACCCTATAGTCGTCGGACATGTCGGCGGCAGGTCAACTTTGGCGCGTGGTCGTGGGGACGACCCTATAGTCGTCGGATATGTCGGAGGCTGGCCAACCTTGTCCCGGGGTCGTGGGTCGACCCTATAGTCGTCGGACATGTCGGCGGCTGGCCAACTTTGGCCCGCGGTCGTGGGGAGTAGACCCTACAGTCGTCGGACATGTCGGCGGCAGGGCATCTTTGGCCCGTGATCGCGGGGACGACCCTATAGTCGTCGGACATGTCGGCGGCTGGCCAACCTAGTCCCGAGGTCGTGGAGACGACCCTATAGTCGTCGGACAAGTCGGCGGCGGGCCAACCTAGTCCCGGGGTCGTGGGGACGACCCTATAGTCGTTGGACAACTCGGCGGCGGGCCAACCTAGTCCCGGGGTCGTGGGGACGACCCTATAGTCGTCGGACATGTCGGCGGCAGGGCAACTTTGGCCCGTGGTCGTGGGGACGACCCTATTGTCGTTGGACATGACTGTGGCGGGCCAATCTAGTCCCGGGGTCGTGGGGACGACCCTATTGTCGTCGGACATGTCGGCGGCTGGCCAACCTAGTCGCGGGATCGTGGGGCCGACCCTATAGTCGTCGGACATGTCGGCGGCAGGGCATCTTTGGCCCGTGATCGCGGGGACGACCCTATAGTCGTCGGACATGTCGGCGGCTGGCCAACCTATTCCCGAGGTCGTGGAGACGACCCTATAGTCGTCGGACAAGTCGGCGGCGGGCCAACCTAGTCCCGGGGTCGTGGGGACGACCCTATAGTCGTTGGACAAGTCGGCGGCGGGCCAACCTAGTCCCGGGGTCGTGGGGACGACCCTATAGTCGTCGGATATGTTGGCGGCTGGCCAGCTTTGGCCCGGGGTAGTGGGGACGACCCTATAGTCGTCGGACATGTCGGCGGCAGGGCAACTTTGGCCCGTGGTCGTGGGGGCGACCCTATAGTCGTCGGACATGACGGTGGCGGGCCAATCTAATCCCGGGGTCGTGGGGACGACCCTATAGTCGTCGGACATGTCTGCGGCTGGCCAACCTAGTCCCGGGCCGTGGGGACGACCCTATAGTCGTCGGAAAAGTCGGCGGCGGGCCAACCTAGTCCCGGGGTCGTGGAGACGACCCTATAGACGTCGGACATGTCGGCGGCGGGCCAACCTAGTCCCGGGGTCGTGGGGACGACCCTATAGTCGTCGGACATGTCGGCGGCAGGGCATCTTTGGCCTGTGGTCGCGGGGACGACCCTATAGTCGTCGGACATGTCGGCGGCTGGCCAACCTAGTCCCGGGGTCGTGGAGACGACCCTATAGTCGTCGGACAAGTCGGCGGCGGGCCAACCTAGTCCCGGGGTCGTGGGGACGACCCTATAGTCGTCGGACATGTTGGCGGCTGGCCAGCTTTGGCCCGGGGTAGTGGGGTCGACCCTATAATCGTCGGACATGTCGGCGGCAAGGCAACTTTGGCCCGTGGTCGCGGGGACGACCCTATAGTCGTCGGACATGTCGGCGGCTGGCCAACCTAGTCCCGGGGTCGTGGAGACGACCCTATAGTCGTCGGACATGTCGGCGGCTGGCCAGCTTTGGCCCGTGGTCGTGGGGACGACCCTATAGTCGTCGGACATGTCGGCGGCTGGCCAACCTAGTCCCGGGGTCGTGGAGACGACCCTATAGTCGTCGGACATGTCGGCGGCTGGCCAGCTTTGGCCCGTGGTCGTGGGGACGACCCCTATTGTCGTCGGACATGACGGTGGCGGGCCAATCTAGTCCCGGGGTCGTGCGGGCGACCCTATAGTCGTCGGACATGTCGGCGGCAGGTCAACTTTGGCCCGTGGTCGTGGGGACGACCCTATAGTCGTCGGATATGTCGGAGGCTGGCCAACCTAGTCCCGGGGTCGTGGAGACGACCCTATAGTCGTCGGACATGTCGGCGGCTGGCCAGCTTTGTCCGGTGGTCGTGGGGACGACACTATTGTCGTCGGACATGACGGTGGCGGGCCAATCTAGTCCCGGGGTCGTGCGGACGACCCTATAGTCGTCGGACATGTCGGCGGCAGGTCAACATTGGCGCGTGGTCGTGGGGACGACCCTATAGTCGTCGGATATGTCGGAGGCTGGCCAACCTAGTCCCGGGGTCGTGGGTCGACCCTATAGTCGTCGGACATGTCGGCGGCTGGCCAACTTTGGCCCGCGGTCGTGGGGAGTAGACCCTACAGTCGTCGGATATGTCGGAGGCTGGCCAACCTAGTTCCGGGGTGGTAGGCACGGCCCTATAGTCGTAGGACAAGTCGGCCGCGGGCCAACTTAGGCCCGGGGTCGTGGGGACAACCCTATAGTCGTCGGACATGTCGGCGGCAGGGCATCTTTGGCCCGTGGTCGCGGGGACGACCCTATAGTCGTCGGACATGTCGGCGGCTGGCCAACCTAGTCGCGGGATCGTGGGGACGACCCTATAGTCGTCGGACATGTCGGCGGCGGGCCAACGTATGCCCAGGGTCGTAGGCACGAACCTATATTCGTCGGACATGACGGTGGCGGGCCAATCTAGTCCCGGGGTCGTGGAGACGACCCTATAGTCGTCGGACATGTCGGCGGCTGGCCAGCTTTGGCCCGTGGTCGTGGGGACGACCCTATAGTCGTCGGACATGTCGGCGGCTGGCCAACCTAGTCCCGGGGTCGTGGAGACGACCCTATAGTCGTCGGACATGTCGGCGGCTGGCCAGCATTGTCCGGTGGTCGTGGGGACGACACTATTGTCGTCGGACATGACGGTGGCGGGCCAATCTAGTCACGGGGTCGTGCGGACGACCCTATAGTCGTCGGACATGTCGGCGGCAGGTCAACTTTGGCGCGTGGTCGTGGGGACGACCCTATAGTCGTCGGATATGTCGGAGGCTGGCCAACCTAGTCCCGGGGTCGTGGGTCGACCCTATAGTCGTCGGACATGTCGGCGGCTGGCCAACTTTGGCCCGCGGTCGTGGGGAGTAGACCCTACAGTCGTCGGATATGTCGGAGGCTGGCAAACCTATTCCCGGGGTGGTAGGCACGGCCCTATAGTCGTAGGACAAGTCGGCCGCGGGCCAACTTAGGCCCGGGGTCGTGGGGACAACCCTATAGTCGTCGGACATGTCGGCGGCAGGGCAACATTGGCCCGGGGTCGTGGGGACGACCCTATTGTCGTCGGACATGTCGGCGGCTGGCCAACCTAGTCGCGGGATCGTGGGGACGACCCTATGGTCGTCGGACATGTCGGCGGCGGGCCAACGTATGCCCAGGGTCGTAGGCACGAACCTATATTCGTCGGACATGACGGTGGCGGGCAAATCTAGTCCCGGGGTCGTTGGGACGACCCTATAGTCGTCGGACTAGTCGGCGGCGGGCCAACCTAGTCCCGGGGTCGTGGGGACGATTCTATAGTCGTCGGACAAGTCGGCGGCGGGCCAACCTAGTCCCGGGGTCGTGGAGACGACCCTATAGACGTCGGACATGTCGGCGGCGGGCCAACCTAGTCCCGGGGCCGTGGGGGACGACCCTATAGTCGTCGGACATGTCGGCGGCAGGGCATCTTGGGCCCGTGGTCGCGGGGACGACCCTATAGTCGTCGGACATGTCGGCGGCGGGCCGACCTAGTCCCGGGGTCGTGGAGACGACCCTATAGACGTCGGACATGTCGGCGGCGGGCCAATCTAGTCCCGGGGTCGTGGGGACGACCCTATTGTCGTCGGACATGTCGGCGGCTGGCCAACGTAGACGCGGGATCGTGGGGACGACCCTATAGTCGTCGGACATGTCGGCGGCGGGCCAACGTATGCCCAGTGTCGTAGGCACGACCCTATAGTCGTCGGACTAGTCGGCGGCGGGCCAACCTAGTCCCGGGGTCGTGGGGACGATTCTATAGTCGTCGGACAAGTCGGCGGCGGGCCAACCTAGTCCCGGGGTCGTGGAGACGACCCTATAGACGTCGGACATGTCGGCGGCGGGCCAACCTAGTCCCGGGGCCGTGGGGACGACCCTATAGTCGTCGGACATGTCGGCGGCAGGGCATCTTGGGCCCGTGGTCGCGGGGACGACCCTATAGTCATCGGACATGTCGGCGGCTTGCCAACCTAGTCCCGGGGTAGTAGGGACGACCCTTTAGTCGTCAGACAAGTCGGCGGCGGGCCAATCTAGTCCCGGGGTCGTGGGGACGACCCTATAGTCGTCGGACATGTCGGCGGCAGGGCAACTTTGGCCCGTGGTCGTGGGGACGACCTTATAGTCGTCGGACATGTCGGCGGCTGGCCAACCTAGTCCCGGGGTCGTGGAGACGACCCTATAGACGTCGGACATGTCGGCGGCGGGCCAATCTAGTCCCGGGGTCGTGGGGACGACCCTATTGTCGTCGGACATGTCGGCGGCTGGCCAACGTAGACGCGGGATCGTGGGGACGACCCTATAGTCGTCGGACATGTCGGCGGCGGGCCAACGTATGCCCAGTGTCGTAGGCACGACCCTATAGTCGTCGGACAAGTCGGCGGCGGGCCAACCTACTCCCGGGGTCGTGGGGACGACCCTATAGTCGTCGGACATGACTGTGGCGGGCCAATCTAGTCCCGGGGTCGTGGGGACGACCCTATTGTCGTCGGACATGTCGGCGGCTGGCCAACCTAGTCGCGGGATCGTGGGGACGACCCTATAGTCGTCGGACATGTCGGCGGCAGGGCATCTTTGGCCCGTGGTCGCGGGGACGACCCTATAGTCGTCGGACATGTCGGCGGCTGGCCAACCTAGTCCCGGGGTCGTGGAGACGACCCTATAGTCGTCGGACATGTCTTCGGCTGGCCAACCTAGTCCCGGGCCGTGGGGACGACCCTATAGACGTCGGACATGTCGGCGGCGGGCCAACCTAGTCCCGGGGTCGTGGGGACGACCCTATAGTCGTCGGACATGTCGGCGGCAGGGCATCTTTGGCCCGTGGTCGCGGGGACGACCCTATAGTCGTCGGACATGTCGGCGGCTGGCCAACCTAGTCGCGGGATCGTGGGGACGACCCTATAGTCGTCGGACATGTCGGCGGCGGGCCAACGTATGCCCAGGGTCGTAGGCACGAACCTATATTCGTCGGACATGACGGTGGCGGGCCAATCTAGTCCCGGGGTCGTGGAGACGACCCTATAGTCGTCGGACATGTCGGCGGCTGGCCAGCTTTGGCCCGTGGTCGTGGGGACGACCCTATAGTCGTCGGACATGTCGGCGGCTGGCCAACCTAGTCCCGGGGTCGTGGAGACGACCCTATAGTCGTCGGACATGTCGGCGGCTGGCCAGCTTTGTCCGGTGGTCGTGGGGACGACACTATTGTCGTCGGACATGACGGTGGCGGGCCAATCTAGTCCCGGGGTCGTGCGGACGACCCTATAGTCGTCGGACATGTCGGCGGCAGGTCAACTTTGGCGCGTGGTCGTGGGGACGACCCTATAGTCGTCGGATATGTCGGAGGCTGGCCAACCTAGTCCCGGGGTCGTGGGTCGACCCTATAGTCGTCGGACATGTCGGCGGCTGGCCAACTTTGGCCCGCGGTCGTGGGGAGTAGACCCTACAGTCGTCGGATATGTCGGAGGCTGGCCAACCTAGTCCCGGGGTGGTAGGCACGGCCCTATAGTCGTAGGACAAGTCGGCCGCGGGCCAACTTAGGCCCGGGGTCGTGGGGACAACCCTATAGTCGTCGGACATGTCGGCGGCAGGGCAACATTGGCCCGGGGTCGTGGGGACGACCCTATTGTCGTCGGACATGTCGGCGGCTGGCCAACCTAGTCGCGGGATCGTGGGGACGACCCTATTGTCGTCGGACATGTCGGCGGCTGGCCAACCTAGTCGCGGGATCGTGGGGACGACCCTATAGTCGTCGGACATGTCGGCGGCGGGCCAACCTAGTCCCGGGGTCGTGGAGACGACCCTATAGTCGTCGGACATGTCGGCGGCGGGCCAACCTAGTCCCGGGGTCGTGGGGACGACTCTATAGTCGTCGGACAAGTCGGCGGCGGGCCAACCTAGTCCCGGGGTCGTGGGGACGACCCTATAGTCGTCGGACAAGTCGGCGGCGGGCCAACCTAGTCCCGGGGTCGTGGAGACGACCCTATAGACGTCGGACATGTCGGCGGCGGGCCAACCTAGTCCCGGGGTCGTGGGGACGACCCTATAGTCGTCGGACATGTCGGCGGCTGGCCAGCTTTGGCCCGGGGTCGTGGGGACGACCCTATAGTCGTCGGACTAGTCGGCGGCGGGCCAACCTAGTCCCGGGGTCGTGGGGACGACTCTATAGTCGTCGGACAAGTCGGCGGCGGGCCAACCTAGTCCCGGGGTCGTGGGGACGACCCTATAGTCGTCGGACAAGTCGGCGGCGGGCCAACCTAGTCCCGGGGTCGTTGAGACGACCCTATAGACGTCGGACATGTCGGCGGCGGGCCAACCTAGTCCCGGGGTCGTGGGGACGACCCTATAGTCGTCGGACATGTCGGCGGCTGGCCAGCTTTGGCCCGGGGTCGTGGGGACGACCCTATAGTCGTCGGACTAGTCGGCGGCGGGCCAACCTAGTCCCGGGGTCGTGGAGACGACCCTATAGTCGTCGGACATGTCGGCGGCGGGCCAACCTAGTCCCGGGGTCGTGGGGACGACCCTATAGTCGTCGGACATGTCGGCGGCAGGGCATCTTTGGCCCGTGGTCGCGGGGACGAACCTATAGTCGTCGGACGTGTCGGCGGCTGGCCAACCTAGTCCCGGGGTCGTGGAGACGACCCTATAGTCGTCGGACAAGTCGGCGGCGGGCCAACCTAGTCCCGGGGTCGTGGGGACGACCCTATATTCGTCGGACATGTTGGCGGCTGGCCAGCTTTGGCCCGGGGTAGTGGGGACGACCCTATAGTCGTCGGACTAGTCGGCGGCGGGCCAACCTAGTCCCGGGGTCGTGGGGACGACTCTATAGTCGTCGGACAAGTCGGCGGCGGGCCAACCTAGTCCCGGGGTCGTGGGGACGACCCTATAGTCGTCGGACAAGTCGGCGGCGGGCCAACCTAGTCCCGGGGTCGTTGAGACGACCCTATAGACGTCGGACATGTCGGCGGCGGGCCAACCTAGTCCCGGGGTCGTGGGGACGACCCTATAGTCGTCGGACATGTCGGCGGCTGGCCAGCTTTGGCCCGGGGTCGTGGGGACGACCCTATAGTCGTCGGACTAGTCGGCGGCGGGCCAACCTAGTCCCGGGGTCGTGGAGACGACCCTATAGTCGTCGGACATGTCGGCGGCGGGCCAACCTAGTCCCGGGGTCGTGGGGACGACCCTATAGTCGTCGGACATGTCGGCGGCAGGGCATCTTTGGCCCGTGGTCGCGGGGACGAACCTATAGTCGTCGGACGTGTCGGCGGCTGGCCAACCTAGTCCCGGGGTCGTGGAGACGACCCTATAGTCGTCGGACAAGTCGGCGGCGGGCCAACCTAGTCCCGGGGTCGTGGGGACGACCCTATATTCGTCGGACATGTTGGCGGCTGGCCAGCTTTGGCCCGGGGTAGTGGGGACGACCCTATAGTCGTCGGACTAGTCGGCGGCGGGCCAACCTAGTCCCGGGGTCGTGGGGACGACTCTATAGTCGTCGGACAAGTCGGCGGCGGGCCAACCTAGTCCCGGGGTCGTGGGGACGACCCTATAGTCGTCGGACAAGTCGGCGGCGGGCCAACCTAGTCCCGGGGTCGTTGAGACGACCCTATAGACGTCGGACATGTCGGCGGCGGGCCAACCTAGTCCCCGCGTCGTGGGTACGACCCTATACTCGTCGGACATGACGGTGGCGAGCCAATCTAGTCCCGGGGTCGTGGGGACGACCCTATAGTCGTCGGACATATCGGCGGCTGGCCAACCTAGTCCCGGGGTCGTGGGGACGACCCTATAGTCGTCGGACATGTCGGCAGCTGGCCAATCTAGTCCCGGGGTCGTGGGGACGACCCTATAGTCGTCGGACAAGTCGGCGGTTGGCCAACCTAGTCCCGGGGTCGTGGGGACGACCCTATAGTCGTCGGACATGACGGTGACGGGCCAATCTAGTCCCCGCGTCGTGGGTACGACCCTATACTCGTCGGACATGACGGTGGCGAGCCAATCTAGTCCCGGGGTCGTGGGGACGACCCTATAGTCGTCGAACATGTCGGCGGCGGGCCAACTTTGGCCCGTGGTCGTAGGGACAACCCTATAGTCGTCGGACATGACGGTGGCGGGGCAATCTAGTCCTGGGGTCGTGGGGACGACCCCGTAGTCGTCAGATATGACGGTCGTGGGCCAATCTAGTCTCGGGGTCGTGGGGACGACCCTGTAGTCGTCGGACATGACGGTGGCGGGGCAATCTAGTCCCGGGGTCGTGGGGACGACCCTATAGTCGTCGGACAAGTCGGCGGCAGGCCAACCTAGTCCCGAGGTCGTGGGGACGACCCACATAGTCGTCGGAAATGTTGGCGGCCGGCCAACCTACTCCCAGGGTCGTGGAGACGAGCCTATAGTCATCGGACATGACGGCGGCTGGCCAATCTAGTCCCGGGGTCGTGGGGACGACCCTATAGTCGTCGAACATGTCGGCGGCGGGCCAACTTTGGCCCGTTGTCGTGGGGACGACCCTATAGTCGTCGGACATGACGGTGGCGGGCGAATCTAGTCCCTGGTTTCGTGGGGACGACCCTATGGTCGTCGGACATGTCGGCGGCTGGCCAAATTTGGCCCGTAGTCGTGGGAACGACCCTATAGTCGTCGGATATGTCGGAGGCTGGCCAACCTAGTCCCGGGGTCGTGGGGACGACCCTATTGTCGTCGGACATGTCGGCGGCAGGGCAACTTTGCCCGTGGTCGTGGGGGCGACCCTATAGTCGTCGGACATGTCGGTGACTGGCCAACGTAGTCCCGGGTTCGTGGGGACGGCCCTATAGTCGTCGGAAAAGTCGGCGGCGGGTCATCCTAGTCCCGGGGTGGTAGGCACGACCCTATAGTCGTCGGACAAGACGGCGGCGGCCCAACCTAGTCCCGTGGTCGTGGGGACGTCCCTATAGTCGTCGGACATGATGGTGGCGGGCCAATCTAGTCCCGGGGTCGTTGGGACGACCCTATAGTCGTCGGACTAGTCGGCGGCGGCGCAACCTAGACCCGGGGTCGTGGGGACGACCCTATAGTCGTCGGACATGTTGGCAGCTGGCCAGCTTTGGCCCGGGGTCGTGGAGACGACCCTATAGACGTCGGACATGTCGGCGGCGGGCCAACCTAGTCCCGGGGTCGTGGGGACGACCCTATAGTCGTCGGACATTTCGGCGGCAGGGCATCTTTGGCCCGTGGTCGCGGGGACGACCCTATAGTCGTCGGACATGTCGGCGGCTGGACAACCTAGTCCCGGGGTCGTGGAGACGACCCTATAGTCGTCGGACAAGTCGGCGGCTGGACAACCTAGTCCCGGGGTCGTGGAGACGACCCTATAGTCGTCGGACAAGTCGGCGGCGGGCCAACCTAGTCCCGGGGTGGTCGGGACGACCCTATAGTCGTCGGACATGTCGGCGGCAGGGCAACTTTGGCCCGTGGTCGTGGGGGCGACCCTATAGACGTCGGACATGTCGGCGGCGGGCCAACCTAGTCCCGGGGTCGTGGGGACGACCCTATAGTCGTCGGACAAGTCGGCGGCGGACCATCCTACTCCCGGGGTCGTGGGGACGACCCTATAGTCGTCGGACAAGTCGGCGGCGGGCCAACCTAGACCCGGGGTCGTGGGGACGACCCTATAGTCGTCGGACATGTCGGCGGCAGGGCAACTTTGGCCCGTGGTCTTGGGGACGACCCTATAGTCGTCGGACATGTCGGTGATTGGCCAACCTAGTCCCGGGTTCGTGGGGACGACCCTATAGTCGTCGGACGAGTCGGCGGCGGGCCGACCTAGTCCCGGGGTCGTGGGGACGACCCTATAGACGTCGGACATGTCGGCGGCTGGCCAACCTAGTCCCGGGGTGGTAGGGACGACCCTATAGTCGTCGGACATATCGGCGGCAGGGCAACTTTGGCCCGTGGTCGTGGGGACGACCCTATAGTCGTCGGACATGTCGGCGGCTGGCCAACCTAGACCCGAGGTGGTGGGGACGACCCTATAGTCGTCGGACATGTCGGCGGCGGGCCAATCTAGTCCCGGGGTCGTGGGGACGACCCTATAGTCGTCGGACATGTCGACGGCGGGCCAACCTAGACCCGGGGTCGTGGGGACGTCCCTATAGTCGTCGGACATGATGGTGGCGGGCCAATCTAGTCCCGGGGTCGTTGGGACGACCCTATAGACGTCGGACATGTCGGCGGCTGGCCAACCTAGTCCCGGGGTGGTCGGGGCGACCCTATAGTCGTCGGACATGTCGGCGGCAGGGCAACTTTTGCCCGTGGTCGTGGGGACGACCCTATAGTCGTCGGAAAAGTCGGCGGCGGGCCAACCTAGACCCGGGGTCTTGGGGACGACCCTATAGTCGTCGGACATGTCGGCGGCAGGGCAACTATGGCCCGTGGTCGTGGGGGCGACCCTATAGTCGTCGGACATGACGGTGGCGGGCCAATCTAGTCCCGGGGTCGTGGGGACGACCCTATAGTCGTCGGACATGTCTGCGGCTGGCCAACCTAGTCCCGGGCCGTGGGGACGACCCTATAGTCGTCGGACAAGTCGGCGGCGGGCCAACCTAGTCCCGGGGTCGTGGAGACGACCCTATAGACGTCGGACATGTCGGCGGCGGGCCAACCTAGTCCCGGGGTCGTGGGGACGACCCTATAGTCGTCGGACAAGTCGGCGGCCGGGCAACTTTGGCCCGTGGTCGTGGGGACGACCCTATTGTCGTCGGACATGACGGTGGCGGGCCAATCTAGTCCCGGGGTCGTGGGGACGACCCTATAGTCGTCGGACATGTCTGCGGCTGGCCAACCTAGTCCCGGGCCGTGGGGACGACCCTATAGTCGTCGGACAAGTCGGCGGCGGGCCAACCTAGTCCCGGGGTCGTGGGGACGAACCTATAGTCGTCGGACATGTCTGCGGCTGGCCAACCTAGTCCCGGGCCGTGGGGACAACCCTATAGTCGTCGGACAAGTCGGCGGCGGGCCAACCTAGTCCCGGGGTCGTGGGGACGAACCTATAGTCGTCGGACATGTTGGCGGCTTGCCAGCTTTGGCCCGGGGTAGTGGGGACGACCCTATAGTCGTCGGACATGTCGGCGGCAGGGCAACTTTGGCCCGTGGTCGTGGGGACGACCCTATTGTCGTCGGACATGACGGTGGCGGGCCAATCTAGTCCCGGGGTCGTGGGGACGACCCTATTGTCGTCGGACATGTCGGCGGCTGGCCAACCTAGTCGCGGGATCGTGGGGACGACCCTATAGTCGTCGGACATGTCGGCGGCGGGCCAACGTATGCCCAGGGTCGTAGGCACGAACCTATATTCGTCGGACATGACGGTGGCGGGCCAATCTAGACCCGGGGTCGTTGGGACGACTCTATAGTCGTCGGACTAGTCGGCGGCGGGCCAACCTAGTCCCGGGGTCGTGGGGACGACTCTATAGTCGTTGGACAAGTCGGCGGCGGGCCAACCTAGTCCCGGGGTCGTGGAGACGAACCTATAGACGTCGGACATGTCGGCGGCGGGCCAACCTAGTCCCGGGGTCGTGGGGACGACCCTATAGTCGTCGGACATGTCGGCGGCAGGGCAACTTTGGCCCGTGGTCCTGGGGGCGACCCTATAGTCGTCGCACATGACGGTGGCGGGCCAATCTAGTCCCGGAGTCGTGGGGACGACCCTATAGTCGTCGGACATGTCTGCGGCTGGCCAACCTAGTCCCGGAGTCGTGGGGACGACCCTATAGTCGTCGGACGTGACGGTGCCGGTGCAATCTAGCCCCGGTGTCGAGGGGACGACCCTATAGACGTCGGACATGTCGGCGGCTGGCCAACCTAGTCCCGGGCCGTGGGGACGACCCTATAGTCGTCGGAAATGTCGGCGGCGGGCCAACCTGGACCCGCGGTCGTGGGGACGACCCTATAGTCGTCGGACATGTCGGCGGCAGGGCAACTTTGGCCCGTGGTCGTGAGGACGACCCTATAGTCGTCGGACATGTCGGTGACTGGCCAACCTAGTCCCGGGGTCGTGGGGACGACCCTATAGTCGTCGGACATGTCGGCGGCAGGGCAACTTTGGCCCGGGGTCGTGGGGACGACCCTATAGTCGTCGGACATGCCGGTGACTGGCCAACCTAGTCCCGGGGTCGTGGAGACGACCCTATAATCGTCGGACGTGACGGTGCCGGGGCAATCTAGCCCCGGGGTCGAGGGGACGACCCTATAGACGTCGGACATGTCGGCGGCTGGCCAACCTAGTCCCGGGGTGGTCGGGACGACCCTATAGTCGTCGGACATGTCGGCGGCAGGGCAACTTTGGCCCGTGGTCGTGGGGGCGACCCTATAGTCCTCGGACATGACGGTGGCGGGCTAATCTTGTCCCGGGGTCGTGGGGACGACCCTATAGTCGTCGGACATGTCTGCGGCTGGCCAACCTAGTCCCGGGCCGTGGGGACGACCCTATAGTCGTCGGACATGTCGGCGGCAGGGCAACTTTGGCCCGTGGTCTTGGGGACGACCCTATAGTCGTCGGACATGTCGGTGACTGCCCAACCTAGTCCCGGGTTCGCGGGGACGACCCTATAGACGTCGGACATGTCGGCGGCTGGCCAACCTAGTCCCGGGGTGGTAGGGACGACCCTATAGTCGTCGGACATGTCGGCGGCAGGGCAACTTTGGCCCGTGGTCGTGGGGACGACCCTATAGTCGTCGGACATGTCGGCGGCTGGCCAAACTAGACCCGAGGTGGTGGGGACGACCCTATAGTCGTCGGACATGTCGGCGGCGGGCCAACCTAGTCCCGGAGTCGTGGGGACGTCCCTATAGTCGTCGGACATGTCTGCGGCTGGCCAACCTAGTCCCGGGCCGTGGGGACGACCCTATAGTCGTCGGAAAAGTCGGCGGCGGGCCAACCTAGTCCCGGGGTCGTGGAGACGACCCTATAGACGTCGGACATGTCGGCGGCGGGCCAACCTAGTCCCGGGGTCGTGGGGACGACCCTATAGTCGTCGGACATGTCGGCGGCAGGGCATCTTTGGCCCGTGGTCGCGGGGACGAACCTATAGTCGTCGGACATGTCGGCGGCTGGCCAACCTAGTCCCGGGGTCGTGGAGACGACCCTATAGTCGTCGGACAAGTCGGCGGCGGGCCAACCTAGTCCCGGGGTCGTGGGGACGACCCTATAGTCGTCGGACATGTTGGCGGCTGGCCAGCTTTGGCCCGGGGTAGTGGGGGCGACCCTATAGTCGTCGGACATGTCGGCGGCAGGGCAACTTTGGCCCGTGTTCTTGGGGACGACCCTATAGTCGTCGGACATGTCGGTGACTGGCCAACCTAGTCCCGGGTTCGTGGGGACGACCCTATAGACGTCGGACATGTCGGCGGCTGGCCAACCTAGTCCCGGGGTGGTAGGGACGACCCTATAGTCGTCGGACATGTCGGCGGCAGGGCAACTTTGGCCCGTGGTCGTGGGGACGACCCTATAGTCGTCGGACATGTCGGCGGCTGGCCAACCTAGACCCGAAGTGGTGGGGACGACCCTATAGTCGTCGGACATGTCGGCGGCGGGCCAATCTAGTCCCGGGGTCGTGGGGACGACCCTATAGTCGTCGGACATGTCGGCGGCTGGCCAACTTTGGCCCGGGGCGTGGGGACGACCCTATAGTCGTCGGACATGTCGACGGCGGGCCAACCTAGACCCGGGGTCGTGGGGACGTCCCTATAGTCGTCGGACATGATGGTGGCGGGCCAATCTAGTCCCGGGGTCGTGGGGACGACCCTATAGTCGTCGGACATTCCGGTGACTGGCCAACCTAGTCCCGGGGTCGTGGAGACGACCCTATAGTCGTCGGACAAGTCGGCGGCGGGCCAACCTAGTGCCGTGGTCGTGGGGACGACCGTATAGTCGTCGGACATGTCGGCGGCTGGCCAACCTTGTCCCGGGGTCGTGGGGACGACCCTATAGTCGTCGGACATGATGGCGGCTGGCCAGCTTTGGCCCGGGGTCGTGGGGACGACCCTATAGTCGTCGGACATGATGGTGGCGGGCCAATCTAGTCCTGGGGTCGTGGGGGCGACCCTATAGTCGTCGGAAAAGTCGGCGGCGGGCCAACCTAGACCCGCGGTCGTGGGGACGACCCTATAGTCGTCGGACATGTCGGCGGCAGGGCAACTTTGGCCCGTGGTCGTGAGGACGACCCTATAGTCGTCGGACATGTCGGCGGCAGGGCAACTTTGGCCCGTGGTCGTGAGGACGACCCTATAGTCGTCGGACATGTCGGTGACTGGCCAACCTAGTCCCGGGGTCGTGGGAACGACCCTATAGTCGTCGGACATGTTGGCGGCTGGCCAGCTTTGGCCCGTGGTCGTGGGGACGACCCTATAGTCGTCGGACATGTCGGCGGCAGGGCATCTTTGGCCCGTGGCCGCTGGGACGGCCCTATAGTCGTCGGACATGTCGGCGGCTGGCCAACCTAGTCCCGGGGTCGTGGAGACGACCCTATAGTCGTCGGACAAGTCGGCGGCGGGCCAACCTAGTCCCGGGGTCGTGGGGACGACCCTATAGCCGTCGGACAAGTCGGCGGCGGGCCAAACTAGTCCCGGGGTCGTGGGGACGACCCTATAGTCGTCGGACATGTCGGCGGCAGGGCATCTTTGGCCCGTGGTCGCGGGGACGACCCTATAGTCGTCGGACATTTCGGCGGCTGGCCAACCTAGTCCCGGGGTCGTGGTGACGACCCTATAGTCGTCGGACATGTCTGCGGCTGGCCAACCTAGTCCCGGGCCGTGGGGACGACCCTACAGTCGTCGGAAAAGTCGGCGGCGGGCCAACCTAGTCCCGGGGTGGTAGGGACGACCCTATAGACGTCGGACATGTCGGCGGCTGGCCAACCTAGTCCCGGGGTGGTAGGGACGACCCTATAGTCGTCGGACATGTCGGCGGCAGGGCAACTTTGGCCCGTGGTCGTGGGGACGACCCTATAGTCGTCGGACATGTCGGCGGCTGGCCAACCTAGACCCGAGGTGGTGGGGACGACCCTATAGTCGTCGGACATGTCGGCGGCGGGCCAATCTAGTCCCGGGGTCGTGGGGACGACCCTATAGTCGTCGGACATGTCGACGGCGGGCCAACCTAGACCCGGGGTCGTGGGGACGTCCCTATAGTCGTCGGACATGATGGTGGCGGGCCAATCTAGTCCCGGGGTCGTTGGGACGACCCTATAGACGTCGGACATGTCGGCGGCTGGCCAACCTAGTCCCGGGGTGGTCGGGGCGACCCTATAGTCGTCGGACATGTCGGCGGCAGGGCAACTTTTGCCCGTGGTCGTGGGGGCGACCCTATAGTCGTCGGACATGACGGTGGCGGGCTAATCTAGTCCCGGGGTCGTGGGGACGACCCTATAGTCGTCGGACATGTCTGCGGCTGGCCAACCTAGTCCCGGGCCGTGGGGACGACCCTATAGTCGTCGGACAAGTCGGCGGCGGGCCAACCTAGTCCCGGGGTCGTGGAGACGACCCTATAGACGTCGGACATGTCGGCGGCGGGCCAACCTAGTTCCGGGGTGGTAGGGACGACCCTATTGTCGTCGGACATGTCGGCGGCTGGCCAACCTAGTCGCGGGATCGTGGGGACGACCCTATAGTCGTCGGACATGTCGGCGGCAGGGCATCTTTGGCCCGTGGTCGCGGGGACGACCCTATAGTCGTCGGACATGTCGGCGGCTGGCCAACCTAGTCCCGGGGTCGTGGAGACAACCCTATAGTCGTCGGACATGTCGGCGGCAGGGCAACTTTGGCCCGTGGTCTTGGGGACGACCCTATAGTCGTCGGACCTGTCGGTGACTGGCCAACCTAGTCCCGGGTTCGTGGGGACGACCCTATAGTCGTCGGACGAGTCGGCGGCGGGCCGACCTAGTCCCGGGTTCGTGGGGACGACCCTATAGTCGTCGGAAAAGTCGGCGGCGGGTCATCCTAGTCCCGGGGTGGTAGGCACGACCCTATAGTCGTCGGACAAGTCGGCGGCGGGCCAACCTATACCCGTGGTCGTGGGGACGTCCCTATAGTCGTCGGACATGACGGTGGCGGGCCAATCTAGTCCCGGAGTCGTGGGGACGTCCCTATAGTCGTCGGACATGACGGTGGCGGGCCAATCTAGTCCCGGAGTCGTGGGGGCGACCCTATAGTCGTCGGAAAAGTCGGCGGCGGGCCAACCTAGACCCGCGGTCGTGGGGACGACCCTATAGTCGTCGGACATGTCGGCGGCAGGGCAACTTTGGCCCGTGGTCGTGAGGACGACCCTATAGTCGTCGGACATGTCGGTGACTGGCCAACCTAGTCCCGGGGTCGTGGGGACGACCCTATAGTCGTCGGACATGTCGGCGGCAGGGCAACTTTGGCCCGTGGTCGTGGGGACGACCCTATAGTCGTCGGACATGTCGGCGGCTGGCCAAGCTAGTCCCGGGGTCGGGGGGACGACCCTACAGTCGTCGGACAAGTCGGCGGCGGGCCAACCTAGTCCCGGGGTCGTGGAGACGACCCTATAGACGTCGGACAATTCGGCGGCGGGCCAACCTAGTCCCGGGGTCGTGGGGACGACCCTATAGTCGTCGGACATGTCGGCGGCAGCGCAACTTTGGCCCGGGGTCGTGGGGACGACCCTATAGTCGTCGGACATTCCGGTGACTGGCCAACCTAGTCCCGGGGTCGTGGAGACGACCCTATAGTCGTCGGACGTGTCTGCGGCTGGCCAACCTAGTCCCGGGCCGTGGGGACGACCCTATAATCGTCGGACAAGTCGGCGGCGGGCCAACCTAGTCCCGGGGTCGTGGAGACGACCCTATAGACGTCGGACAATTCGGCGGCGGGCCAACCTAGTCCCGGGGTCGTGGGGACGACCCTATAGTCGTCGGACATGTCGGCGGCAGCGCAACTTTGGCCCGGGGTCGTGGGGACGACCCTATAGTCGTCGGACATTCCGGTGACTGGCCAACCTAGTCCCGGGGTCGTGGGGGCGACCCTATAGTCGTCGGACATGACGGTGGCGGGCTAATCTAGTCCCGGGGTCGTGGGGACGACCCTATTGTCGTCGGACATGTCGGCGGCAGGGCAACTTTGCCCGTGGTCGTGGGGGCGACCCTATAGTCGTCGGACATGTCGGTGACTGGCCAACGTAGTCCCGGGTTCGTGGGGACGGCCCTATAGTCGTCGGAAAAGTCGGCGGCGGGTCATCCTAGTCCCGGGGTGGTAGGCACGACCCTATAGTCGTCGGACAAGACGGCGGCGGCCCAACCTAGTCCCGTGGTCGTGGGGACGTCCCTATAGTCGTCGGACATGATGGTGGCGGGCCAATCTAGTCCCGGGGTCGTTGGGACGACCCTATAGTCGTCGGACTAGTCGGCGGCGGCGCAACCTAGACCCGGGGTCGTGGGGACGACCCTATAGTCGTCGGACATGTTGGCAGCTGGCCAGCTTTGGCCCGGGGTCGTGGAGACGACCCTATAGACGTCGGACATGTCGGCGGCGGGCCAACCTAGTCCCGGGGTCGTGGGGACGACCCTATAGTCGTCGGACATTTCGGCGGCAGGGCATCTTTGGCCCGTGGTCGCGGGGACGACCCTATAGTCGTCGGACATGTCGGCGGCTGGACAACCTAGTCCCGGGGTCGTGGAGACGACCCTATAGTCGTCGGACAAGTCGGCGGCTGGACAACCTAGTCCCGGGGTCGTGGAGACGACCCTATAGTCGTCGGACAAGTCGGCGGCGGGCCAACCTAGTCCCGGGGTGGTCGGGACGACCCTATAGTCGTCGGACATGTCGGCGGCAGGGCAACTTTGGCCCGTGGTCGTGGGGGCGACCCTATAGACGTCGGACATGTCGGCGGCGGGCCAACCTAGTCCCGGGGTCGTGGGGACGACCCTATAGTCGTCGGACAAGTCGGCGGCGGACCATCCTACTCCCGGGGTCGTGGGGACGACCCTATAGTCGTCGGACAAGTCGGCGGCGGGCCAACCTAGACCCGGGGTCGTGGGGACGACCCTATAGTCGTCGGACATGTCGGCGGCAGGGCAACTTTGGCCCGTGGTCTTGGGGACGACCCTATAGTCGTCGGACATGTCGGTGATTGGCCAACCTAGTCCCGGGTTCGTGGGGACGACCCTATAGTCGTCGGACGAGTCGGCGGCGGGCCGACCTAGTCCCGGGGTCGTGGGGACGACCCTATAGACGTCGGACATGTCGGCGGCTGGCCAACCTAGTCCCGGGGTGGTAGGGACGACCCTATAGTCGTCGGACATATCGGCGGCAGGGCAACTTTGGCCCGTGGTCGTGGGGACGACCCTATAGTCGTCGGACATGTCGGCGGCTGGCCAACCTAGACCCGAGGTGGTGGGGACGACCCTATAGTCGTCGGACATGTCGGCGGCGGGCCAATCTAGTCCCGGGGTCGTGGGGACGACCCTATAGTCGTCGGACATGTCGACGGCGGGCCAACCTAGACCCGGGGTCGTGGGGACGTCCCTATAGTCGTCGGACATGATGGTGGCGGGCCAATCTAGTCCCGGGGTCGTTGGGACGACCCTATAGACGTCGGACATGTCGGCGGCTGGCCAACCTAGTCCCGGGGTGGTCGGGGCGACCCTATAGTCGTCGGACATGTCGGCGGCAGGGCAACTTTTGCCCGTGGTCGTGGGGACGACCCTATAGTCGTCGGAAAAGTCGGCGGCGGGCCAACCTAGACCCGGGGTCTTGGGGACGACCCTATAGTCGTCGGACATGTCGGCGGCAGGGCAACTATGGCCCGTGGTCGTGGGGGCGACCCTATAGTCGTCGGACATGACGGTGGCGGGCCAATCTAGTCCCGGGGTCGTGGGGACGACCCTATAGTCGTCGGACATGTCTGCGGCTGGCCAACCTAGTCCCGGGCCGTGGGGACGACCCTATAGTCGTCGGACAAGTCGGCGGCGGGCCAACCTAGTCCCGGGGTCGTGGAGACGACCCTATAGACGTCGGACATGTCGGCGGCGGGCCAACCTAGTCCCGGGGTCGTGGGGACGACCCTATAGTCGTCGGACAAGTCGGCGGCCGGGCAACTTTGGCCCGTGGTCGTGGGGACGACCCTATTGTCGTCGGACATGACGGTGGCGGGCCAATCTAGTCCCGGGGTCGTGGGGACGACCCTATAGTCGTCGGACATGTCTGCGGCTGGCCAACCTAGTCCCGGGCCGTGGGGACGACCCTATAGTCGTCGGACAAGTCGGCGGCGGGCCAACCTAGTCCCGGGGTCGTGGGGACGAACCTATAGTCGTCGGACATGTCTGCGGCTGGCCAACCTAGTCCCGGGCCGTGGGGACGACCCTATAGTCGTCGGACAAGTCGGCGGCGGGCCAACCTAGTCCCGGGGTCGTGGGGACGAACCTATAGTCGTCGGACATGTTGGCGGCTTGCCAGCTTTGGCCCGGGGTAGTGGGGACGACCCTATAGTCGTCGGACATGTCGGCGGCAGGGCAACTTTGGCCCGTGGTCGTGGGGACGACCCTATTGTCGTCGGACATGACGGTGGCGGGCCAATCTAGTCCCGGGGTCGTGGGGACGACCCTATTGTCGTCGGACATGTCGGCGGCTGGCCAACCTAGTCGCGGGATCGTGGGGACGACCCTATAGTCGTCGGACATGTCGGCGGCGGGCCAACGTATGCCCAGGGTCGTAGGCACGAACCTATATTCGTCGGACATGACGGTGGCGGGCCAATCTAGACCCGGGGTCGTTGGGACGACTCTATAGTCGTCGGACTAGTCGGCGGCGGGCCAACCTAGTCCCGGGGTCGTGGGGACGACTCTATAGTCGTTGGACAAGTCGGCGGCGGGCCAACCTAGTCCCGGGGTCGTGGAGACGAACCTATAGACGTCGGACATGTCGGCGGCGGGCCAACCTAGTCCCGGGGTCGTGGGGACGACCCTATAGTCGTCGGACATGTCGGCGGCAGGGCAACTTTGGCCCGTGGTCCTGGGGGCGACCCTATAGTCGTCGCACATGACGGTGGCGGGCCAATCTAGTCCCGGAGTCGTGGGGACGACCCTATAGTCGTCGGACATGTCTGCGGCTGGCCAACCTAGTCCCGGAGTCGTGGGGACGACCCTATAGTCGTCGGACGTGACGGTGCCGGTGCCATCTAGCCCCGGTGTCGAGGGGACGACCCTATAGACGTCGGACATGTCGGCGGCTGGCCAACCTAGTCCCGGGCCGTGGGGACGACCCTATAGTCGTCGGAAATGTCGGCGGCGGGCCAACCTGGACCCGCGGTCGTGGGGACGACCCTATAGTCGTCGGACATGTCGGCGGCAGGGCAACTTTGGCCCGTGGTCGTGAGGACGACCCTATAGTCGTCGGACATGTCGGTGACTGGCCAACCTAGTCCCGGGGTCGTGGGGACGACCCTATAGTCGTCGGACATGCCGGTGACTGGCCAACCTAGTCCCGGGGTCGTGGAGACGACCCTATAATCGTCGGACGTGACGGTGCCGGGGCAATCTAGCCCCGGGGTCGAGGGGACGACCCTATAGACGTCGGACATGTCGGCGGCTGGCCAACCTAGTCCCGGGGTGGTCGGGACGACCCTATAGTCGTCGGACATGTCGGCGGCAGGGCAACTTTGGCCCGTGGTCGTGGGGGCGACCCTATAGTCCTCGGACATGACGGTGGCGGGCTAATCTTGTCCCGGGGTCGTGGGGACGACCCTATAGTCGTCGGACATGTCTGCGGCTGGCCAACCTAGTCCCGGGCCGTGGGGACGACCCTATAGTCGTCGGACATGTCGGCGGCAGGGCAACTTTGGCCCGTGGTCTTGGGGACGACCCTATAGTCGTCGGACATGTCGGTGACTGCCCAACCTAGTCCCGGGTTCGCGGGGACGACCCTATAGACGTCGGACATGTCGGCGGCTGGCCAACCTAGTCCCGGGGTGGTAGGGACGACCCTATAGTCGTCGGACATGTCGGCGGCAGGGCAACTTTGGCCCGTGGTCGTGGGGACGACCCTATAGTCGTCGGACATGTCGGCGGCTGGCCAAACTAGACCCGAGGTGGTGGGGACGACCCTATAGTCGTCGGACATGTCGGCGGCGGGCCAACCTAGTCCCGGAGTCGTGGGGACGTCCCTATAGTCGTCGGACATGTCTGCGGCTGGCCAACCTAGTCCCGGGCCGTGGGGACGACCCTATAGTCGTCGGAAAAGTCGGCGGCGGGCCAACCTAGTCCCGGGGTCGTGGAGACGACCCTATAGACGTCGGACATGTCGGCGGCGGGCCAACCTAGTCCCGGGGTCGTGGGGACGACCCTATAGTCGTCGGACATGTCGGCGGCAGGGCATCTTTGGCCCGTGGTCGCGGGGACGAACCTATAGTCGTCGGACATGTCGGCGGCTGGCCAACCTAGTCCCGGGGTCGTGGAGACGACCCTATAGTCGTCGGACAAGTCGGCGGCGGGCCAACCTAGTCCCGGGGTCGTGGGGACGACCCTATAGTCGTCGGACATGTTGGCGGCTGGCCAGCTTTGGCCCGGGGTAGTGGGGGCGACCCTATAGTCGTCGGACATGTCGGCGGCAGGGCAACTTTGGCCCGTGTTCTTGGGGACGACCCTATAGTCGTCGGACATGTCGGTGACTGGCCAACCTAGTCCCGGGTTCGTGGGGACGACCCTATAGACGTCGGACATGTCGGCGGCTGGCCAACCTAGTCCCGGGGTGGTAGGGACGACCCTATAGTCGTCGGACATGTCGGCGGCAGGGCAACTTTGGCCCGTGGTCGTGGGGACGACCCTATAGTCGTCGGACATGTCGGCGGCTGGCCAACCTAGACCCGAAGTGGTGGGGACGACCCTATAGTCGTCGGACATGTCGGCGGCGGGCCAATCTAGTCCCGGGGTCGTGGGGACGACCCTATAGTCGTCGGACATGTCGGCGGCTGGCCAACTTTGGCCCGGGGCGTGGGGACGACCCTATAGTCGTCGGACATGTCGACGGCGGGCCAACCTAGACCCGGGGTCGTGGGGACGTCCCTATAGTCGTCGGACATGATGGTGGCGGGCCAATCTAGTCCCGGGGTCGTGGGGACGACCCTATAGTCGTCGGACATTCCGGTGACTGGCCAACCTAGTCCCGGGGTCGTGGAGACGACCCTATAGTCGTCGGACAAGTCGGCGGCGGGCCAACCTAGTGCCGTGGTCGTGGGGACGACCGTATAGTCGTCGGACATGTCGGCGGCTGGCCAACCTTGTCCCGGGGTCGTGGGGACGACCCTATAGTCGTCGGACATGATGGCGGCTGGCCAGCTTTGGCCCGGGGTCGTGGGGACGACCCTATAGTCGTCGGACATGATGGTGGCGGGCCAATCTAGTCCTGGGGTCGTGGGGGCGACCCTATAGTCGTCGGAAAAGTCGGCGGCGGGCCAACCTAGACCCGCGGTCGTGGGGACGACCCTATAGTCGTCGGACATGTCGGCGGCAGGGCAACTTTGGCCCGTGGTCGTGAGGACGACCCTATAGTCGTCGGACATGTCGGCGGCAGGGCAACTTTGGCCCGTGGTCGTGAGGACGACCCTATAGTCGTCGGACATGTCGGTGACTGGCCAACCTAGTCCCGGGGTCGTGGGAACGACCCTATAGTCGTCGGACATGTTGGCGGCTGGCCAGCTTTGGCCCGTGGTCGTGGGGACGACCCTATAGTCGTCGGACATGTCGGCGGCAGGGCATCTTTGGCCCGTGGCCGCTGGGACGGCCCTATAGTCGTCGGACATGTCGGCGGCTGGCCAACCTAGTCCCGGGGTCGTGGAGACGACCCTATAGTCGTCGGACAAGTCGGCGGCGGGCCAACCTAGTCCCGGGGTCGTGGGGACGACCCTATAGCCGTCGGACAAGTCGGCGGCGGGCCAAACTAGTCCCGGGGTCGTGGGGACGACCCTATAGTCGTCGGACATGTCGGCGGCAGGGCATCTTTGGCCCGTGGTCGCGGGGACGACCCTATAGTCGTCGGACATTTCGGCGGCTGGCCAACCTAGTCCCGGGGTCGTGGTGACGACCCTATAGTCGTCGGACATGTCTGCGGCTGGCCAACCTAGTCCCGGGCCGTGGGGACGACCCTACAGTCGTCGGAAAAGTCGGCGGCGGGCCAACCTAGTCCCGGGGTGGTAGGGACGACCCTATAGACGTCGGACATGTCGGCGGCTGGCCAACCTAGTCCCGGGGTGGTAGGGACGACCCTATAGTCGTCGGACATGTCGGCGGCAGGGCAACTTTGGCCCGTGGTCGTGGGGACGACCCTATAGTCGTCGGACATGTCGGCGGCTGGCCAACCTAGACCCGAGGTGGTGGGGACGACCCTATAGTCGTCGGACATGTCGGCGGCGGGCCAATCTAGTCCCGGGGTCGTGGGGACGACCCTATAGTCGTCGGACATGTCGACGGCGGGCCAACCTAGACCCGGGGTCGTGGGGACGTCCCTATAGTCGTCGGACATGATGGTGGCGGGCCAATCTAGTCCCGGGGTCGTTGGGACGACCCTATAGACGTCGGACATGTCGGCGGCTGGCCAACCTAGTCCCGGGGTGGTCGGGGCGACCCTATAGTCGTCGGACATGTCGGCGGCAGGGCAACTTTTGCCCGTGGTCGTGGGGGCGACCCTATAGTCGTCGGACATGACGGTGGCGGGCTAATCTAGTCCCGGGGTCGTGGGGACGACCCTATAGTCGTCGGACATGTCTGCGGCTGGCCAACCTAGTCCCGGGCCGTGGGGACGACCCTATAGTCGTCGGACAAGTCGGCGGCGGGCCAACCTAGTCCCGGGGTCGTGGAGACGACCCTATAGACGTCGGACATGTCGGCGGCGGGCCAACCTAGTTCCGGGGTGGTAGGGACGACCCTATTGTCGTCGGACATGTCGGCGGCTGGCCAACCTAGTCGCGGGATCGTGGGGACGACCCTATAGTCGTCGGACATGTCGGCGGCAGGGCATCTTTGGCCCGTGGTCGCGGGGACGACCCTATAGTCGTCGGACATGTCGGCGGCTGGCCAACCTAGTCCCGGGGTCGTGGAGACAACCCTATAGTCGTCGGACATGTCGGCGGCAGGGCAACTTTGGCCCGTGGTCTTGGGGACGACCCTATAGTCGTCGGACCTGTCGGTGACTGGCCAACCTAGTCCCGGGTTCGTGGGGACGACCCTATAGTCGTCGGACGAGTCGGCGGCGGGCCGACCTAGTCCCGGGTTCGTGGGGACGACCCTATAGTCGTCGGAAAAGTCGGCGGCGGGTCATCCTAGTCCCGGGGTGGTAGGCACGACCCTATAGTCGTCGGACAAGTCGGCGGCGGGCCAACCTATACCCGTGGTCGTGGGGACGTCCCTATAGTCGTCGGACATGACGGTGGCGGGCCAATCTAGTCCCGGAGTCGTGGGGACGTCCCTATAGTCGTCGGACATGACGGTGGCGGGCCAATCTAGTCCCGGAGTCGTGGGGGCGACCCTATAGTCGTCGGAAAAGTCGGCGGCGGGCCAACCTAGACCCGCGGTCGTGGGGACGACCCTATAGTCGTCGGACATGTCGGCGGCAGGGCAACTTTGGCCCGTGGTCGTGAGGACGACCCTATAGTCGTCGGACATGTCGGTGACTGGCCAACCTAGTCCCGGGGTCGTGGGGACGACCCTATAGTCGTCGGACATGTCGGCGGCAGGGCAACTTTGGCCCGTGGTCGTGGGGACGACCCTATAGTCGTCGGACATGTCGGCGGCTGGCCAAGCTAGTCCCGGGGTCGGGGGGACGACCCTACAGTCGTCGGACAAGTCGGCGGCGGGCCAACCTAGTCCCGGGGTCGTGGAGACGACCCTATAGACGTCGGACAATTCGGCGGCGGGCCAACCTAGTCCCGGGGTCGTGGGGACGACCCTATAGTCGTCGGACATGTCGGCGGCAGCGCAACTTTGGCCCGGGGTCGTGGGGACGACCCTATAGTCGTCGGACATTCCGGTGACTGGCCAACCTAGTCCCGGGGTCGTGGAGACGACCCTATAGTCGTCGGACGTGTCTGCGGCTGGCCAACCTAGTCCCGGGCCGTGGGGACGACCCTATAATCGTCGGACAAGTCGGCGGCGGGCCAACCTAGTCCCGGGGTCGTGGAGACGACCCTATAGACGTCGGACATGTCGGCGGCGGGCCAACCTTGTCCCGGGGTCGAGGGGACGACCCTATAGACGTCGGACATGTCGGCGGCTGGCCAACCTAGTCCCGGGAGGGTCGGGACGACCCTATAGTCGTCGGACATGTCGGCGGCAGGGCAACTTTGGCCCGTGGTCGTGGGGGCGACCCTATAGTCGTCGGACATGACGGTGGCGGGCTAATCTAGTCCCGGGGTCGTGGGGACGACCCTATAGTCGTCGGACATGTCTGCGGCTGGCCAACCTAGTCCCGGGCCGTGGGGACGACCCTATAATCGTCGGACAAGTCGGCGGCGGGCCAACCTAGTCCCGGGGTCGTGGAGACGGCCCTATAGACGTCGGACATGTCGGCGGCGGGCCAACCTTGTCCCGGGGTCGTGGGGACGACCCTATAGTCGTCGGACATGTCGGCGGCAGGGCATCTTTGGCCCGTGGTCGCGGGGACGAACCTATAGTCGTCGGACATGTCGGCGGCTGGGCAACCTAGTCCCGGGGTCGTGGAGACGACCCTATAGTCGTCGGACAAGTCGGCGGCGGGCCAACCTAGTCCCGGGGTCGTGGGGACGACCCTATAGTCGTCGGACATGTTGGCGGCTGGCCAGCTTTGGCCCGGGGTAGTGGGGACGACCCTATAGTCGTCGGACATGTCGGCGGCAGGGCAACTTTGGCCCGTGGTCGTGGGGACGACCCTATTGTCGTCGGACATGACTGTGGCGGGCCAATCAAGTCCCGGGGTCGTGGCGACGACCCTATTGTCGTCGGACATGTCGGCGGCAGGGCAACTTTGGCCCGTGGTCGTGGGGACGACCCTATAGACGTCGGACATGTCGGCGGCTGGCCAACCTAGTCCCGGGGTGGTCGGGACGACCCTATAGTCGTCGGACATGTCGGCGGCAGGGCAACTTTGGCCCGTGGTCGTGGGGGCGACCCTATAGTCGTCGGACATGTCTGCGGCTGGCCAACCTAGTCCCGGGCCGTGGGGACGACCCTATAGTCGTCGGACATGTCGGCGGCAGGGCAACTTTGGCCCGTGGTCTTGGGGACGATCCTATAGTCGTCGGACATGTCGGTGACTGGCCAACCTAGTCCCGGGTTCGCGGGGACGACCCTATAGACGTCGGACATGTCGGCGGCTGGCCAACCTAGTCCCGGGGTGGTAGGGACGACCCTATAGTCGTCGGACATGTCGGCGGCAGGGCAACTTTGGCCCGTGGTCGTGGGGACGACCCTATAGTCGTCGGACATGTCGGCGGCTGGCCAAACTAGACCCGAGGTGGTGGGGACGACCCTATAATCGTCGGACATGTCGGCGGCGGGCCAACCTAGTCCCGGAGTCGTGGGGACGACCCTATAGTCGTCGGACATGTCTGCGGCTGGCCAACCCAGTCCCGGGCCGTGGGGACGACCCTATAGTCGTCGGAAAAGTCGGCGGCGGGCCAACCTAGTCCCGGGGTCGTGGAGACGACCCTATAGACGTCGGACATGTCGGCGGCGGGCCAACCTAGTCCCGGGGTCGTGGGGACGACCCTATAGTCGTCGGACAAGTCGGCGGCGGGCCAACCTAGTCCCGGGGTCGTGGGGACGACCCTATAGTCGTCGGACATGTTGGCGGCTGGCCAGCTTTGGCCCGGGGTAGTGGGGGCGACCCTATAGTCGTCGGACATGTCGGCGGCAGGGCAACTTTGGCCCGTGTTCTTGGGGACGACCCTATAGTCGTCGGACATGTCGGTGACTGGCCAACCTAGTCCCGGGTTCGTGGGGACGACCCTATAGACGTCGGACATGTCGGCGGCGGGCCAACCTAGTCCCGGGGTCGTGGGGACGACCCTATAGTCGTCGGACATGTTGGCGGCTGGCCAGCTTTGGCCCGGGGTAGTGGGGGCGACCCTATAGTCGTCGGACATGTCGGCGGCAGGGCAACTTTGGCCCGTGTTCTTGGGGACGACCCTATAGTCGTCGGACATGTCGGTGACTGGCCAACCTAGTCCCGGGTTCGTGGGGACGACCCTATAGACGTCGGACATGTCGGCGGCTGGCCAGCTTTGGCCCGGGGTAGTGGGGGCGACCCTATAGACGTCGGACATGTCGGCGGCTGGCCAACCTAGTCCCGGGGTGGTAGGGACGACCCTATAGTCGTCGGACATGTCGGCGGCAGGGCAACTTTGGCCCGTGGTCGTGGGGACGACCCTATAGTCGTCGGACATGTCGGCGGCTGGCCAACCTAGACCCGAGGTGGTGGGGACGACCCTATAGTCGTCGGACATGTCGGCGGCGGGCCAATCTAGTCCCGGGGTCGTGGGGACGACCCTATAGTCGTCGGACATGTCGGCGGCTGGCCAACTTTGGCCCGGGGCGTGGGGACGACCCTATAGTCGTCGGACATGTCGACGGCGGGCCAACCTAGACCCGGGGTCGTGGGGACGTCCCTATAGTCGTCGGACATGATGGTGGCGGGCCAATCTAGTCCCGGGGTCGTGGGGACGACCCTATAGTCGTCGGACATTCCGGTGACTGGCCAACCTAGTCCCGGGGTCGTGGAGACGACCCTATAGTCGTCGGACAAGTCGGCGGCGGGCCAACCTAGTGCCGTGGTCGTGGGGACGACCGTATAGTCGTCGGACATGTCGGCGGCTGGCCAACCTTGTCCCGGGGTCGTGGGGACGACCCTATAGTCGTCGGACATGATGGCGGCTGGCCAGCTTTGGCCCGGGGTCGTGGGGACGACCCTATAGTCGTCGGACATGATGGTGGCGGGCCAATCTAGTCCTGGGGTCGTTGGGGCGACCCTATAGTCGTCGGAAAAGTCGGCGGCGGGCCAACCTAGACCCGCGGTCGTGGGGACGACCCTATAGTCGTCGGACATGTCGGCGGCAGGGCAACTTTGGCCCGTGGTCGTGAGGACGACCCTATAGTCGTCGGACATGTCGGTGACTGGCCAACCTAGTCCCGGGGTCGTGGGGACGACCCTATAGTCGTCGGACATGTCGGCGGCAGGGCAACTTTGGCCCGTGGTCGTGGGGACGACCCTATAGTCGTCGGACAAGTCGGCGGCGGGCCAACCTAGTCCCGTGGTCGTGGGGACGACCGTATAGTCGTCGGACATGTCGGCGGCTGGCCAAGCTAGTCCCGGGGTCGTGGGGACGACCCTACAGTCGTCGGACAAGTCGGCGGCGGGCCAACCTAGTCCCGGGGTCGTGGAGACGACCCTATAGACGTCGGACAATTCGGCGGCGGGCCAACCTAGTCCCGGGGTCGTGGGAACGACCCTATAGTCGTCGGACATGTTGGCGGCTGGCCAGCTTTGGCCCGTGGTCGTGGGGACGACCCTATAGTCGTCGGACATGTCGGCGGCAGGGCATCTTTGGCCCGTGGCCGCTGGGACGGCCCTATAGTCGTCGGACATGTCGGCGGCTGGCCAACCTAGTCCCGGGGTCGTGGAGACGACCCTATAGTCGTCGGACAAGTCGGCGGCGGGCCAACCTAGTCCCGGGGTCGTGGGGGCGACCCTATAGCCGTCGGACATGATGGTGGCGGGCCAATCTAGTCCCGGGGTCGTGGGGACGACCCTATAGTCGTCGGACATTCCGGTGACTGGCCAACCTAGTCCCGGGGTCGTGGAGACGACCCTATAGTCGTCGGACAAGTCGGCGGCGGGCCAACCTAGTGCCGTGGTCGTGGGGACGACCGTATAGTCGTCGGACATGTCGGCGGCTGGCCAACCTTGTCCCGGGGTCGTGGGGACGACCCTATAGTCGTCGGACATGATGGCGGCAGGGCATCTTTGGCCCGTGGCCGCTGGGACGGCCCTATAGTCGTCGGACATGTCGGCGGCTGGCCAACCTAGTCCCGGGGTCGTGGAGACGACCCTATAGTCGTCGGACAAGTCGGCGGCGGGCCAACCTAGTCCCGGGGTCGCGGGGACGACCCTATAGCCGTCGGACAAGTCGGCGGCGGGCCAACCTAGTCCCGGGGTCGTGGGGACGACCCTATAGTCGTCGGACATGTCGGCGGCAGGGCATCTTTGGCCCGTGGTCGCGGGGACGACCCTATAGTCGTCGGACATGTCGGCGGCTGGCCAACCTAGTCCCGGGGTCGTGGTGACGACCCTATAGTCGTCGGACATGTCTGCGGCTGGCCAACCTAGTCCCGGGCCGTGCGGACGACCCTACAGTCGTCGGAAAAGTCGGCGGTGGGCCAACCTAGTCCCGGGGACGTGGAGACGACCCTATAGAAGTCGGACATGTCGGCGGCGGGCCAACCTAGTCCCGGGGTCGTGGGGACGACCCTATAGTCGTCGCACATGTCGGCGGCTGGCCAACCTAGTCGCGGGATCATGGGGACGACCCTATAGTCGTCGGACATGTCGGCGGCAGGGCATCTTTGGCCCGTGGTCGCGGGGACGACCCTATAGTCGTCGGACATGTCGGCGGCTGGCCAACCTAGTCCCGGGGTCGTGGAGACGACCCTATAGTCGTCGGACAAGTCGGCGGCGGGCCAACCTAGTCCCGGGGTCGTGGGGACGACCCTATAGTCGTCGGACAAGTCGGCGGCGGGCCAACCTACTCCCGGGGTCGTGGGGACGACCCTATAGTCGTCGGACATGTCGGCGGCAGGGCAACTTTGGCCCGTGGTCGTGAGGACGACCCTATAGTCGTCGGACATGTCGGTGACTGGCCAACCTAGTCCCGGGGTCGTGGGGACGACCCTATAGTCGTCGGACATGTCGGCGGCAGGGCAACTTTGGCCCGTGGTCGTGGGGACGACCCTATAGTCGTCGGACAAGTCGGCGGCGGGCCAACCTAGTCCCGTGGTCGTGGGGACGACCGTATAGTCGTCGGACATGTCGGCGGCTGGCCAAGCTAGTCCCGGGGTCGTGGGGACGACCCTACAGTCGTCGGACAAGTCGGCGGCGGGCCAACCTAGTCCCGGGGTCGTGGAGACGACCCTATAGACGTCGGACAATTCGGCGGCGGGCCAACCTAGTCCCGGGGTCGTGGGAACGACCCTATAGTCGTCGGACATGTTGGCGGCTGGCCAGCTTTGGCCCGTGGTCGTGGGGACGACCCTATAGTCGTCGGACATGTCGGCGGCAGGGCATCTTTGGCCCGTGGCCGCTGGGACGGCCCTATAGTCGTCGGACATGTCGGCGGCTGGCCAACCTAGTCCCGGGGTCGTGGAGACGACCCTATAGTCGTCGGACAAGTCGGCGGCGGGCCAACCTAGTCCCGGGGTCGTGGGGACGACCCTATAGCCGTCGGACATGATGGTGGCGGGCCAATCTAGTCCCGGGGTCGTGGGGACGACCCTATAGTCGTCGGACATTCCGGTGACTGGCCAACCTAGTCCCGGGGTCGTGGAGACGACCCTATAGTCGTCGGACAAGTCGGCGGCGGGCCAACCTAGTGCCGTGGTCGTGGGGACGACCGTATAGTCGTCGGACATGTCGGCGGCTGGCCAACCTTGTCCCGGGGTCGTGGGGACGACCCTATAGTCGTCGGACATGATGGCGGCAGGGCATCTTTGGCCCGTGGCCGCTGGGACGGCCCTATAGTCGTCGGACATGTCGGCGGCTGGCCAACCTAGTCCCGGGGTCGTGGAGACGACCCTATAGTCGTCGGACAAGTCGGCGGCGGGCCAACCTAGTCCCGGGGTCGTGGGGACGACCCTATAGCCGTCGGACAAGTCGGCGGCGGGCCAACCTAGTCCCGGGGTCGTGGGGACGACCCTATAGTCGTCGGACATGTCGGCGGCAGGGCATCTTTGGCCCGTGGTCGCGGGGACGACCCTATAGTCGTCGGACATGTCGGCGGCTGGCCAACCTAGTCCCGGGGTCGTGGTGACGACCCTATAGTCGTCGGACATGTCTGCGGCTGGCCAACCTAGTCCCGGGCCGTGCGGACGACCCTACAGTCGTCGGAAAAGTCGGCGGTGGGCCAACCTAGTCCCGGGGACGTGGAGACGACCCTATAGAAGTCGGACATGTCGGCGGCGGGCCAACCTAGTCCCGGGGTCGTGGGGACGACCCTATAGTCGTCGCACATGTCGGCGGCTGGCCAACCTAGTCGCGGGATCGTGGGGACGACCCTATAGTCGTCGGACATGTCGGCGGCAGGGCATCTTTGGCCCGTGGTCGCGGGGACGACCCTATAGTCGTCGGACATGTCGGCGGCTGGCCAACCTAGTCCCGGGGTCGTGGAGACGACCCTATAGTCGTCGGACAAGTCGGCGGCGGGCCAACCTAGTCCCGGGGTCGTGGGGACGACCCTATAGTCGTCGGACAAGTCGGCGGCGGGCCAACCTACTCCCGGGGTCGTGGGGACGACCCTATAGTCGTCGGACATGTCGGCGGCAGGGCAACTTTGGCCCGTGGTCGTGGGGACGACCCTATTGTCGTCGGACATGACGGTGGCGGGCCAATCTAGTCCCGGGGTCGTGGGGACGACCCTATTGTCGTCGGACATGTCGGCGGCTGGCCAACCTAGTCGCGGGATCGTGGGGACGACCCTATAGTCGTCGGACAAGTCGGCGGCGGGCCAACCTACTCCCGGGGTCGTGGGGACGACCCTATAGTCGTCGGACATGTTGGCGGCAGGGCAACTTTGGCCCGTGGTCGTGGGGACGACCCTATTGTCGTCGGACATGACGGTGGCGGGCCAATCTAGTCCCGGGGTCGTGGAGACGACCCTATAGTCGTCGGACATGTCGGCGGCTGGCCAGCTTTGGCCCGTGGTCGTGGGGACGACCCTATAGTCGTCGGATATGTCGGAGGCTGGCCAACCTAGTCCCGGGGTGGTAGGCACGGCCCTATAGTCGTAGGACAAGTCGGCCGCGGGCCAACTTAGGCCCGGGGTCGTGGGGACAACCCTATAGTCGTCGGACATGTCGGCGACCAGGGCAACATTGGCCCGGGGACGTGGGGACGACCCTATTGTCGTCGGACATGTCGGCGGCTGGCCAACCTAGTCGCGGGATCGTGGGGACGACCCTATGGTCGTCGGACATGTCGGCGGCGGGCCAACGTATGCCCAGGGTCGTAGGCACGAACCTATATTCGTCGGACATGACGGTGGCGGGCCAATCTAGTCCCGGGGTCGTTGGGACGACCCTATAGTCGCCGGACTAGTCGGCGGCGGGCCAACCTAGTCCCGGGGTCGTGGGGACGACTCTATAGTCGTCGGACAAGTCGGCGGCGGCCAACCTAGTCCCGGGGTCGTGGAGACGACCCTATAGACGTCGGACATGTCGGCGGCGGGCCAACCTAGTCCCGGGGCCGTGGGGACGACCCTATAGTCGTCGGACATGTCGGCGGCAGGGCATCTTTGGCCCGTGGTCGCGGGGACGACCCTATAGTCGTCGGACATGTCGGCGGCGGGCCGACCTAGTCCCGGGGTCGTGGAGACGACCCTATAGTCATCGGACATGTCGGCGGCTTGCCAACCTAGTCCCGGGGTAGTAGGGACGACCCTATAGTCGTAAGACAAGTCGGCGGCGGGCCAATCTAGTCCCGGGGTCGTGGGGACGACCCTATAGTCGTCGGACATGTCGGCGGCAGGGCAACTTTGGCCCGTGGTCGTGGGGACGACCCTATTGTCGTCGGACATGACGGTGGCGGGCCAATCTAGTCCCGGGGTCGTGGGGACGACCCTATTGTCGTCGGACATGTCGGCGGCTGGCCAACGTAGACGCGGGATCGTGGGGACGACCCTATAGTCGTTGGACATGTCGGCGGCGGGCCAACGTATGCCCAGTGTCGTAGGCACGAACCTATATTCGTCGGACATGACTGCGGCGGGCCAACCTAGTCCCGGGGTAGTGGGGACGACCCTATAGTCGTCGGACATGTCGGCGGCTGGCCAGCTTTGGCCCGTGGTCGTGGGGACGACCCTATAGTCGTCGGACATGTCGGCGGCTGGCCAACCTAGTCCCGGGGTCGTGGAGACGACCCTATAGTCGTCGGACATGTCGGCGGCTGGCCAGCTTTGTCCGGTGGTCGTGGGGACGACACTATTGTCGTCGGACATGACGGTGGCGGGCCAATCTAGTCCCGGGGTCGTGCGGACGACCCTATAGTCGTCGGACATGTCGGCGGCAGGTCAACTTTGGCGCGTGGTCGTGGGGACGACCCTATAGTCGTCGGACATGTCGGCGGCTGGCCAGCTTTGGCCCGGGGTCGTGGGGACGACCCTATAGTCGTCGGACATGATGGCGGCTGGCCAGCTTTGGCCCGGGGTCGTGGGGACGACCCTATAGTCGTCGGACATGATGGTGGCGGGCCAATCTAGTCCTGGGGTCGTGGGGGCGACCCTATAGTCGTCGGAAAAGTCGGCGGCGGGCCAACCTAGACCCGCGGTCGTGGGGACGACCCTATAGTCGTCGGACATGTCGGCGGCAGGGCAACTTTGGCCCGTGGTCGTGAGGACGACCCTATAGTCGTCGGACATGTCGGTGACTGGCCAACCTAGTCCCGGGGTCGTGGGGACGACCCTATAGTCGTCGGACATGTCGGCGGCAGGGCAACTTTGGCCCGTGGTCGTGGGGACGACCCTATAGTCGTCGGACAAGTCGGCGGCGGGCCAACCTAGTCCCGGGGTCGTGGAGACGACCCTATAGACGTCGGACAATTCGGCGGCGGGCCAACCTAGTCCCGGGGTCGTGAGAACGACCCTATAGTCGTCGGACATGTTGGCGGCTGGCCAGCTTTGGCCCGTGGTCGTGGGGACGACCCTATAGTCGTCGGACATGTCGGCGGCAGGGCATCTTTGGCCCGTGGCCGCTGGGACGGCCCTATAGTCGTCGGACATGTCGGCGGCTGGCCAACCTAGTCCCGGGGTCGTGGTGACGACCCTATAGTCGTCGGACATGTCTGCGGCTGGCCAACCTAGTCCCGGGCCGTGCGGACGACCCTACAGTCGTCGGAAAAGTCGGCGGCGGGCCAACCTAGTCCCGGGGACGTGGAGACGACCCTATAGAAGTCGGACATGTCGGCGGCGGGCCAACCTAGTCCCGGGGTCGTGGAGACGACCCTATAGTCGTCGGACATGTCGGCGGCTGGCCAGCTTTGTCCGGTGGTCGTGGGGACGACACTATTGTCGTCGGACATGACGGTGGCGGGCCAATCTAGTCCCGGGGTCGTGGGGACGACCCTATTGTCGTCGGACATGTCGGCGGCTGGCCAACCTAGTCGCGGGATCGTGGGGACGACCCTATAGTCGTCGGACAAGTCGGCGGCGGGCCAACCTACTCCCGGGGTCGTGGGGACGACCCTATAGTCGTCGGACATGTCGGCGGCAGGGCAACTTTGGCCCGTGGTCGTGGGGACGACCCTATTGTCGTCGGACATGACGGTGGCGGGCCAATCTAGTCCCGGGGTCGTGGAGACGACCCTATAGTCGTCGGACATGTCGGCGGCTGGCCAGCTTTGGCCCGTGGTCGTGGGGACGACCCTATAGTCGTCGGATATGTCGGAGGCTGGCCAACCTAGTCCCGGGGTGGTAGGCACGGCCCTATAGTCGTAGGACAAGTCGGCCGCGGGCCAACTTAGGCCCGGGGTCGTGGGGACAACCCTATAGTCGTCGGACATGTCGGCGGCAGGGCAACATTGGCCCGGGGACGTGGGTACGACCCTATTGTCGTCGGACATGTCGGCGGCTGGCCAACCTAGTCGCGGGATCGTGGGGACGACCCTATGGTCGTCGGACATGTCGGCGGCGGGCCAACGTATGCCCAGGGTCGTAGGCACGAACCTATATTCGTCGGACATGACGGTGGCGGGCCAATCTAGTCCCGGGGTCGTTGGGACGACCCTATAGTCGCCGGACTAGTCGGCGGCGGGCCAACCTAGTCCCGGGGTCGTGGGGACGACTCTATAGTCGTCGGACAAGTCGGCGGCGGCCAACCTAGTCCCGGGGTCGTGGAGACGACCCTATAGACGTCGGACAAGTCGGCGGCGGGCCAACCTACTCCCGGGGTCGTGGGGACGACCCTATAGTCGTCGGACATGTCGGCGGCAGGGCAACTTTGGCCCGTGGTCGTGGGGACGACCCTATAGTCGTCGGACAAGTCGGCGGCGGGCCAACCTAGTCCCGTGGTCGTGGGGACGACCGTATAGTCGTCGGACATGTCGGCGGCTGGCCAAGCTAGTCCCGGGGTCGTGGGGACGACCCTACAGTCGTCGGACAAGTCGGCGGCGGGCCAACCTAGTCCCGGGGTCGTGGAGACGACCCTATAGACGTCGGACAATTCGGCGGCGGGCCAACCTAGTCCCGGGGTCGTGGGAACGACCCTATAGTCGTCGGACATGTTGGCGGCTGGCCAGCTTTGGCCCGTGGTCGTGGGGACGACCCTATAGTCGTCGGACATGTCGGCGGCAGGGCATCTTTGGCCCGTGGCCGCTGGGACGGCCCTATAGTCGTCGGACATGTCGGCGGCTGGCCAACCTAGTCCCGGGGTCGTGGAGACGACCCTATAGTCGTCGGACAAGTCGGCGGCGGGCCAACCTAGTCCCGGGGTCGTGGGGGCGACCCTATAGCCGTCGGACATGATGGTGGCGGGCCAATCTAGTCCCGGGGTCGTGGGGACGACCCTATAGTCGTCGGACATTCCGGTGACTGGCCAACCTAGTCCCGGGGTCGTGGAGACGACCCTATAGTCGTCGGACAAGTCGGCGGCGGGCCAACCTAGTGCCGTGGTCGTGGGGACGACCGTATAGTCGTCGGACATGTCGGCGGCTGGCCAACCTTGTCCCGGGGTCGTGGGGACGACCCTATAGTCGTCGGACATGATGGCGGCAGGGCATCTTTGGCCCGTGGCCGCTGGGACGGCCCTATAGTCGTCGGACATGTCGGCGGCTGGCCAACCTAGTCCCGGGGTCGTGGAGACGACCCTATAGTCGTCGGACAAGTCGGCGGCGGGCCAACCTAGTCCCGGGGTCGCGGGGACGACCCTATAGCCGTCGGACAAGTCGGCGGCGGGCCAACCTAGTCCCGGGGTCGTGGGGACGACCCTATAGTCGTCGGACATGTCGGCGGCAGGGCATCTTTGGCCCGTGGTCGCGGGGACGACCCTATAGTCGTCGGACATGTCGGCGGCTGGCCAACCTAGTCCCGGGGTCGTGGTGACGACCCTATAGTCGTCGGACATGTCTGCGGCTGGCCAACCTAGTCCCGGGCCGTGCGGACGACCCTACAGTCGTCGGAAAAGTCGGCGGTGGGCCAACCTAGTCCCGGGGACGTGGAGACGACCCTATAGAAGTCGGACATGTCGGCGGCGGGCCAACCTAGTCCCGGGGTCGTGGGGACGACCCTATAGTCGTCGCACATGTCGGCGGCTGGCCAACCTAGTCGCGGGATCGTGGGGACGACCCTATAGTCGTCGGACATGTCGGCGGCAGGGCATCTTTGGCCCGTGGTCGCGGGGACGACCCTATAGTCGTCGGACATGTCGGCGGCTGGCCAACCTAGTCCCGGGGTCGTGGAGACGACCCTATAGTCGTCGGACAAGTCGGCGGCGGGCCAACCTAGTCCCGGGGTCGTGGGGACGACCCTATAGTCGTCGGACAAGTCGGCGGCGGGCCAACCTACTCCCGGGGTCGTGGGGACGACCCTATAGTCGTCGGACATGTCGGCGGCAGGGCAACTTTGGCCCGTGGTCGTGAGGACGACCCTATAGTCGTCGGACATGTCGGTGACTGGCCAACCTAGTCCCGGGGTCGTGGGGACGACCCTATAGTCGTCGGACATGTCGGCGGCAGGGCAACTTTGGCCCGTGGTCGTGGGGACGACCCTATAGTCGTCGGACAAGTCGGCGGCGGGCCAACCTAGTCCCGTGGTCGTGGGGACGACCGTATAGTCGTCGGACATGTCGGCGGCTGGCCAAGCTAGTCCCGGGGTCGTGGGGACGACCCTACAGTCGTCGGACAAGTCGGCGGCGGGCCAACCTAGTCCCGGGGTCGTGGAGACGACCCTATAGACGTCGGACAATTCGGCGGCGGGCCAACCTAGTCCCGGGGTCGTGGGAACGACCCTATAGTCGTCGGACATGTTGGCGGCTGGCCAGCTTTGGCCCGTGGTCGTGGGGACGACCCTATAGTCGTCGGACATGTCGGCGGCAGGGCATCTTTGGCCCGTGGCCGCTGGGACGGCCCTATAGTCGTCGGACATGTCGGCGGCTGGCCAACCTAGTCCCGGGGTCGTGGAGACGACCCTATAGTCGTCGGACAAGTCGGCGGCGGGCCAACCTAGTCCCGGGGTCGTGGGGACGACCCTATAGCCGTCGGACATGATGGTGGCGGGCCAATCTAGTCCCGGGGTCGTGGGGACGACCCTATAGTCGTCGGACATTCCGGTGACTGGCCAACCTAGTCCCGGGGTCGTGGAGACGACCCTATAGTCGTCGGACAAGTCGGCGGCGGGCCAACCTAGTGCCGTGGTCGTGGGGACGACCGTATAGTCGTCGGACATGTCGGCGGCTGGCCAACCTTGTCCCGGGGTCGTGGGGACGACCCTATAGTCGTCGGACATGATGGCGGCAGGGCATCTTTGGCCCGTGGCCGCTGGGACGGCCCTATAGTCGTCGGACATGTCGGCGGCTGGCCAACCTAGTCCCGGGGTCGTGGAGACGACCCTATAGTCGTCGGACAAGTCGGCGGCGGGCCAACCTAGTCCCGGGGTCGTGGGGACGACCCTATAGCCGTCGGACAAGTCGGCGGCGGGCCAACCTAGTCCCGGGGTCGTGGGGACGACCCTATAGTCGTCGGACATGTCGGCGGCAGGGCATCTTTGGCCCGTGGTCGCGGGGACGACCCTATAGTCGTCGGACATGTCGGCGGCTGGCCAACCTAGTCCCGGGGTCGTGGTGACGACCCTATAGTCGTCGGACATGTCTGCGGCTGGCCAACCTAGTCCCGGGCCGTGCGGACGACCCTACAGTCGTCGGAAAAGTCGGCGGTGGGCCAACCTAGTCCCGGGGACGTGGAGACGACCCTATAGAAGTCGGACATGTCGGCGGCGGGCCAACCTAGTCCCGGGGTCGTGGGGACGACCCTATAGTCGTCGCACATGTCGGCGGCTGGCCAACCTAGTCGCGGGATCGTGGGGACGACCCTATAGTCGTCGGACATGTCGGCGGCAGGGCATCTTTGGCCCGTGGTCGCGGGGACGACCCTATAGTCGTCGGACATGTCGGCGGCTGGCCAACCTAGTCCCGGGGTCGTGGAGACGACCCTATAGTCGTCGGACAAGTCGGCGGCGGGCCAACCTAGTCCCGGGGTCGTGGGGACGACCCTATAGTCGTCGGACAAGTCGGCGGCGGGCCAACCTACTCCCGGGGTCGTGGGGACGACCCTATAGTCGTCGGACATGTCGGCGGCAGGGCAACTTTGGCCCGTGGTCGTGGGGACGACCCTATTGTCGTCGGACATGACGGTGGCGGGCCAATCTAGTCCCGGGGTCGTGGGGACGACCCTATTGTCGTCGGACATGTCGGCGGCTGGCCAACCTAGTCGCGGGATCGTGGGGACGACCCTATAGTCGTCGGACAAGTCGGCGGCGGGCCAACCTACTCCCGGGGTCGTGGGGACGACCCTATAGTCGTCGGACATGTTGGCGGCAGGGCAACTTTGGCCCGTGGTCGTGGGGACGACCCTATTGTCGTCGGACATGACGGTGGCGGGCCAATCTAGTCCCGGGGTCGTGGAGACGACCCTATAGTCGTCGGACATGTCGGCGGCTGGCCAGCTTTGGCCCGTGGTCGTGGGGACGACCCTATAGTCGTCGGATATGTCGGAGGCTGGCCAACCTAGTCCCGGGGTGGTAGGCACGGCCCTATAGTCGTAGGACAAGTCGGCCGCGGGCCAACTTAGGCCCGGGGTCGTGGGGACAACCCTATAGTCGTCGGACATGTCGGCGACCAGGGCAACATTGGCCCGGGGACGTGGGGACGACCCTATTGTCGTCGGACATGTCGGCGGCTGGCCAACCTAGTCGCGGGATCGTGGGGACGACCCTATGGTCGTCGGACATGTCGGCGGCGGGCCAACGTATGCCCAGGGTCGTAGGCACGAACCTATATTCGTCGGACATGACGGTGGCGGGCCAATCTAGTCCCGGGGTCGTTGGGACGACCCTATAGTCGCCGGACTAGTCGGCGGCGGGCCAACCTAGTCCCGGGGTCGTGGGGACGACTCTATAGTCGTCGGACAAGTCGGCGGCGGCCAACCTAGTCCCGGGGTCGTGGAGACGACCCTATAGACGTCGGACATGTCGGCGGCGGGCCAACCTAGTCCCGGGGCCGTGGGGACGACCCTATAGTCGTCGGACATGTCGGCGGCAGGGCATCTTTGGCCCGTGGTCGCGGGGACGACCCTATAGTCGTCGGACATGTCGGCGGCGGGCCGACCTAGTCCCGGGGTCGTGGAGACGACCCTATAGTCATCGGACATGTCGGCGGCTTGCCAACCTAGTCCCGGGGTAGTAGGGACGACACTATAGTCGTAAGACAAGTCGGCGGCGGGCCAATCTAGTCCCGGGGTCGTGGGGACGACCCTATAGTCGTCGGACATGTCGGCGGCAGGGCAACTTTGGCCCGTGGTCGTGGGGACGACCCTATTGTCGTCGGACATGACGGTGGCGGGCCAATCTAGTCCCGGGGTCGTGGGGACGACCCTATTGTCGTCGGACATGTCGGCGGCTGGCCAACGTAGACGCGGGATCGTGGGGACGACCCTATAGTCGTTGGACATGTCGGCGGCGGGCCAACGTATGCCCAGTGTCGTAGGCACGAACCTATATTCGTCGGACATGACTGCGGCGGGCCAACCTAGTCCCGGGGTCGTGGGGACGACCCTATAGTCGTCGGACATGTCGGCGGCTGGCCAGCTTTGGCCCGTGGTCGTGGGGACGACCCTATAGTCGTCGGACATGTCGGCGGCTGGCCAACCTAGTCCCGGGGTCGTGGAGACGACCCTATAGTCGTCGGACATGTCGGCGGCTGGCCAGCTTTGTCCGGTGGTCGTGGGGACGACACTATTGTCGTCGGACATGACGGTGGCGGGCCAATCTAGTCCCGGGGTCGTGCGGACGACCCTATAGTCGTCGGACATGTCGGCGGCAGGTCAACTTTGGCGCGTGGTCGTGGGGACGACCCTATAGTCGTCGGACATGTCGGCGGCTGGCCAGCTTTGGCCCGGGGTCGTGGGGACGACCCTATAGTCGTCGGACATGATGGCGGCTGGCCAGCTTTGGCCCGGGGTCGTGGGGACGACCCTATAGTCGTCGGACATGATGGTGGCGGGCCAATCTAGTCCTGGGGTCGTGGGGGCGACCCTATAGTCGTCGGAAAAGTCGGCGGCGGGCCAACCTAGACCCGCGGTCGTGGGGACGACCCTATAGTCGTCGGACATGTCGGCGGCAGGGCAACTTTGGCCCGTGGTCGTGAGGACGACCCTATAGTCGTCGGACATGTCGGTGACTGGCCAACCTAGTCCCGGGGTCGTGGGGACGACCCTATAGTCGTCGGACATGTCGGCGGCAGGGCAACTTTGGCCCGTGGTCGTGGGGACGACCCTATAGTCGTCGGACAAGTCGGCGGCGGGCCAACCTAGTCCCGGGGTCGTGGAGACGACCCTATAGACGTCGGACAATTCGGCGGCGGGCCAACCTAGTCCCGGGGTCGTGAGAACGACCCTATAGTCGTCGGACATGTTGGCGGCTGGCCAGCTTTGGCCCGTGGTCGTGGGGACGACCCTATAGTCGTCGGACATGTCGGCGGCAGGGCATCTTTGGCCCGTGGCCGCTGGGACGGCCCTATAGTCGTCGGACATGTCGGCGGCTGGCCAACCTAGTCCCGGGGTCGTGGTGACGACCCTATAGTCGTCGGACATGTCTGCGGCTGGCCAACCTAGTCCCGGGCCGTGCGGACGACCCTACAGTCGTCGGAAAAGTCGGCGGCGGGCCAACCTAGTCCCGGGGACGTGGAGACGACCCTATAGAAGTCGGACATGTCGGCGGCGGGCCAACCTAGTCCCGGGGTCGTGGAGACGACCCTATAGTCGTCGGACATGTCGGCGGCTGGCCAGCTTTGTCCGGTGGTCGTGGGGACGACACTATTGTCGTCGGACATGACGGTGGCGGGCCAATCTAGTCCCGGGGTCGTGGGGACGACCCTATTGTCGTCGGACATGTCGGCGGCTGGCCAACCTAGTCGCGGGATCGTGGGGACGACCCTATAGTCGTCGGACAAGTCGGCGGCGGGCCAACCTACTCCCGGGGTCGTTGGGACGACCCTATAGTCGCCGGACTAGTCGGCGGCGGGCCAACCTAGTCCCGGGGTCGTGGGGACGACTCTATAGTCGTCGGACAAGTCGGCGGCGGCCAACCTAGTCCCGGGGTCGTGGAGACGACCCTATAGACGTCGGACATGTCGGCGGCGGGCCAACCTAGTCCCGGGGCCGTGGGGACGACCCTATAATCGTCGGACATGTCGGCGGCAGGGCATCTTTGGCCCGTGGTCGCGGGGACGACCCTATAGTCGTCGGACATGTCGGCGGCGGGCCGACCTAGTCCCGGGGTCGTGGAGACGACCCTATAGTCATCGGACATGTCGGCGGCTTGCCAACCTAGTCCCGGGGTAGTAGGGACGACCCTATAGTCGTCAGACAAGTCGGCGGCGGGCCAATCTAGTCCCGGGTTCGTGGGGACGACCCTATAGTCGTCGGACATGTCGGCGGCAGGGCAACTTTGGCCCGTGGTCGTGGGGACGACCCTATTGTCGTCGGACATGACGGTGGCGGGCCAATCTAGTCCCGGGGTCGTGGGGACGACCCTATTGTCGTCGGACATGTCGGCGGCTGGCCAACGTAGACGCGGGATCGTGGGGACGACCCTATAGTCGTCGGACATGTCGGCGGCGGGCCAACGTATGCCCAGTGTCGTAGGCACGAACCTATATTCGTCGGACATGACTGCGGCGGGCCAACCTAGTCCCGGGGTCGTGGGGACGACCCTATAGTCGTCGGACATGTCGGCGGCTGGCCAGCGTTGGCCCGTGGTCGTGGGGACGACCCTATAGTCGTCGGACATGTCGGCGGCTGGCCAACCTAGTCCCGGGGTCGTGGAGACGACCCTATAGTCGTCGGACATGTCGGCGGCTGGCCAGCTTTGTCCGGTGGTCGTGGGGACGACACTATTGTCGTCGGACATGACGGTGGCGGGCCAATCTAGTCCCGGGGTCGTGCGGACGACCCTATAGTCGTCGGACATGTCGGCGGCAGGTCAACTTTGGCGCGTGGTCGTGGGGACGACCCTATAGTCGTCGGATATGTCGGAGGCTGGCCAACCTAGTCCCGGGGTCGTGGGTCGACCCTATAGTCGTCGGACATGTCGGCGGCTGGCCAACTTTGGCCCGCGGTCGTGGGGAGTAGACCCTACAGTCGTCGGATATGTCGGAGGCTGGCCAACCTAGTCCCGGGGTGGTAGGCACGGCCCTATAGTCGTAGGACAAGTCGGCCGCGGGCCAACTTAGGCCCGGGGTCGTGGGGACAACCCTATAGTCGTCGGACATGTCGGCGGCAGGGCAACATTGGCCCGGGGACGTGGGGACGACCCTATTGTCGTCGGACATGTCGGCGGCTGGCCAACCTAGTCGCGGGATCGTGGGGACGACCCTATGGTCGTCGGACATGTCGGCGGCGGGCCAACGTATGCCCAGGGTCGTAGGCACGAACCTATATTCGTCGGACATGACGGTGGCGGGCCAATCTAGTCCCGGGGTCGTTGGGACGACCCTATAGTCGTCGGACTAGTCGGCGGCGGGCCAACCTAGTCCCGGGGTCGTGGGGACGACTCTATAGTCGTCGGACAAGTCGGCGGCGGGCCAACCTAGTCCCGGGGTCGTGGAGACGACCCTATAGACGTCGGACATGTCGGCGGCGGGCCAACCTAGTCCCGGGGCCGTGGGGACGACCCTATAGTCGTCGGACATGTCGGCGGCAGGGCATCTTTGGCCCGTGGTCGCGGGGACGACCCTATAGTCGTCGGACATGTCGGCGGCGGGCCGACCTAGTCCCGGGGTCGTGGAGACGACCCTATAGTCATCGGACATGTCGGCGGCTTGCCAACCTAGTCCCGGGGTAGTAGGGACGACCCTATAGTCGTCAGACAAGTCGGCGGCGGGCCAATCTAGTCCCGGGGTCGTGGGGACGACCCTATAGTCGTCGGACATGTCGGCGGCAGGGCAACTTTGGCCCGTGGTCGTGGGGACGACCCTATTGTCGTCGGACATGTCGGCGGCTGGCCAACCTAGTCGCGGGATCGTGGGGACGACCCTATGGTCGTCGGACATGTCGGCGGCGGGCCAACGTATGCCCAGGGTCGTAGGCACGAACCTATATTCGTCGGACATGACGGTGGCGGGCCAATCTAGTCCCGGGGTCGTTGGGACGACCCTATAGTCGCCGGACTAGTCGGCGGCGGGCCAACCTAGTCCCGGGGTCGTGGGGACGACTCTATAGTCGTCGGACAAGTCGGCGGCGGCCAACCTAGTCCCGGGGTCGTGGAGACGACCCTATAGACGTCGGACATGTCGGCGGCGGGCCAACCTAGTCCCGGGGCCGTGGGGACGACCCTATAGTCGTCGGACATGTCGGCGGCAGGGCATCTTTGGCCCGTGGTCGCGGGGACGACCCTATAGTCGTCGGACATGTCGGCGGCGGGCCGACCTAGTCCCGGGGTCGTGGAGACGACCCTATAGTCATCGGACATGTCGGCGGCTTGCCAACCTAGTCCCGGGGTAGTAGGGACGACCCTATAGTCGTCAGACAAGTCGGCGGCGGGCCAATCTAGTCCCGGGGTCGTGGGGACGACCCTATAGTCGTCGGACATGTCGGCGGCAGGGCAACTTTGGCCCGTGGTCGTGGGGACGACCCTATTGTCGTCGGACATGACGGTGGCGGGCCAATCTAGTCCCGGGGTCGTGGGGACGACCCTATTGTCGTCGGACATGTCGGCGGCTGGCCAACGTAGACGCGGGATCGTGGGGACGACCCTATAGTCGTCGGACATGTCGGCGGCGGGCCAACGTATGCCCAGTGTCGTAGGCACGAACCTATATTCGTCGGACATGACTGCGGCGGGCCAACCTAGTCCCGGGGTCGTGGGGACGACCCTATAGTCGTCGGACATGTCGGCGGCTGGCCAGCGTTGGCCCGTGGTCGTGGGGACGACCCTATAGTCGTCGGACATGTCGGCGGCTGGCCAACCTAGTCCCGGGGTCGTGGAGACGACCCTATAGTCGTCGGACATGTCGGCGGCTGGCCAGCTTTGTCCGGTGGTCGTGGGGACGACACTATTGTCGTCGGACATGACGGTGGCGGGCCAATCTAGTCCCGGGGTCGTGCGGACGACCCTATAGTCGTCGGACATGTCGGCGGCAGGTCAACTTTGGCGCGTGGTCGTGGGGACGACCCTATAGTCGTCGGATATGTCGGAGGCTGGCCAACCTAGTCCCGGGGTCGTGGGTCGACCCTATAGTCGTCGGACATGTCGGCGGCTGGCCAACTTTGGCCCGCGGTCGTGGGGAGTAGACCCTACAGTCGTCGGATATGTCGGAGGCTGGCCAACCTAGTCCCGGGGTGGTAGGCACGGCCCTATAGTCGTAGGACAAGTCGGCCGCGGGCCAACTTAGGCCCGGGGTCGTGGGGACAACCCTATAGTCGTCGGACATGTCGGCGGCAGGGCAACATTGGCCCGGGGACGTGGGGACGACCCTATTGTCGTCGGACATGTCGGCGGCTGGCCAACCTAGTCGCGGGATCGTGGGGACGACCCTATGGTCGTCGGACATGTCGGCGGCGGGCCAACGTATGCCCAGGGTCGTAGGCACGAACCTATATTCGTCGGACATGACGGTGGCGGGCCAATCTAGTCCCGGGGTCGTTGGGACGACCCTATAGTCGTCGGACTAGTCGGCGGCGGGCCAACCTAGTCCCGGGGTCGTGGGGACGACTCTATAGTCGTCGGACAAGTCGGCGGCGGGCCAACCTAGTCCCGGGGTCGTGGAGACGACCCTATAGACGTCGGACATGTCGGCGGCGGGCCAACCTAGTCCCGGGGCCGTGGGGACGACCCTATAGTCGTCGGACATGTCGGCGGCAGGGCATCTTTGGCCCGTGGTCGCGGGGACGACCCTATAGTCGTCGGACATGTCGGCGGCGGGCCGACCTAGTCCCGGGGTCGTGGAGACGACCCTATAGTCATCGGACATGTCGGCGGCTTGCCAACCTAGTCCCGGGGTAGTAGGGACGACCCTATAGTCGTCAGACAAGTCGGCGGCGGGCCAATCTAGTCCCGGGGTCGTGGGGACGACCCTATAGTCGTCGGACATGTCGGCGGCAGGGCAACTTTGGCCCGTGGTCGTGGGGACGACCCTATTGTCGTCGGACATGACGGTGGCGGGCCAATCTAGTCCCGGGGCGTGGGGACGACCCTATTGTCGTCGGACATGTCGGCGGCTGGCCAACGTAGACGCGGGATCGTGGGGACGACCCTATAGTCGTCGGACATGTCGGCGGCGGGCCAACGTATGCCCAGTGTCGTAGGCACGAACCTATATTCGTCGGACATGACTGCGGCGGGCCAACCTAGTCCCGGGGTCGTGGGGACGACCCTATAGTCGTCGGACAAGTCGACGGCGGGCCAACCTAGACCCGGGGTCGTGGGGACGACCCTATAGTCGTCGGACTAGTCGGCGGCGGGCCAACCTAGTCCCGGGGTCGTGGGGACGACCCTATAGTCGTCGGACATGTGGGCGGCTGGCCAGCTTTGGCCCGGGGTAGTGGGGACGACCCTATAGTCGTCGGACATGTCGGCGGCAGGGCAACTTTGGCCCGTGGTCGTGGGGACGACCCTATAGACGTCGGACATGTCGGCGGCGGGCCAACCTAGTCCCGGGGTCGTGGGGACGACCCTATAGCCGTCGGACATGTCGGCGGCAGGGCAACTTTGGCCCGTGGTCGTGGAGGCGACCCTATAGTCGTCGGACATGTCGGCGGCGGGCCAACCTAGTCCCGGGGTCGTGGGGACGACCCTATAGTCGTCGGACATGTCGGCGGCAGGGCATCTTTGGCCCGTGGTCGCGGGGACGACCCTATAGTCGTCGGACATGTCGGCGGCAGGGCAACTTTGGCCCGTCGTCGTGGGGGCGACCCTATAGTCGTCGGACATGACGGTGGCGGGCCAATCTAATCCCGGGGTCGTGGGGACGACCCTATAGTCGTCGGACATGTCTGCGGCTGGTCAACCTAGTCCCGGGCCGTGGGGACGACCCTATAGTCGTCGGACAAGTCGGCGGCGGGCCAACCTATTGCCGGGGTCGTGGGGACGACCCTATAGTCGTCGGACATGTCGGCGGCAAGGCATCTTTGGCCCGTGGTCGCGGGGACGACCCTATAGTCGTCGGACATGTCGGCGGCTGGCCAACCTAGTCCCGGGGTCGTGGAGACGACCCTATAGTCGCCGGGCAAGTCGGCGGCGGGCCAACCTAGTCCCGGGGTCGTGGGGACGACCCTATAGTCGTCGGACATGTTGGCGGCTGGCCAGCTTTGGCCCGGGGTAGTGGGGTCGACCCTATAATCGTCGGACATGTCTGCGGCTGGTCAACCTAGTCCCGGGCCGTGGGGACGACCCTATAGTCGTCGGACAAGTCGGCGGCGGGCCAACCTATTCCCGGGGTCGTGGAGACGACCCTATAGACGTCGGACATGTCGGCGGCGGGCCAACCTAGTCGCGGGATCGTGGGGACGACCCTATAGTCGTCGGACATGTCGGCGGCTGGCCAACTTTGGCCCGCGGTCGTGGGGAGTAGACCCTACAGTCGTCGGACATGTCGGCGGCAGGGCATCTTTGGCCCGTGATCGCGGGGACGACCCTATAGTCGTCGGACATGTCGGCGGCTGGCCAACCTAGTCCCGAGGTCGTGGAGACGACCCTATAGTCGTCGGACAAGTCGGCGGCGGGCCAACCTAGTCCCGGGGTCGTGGGGACGACCCTATAGTCGTTGGACAACTCGGCGGCGGGCCAACCTAGTCCCGGGGTCGTGGGGACGACCCTATAGTCGTCGGACATGTCGGCGGCAGGGCAACTTTGGCCCGTGGTCGTGGGGACGACCCTATTGTCGTTGGACATGACTGTGGCGGGCCAATCTAGTCCCGGGGTCGTGGGGACGACCCTATTGTCGTCGGACATGTCGGCGGCTGGCCAACCTAGTCGCGGGATCGTGGGGCCGACCCTATAGTCGTCGGACATGTCGGCGGCAGGGCATCTTTGGCCCGTGATCGCGGGGACGACCCTATAGTCGTCGGACATGTCGGCGGCTGGCCAACCTATTCCCGAGGTCGTGGAGACGACCCTATAGTCGTCGGACAAGTCGGCGGCGGGCCAACCTAGTCCCGGGGTCGTGGGGACGACCCTATAGTCGTTGGACAAGTCGGCGGCGGGCCAACCTAGTCCCGGGGTCGTGGGGACGACCCTATAGTCGTCGGATATGTTGGCGGCTGGCCAGCTTTGGCCCGGGGTAGTGGGGACGACCCTATAGTCGTCGGACATGTCGGCGGCAGGGCAACTTTGGCCCGTGGTCGTGGGGGCGACCCTATAGTCGTCGGACATGACGGTGGCGGGCCAATCTAATCCCGGGGTCGTGGGGACGACCCTATAGTCGTCGGACATGTCTGCGGCTGGCCAACCTAGTCCCGGGCCGTGGGGACGACCCTATAGTCGTCGGAAAAGTCGGCGGCGGGCCAACCTAGTCCCGGGGTCGTGGAGACGACCCTATAGACGTCGGACATGTCGGCGGCGGGCCAACCTACTCCCGGGGTCGTGGGGACGACCCTATAGTCGTCGGACATGTCGGCGGCAGGGCATCTTTGGCCTGTGGTCGCGGGGACGACCCTATAGTCGTCGGACATGTCGGCGGCTGGCCAACCTAGTCCCGGGGTCGTGGAGACGACCCTATAGTCGTCGGACAAGTCGGCGGCGGGCCAACCTAGTCCCGGGGTCGTGGGGACGACCCTATAGTCGTCGGACATGTTGGCGGCTGGCCAGCTTTGGCCCGGGGTAGTGGGGTCGACCCTATAATCGTCGGACATGTCGGCGGCAAGGCAACTTTGGCCCGTGGTCGCGGGGACGACCCTATAGTCGTCGGACATGTCGGCGGCTGGCCAACCTAGTCCCGGGGTCGTGGAGACGACCCTATAGTCGTCGGACAAGTCGGCGGCGGGCCAACCTAGTCCCGGGGTCGTGGGGACGACCCTATAGTCGTCGGACATGTTGGCGGCTGGCCAGCTTTGGCCCGGGGTAGTGGGGTCGACCCTATAATCGTCGGACATGTCGGCGGCAAGGCAACTTTGGCCCGTGGTCGCGGGGACGACCCTATAGTCGTCGGACATGTCGGCGGCTGGCCAACCTAGTCCCGGGGTCGAGGAGACGACCCTATAGTCGTCGGACATGTCGGCGGCTGGCCAGCTTTGGCCCGTGGTCGTGGGGACGACCCTATAGTCGTCGGACATGTCGGCGGCTGGCCAACCTAGTCCCGGGGTCGTGGAGACGACCCTATAGTCGTCGGACATGTCGGCGGCTGGCCAGCTTTGGCCCGTGGTCGTGGGGACGACCCTATTGTCGTCGGACATGACGGTGGCGGGCCAATCTAGTCCCGGGGTCGTGCGGGCGACCCTATAGTCGTCGGACATGTCGGCGGCAGGTCAACTTTGGCCCGTGGTCGTGGGGACGACCCTATAGTCGTCGGATATGTCGGAGGCTGGCCAACCTAGTCCCGGGGTCGTGGGGACGACCCTATAGTCGTCGGACATGTCGGCGGCTGGCCAACTTTGGCCCGCGGTCGCGGGGACGGCCCTATAGTCGTCGGACATGTCGGCGGCTGGCCAACCTAGTCCCGGGGTCGTGGAGACGACCCTATAGTCGTCGGACAAGTCGGCGGCGGGCCAACCTAGTCCCGGGGTCGTGGGGACGACCCTATAGCCGTCGGACAAGTCGGCGGCGGGCCAACCTAGTCCCGGGGTCGTGGGGACGACCCTATAGTCGTCGGACATGTCGGCGGCAGGGCATCTTTGGCCCGTGGTCGCGGGGACGACCCTATAGTCGTCGGACAAGTCGGCGGCGGGCCAACCTACTCCCGGGGTCGTGGGGACGACCCTATAGTCGTCGGACATGACTGTGGCGGGCCAATCTAGTCCCGGGGTCGTGGGGACGACCCTATTGTCGTCGGACATGTCGGCGGCTGGCCGACCTAGTCGCGGGATCGTGGGGACGACCCTATAGTCGTCGGACATGTCGGCGGCAGGGCATTTTTGGCCCGTGGTCGCGGGGACGACCCTATAGTCGTCGGACATGTCGGCGGCTGGCCAACCTAGTCCCGGGGTCGTGGAGACGACCCTATAGTCGTCGGACAAGTCGGCGGCGGGCCAACCTAGTCCCGGGGTCGTGGGGACGACCCTATAGTCGTCGGACAAGTCGGCGGCGGGCCAACCTACTCCCGGGGTCGTGGGGACGACCCTATAGTCGTCGGAAAAGTCGGCGGCGGGCCAACCTAGACCCGGTGTCGTGGGGACGACCCTATAGCCGTCGGACAAGCCGGCGGCGGGCCAACCTACTCCCGGGGTCGTGGGGACGACCCTATAGTCGTCGGAAAAGTCGGCGGCGGGCCAACCTAGACCCGGGGTCGTGGGGACGACCCTATAGCCGTCGGACAAGTCGGCGGCGGGCCAACCTAGTCCCGGGGTCGTGGGGACGACCCTATAGTCGTCGGACATGTCGGCGGCAGGGCATCTTTGGCCCGTGGTCGCGGGGACGACCCTATAGTCGTCGGACAAGTCGGCGGCGGGCCAACCTACTCCCGGGGTCGTGAGGACGACCCTATAGTCGTCGGACATGACGGTGGCGGGCCAATCTAGTCCCGGGGTCGTGGGGACGACCCTATAGTCGTCGGACATGTCTGCGGCTGGCCAACCTAGTCCCGGGCCGTGGGGACGACCCTATAGTCGTCGGACAAGTCGGCGGCGGGCCAACCTAGTCCCGGGGTCGTGGAGACGACCCTATAGACGTCGGACATGTCGGCGCCGGGCCAACCTAGTCCCGGGGTCGTGGGGACGACCCTATAGTCGTCGGACATGTCGGCGGCAGGGCATCTTTGGCCCGTGGTCACGGGGACGACCCTATAGTCGTCGGACATGTCGGCGGCTGGCCAACTTTGGCCCGCGGTCGTGGGGAGTAGTCCCTACAGTCGTCGGATATGTCGGAGGCTGGCCAACCTAGTCCCGAGGTGGTAGGCACGGCCCTATAGTCGTAGGACAAGTCGGCCGCGGGCCAACTTAGGCCCGGGGTCGTGGGGACAACCCTATAGTCGTCGGACATGTCGGCGGCAGGGCAACTTTGGCCCGTGGTCGTGGGGACGACCCTATTGTCGTCGGACATGACGGTGGCGGGCCAATCTAGTCCCGGGGTCGTGGGGACGACCCTATTGTCTTCGGACATGTCGGCGGCTGGCCAACCTAGTCGCGGGATCGTGGGGACGACCCTATAGTCGTCGGACATGTCGGCGGCGGGCCAACGTATGCCCAGGGTCGTAGGCACGAACCTATATTCGTCGGACATGACGGTGGCGGGCCAATCTAGTCCCGGGGTCGTTGGGACGACCCTATAGTCGTCGGACTAGTCGGCGGCGGGCCAACCTAGTCCCGTGGTCGTGGGGGCGACCCTATAGTCGTCGGACATGACGGTGGCGGGCCAATCTAGTCCCGGGGTCGTGGGGACGACCCTATAGTCGTCGGACATGTCTGCGGCTGGCCAACCTAGTCCCGGGCCGTGGGGACGACCCTATAGACGTCGGACATGTCGGCGGCGGGCCAACCTAGTCCCGGGGTCGTGGGGACGACCCTATAGTCGTCGGACATGTCGGCGGCAGGGCATCTTTGGCCCGTGGTCGCGGGGACGACCCTATAGTCGTCGGACATGTCGGCGGCTGGCCAACCTAGTCGCGGGATCGTGGGGACGACCCTATAGTCGTCGGACATGTCGGCGGCGGGCCAACGTATGCCCAGGGTCGTAGGCACGAACCTATATTCGTCGGACATGACGGTGGCGGGCCAATCTAGTCCCGGGGTCGTGGAGACGACCCTATAGTCGTCGGACATGTCGGCGGCTGGCCAGCTTTGGCCCGTGGTCGTGGGGACGACACTATTGTCGTCGGACATGACGGTGGCGGGCCAATCTAGTCCCGGGGTCGTGCGGAAGACCCTATAGTCGTCGGACATGTCGGCGGCAGGTCAACTTTGGCGCGTGGTCGTGGGGACGACCCTATAGTCGTCGGATATGTCGGAGGCTGGCCAACCTAGTCCCGGGGTCGTGGGTCGACCCTATAGTCGTCGGACATGTCGGCGGCTGGCCAACTTTGGCCCGCGGTCGTGGGGAGTAGACCCTACAGTCGTCGGATATGTCGGAGGCTGGCCAACCTAGTCCCGGGGTGGTAGGCACGGCCCTATAGTCGTAGGACAAGTCGGCCGCGGGCCAACTTAGGCCCGGGGTCGTGGGGACAACCCTATAGTCGTCGGACATGTCGGCGGCAGGGCAACATTGGCCCGGGGTCGTGGGGACGACCCTATTGTCGTCGGACATGTCGGCGGCTGGCCAACCTAGTCGCGGGATCGTGGGGACGACCCTATTGTCGTCGGACATGTCGGCGGCTGGCCAACCTAGTCGCGGGATCGTGGGGACGACCCTATAGTCGTCGGACATGTCGGCGGCGGGCCAACGTATGCCCAGGGTCGTAGGCACGAACCTATATTCGTCGGACATGACGGTGGCGGGCCAATCTAGTCCCGGGGTCGTGGAGACGACCCTATAGTCGTCGGACATGTCGGCGGCTGGCCAGCTTTGGCCCGTGGTCGTGGGGACGACCCTATAGTCGTCGGACATGTCGGCGGCTGGCCAACCTAGTCCCGGGGTCGTGGAGACGACCCTATAGTCGTCGGACATGTCGGCGGCTGGCCAGCTTTGTCCGGTGGTCGTGGGGACGACACTATTGTCGTCGGACATGACGGTGGCGGGCCAATCTAGTCCCGGGGTCGTGCGGACGACCCTATAGTCGTCGGAAAAGTCGGCGGCGGGCCAACCTAGACCCGGTGTCGTGGGGACGACCCTATAGCCGTCGGACAAGTCGGCGGCGGGCCAACCTACTCCCGGGGTCGTGGGGACGACCCTATAGTCGTCGGAAAAGTCGGCGGCGGGCCAACCTAGACCCGGGGTCGTGGGGACGACCCTATAGCCGTCGGACAAGTCGGCGGCGGGCCAACCTAGTCCCGGGGTCGTGGGGACGACCCTATAGTCGTAGGACAAGTCGGCCGCGGGCCAACTTAGGCCCGGGGTCGTGGGGACAACCCTATAGTCGTCGGACATGTCGGCGGCAGGGCATCTTTGGCCCGTGGTCGCGGGGACGACCCTATAGTCGTCGGACAAGTCGGCGGCGGGCCAACCTACTCCCGGGGTCGTGGGGACGACCCTATAGTCGTCGGACATGACTGTGGCGGGCCAATCTAGTCCCGGGGTCGTGGGGACGACCCTATTGTCGTCGGACATGTCGGCGGCTGGCCAACCTAGTCGCGGGATCGTGGGGACGACCCTATAGTCGTCGGACATGTCGGCGGCAGGGCATCTTTGGCCCGTGGTCGCGGGGACGACCCTATAGTCGTCGGACATGTCGGCGGCTGGCCAACCTAGTCCCGGGGTCGTGGAGACGACCCTATAGTCGTCGGACAAGTCGGCGGCGGGCCAACCTAGTCCCGGGGTCGTGGGGACGACCCTATAGTCGTCGGACAAGTCGGCGGCGGGCCAACCTACTCCCGGGGTCGTGGGGACGACCCTATAGTCGTCGGAAAAGTCGGCGGCGGGCCAGCCTAGACCCGGTGTCGTGGGGACGACCCTATAGCCGTCGGACAAGTCGGCGGCGGGCCAACCTACTCCCGGGGTCGTGGGGACGACCCTATAGTCGTCGGAAAAGTCGGCGGCGGGCCAACCTAGACCCGGGGTCGTGGGGACGACCCTATAGCCGTCGGACAAGTCGGCGGCGGGCCAACCTTGTCCCGGGGTCGTGGGGACGACCCTATAGTCGTCGGACATGTCGGCGGCAGGGCATCTTTGGCCCGTGGTCGCGGGGACGACCCTATAGTCGTCGGACAAGTCGGCGGCGGGCCAACCTACTCCCGGGGTCGTGAGGACGACCCTATAGTCGTCGGACATGTCGGCGGCTGGCCAACTTTGGCCCGCGGTCGCGGGGACGGCCCTATAGTCGTCGGACATGACGGTGGCGGGCCAATCTAGTCCCGGGGTCGTGGGGACGACCCTATAGTCGTCGGACATGTCTGCGGCTGGCCAACCTAGTCCCGGGCCGTGGGGACGACCCTATAGTCGTCGGACAAGTCGGCGGCGGGCCAACCTAGTCCCGGGGTCGTGGAGACGACCCTATAGACGTCGGACAAGTCGGCGCCGGGCCAACCTAGTCCCGGGGTCGTGGGGACGACCCTATAGTCGTCGGACATGTCGGCGGCAGGGCATCTTTGGCCCGTGGTCACGGGGACGACCCTATAGTCGTCGGACATGTCGGCGGCTGGCCAACTTTGGCCCGCGGTCGTGGGGAGTAGTCCCTACAGTCGTCGGATATGTCGGAGGCTGGCCAACCTAGTCCCGAGGTGGTAGGCACGGCCCTATAGTCGTAGGACAAGTCGGCCGCGGGCCAACTTAGGCCCGGGGTCGTGGGGACAACCCTATAGTCGTCGGACATGTCGGCGGCAGGGCAACTTTGGCCCGTGGTCGTGGGGACGACCCTATTGTCGTCGGACATGACGGTGGCGGGCCAATCTAGTCCCGGGGTCGTGGGGACGACCCTATTGTCGTCGGACATGTCGGCGGCTGGCCAACCTAGTCGCGGGATCGTGGGGACGACCCTATAGTCGTCGGACATGTCGGCGGCGGGCCAACGTATGCCCAGGGTCGTAGGCACGAACCTATATTCGTCGGACATGACGGTGGCGGGCCAATCTAGTCCCGGGGTCGTTGGGACGACCCTATAGTCGTCGGACTAGTCGGCGGCGGGCCAACCTAGTCCCGTGGTCGTGGGGGCGACCCTATAGTCGTCGGACATGACGGTGGCGGGCCAATCTAGTCCCGGGGTCGTGGGGACGACCCTATAGTCGTCGGACATGTCTGCGGCTGGCCAACCTAGTCCCGGGCCGTGGGGACGACCCTATAGACGTCGGACATGTCGGCGGCGGGCCAACCTAGTCCCGGGGTCGTGGGGACGACCCTATAGTCGTCGGACATGTCGGCGGCAGGGCATCTTTGGCCCGTGGTCGCGGGGACGACCCTATAGTCGTCGGACATGTCGGCGGCTGGCCAACCTAGTCGCGGGATCGTGGGGACGACCCTATAGTCGTCGGACATGTCGGCGGCGGGCCAACGTATGCCCAGGGTCGTAGGCACGAACCTATATTCGTCGGACATGACGGTGGCGGGCCAATCTAGTCCCGGGGTCGTGGAGACGACCCTATAGTCGTCGGACATGTCGGCGGCTGGCCAGCTTTGGCCCGTGGTCGTGGGGACGACACTATTGTCGTCGGACATGACGGTGGCGGGCCAATCTAGTCCCGGGGTCGTGCGGACGACCCTATAGTCGTCGGACATGTCGGCGGCAGGTCAACTTTGGCGCGTGGTCGTGGGGACGACCCTATAGTCGTCGGATATGTCGGAGGCTGGCCAACCTAGTCCCGGGGTCGTGGGTCGACCCTATAGTCGTCGGACATGTCGGCGGCTGGCCAACTTTGGCCCGCGGTCGTGGGGAGTAGACCCTACAGTCGTCGGATATGTCGGAGGCTGGCCAACCTAGTCCCGGGGTGGTAGGCACGGCCCTATAGTCGTAGGACAAGTCGGCCGCGGGCCAACTTAGGCCCGGGGTCGTGGGGACAACCCTATAGTCGTCGGACATGTCGGCGGCAGCGCAACATTGGCCCGGGGTCGTGGGGACGACCCTATTGTCGTCGGACATGTCGGCGGCTGGCCAACCTAGTCGCGGGATCGTGGGGACGACCCTATTGTCGTCGGACATGTCGGCGGCTGGCCAACCTAGTCGCGGGATCGTGGGGACGACCCTATAGTCGTCGGACATGTCGGCGGCGGGCCAACGTATGCCCAGGGTCGTAGGCACGAACCTATATTCGTCGGACATGACGGTGGCGGGCCAATCTAGTCCCGGGGTCGTGGAGACGACCCTATAGTCGTCGGACATGTCGGCGGCTGGCCAGCTTTGGCCCGTGGTCGTGGGGACGACCCTATAGTCGTCGGACATGTCGGCGGCTGGCCAACCTAGTCCCGGGGTCGTGGAGACGACCCTATAGTCGTCGGACATGTCGGCGGCTGGCCAGCTTTGTCCGGTGGTCGTGGGGACGACACTATTGTCGTCGGACATGACGGTGGCGGGCCAATCTAGTCCCGGGGTCGTGCGGACGACCCTATAGTCGTCGGACATGTCGGCGGCAGGTCAACATTGGCGCGTGGTCGTGGGGACGACCCTATAGTCGTCGGATATGTCGGAGGCTGGCCAACCTAGTCCCGGGGTCGTGGGTCGACCCTATAGTCGTCGGACATGTCGGCGGCTGGCCAACTTTGGCCCGCGGTCGTGGGGAGTAGACCCTACAGTCGTCGGATATGTCGGAGGCTGGCCAACCTAGTTCCGGGGTGGTAGGCACGGCCCTATAGTCGTAGGACAAGTCGGCCGCGGGCCAACTTAGGCCCGGGGTCGTGGGGACAACCCTATAGTCGTCGGACATGTCGGCGGCAGGGCATCTTTGGCCCGTGGTCGCGGGGACGACCCTATAGTCGTCGGACATGTCGGCGGCTGGCCAACCTAGTCGCGGGATCGTGGGGACGACCCTATAGTCGTCGGACATGTCGGCGGCGGGCCAACGTATGCCCAGGGTCGTAGGCACGAACCTATATTCGTCGGACATGACGGTGGCGGGCCAATCTAGTCCCGGGGTCGTGGAGACGACCCTATAGTCGTCGGACATGTCGGCGGCTGGCCAGCTTTGGCCCGTGGTCGTGGGGACGACCCTATAGTCGTCGGACATGTCGGCGGCTGGCCAACCTAGTCCCGGGGTCGTGGAGACGACCCTATAGTCGTCGGACATGTCGGCGGCTGGCCAGCATTGTCCGGTGGTCGTGGGGACGACACTATTGTCGTCGGACATGACGGTGGCGGGCCAATCTAGTCACGGGGTCGTGCGGACGACCCTATAGTCGTCGGACATGTCGGCGGCAGGTCAACTTTGGCGCGTGGTCGTGGGGACGACCCTATAGTCGTCGGATATGTCGGAGGCTGGCCAACCTAGTCCCGGGGTCGTGGGTCGACCCTATAGTCGTCGGACATGTCGGCGGCTGGCCAACTTTGGCCCGCGGTCGTGGGGAGTAGACCCTACAGTCGTCGGATATGTCGGAGGCTGGCAAACCTATTCCCGGGGTGGTAGGCACGGCCCTATAGTCGTAGGACAAGTCGGCCGCGGGCCAACGTATGCCCGGGGTCGTGGGGACGACCCTATAGTCGTCGGACATGTCGGCGGCAGGGCATCTTTGGCCCGTGGTCGCGGGGACGACCCTATAGTCGTCGGACAAGTCGGCGGCGGGCCAACCTACTCCCGGGGTCGTGAGGACGACCCTATAGTCGTCGGACATGTCGGCGGCTGGCCAACTTTGGCCCGCGGTCGCGGGGACGGCCCTATAGTCGTCGGACATGACGGTGGCGGGCCAATCTAGTCCCGGGGTCGTGGGGACGACCCTATTGTCGTCGGACATGTCGGCGGCTGGCCAACGTAGACGCGGGATCGTGGGGACGACCCTATAGTCGTCGGACATGTCGGCGGCGGGCCAACGTATGCCCAGTGTCGTAGGCACGAACCTATATTCGTCGGACATGACTGCGGCGGGCCAACCTAGTCCCGGGGTCGTGGGGACGACCCTATAGTCGTCGGACAAGTCGACGGCGGGCCAACCTAGACCCGGGGTCGTGGGGACGACCCTATAGTCGTCGGACTAGTCGGCGGCGGGCCAACCTAGTCCCGGGGTCGTGGGGACGACCCTATAGTCGTCGGACATGTTGGCGGCTGGCCAGCTTTGGCCCGGGGTAGTGGGGACGACCCTATAGTCGTCGGACATGTCGGCGGCAGGGCAACTTTGGCCCGTGGTCGTGGGGACGACCCTATAGACGTCGGACATGTCGGCGGCGGGCCAACCTAGTCCCGGGGTCGTGGGGACGACCCTATAGCCGTCGGACATGTCGGCGGCAGGGCAACTTTGGCCCGTGGTCGTGGAGGCGACCCTATAGTCGTCGGACATGTCGGCGGCGGGCCAACCTAGTCCCGGGGTCGTGGGGACGACCCTATAGTCGTCGGACATGTCGGCGGCAGGGCATCTTTGGCCCGTGGTCGCGGGGACGACCCTATAGTCGTCGGACATGTCGGCGGCAGGGCAACTTTGGCCCGTGGTCGTGGGGGCGACCCTATAGTCGTCGGACATGACGGTGGCGGGCCAATCTAATCCCGGGGTCGTGGGGACGACCCTATAGTCGTCGGACATGTCGGCGGCTGGCCAACCTAGTCCCGGGGTCGTGGAGACGACCCTATAGTCGCCGGGCAAGTCGGCGGCGGGCCAACCTAGTCCCGGGGTCGTGGGGACGACCCTATAGTCGTCGGACATGTTGGCGGCTGGCCAGCTTTGGCCCGGGGTAGTGGGGTCGACCCTATAATCGTCGGACATGTCGGCGGCAGGGCAACTTTGGCCCGTGGTCGCGGGGACGACCCTATAGTCGTCGGACATGTCGGCGGCTGGCCAACCTAGTCGCGGGATCGTGGGGACGACCCTATAGTCGTCGGACATGTCGGCGGCTGGCCAACTTTGGCCCGCGGTCGTGGGGAGTAGACCCTACAGTCGTCGGACATGTCGGCGGCAGGGCATCTTTGGCCCGTGATCGCGGGGACGACCCTATAGTCGTCGGACATGTCGGCGGCTGGCCAACCTAGTCCCGAGGTCGTGGAGACGACCCTATAGTCGTCGGACAAGTCGGCGGCGGGCCAACCTAGTCCCGGGGTCGTGGGGACGACCCTATAGTCGTTGGACAACTCGGCGGCGGGCCAACCTAGTCCCGGGGTCGTGGGGACGACCCTATAGTCGTCGGACATGTCGGCGGCAGGGCAACTTTGGCCCGTGGTCGTGGGGACGACCCTATTGTCGTTGGACATGACTGTGGCGGGCCAATCTAGTCCCGGGGTCGTGGGGACGACCCTATTGTCGTCGGACATGTCGGCGGCTGGCCAACCTAGTCGCGGGATCGTGGGGCCGACCCTATAGTCGTCGGACATGTCGGCGGCAGGGCATCTTTGGCCCGTGATCGCGGGGACGACCCTATAGTCGTCGGACATGTCGGCGGCTGGCCAACCTATTCCCGAGGTCGTGGAGACGACCCTATAGTCGTCGGACAAGTCGGCGGCGGGCCAACCTAGTCCCGGGGTCGTGGGGACGACCCTATAGTCGTTGGACAAGTCGGCGGCGGGCCAACCTAGTCCCGGGGTCGTGGGGACGACCCTATAGTCGTCGGATATGTTGGCGGCTGGCCAGCTTTGGCCCGGGGTAGTGGGGACGACCCTATAGTCGTCGGACATGTCGGCGGCAGGGCAACTTTGGCCCGTGGTCGTGGGGGCGACCCTATAGTCGTCGGACATGACGGTGGCGGGCCAATCTAATCCCGGGGTCGTGGGGACGACCCTATAGTCGTCGGACATGTCTGCGGCTGGCCAACCTAGTCCCGGGCCGTGGGGACGACCCTATAGTCGTCGGAAAAGTCGGCGGCGGGCCAACCTAGTCCCGGGGTCGTGGAGACGACCCTATAGACGTCGGACATGTCGGCGGCGGGCCAACCTAGTCCCGGGGTCGTGGGGACGACCCTATAGTCGTCGGACATGTCGGCGGCAGGGCATCTTTGGCCTGTGGTCGCGGGGACGACCCTATAGTCGTCGGACATGTCGGCGGCTGGCCAACCTAGTCCCGGGGTCGTGGAGACGACCCTATAGTCGTCGGACAAGTCGGCGGCGGGCCAACCTAGTCCCGGGGTCGTGGGGACGACCCTATAGTCGTCGGACATGTTGGCGGCTGGCCAGCTTTGGCCCGGGGTAGTGGGGTCGACCCTATAATCGTCGGACATGTCGGCGGCAAGGCAACTTTGGCCCGTGGTCGCGGGGACGACCCTATAGTCGTCGGACATGTCGGCGGCTGGCCAACCTAGTCCCGGGGTCGTGGAGACGACCCTATAGTCGTCGGACATGTCGGCGGCTGGCCAGCTTTGGCCCGTGGTCGTGGGGACGACCCTATAGTCGTCGGACATGTCGGCGGCTGGCCAACCTAGTCCCGGGGTCGTGGAGACGACCCTATAGTCGTCGGACATGTCGGCGGCTGGCCAGCTTTGGCCCGTGGTCGTGGGGACGACCCTATTGTCGTCGGACATGACGGTGGCGGGCCAATCTAGTCCCGGGGTCGTGCGGGCGACCCTATAGTCGTCGGACATGTCGGCGGCAGGTCAACTTTGGCCCGTGGTCGTGGGGACGACCCTATAGTCGTCGGATATGTCGGAGGCTGGCCAACCTAGTCCCGGGGTCGTGGAGACGACCCTATAGTCGTCGGACATGTCGGCGGCTGGCCAGCTTTGTCCGGTGGTCGTGGGGACGACACTATTGTCGTCGGACATGACGGTGGCGGGCCAATCTAGTCCCGGGGTCGTGCGGACGACCCTATAGTCGTCGGACATGTCGGCGGCAGGTCAACATTGGCGCGTGGTCGTGGGGACGACCCTATAGTCGTCGGATATGTCGGAGGCTGGCCAACCTAGTCCCGGGGTCGTGGGTCGACCCTATAGTCGTCGGACATGTCGGCGGCTGGCCAACTTTGGCCCGCGGTCGTGGGGAGTAGACCCTACAGTCGTCGGATATGTCGGAGGCTGGCCAACCTAGTTCCGGGGTGGTAGGCACGGCCCTATAGTCGTAGGACAAGTCGGCCGCGGGCCAACTTAGGCCCGGGGTCGTGGGGACAACCCTATAGTCGTCGGACATGTCGGCGGCAGGGCATCTTTGGCCCGTGGTCGCGGGGACGACCCTATAGTCGTCGGACATGTCGGCGGCTGGCCAACCTAGTCGCGGGATCGTGGGGACGACCCTATAGTCGTCGGACATGTCGGCGGCGGGCCAACGTATGCCCAGGGTCGTAGGCACGAACCTATATTCGTCGGACATGACGGTGGCGGGCCAATCTAGTCCCGGGGTCGTGGAGACGACCCTATAGTCGTCGGACATGTCGGCGGCTGGCCAGCTTTGGCCCGTGGTCGTGGGGACGACCCTATAGTCGTCGGACATGTCGGCGGCTGGCCAACCTAGTCCCGGGGTCGTGGAGACGACCCTATAGTCGTCGGACATGTCGGCGGCTGGCCAGCATTGTCCGGTGGTCGTGGGGACGACACTATTGTCGTCGGACATGACGGTGGCGGGCCAATCTAGTCACGGGGTCGTGCGGACGACCCTATAGTCGTCGGACATGTCGGCGGCAGGTCAACTTTGGCGCGTGGTCGTGGGGACGACCCTATAGTCGTCGGATATGTCGGAGGCTGGCCAACCTAGTCCCGGGGTCGTGGGTCGACCCTATAGTCGTCGGACATGTCGGCGGCTGGCCAACTTTGGCCCGCGGTCGTGGGGAGTAGACCCTACAGTCGTCGGATATGTCGGAGGCTGGCAAACCTATTCCCGGGGTGGTAGGCACGGCCCTATAGTCGTAGGACAAGTCGGCCGCGGGCCAACTTAGGCCCGGGGTCGTGGGGACAACCCTATAGTCGTCGGACATGTCGGCGGCAGGGCAACATTGGCCCGGGGTCGTGGGGACGACCCTATTGTCGTCGGACATGTCGGCGGCTGGCCAACCTAGTCGCGGGATCGTGGGGACGACCCTATGGTCGTCGGACATGTCGGCGGCGGGCCAACGTATGCCCAGGGTCGTAGGCACGAACCTATATTCGTCGGACATGACGGTGGCGGGCAAATCTAGTCCCGGGGTCGTTGGGACGACCCTATAGTCGTCGGACTAGTCGGCGGCGGGCCAACCTAGTCCCGGGGTCGTGGGGACGATTCTATAGTCGTCGGACAAGTCGGCGGCGGGCCAACCTAGTCCCGGGGTCGTGGAGACGACCCTATAGACGTCGGACATGTCGGCGGCGGGCCAACCTAGTCCCGGGGCCGTGGGGACGACCCTATAGTCGTCGGACATGTCGGCGGCAGGGCATCTTGGGCCCGTGGTCGCGGGGACGACCCTATAGTCGTCGGACATGTCGGCGGCGGGCCGACCTAGTCCCGGGGTCGTGGAGACGACCCTATAGACGTCGGACATGTCGGCGGCGGGCCAATCTAGTCCCGGGGTCGTGGGGACGACCCTATTGTCGTCGGACATGTCGGCGGCTGGCCAACGTAGACGCGGGATCGTGGGGACGACCCTATAGTCGTCGGACATGTCGGCGGCGGGCCAACGTATGCCCAGTGTCGTAGGCACGACCCTATAGTCGTCGGACTAGTCGGCGGCGGGCCAACCTAGTCCCGGGGTCGTGGGGACGATTCTATAGTCGTCGGACAAGTCGGCGGCGGGCCAACCTAGTCCCGGGGTCGTGGAGACGACCCTATAGACGTCGGACATGTCGGCGGCGGGCCAACCTAGTCCCGGGGCCGTGGGGACGACCCTATAGTCGTCGGACATGTCGGCGGCAGGGCATCTTGGGCCCGTGGTCGCGGGGACGACCCTATAGTCATCGGACATGTCGGCGGCTTGCCAACCTAGTCCCGGGGTAGTAGGGACGACCCTTTAGTCGTCAGACAAGTCGGCGGCGGGCCAATCTAGTCCCGGGGTCGTGGGGACGACCCTATAGTCGTCGGACATGTCGGCGGCAGGGCAACTTTGGCCCGTGGTCGTGGGGACGACCTTATAGTCGTCGGACATGTCGGCGGCTGGCCAACCTAGTCCCGGGGTCGTGGAGACGACCCTATAGACGTCGGACATGTCGGCGGCGGGCCAATCTAGTCCCGGGGTCGTGGGGACGACCCTATTGTCGTCGGACATGTCGGCGGCTGGCCAACGTAGACGCGGGATCGTGGGGACGACCCTATAGTCGTCGGACATGTCGGCGGCGGGCCAACGTATGCCCAGTGTCGTAGGCACGACCCTATAGTCGTCGGACAAGTCGGCGGCGGGCCAACCTACTCCCGGGGTCGTGGGGACGACCCTATAGTCGTCGGACATGACTGTGGCGGGCCAATCTAGTCCCGGGGTCGTGGGGACGACCCTATTGTCGTCGGACATGTCGGCGGCTGGCCAACCTAGTCGCGGGATCGTGGGGACGACCCTATAGTCGTCGGACATGTCGGCGGCAGGGCATCTTTGGCCCGTGGTCGCGGGGACGACCCTATAGTCGTCGGACATGTCGGCGGCTGGCCAACCTAGTCCCGGGGTCGTGGAGACGACCCTATAGTCGTCGGACATGTCTTCGGCTGGCCAACCTAGTCCCGGGCCGTGGGGACGACCCTATAGACGTCGGACATGTCGGCGGCGGGCCAACCTAGTCCCGGGGTCGTGGGGACGACCCTATAGTCGTCGGACATGTCGGCGGCAGGGCATCTTTGGCCCGTGGTCGCGGGGACGACCCTATAGTCGTCGGACATGTCGGCGGCTGGCCAACCTAGTCGCGGGATCGTGGGGACGACCCTATAGTCGTCGGACATGTCGGCGGCGGGCCAACGTATGCCCAGGGTCGTAGGCACGAACCTATATTCGTCGGACATGACGGTGGCGGGCCAATCTAGTCCCGGGGTCGTGGAGACGACCCTATAGTCGTCGGACATGTCGGCGGCTGGCCAGCTTTGGCCCGTGGTCGTGGGGACGACCCTATAGTCGTCGGACATGTCGGCGGCTGGCCAACCTAGTCCCGGGGTCGTGGAGACGACCCTATAGTCGTCGGACATGTCGGCGGCTGGCCAGCTTTGTCCGGTGGTCGTGGGGACGACACTATTGTCGTCGGACATGACGGTGGCGGGCCAATCTAGTCCCGGGGTCGTGCGGACGACCCTATAGTCGTCGGACATGTCGGCGGCAGGTCAACTTTGGCGCGTGGTCGTGGGGACGACCCTATAGTCGTCGGATATGTCGGAGGCTGGCCAACCTAGTCCCGGGGTCGTGGGTCGACCCTATAGTCGTCGGACATGTCGGCGGCTGGCCAACTTTGGCCCGCGGTCGTGGGGAGTAGACCCTACAGTCGTCGGATATGTCGGAGGCTGGCCAACCTAGTCCCGGGGTGGTAGGCACGGCCCTATAGTCGTAGGACAAGTCGGCCGCGGGCCAACTTAGGCCCGGGGTCGTGGGGACAACCCTATAGTCGTCGGACATGTCGGCGGCAGGGCAACATTGGCCCGGGGTCGTGGGGACGACCCTATTGTCGTCGGACATGTCGGCGGCTGGCCAACCTAGTCGCGGGATCGTGGGGACGACCCTATTGTCGTCGGACATGTCGGCGGCTGGCCAACCTAGTCGCGGGATCGTGGGGACGACCCTATAGTCGTCGGACATGTCGGCGGCGGGCCAACCTAGTCCCGGGGTCGTGGAGACGACCCTATAGTCGTCGGACATGTCGGCGGCGGGCCAACCTAGTCCCGGGGTCGTGGGGACGACTCTATAGTCGTCGGACAAGTCGGCGGCGGGCCAACCTAGTCCCGGGGTCGTGGGGACGACCCTATAGTCGTCGGACAAGTCGGCGGCGGGCCAACCTAGTCCCGGGGTCGTGGAGACGACCCTATAGACGTCGGACATGTCGGCGGCGGGCCAACCTAGTCCCGGGGTCGTGGGGACGACCCTATAGTCGTCGGACATGTCGGCGGCTGGCCAGCTTTGGCCCGGGGTCGTGGGGACGACCCTATAGTCGTCGGACTAGTCGGCGGCGGGCCAACCTAGTCCCGGGGTCGTGGGGACGACTCTATAGTCGTCGGACAAGTCGGCGGCGGGCCAACCTAGTCCCGGGGTCGTGGGGACGACCCTATAGTCGTCGGACAAGTCGGCGGCGGGCCAACCTAGTCCCGGGGTCGTTGAGACGACCCTATAGACGTCGGACATGTCGGCGGCGGGCCAACCTAGTCCCGGGGTCGTGGGGACGACCCTATAGTCGTCGGACATGTCGGCGGCTGGCCAGCTTTGGCCCGGGGTCGTGGGGACGACCCTATAGTCGTCGGACTAGTCGGCGGCGGGCCAACCTAGTCCCGGGGTCGTGGAGACGACCCTATAGTCGTCGGACATGTCGGCGGCGGGCCAACCTAGTCCCGGGGTCGTGGGGACGACCCTATAGTCGTCGGACATGTCGGCGGCAGGGCATCTTTGGCCCGTGGTCGCGGGGACGAACCTATAGTCGTCGGACGTGTCGGCGGCTGGCCAACCTAGTCCCGGGGTCGTGGAGACGACCCTATAGTCGTCGGACAAGTCGGCGGCGGGCCAACCTAGTCCCGGGGTCGTGGGGACGACCCTATATTCGTCGGACATGTTGGCGGCTGGCCAGCTTTGGCCCGGGGTAGTGGGGACGACCCTATAGTCGTCGGACTAGTCGGCGGCGGGCCAACCTAGTCCCGGGGTCGTGGGGACGACTCTATAGTCGTCGGACAAGTCGGCGGCGGGCCAACCTAGTCCCGGGGTCGTGGGGACGACCCTATAGTCGTCGGACAAGTCGGCGGCGGGCCAACCTAGTCCCGGGGTCGTTGAGACGACCCTATAGACGTCGGACATGTCGGCGGCGGGCCAACCTAGTCCCGGGGTCGTGGGGACGACCCTATAGTCGTCGGACATGTCGGCGGCTGGCCAGCTTTGGCCCGGGGTCGTGGGGACGACCCTATAGTCGTCGGACTAGTCGGCGGCGGGCCAACCTAGTCCCGGGGTCGTGGAGACGACCCTATAGTCGTCGGACATGTCGGCGGCGGGCCAACCTAGTCCCGGGGTCGTGGGGACGACCCTATAGTCGTCGGACATGTCGGCGGCAGGGCATCTTTGGCCCGTGGTCGCGGGGACGAACCTATAGTCGTCGGACGTGTCGGCGGCTGGCCAACCTAGTCCCGGGGTCGTGGAGACGACCCTATAGTCGTCGGACAAGTCGGCGGCGGGCCAACCTAGTCCCGGGGTCGTGGGGACGACCCTATATTCGTCGGACATGTTGGCGGCTGGCCAGCTTTGGCCCGGGGTAGTGGGGACGACCCTATAGTCGTCGGACATGTCAGCGGCAGGGCAACTTTGGCCCGTGGTCGTGGGGACGACCCTATTGTCGTTGGACATGACTGTGGCGGGCCAATCTAGTCCCGGGGTCGTGGGGACGACCCTATTGTCGTCGGACATGTCGGCGGCTGGCCAACCTAGTCGCGGGATCGTGGGGACGACCCTATAGTCGTCGGACATGTCGGCGGCAGGGCATCTTTGGCCCGTGATCGCGGGGACGACCCTATAGTCGTCGGACATGTCGGCGGCTGGCCAACCTAGTCCCGAGGTCGTGGAGACGACCCTATAGTCGTCGGACAAGTCGGCGGCGGGCCAACCTAGTCCCGGGGTCGTGGGGGCGACCCTATAGTCGTTGGGCAAGTCGGCGGCGGGCCAACCTAGTCCCGGGGTCGTGGGGACGACCCTATAGTCGTCGGACATGTTGGCGGCTGGCCAGCTTTGGCCCGGGGTAGTGGGGACGACCCTATAGTCGTCGGACATGTCGGCGGCAGGGCAACTTTGGCCCGTGGTCGTGGGGACGACCCTATAGACGTCGGACATGTCGGCGGCGGGCCAACCTAGTCCCGGGGTCGTGGGGACGACCCTATAGCCGTCGGACATGTCGGCGGCAGGGCAACTTTGGCCCGTGGTCGTGGAGGCGACCCTATAGTCGTCGGACATGACGGTGGCGGGCCAATCTAGTCCCGGGGTCGTGGGGACGACCCTATAGTCGTCGGACATGCCTGCGGCTGGCCAACCTAGTCCCGGGCCGTGGGGACGACCCTATAGACGTCGGACATGTCGGCGGCGGGCCAACCTAGTCCCGGGGTCGTGGGGACGACCCTATAGTCGTCGGACATGTCGGCGGCAGGGCATCTTTGGCCCGTGGTCGCGGGGACGACCCTATAGTCGTCGGACATGTCGGCGGCAGGGCAATTTTGGCCCGTGGTCGTGGGGGCGACCCTATAGTCGTCGGACATGACGGTGGCGGGCCAATCTAATCCCGGGGTCGTGGGGACGACCCTATAGTCGTCGGACATGTCTGCGGCTGGCCAACCTAGTCCCGGGCCGTGGGGACGACCCTATAGTCGTCGGACAAGTCGGCGGCGGGCCAACCTAGTCCCGGGGTCGTGGAGACGACCCTATAGACGTCGGACATTTCGGCGGCGGGCCAACCTAGTCCCGGGGTCGTGGGGACGAACCTATAGTCGTCGGACATGTCGGCGGCAGGGCATCTTTGGCCCGTGGTCGCGGGGACGACCCTATAGTCGTCGGACATGTCGGCGGCTGGCCAACCTAGTCCCGGGGTCGTGGAGACGACCCTATAGTCGTCGGGCAAGTCGGCGGCGGGCCAACCTAGTCCCGGGGTCGTGGGGACGACCCTATAGTCATCGGACATGTCGGCGGCGGGCCAACCTAGTCCCGGGGCCGTGGGGACGACCCTATAGTCGTCGGACATGTCGGCGGCAGGGCATCTTGGGCCCGTGGTCGCGGGGACGACCCTATAGTCGTCGGACATGTCGGCGGCGGGCCGACCTAGTCCCGGGGTCGTGGAGACGACCCTATAGTCATCGGACATGTCGGCGGCTTGCCAACCTAGTCCCGGGGTAGTAGGGACGACCCTTTAGTCGTCAGACAAGTCGGCGGCGGGCCAATCTAGTCCCGGGGTCGTGGGGACGACCCTATAGTCGTCGGACATGTCGGCGGCAGGGCAACTTTGGCCCGTGGTCGTGGGGACGACCCTATTGTCGTCGGACATGACGGTGGCGGGCCAATCTAGTCCCGGGGTCGTGGGGACGACCCTATTGTCGTCGGACATGTCGGCGGCTGGCCAACCTAGTCGCGGGATCGTGGGGACGACCCTATAGTCGTCGGACATGTCGGCGGCGGGCCAACGTATGCCCAGGGTCGTAGGCACGAACCTATATTCGTCGGACATGCGGTGGCGGGCCAATCTAGTCCCGGGGTCGTTGGGACGACCCTATAGTCGTCGGACTAGTCGGCGGCGGGCCAACCTAGTCCCGGGGTCGTGGGGACGACCCTATAGTCGTCGGACAAGTCGGCGGCGGGCCAACCTAGTCCCGGGGTCGTGGAGACGACCCTATAGACGTCGGACATGTCGGCGGCGGGCCAACCTAGTCCCGGGGTCGTGGGGACGACCCTATAGTCGTCGGACATGTCGGCGGCGGGCCAACCTAGTCCCGGGGTCGTGGGGACGACCCTATAGTCGTCGGACATGTCGGCGGCAGGGCATCTTTGGCCCGTGGTCGCGGGGACGAACCTATAGTCGTCGGACGTGTCGGCGGCTGGCCAACCTAGTCCCGGGGTCGTGGAGACGACCCTATAGTCGTCGGACAAGTCGGCGGCGGGCCAACCTAGTCCCGGGGTCGTGGGGACGACCCTATATTCGTCGGACATGTTGGCGGCTGGCCAGCTTTGGCCCGGGGTAGTGGGGACGACCCTATAGTCGTCGGACATGTCAGCGGCAGGGCAACTTTGGCCCGTGGTCGTGGGGACGACCCTATTGTCGTTGGACATGACTGTGGCGGGCCAATCTAGTCCCGGGGTCGTGGGGACGACCCTATTGTCGTCGGACATGTCGGCGGCTGGCCAACCTAGTCGCGGGATCGTGGGGACGACCCTATAGTCGTCGGACATGTCGGCGGCAGGGCATCTTTGGCCCGTGATCGCGGGGACGACCCTATAGTCGTCGGACATGTCGGCGGCTGGCCAACCTAGTCCCGGGGTCGTGGGGGCGACCCTATAGTCGTTGGGCAAGTCGGCGGCGGGCCAACCTAGTCCCGGGGTCGTGGGGACGACCCCATAGTCGTCGGACATGTTGGCGGCTGGCCAGCTTTGGCCCGGGGTAGTGGGGACGACCCTATAGTCGTCGGACATGTCGGCGGCAGGGCAACTTTGGCCCGTGGTCGTGGGGACGACCCTATAGACGTCGGACATGTCGGCGGCGGGCCAACCTAGTCCCGGGGTCGTGGGGACGACCCTATAGCCGTCGGACATGTCGGCGGCAGGGCAACTTTGGCCCGTGGTCGTGGAGGCGACCCTATAGTCGTCGGACATGACGGTGGCGGGCCAATCTAGTCCCGGGGTCGTGGGGACGACCCTATAGTCGTCGGACATGCCTGCGGCTGGCCAACCTAGTCCCGGGCCGTGGGGACGACCCTATAGTCGTCGGACATGTCGGCGGCTGGCCAGCTTTGTCCGGTGGTCGTGGGGACGACACTATTGTCGTCGGACATGACGGTGGCGGGCCAATCTAGTCCCGGGGTCGTGGAGACGACCCTATAGTCGTCGGACATGTCGGCGGCTGGCCAGCTTTGGCCCGTGGTCGTGGGGACGACCCTATAGTCGTCGGACATGTCGGCGGCTGGCCAACCTAGTCCCGGGGTCGTGGAGACGACCCTATAGTCGTCGGACATGTCGGCGGCTGGCCAGCTTTGTCCGGTGGTCGTGGGAACGACACTATTGTCGTCGGACATGACGGTGGCGGGCCAATCTAGTCCCGGGGTCGTGCGGACGACCCTATAGTCGTCGGACATGTTGGCGGCAGGTCAACTTTGGCGCGTGGTCGTGGGGACGACCCTATAGTCGTCGGATATGTCGGAGGCTGGCCAACCTAGTCCCGGGGTCGTGGGTCGACCCTATAGTCGTCGGACATGTCGGCGGCTGGCCAACTTTGGCCCGCGGTCGTGGGGAGTAGACCCTACAGTCGTCGGATATGTCGGAGGCTGGCCAACCTAGTCCCGGGGTGGTAGGCACGGCCCTATAGTCGTAGGACAAGTCGGCCGCGGGCCAACTTAGGCCCGGGGTCGTGGGGACAACCCTATAGTCGTCGGACATGTCGGCGGCAGGGCAACATTGGCCCGGGGTCGTGGGGACGACCCTATTGTCGTCGGACATGTCGGCGGCTGGCCAACCTAGTCGCGGGATCGTGGGGACGACCCTATTGTCGTCGGACATGTCGGCGGCTGGCCAACCTAGTCGCGGGATCGTGGGGACGACCCTATAGTCGTCGGACATGTCGGCGGCAGGGCATCTTTGGCCCGTGGTCGCGGGGACGAACCTATAGTCGTCGGACGTGTCGGCGGCTGGCCAACCTAGTCCCGGGGTCGTGGAGACGACCCTATAGTCGTCGGACAAGTCGGCGGCGGGCCAACCTAGTCCCGGGGTCGTGGGGACGACCCTATATTCGTCGGACATGTTGGCGGCTGGCCAGCTTTGGCCCGGGGTAGTGGGGACGACCCTATAGTCGTCGGACATGTCAGCGGCAGGGCAACTTTGGCCCGTGGTCGTGGGGACGACCCTATTGTCGTTGGACATGACTGTGGCGGGCCAATCTAGTCCCGGGGTCGTGGGGACGACCCTATTGTCGTCGGACATGTCGGCGGCTGGCCAACCTAGTCGCGGGATCGTGGGGACGACCCTATAGTCGTCGGACATGTCGGCGGCAGGGCATCTTTGGCCCGTGATCGCGGGGACGACCCTATAGTCGTCGGACATGTCGGCGGCTGGCCAACCTAGTCCCGAGGTCGTGGAGACGACCCTATAGTCGTCGGACAAGTCGGCGGCGGGCCAACCTAGTCCCGGGGTCGTGGGGGCGACCCTATAGTCGTTGGGCAAGTCGGCGGCGGGCCAACCTAGTCCCGGGGTCGTGGGGACGACCCTATAGTCGTCGGACATGTTGGCGGCTGGCCAGCTTTGGCCCGGGGTAGTGGGGACGACCCTATAGTCGTCGGACATGTCGGCGGCAGGGCAACTTTGGCCCGTGGTCGTGGGGACGACCCTATAGACGTCGGACATGTCGGCGGCGGGCCAACCTAGTCCCGGGGTCGTGGGGACGACCCTATAGCCGTCGGACATGTCGGCGGCAGGGCAACTTTGGCCCGTGGTCGTGGAGGCGACCCTATAGTCGTCGGACATGACGGTGGCGGGCCAATCTAGTCCCGGGGTCGTGGGGACGACCCTATAGTCGTCGGACATGCCTGCGGCTGGCCAACCTAGTCCCGGGCCGTGGGGACGACCCTATAGACGTCGGACATGTCGGCGGCGGGCCAACCTAGTCCCGGGGTCGTGGGGACGACCCTATAGTCGTCGGACATGTCGGCGGCAGGGCATCTTTGGCCCGTGGTCGCGGGGACGACCCTATAGTCGTCGGACATGTCGGCGGCAGGGCAATTTTGGCCCGTGGTCGTGGCGACGACCCTATTGTCGTCGGACATGACGGTGGCGGGCCAATCTAGTCCCGGCGTCGTGGGGACGACCCTATTGTCGTCGGACATGTCGGCGGCTGGCCAACCTAGTCGCGGGATCGTGGGGACGACCCTATAGTCGTCGGACATGTCGGCGGCGGGCCAACGTATGCCCAGGGTCGTAGGCACGAACCTATATTCGTCGGACATGCGGTGGCGGGCCAATCTAGTCCCGGGGTCGTTGGGACGACCCTATAGTCGTCGGACTAGTCGGCGGCGGGCCAACCTAGTCCCGGGGTCGTGGGGACGACCCTATAGTCGTCGGACAAGTCGGCGGCGGGCCAACCTAGTCCCGGGGTCGTGGAGACGACCCTATAGACGTCGGACATGTCGGCGGCGGGCCAACCTAGTCCCGGGGTCGTGGGGACGACCCTATAGTCGTCGGACATGTCGGCGGCTGGCCAGCTTTGGCCCGGGGTCGTGGGGACGACCCTATAGTCGTCGGACTAGTCGGCGGCGGGCCAACCTAGTCCCGGGGTCGTGGAGACGACCCTATAGTCGTCGGACATGTCGGCGGCGGGCCAACCTAGTCCCGGGGTCGTGGGGACGACCCTATAGTCGTCGGACATGTCGGCGGCAGGGCATCTTTGGCCCGTGGTCGCGGGGACGAACCTATAGTCGTCGGACGTGTCGGCGGCTGGCCAACCTAGTCCCGGGGTCGTGGAGACGACCCTATAGTCGTCGGACAAGTCGGCGGCGGGCCAACCTAGTCCCGGGGTCGTGGGGACGACCCTATATTCGTCGGACATGTTGGCGGCTGGCCAGCTTTGGCCCGGGGTAGTGGGGACGACCCTATAGTCGTCGGACATGTCAGCGGCAGGGCAACTTTGGCCCGTGGTCGTGGGGACGACCCTATTGTCGTTGGACATGACTGTGGCGGGCCAATCTAGTCCCGGGGTCGTGGGGACGACCCTATTGTCGTCGGACATGTCGGCGGCTGGCCAACCTAGTCGCGGGATCGTGGGGACGACCCTATAGTCGTCGGACATGTCGGCGGCAGGGCATCTTTGGCCCGTGATCGCGGGGACGACCCTATAGTCGTCGGACATGTCGGCGGCTGGCCAACCTAGTCCCGAGGTCGTGGAGACGACCCTATAGTCGTCGGACAAGTCGGCGGCGGGCCAACCTAGTCCCGGGGTCGTGGGGGCGACCCTATAGTCGTCGGACATGATGGTGGCGGGCCAATCTAGTCCCGGGGTCGTGAGGACGACCCTATAGTCGTCGGACATGTCGGCGGCTGACCAACTTTGGCTCGTGGTCGTGGGGACGACCCTATAGTCGTCGGACAAGTCGGCGGCGGGCCAACCTAGCCCCGGTGTTGTGGGGACGACCCTATAGTCGTCGGAAATGTCGGCGGCTGGCGAACCTAGTCCCGGGGTGGTAGGGACGACCCTATAGTCGGCGGACATGTCGGCGGCTGGCCAACCTAGTCCCGGGGTCGTGGGGACGACCCTATAGTCGTCGGACAAGTCGGCGGCGGGCCAAACTATTCCCGGGGTCGTGGGTACGACCCTATAGTCGTCGGACATGTCGGCGGCTGGCGAACCTAGTCCCGGGGTGGTAGGGACGACCCTATAGTCGGCGGACATGTCGGCGGCAGGCCAACCTAGTCCCGGGGTCGTGGGGACGACCCTATAGTCGTCGGACAAGTCGGCGGCGGGCCAACCTAGTCCCGGGGTCGTGGAGACGACCCTATAGTCGTCGGATATGTCGGCGGCGGGCCCAACTACTCCCGGGGTCGTGGGGACGACCGTATAGTCGTCGGACATGACGGTGGCGGGCCAATCTAGTCCCGGGGTCCTGGGGACGACCCTATAGTCGTCGGACATGCCTGCGGCTGGCCAACCTAGTCCCGGGCCGTGGGGACGACCCTATAGACGTCGGACATGTCGGCGGCGGGCCAACCTAGTCCCGGGGTCGTGGGGACGACCCTATAGTCGTCGGACATGTCGGCGGCAGGGCATCTTTGGCCCGTGGTCGCGGGGACGACCCTATAGTCGTCGGACATGTCGGCGGCAGGGCAATTTTGGCCCGTGGTCGTGGGGGCGACCCTATAGTCGTCGGACATGACGGTGGCGGGCCAATCTAATCCCGGGGTCGTGGGGACGACCCTATAGTCGTCGGACATGTCTGCGGCTGGCCAACCTAGTCCCGGGCCGTGGGGACGACCCTATAGTCGTCGGACAAGTCGGCGGCGGGCCAACCTAGTCCCGGGGTCGTGGAGACGACCCTATAGACGTCGGACATGTCGGCGGCGGGCCAACCTAGTCCCGGGGTCGTGGGGACGACCCTATAGTCGTCGGACATGTCGGCGGCAGGGCATCTTTGGCCCGTGGTCGCGGGGACGACCCTATAGTCGTCGGACATGTCGGCGGCTGGCCAACCTAGTCCCGGGGTCGTGGAGACGACCCTATAGTCGTCGGGCAAGTCGGCGGCGGGCCAACCTAGTCCCGGGGTCGTGGAGACGACCCTATAGTCGTCGGGCAAGTCGGCGGCGGGCCAACCTAGTCCCGGGGTCGTGGGGACGACCCTATAGTCATCGGACATGTCGGCGGCGGGCCAACCTAGTCCCGGGGTCGTGGGGACGACCCTATAGTCATCGGACATGTCGGCGGCTTGCCAACCTAGTCCCGGGGTAGTAGGGACGACCCTTTAGTCGTCAGACAAGTCGGCGGCGGGCCAATCTAGTCCCGGGGTCGTGGGGACGACCCTATAGTCGTCGGACATGTCGGCGGCAGGGCAACTTTGGCCCGTGGTCGTGGGGACGACCCTATTGTCGTCGGACATGACGGTGGCGGGCCAATCTAGTCCCGGGGTCGTGGGGACGACCCTATTGTCGTCGGACATGTCGGCGGCTGGCCAACCTAGTCGCGGGATCGTGGGGACGACCCTATAGTCGTCGGACATGTCGGCGGCGGGCCAACGTATGCCCAGGGTCGTAGGCACGAACCTATATTCGTCGGACATGCGGTGGCGGGCCAATCTAGTCCCGGGGTCGTTGGGACGACCCTATAGTCGTCGGACTAGTCGGCGGCGGGCCAACCTAGTCCCGGGGTCGTGGGGACGACCCTATAGTCGTCGGACAAGTCGGCGGCGGGCCAACCTAGTCCCGGGGTCGTGGAGACGACCCTATAGACGTCGGACATGTCGGCGGCGGGCCAACCTAGTCCCGGGGTCGTGGGGACGACCCTATAGTCGTCGGACATGTCGGCGGCTGGCCAGCTTTGGCCCGGGGTCGTGGGGACGACCCTATAGTCGTCGGACTAGTCGGCGGCGGGCCAACCTAGTCCCGGGGTCGTGGAGACGACCCTATAGTCGTCGGACATGTCGGCGGCGGGCCAACCTAGTCCCGGGGTCGTGGGGACGACCCTATAGTCGTCGGACATGTCGGCGGCAGGGCATCTTTGGCCCGTGGTCGCGGGGACGAACCTATAGTCGTCGGACGTGTCGGCGGCTGGCCAACCTAGTCCCGGGGTCGTGGAGACGACCCTATAGTCGTCGGACAAGTCGGCGGCGGGCCAACCTAGTCCCGGGGTCGTGGGGACGACCCTATATTCGTCGGACATGTTGGCGGCTGGCCAGCTTTGGCCCGGGGTAGTGGGGACGACCCTATAGTCGTCGGACATGTCAGCGGCAGGGCAACTTTGGCCCGTGGTCGTGGGGACGACCCTATTGTCGTTGGACATGACTGTGGCGGGCCAATCTAGTCCCGGGGTCGTGGGGACGACCCTATTGTCGTCGGACATGTCGGCGGCTGGCCAACCTAGTCGCGGGATCGTGGGGACGACCCTATAGTCGTCGGACATGTCGGCGGCAGGGCATCTTTGGCCCGTGATCGCGGGGACGACCCTATAGTCGTCGGACATGTCGGCGGCTGGCCAACCTAGTCCCGAGGTCGTGGAGACGACCCTATAGTCGTCGGACAAGTCGGCGGCGGGCCAACCTAGTCCCGGGGTCGTGGGGGCGACCCTATAGTCGTTGGGCAAGTCGGCGGCGGGCCAACCTAGTCCCGGGGTCGTGGGGACGACCCTATAGTCGTCGGACATGTTGGCGGCTGGCCAGCTTTGGCCCGGGGTAGTGGGGACGACCCTATAGTCGTCGGACATGTCGGCGGCAGGGCAACTTTGGCCCGTGGTCGTGGGGACGACCCTATAGACGTCGGACATGTCGGCGGCGGGCCAACCTAGTCCCGGGGTCGTGGGGACGACCCTATAGCCGTCGGACATGTCGGCGGCAGGGCAACTTTGGCCCGTGGTCGTGGAGGCGACCCTATAGTCGTCGGACATGACGGTGGCGGGCCAATCTAGTCCCGGGGTCGTGGGGACGACCCTATAGTCGTCGGACATGCCTGCGGCTGGCCAACCTAGTCCCGGGCCGTGGGGACGACCCTATAGACGTCGGACATGTCGGCGGCGGGCCAACCTAGTCCCGGGGTCGTGGGGACGACCCTATAGTCGTCGGACATGTCGGCGGCAGGGCATCTTTGGCCCGTGGTCGCGGGGACGACCCTATAGTCGTCGGACATGTCGGCGGCAGGGCAATTTTGGCCCGTGGTCGTGGGGGCGACCCTATAGTCGTCGGACATGACGGTGGCGGGCCAATCTAATCCCGGGGTCGTGGGGACGACCCTATCGTCGTCGGACATGTCTGCGGCTGGCCAACCTAGTCCCGGGCCGTGGGGACGACCCTATAGTCGTCGGACAAGTCGGCGGCGGGCCAACCTAGTCCCGGGGTCGTGGAGACGACCCTATAGACGTCGGACATGTCGGCGGCGGGCCAACCTAGTCCCGGGGTCGTGGGGACGACCCTATAGTCGTCGGACATGTCGGCGGCAGGGCATCTTTGGCCCGTGGTCGCGGGGACGACCCTATAGTCGTCGGACATGTCGGCGGCTGGCCAACCTAGTCCCGGGGTCGTGGAGACGACCCTATAGTCGTCGGGCAAGTCGGCGGCGGGCCAACCTAGTCCCGGGGTCGTGGGGACGACCCTATAGTCATCGGACATGTCGGCGGCGGGCCAACCTAGTCCCGGGGCCGTGGGGACGACCCTATAGTCGTCGGACATGTCGGCGGCAGGGCATCTTGGGCCCGTGGTCGCGGGGACGACCCTATAGTCGTCGGACATGTCGGCGGCGGGCCGACCTAGTCCCGGGGTCGTGGAGACGACCCTATAGTCATCGGACATGTCGGCGGCTTGCCAACCTAGTCCCGGGGTAGTAGGGACGACCCTTTAGTCGTCAGACAAGTCGGCGGCGGGCCAATCTAGTCCCGGGGTCGTGGGGACGACCCTATAGTCGTCGGACATGTCGGCGGCAGGGCAACTTTGGCCCGTGGTCGTGGGGACGACCCTATTGTCGTCGGACATGACGGTGGCGGGCCAATCTAGTCCCGGGGTCGTGGGGACGACCCTATTGTCGTCGGACATGTCGGCGGCTGGCCAACGTAGACGCGGGATCGTGGGGACGACCCTATAGTCGTCGGACATGTCGGCGGCGGGCCAACGTATGCCCAGTGTCGTAGGCACGACCCTATAGTCGTCGGACAAGTCGGCGGCGGGCCAACCTACTCCCGGGGTCGTGGGGACGACCCTATAGTCGTCGGACATGACTGTGGCGGGCCAATCTAGTCCCGGGGTCGTGGGGACGACCCTATTGTCGTCGGACATGTCGGCGGCTGGCCAACCTAGTCGCGGGATCGTGGGGACGACCCTATAGTCGTCGGACATGTCGGCGGCAGGGCATCTTTGGCCCGTGGTCGCGGGGACGACCCTATAGTCGTCGGACATGTCGGCGGCTGGCCAACCTAGTCCCGGGGTCGTGGAGACGACCCTATAGTCGTCGGACAAGTCGGCGGCGGGCCAACCTAGTCCCGGGGTCGTGGGGACGACCCTATAGTCGTCGGACAAGTTGGCGGCGGGCCAACCTAGTCCCGGGGTCGTGGGGACCACCCTATAGTCGTCGGACATGTTGGCGGCTGGCCAGCTTTGGCCCGGGGTAGTGGGGACGACCCTATAGTCGTCGGACATGTCGGCGGCAGGGCAACTTTGGCCCGTGGTCGTGGGGACGACCCTATTGTCGTCGGACATGACGGTGGCGGGCCAATCTAGTCCCGGGGTCGTGGGGACGACCCTATTGTCGTCGGACATGTCGGCGGCTGGCCAACCTAGTCGCGGGATCGTGGGGACGACCCTATAGTCGTCGGACATGTCGGCGGCGGGCCAACGTATGCCCAGGGTCGTAGGCACGAACCTATATTCGTCGGACATGCGGTGGCGGGCCAATCTAGTCCCGGGGTCGTTGGGACGACCCTATAGTCGTCGGACAAGTCGGCGGCGGGCCAACCTACTCCCGGGGTCGTGGGGACGACCCTATAGTCGTCGGACATGACTGTGGCGGGCCAATCTAGTCCCGGGGTCGTGGGGACGACCCTATAGTCGTCGGACAAGTCGGCGGCGGGCCAACCTAGTCCCGGGGTCGTGGAGACGACCCTATAGACGTCGGACATGTCGGCGGCGGGCCAACCTAGTCCCGGGGTCGTGGGGACGACCCTATAGTCGTCGGACATGTCGGCGGCAGGGCATCTTTGGCCCGTGGTCGCGGGGACGACCCTATAGTCGTCGGACATGTCGGCGGCTGGCCAACCTAGTCCCGGGGTCGTGGAGACGACCCTATAGTCGTCGGGCAAGTCGGCGGCGGGCCAACCTAGTCCCGGGGTCGTGGGGACGACCCTATAGTCATCGGACATGTCGGCGGCGGGCCAACCTAGTCCCGGGGCCGTGGGGACGACCCTATAGTCGTCGGACATGTCGGCGGCAGGGCATCTTGGGCCCGTGGTCGCGGGGACGACCCTATAGTCGTCGGACATGTCGGCGGCGGGCCGACCTAGTCCCGGGGTCGTGGAGACGACCCTATAGTCGTCGGGCAAGTCGGCGGCGGGCCAACCTAGTCCCGGGGTCGTGGAGACGACCCTATAGTCGTCGGGCAAGTCGGCGGCGGGCCAACCTAGTCCCGGGGTCGTGGGGACGACCCTATAGTCATCGGACATGTCGGCGGCGGGCCAACCTAGTCCCGGGGTCGTGGGGACGACCCTATAGTCATCGGACATGTCGGCGGCTTGCCAACCTAGTCCCGGGGTAGTAGGGACGACCCTTTAGTCGTCAGACAAGTCGGCGGCGGGCCAATCTAGTCCCGGGGTCGTGGGGACGACCCTATAGTCGTCGGACATGTCGGCGGCAGGGCAACTTTGGCCCGTGGTCGTGGGGACGACCCTATTGTCGTCGGACATGACGGTGGCGGGCCAATCTAGTCCCGGGGTCGTGGGGACGACCCTATTGTCGTCGGACATGTCGGCGGCTGGCCAACCTAGTCGCGGGATCGTGGGGACGACCCTATAGTCGTCGGACATGTCGGCGGCGGGCCAACGTATGCCCAGGGTCGTAGGCACGAACCTATATTCGTCGGACATGCGGTGGCGGGCCAATCTAGTCCCGGGGTCGTTGGGACGACCCTATAGTCGTCGGACTAGTCGGCGGCGGGCCAACCTAGTCCCGGGGTCGTGGGGACGACCCTATAGTCGTCGGACAAGTCGGCGGCGGGCCAACCTAGTCCCGGGGTCGTGGAGACGACCCTATAGACGTCGGACATGTCGGCGGCGGGCCAACCTAGTCCCGGGGTCGTGGGGACGACCCTATAGTCGTCGGACATGTCGGCGGCTGGCCAGCTTTGGCCCGGGGTCGTGGGGACGACCCTATAGTCGTCGGACTAGTCGGCGGCGGGCCAACCTAGTCCCGGGGTCGTGGAGACGACCCTATAGTCGTCGGACATGTCGGCGGCGGGCCAACCTAGTCCCGGGGTCGTGGGGACGACCCTATAGTCGTCGGACATGTCGGCGGCAGGGCATCTTTGGCCCGTGGTCGCGGGGACGAACCTATAGTCGTCGGACGTGTCGGCGGCTGGCCAACCTAGTCCCGGGGTCGTGGAGACGACCCTATAGTCGTCGGACAAGTCGGCGGCGGGCCAACCTAGTCCCGGGGTCGTGGGGACGACCCTATATTCGTCGGACATGTTGGCGGCTGGCCAGCTTTGGCCCGGGGTAGTGGGGACGACCCTATAGTCGTCGGACATGTCAGCGGCAGGGCAACTTTGGCCCGTGGTCGTGGGGACGACCCTATTGTCGTTGGACATGACTGTGGCGGGCCAATCTAGTCCCGGGGTCGTGGGGACGACCCTATTGTCGTCGGACATGTCGGCGGCTGGCCAACCTAGTCGCGGGATCGTGGGGACGACCCTATAGTCGTCGGACATGTCGGCGGCAGGGCATCTTTGGCCGTGATCGCGGGGACGACCCTATAGTCGTCGGACATGTCGGCGGCTGGCCAACCTAGTCCCGAGGTCGTGGAGACGACCCTATAGTCGTCGGACAAGTCGGCGGCGGGCCAACCTAGTCCCGGGGTCGTGGGGGCGACCCTATAGTCGTTGGGCAAGTCGGCGGCGGGCCAACCTAGTCCCGGGGTCGTGGGGACGACCCTATAGTCGTCGGACATGTTGGCGGCTGGCCAGCTTTGGCCCGGGGTAGTGGGGACGACCCTATAGTCGTCGGACATGTCGGCGGCAGGGCAACTTTGGCCCGTGGTCGTGGGGACGACCCTATAGACGTCGGACATGTCGGCGGCGGGCCAACCTAGTCCCGGGGTCGTGGGGACGACCCTATAGCCGTCGGACATGTCGGCGGCAGGGCAACTTTGGCCCGTGGTCGTGGAGGCGACCCTATAGTCGTCGGACATGACGGTGGCGGGCCAATCTAGTCCCGGGGTCGTGGGGACGACCCTATAGTCGTCGGACATGCCTGCGGCTGGCCAACCTAGTCCCGGGCCGTGGGGACGACCCTATAGACGTCGGACATGTCGGCGGCGGGCCAACCTAGTCCCGGGGTCGTGGGGACGACCCTATAGTCGTCGGACATGTCGGCGGCAGGGCATCTTTGGCCCGTGGTCGCGGGGACGACCCTATAGTCGTCGGACATGTCGGCGGCAGGGCAATTTTGGCCCGTGGTCGTGGGGGCGACCCTATAGTCGTCGGACATGACGGTGGCGGGCCAATCTAATCCCGGGGTCGTGGGGACGACCCTATCGTCGTCGGACATGTCTGCGGCTGGCCAACCTAGTCCCGGGCCGTGGGGACGACCCTATAGTCGTCGGACAAGTCGGCGGCGGGCCAACCTAGTCCCGGGGTCGTGGAGACGACCCTATAGACGTCGGACATGTCGGCGGCGGGCCAACCTAGTCCCGGGGTCGTGGGGACGACCCTATAGTCGTCGGACATGTCGGCGGCAGGGCATCTTTGGCCCGTGGTCGCGGGGACGACCCTATAGTCGTCGGACATGTCGGCGGCTGGCCAACCTAGTCCCGGGGTCGTGGAGACGACCCTATAGTCGTCGGGCAAGTCGGCGGCGGGCCAACCTAGTCCCGGGGTCGTGGGGACGACCCTATAGTCATCGGACATGTCGGCGGCGGGCCAACCTAGTCCCGGGGCCGTGGGGACGACCCTATAGTCGTCGGACATGTCGGCGGCAGGGCATCTTGGGCCCGTGGTCGCGGGGACGACCCTATAGTCGTCGGACATGTCGGCGGCGGGCCGACCTAGTCCCGGGGTCGTGGAGACGACCCTATAGTCGTCGGGCAAGTCGGCGGCGGGCCAACCTAGTCCCGGGGTCGTGGAGACGACCCTATAGTCGTCGGGCAAGTCGGCGGCGGGCCAACCTAGTCCCGGGGTCGTGGGGACGACCCTATAGTCATCGGACATGTCGGCGGCGGGCCAACCTAGTCCCGGGGTCGTGGGGACGACCCTATAGTCATCGGACATGTCGGCGGCTTGCCAACCTAGTCCCGGGGTAGTAGGGACGACCCTTTAGTCGTCAGACAAGTCGGCGGCGGGCCAATCTAGTCCCGGGGTCGTGGGGACGACCCTATAGTCGTCGGACATGTCGGCGGCAGGGCAACTTTGGCCCGTGGTCGTGGGGACGACCCTATTGTCGTCGGACATGACGGTGGCGGGCCAATCTAGTCCCGGGGTCGTGGGGACGACCCTATTGTCGTCGGACATGTCGGCGGCTGGCCAACCTAGTCGCGGGATCGTGGGGACGACCCTATAGTCGTCGGACATGTCGGCGGCGGGCCAACGTATGCCCAGGGTCGTAGGCACGAACCTATATTCGTCGGACATGCGGTGGCGGGCCAATCTAGTCCCGGGGTCGTTGGGACGACCCTATAGTCGTCGGACTAGTCGGCGGCGGGCCAACCTAGTCCCGGGGTCGTGGGGACGACCCTATAGTCGTCGGACAAGTCGGCGGCGGGCCAACCTAGTCCCGGGGTCGTGGAGACGACCCTATAGACGTCGGACATGTCGGCGGCGGGCCAACCTAGTCCCGGGGTCGTGGGGACGACCCTATAGTCGTCGGACATGTCGGCGGCTGGCCAGCTTTGGCCCGGGGTCGTGGGGACGACCCTATAGTCGTCGGACTAGTCGGCGGCGGGCCAACCTAGTCCCGGGGTCGTGGAGACGACCCTATAGTCGTCGGACATGTCGGCGGCGGGCCAACCTAGTCCCGGGGTCGTGGGGACGACCCTATAGTCGTCGGACATGTCGGCGGCAGGGCATCTTTGGCCCGTGGTCGCGGGGACGAACCTATAGTCGTCGGACGTGTCGGCGGCTGGCCAACCTAGTCCCGGGGTCGTGGAGACGACCCTATAGTCGTCGGACAAGTCGGCGGCGGGCCAACCTAGTCCCGGGGTCGTGGGGACGACCCTATATTCGTCGGACATGTTGGCGGCTGGCCAGCTTTGGCCCGGGGTAGTGGGGACGACCCTATAGTCGTCGGACATGTCAGCGGCAGGGCAACTTTGGCCCGTGGTCGTGGGGACGACCCTATTGTCGTTGGACATGACTGTGGCGGGCCAATCTAGTCCCGGGGTCGTGGGGACGACCCTATTGTCGTCGGACATGTCGGCGGCTGGCCAACCTAGTCGCGGGATCGTGGGGACGACCCTATAGTCGTCGGACATGTCGGCGGCAGGGCATCTTTGGCCGTGATCGCGGGGACGACCCTATAGTCGTCGGACATGTCGGCGGCTGGCCAACCTAGTCCCGAGGTCGTGGAGACGACCCTATAGTCGTCGGACAAGTCGGCGGCGGGCCAACCTAGTCCCGGGGTCGTGGGGGCGACCCTATAGTCGTTGGGCAAGTCGGCGGCGGGCCAACCTAGTCCCGGGGTCGTGGGGACGACCCTATAGTCGTCGGACATGTTGGCGGCTGGCCAGCTTTGGCCCGGGGTAGTGGGGACGACCCTATAGTCGTCGGACATGTCGGCGGCAGGGCAACTTTGGCCCGTGGTCGTGGGGACGACCCTATAGACGTCGGACATGTCGGCGGCGGGCCAACCTAGTCCCGGGGTCGTGGGGACGACCCTATAGCCGTCGGACATGTCGGCGGCAGGGCAACTTTGGCCCGTGGTCGTGGAGGCGACCCTATAGTCGTCGGACATGACGGTGGCGGGCCAATCTAGTCCCGGGGTCGTGGGGACGACCCTATAGTCGTCGGACATGCCTGCGGCTGGCCAACCTAGTCCCGGGCCGTGGGGACGACCCTATAGACGTCGGACATGTCGGCGGCGGGCCAACCTAGTCCCGGGGTCGTGGGGACGACCCTATAGTCGTCGGACATGTCGGCGGCAGGGCATCTTTGGCCCGTGGTCGCGGGGACGACCCTATAGTCGTCGGACATGTCGGCGGCAGGGCAATTTTGGCCCGTGGTCGTGGGGGCGACCCTATAGTCGTCGGACATGACGGTGGCGGGCCAATCTAATCCCGGGGTCGTGGGGACGACCCTATCGTCGTCGGACATGTCTGCGGCTGGCCAACCTAGTCCCGGGCCGTGGGGACGACCCTATAGTCGTCGGACAAGTCGGCGGCGGGCCAACCTAGTCCCGGGGTCGTGGAGACGACCCTATAGACGTCGGACATGTCGGCGGCGGGCCAACCTAGTCCCGGGGTCGTGGGGACGACCCTATAGTCGTCGGACATGTCGGCGGCAGGGCATCTTTGGCCCGTGGTCGCGGGGACGACCCTATAGTCGTCGGACATGTCGGCGGCTGGCCAACCTAGTCCCGGGGTCGTGGAGACGACCCTATAGTCGTCGGGCAAGTCGGCGGCGGGCCAACCTAGTCCCGGGGTCGTGGGGACGACCCTATAGTCATCGGACATGTCGGCGGCGGGCCAACCTAGTCCCGGGGCCGTGGGGACGACCCTATAGTCGTCGGACATGTCGGCGGCAGGGCATCTTGGGCCCGTGGTCGCGGGGACGACCCTATAGTCGTCGGACATGTCGGCGGCGGGCCGACCTAGTCCCGGGGTCGTGGAGACGACCCTATAGTCATCGGACATGTCGGCGGCTTGCCAACCTAGTCCCGGGGTAGTAGGGACGACCCTTTAGTCGTCAGACAAGTCGGCGGCGGGCCAATCTAGTCCCGGGGTCGTGGGGACGACCCTATAGTCGTCGGACATGTCGGCGGCAGGGCAACTTTGGCCCGTGGTCGTGGGGACGACCCTATTGTCGTCGGACATGACGGTGGCGGGCCAATCTAGTCCCGGGGTCGTGGGGACGACCCTATTGTCGTCGGACATGTCGGCGGCTGGCCAACGTAGACGCGGGATCGTGGGGACGACCCTATAGTCGTCGGACATGTCGGCGGCGGGCCAACGTATGCCCAGTGTCGTAGGCACGACCCTATAGTCGTCGGACAAGTCGGCGGCGGGCCAACCTACTCCCGGGGTCGTGGGGACGACCCTATAGTCGTCGGACATGACTGTGGCGGGCCAATCTAGTCCCGGGGTCGTGGGGACGACCCTATTGTCGTCGGACATGTCGGCGGCTGGCCAACCTAGTCGCGGGATCGTGGGGACGACCCTATAGTCGTCGGACATGTCGGCGGCAGGGCATCTTTGGCCCGTGGTCGCGGGGACGACCCTATAGTCGTCGGACATGTCGGCGGCTGGCCAACCTAGTCCCGGGGTCGTGGAGACGACCCTATAGTCGTCGGACAAGTCGGCGGCGGGCCAACCTAGTCCCGGGGTCGTGGGGACGACCCTATAGTCGTCGGACAAGTTGGCGGCGGGCCAACCTAGTCCCGGGGTCGTGGGGACCACCCTATAGTCGTCGGACATGTTGGCGGCTGGCCAGCTTTGGCCCGGGGTAGTGGGGACGACCCTATAGTCGTCGGACATGTCGGCGGCAGGGCAACTTTGGCCCGTGGTCGTGGGGACGACCCTATTGTCGTCGGACATGACGGTGGCGGGCCAATCTAGTCCCGGGGTCGTGGGGACGACCCTATTGTCGTCGGACATGTCGGCGGCTGGCCAACCTAGTCGCGGGATCGTGGGGACGACCCTATAGTCGTCGGACATGTCGGCGGCGGGCCAACGTATGCCCAGGGTCGTAGGCACGAACCTATATTCGTCGGACATGCGGTGGCGGGCCAATCTAGTCCCGGGGTCGTTGGGACGACCCTATAGTCGTCGGACAAGTCGGCGGCGGGCCAACCTACTCCCGGGGTCGTGGGGACGACCCTATAGTCGTCGGACATGACTGTGGCGGGCCAATCTAGTCCCGGGGTCGTGGGGACGACCCTATAGTCGTCGGACAAGTCGGCGGCGGGCCAACCTAGTCCCGGGGTCGTGGAGACGACCCTATAGACGTCGGACATGTCGGCGGCGGGCCAACCTAGTCCCGGGGTCGTGGGGACGACCCTATAGTCGTCGGACATGTCGGCGGCAGGGCATCTTTGGCCCGTGGTCGCGGGGACGACCCTATAGTCGTCGGACATGTCGGCGGCTGGCCAACCTAGTCCCGGGGTCGTGGAGACGACCCTATAGTCGTCGGGCAAGTCGGCGGCGGGCCAACCTAGTCCCGGGGTCGTGGGGACGACCCTATAGTCATCGGACATGTCGGCGGCGGGCCAACCTAGTCCCGGGGCCGTGGGGACGACCCTATAGTCGTCGGACATGTCGGCGGCAGGGCATCTTGGGCCCGTGGTCGCGGGGACGACCCTATAGTCGTCGGACATGTCGGCGGCGGGCCGACCTAGTCCCGGGGTCGTGGAGACGACCCTATAGTCATCGGACATGTCGGCGGCTTGCCAACCTAGTCCCGGGGTAGTAGGGACGACCCTTTAGTCGTCAGACAAGTCGGCGGCGGGCCAATCTAGTCCCGGGGTCGTGGGGACGACCCTATAGTCGTCGGACATGTCGGCGGCAGGGCAACTTTGGCCCGTGGTCGTGGGGACGACCCTATTGTCGTCGGACATGACGGTGGCGGGCCAATCTAGTCCCGGGGTCGTGGGGACGACCCTATTGTCGTCGGACATGTCGGCGGCTGGCCAACGTAGACGCGGGATCGTGGGGACGACCCTATAGTCGTCGGACATGTCGGCGGCGGGCCAACGTATGCCCAGTGTCGTAGGCACGACCCTATAGTCGTCGGACAAGTCGGCGGCGGGCCAACCTACTCCCGGGGTCGTGGGGACGACCCTATAGTCGTCGGACATGACTGTGGCGGGCCAATCTAGTCCCGGGGTCGTGGGGACGACCCTATTGTCGTCGGACATGTCGGCGGCTGGCCAACCTAGTCGCGGGATCGTGGGGACGACCCTATAGTCGTCGGACATGTCGGCGGCAGGGCATCTTTGGCCCGTGGTCGCGGGGACGACCCTATAGTCGTCGGACATGTCGGCGGCTGGCCAACCTAGTCCCGGGGTCGTGGAGACGACCCTATAGTCGTCGGACAAGTCGGCGGCGGGCCAACCTAGTCCCGGGGTCGTGGGGACGACCCTATAGTCGTCGGACAAGTCGGCGGCGGGCCAACCTACTCCCGGGGTCGTGGGGACGACCCTATAGTCGTCGGAAAAGTCGGCGGCGGGCCAACCTAGACCCGGTGTCGTGGGGACGACCCTATAGCCGTCGGACAAGTCGGCGGCTGGCCAACCTAGTCCCGGGGTCGTGGAGACGACCCTATAGTCGTCGGACAAGTCGGCGGCGGGCCAACCTAGTCCCGGGGTCGTGGGGACCACCCTATAGTCGTCGGACATGTTGGCGGCTGGCCAGCTTTGGCCCGGGGTAGTGGGGACGACCCTATAGTCGTCGGACATGTCGGCGGCAGGGCAACTTTGGCCCGTGGTCGTGGGGACGACCCTATTGTCGTCGGACATGACGGTGGCGGGCCAATCTAGTCCCGGGGTCGTGGGGACGACCCTATTGTCGTCGGACATGTCGGCGGCTGGCCAACCTAGTCGCGGGATCGTGGGGACGACCCTATAGTCGTCGGACATGTCGGCGGCGGGCCAACGTATGCCCAGGGTCGTAGGCACGAACCTATATTCGTCGGACATGCGGTGGCGGGCCAATCTAGTCCCGGGGTCGTTGGGACGACCCTATAGTCGTCGGACAAGTCGGCGGCGGGCCAACCTACTCCCGGGGTCGTGGGGACGACCCTATAGTCGTCGGACATGACTGTGGCGGGCCAATCTAGTCCCGGGGTCGTGGGGACGACCCTATAGTCGTCGGACAAGTCGGCGGCGGGCCAACCTAGTCCCGGGGTCGTGGAGACGACCCTATAGACGTCGGACATGTCGGCGGCGGGCCAACCTAGTCCCGGGGTCGTGGGGACGACCCTATAGTCGTCGGACATGTCGGCGGCAGGGCATCTTTGGCCCGTGGTCGCGGGGACGACCCTATAGTCGTCGGACATGTCGGCGGCTGGCCAACCTAGTCCCGGGGTCGTGGAGACGACCCTATAGTCGTCGGGCAAGTCGGCGGCGGGCCAACCTAGTCCCGGGGTCGTGGGGACGACCCTATAGTCATCGGACATGTCGGCGGCGGGCCAACCTAGTCCCGGGGCCGTGGGGACGACCCTATAGTCGTCGGACATGTCGGCGGCAGGGCATCTTGGGCCCGTGGTCGCGGGGACGACCCTATAGTCGTCGGACATGTCGGCGGCGGGCCGACCTAGTCCCGGGGTCGTGGAGACGACCCTATAGTCATCGGACATGTCGGCGGCTTGCCAACCTAGTCCCGGGGTAGTAGGGACGACCCTTTAGTCGTCAGACAAGTCGGCGGCGGGCCAATCTAGTCCCGGGGTCGTGGGGACGACCCTATAGTCGTCGGACATGTCGGCGGCAGGGCAACTTTGGCCCGTGGTCGTGGGGACGACCCTATTGTCGTCGGACATGACGGTGGCGGGCCAATCTAGTCCCGGGGTCGTGGGGACGACCCTATTGTCGTCGGACATGTCGGCGGCTGGCCAACGTAGACGCGGGATCGTGGGGACGACCCTATAGTCGTCGGACATGTCGGCGGCGGGCCAACGTATGCCCAGTGTCGTAGGCACGACCCTATAGTCGTCGGACAAGTCGGCGGCGGGCCAACCTACTCCCGGGGTCGTGGGGACGACCCTATAGTCGTCGGACATGACTGTGGCGGGCCAATCTAGTCCCGGGGTCGTGGGGACGACCCTATTGTCGTCGGACATGTCGGCGGCTGGCCAACCTAGTCGCGGGATCGTGGGGACGACCCTATAGTCGTCGGACATGTCGGCGGCAGGGCATCTTTGGCCCGTGGTCGCGGGGACGACCCTATAGTCGTCGGACATGTCGGCGGCTGGCCAACCTAGTCCCGGGGTCGTGGAGACGACCCTATAGTCGTCGGACAAGTCGGCGGCGGGCCAACCTAGTCCCGGGGTCGTGGGGACGACCCTATAGTCGTCGGACAAGTCGGCGGCGGGCCAACCTACTCCCGGGGTCGTGGGGACGACCCTATAGTCGTCGGAAAAGTCGGCGGCGGGCCAACCTAGACCCGGTGTCGTGGGGACGACCCTATAGCCGTCGGACAAGTCGGCGGCTGGCCAACCTAGTCCCGGGGTCGTGGAGACGACCCTATAGTCGTCGGACAAGTCGGCGGCGGGCCAACCTAGTCCCGGGGTCGTGGGGACCACCCTATAGTCGTCGGACATGTTGGCGGCTGGCCAGCTTTGGCCCGGGGTAGTGGGGACGACCCTATAGTCGTCGGACATGTCGGCGGCAGGGCAACTTTGGCCCGTGGTCGTGGGGACGACCCTATTGTCGTCGGACATGACGGTGGCGGGCCAATCTAGTCCCGGGGTCGTGGGGACGACCCTATTGTCGTCGGACATGTCGGCGGCTGGCCAACCTAGTCGCGGGATCGTGGGGACGACCCTATAGTCGTCGGACATGTCGGCGGCGGGCCAACGTATGCCCAGGGTCGTAGGCACGAACCTATATTCGTCGGACATGCGGTGGCGGGCCAATCTAGTCCCGGGGTCGTTGGGACGACCCTATAGTCGTCGGACAAGTCGGCGGCGGGCCAACCTACTCCCGGGGTCGTGGGGACGACCCTATAGTCGTCGGACATGACTGTGGCGGGCCAATCTAGTCCCGGGGTCGTGGGGACGACCCTATAGTCGTCGGACAAGTCGGCGGCGGGCCAACCTAGTCCCGGGGTCGTGGAGACGACCCTATAGACGTCGGACATGTCGGCGGCGGGCCAACCTAGTCCCGGGGTCGTGGGGACGACCTTATAGTCGTCGGACATGTCGGCGGCTGGCCAGCTTTGGCCCGGGGTCGTGGGGACGACCCTATAGTCGTCGGACTAGTCGGCGGCGGGCCAACCTAGTCCCGGGGTCGTGGAGACGACCCTATAGTCGTCGGACATGTCGGCGGCGGGCCAACCTAGTCCCGGGGTCGTGGGGACGACCCTATAGTCGTCGGACATGTCGGCGGCAGGGCATCTTTGGCCCGTGGTCGCGGGGACGAACCTATAGTCGTCGGACGTGTCGGCGGCTGGCCAACCTAGTCCCGGGGTCGTGGAGACGACCCTATAGTCGTCGGACAAGTCGGCGGCGGGACAACCTAGTCCCGGGGTCGTGGGGACGACCCTATATTCGTCGGACATGTTGGCGGCTGGCCAGCTTTGGCCCGGGGTAGTGGGGACGACCCTATAGTCGTCGAACATGTCAGCGGCAGGGCAACTTTGGCCCGTGGTCGTGGGGACGATCCTATTGTCGTTGGACATGACTGTGGCGGGCCAATCTAGTCCAGGGGTCGTGGGGACGACCCTATTGTCGTCGGACATGTCGGCGGCTGGCCAACCTAGTCGCGGGATCGTGGGGACGACCCTATAGTCGTCGGACATGTCGGCGGCAGGGCATCTTTGGCCCGTGATCGCGGGGACGACCCTATAGTCGTCGGACATGTCGGCGGCTGGCCAACCTAGTCCCGAGGTCGTGGAGACGACCCTATAGTCGTCGGACAAGTCGGCGGCGGGCCAACCTAGTCCCGGGGTCGTGGGGGCGACCCTATAGTCGTTGGGCAAGTCGGCGGCGGGCCAACCTAGTCCCGGGGTCGTGGGGACGACCCTATAGTCGTCGGACATGTTGGCGGCTGGCCAGCTTTGGCAAGGGGTAGTGGGGACGACCCTATAGTCGTCGGACATGTCGGCGGCAGGGCAACTTTGGCCCGTGGTCGTGGGGACGACCCTATAGACGTCGGACATGTCGGCGGCGGGCCAACCTAGTCCCGGGGTCGTGGGGACGACCCTATAGCCGTCGGACATGTCGGCGGCAGGGCAACTTTGGCCCGTGGTCGTGGAGGCGACCCTATAGTCGTCGGACATGACGGTGGCGGGCCAATCTAGTCCCGGGGTCGTGGGGACGACCCTATAGTCGTCGGACATGCCTGCGGCTGGCCAACCTAGTCCCGGGCCGTGGGGACGACCCTATAGACGTCGGACATGTCGGCGGCGGGCCAACCTAGTCCCGGGGTCGTGGGGACGACCCTATAGTCGTCGGACATGTCGGCGGCAGGGCATCTTTGGCCCGTGGTCGCGGGGACGACCCTATAGTCGTCGGACATGTCGGCGGCAGGGCAATTTTGGCCCGTGGTCGTGGGGGCGACCCTATAGTCGTCGGACATGACGGTGGCGGGCCAATCTAATCCCGGGGTCGTGGGGACGACCCTATAGTCGTCGGACATGTCTGCGGCTGGCCAACCTAGTCCCGGGCCGTGGGGACGACCCTATAGTCGTCGGACAAGTCGGCGGCGGGCCAACCTAGTCCCGGGGTCGTGGAGACGACCCTATAGACGTCGGGCATGTCGGCGGCGGGCCAACCTAGTCCCGGGGTCGTGGGGACGACCCTATAGTCGTCGGACATGTCGGCGGCAGGGCATCTTTGGCCCGTGGTCGCGGGGACGACCCTATAGTCGTCGGACATGTCGGCGGCTGGCCAACCTAGTCCCGGGGTCGTGGAGACGACCCTATAGTCGTCGGGCAAGTCGGCGGCGGGCCAACCTAGTCCCGGGGTCGTGGGGACGACCCTATAGTCGTCGGACATGTTGGCGGCTGGCCAGCTTTGGCCCGGGGTAGTGGGGTCGACCCTATAATCGTCGAACATGTCGGCGGCAGGGCAACTTTGGCCCGTGGTCGCGTGGACGACCCTATAGTCGTCGGACATGTCGGCGGCTGGCCAACCTAGTCGCGGGATCGTGGGGACGACCCTATAGTCGTCGGACATGTCGGCGGCTGGCCAACTTTGGCCCGCGGTCGTGGGGAGTAGACCCTACAGTCGTCGGACATGTCGGCGGCAGGGCATCTTTGGCCCGTGATCGCGGGGACGACCCTATAGTCGTCGGACATGTCGGCGGCTGGCCAACCTAGTCCCGAGGTCCTGGAGACGACCCTATAGTCGTCGGACAAGTCGGCGGCGGGCCAACCTAGTCCCGGGGTCGTGGGGACGACCCTATAGTCGTTGGACAAGTCGGCGGCGGGCCAACCTAGTCCCGGGGTCGTGGGGACGACCCTATAGTCGTCGGACATGTTGGCGGCTGGCCAGCTTTGGCCCGTGGTAGTGGGGACGACCCTATAGTCGTCGGACATGTCGGCGGCAGGGCAACTTTGGCCCGTGGTCGTGGGGACGACCCTATTGTCGTTGGACATGACTGTGGCGGGCCAATCTAGTCCCGGGGTCGTGGGGACGACCCTATTGTCGTCGGACATGTCGGCGGCTGGCCAACCTAGTCGCGGGATCGTGGGGCCGACCCTATAGTCGTCGGACATGTCGGCGGCAGGGCATCTTTGGCCCGTGATCGCGGGGACGACCCTATAGTCGTCGGACATGTCGGCGGCTGGCCAACCTATTCCCGAGGTCGTGGAGACGACCCTATAGTCGTCGGACAAGTCGGCGGCGGACCAACCTAGTCCCGGGGTCGTGGGGACGACCCTATAGTCGTTGGACAAGTCGGCGGCGGGCCAACCTAGTCCCGGGGTCGTGGGGACGACCCTATAGTCGTCGGATATGTTGGCGGCTGGCCAGCTTTGGCCCGGGGTAGTGGGGACGACCCTATAGTCGTCGGACATGTCGGCGGCAGGGCAACTTTGGCCCGTGGTCGTGGGGACGACCCTATAGACGTCGGACATGTCGGCGGCGGGCCAACCTATTCCCGGGGTCGTGGGGACGACCCTACAGTCGTCGGACATGTCGGCGGCAGGGCAACTTTGGCCCGTGGTCGTGGAGGCGACCCTATAGTCGTCGGACATGACGGTGGCGGGCCAATCTAGTCCCGGGGTCGTGGGGACGACCCTATAGTCGTCGGACATGTCTGCGGCTGGCCAACCTAGTCCCGGGCCGTGGGGACGACCCTATAGACGTCGGACATGTCGGCGGCGGGCCAACCTAGTCCCGGGGTCGTGGGGACGACCCTATAGTCGTCGGACATGTCGGCGGCAGGGCATCTTTGGCCCGTGGTCGCGGGGACGACCCTATAGTCGTCGTACATGTCGGCGGCAGGGCAACTTTGGCCCGTGGTCGTGGGGGCGACCCTATAGTCGTCGGACATGACGGTGGCGGGCCAATCTAATCCCGGGGTCGTGGGGACGACCCTATAGTCGTCGGACATGTCTGCGGCTGGCCAACCTAGTCCCGGGCCGTGGGGACGACCCTATAGTCGTCGGAAAAGTCGGCGGCGGGCCACCCTAGTCCCGGGGTCGTGGAGACGACCCTATAGACGTCGGACATGTCGGCGGCGGGCCAACCTAGTCCCGGGGTCGTGGGGACGACCCTATAGTCGTCGGACATGTCGGCGGCAGGGCATCTTTGGCCCGTGGTCGCGGGGACGACCCTATAGTCGTCGGACATGTCGGCGGCTGGCCAACCTAGTCCCGGGGTCGTGGAGACGACCCTATAGTCGTCGGACAAGTCGGCGGCGGGCCAACCTAGTCCCGGGGTCGTGGGGACGACCCTATAGTCGTCGGACATGTTGGCGGCTGGCCAGCTTTGGCCCGGGGTAGTGGGGTCGACCCTATAATCGTCGGACATGTCGGCGGCAGGGCAACTTTGGCCCGTGGTCGCGGGGACGACCCTATAGTCGTCGGACATGTCGGCGGCTGGCCAACCTAGTCCCGGGCCGTGGGGACGACCCTATAGACGTCGGACATGTCGGCGGCGGGCCAACCTAGTCCCGGGGCCGTGGGGACGACCCTATAGTCGTCGGACATGTCTGCGGCTGGCCAACCTAGTCCCGGGCCGTGGGGACGACCCTATAGTCGTCGGACAAGTCGGCGGCGGGCCAACGTATGCCCAGGGTCGTAGGCACGAACCTATATTCGTCGGACATGACGGTGGCGGGCCAATCTAGTCCCGGGGTCGTTGGGACGACCCTATAGTCGTCGGACTAGTCGGCGGCGGGCCAACCTAGTCCCGGGGTCGTGGGGACGACCCTATAGTCGTCGGACATGTCGGCGGCTGGCCAGCTTTGGCCCGGGTTCGTGGGGACGACCCTATAGTCGTCGGACATGCCGGTGACTGGCCAACCTAGTCCCGGGGTCGTGGAGACGACCCTATAGTCGTCGGACATGTCGGCGGCAGGTCTACTTTGGCCCGTGGTCGTAGGGGCGACCCTATAGTCGTCGGACATAACGGTGGCGGGCTAATCTTGTACCGGGGTCGTGGGGACGACCCTATAGTCGTCGGACATGTCTGCGGCTGGCCAACCTAGTCCCGGGCCGTGGGGACGACCCTATAGTCGTCGGACAAGTCGGCGGCGGGCCAACGTATGCCCAGGGTCGTAGGCACGAACCTATATTCGTCGGACATGACGGTGGCGGGCCAATCTAGTCCCGGGGTCGTGGAGACGACCCTATAGACGTCGGACATGTCGGCGGCGGGCCAACCTAGTCCCGGGGCCGTGGGGACGACCCTATAGTCGTCGGACATGTCGGCGGCAGGGCATCTTTGGCCCGTGGTCGCGGGGACGACCCTATAGTCGTCGGACATGTCGGCGGCGGGCCGACCTAGTCCCGGGGTCGTGGAGACGACCCTATAGTCATCGGACATGTCGGCGGCTTGCCAACCTAGTCCCGTAGTAGTAGTGACGACCCTATAGTCGTCAGACAAGTCGGCGGCGGGCCAATCTAGTCCCGGGGTCGTGGGGATGACCCTATAGTCGTCGGACATGTCGGCGGCAGGGCAACTTTGGCCCGTGGTCGTGGGGACGACCCTATTGTCGTCGGACATGACGGTGGCCGGCCAATCTAGTCCCAGGGTCGTGGGGACGACCCTATTGTCGTCGGACATGTCGGCGGCTGGCCAACGTAGTCGCGGGATCGTGGGGACGACCCTATAGTCGTCGGACATGTCGGCGGCGGGCCAACGTATGCCCAGCGTCGTAGGCACGAACCTATATTCGTCGGACATGACTGCGGCGGGCCAACCTAGTCCCGGGGTCGTGGGGACGACCCTATAGTCGTCGGACAAGTCGACGGCGGGCCAACCTAGACCCGGGGTCGTGGGGACGACCCTATAGTCGTCGGACAAGTAGACGGCGGGCCAACCTAGACCCGGGGTCGTGGGGACGACCCTATAGTCGTCGGACTTGTCGGCGGCGGGCCAACCTAGTCCCGGGGTCGTGGGGACGACCCTATAGTCGTCGGACATGTTGGCGGCTGGCCAGCTTTGGCAAGGGGTAGTGGGGACGACCCTATAGTCGTCGGACATGTCGGCGGCAGGGCAACTTTGGCCCGTGGTCGTGGGGACGACCCTATAGACGTCGGACATGTCGGCGGCGGGCCAACCTAGTCCCGGGGTCGTGGGGACGACCCTATAGCCGTCGGACATGTCGGCGGCAGGGCAACTTTGGCCCGTGGTCGTGGAGGCGACCCTATAGTCGTCGGACATGACGGTGGCGGGCCAATCTAGTCCCGGGGTCGTGGGGACGACCCTATAGTCGTCGGACATGCCTGCGGCTGGCCAACCTAGTCCCGGGCCGTGGGGACGACCCTATAGACGTCGGACATGTCGGCGGCGGGCCAACCTAGTCCCGGGGTCGTGGGGACGACCCTATAGTCGTCGGACATGTCGGCGGCAGGGCATCTTTGGCCCGTGGTCGCGGGGACGACCCTATAGTCGTCGGACATGTCGGCGGCAGGGCAATTTTGGCCCGTGGTCGTGGGGGCGACCCTATAGTCGTCGGACATGACGGTGGCGGGCCAATCTAATCCCGGGGTCGTGGGGACGACCCTATAGTCGTCGGACATGTCTGCGGCTGGCCAACCTAGTCCCGGGCCGTGGGGACGACCCTATAGTCGTCGGACAAGTCGGCGGCGGGCCAACCTAGTCCCGGGGTCGTGGAGACGACCCTATAGACGTCGGGCATGTCGGCGGCGGGCCAACCTAGTCCCGGGGTCGTGGGGACGACCCTATAGTCGTCGGACATGTCGGCGGCAGGGCATCTTTGGCCCGTGGTCGCGGGGACGACCCTATAGTCGTCGGACATGTCGGCGGCTGGCCAACCTAGTCCCGGGGTCGTGGAGACGACCCTATAGTCGTCGGGCAAGTCGGCGGCGGGCCAACCTAGTCCCGGGGTCGTGGGGACGACCCTATAGTCGTCGGACATGTTGGCGGCTGGCCAGCTTTGGCCCGGGGTAGTGGGGTCGACCCTATAATCGTCGAACATGTCGGCGGCAGGGCAACTTTGGCCCGTGGTCGCGGGGACGACCCTATAGTCGTCGGACATGTCGGCGGCTGGCCAACCTAGTCGCGGGATCGTGGGGACGACCCTATAGTCGTCGGACATGTCGGCGGCTGGCCAACTTTGGCCCGCGGTCGTGGGGAGTAGACCCTACAGTCGTCGGACATGTCGGCGGCAGGGCATCTTTGGCCCGTGATCGCGGGGACGACCCTATAGTCGTCGGACATGTCGGCGGCTGGCCAACCTAGTCCCGAGGTCGTGGAGACGACCCTATAGTCGTCGGACAAGTCGGCGGCGGGCCAACCTAGTCCCGGGGTCGTGGGGACGACCCTATAGTCGTTGGACAAGTCGGCGGCGGGCCAACCTAGTCCCGGGGTCGTGGGGACGACCCTATAGTCGTCGGACATGTTGGCGGCTGGCCAGCTTTGGCCCGGGGTAGTGGGGACGACCCTATAGTCGTCGGACATGTCGGCGGCAGGGCAACTTTGGCCCGTGGTCGTGGGGACGACCCTATTGTCGTTGGACATGACTGTGGCGGGCCAATCTAGTCCCGGGGTCGTGGGGACGACCCTATTGTCGTCGGACATGTCGGCGGCTGGCCAACCTAGTCGCGGGATCGTGGGGCCGACCCTATAGTCGTCGGACATGTCGGCGGCAGGGCATCTTTGGCCCGTGATCGCGGGGACGACCCTATAGTCGTCGGACATGTCGGCGGCTGGCCAACCTATTCCCGAGGTCGTGGAGACGACCCTATAGTCGTCGGACAAGTCGGCGGCGGACCAACCTAGTCCCGGGGTCGTGGGGACGACCCTATAGTCGTTGGACAAGTCGGCGGCGGGCCAACCTAGTCCCGGGGTCGTGGGGACGACCCTATAGTCGTCGGATATGTTGGCGGCTGGCCAGCTTTGGCCCGGGGTAGTGGGGACGACCCTATAGTCGTCGGACATGTCGGCGGCAGGGCAACTTTGGCCCGTGGTCGTGGGGACGACCCTATAGACGTCGGACATGTCGGCGGCGGGCCAACCTATTCCCGGGGTCGTGGGGACGACCCTACAGTCGTCGGACATGTCGGCGGCAGGGCAACTTTGGCCCGTGGTCGTGGAGGCGACCCTATAGTCGTCGGACATGACGGTGGCGGGCCAATCTAGTCCCGGGGTCGTGGGGACGACCCTATAGTCGTCGGACATGTCTGCGGCTGGCCAACCTAGTCCCGGGCCGTGGGGACGACCCTATAGACGTCGGACATGTCGGCGGCGGGCCAACCTAGTCCCGGGGTCGTGGGGACGACCCTATAGTCGTCGGACATGTCGGCGGCAGGGCATCTTTGGCCCGTGGTCGCGGGGACGACCCTATAGTCGTCGTACATGTCGGCGGCAGGGCAACTTTGGCCCGTGGTCGTGGGGGCGACCCTATAGTCGTCGGACATGACGGTGGCGGGCCAATCTAATCCCGGGGTCGTGGGGACGACCCTATAGTCGTCGGACATGTCTGCGGCTGGCCAACCTAGTCCCGGGCCGTGGGGACGACCCTATAATCGTCGGAAAAGTCGGCGGCGGGCCACCCTAGTCCCGGGGTCGTGGAGACGACCCTATAGACGTCGGACATGTCGGCGGCGGGCCAACCTAGTCCCGGGGTCGTGGGGACGACCCTATAGTCGTCGGACATGTCGGCGGCAGGGCATCTTTGGCCCGTGGTCGCGGGGACGACCCTATAGTCGTCGGACATGTCGGCGGCTGGCCAACCTAGTCCCGGGGTCGTGGAGACGACCCTATAGTCGTCGGACAAGTCGGCGGCGGGCCAACCTAGTCCCGGGGTCGTGGGGACGACCCTATAGTCGTCGGACATGTTGGCGGCTGGCCAGCTTTGGCCCGGGGTAGTGGGGTCGACCCTATAATCGTCGGACATGTCGGCGGCAGGGCAACTTTGGCCCGTGGTCGCGGGGACGACCCTATAGTCGTCGGACATGTCGGCGGCTGGCCAACCTAGTCCCGGGCCGTGGGGACGACCCTATAGACGTCGGACATGTCGGCGGCGGGCCAACCTAGTCCCGGGGCCGTGGGGACGACCCTATAGTCGTCGGACATGTCTGCGGCTGGCCAACCTAGTCCCGGGCCGTGGGGACGACCCTATAGTCGTCGGACAAGTCGGCGGCGGGCCAACGTATGCCCAGGGTCGTAGGCACGAACCTATATTCGTCGGACATGACGGTGGCGGGCCAATCTAGTCCCGGGGTCGTTGGGACGACCCTATAGTCGTCGGACTAGTCGGCGGCGGGCCAACCTAGTCCCGGGGTCGTGGGGACGACCCTATAGTCGTCGGACATGTCGGCGGCTGGCCAGCTTTGGCCCGGGTTCGTGGGGACGACCCTATAGTCGTCGGACATGCCGGTGACTGGCCAACCTAGTCCCGGGGTCGTGGAGACGACCCTATAGTCGTCGGACATGTCGGCGGCAGGTCTACTTTGGCCCGTGGTCGTGGGGGCGACCCTATAGTCGTCGGACATAACGGTGGCGGGCTAATCTTGTACCGGGGTCGTGGGGACGACCCTATAGTCGTCGGACATGTCTGCGGCTGGCCAACCTAGTCCCGGGCCGTGGGGACGACCCTATAGTCGTCGGACAAGTCGGCGGCGGGCCAACGTATGCCCAGGGTCGTAGGCACGAACCTATATTCGTCGGACATGACGGTGGCGGGCCAATCTAGTCCCGGGGTCGTGGAGACGACCCTATAGACGTCGGACATGTCGGCGGCGGGCCAACCTAGTCCCGGGGCCGTGGGGACGACCCTATAGTCGTCGGACATGTCGGCGGCAGGGCATCTTTGGCCCGTGGTCGCGGGGACGACCCTATAGTCGTCGGACATGTCGGCGGCGGGCCGACCTAGTCCCGGGGTCGTGGAGACGACCCTATAGTCATCGGACATGTCGGCGGCTTGCCAACCTAGTCCCGTAGTAGTAGTGACGACCCTATAGTCGTCAGACAAGTCGGCGGCGGGCCAATCTAGTCCCGGGGTCGTGGGGACGACCCTATAGTCGTCGGACATGTCGGCGGCAGGGCAACTTTGGCCCGTGGTCGTGGGGACGACCCTATTGTCGTCGGACATGACGGTGGCCGGCCAATCTAGTCCCAGGGTCGTGGGGACGACCCTATTGTCGTCGGACATGTCGGCGGCTGGCCAACGTAGTCGCGGGATCGTGGGGACGACCCTATAGTCGTCGGACATGTCGGCGGCGGGCCAACGTATGCCCAGCGTCGTAGGCACGAACCTATATTCGTCGGACATGACTGCGGCGGGCCAACCTAGTCCCGGGGTCGTGGGGACGACCCTATAGTCGTCGGACAAGTCGACGGCGGGCCAACCTAGACCCGGGGTCGTGGGGACGACCCTATAGTCGTCGGACAAGTCGACGGCGGGCCAACCTAGACCCGGGGTCGTGGGGACGACCCTATAGTCGTCGGACTTGTCGGCGGCGGGCCAACCTAGTCCCGGGGTCGTGGGGACGACCCTATAGTCGTCGGACATATCTGCGGCTGGCCAACCTAGTCCCGGGCCGTGGGGACGACCCTATAGTCGTCGGACAAGCCGGCGGCGGACCAACCTAGTCCCGGGGTCGTGGAGACGACCCTATAGACGTCGGACATGTCGGCGGCGGGCCAACCTAGTCCCGGGGTCGTGGGGACGACCCTATAGTCGTCGGACATGTCGGCGGCAGGGCATCTTTGGCCCGTGGTCGCGGGGACGACCCTATAGTCGTCGGACATGTCGGCGGCTGGCCAACCTAGTCCCGGGGTCGTGGAGACGACCCTATAGTCGTCGGACAAGTCGGCGGCGGGCCAACCTAGTCCCGGGGTCGTGGGGACCACCCTATAGTCGTCGGACATGTTGGCGGCTGGCCAGCTTTGGCCCGGGGTAGTGGGGACGACCCTATAGTCGTCGGACATGTCGGCGGCAGGGCAACTTTGGCCCGTGGTCGTGGGGACGACCCTATTGTCGTCGGACATGACGGTGGCGGGCCAATCTAGTCCCGGGGTCGTGGGGACGACCCTATTGTCGTCGGACATGTCGGCGGCTGGCCAACCTAGTCGCGGGATCGTGGGGACGAACCTATAGTCGTCGGACATGTCGGCGGCGGGCCAACGTATGCCCAGGGTCGTAGGCACGAACCTATATTCGTCGGACATGACGGTGGCGGGCCAATCTAGTCCCGGGGTCGTTGGGACGACCCTATAGTCGTCGGACTAGTCGGCGGCGGGCCAACCTAGTCCCGGGGTAGTGGGGACGACCCTATAGTCGTCGGACATGTCGGCGGCAGGGCAACTTTGGCCCGTGGTCGTGGGGACGACCCTATTGTCGTCGGACATGACGGTGGCGGGCCAATCTAGTCCCGGGGTCGTGGGGACGACCCTATTGTCGTCGGACATGTCGGCGGCTGGCCAACCTAGTCCCGGGCCGTGGGGACGACCCTATAGTCGTCGGACAAGCCGGCGGCGGGCCAACCTAGTCCCGGGGTCGTGGAGACGACCCTATAGACGTCGGACATGTCGGCGGCGGGCCAACCTAGTCCCGGGGTCGTGGGGACGACCCTATAGTCGTCGGACATGTCGGCGGCAGGGCATCTTTGGCCCGTGGTCGTGGGGACGACCCTATAGTCGTCGGACTTGTCGGCGGCGGGCCTACCTAGTCCCGGGGTCGTGGGGGCGACCCTATAGTCGTTGGGCAAGTCGGCGGCGGGCCAACCTAGTCCCGGGGTCGTGGGGACGACCCTATATTCGTCGGACATGTTGGCGGCTGGCCAGCTTTGGCCCGGGGTAGTGGGGACGACCCTATAGTCGTCGGACATGTCGGCGGCAGGGCAACTTTGGCCCGTGGTCGTGGGGACGACCCTATAGACGTCGGACATGACGGCGGCGGGCCAACCTAGTCCCGGGGTCGTGGGGACGACCCTATAGCCGTCGGACATGTCGGCGGCAGGGCAACTTTGGCCCGTGGTCGTGGAGGCGACCCTATAGTCGTCGGACATGACGGTGGCGGGCCAATCTAATCCCGGGGTCGTGGGGACGACCCTATAGTCGTCGGACATGTCTGCGGCTGGCCAACCTAGTCCCGGGGTCGTGGGGACGACCCTATAGTCATCGGACATGTCGGCGGCAGGGCATCTTTGGCCCGTGGTCGCGGGGACGACCCTATAGTCGTCGGACATGTCGGCGGCAGGGCAACTTTGGCCCGTGGTCGTGGGGGCGACCCTATAGTCGTCGGACATGACGGTGGCGGGCCAATCTAATCCCGGGGTCGTGGGGACGACCCTATAGTCGTCGGACATGTCTGCAGCTGGCCAACCTAGTCCCGGGCCGTGGGGACGACCCTATAGTCGTCGGACAAGTCGGCGGCGGGCCAACCTAGTCCCGGGGTCGTGGAGACGACCCTATAGACGTCGGACATGTCGGCGGCGGGCCAACCTAGTCCCGGGGTCGTGGGGACGACCATATAGTCGTCGGACATGTCGGCGGCAGATCATCTTTGGCCCGTGGTCGCGGGGACGACCCTATAGTCGTCGGACATGTCGGCGGCTGGCCAAACTAGTCCCGGGGTCGTGGAGACGACCCTATAGTCGTCGGGCAAGTCGGCGGCGGGCCAACCTAGTCCCGGGGTCGTGGGGACGACCCTATAGTCGTCGGACATGTTGGCGGCTGGCCAGCTTTGGCCCGGGGTAGTGGGGTCGACCCTATAATCGTCGGACATGTCGGCGGCAGGGCAACTTTGGCCCGTGGTCGCGGGGACGACCCTATAGTCGTCGGACATGTCGGCGGCTGGCCAACCTAGTCGCGGGATCGTGGGGACGACCCTATAGTCGTCGGACATGTCGGCGGCAGGGCAACTTTGGCCCGTGGTCGTGGGGACGACCCTATAGACGTCGGACATGTCGGCGGCGGGCCAACCTATTCCCGGGGTCGTGGGGACGACCCTACAGTCGTCGGACATGTCGGCGGCAGGGCAACTTTGGCCCGTGGTCGTGGAGGCGACCCTATAGTCGTCGGACATGACGGTGGCGGGCCAATCTAGTCCCGGGGTCGTGGGGACGACCCTATAGTCGTCGGACATGTCTGCGGCTGGCCAACCTAGTCCCGGGCCGTGGGGACGACCCTATAGACGTCGGACATGTCGGCGGCGGGCCAACCTAGTCCCGGGGTCGTGGGGACGACCCTATAGTCGTCGGACATGTCGGCGGCAGGGCATCTTTGGCCCGTGGTCGCGGGGACGACCCTATAGTCGTCGTACATGTCGGCGGCAGGGCAACTTTGGCCCGTGGTCGTGGGGGCGACCCTATAGTCGTCGGACATGACGGTGGCGGGCCAATCTAATCCCGGGGTCGTGGGGACGACCCTATAGTCGTCGGACATGTCTGCGGCTGGCCAACCTAGTCCCGGGCCGTGGGGACGACCCTATAGTCGTCGGAAAAGTCGGCGGCGGGCCACCCTAGTCCCGGGGTCGTGGAGACGACCCTATAGACGTCGGACATGTCGGCGGCGGGCCAACCTAGTCCCGGGGTCGTGGGGACGACCCTATAGTCGTCGGACATGTCGGCGGCAGGGCATCTTTGGCCCGTGGTCGCGGGGACGACCCTATAGTCGTCGGACATGTCGGCGGCTGGCCAACCTAGTCCCGGGGTCGTGGAGACGACCCTATAGTCGTCGGACAAGTCGGCGGCGGGCCAACCTAGTCCCGGGGTCGTGGGGACGACCCTATAGTCGTCGGACATGTTGGCGGCTGGCCAGCTTTGGCCCGGGGTAGTGGGGTCGACCCTATAATCGTCGGACATGTCGGCGGCAGGGCAACTTTGGCCCGTGGTCGCGGGGACGACCCTATAGTCGTCGGACATGTCGGCGGCTGGCCAACCTAGTCCCGGGCCGTGGGGACGACCCTATAGACGTCGGACATGTCGGCGGCGGGCCAACCTAGTCCCGGGGCCGTGGGGACGACCCTATAGTCGTCGGACATGTCTGCGGCTGGCCAACCTAGTCCCGGGCCGTGGGGACGACCCTATAGTCGTCGGACAAGTCGGCGGCGGGCCAACGTATGCCCAGGGTCGTAGGCACGAACCTATATTCGTCGGACATGACGGTGGCGGGCCAATCTAGTCCCGGGGTCGTTGGGACGACCCTATAGTCGTCGGACTAGTCGGCGGCGGGCCAACCTAGTCCCGGGGTCGTGGGGACGACCCTATAGTCGTCGGACATGTCGGCGGCTGGCCAGCTTTGGCCCGGGTTCGTGGGGACGACCCTATAGTCGTCGGACATGCCGGTGACTGGCCAACCTAGTCCCGGGGTCGTGGAGACGACCCTATAGTCGTCGGACATGTCGGCGGCAGGTCTACTTTGGCCCGTGGTCGTAGGGGCGACCCTATAGTCGTCGGACATAACGGTGGCGGGCTAATCTTGTACCGGGGTCGTGGGGACGACCCTATAGTCGTCGGACATGTCTGCGGCTGGCCAACCTAGTCCCGGGCCGTGGGGACGACCCTATAGTCGTCGGACAAGTCGGCGGCGGGCCAACGTATGCCCAGGGTCGTAGGCACGAACCTATATTCGTCGGACATGACGGTGGCGGGCCAATCTAGTCCCGGGGTCGTGGAGACGACCCTATAGACGTCGGACATGTCGGCGGCGGGCCAACCTAGTCCCGGGGCCGTGGGGACGACCCTATAGTCGTCGGACATGTCGGCGGCAGGGCATCTTTGGCCCGTGGTCGCGGGGACGACCCTATAGTCGTCGGACATGTCGGCGGCGGGCCGACCTAGTCCCGGGGTCGTGGAGACGACCCTATAGTCATCGGACATGTCGGCGGCTTGCCAACCTAGTCCCGTAGTAGTAGTGACGACCCTATAGTCGTCAGACAAGTCGGCGGCGGGCCAATCTAGTCCCGGGGTCGTGGGGATGACCCTATAGTCGTCGGACATGTCGGCGGCAGGGCAACTTTGGCCCGTGGTCGTGGGGACGACCCTATTGTCGTCGGACATGACGGTGGCCGGCCAATCTAGTCCCAGGGTCGTGGGGACGACCCTATTGTCGTCGGACATGTCGGCGGCTGGCCAACGTAGTCGCGGGATCGTGGGGACGACCCTATAGTCGTCGGACATGTCGGCGGCGGGCCAACGTATGCCCAGCGTCGTAGGCACGAACCTATATTCGTCGGACATGACTGCGGCGGGCCAACCTAGTCCCGGGGTCGTGGGGACGACCCTATAGTCGTCGGACAAGTCGACGGCGGGCCAACCTAGACCCGGGGTCGTGGGGACGACCCTATAGTCGTCGGACAAGTCGACGGCGGGCCAACCTAGACCCGGGGTCGTGGGGACGACCCTATAGTCGTCGGACTTGTCGGCGGCGGGCCAACCTAGTCCCGGGGTCGTGGGGACGACCCTATAGTCGTCGGACATGTTGGCGGCTGGCCAGCTTTGGCAAGGGGTAGTGGGGACGACCCTATAGTCGTCGGACATGTCGGCGGCAGGGCAACTTTGGCCCGTGGTCGTGGGGACGACCCTATAGACGTCGGACATGTCGGCGGCGGGCCAACCTAGTCCCGGGGTCGTGGGGACGACCCTATAGCCGTCGGACATGTCGGCGGCAGGGCAACTTTGGCCCGTGGTCGTGGAGGCGACCCTATAGTCGTCGGACATGACGGTGGCGGGCCAATCTAGTCCCGGGGTCGTGGGGACGACCCTATAGTCGTCGGACATGCCTGCGGCTGGCCAACCTAGTCCCGGGCCGTGGGGACGACCCTATAGACGTCGGACATGTCGGCGGCGGGCCAACCTAGTCCCGGGGTCGTGGGGACGACCCTATAGTCGTCGGACATGTCGGCGGCAGGGCATCTTTGGCCCGTGGTCGCGGGGACGACCCTATAGTCGTCGGACATGTCGGCGGCAGGGCAATTTTGGCCCGTGGTCGTGGGGGCGACCCTATAGTCGTCGGACATGACGGTGGCGGGCCAATCTAATCCCGGGGTCGTGGGGACGACCCTATAGTCGTCGGACATGTCTGCGGCTGGCCAACCTAGTCCCGGGCCGTGGGGACGACCCTATAGTCGTCGGACAAGTCGGCGGCGGGCCAACCTAGTCCCGGGGTCGTGGAGACGACCCTATAGACGTCGGGCATGTCGGCGGCGGGCCAACCTAGTCCCGGGGTCGTGGGGACGACCCTATAGTCGTCGGACATGTCGGCGGCAGGGCATCTTTGGCCCGTGGTCGCGGGGACGACCCTATAGTCGTCGGACATGTCGGCGGCTGGCCAACCTAGTCCCGGGGTCGTGGAGACGACCCTATAGTCGTCGGGCAAGTCGGCGGCGGGCCAACCTAGTCCCGGGGTCGTGGGGACGACCCTATAGTCGTCGGACATGTTGGCGGCTGGCCAGCTTTGGCCCGGGGTAGTGGGGTCGACCCTATAATCGTCGAACATGTCGGCGGCAGGGCAACTTTGGCCCGTGGTCGCGGGGGACGACCCTATAGTCGTCGGACATGTCGGCGGCTGGCCAACCTAGTCGCGGGATCGTGGGGACGACCCTATAGTCGTCGGACATGTCGGCGGCGGCCAACTTTGGCCCGCGGTCGTGGGGAGTAGACCCTACAGTCGTCGGACATGTCGGCGGCAGGGCATCTTTGGCCCGTGATCGCGGGGACGACCCTATAGTCGTCGGACATGTCGGCGGCTGGCCAACCTAGTCCCGAGGTCGTGGAGACGACCCTATAGTCGTCGGACAAGTCGGCGGCGGGCCAACCTAGTCCCGGGGTCGTGGGGACGACCCTATAGTCGTTGGACAAGTCGGCGGCGGGCCAACCTAGTCCCGGGGTCGTGGGGACGACCCTATAGTCGTCGGACATGTTGGCGGCTGGCCAGCTTTGGCCCGGGGTAGTGGGGACGACCCTATAGTCGTCGGACATGTCGGCGGCAGGGCAACTTTGGCCCGTGGTCGTGGGGACGACCCTATTGTCGTTGGACATGACTGTGGCGGGCCAATCTAGTCCCGGGGTCGTGGGGACGACCCTATTGTCGTCGGACATGTCGGCGGCTGGCCAACCTAGTCGCGGGATCGTGGGGCCGACCCTATAGTCGTCGGACATGTCGGCGGCAGGGCATCTTTGGCCCGTGATCGCGGGGACGACCCTATAGTCGTCGGACATGTCGGCGGCTGGCCAACCTATTCCCGAGGTCGTGGAGACGACCCTATAGTCGTCGGACAAGTCGGCGGCGGACCAACCTAGTCCCGGGGTCGTGGGGACGACCCTATAGTCGTTGGACAAGTCGGCGGCGGGCCAACCTAGTCCCGGGGTCGTGGGGACGACCCTATAGTCGTCGGATATGTTGGCGGCTGGCCAGCTTTGGCCCGGGGTAGTGGGGACGACCCTATAGTCGTCGGACATGTCGGCGGCAGGGCAACTTTGGCCCGTGGTCGTGGGGACGACCCTATAGACGTCGGACATGTCGGCGGCGGGCCAACCTATTCCCGGGGTCGTGGGGACGACCCTACAGTCGTCGGACATGTCGGCGGCAGGGCAACTTTGGCCCGTGGTCGTGGAGGCGACCCTATAGTCGTCGGACATGACGGTGGCGGGCCAATCTAGTCCCGGGGTCGTGGGGACGACCCTATAGTCGTCGGACATGTCTGCGGCTGGCCAACCTAGTCCCGGGCCGTGGGGACGACCCTATAGACGTCGGACATGTCGGCGGCGGGCCAACCTAGTCCCGGGGTCGTGGGGACGACCCTATAGTCGTCGGACATGTCGGCGGCAGGGCATCTTTGGCCCGTGGTCGCGGGGACGACCCTATAGTCGTCGTACATGTCGGCGGCAGGGCAACTTTGGCCCGTGGTCGTGGGGGCGACCCTATAGTCGTCGGACATGACGGTGGCGGGCCAATCTAATCCCGGGGTCGTGGGGACGACCCTATAGTCGTCGGACATGTCTGCGGCTGGCCAACCTAGTCCCGGGCCGTGGGGACGACCCTATAGTCGTCGGAAAAGTCGGCGGCGGGCCACCCTAGTCCCGGGGTCGTGGAGACGACCCTATAGACGTCGGACATGTCGGCGGCGGGCCAACCTAGTCCCGGGGTCGTGGGGACGACCCTATAGTCGTCGGACATGTCGGCGGCAGGGCATCTTTGGCCCGTGGTCGCGGGGACGACCCTATAGTCGTCGGACATGTCGGCGGCTGGCCAACCTAGTCCCGGGGTCGTGGAGACGACCCTATAGTCGTCGGACAAGTCGGCGGCGGGCCAACCTAGTCCCGGGGTCGTGGGGACGACCCTATAGTCGTCGGACATGTTGGCGGCTGGCCAGCTTTGGCCCGGGGTAGTGGGGTCGACCCTATAATCGTCGGACATGTCGGCGGCAGGGCAACTTTGGCCCGTGGTCGCGGGGACGACCCTATAGTCGTCGGACATGTCGGCGGCTGGCCAACCTAGTCCCGGGCCGTGGGGACGACCCTATAGACGTCGGACATGTCGGCGGCGGGCCAACCTAGTCCCGGGGCCGTGGGGACGACCCTATAGTCGTCGGACATGTCTGCGGCTGGCCAACCTAGTCCCGGGCCGTGGGGACGACCCTATAGTCGTCGGACAAGTCGGCGGCGGGCCAACGTATGCCCAGGGTCGTAGGCACGAACCTATATTCGTCGGACATGACGGTGGCGGGCCAATCTAGTCCCGGGGTCGTTGGGACGACCCTATAGTCGTCGGACTAGTCGGCGGCGGGCCAACCTAGTCCCGGGGTCGTGGGGACGACCCTATAGTCGTCGGACATGTCGGCGGCTGGCCAGCTTTGGCCCGGGTTCGTGGGGACGACCCTATAGTCGTCGGACATGCCGGTGACTGGCCAACCTAGTCCCGGGGTCGTGGAGACGACCCTATAGTCGTCGGACATGTCGGCGGCAGGTCTACTTTGGCCCGTGGTCGTGGGGGCGACCCTATAGTCGTCGGACATAACGGTGGCGGGCTAATCTTGTACCGGGGTCGTGGGGACGACCCTATAGTCGTCGGACATGTCTGCGGCTGGCCAACCTAGTCCCGGGCCGTGGGGACGACCCTATAGTCGTCGGACAAGTCGGCGGCGGGCCAACGTATGCCCAGGGTCGTAGGCACGAACCTATATTCGTCGGACATGACGGTGGCGGGCCAATCTAGTCCCGGGGTCGTGGAGACGACCCTATAGACGTCGGACATGTCGGCGGCGGGCCAACCTAGTCCCGGGGCCGTGGGGACGACCCTATAGTCGTCGGACATGTCGGCGGCAGGGCATCTTTGGCCCGTGGTCGCGGGGACGACCCTATAGTCGTCGGACATGTCGGCGGCGGGCCGACCTAGTCCCGGGGTCGTGGAGACGACCCTATAGTCATCGGACATGTCGGCGGCTTGCCAACCTAGTCCCGTAGTAGTAGTGACGACCCTATAGTCGTCAGACAAGTCGGCGGCGGGCCAATCTAGTCCCGGGGTCGTGGGGACGACCCTATAGTCGTCGGACATGTCGGCGGCAGGGCAACTTTGGCCCGTGGTCGTGGGGACGACCCTATTGTCGTCGGACATGACGGTGGCCGGCCAATCTAGTCCCAGGGTCGTGGGGACGACCCTATTGTCGTCGGACATGTCGGCGGCTGGCCAACGTAGTCGCGGGATCGTGGGGACGACCCTATAGTCGTCGGACATGTCGGCGGCGGGCCAACGTATGCCCAGCGTCGTAGGCACGAACCTATATTCGTCGGACATGACTGCGGCGGGCCAACCTAGTCCCGGGGTCGTGGGGACGACCCTATAGTCGTCGGACAAGTCGACGGCGGGCCAACCTAGACCCGGGGTCGTGGGGACGACCCTATAGTCGTCGGACAAGTCGACGGCGGGCCAACCTAGACCCGGGGTCGTGGGGACGACCCTATAGTCGTCGGACTTGTCGGCGGCGGGCCAACCTAGTCCCGGGGTCGTGGGGACGACCCTATAGTCGTCGGACATATCTGCGGCTGGCCAACCTAGTCCCGGGCCGTGGGGACGACCCTATAGTCGTCGGACAAGCCGGCGGCGGACCAACCTAGTCCCGGGGTCGTGGAGACGACCCTATAGACGTCGGACATGTCGGCGGCGGGCCAACCTAGTCCCGGGGTCGTGGGGACGACCCTATAGTCGTCGGACATGTCGGCGGCAGGGCATCTTTGGCCCGTGGTCGCGGGGACGACCCTATAGTCGTCGGACATGTCGGCGGCTGGCCAACCTAGTCCCGGGGTCGTGGAGACGACCCTATAGTCGTCGGACAAGTCGGCGGCGGGCCAACCTAGTCCCGGGGTCGTGGGGACCACCCTATAGTCGTCGGACATGTTGGCGGCTGGCCAGCTTTGGCCCGGGGTAGTGGGGACGACCCTATAGTCGTCGGACATGTCGGCGGCAGGGCAACTTTGGCCCGTGGTCGTGGGGACGACCCTATTGTCGTCGGACATGACGGTGGCGGGCCAATCTAGTCCCGGGGTCGTGGGGACGACCCTATTGTCGTCGGACATGTCGGCGGCTGGCCAACCTAGTCGCGGGATCGTGGGGACGAACCTATAGTCGTCGGACATGTCGGCGGCGGGCCAACGTATGCCCAGGGTCGTAGGCACGAACCTATATTCGTCGGACATGACGGTGGCGGGCCAATCTAGTCCCGGGGTCGTTGGGACGACCCTATAGTCGTCGGACTAGTCGGCGGCGGGCCAACCTAGTCCCGGGGTAGTGGGGACGACCCTATAGTCGTCGGACATGTCGGCGGCAGGGCAACTTTGGCCCGTGGTCGTGGGGACGACCCTATTGTCGTCGGACATGACGGTGGCGGGCCAATCTAGTCCCGGGGTCGTGGGGACGACCCTATTGTCGTCGGACATGTCGGCGGCTGGCCAACCTAGTCCCGGGCCGTGGGGACGACCCTATAGTCGTCGGACAAGCCGGCGGCGGGCCAACCTAGTCCCGGGGTCGTGGAGACGACCCTATAGACGTCGGACATGTCGGCGGCGGGCCAACCTAGTCCCGGGGTCGTGGGGACGACCCTATAGTCGTCGGACATGTCGGCGGCAGGGCATCTTTGGCCCGTGGTCGTGGGGACGACCCTATAGTCGTCGGACTTGTCGGCGGCGGGCCTACCTAGTCCCGGGGTCGTGGGGGCGACCCTATAGTCGTTGGGCAAGTCGGCGGCGGGCCAACCTAGTCCCGGGGTCGTGGGGACGACCCTATATTCGTCGGACATGTTGGCGGCTGGCCAGCTTTGGCCCGGGGTAGTGGGGACGACCCTATAGTCGTCGGACATGTCGGCGGCAGGGCAACTTTGGCCCGTGGTCGTGGGGACGACCCTATAGACGTCGGACATGACGGCGGCGGGCCAACCTAGTCCCGGGGTCGTGGGGACGACCCTATAGCCGTCGGACATGTCGGCGGCAGGGCAACTTTGGCCCGTGGTCGTGGAGGCGACCCTATAGTCGTCGGACATGACGGTGGCGGGCCAATCTAATCCCGGGGTCGTGGGGACGACCCTATAGTCGTCGGACATGTCTGCGGCTGGCCAACCTAGTCCCGGGGTCGTGGGGACGACCCTATAGTCATCGGACATGTCGGCGGCAGGGCATCTTTGGCCCGTGGTCGCGGGGACGACCCTATAGTCGTCGGACATGTCGGCGGCAGGGCAACTTTGGCCCGTGGTCGTGGGGGCGACCCTATAGTCGTCGGACATGACGGTGGCGGGCCAATCTAATCCCGGGGTCGTGGGGACGACCCTATAGTCGTCGGACATGTCTGCAGCTGGCCAACCTAGTCCCGGGCCGTGGGGACGACCCTATAGTCGCCGGACAAGTCGGCGGCGGGCCAACCTAGTCCCGGGGTCGTGGAGACGACCCTATAGACGTCGGACATGTCGGCGGCGGGCCAACCTAGTCCCGGGGTCGTGGGGACGACCATATAGTCGTCGGACATGTCGGCGGCAGATCATCTTTGGCCCGTGGTCGCGGGGACGACCCTATAGTCGTCGGACATGTCGGCGGCTGGCCAAACTAGTCCCGGGGTCGTGGAGACGACCCTATAGTCGTCGGGCAAGTCGGCGGCGGGCCAACCTAGTCCCGGGGTCGTGGGGACGACCCTATAGTCGTCGGACATGTTGGCGGCTGGCCAGCTTTGGCCCGGGGTAGTGGGGTCGACCCTATAATCGTCGGACATGTCGGCGGCAGGGCAACTTTGGCCCGTGGTCGCGGGGACGACCCTATAGTCGTCGGACATGTCGGCGGCTGGCCAACCTAGTCGCGGGATCGTGGGGACGACCCTATAGTCGTCGGACATGTCGGCGGCTGGCCAACCTTGGCCCGCGGTCGTGGGGAGTATACCCTACAGTCGTCGGACATGTCGGCGGCGGGCCAACCTAGTCCCGGGGTCGTGGGGACGACCCTATAGTCGTTGGACAAGTCGGCGGCGGGGCAACCTAGTCCCGGGGTCGTGGGGACGACCCTATAGTCGTCGGACATGTTGGCGGCTGGCCAGCTTTGGCCCGGGGTAGTGGGGACGACCCTATAGTCGTCGGACATGTCGGCGGCAGGGCAACTTTGGCCCGTGGTCGTGGGGACGACCCTATTGTCGTTGGACATGACTGTGGCGGGCCAATCTAGTCCCGGGGTCGTGGGGACGACCCTATTGTCGTCGGACATGTCGGCGGCTGGCCAACCTAGTCGCGGGATCGTGGGGCCGACCCTATAGTCGTCGGACATGTCGGCGGCAGGGCATATTTGGCCCGTGATCGCGGGGACGACCCTATAGTCGTCGGACATGTCGGCGGCTGGCCAACCTATTCCCGAGGTCGTGGAGACGACCCTATAGTCGTCGGACAAGTCGGCGGCGGGCCAACCTAGTCCCGGGGTCGTGGGGACGACCCTATAGTCGTTGGACAAGTCGGCGGCGGGCCAACCTAGTCCCGGTGTCATGGGGACGACCCTATAGTCGTCGGATATGTTGGCGGCTGGCCAGCTTTGGCCCGGGGTAGTGGGGACGACCCTATAGTCGTCGGACATGTCGGCGGCAGGGCAACTTTGGCCCGTGGTCGTGGGGACGACCCTATAGACGTCGGACATGTCGGCGGCTGGCCAACCTATTCCCGAGGTCGTGGAGACGACCCTATAGTCGTCGGACATGTCGGCGGCAGGGCATCTTTGGCCCGTGGTCGTGGGGACGACCCTATAGTCGTCGGACTTGTCGGCGGCGGGCCTACCTAGTCCCGGGGTCGTGGGGGCGACCCTATAGTCGTTGGGCAAGTCGGCGGCGGGCCAACCTAGTCCCGGGGTCGTGGGGACGACCCTATAGTCGTTGGACAAGTCGGCGGCGGGGCAACCTAGTCCCGGGGTCGTGGGGACGACCCTATAGTCGTCGGACATGTCGGCGGCTGGCCAGCTTTGGCCCGGGGTCGTGGGGACGACCCTATAGTCGTCGGACTAGTCGGCGGCGGGCCAACCTAGTCCCGGGGTCGTGGAGACGACCCTATAGTCGTCGGACATGTCGGCGGCGGGCCAACCTAGTCCCGGGGTCGTGGGGACGACCCTATAGTCGTCGGACATGTCGGCGGCAGGGCATCTTTGGCCCGTGGTCGCGGGGACGAACCTATAGTCGTCGGACGTGTCGGCGGCTGGCCAACCTAGTCCCGGGGTCGTGGAGACGACCCTATAGTCGTCGGACAAGTCGGCGGCGGGCCAACCTAGTCCCGGGGTCGTGGGGACGACCCTATATTCGTCGGACATGTTGGCGGCTGGCCAGCTTTGGCCCGGGGTAGTGGGGACGACCCTATAGTCGTCGGACATGTCAGCGGCAGGGCAACTTTGGCCCGTGGTCGTGGGGACGACCCTATTGTCGTTGGACATGACTGTGGCGGGCCAATCTAGTCCCGGGGTCGTGGGGACGACCCTATTGTCGTCGGACATGTCGGCGGCTGGCCAACCTAGTCGCGGGATCGTGGGGACGACCCTATAGTCGTCGGACATGTCGGCGGCAGGGCATCTTTGGCCCGTGATCGCGGGGACGACCCTATAGTCGTCGGACATGTCGGCGGCTGGCCAACCTAGTCCCGAGGTCGTGGAGACGACCCTATAGTCGTCGGACAAGTCGGCGGCGGGCCAACCTAGTCCCGGGGTCGTGGGGGCGACCCTATAGTCGTCGGACATGATGGTGGCGGGCCAATCTAGTCCCGGGGTCGTGAGGACGACCCTATAGTCGTCGGACATGTCGGCGGCTGACCAACTTTGGCTCGTGGTCGTGGGGACGACCCTATAGTCGTCGGACAAGTCGGCGGCGGGCCAACCTAGCCCCGGTGTTGTGGGGACGACCCTATAGTCGTCGGAAATGTCGGCGGCTGGCGAACCTAGTCCCGGGGTGGTAGGGACGACCCTATAGTCGGCGGACATGTCGGCGGCTGGCCAACCTAGTCCCGGGGTCGTGGGGACGACCCTATAGTCGTCGGACAAGTCGGCGGCGGGCCAAACTATTCCCGGGGTCGTGGGTACGACCCTATAGTCGTCGGACATGTCGGCGGCTGGCGAACCTAGTCCCGGGGTGGTAGGGACGACCCTATAGTCGGCGGACATGTCGGCGGCAGGCCAACCTAGTCCCGGGGTCGTGGGGACGACCCTATAGTCGTCGGACAAGTCGGCGGCGGGCCAACCTAGTCCCGGGGTCGTGGAGACGACCCTATAGTCGTCGGATATGTCGGCGGCGGGCCCAACTACTCCCGGGGTCGTGGGGACGACCGTATAGTCGTCGGACATGACGGTGGCGGGCCAATCTAGTCCCGGGGTCCTGGGGACGACCCTATAGTCGTCGGACATGCCTGCGGCTGGCCAACCTAGTCCCGGGCCGTGGGGACGACCCTATAGACGTCGGACATGTCGGCGGCGGGCCAACCTAGTCCCGGGGTCGTGGGGACGACCCTATAGTCGTCGGACATGTCGGCGGCAGGGCATCTTTGGCCCGTGGTCGCGGGGACGACCCTATAGTCGTCGGACATGTCGGCGGCAGGGCAATTTTGGCCCGTGGTCGTGGGGGCGACCCTATAGTCGTCGGACATGACGGTGGCGGGCCAATCTAATCCCGGGGTCGTGGGGACGACCCTATAGTCGTCGGACATGTCTGCGGCTGGCCAACCTAGTCCCGGGCCGTGGGGACGACCCTATAGTCGTCGGACAAGTCGGCGGCGGGCCAACCTAGTCCCGGGGTCGTGGAGACGACCCTATAGACGTCGGACATGTCGGCGGCGGGCCAACCTAGTCCCGGGGTCGTGGGGACGACCCTATAGTCGTCGGACATGTCGGCGGCAGGGCATCTTTGGCCCGTGGTCGCGGGGACGACCCTATAGTCGTCGGACATGTCGGCGGCTGGCCAACCTAGTCCCGGGGTCGTGGAGACGACCCTATAGTCGTCGGGCAAATCGGCGGCGGGCCAACCTAGTCCCGGGGTCGTGGAGACGACCCTATAGTCGTCGGGCAAGTCGGCGGCGGGCCAACCTAGTCCCGGGGTCGTGGGGACGACCCTATAGTCATCGGACATGTCGGCGGCGGGCCAACCTAGTCCCGGGGTCGTGGGGACGACCCTATAGTCATCGGACATGTCGGCGGCTTGCCAACCTAGTCCCGGGGTAGTAGGGACGACCCTTTAGTCGTCAGACAAGTCGGCGGCGGGCCAATCTAGTCCCGGGGTCGTGGGGACGACCCTATAGTCGTCGGACATGTCGGCGGCAGGGCAACTTTGGCCCGTGGTCGTGGGGACGACCCTATTGTCGTCGGACATGACGGTGGCGGGCCAATCTAGTCCCGGGGTCGTGGGGACGACCCTATTGTCGTCGGACATGTCGGCGGCTGGCCAACCTAGTCGCGGGATCGTGGGGACGACCCTATAGTCGTCGGACATGTCGGCGGCGGGCCAACGTATGCCCAGGGTCGTAGGCACGAACCTATATTCGTCGGACATGCGGTGGCGGGCCAATCTAGTCCCGGGGTCGTTGGGACGACCCTATAGTCGTCGGACTAGTCGGCGGCGGGCCAACCTAGTCCCGGGGTCGTGGGGACGACCCTATAGTCGTCGGACAAGTCGGCGGCGGGCCAACCTAGTCCCGGGGTCGTGGAGACGACCCTATAGACGTCGGACATGTCGGCGGCGGGCCAACCTAGTCCCGGGGTCGTGGGGACGACCCTATAGTCGTCGGACATGTCGGCGGCTGGCCAGCTTTGGCCCGGGGTCGTGGGGACGACCCAATAGTCGTCGGACTAGTCGGCGGCGGGCCAACCTAGTCCCGGGGTCGTGGAGACGACCCTATAGTCGTCGGACATGTCGGCGGCGGGCCAACCTAGTCCCGGGGTCGTGGGGACGACCCTATAGTCGTCGGACATGTCGGCGGCAGGGCATCTTTGGCCCGTGGTCGCGGGGACGAACCTATAGTCGTCGGACGTGTCGGCGGCTGGCCAACCTAGTCCCGGGGTCGTGGAGACGACCCTATAGTCGTCGGACAAGTCGGCGGCGGGCCAACCTAGTCCCGGGGTCGTGGGGACGACCCTATATTCGTCGGACATGTTGGCGGCTGGCCAGCTTTGGCCCGGGGTAGTGGGGACGACCCTATAGTCGTCGGACATGTCAGCGGCAGGGCAACTTTGGCCCGTGGTCGTGGGGACGACCCTATTGTCGTTGGACATGACTGTGGCGGGCCAATCTAGTCCCGGGGTCGTGGGGACGACCCTATTGTCGTCGGACATGTCGGCGGCTGGCCAACCTAGTCGCGGGATCGTGGGGACGACCCTATAGTCGTCGGACATGTCGGCGGCAGGGCATCTTTGGCCCGTGATCGCGGGGACGACCCTATAGTCGTCGGACATGTCGGCGGCTGGCCAACCTAGTCCCGAGGTCGTGGAGACGACCCTATAGTCGTCGGACAAGTCGGCGGCGGGCCAACCTAGTCCCGGGGTCGTGGGGGCGACCCTATAGTCGTTGGGCAAGTCGGCGGCGGGCCAACCTAGTCCCGGGGTCGTGGGGACGACCCTATAGTCGTCGGACATGTTGGCGGCTGGCCAGCTTTGGCCCGGGGTAGTGGGGACGACCCTATAGACGTCGGACATGTCGGCGGCGGGCCAACCTAGTCCCGGGGTCGTGGGGACGACCCTATAGCCGTCGGACATGTCGGCGGCAGGGCAACTTTGGCCCGTGGTCGTGGAGGCGACCCTATAGTCGTCGGACATGACGGTGGCGGGCCAATCTAGTCCCGGGGTCGTGGGGACGACCCTATAGTCGTCGGACATGCCTGCGGCTGGCCAACCTAGTCCCGGGCCGTGGGGACGACCCTATAGACGTCGGACATGTCGGCGGCGGGCCAACCTAGTCCCGGGGTCGTGGGGACGACCCTATAGTCGTCGGACATGTCGGCGGCAGGGCATCTTTGGCCCGTGGTCGCGGGGACGACCCTATAGTCGTCGGACATGTCGGCGGCAGGGCAATTTTGGCCCGTGGTCGTGGGGGCGACCCTATAGTCGTCGGACATGACGGTGGCGGGCCAATCTAATCCCGGGGTCGTGGGGACGACCCTATCGTCGTCGGACATGTCTGCGGCTGGCCAACCTAGTCCCGGGCCGTGGGGACGACCCTATAGTCGTCGGACAAGTCGGCGGCGGGCCAACCTAGTCCCGGGGTCGTGGAGACGACCCTATAGACGTCGGACATGTCGGCGGCGGGCCAACCTAGTCCCGGGGTCGTGGGGACGACCCTATAGTCGTCGGACATGTCGGCGGCAGGGCATCTTTGGCCCGTGGTCGCGGGGACGACCCTATAGTCGTCGGACATGTCGGCGGCTGGCCAACCTAGTCCCGGGGTCGTGGAGACGACCCTGTAGTCGTCGGGCAAGTCGGCGGCGGGCCAACCTAGTCCCGGGGTCGTGGGGACGACCCTATAGTCATCGGACATGTCGGCGGCGGGCCAACCTAGTCCCGGGGCCGTGGGGACGACCCTATAGTCGTCGGACATGTCGGCGGCAGGGCATCTTGGGCCCGTGGTCGCGGGGACGACCCTATAGTCGTCGGACATGTCGGCGGCGGGCCGACCTAGTCCCGGGGTCGTGGAGACGACCCTATAGTCATCGGACATGTCGGCGGCTTGCCAACCTAGTCCCGGGGTAGTAGGGACGACCCTTTAGTCGTCAGACAAGTCGGCGGCGGGCCAATCTAGTCCCGGGGTCGTGGGGACGACCCTATAGTCGTCGGACATGTCGGCGGCAGGGCAACTTTGGCCCGTGGTCGTGGGGACGACCCTATTGTCGTCGGACATGACGGTGGCGGGCCAATCTAGTCCCGGGGTCGTGGGGACGACCCTATTGTCGTCGGACATGTCGGCGGCTGGCCAACGTAGACGCGGGATCGTGGGGACGACCCTATAGTCGTCGGACATGTCGGCGGCGGGCCAACGTATGCCCAGTGTCGTAGGCACGACCCTATAGTCGTCGGACAAGTCGGCGGCGGGCCAACCTACTCCCGGGGTCGTGGGGACGACCCTATAGTCGTCGGACATGACTGTGGCGGGCCAATCTAGTCCCGGGGTCGTGGGGACGACCCTATTGTCGTCGGACATGTCGGCGGCTGGCCAACCTAGTCGCGGGATCGTGGGGACGACCCTATAGTCGTCGGACATGTCGGCGGCAGGGCATCTTTGGCCCGTGGTCGCGGGGACGACCCTATAGTCATCGGACATGTCGGCGGCTGGCCAACCTAGTCCCGGGGTCGTGGAGACGACCCTATAGTCGTCGGACAAGTCGGCGGCTGGCCAACCTAGTCCCGGGGTCGTGGAGACGACCCTATAGTCGTCGGACAAGTCGGCGGCGGGCCAACCTAGTCCCGGGGTCGTGGGGACGACCCTATAGTCGTCGGACAAGTCGGCGGCGGGCCAACCTACTCCCGGGGTCGTGGGGACGACCCTATAGTCGTCGGAAAAGTCGGCGGCGGGCCAACCTAGACCCGGTGTCGTGGGGACGACCCTATAGCCGTCGGACAAGTCGGCGGCTGGCCAACCTAGTCCCGGGGTCGTGGAGACGACCCTATAGTCGTCGGACAAGTCGGCGGCGGGCCAACCTAGTCCCGGGGTCGTGGGGACCACCCTATAGTCGTCGGACATGTTGGCGGCTGGCCAGCTTTGGCCCGGGGTAGTGGGGACGACCCTATAGTCGTCGGACATGTCGGCGGCAGGGCAACTTTGGCCCGTGGTCGTGGGGACGACCCTATTGTCGTCGGACATGACGGTGGCGGGCCAATCTAGTCCCGGGGTCGTGGGGACGACCCTATTGTCGTCGGACATGTCGGCGGCTGGCCAACCTAGTCGCGGGATCGTGGGGACGACCCTATAGTCGTCGGACATGTCGGCGGCGGGCCAACGTATGCCCAGGGTCGTAGGCACGAACCTATATTCGTCGGACATGCGGTGGCGGGCCAATCTAGTCCCGGGGTCGTTGGGACGACCCTATAGTCGTCGGACAAGTCGGCGGCGGGCCAACCTACTCCCGGGGTCGTGGGGACGACCCTATAGTCGTCGGACATGACTGTGGCGGGCCAATCTAGTCCCGGGGTCGTGGGGACGACCCTATAGTCGTCGGACAAGTCGGCGGCGGGCCAACCTAGTCCCGGGGTCGTGGAGACGACCCTATAGACGTCGGACATGTCGGCGGCGGGCCAACCTAGTCCCGGGGTCGTGGGGACGACCCTATAGTCGTCGGACATGTCGGCGGCAGGGCATCTTTGGCCCGTGGTCGCGGGGACGACCCTATAGTCGTCGGACATGTCGGCGGCTGGCCAACCTAGTCCCGGGGTCGTGGAGACGACCCTATAGTCGTCGGGCAAGTCGGCGGCGGGCCAACCTAGTCCCGGGGTCGTGGGGACGACCCTATAGTCATCGGACATGTCGGCGGCGGGCCAACCTAGTCCCGGGGCCGTGGGGACGACCCTATAGTCGTCGGACATGTCGGCGGCAGGGCATCTTGGGCCCGTGGTCGCGGGGACGACCCTATAGTCGTCGGACATGTCGGCGGCGGGCCGACCTAGTCCCGGGGTCGTGGAGACGACCCTATAGTCATCGGACATGTCGGCGGCTTGCCAACCTAGTCCCGGGGTAGTAGGGACGACCCTTTAGTCGTCAGACAAGTCGGCGGCGGGCCAATCTAGTCCCGGGGTCGTGGGGACGACCCTATAGTCGTCGGACATGTCGGCGGCAGGGCAACTTTGGCCCGTGGTCGTGGGGACGACCCTATTGTCGTCGGACATGACGGTGGCGGGCCAATCTAGTCCCGGGGTCGTGGGGACGACCCTATTGTCGTCGGACATGTCGGCGGCTGGCCAACGTAGACGCGGGATCGTGGGGACGACCCTATAGTCGTCGGACATGTCGGCGGCGGGCCAACGTATGCCCAGTGTCGTAGGCACGACCCTATAGTCGTCGGACAAGTCGGCGGCGGGCCAACCTACTCCCGTGGTCGTGGGGACGACCCTATAGTCGTCGGACATGACTGTGGCGGGCCAATCTAGTCCCGGGGTCGTGGGGACGACCCTATTGTCGTCGGACATGTCGGCGGCTGGCCAACCTAGTCGCGGGATCGTGGGGACGACCCTATAGTCGTCGGACATGTCGGCGGCAGGGCATCTTTGGCCCGTGGTCGCGGGGACGACCCTATAGTCGTCGGACATGTCGGCGGCTGGCCAACCTAGTCCCGGGGTCGTGGAGACGACCCTATAGTCGTCGGACAAGTCGGCGGCGGGCCAACCTAGTCCCGGGGTCGTGGGGACGACCCTATAGTCGTCGGACAAGTCGGCGGCGGGCCAACCTACTCCCGGGGTCGTGGGGACGACCCTATAGTCGTCGGAAAAGTCGGCGGCGGGCCAACCTAGACCCGGTGTCGTGGGGACGACCCTATAGCCGTCGGACAAGTCGGCGGCTGGCCAACCTAGTCCCGGGGTCGTGGAGACGACCCTATAGTCGTCGGACAAGTCGGCGGCGGGCCAACCTAGTCCCGGGGTCGTGGGGACCACCCTATAGTCGTCGGACATGTTGGCGGCTGGCCAGCTTTGGCCCGGGGTAGTGGGGACGACCCTATAGTCGTCGGACATGTCGGCGGCAGGGCAACTTTGGCCCGTGGTCGTGGGGACGACCCTATTGTCGTCGGACATGACGGTGGCGGGCCAATCTAGTCCCGGGGTCGTGGGGACGACCCTATTGTCGTCGGACATGTCGGCGGCTGGCCAACCTAGTCGCGGGATCGTGGGGACGACCCTATAGTCGTCGGACATGTCGGCGGCGGGCCAACGTATGCCCAGGGTCGTAGGCACGAACCTATATTCGTCGGACATGCGGTGGCGGGCCAATCTAGTCCCGGGGTCGTTGGGACGACCCTATAGTCGTCGGACAAGTCGGCGGCGGGCCAACCTACTCCCGGGGTCGTGGGGACGACCCTATAGTCGTCGGACATGACTGTGGCGGGCCAATCTAGTCCCGGGGTCGTGGGGACGACCCTATAGTCGTCGGACAAGTCGGCGGCGGGCCAACCTAGTCCCGGGGTCGTGGAGACGACCCTATAGACGTCGGACATGTCGGCGGCGGGCCAACCTAGTCCCGGGGTCGTGGGGACGACCCTATAGTCGTCGGACATGTCGGCGGCAGGGCATCTTTGGCCCGTGGTCGCGGGGACGACCCTATAGTCGTCGGACATGTCGGCGGCTGGCCAACCTAGTCCCGGGGTCGTGGAGACGACCCTATAGTCGTCGGGCAAGTCGGCGGCGGGCCAACCTAGTCCCGGGGTCGTGGGGACGACCCTATAGTCATCGGACATGTCGGCGGCGGGCCAACCTAGTCCCGGGGCCGTGGGGACGACCCTATAGTCGTCGGACATGTCGGCGGCAGGGCATCTTGGGCCCGTGGTCGCGGGGACGACCCTATAGTCGTCGGACATGTCGGCGGCGGGCCGACCTAGTCCCGGGGTCGTGGAGACGACCCTATAGTCATCGGACATGTCGGCGGCTTGCCAACCTAGTCCCGGGGTAGTAGGGACGACCCTTTAGTCGTCAGACAAGTCGGCGGCGGGCCAATCTAGTCCCGGGGTCGTGGGGACGACCCTATAGTCGTCGGACATGTCGGCGGCAGGGCAACTTTGGCCCGTGGTCGTGGGGACGACCCTATTGTCGTCGGACATGACGGTGGCGGGCCAATCTAGTCCCGGGGTCGTGGGGACGACCCTATTGTCGTCGGACATGTCGGCGGCTGGCCAACGTAGACGCGGGATCGTGGGGACGACCCTATAGTCGTCGGACATGTCGGCGGCGGGCCAACGTATGCCCAGTGTCGTAGGCACGACCCTATAGTCGTCGGACAAGTCGGCGGCGGGCCAACCTACTCCCGGGGTCGTGGGGACGACCCTATAGTCGTCGGACATGACTGTGGCGGGCCAATCTAGTCCCGGGGTCGTGGGGACGACCCTATTGTCGTCGGACATGTCGGCGGCTGGCCAACCTAGTCGCGGGATCGTGGGGACGACCCTATAGTCGTCGGACATGTCGGCGGCAGGGCATCTTTGGCCCGTGGTCGCGGGGACGACCCTATAGTCGTCGGACATGTCGGCGGCTGGCCAACCTAGTCCCGGGGTCGTGGAGACGACCCTATAGTCGTCGGACAAGTCGGCGGCGGGCCAACCTAGTCCCGGGGTCGTGGGGACGACCCTATAGTCGTCGGACAAGTCGGCGGCGGGCCAACCTACTCCCGGGGTCGTGGGGACGACCCTATAGTCGTCGGAAAAGTCGGCGGCGGGCCAACCTAGACCCGGTGTCGTGGGGACGACCCTATAGCCGTCGGACAAGTCGGCGGCTGGCCAACCTAGTCCCGGGGTCGTGGAGACGACCCTATAGTCGTCGGACAAGTCGGCGGCGGGCCAACCTAGTCCCGGGGTCGTGGGGACCACCCTATAGTCGTCGGACATGTTGGCGGCTGGCCAGCTTTGGCCCGGGGTAGTGGGGACGACCCTATAGTCGTCGGACATGTCGGCGGCAGGGCAACTTTGGCCCGTGGTCGTGGGGACGACCCTATTGTCGTCGGACATGACGGTGGCGGGCCAATCTAGTCCCGGGGTCGTGGGGACGACCCTATTGTCGTCGGACATGTCGGCGGCTGGCCAACCTAGTCGCGGGATCGTGGGGACGACCCTATAGTCGTCGGACATGTCGGCGGCGGGCCAACGTATGCCCAGGGTCGTAGGCACGAACCTATATTCGTCGGACATGCGGTGGCGGGCCAATCTAGTCCCGGGGTCGTTGGGACGACCCTATAGTCGTCGGACAAGTCGGCGGCGGGCCAACCTACTCCCGGGGTCGTGGGGACGACCCTATAGTCGTCGGACATGACTGTGGCGGGCCAATCTAGTCCCGGGGTCGTGGGGACGACCCTATAGTCGTCGGACAAGTCGGCGGCGGGCCAACCTAGTCCCGGGGTCGTGGAGACGACCCTATAGACGTCGGACATGTCGGCGGCGGGCCAACCTAGTCCCGGGGTCGTGGGGACGACCTTATAGTCGTCGGACATGTCGGCGGCTGGCCAGCTTTGGCCCGGGGTCGTGGGGACGACCCTATAGTCGTCGGACTAGTCGGCGGCGGGCCAACCTAGTCCCGGGGTCGTGGAGACGACCCTATAGTCGTCGGACATGTCGGCGGCGGGCCAACCTAGTCCCGGGGTCGTGGGGACGACCCTATAGTCGTCGGACATGTCGGCGGCAGGGCATCTTTGGCCCGTGGTCGCGGGGACGAACCTATAGTCGTCGGACGTGTCGGCGGCTGGCCAACCTAGTCCCGGGGTCGTGGAGACGACCCTATAGTCGTCGGACAAGTCGGCGGCGGGACAACCTAGTCCCGGGGTCGTGGGGACGACCCTATATTCGTCGGACATGTTGGCGGCTGGCCAGCTTTGGCCCGGGGTAGTGGGGACGACCCTATAGTCGTCGAACATGTCAGCGGCAGGGCAACTTTGGCCCGTGGTCGTGGGGACGATCCTATTGTCGTTGGACATGACTGTGGCGGGCCAATCTAGTCCAGGGGTCGTGGGGACGACCCTATTGTCGTCGGACATGTCGGCGGCTGGCCAACCTAGTCGCGGGATCGTGGGGACGACCCTATAGTCGTCGGACATGTCGGCGGCAGGGCACCTTTGGCCCGTGATCGCGGGGACGACCCTATAGTCGTCGGACATGTCGGCGGCTGGCCAACCTAGTCCCGAGGTCGTGGAGACGACCCTATAGTCGTCGGACAAGTCGGCGGCGGGCCAACCTAGTCCCGGGGTCGTGGGGGCGACCCTATAGTCGTTGGGCAAGTCGGCGGCGGGCCAACCTAGTCCCGGGGTCGTGGGGACGACCCTATAGTCGTCGGACATGTTGGCGGCTGGCCAGCTTTGGCAAGGGGTAGTGGGGACGACCCTATAGTCGTCGGACATGTCGGCGGCAGGGCAACTTTGGCCCGTGGTCGTGGGGACGACCCTATAGACGTCGGACATGTCGGCGGCGGGCCAACCTAGTCCCGGGGTCGTGGGGACGACCCTATAGCCGTCGGACATGTCGGCGGCAGGGCAACTTTGGCCCGTGGTCGTGGAGGCGACCCTATAGTCGTCGGACATGACGGTGGCGGGCCAATCTAGTCCCGGGGTCGTGGGGACGACCCTATAGTCGTCGGACATGCCTGCGGCTGGCCAACCTAGTCCCGGGCCGTGGGGACGACCCTATAGACGTCGGACATGTCGGCGGCGGGCCAACCTAGTCCCGGGGTCGTGGGGACGACCCTATAGTCGTCGGACATGTCGGCGGCAGGGCATCTTTGGCCCGTGGTCGCGGGGACGACCCTATAGTCGTCGGACATGTCGGCGGCAGGGCAATTTTGGCCCGTGGTCGTGGGGGCGACCCTATAGTCGTCGGACATGACGGTGGCGGGCCAATCTAATCCCGGGGTCGTGGGGACGACCCTATAGTCGTCGGACATGTCTGCGGCTGGCCAACCTAGTCCCGGGCCGTGGGGACGACCCTATAGTCGTCGGACAAGTCGGCGGCGGGCCAACCTAGTCCCGGGGTCGTGGAGACGACCCTATAGACGTCGGGCATGTCGGCGGCGGGCCAACCTAGTCCCGGGGTCGTGGGGACGACCCTATAGTCGTCGGACATGTCGGCGGCAGGGCATCTTTGGCCCGTGGTCGCGGGGACGACCCTATAGTCGTCGGACATGTCGGCGGCTGGCCAACCTAGTCCCGGGGTCGTGGAGACGACCCTATAGTCGTCGGGCAAGTCGGCGGCGGGCCAACCTAGTCCCGGGGTCGTGGGGACGACCCTATAGTCGTCGGACATGTTGGCGGCTGGCCAGCTTTGGCCCGGGGTAGTGGGGTCGACCCTATAATCGTCGAACATGTCGGCGGCAGGGCAACTTTGGCCCGTGGTCGCGGGGACGACCCTATAGTCGTCGGACATGTCGGCGGCTGGCCAACCTAGTCGCGGGATCGTGGGGACGACCCTATAGTCGTCGGACATGTCGGCGGCTGGCCAACTTTGGCCCGCGGTCGTGGGGAGTAGACCCTACAGTCGTCGGACATGTCGGCGGCAGGGCATCTTTGGCCCGTGATCGCGGGGACGACCCTATAGTCGTCGGACATGTCGGCGGCTGGCCAACCTAGTCCCGAGGTCGTGGAGACGACCCTATAGTCGTCGGACAAGTCGGCGGCGGGCCAACCTAGTCCCGGGGTCGTGGGGACGACCCTATAGTCGTTGGACAAGTCGGCGGCGGGCCAACCTAGTCCCGGGGTCGTGGGGACGACCCTATAGTCGTCGGACATGTTGGCGGCTGGCCAGCTTTGGCCCGGGGTAGTGGGGACGACCCTATAGTCGTCGGACATGTCGGCGGCAGGGCAACTTTGGCCCGTGGTCGTGGGGACGACCCTATTGTCGTTGGACATGACTGTGGCGGGCCAATCTAGTCCCGGGGTCGTGGGGACGACCCTATTGTCGTCGGACATGTCGGCGGCTGGCCAACCTAGTCGCGGGATCGTGGGGCCGACCCTATAGTCGTCGGACATGTCGGCGGCAGGGCATCTTTGGCCCGTGATCGCGGGGACGACCCTATAGTCGTCGGACATGTCGGCGGCTGGCCAACCTATTCCCGAGGTCGTGGAGACGACCCTATAGTCGTCGGACAAGTCGGCGGCGGACCAACCTAGTCCCGGGGTCGTGGGGACGACCCTATAGTCGTTGGACAAGTCGGCGGCGGGCCAACCTAGTCCCGGGGTCGTGGGGACGACCCTATAGTCGTCGGATATGTTGGCGGCTCGCCAGCTTTGGCCCGGGGTAGTGGGGACGACCCTATAGTCGTCGGACATGTCGGCGGCAGGGCAACTTTGGCCCGTGGTCGTGGGGACGACCCTATAGACGTCGGACATGTCGGCGGCGGGCCAACCTATTCCCGGGGTCGTGGGGACGACCCTACAGTCGTCGGACATGTCGGCGGCAGGGCAACTTTGGCCCGTGGTCGTGGAGGCGACCCTATAGTCGTCGGACATGACGGTGGCGGGCCAATCTAGTCCCGGGGTCGTGGGGACGACCCTATAGTCGTCGGACATGTCTGCGGCTGGCCAACCTAGTCCCGGGCCGTGGGGACGACCCTATAGACGTCGGACATGTCGGCGGCGGGCCAACCTAGTCCCGGGGTCGTGGGGACGACCCTATAGTCGTCGGACATGTCGGCGGCAGGGCATCTTTGGCCCGTGGTCGCGGGGACGACCCTATAGTCGTCGTACATGTCGGCGGCAGGGCAACTTTGGCCCGTGGTCGTGGGGGCGACCCTATAGTCGTCGGACATGACGGTGGCGGGCCAATCTAATCCCGGGGTCGTGGGGACGACCCTATAGTCGTCGGACATGTCTGCGGCTGGCCAACCTAGTCCCGGGCCGTGGGGACGACCCTATAGTCGTCGGAAAAGTCGGCGGCGGGCCACCCTAGTCCCGGGGTCGTGGAGACGACCCTATAGACGTCGGACATGTCGGCGGCGGGCCAACCTAGTCCCGGGGTCGTGGGGACGACCCTATAGTCGTCGGACATGTCGGCGGCAGGGCATCTTTGGCCCGTGGTCGCGGGGACGACCCTATAGTCGTCGGACATGTCGGCGGCTGGCCAACCTAGTCCCGGGGTCGTGGAGACGACCCTATAGTCGTCGGACAAGTCGGCGGCGGGCCAACCTAGTCCCGGGGTCGTGGGGACGACCCTATAGTCGTCGGACATGTTGGCGGCTGGCCAGCTTTGGCCCGGGGTAGTGGGGTCGACCCTATAATCGTCGGACATGTCGGCGGCAGGGCAACTTTGGCCCGTGGTCGCGGGGACGACCCTATAGTCGTCGGACATGTCGGCGGCTGGCCAACCTAGTCCCGGGCCGTGGGGACGACCCTATAGACGTCGGACATGTCGGCGGCGGGCCAACCTAGTCCCGGGGCCGTGGGGACGACCCTATAGTCGTCGGACATGTCTGCGGCTGGCCAACCTAGTCCCGGGCCGTGGGGACGACCCTATAGTCGTCGGACAAGTCGGCGGCGGGCCAACGTATGCCCAGGGTCGTAGGCACGAACCTATATTCGTCGGACATGACGGTGGCGGGCCAATCTAGTCTTGGGGTCGTTGGGACGACCCTATAGTCGTCGGACTAGTCGGCGGCGGGCCAACCTAGTCCCGGGGTCGTGGGGACGACCCTATAGTCGTCGGACATGTCGGCGGCTGGCCAGCTTTGGCCCGGGTTCGTGGGGACGACCCTATAGTCGTCGGACATGCCGGTGACTGGCCAACCTAGTCCCGGGGTCGTGGAGACGACCCTATAGTCGTCGGACATGTCGGCGGCAGGTCTACTTTGGCCCGTGGTCGTGGGGGCGACCCTATAGTCGTCGGACATAACGGTGGCGGGCTAATCTTGTACCGGGGTCGTGGGGACGACCCTATAGTCGTCGGACATGTCTGCGGCTGGCCAACCTAGTCCCGGGCCGTGGGGACGACCCTATAGTCGTCGGACAAGTCGGCGGCGGGCCAACGTATGCCCAGGGTCGTAGGCACGAACCTATATTCGTCGGACATGACGGTGGCGGGCCAATCTAGTCCCGGGGTCGTGGAGACGACCCTATAGACGTCGGACATGTCGGCGGCGGGCCAACCTAGTCCCGGGGCCGTGGGGACGACCCTATAGTCGTCGGACATGTCGGCGGCAGGGCATCTTTGGCCCGTGGTCGCGGGGACGACCCTATAGTCGTCGGACATGTCGGCGGCGGGCCGACCTAGTCCCGGGGTCGTGGAGACGACCCTATAGTCATCGGACATGTCGGCGGCTTGCCAACCTAGTCCCGTAGTAGTAGTGACGACCCTATAGTCGTCAGACAAGTCGGCGGCGGGCCAATCTAGTCCCGGGGTCGTGGGGACGACCCTATAGTCGTCGGACATGTCGGCGGCAGGGCAACTTTGGCCCGTGGTCGTGGGGACGACCCTATTGTCGTCGGACATGACGGTGGCCGGCCAATCTAGTCCCAGGGTCGTGGGGACGACCCTATTGTCGTCGGACATGTCGGCGGCTGGCCAACGTAGTCGCGGGATCGTGGGGACGACCCTATAGTCGTCGGACATGTCGGCGGCGGGCCAACGTATGCCCAGCGTCGTAGGCACGAACCTATATTCGTCGGACATGACTGCGGCGGGCCAACCTAGTCCCGGGGTCGTGGGGACGACCCTATAGTCGTCGGACAAGTCGACGGCGGGCCAACCTAGACCCGGGGTCGTGGGGACGACCCTATAGTCGTCGGACAAGTCGACGGCGGGCCAACCTAGACCCGGGGTCGTGGGGACGACCCTATAGTCGTCGGACATGTTGGCGGCTGGCCAGCTTTGGCAAGGGGTAGTGGGGACGACCCTATAGTCGTCGGACATGTCGGCGGCAGGGCAACTTTGGCCCGTGGTCGTGGGGACGACCCTATAGACGTCGGACATGTCGGCGGCGGGCCAACCTAGTCCCGGGGTCGTGGGGACGACCCTATAGTCGTCGGACATGTCGGCGGCAGGGCATCTTTGGCCCGTGGTCGCGGGGACGACCCTATAGTCGTCGGACATGTCGGCGGCAGGGCAATTTTGGCCCGTGGTCGTGGGGGCGACCCTATAGTCGTCGGACATGACGGTGGCGGGCCAATCTAATCCCGGGGTCGTGGGGACGACCCTATAGTCGTCGGACATGTCTGCGGCTGGCCAACCTAGTCCCGGGCCGTGGGGACGACCCTATAGTCGTCGGACAAGTCGGCGGCGGGCCAACCTAGTCCCGGGGTCGTGGAGACGACCCTATAGACGTCGGGCATGTCGGCGGCGGGCCAACCTAGTCCCGGGGTCGTGGGGACGACCCTATAGTCGTCGGACATGTCGGCGGCAGGGCATCTTTGGCCCGTGGTCGCGGGGACGACCCTATAGTCGTCGGACATGTCGGCGGCTGGCCAACCTAGTCCCGGGGTCGTGGAGACGACCCTATAGTCGTCGGGCAAGTCGGCGGCGGGCCAACCTAGTCCCGGGGTCGTGGGGACGACCCTATAGTCGTCGGACATGTTGGCGGCTGGCCAGCTTTGGCCCGGGGTAGTGGGGTCGACCCTATAATCGTCGAACATGTCGGCGGCAGGGCAACTTTGGCCCGTGGTCGCGGGGACGACCCTATAGTCGTCGGACATGTCGGCGGCTGGCCAACCTAGTCGCGGGATCGTGGGGACGACCCTATAGTCGTCGGACATGTCGGCGGCTGGCCAACTTTGGCCCGCGGTCGTGGGGAGTAGACCCTACAGTCGTCGGACATGTCGGCGGCAGGGCATCTTTGGCCCGTGATCGCGGGGACGACCCTATAGTCGTCGGACATGTCGGCGGCTGGCCAACCTATTCCCGAGGTCGTGGAGACGACCCTATAGTCGTCGGACAAGTCGGCGGCGGACCAACCTAGTCCCGGGGTCGTGGGGACGACCCTATAGTCGTTGGACAAGTCGGCGGCGGGCCAACCTAGTCCCGGGGTCGTGGGGACGACCCTATAGTCGTCGGACATGTTGGCGGCTGGCCAGCTTTGGCCCGGGGTAGTGGGGACGACCCTATAGTCGTCGGACATGTCGGCGGCAGGGCAACTTTGGCCCGTGGTCGTGGGGACGACACTATTGTCGTTGGACATGACTGTGGCGGGCCAATCTAGTCCCGGGGTCGTGGGGACGACCCTATTGTCGTCGGACATGTCGGCGGCTGGCCAACCTAGTCGCGGGATCGTGGGGCCGACCCTATAGTCGTCGGACATGTCGGCGGCAGGGCATCTTTGGCCCGTGATCGCGGGGACGACCCTATAGTCGTCGGACATGTCGGCGGCTGGCCAACCTATTCCCGAGGTCGTGGAGACGACCCTATAGTCGTCGGACAAGTCGGCGGCGGACCAACCTAGTCCCGGGGTCGTGGGGACGACCCTATAGTCGTTGGACAAGTCGGCGGCGGGCCAACCTAGTCCCGGGGTCGTGGGGACGACCCTATAGTCGTCGGATATGTTGGCGGCTGGCCAGCTTTGGCCCGGGGTAGTGGGGACGACCCTATAGTCGTCGGACATGTCGGCGGCAGGGCAACTTTGGCCCGTGGTCGTGGGGACGACCCTATAGACGTCGGACATGTCGGCGGCGGGCCAACCTATTCCCGGGGTCGTGGGGACGACCCTACAGTCGTCGGACATGTCGGCGGCAGGGCAACTTTGGCCCGTGGTCGTGGAGGCGACCCTATAGTCGTCGGACATGACGGTGGCGGGCCAATCTAGTCCCGGGGTCGTGGGGACGACCCTATAGTCGTCGGACATGTCTGCGGCTGGCCAACCTAGTCCCGGGCCGTGGGGACGACCCTATAGACGTCGGACATGTCGGCGGCGGGCCAACCTAGTCCCGGGGTCGTGGGGACGACCCTATAGTCGTCGGACATGTCGGCGGCAGGGCATCTTTGGCCCGTGGTCGCGGGGACGACCCTATAGTCGTCGTACATGTCGGCGGCAGGGCAACTTTGGCCCGTGGTCGTGGGGGCGACCCTATAGTCGTCGGACATGACGGTGGCGGGCCAATCTAATCCCGGGGTCGTGGGGACGACCCTATAGTCGTCGGACATGTCTGCGGCTGGCCAACCTAGTCCCGGGCCGTGGGGACGACCCTATAGTCGTCGGAAAAGTCGGCGGCGGGCCACCCTAGTCCCGGGGTCGTGGAGACGACCCTATAGACGTCGGACATGTCGGCGGCGGGCCAACCTAGTCCCGGGGTCGTGGGGACGACCCTATAGTCGTCGGACATGTCGGCGGCAGGGCATCTTTGGCCCGTGGTCGCGGGGACGACCCTATAGTCGTCGGACATGTCGGCGGCTGGCCAACCTAGTCCCGGGGTCGTGGAGACGACCCTATAGTCGTCGGACAAGTCGGCGGCGGGCCAACCTAGTCCCGGGGTCGTGGGGACGACCCTATAGTCGTCGGACATGTTGGCGGCTGGCCAGCTTTGGCCCGGGGTAGTGGGGTCGACCCTATAATCGTCGGACATGTCGGCGGCAGGGCAACTTTGGCCCGTGGTCGCGGGGACGACCCTATAGTCGTCGGACATGTCGGCGGCTGGCCAACCTAGTCCCGGGCCGTGGGGACGACCCTATAGACGTCGGACATGTCGGCGGCGGGCCAACCTAGTCCCGGGGCCGTGGGGACGACCCTATAGTCGTCGGACATGTCTGCGGCTGGCCAACCTAGTCCCGGGCCGTGGGGACGACCCTATAGTCGTCGGACAAGTCGGCGGCGGGCCAACGTATGCCCAGGGTCGTAGGCACGAACCTATATTCGTCGGACATGACGGTGGCGGGCCAATCTAGTCCCGGGGTCGTTGGGACGACCCTATAGTCGTCGGACTAGTCGGCGGCGGGCCAACCTAGTCCCGGGGTCGTGGGGACGACCCTATAGTCGTCGGACATGTCGGCGGCTGGCCAGCTTTGGCCCGGGTTCGTGGGGACGACCCTATAGTCGTCGGACATGCCGGTGACTGGCCAACCTAGTCCCGGGGTCGTGGAGACGACCCTATAGTCGTCGGACATGTCGGCGGCAGGTCTACTTTGGCCCGTGGTCGTGGGGGCGACCCTATAGTCGTCGGACATAACGGTGGCGGGCTAATCTTGTACCGGGGTCGTGGGGACGACCCTATAGTCGTCGGACATGTCTGCGGCTGGCCAACCTAGTCCCGGGCCGTGGGGACGACCCTATAGTCGTCGGACAAGTCGGCGGCGGGCCAACGTATGCCCAGGGTCGTAGGCACGAACCTATATTCGTCGGACATGACGGTGGCGGGCCAATCTAGTCCCGGGGTCGTGGAGACGACCCTATAGACGTCGGACATGTCGGCGGCGGGCCAACCTAGTCCCGGGGCCGTGGGGACGACCCTATAGTCGTCGGACATGTCGGCGGCAGGGCATCTTTGGCCCGTGGTCGCGGGGACGACCCTATAGTCGTCGGACATGTCGGCGGCGGGCCGACCTAGTCCCGGGGTCGTGGAGACGACCCTATAGTCATCGGACATGTCGGCGGCTTGCCAACCTAGTCCCGTAGTAGTAGTGACGACCCTATAGTCGTCAGACAAGTCGGCGGCGGGCCAATCTAGTCCCGGGGTCGTGGGGACGACCCTATAGTCGTCGGACATGTCGGCGGCAGGGCAACTTTGGCCCGTGGTCGTGGGGACGACCCTATTGTCGTCGGACATGACGGTGGCCGGCCAATCTAGTCCCAGGGTCGTGGGGACGACCCTATTGTCGTCGGACATGTCGGCGGCTGGCCAACGTAGTCGCGGGATCGTGGGGACGACCCTATAGTCGTCGGACATGTCGGCGGCGGGCCAACGTATGCCCAGCGTCGTAGGCACGAACCTATATTCGTCGGACATGACTGCGGCGGGCCAACCTAGTCCCGGGGTCGTGGGGACGACCCTATAGTCGTCGGACAAGTCGACGGCGGGCCAACCTAGACCCGGGGTCGTGGGGACGACCCTATAGTCGTCGGACAAGTCGACGGCGGGCCAACCTAGACCCGGGGTCGTGGGGACGACCCTATAGTCGTCGGACATGTTGGCGGCTGGCCAGCTTTGGCAAGGGGTAGTGGGGACGACCCTATAGTCGTCGGACATGTCGGCGGCAGGGCAACTTTGGCCCGTGGTCGTGGGGACGACCCTATAGACGTCGGACATGTCGGCGGCGGGCCAACCTAGTCCCGGGGTCGTGGGGACGACCCTATAGTCGTCGGACATGTCGGCGGCAGGGCATCTTTGGCCCGTGGTCGCGGGGACGACCCTATAGTCGTCGGACATGTCGGCGGCAGGGCAATTTTGGCCCGTGGTCGTGGGGGCGACCCTATAGTCGTCGGACATGACGGTGGCGGGCCAATCTAATCCCGGGGTCGTGGGGACGACCCTATAGTCGTCGGACATGTCTGCGGCTGGCCAACCTAGTCCCGGGCCGTGGGGACGACCCTATAGTCGTCGGACAAGTCGGCGGCGGGCCAACCTAGTCCCGGGGTCGTGGAGACGACCCTATAGACGTCGGGCATGTCGGCGGCGGGCCAACCTAGTCCCGGGGTCGTGGGGACGACCCTATAGTCGTCGGACATGTCGGCGGCAGGGCATCTTTGGCCCGTGGTCGCGGGGACGACCCTATAGTCGTCGGACATGTCGGCGGCTGGCCAACCTAGTCCCGGGGTCGTGGAGACGACCCTATAGTCGTCGGGCAAGTCGGCGGCGGGCCAACCTAGTCCCGGGGTCGTGGGGACGACCCTATAGTCGTCGGACATGTTGGCGGCTGGCCAGCTTTGGCCCGGGGTAGTGGGGTCGACCCTATAATCGTCGAACATGTCGGCGGCAGGGCAACTTTGGCCCGTGGTCGCGGGGACGACCCTATAGTCGTCGGACATGTCGGCGGCTGGCCAACCTAGTCGCGGGATCGTGGGGACGACCCTATAGTCGTCGGACATGTCGGCGGCTGGCCAACTTTGGCCCGCGGTCGTGGGGAGTAGACCCTACAGTCGTCGGACATGTCGGCGGCAGGGCATCTTTGGCCCGTGATCGCGGGGACGACCCTATAGTCGTCGGACATGTCGGCGGCTGGCCAACCTATTCCCGAGGTCGTGGAGACGACCCTATAGTCGTCGGACAAGTCGGCGGCGGACCAACCTAGTCCCGGGGTCGTGGGGACGACCCTATAGTCGTTGGACAAGTCGGCGGCGGGCCAACCTAGTCCCGGGGTCGTGGGGACGACCCTATAGTCGTCGGACATGTTGGCGGCTGGCCAGCTTTGGCCCGGGGTAGTGGGGACGACCCTATAGTCGTCGGACATGTCGGCGGCAGGGCAACTTTGGCCCGTGGTCGTGGGGACGACACTATTGTCGTTGGACATGACTGTGGCGGGCCAATCTAGTCCCGGGGTCGTGGGGACGACCCTGTTGTCGTCGGACATGTCGGCGGCTGGCCAACCTAGTCGCGGGATCGTGGGGCCGACCCTATAGTCGTCGGACATGTCGGCGGCAGGGCATCTTTGGCCCGTGATCGCGGGGACGACCCTATAGTCGTCGGACATGTCGGCGGCTGGCCAACCTATTCCCGAGGTCGTGGAGACGACCCTATAGTCGTCGGACAAGTCGGCGGCGGACCAACCTAGTCCCGGGGTCGTGGGGACGACCCTATAGTCGTTGGACAAGTCGGCGGCGGGCCAACCTAGTCCCGGGGTCGTGGGGACGACCCTATAGTCGTCGGATATGTTGGCGGCTGGCCAGCTTTGGCCCGGGGTAGTGGGGACGACCCTATAGTCGTCGGACATGTCGGCGGCAGGGCAACTTTGGCCCGTGGTCGTGGGGACGACCCTATAGACGTCGGACATGTCGGCGGCGGGCCAACCTATTCCCGGGGTCGTGGGGACGACCCTACAGTCGTCGGACATGTCGGCGGCAGGGCAACTTTGGCCCGTGGTCGTGGAGGCGACCCTATAGTCGTCGGACATGACGGTGGCGGGCCAATCTAGTCCCGGGGTCGTGGGGACGACCCTATAGTCGTCGGACATGTCTGCGGCTGGCCAACCTAGTCCCGGGCCGTGGGGACGACCCTATAGACGTCGGACATGTCGGCGGCGGGCCAACCTAGTCCCGGGGTCGTGGGGACGACCCTATAGTCGTCGGACATGTCGGCGGCAGGGCATCTTTGGCCCGTGGTCGCGGGGACGACCCTATAGTCGTCGTACATGTCGGCGGCAGGGCAACTTTGGCCCGTGGTCGTGGGGGCGACCCTATAGTCGTCGGACATGACGGTGGCGGGCCAATCTAATCCCGGGGTCGTGGGGACGACCCTATAGTCGTCGGACATGTCTGCGGCTGGCCAACCTAGTCCCGGGCCGTGGGGACGACCCTATAGTCGTCGGAAAAGTCGGCGGCGGGCCACCCTAGTCCCGGGGTCGTGGAGACGACCCTATAGACGTCGGACATGTCGGCGGCGGGCCAACCTAGTCCCGGGGTCGTGGGGACGACCCTATAGTCGTCGGACATGTCGGCGGCAGGGCATCTTTGGCCCGTGGTCGCGGGGACGACCCTATAGTCGTCGGACATGTCGGCGGCTGGCCAACCTAGTCCCGGGGTCGTGGAGACGACCCTATAGTCGTCGGACAAGTCGGCGGCGGGCCAACCTAGTCCCGGGGTCGTGGGGACGACCCTATAGTCGTCGGACATGTTGGCGGCTGGCCAGCTTTGGCCCGGGGTAGTGGGGTCGACCCTATAATCGTCGGACATGTCGGCGGCAGGGCAACTTTGGCCCGTGGTCGCGGGGACGACCCTATAGTCGTCGGACATGTCGGCGGCTGGCCAACCTAGTCCCGGGCCGTGGGGACGACCCTATAGACGTCGGACATGTCGGCGGCGGGCCAACCTAGTCCCGGGGCCGTGGGGACGACCCTATAGTCGTCGGACATGTCTGCGGCTGGCCAACCTAGTCCCGGGCCGTGGGGACGACCCTATAGTCGTCGGACAAGTCGGCGGCGGGCCAACGTATGCCCAGGGTCGTAGGCACGAACCTATATTCGTCGGACATGACGGTGGCGGGCCAATCTAGTCCCGGGGTCGTTGGGACGACCCTATAGTCGTCGGACTAGTCGGCGGCGGGCCAACCTAGTCCCGGGGTCGTGGGGACGACCCTATAGTCGTCGGACATGTCGGCGGCTGGCCAGCTTTGGCCCGGGTTCGTGGGGACGACCCTATAGTCGTCGGACATGCCGGTGACTGGCCAACCTAGTCCCGGGGTCGTGGAGACGACCCTATAGTCGTCGGACATGTCGGCGGCAGGTCTACTTTGGCCCGTGGTCGTGGGGGCGACCCTATAGTCGTCGGACATAACGGTGGCGGGCTAATCTTGTACCGGGGTCGTGGGGACGACCCTATAGTCGTCGGACATGTCTGCGGCTGGCCAACCTAGTCCCGGGCCGTGGGGACGACCCTATAGTCGTCGGACAAGTCGGCGGCGGGCCAACGTATGCCCAGGGTCGTAGGCACGAACCTATATTCGTCGGACATGACGGTGGCGGGCCAATCTAGTCCCGGGGTCGTGGAGACGACCCTATAGACGTCGGACATGTCGGCGGCGGGCCAACCTAGTCCCGGGGCCGTGGGGACGACCCTATAGTCGTCGGACATGTCGGCGGCAGGGCATCTTTGGCCCGTGGTCGCGGGGACGACCCTATAGTCGTCGGACATGTCGGCGGCGGGCCGACCTAGTCCCGGGGTCGTGGAGACGACCCTATAGTCATCGGACATGTCGGCGGCTTGCCAACCTAGTCCCGTAGTAGTAGTGACGACCCTATAGTCGTCAGACAAGTCGGCGGCGGGCCAATCTAGTCCCGGGGTCGTGGGGACGACCCTATAGTCGTCGGACATGTCGGCGGCAGGGCAACTTTGGCCCGTGGTCGTGGGGACGACCCTATTGTCGTCGGACATGACGGTGGCCGGCCAATCTAGTCCCAGGGTCGTGGGGACGACCCTATTGTCGTCGGACATGTCGGCGGCTGGCCAACGTAGTCGCGGGATCGTGGGGACGACCCTATAGTCGTCGGACATGTCGGCGGCGGGCCAACGTATGCCCAGCGTCGTAGGCACGAACCTATATTCGTCGGACATGACTGCGGCGGGCCAACCTAGTCCCGGGGTCGTGGGGACGACCCTATAGTCGTCGGACAAGTCGACGGCGGGCCAACCTAGACCCGGGGTCGTGGGGACGACCCTATAGTCGTCGGACAAGTCGACGGCGGGCCAACCTAGACCCGGGGTCGTGGGGACGACCCTATAGTCGTCGGACTTGTCGGCGGCGGGCCAACCTAGTCCCGGGGTCGTGGGGACGACCCTATAGTCGTCGGACATGTTGGCGGCTGGCCAGCTTTGGCAAGGGGTAGTGGGGACGACCCTATAGTCGTCGGACATGTCGGCGGCAGGGCAACTTTGGCCCGTGGTCGTGGGGACGACCCTATAGACGTCGGACATGTCGGCGGCGGGCCAACCTAGTCCCGGGGTCGTGGGGACGACCCTATAGCCGTCGGACATGTCGGCGGCAGGGCAACTTTGGCCCGTGGTCGTGGAGGCGACCCTATAGTCGTCGGACATGACGGTGGCGGGCCAATCTAGTCCCGGGGTCGTGGGGACGACCCTATAGTCGTCGGACATGCCTGCGGCTGGCCAACCTAGTCCCGGGCCGTGGGGACGACCCTATAGACGTCGGACATGTCGGCGGCGGGCCAACCTAGTCCCGGGGTCGTGGGGACGACCCTATAGTCGTCGGACATGTCGGCGGCAGGGCATCTTTGGCCCGTGGTCGCGGGGACGACCCTATAGTCGTCGGACATGTCGGCGGCAGGGCAATTTTGGCCCGTGGTCGTGGGGGCGACCCTATAGTCGTCGGACATGACGGTGGCGGGCCAATCTAATCCCGGGGTCGTGGGGACGACCCTATAGTCGTCGGACATGTCTGCGGCTGGCCAACCTAGTCCCGGGCCGTGGGGACGACCCTATAGTCGTCGGACAAGTCGGCGGCGGGCCAACCTAGTCCCGGGGTCGTGGAGACGACCCTATAGACGTCGGGCATGTCGGCGGCGGGCCAACCTAGTCCCGGGGTCGTGGGGACGACCCTATAGTCGTCGGACATGTCGGCGGCGGGCCAACGTATGCCCAGTGTCGTAGGCACGACCCTATAGTCGTCGGACAAGTCGGCGGCGGGCCAACCTACTCCCGGGGTCGTGGGGACGACCCTATAGTCGTCGGACATGACTGTGGCGGGCCAATCTAGTCCCGGGGTCGTGGGGACGACCCTATTGTCGTCGGACATGTCGGCGGCTGGCCAACCTAGTCGCGGGATCGTGGGGACGACCCTATAGTCGTCGGACATGACTGTGGCGGGCCAATCTAGTCCCGGGGTCGTGGGGACGACCCTATAGTCGTCGGACAAGTCGGCGGCGGGCCAACCTAGTCCCGGGGTCGTGGAGACGACCCTATAGACGTCGGACATGTCGGCGGCGGGCCAACCTAGACCCGGTGTCGTGGGGACGACCCTATAGTCGTCGGACATGTCGGCGGCAGGGCATCTTTGGCCCGTGGTCGCGGGGACGACCCTATAGTCGTCGGACATGTCGGCGGCTGGCCAACCTAGTCCCGGGGTCGTGGAGACGACCCTATAGTCGTCGGACAAGTCGGCGGCGGGCCAACCTAGTCCCGGGGTCGTGGGGACGACCCTATAGTCGTCGGACAAGTCGGCGGCGGGCCAACCTACTCCCGGGGTCGTGGGGACGACCCTATAGTCGTCGGAAAAGTCGGCGGCGGGCCAACCTAGACCCGGTGTCGTGGGGACGACCCTATAGCCGTCGGACAAGTCGGCGGCTGGCCAACCTAGTCCCGGGGTCGTGGAGACGACCCTATAGTCGTCGGACAAGTCGGCGGCGGGCCAACCTAGTCCCGGGGTCGTGGGGACCACCCTATAGTCGTCGGACATGTTGGCGGCTGGCCAGCTTTGGCCCGGGGTAGTGGGGACGACCCTATAGTCGTCGGACATGTCGGCGGCAGGGCAACTTTGGCCCGTGGTCGTGGGGACGACCCTATTGTCGTCGGACATGACGGTGGCGGGCCAATCTAGTCCCGGGGTCGTGGGGACGACCCTATTGTCGTCGGACATGTCGGCGGCTGGCCAACCTAGTCGCGGGATCGTGGGGACGACCCTATAGTCGTCGGACATGTCGGCGGCGGGCCAACGTATGCCCAGGGTCGTAGGCACGAACCTATATTCGTCGGACATGCGGTGGCGGGCCAATCTAGTCCCGGGGTCGTTGGGACGACCCTATAGTCGTCGGACAAGTCGGCGGCGGGCCAACCTACTCCCGGGGTCGTGGGGACGACCCTATAGTCGTCGGACATGACTGTGGCGGGCCAATCTAGTCCCGGGGTCGTGGGGACGACCCTATAGTCGTCGGACAAGTCGGCGGCGGGCCAACCTAGTCCCGGGGTCGTGGAGACGACCCTATAGACGTCGGACATGTCGGCGGCGGGCCAACCTAGTCCCGGGGTCGTGGGGACGACCTTATAGTCGTCGGACATGTCGGCGGCTGGCCAGCTTTGGCCCGGGGTCGTGGGGACGACCCTATAGTCGTCGGACTAGTCGGCGGCGGGCCAACCTAGTCCCGGGGTCGTGGAGACGACCCTATAGTCGTCGGACATGTCGGCGGCGGGCCAACCTAGTCCCGGGGTCGTGGGGACGACCCTATAGTCGTCGGACATGTCGGCGGCAGGGCATCTTTGGCCCGTGGTCGCGGGGACGAACCTATAGTCGTCGGACGTGTCGGCGGCTGGCCAACCTAGTCCCGGGGTCGTGGAGACGACCCTATAGTCGTCGGACAAGTCGGCGGCGGGACAACCTAGTCCCGGGGTCGTGGGGACGACCCTATATTCGTCGGACATGTTGGCGGCTGGCCAACCTAGTCGCGGGATCGTGGGGACGACCCTATAGTCGTCGGACATGTCGGCGGCAGGGCAACTTTGGCCCGTGGTCGTGGGGACGATCCTATTGTCGTTGGACATGACTGTGGCGGGCCAATCTAGTCCAGGGGTCGTGGGGACGACCCTATTGTCGTCGGACATGTCGGCGGCTGGCCAACCTAGTCGCGGGATCGTGGGGACGACCCTATAGTCGTCGGACATGTCGGCGGCAGGGCATCTTTGGCCCGTGATCGCGGGGACGACCCTATAGTCGTCGGACATGTCGGCGGCTGGCCAACCTAGTCCCGAGGTCGTGGAGACGACCCTATAGTCGTCGGACAAGTCGGCGGCGGGCCAACCTAGTCCCGGGGTCGTGGGGGCGACCCTATAGTCGTTGGGCAAGTCGGCGGCGGGCCAACCTAGTCCCGGGGTCGTGGGGACGACCCTATAGTCGTCGGACATGTTGGCGGCTGGCCAGCTTTGGCAAGGGGTAGTGGGGACGACCCCTATAGTCGTCGGACATGTCGGCGGCAGGGCAACTTTGGCCCGTGGTCGTGGGGACGACCCTATAGACGTCGGACATGTCGGCGGCGGGCCAACCTAGTCCCGGGGTCGTGGGGACGACCCTATAGCCGTCGGACATGTCGGCGGCAGGGCAACTTTGGCCCGTGGTCGTGGAGGCGACCCTATAGTCGTCGGACATGACGGTGGCGGGCCAATCTAGTCCCGGGGTCGTGGGGACGACCCTATAGTCGTCGGACATGCCTGCGGCTGGCCAACCTAGTCCCGGGCCGTGGGGACGACCCTATAGACGTCGGACATGTCGGCGGCGGGCCAACCTAGTCCCGGGGTCGTGGGGACGACCCTATAGTCGTCGGACATGTCGGCGGCAGGGCATCTTTGGCCCGTGGTCGCGGGGACGACCCTATAGTCGTCGGACATGTCGGCGGCAGGGCAATTTTGGCCCGTGGTCGTGGGGGCGACCCTATAGTCGTCGGACATGACGGTGGCGGGCCAATCTAATCCCGGGGTCGTGGGGACGACCCTATAGTCGTCGGACATGTCTGCGGCTGGCCAACCTAGTCCCGGGCCGTGGGGACGACCCTATAGTCGTCGGACAAGTCGGCGGCGGGCCAACCTAGTCCCGGGGTCGTGGAGACGACCCTATAGACGTCGGGCATGTCGGCGGCGGGCCAACCTAGTCCCGGGGTCGTGGGGACGACCCTATAGTCGTCGGACATGTCGGCGGCAGGGCATCTTTGGCCCGTGGTCGCGGGGACGACCCTATAGTCGTCGGACATGTCGGCGGCTGGCCAACCTAGTCCCGGGGTCGTGGAGACGACCCTATAGTCGTCGGGCAAGTCGGCGGCGGGCCAACCTAGTCCCGGGGTCGTGGGGACGACCCTATAGTCGTCGGACATGTTGGCGGCTGGCCAGCTTTGGCCCGGGGTAGTGGGGTCGACCCTATAATCGTCGAACATGTCGGCGGCAGGGCAACTTTGGCCCGTGGTCGCGGGGACGACCCTATAGTCGTCGGACATGTCGGCGGCTGGCCAACCTAGTCGCGGGATCGTGGGGACGACCCTATAGTCGTCGGACATGTCGGCGGCTGGCCAACTTTGGCCCGCGGTCGTGGGGAGTAGACCCTACAGTCGTCGGACATGTCGGCGGCAGGGCATCTTTGGCCCGTGATCGCGGGGACGACCCTATAGTCGTCGGACATGTCGGCGGCTGGCCAACCTAGTCCCGAGGTCGTGGAGACGACCCTATAGTCGTCGGACAAGTCGGCGGCGGGCCAACCTAGTCCCGGGGTCGTGGGGACGACCCTTTAAAGTCGTTGGACAAGTCGGCGGCGGGCCAACCTAGTCCCGGGGTCGTGGGGACGACCCTATAGTCGTCGGACATGTTGGCGGCTGGCCAGCTTTGGCCCGGGGTAGTGGGGACGACCCTATAGTCGTCGGACATGTCGGCGGCAGGGCAACTTTGGCCCGTGGTCGTGGGGACGACCCTATTGTCGTTGGACATGACTGTGGCGGGCCAATCTAGTCCCGGGGTCGTGGGGACGACCCTATTGTCGTCGGACATGTCGGCGGCTGGCCAACCTAGTCGCGGGATCGTGGGGCCGACCCTATAGTCGTCGGACATGTCGGCGGCAGGGCATCTTTGGCCCGTGATCGCGGGGACGACCCTATAGTCGTCGGACATGTCGGCGGCTGGCCAACCTATTCCCGAGGTCGTGGAGACGACCCTATAGTCGTCGGACAAGTCGGCGGCGGACCAACCTAGTCCCGGGGTCGTGGGGACGACCCTATAGTCGTTGGACAAGTCGGCGGCGGGCCAACCTAGTCCCGGGGTCGTGGGGACGACCCTATAGTCGTCGGATATGTTGGCGGCTCGCCAGCTTTGGCCCGGGGTAGTGGGGACGACCCTATAGTCGTCGGACATGTCGGCGGCAGGGCAACTTTGGCCCGTGGTCGTGGGGACGACCCTATAGACGTCGGACATGTCGGCGGCGGGCCAACCTATTCCCGGGGTCGTGGGGACGACCCTACAGTCGTCGGACATGTCGGCGGCAGGGCAACTTTGGCCCGTGGTCGTGGAGGCGACCCTATAGTCGTCGGACATGACGGTGGCGGGCCAATCTAGTCCCGGGGTCGTGGGGACGACCCTATAGTCGTCGGACATGTCTGCGGCTGGCCAACCTAGTCCCGGGCCGTGGGGACGACCCTATAGACGTCGGACATGTCGGCGGCGGGCCAACCTAGTCCCGGGGTCGTGGGGACGACCCTATAGTCGTCGGACATGTCGGCGGCAGGGCATCTTTGGCCCGTGGTCGCGGGGACGACCCTATAGTCGTCGTACATGTCGGCGGCAGGGCAACTTTGGCCCGTGGTCGTGGGGGCGACCCTATAGTCGTCGGACATGACGGTGGCGGGCCAATCTAATCCCGGGGTCGTGGGGACGACCCTATAGTCGTCGGACATGTCTGCGGCTGGCCAACCTAGTCCCGGGCCGTGGGGACGACCCTATAGTCGTCGGAAAAGTCGGCGGCGGGCCACCCTAGTCCCGGGGTCGTGGAGACGACCCTATAGACGTCGGACATGTCGGCGGCGGGCCAACCTAGTCCCGGGGTCGTGGGGACGACCCTATAGTCGTCGGACATGTCGGCGGCAGGGCATCTTTGGCCCGTGGTCGCGGGGACGACCCTATAGTCGTCGGACATGTCGGCGGCTGGCCAACCTAGTCCCGGGGTCGTGGAGACGACCCTATAGTCGTCGGACAAGTCGGCGGCGGGCCAACCTAGTCCCGGGGTCGTGGGGACGACCCTATAGTCGTCGGACATGTTGGCGGCTGGCCAGCTTTGGCCCGGGGTAGTGGGGTCGACCCTATAATCGTCGGACATGTCGGCGGCAGGGCAACTTTGGCCCGTGGTCGCGGGGACGACCCTATAGTCGTCGGACATGTCGGCGGCTGGCCAACCTAGTCCCGGGCCGTGGGGACGACCCTATAGACGTCGGACATGTCGGCGGCGGGCCAACCTAGTCCCGGGGCCGTGGGGACGACCCTATAGTCGTCGGACATGTCTGCGGCTGGCCAACCTAGTCCCGGGCCGTGGGGACGACCCTATAGTCGTCGGACAAGTCGGCGGCGGGCCAACGTATGCCCAGGGTCGTAGGCACGAACCTATATTCGTCGGACATGACGGTGGCGGGCCAATCTAGTCTTGGGGTCGTTGGGACGACCCTATAGTCGTCGGACTAGTCGGCGGCGGGCCAACCTAGTCCCGGGGTCGTGGGGACGACCCTATAGTCGTCGGACATGTCGGCGGCTGGCCAGCTTTGGCCCGGGTTCGTGGGGACGACCCTATAGTCGTCGGACATGCCGGTGACTGGCCAACCTAGTCCCGGGGTCGTGGAGACGACCCTATAGTCGTCGGACATGTCGGCGGCAGGTCTACTTTGGCCCGTGGTCGTGGGGGCGACCCTATAGTCGTCGGACATAACGGTGGCGGGCTAATCTTGTACCGGGGTCGTGGGGACGACCCTATAGTCGTCGGACATGTCTGCGGCTGGCCAACCTAGTCCCGGGCCGTGGGGACGACCCTATAGTCGTCGGACAAGTCGGCGGCGGGCCAACGTATGCCCAGGGTCGTAGGCACGAACCTATATTCGTCGGACATGACGGTGGCGGGCCAATCTAGTCCCGGGGTCGTGGAGACGACCCTATAGACGTCGGACATGTCGGCGGCGGGCCAACCTAGTCCCGGGGCCGTGGGGACGACCCTATAGTCGTCGGACATGTCGGCGGCAGGGCATCTTTGGCCCGTGGTCGCGGGGACGACCCTATAGTCGTCGGACATGTCGGCGGCAGGGCAATTTTGGCCCGTGGTCGTGGGGGCGACCCTATAGTCGTCGGACATGACGGTGGCGGGCCAATCTAATCCCGGGGTCGTGGGGACGACCCTATAGTCGTCGGACATGTCTGCGGCTGGCCAACCTAGTCCCGGGCCGTGGGGACGACCCTATAGTCGTCGGACAAGTCGGCGGCGGGCCAACCTAGTCCCGGGGTCGTGGAGACGACCCTATAGACGTCGGGCATGTCGGCGGCGGGCCAACCTAGTCCCGGGGTCGTGGGGACGACCCTATAGTCGTCGGACATGTCGGCGGCAGGGCATCTTTGGCCCGTGGTCGCGGGGACGACCCTATAGTCGTCGGACATGTCGGCGGCTGGCCAACCTAGTCCCGGGGTCGTGGAGACGACCCTATAGTCGTCGGGCAAGTCGGCGGCGGGCCAACCTAGTCCCGGGGTCGTGGGGACGACCCTATAGTCGTCGGACATGTTGGCGGCTGGCCAGCTTTGGCCCGGGGTAGTGGGGTCGACCCTATAATCGTCGAACATGTCGGCGGCAGGGCAACTTTGGCCCGTGGTCGCGGGGACGACCCTATAGTCGTCGGACATGTCGGCGGCTGGCCAACCTAGTCGCGGGATCGTGGGGACGACCCTATAGTCGTCGGACATGTCGGCGGCTGGCCAACTTTGGCCCGCGGTCGTGGGGAGTAGACCCTACAGTCGTCGGACATGTCGGCGGCAGGGCATCTTTGGCCCGTGATCGCGGGGACGACCCTATAGTCGTCGGACATGTCGGCGGCTGGCCAACCTATTCCCGAGGTCGTGGAGACGACCCTATAGTCGTCGGACAAGTCGGCGGCGGACCAACCTAGTCCCGGGGTCGTGGGGACGACCCTATAGTCGTTGGACAAGTCGGCGGCGGGCCAACCTAGTCCCGGGGTCGTGGGGACGACCCTATAGTCGTCGGACATGTTGGCGGCTGGCCAGCTTTGGCCCGGGGTAGTGGGGACGACCCTATAGTCGTCGGACATGTCGGCGGCAGGGCAACTTTGGCCCGTGGTCGTGGGGACGACACTATTGTCGTTGGACATGACTGTGGCGGGCCAATCTAGTCCCGGGGTCGTGGGGACGACCCTATTGTCGTCGGACATGTCGGCGGCTGGCCAACCTAGTCGCGGGATCGTGGGGCCGACCCTATAGTCGTCGGACATGTCGGCGGCAGGGCATCTTTGGCCCGTGATCGCGGGGACGACCCTATAGTCGTCGGACATGTCGGCGGCTGGCCAACCTATTCCCGAGGTCGTGGAGACGACCCTATAGTCGTCGGACAAGTCGGCGGCGGACCAACCTAGTCCCGGGGTCGTGGGGACGACCCTATAGTCGTTGGACAAGTCGGCGGCGGGCCAACCTAGTCCCGGGGTCGTGGGGACGACCCTATAGTCGTCGGATATGTTGGCGGCTGGCCAGCTTTGGCCCGGGGTAGTGGGGACGACCCTATAGTCGTCGGACATGTCGGCGGCAGGGCAACTTTGGCCCGTGGTCGTGGGGACGACCCTATAGACGTCGGACATGTCGGCGGCGGGCCAACCTATTCCCGGGGTCGTGGGGACGACCCTACAGTCGTCGGACATGTCGGCGGCAGGGCAACTTTGGCCCGTGGTCGTGGAGGCGACCCTATAGTCGTCGGACATGACGGTGGCGGGCCAATCTAGTCCCGGGGTCGTGGGGACGACCCTATAGTCGTCGGACATGTCTGCGGCTGGCCAACCTAGTCCCGGGCCGTGGGGACGACCCTATAGACGTCGGACATGTCGGCGGCGGGCCAACCTAGTCCCGGGGTCGTGGGGACGACCCTATAGTCGTCGGACATGTCGGCGGCAGGGCATCTTTGGCCCGTGGTCGCGGGGACGACCCTATAGTCGTCGTACATGTCGGCGGCAGGGCAACTTTGGCCCGTGGTCGTGGGGGCGACCCTATAGTCGTCGGACATGACGGTGGCGGGCCAATCTAATCCCGGGGTCGTGGGGACGACCCTATAGTCGTCGGACATGTCTGCGGCTGGCCAACCTAGTCCCGGGCCGTGGGGACGACCCTATAGTCGTCGGAAAAGTCGGCGGCGGGCCACCCTAGTCCCGGGGTCGTGGAGACGACCCTATAGACGTCGGACATGTCGGCGGCGGGCCAACCTAGTCCCGGGGTCGTGGGGACGACCCTATAGTCGTCGGACATGTCGGCGGCAGGGCATCTTTGGCCCGTGGTCGCGGGGACGACCCTATAGTCGTCGGACATGTCGGCGGCTGGCCAACCTAGTCCCGGGGTCGTGGAGACGACCCTATAGTCGTCGGACAAGTCGGCGGCGGGCCAACCTAGTCCCGGGGTCGTGGGGACGACCCTATAGTCGTCGGACATGTTGGCGGCTGGCCAGCTTTGGCCCGGGGTAGTGGGGTCGACCCTATAATCGTCGGACATGTCGGCGGCAGGGCAACTTTGGCCCGTGGTCGCGGGGACGACCCTATAGTCGTCGGACATGTCGGCGGCTGGCCAACCTAGTCCCGGGCCGTGGGGACGACCCTATAGACGTCGGACATGTCGGCGGCGGGCCAACCTAGTCCCGGGGCCGTGGGGACGACCCTATAGTCGTCGGACATGTCTGCGGCTGGCCAACCTAGTCCCGGGCCGTGGGGACGACCCTATAGTCGTCGGACAAGTCGGCGGCGGGCCAACGTATGCCCAGGGTCGTAGGCACGAACCTATATTCGTCGGACATGACGGTGGCGGGCCAATCTAGTCCCGGGGTCGTTGGGACGACCCTATAGTCGTCGGACTAGTCGGCGGCGGGCCAACCTAGTCCCGGGGTCGTGGGGACGACCCTATAGTCGTCGGACATGTCGGCGGCTGGCCAGCTTTGGCCCGGGTTCGTGGGGACGACCCTATAGTCGTCGGACATGCCGGTGACTGGCCAACCTAGTCCCGGGGTCGTGGAGACGACCCTATAGTCGTCGGACATGTCGGCGGCAGGTCTACTTTGGCCCGTGGTCGTGGGGGCGACCCTATAGTCGTCGGACATAACGGTGGCGGGCTAATCTTGTACCGGGGTCGTGGGGACGACCCTATAGTCGTCGGACATGTCTGCGGCTGGCCAACCTAGTCCCGGGCCGTGGGGACGACCCTATAGTCGTCGGACAAGTCGGCGGCGGGCCAACGTATGCCCAGGGTCGTAGGCACGAACCTATATTCGTCGGACATGACGGTGGCGGGCCAATCTAGTCCCGGGGTCGTGGAGACGACCCTATAGACGTCGGACATGTCGGCGGCGGGCCAACCTAGTCCCGGGGCCGTGGGGACGACCCTATAGTCGTCGGACATGTCGGCGGCAGGGCATCTTTGGCCCGTGGTCGCGGGGACGACCCTATAGTCGTCGGACATGTCGGCGGCGGGCCGACCTAGTCCCGGGGTCGTGGAGACGACCCTATAGTCATCGGACATGTCGGCGGCTTGCCAACCTAGTCCCGTAGTAGTAGTGACGACCCTATAGTCGTCAGACAAGTCGGCGGCGGGCCAATCTAGTCCCGGGGTCGTGGGGACGACCCTATAGTCGTCGGACATGTCGGCGGCAGGGCAACTTTGGCCCGTGGTCGTGGGGACGACCCTATTGTCGTCGGACATGACGGTGGCCGGCCAATCTAGTCCCAGGGTCGTGGGGACGACCCTATTGTCGTCGGACATGTCGGCGGCTGGCCAACGTAGTCGCGGGATCGTGGGGACGACCCTATAGTCGTCGGACATGTCGGCGGCGGGCCAACGTATGCCCAGCGTCGTAGGCACGAACCTATATTCGTCGGACATGACTGCGGCGGGCCAACCTAGTCCCGGGGTCGTGGGGACGACCCTATAGTCGTCGGACAAGTCGACGGCGGGCCAACCTAGACCCGGGGTCGTGGGGACGACCCTATAGTCGTCGGACAAGTCGACGGCGGGCCAACCTAGACCCGGGGTCGTGGGGACGACCCTATAGTCGTCGGACTTGTCGGCGGCGGGCCAACCTAGTCCCGGGGTCGTGGGGACGACCCTATAGTCGTCGGACATGTTGGCGGCTGGCCAGCTTTGGCAAGGGGTAGTGGGGACGACCCTATAGTCGTCGGACATGTCGGCGGCAGGGCAACTTTGGCCCGTGGTCGTGGGGACGACCCTATAGACGTCGGACATGTCGGCGGCGGGCCAACCTAGTCCCGGGGTCGTGGGGACGACCCTATAGCCGTCGGACATGTCGGCGGCAGGGCAACTTTGGCCCGTGGTCGTGGAGGCGACCCTATAGTCGTCGGACATGACGGTGGCGGGCCAATCTAGTCCCGGGGTCGTGGGGACGACCCTATAGTCGTCGGACATGCCTGCGGCTGGCCAACCTAGTCCCGGGCCGTGGGGACGACCCTATAGACGTCGGACATGTCGGCGGCGGGCCAACCTAGTCCCGGGGTCGTGGGGACGACCCTATAGTCGTCGGACATGTCGGCGGCAGGGCATCTTTGGCCCGTGGTCGCGGGGACGACCCTATAGTCGTCGGACATGTCGGCGGCAGGGCAATTTTGGCCCGTGGTCGTGGGGGCGACCCTATAGTCGTCGGACATGACGGTGGCGGGCCAATCTAATCCCGGGGTCGTGGGGACGACCCTATAGTCGTCGGACATGTCTGCGGCTGGCCAACCTAGTCCCGGGCCGTGGGGACGACCCTATAGTCGTCGGACAAGTCGGCGGCGGGCCAACCTAGTCCCGGGGTCGTGGAGACGACCCTATAGACGTCGGGCATGTCGGCGGCGGGCCAACCTAGTCCCGGGGTCGTGGGGACGACCCTATAGTCGTCGGACATGTCGGCGGCAGGGCATCTTTGGCCCGTGGTCGCGGGGACGACCCTATAGTCGTCGGACATGTCGGCGGCTGGCCAACCTAGTCCCGGGGTCGTGGAGACGACCCTATAGTCGTCGGGCAAGTCGGCGGCGGGCCAACCTAGTCCCGGGGTCGTGGGGACGACCCTATAGTCGTCGGACATGTTGGCGGCTGGCCAGCTTTGGCCCGGGGTAGTGGGGTCGACCCTATAATCGTCGAACATGTCGGCGGCAGGGCAACTTTGGCCCGTGGTCGCGGGGACGACCCTATAGTCGTCGGACATGTCGGCGGCTGGCCAACCTAGTCGCGGGATCGTGGGGACGACCCTATAGTCGTCGGACATGTCGGCGGCTGGCCAACTTTGGCCCGCGGTCGTGGGGAGTAGACCCTACAGTCGTCGGACATGTCGGCGGCAGGGCATCTTTGGCCCGTGATCGCGGGGACGACCCTATAGTCGTCGGACATGTCGGCGGCTGGCCAACCTAGTCCCGAGGTCGTGGAGACGACCCTATAGTCGTCGGACAAGTCGGCGGCGGGCCAACCTAGTCCCGGGGTCGTGGGGACGACCCTATAGTCGTTGGACAAGTCGGCGGCGGGCCAACCTAGTCCCGGGGTCGTGGGGACGACCCTATAGTCGTCGGACATGTTGGCGGCTGGCCAGCTTTGGCCCGGGGTAGTGGGGACGACCCTATAGTCGTCGGACATGTCGGCGGCAGGGCAACTTTGGCCCGTGGTCGTGGGGACGACCCTATTGTCGTTGGACATGACTGTGGCGGGCCAATCTAGTCCCGGGGTCGTGGGGACGACCCTATTGTCGTCGGACATGTCGGCGGCTGGCCAACCTAGTCGCGGGATCGTGGGGCCGACCCTATAGTCGTCGGACATGTCGGCGGCAGGGCATCTTTGGCCCGTGATCGCGGGGACGACCCTATAGTCGTCGGACATGTCGGCGGCTGGCCAACCTATTCCCGAGGTCGTGGAGACGACCCTATAGTCGTCGGACAAGTCGGCGGCGGACCAACCTAGTCCCGGGGTCGTGGGGACGACCCTATAGTCGTTGGACAAGTCGGCGGCGGGCCAACCTAGTCCCGGGGTCGTGGGGACGACCCTATAGTCGTCGGATATGTTGGCGGCTGGCCAGCTTTGGCCCGGGGTAGTGGGGACGACCCTATAGTCGTCGGACATGTCGGCGGCAGGGCAACTTTGGCCCGTGGTCGTGGGGACGACCCTATAGACGTCGGACATGTCGGCGGCGGGCCAACCTATTCCCGGGGTCGTGGGGACGACCCTACAGTCGTCGGACATGTCGGCGGCAGGGCAACTTTGGCCCGTGGTCGTGGAGGCGACCCTATAGTCGTCGGACATGACGGTGGCGGGCCAATCTAGTCCCGGGGTCGTGGGGACGACCCTATAGTCGTCGGACATGTCTGCGGCTGGCCAACCTAGTCCCGGGCCGTGGGGACGACCCTATAGACGTCGGACATGTCGGCGGCGGGCCAACCTAGTCCCGGGGTCGTGGGGACGACCCTATAGTCGTCGGACATGTCGGCGGCAGGGCATCTTTGGCCCGTGGTCGCGGGGACGACCCTATAGTCGTCGTACATGTCGGCGGCAGGGCAACTTTGGCCCGTGGTCGTGGGGGCGACCCTATAGTCGTCGGACATGACGGTGGCGGGCCAATCTAATCCCGGGGTCGTGGGGACGACCCTATAGTCGTCGGACATGTCTGCGGCTGGCCAACCTAGTCCCGGGCCGTGGGGACGACCCTATAGTCGTCGGAAAAGTCGGCGGCGGGCCACCCTAGTCCCGGGGTCGTGGAGACGACCCTATAGACGTCGGACATGTCGGCGGCGGGCCAACCTAGTCCCGGGGTCGTGGGGACGACCCTATAGTCGTCGGACATGTCGGCGGCAGGGCATCTTTGGCCCGTGGTCGCGGGGACGACCCTATAGTCGTCGGACATGTCGGCGGCTGGCCAACCTAGTCCCGGGGTCGTGGAGACGACCCTATAGTCGTCGGACAAGTCGGCGGCGGGCCAACCTAGTCCCGGGGTCGTGGGGACGACCCTATAGTCGTCGGACATGTTGGCGGCTGGCCAGCTTTGGCCCGGGGTAGTGGGGTCGACCCTATAATCGTCGGACATGTCGGCGGCAGGGCAACTTTGGCCCGTGGTCGCGGGGACGACCCTATAGTCGTCGGACATGTCGGCGGCTGGCCAACCTAGTCCCGGGCCGTGGGGACGACCCTATAGACGTCGGACATGTCGGCGGCGGGCCAACCTAGTCCCGGGGCCGTGGGGACGACCCTATAGTCGTCGGACATGTCTGCGGCTGGCCAACCTAGTCCCGGGCCGTGGGGACGACCCTATAGTCGTCGGACAAGTCGGCGGCGGGCCAACGTATGCCCAGGGTCGTAGGCACGAACCTATATTCGTCGGACATGACGGTGGCGGGCCAATCTAGTCCCGGGGTCGTTGGGACGACCCTATAGTCGTCGGACTAGTCGGCGGCGGGCCAACCTAGTCCCGGGGTCGTGGGGACGACCCTATAGTCGTCGGACATGTCGGCGGCTGGCCAGCTTTGGCCCGGGTTCGTGGGGACGACCCTATAGTCGTCGGACATGCCGGTGACTGGCCAACCTAGTCCCGGGGTCGTGGAGACGACCCTATAGTCGTCGGACATGTCGGCGGCAGGTCTACTTTGGCCCGTGGTCGTGGGGGCGACCCTATAGTCGTCGGACATAACGGTGGCGGGCTAATCTTGTACCGGGGTCGTGGGGACGACCCTATAGTCGTCGGACATGTCTGCGGCTGGCCAACCTAGTCCCGGGCCGTGGGGACGACCCTATAGTCGTCGGACAAGTCGGCGGCGGGCCAACGTATGCCCAGGGTCGTAGGCACGAACCTATATTCGTCGGACATGACGGTGGCGGGCCAATCTAGTCCCGGGGTCGTGGAGACGACCCTAGAGACGTCGGACATGTCGGCGGCGGGCCAACCTAGTCCCGGGGCCGTGGGGACGACCCTATAGTCGTCGGACAAGTCGACGGCGGGCCAACCTAGACCCGGGGTCGTGGGGACGACCCTATAGTCGTCGGACTTGTCGGCGGCGGGCCAACCTAGTCCCGGGGTCGTGGGGACGACCCTATAGTCGTCGGACATATCTGCGGCTGGCCAACCTAGTCCCGGGCCGTGGGGACGACCCTATAGTCGTCGGACAAGCCGGCGGCGGACCAACCTAGTCCCGGGGTCGTGGAGACGACCCTATAGACGTCGGACATGTCGGCGGCGGGCCAACCTAGTCCCGGGGTCGTGGGGACGACCCTATAGTCGTCGGACATGTCGGCGGCAGGGCATCTTTGGCCCGTGGTCGCGGGGACGACCCTATAGTCGTCGGACATGTCGGCGGCTGGCCAACCTAGTCCCGGGGTCGTGGAGACGACCCTATAGTCGTCGGACAAGTCGGCGGCGGGCCAACCTAGTCCCGGGGTCGTGGGGACCACCCTATAGTCGTCGGACATGTTGGCGGCTGGCCAGCTTTGGCCCGGGGTAGTGGGGACGACCCTATAGTCGTCGGACATGTCGGCGGCAGGGCAACTTTGGCCCGTGGTCGTGGGGACGACCCTATTGTCGTCGGACATGACGGTGGCGGGCCAATCTAGTCCCGGGGTCGTGGGGACGACCCTATTGTCGTCGGACATGTCGGCGGCTGGCCAACCTAGTCGCGGGATCGTGGGGACGAACCTATAGTCGTCGGACATGTCGGCGGCGGGCCAACGTATGCCCAGGGTCGTAGGCACGAACCTATATTCGTCGGACATGACGGTGGCGGGCCAATCTAGTCCCGGGGTCGTTGGGACGACCCTATAGTCGTCGGACTAGTCGGCGGCGGGCCAACCTAGTCCCGGGGTAGTGGGGACGACCCTATAGTCGTCGGACATGTCGGCGGCAGGGCAACTTTGGCCCGTGGTCGTGGGGACGACCCTATTGTCGTCGGACATGACGGTGGCGGGCCAATCTAGTCCCGGGGTCGTGGGGACGACCCTATTGTCGTCGGACATGTCGGCGGCTGGCCAACCTAGTCCCGGGCCGTGGGGACGACCCTATAGTCGTCGGACAAGCCGGCGGCGGGCCAACCTAGTCCCGGGGTCGTGGAGACGACCCTATAGACGTCGGACATGTCGGCGGCGGGCCAACCTAGTCCCGGGGTCGTGGGGACGACCCTATTGTCGTCGGACATGTCGGCGGCAGGGCATCTTTGGCCCGTGGTCGTGGGGACGACCCTATAGTCGTCGGACTTGTCGGCGGCGGGCCTACCTAGTCCCGGGGTCGTGGGGGCGACCCTATAGTCGTTGGGCAAGTCGGCGGCGGGCCAACCTAGTCCCGGGGTCGTGGGGACGAACCTATATTCGTCGGACATGTTGGCGGCTGGCCAGCTTTGGCCCGGGGTAGTGGGGACGACCCTATAGTCGTCGGACATGTCGGCGGCAGGGCAACTTTGGCCCGTGGTCGTGGGGACGACCCTATAGACGTCGGACATGACGGCGGCGGGCCAACCTAGTCCCGGGGTCGTGGGGACGACCCTATAGCCGTCGGACATGTCGGCGGCAGGGCAACTTTGGCCCGTGGTCGTGGAGGCGACCCTATAGTCGTCGGACATGACGGTGGCGGGCCAATCTAATCCCGGGGTCGTGGGGACGACCCTATAGTCGTCGGACATGTCTGCGGCTGGCCAACCTAGTCCCGGGGTCGTGGGGACGACCCTATAGTCATCGGACATGTCGGCGGCAGGGCATCTTTGGCCCGTGGTCGCGGGGACGACCCTATAGTCGTCGGACATGTCGGCGGCAGGGCAACTTTGGCCCGTGGTCGTGGGGGCGACCCTATAGTCGTCGGACATGACGGTGGCGGGCCAATCTAATCCCGGGGTCGTGGGGACGACCCTATAGTCGTCGGACATGTCTGCAGCTGGCCAACCTAGTCCCGGGCCGTGGGGACGACCCTATAGTCGTCGGACAAGTCGGCGGCGGGCCAACCTAGTCCCGGGGTCGTGGAGACGACCCTATAGACGTCGGACATGTCGGCGGCGGGCCAACCTAGTCCCGGGGTCGTGGGGACGACCATATAGTCGTCGGACATGTCGGCGGCAGATCATCTTTGGCCCGTGGTCGCGGGGACGACCCTATAGTCGTCGGACATGTCGGCGGCTGGCCAAACTAGTCCCGGGGTCGTGGAGACGACCCTATAGTCGTCGGGCAAGTCGGCGGCGGGCCAACCTAGTCCCGGGGTCGTGGGGACGACCCTATAGTCGTCGGACATGTTGGCGGCTGGCCAGCTTTGGCCCGGGGTAGTGGGGTCGACCCTATAATCGTCGGACATGTCGGCGGCAGGGCAACTTTGGCCCGTGGTCGCGGGGACGACCCTATAGTCGTCGGACATGTCGGCGGCTGGCCAACCTAGTCGCGGGATCGTGGGGACGACCCTATAGTCGTCGGACATGTCGGCGGCTGGCCAACCTTGGCCCGCGGTCGTGGGGAGTATACCCTACAGTCGTCGGACATGTCGGCGGCGGGCCAACCTAGTCCCGGGGTCGTGGGGACGACCCTATAGTCGTTGGACAAGTCGGCGGCGGGGCAACCTAGTCCCGGGGTCGTGGGGACGACCCTATAGTCGTCGGACATGTTGGCGGCTGGCCAGCTTTGGCCCGGGGTAGTGGGGACGACCCTATAGTCGTCGGACATGTCGGCGGCAGGGCAACTTTGGCCCGTGGTCGTGGGGACGACCCTATTGTCGTTGGACATGACTGTGGCGGGCCAATCTAGTCCCGGGGTCGTGGGGACGACCCTATTGTCGTCGGACATGTCGGCGGCTGGCCAACCTAGTCGCGGGATCGTGGGGCCGACCCTATAGTCGTCGGACATGTCGGCGGCAGGGCATATTTGGCCCGTGATCGCGGGGACGACCCTATAGTCGTCGGACATGTCGGCGGCTGGCCAACCTATTCCCGAGGTCGTGGAGACGACCCTATAGTCGTCGGACAAGTCGGCGGCGGGCCAACCTAGTCCCGGGGTCGTGGGGACGACCCTATAGTCGTTGGACAAGTCGGCGGCGGGCCAACCTAGTCCCGGTGTCGTGGGGACGACCCTATAGTCGTCGGATATGTTGGCGGCTGGCCAGCTTTGGCCCGGGGTAGTGGGGACGACCCTATAGTCGTCGGACATGTCGGCGGCAGGGCAACTTTGGCCCGTGGTCGTGGGGACGACCCTATAGACGTCGGACATGTCGGCGGCGGGCCAACCTATTCCCGGGGTCGTGGGGACGACCCTACAGTCGTCGGACATGTCGGCGGCAGGGCAACTTTGGCCCGTGGTCGTGGAGGGGACCCTATAGTCGTCGGACATGACGGTGGCGGGCCAATCTAGTCCCGGGGTCATGGGGACGACCCTATAGTCGTCGGACATGTCTGCGGCTGGCCAACCTAGTCCAGGGCCGTGGGGACGACCCTATAGACGTCGGACAAGTCGGCGGCGGGCCAACCTAGTCCCGGGGACGTGGGGACGACCCTATAGTCGTCGGACATGACGGTGGCGGGCCAATCTAATCCCGGGGTCGTGGGGACGACCCTATAGTCGTCGGACATGTCTGCGGCTGGCCAACCTAGTCCCGGGCCGTGGGGACGACCCTATAGTCGTCGGAAAAGTCGGCGGCGGGCCAACCTAGTCCCGGGGTCGTGGGGACGACCCTATAGTCGTTGGACAAGTCGGCGGCGGGCCAACCTAGTCCCGGGGTCGTGGGGACGACCCTATAGTCGTCGGACATGTTGGCGGCTGGCCAGCTTTGGCCCGGGGTAGTGGGGACGACCCTATAGTCGTCGGACATGTCGGCGGCAGGGCAACTTTGGCCCGTGGTCGTGGGGATGACCCTATAGACGTCGGACATGTCGGCGGCGGGCCAACCTAGTCCCGGGTTCGTGGGGACGACCCTATAGTCGTCGGACATGTCGGCGGCAGGGCAACATTGGCCCGTGGTCGTGGAGGCGACCCTATAGTCGTCGGACATGACGGTGGCGGGCCAATCTAGTCCCGGGGTCGTGGAGACGACCCTATAGTCGTCGGACAAGTCGGCGGCGGGCCAACCTAGTCCCGGAGTCGTGGGGACGACCCTATATTCGTCGGACATGACGGTGGCGGGCCAATCTAGTCCCGGGGTCGTTGGGACGACCCTATAGTCGTCGGACTAGTCGGCGGCGGGCCAACCTAGTCCCGGGGTCGTGGGGACGACTCTATAGTCGTCGGACAAGTCGGCGGCGGGCCAACCTAGTCCCGGGGTCGTGGAGACGACCCTATAGACGTCGGACATATCGGAGGCGGGCCAATCTAGTCCCGGGGTCGTTGGGACGACCCTATAGTCGTCGGACATGACGGTGGCGGGCCAATCTAGTCCCGGGGTCGTTGGGACGACCCTATAGTCGTCGGACTAGTCGGCGGCGGGCCAACCTAGTCCCGGGGTCGTGGAGACGACCCTAAAGTCGTCGGACAAGTCGGCGGCGGGCCAACCTAGTCCCGGGGTCGTGGGGACGACCCTATAGTCGTTGGACAAGTCGGCGGCGGGCCAACCTAGTCCCGGGGTCGTGGGGACGACCCTATAGTCGTCGGACATGTCGGCGGCAGGGCATCTTTGGCCCGTGGTCGCGGGGACGACCCTATAGTCGTCGGACATGCCGGCGGCAGGCCAACCTAGTCCCGGGGTCGTAGAGACGACCCTATAGTCGTCGGACATGTCGGCGGCGGGCCAACCTAGTCCCGGGGTCGTGGGGACGACCCTATAGTCGTCGGACATGTCGGCGGCAGGGCATCTTTGGCCCGTGGTCGCGGGGACGAACCTATAGTCGTCGGACGTGTCGGCGGCAGACCAACCTAGTCCCGGGGTCGTGGAGACGACCCTAAAGTCGTCGGACAAGTCGACGGCGGGCCAACCTAGTCCCGGGGTCGTGGGGACGTCCCTATAGTCGTTGGACAAGTCGGCGGCGGGCCAACCTAGTCCCGGGGTCGTGGGGACGACCCTATAGTCGTCGGACATGTTGGCGGCTGGCCAGCTTTGGCCCGGGGTAGTGGGGACGACCCTATAGTCGTCGGACATGACGGTGGCGGGCCAATCTACTCCCGGGGTCGTGGGGACGACCCTATAGTCGTCGGACATGTCTGCGGCTGGCCAACCTAGTCCCGGGCCGTGGAGACGACCCTATAGACGTGGGACATGTCGGCGGCGGGCCAACCTAGTCCCGGGTTCGTGGGGACGACCCTATAGTCGTTGGACAAGTCGGCGGCGGGCCAACCTAGTCCCGGGGTCGTGGGGACGACCCTATAGTCGTTGGACAAGTCGGCGGCGGGCCAACCTAGTCCCGGGGTCGTGGGGACGACCCTATAGTCGTCGGACATGTTGGCGGCTGGCCAGCTTTGGCCCGGGGTAGTGGGGACGACCCTATAGTCGTCGGACATGACGGTGGCGGGCCAATCTACTCCCGGGGTCGTGGGGACGACCCTATAGTCGTCGGACATGTCTGCGGCTGGCCAACCTAGTCCCGGGCCGTGGGGACGACCCTATAGACGTCGGACATGTCGGCGGCGGGCCAACCTAGTCCCGGGTTCGTGGGGACGACCCTATAGTCGTCGGACATTTCGGCGGCTGGCCAACCTAGTCCCGAGGTCGTGGAGACGACCCTATAGTCGTCGGACAAGTCGGCGGCGGGCCAACCTAGTCCCGGGGTCGTGGGGACGACCCTATAGTCGTTGGACAAGTCGGCGGCGGGCCAACCTAGTCCCGGGGTCGTGGGGACGACCCTATAGTCGTCGGACATGTTGGCGGCTGGCCAGCTTTGGCCCGGGGTAGTGGGGACGACCCTATAGTCGTCGGACATGTCGGCGGCAGGGCAACTTTGGCCCGTGGTCGTGGGGACGACCCTATAGACGTCGGACATGTCGGCGGGGGGCCAACCTAGTCCCGGGGGTCGTGGGGACGACCCTATAGTCGTCGGACATGTCGGCGGCAGGGCAACTTTGGCCCGTGGTCGTGGAGGCGACCCTATAGTCGTCGGACATGACGGTGGCGGGCCAATCTAGTCCCGGGGTCGTGGAGACGACCCTATAGACGTCGGACATATCGGTGGCGGGCCAATCTAGTCCCGGGGTCGTTGGGACGACCCTATAGTCGTCGGACATGACGGTGGCGGGCCAATCTAGTCCCGGGGTCGTGGGGACGACCCTATAGTCGTCGGACATGTCTGCGGCTGGCCAACCTAGTCCCGGGCCGTGGGGACGACCCTATAGACGTCGGACATGTCGGCGGCGGGCCAACCTAGTCCCGGGGTCGTGGGGACGACCCTATAGTCGTCGGACATGTCGGCGGCAGGGCATCTTTGGCCCGTGGTCGCGGGGACGACCCTATAGTCGTCGGACATGTCGGCGGCAGGGCAACTTTGGCCCGTGGTCGTGGGGGCGACCCTATAGTCGTCGGACATGACGGTGGCGGGCCAATCTAGTCCCGGGGTCGTGGGGACGACCCTATAGTCGTCGGACATGTCTGCGGCGGGCCAACCTAGTCCCAGGCCGTGGGGACGACCCTATAGTCGTCGGACATGTCGGCGGCAGGGCATCTTTGGCCCGTGGTCGCGGGGACGACCCTATAGTCGTCGGACATGTCGGCGGCTGGCCAACCTAGTCCCGGGGTCGTGGAGACGACCCTATAGTCGTCGGACAAGTCGGCGGCGGACCAACCTAGTCCCGGGGTAGTAGGGACGACGCTATAGTCGTCAGACAAGTCGGCGGCGGCCAATCTAGTCCCGGGGTCGTGGGGACGACCCTATAGTCGTCGGACATGTCGGCGGCAGGGCAACTTTGGCCCGTGGTCGTGGGGACGACCCTATTGTCGTCGGACATGACGGTGGCGGGCCAATCTAGTCCCGGGGTCGTGGGGACGACCCTATTGTCGTCGGACATGTCGGCGGCTGGCCAACCTAGTCGCGGGATCGTGGGGACGACCCTATAGTCGTCGGATATGTCGGCGGCGGGCCAACGTATGCCCAGTGTCGTAGGCACGAAGCTATATTCGTCGGACATGACGGCGGCGGGCCAACCTAGTCCCGGGGTCGTGGGGACGACCCTATAGTCGTCGGACAAGTCGGCGGCGGGCCAACCTACTCCCGGGGTCGTGGGGACGACCCTATAGTCGTCGGAAAAGTCGGCGGCGGGCCAACCTAGACCCGGGGTCGTGGGGACGACCCTATAGTCGTCGGACATGTCGGCGGCAGGGCAACTTTGGCCCGTGGTCGTGGGGGCGACCCTATAGTCGTCGGACATGACGGTGGCGGGCCTATCTAGTCCCGGGGTCGTGGGGACGACCCTATAGTCGTCGGACATGTCTGCGGCTGGCCAACCTAGTCCCGGGCCGTGGGGACGACCCTATAGTCGTCGGACAAGTCGGCGGCGGGCCAACCTAGTCCCGGGGTCGTGGAGACGACCCTATAGACGTCGGACATGTCGGCGGCGGGCCAACCTAGTCCCGGGGTCGTGGGGACGACCCTATAGTCGTCGGACATGTCGGCGGCAGGGCATCTTTGGCCCGTGGTCGCGGGGACGACCCTATAGTCGTCGGACATGTCGGCGGCGGGCCAACCTAGTCCCGGGGTCGTGGGGACGACCCTATAGTGGTCGGACATGTTGGCGGCTGGCCAGCTTTTGCCCGGGGTAGTGGGGACGACCCTATAGTCGTCGGACAAGTCGGCGGCGGTCCAACCTACTCCCGGGGTCGTGGGGACGACCCTATAGTCGTCGGAAAAGTCGACGGCGGGCCAACCTAGACCCGGGGTCGTGGGGACGACCCTATAGTCGTCAGACAAGTCGGTGGCGGGCCAATCTAGTCCCGGGGTCGTGGGGACGACCCTATAGTCGTCGGACATGTCTGCGGCTGGCCAACCTAGTCCCGGGCCGTGTGGACGACCCTATAGTCGTCGGACAAGCCGGCGGCGGGCCAACCTAGTCCCGGGGTCGTGGAGACGACCCTATAGACGTCGGACATGTCGGCGGCGGGCCAACCTTGTCCAGGGGTCGTGGGGACGACCCTATAGTCGTCGGACAAGTCGTCGGCGGGCCAACCTAGTCCCGGCGTCGTGGAGACGACCCTATAGTCGTCGGACATGACGGTGGCGGGCCAATCTAGTCCCGGGCCGTGGGGACGACCCTATAGACGTCGGACATGTCTGCGGCTGGCCAACCTAGTCCCGGGCCGTGGGGACGACCCTATAGTCGTCGGACAAGTCGGCGGCGGTCCAACCTACTCCCGGGGTCGTGGGGACGACCCTATAGTCGTCGGAAAAGTCGACGGCGGGCCAACCTAGACCCGGGGTCGTGGGGACGACCCTATAGTCGTCAGACAAGTCGGTGGCGGGCCAATCTAGTCCCGGGGTCGTGGGGACGACCCTATAGTCGTCGGACATGTCTGCGGCTGGCCAACCTAGTCCCGGGCCGTGTGGACGACCCTATAGTCGTCGGACAAGCCGGCGGCGGGCCAACCTAGTCCCGGGGTCGTGGAGACGACCCTATAGACGTCGGACATGTCGGCGGCGGGCCAACCTTGTCCAGGGGTCGTGGGGACGACCCTATAGTCGTCGGACAAGTCGTCGGCGGGCCAACCTAGTCCCGGCGTCGTGGAGACGACCCTATAGTCGTCGGACATGACGGTGGCGGGCCAATCTAGTCCCGGGCCGTGGGGACGACCCTATAGACGTCGGACATGTCTGCGGCTGGCCAACCTAGTCCCGGGCCGTGGGGACGACCCTATAGTCGTCGGACAAGTCGGCGGCGGGCCAACCTAGTCCCGGGGTCGTGGAGACGACCCTATAGACGTCGGACATGTCGGCGGCGGGCCAACCTAGTCCCGGGGTCGTGGAGACGACCCTATAGACGTCGGACATGTCGGCGGCGGGCCAACCTAGTCCCGGGGTCGTGGAGACGACCCTATAGACGTCGGACATGTCGGCGGCGGGCCAACCTAGTCCCGGGGTCGTGGGGACGACCCTATAGTCGTCGGACATGTCGGCGGCAGGGCATCTTTGGCCCGTGGTCGCGGGGACGACCCTATAGTCGTCGGACATGACGGTGGCGGGCCAATCTAGTCCCGGGGTCGTGGGGACGACCCTATAGTCGTCGGACATGTCGGCGGCGGGCCAACCTAGTCCCGGGGTCGTGGGGACGACCCTATAGTCGTCGGACATGTCTGCGGCTGGCCAACCTAGTCCCGGGCCGTGGGGACGACCCTATAGTCGTCGGACAAGTCGGCGGCGGGCCAACCTAGTCCCGGGGTCGTGGAGACGACCCTATAGACGTCGGACATGTCGGCGGCGGGCCAACCTAGTCCCGGGGTCGTGGAGACGACCCTATAGACGTCGGACATGTCGGCGGCGGGCCAACCTAGTCCCGGGGTCGTGGGGACGACCCTATAGTCGTCGGACATGTCGGCGGCAGGGCATCTTTGGCCCGTGGTCGCGGGGACGACCCTATAGTCGTCGGATATGTCGGCGGCTGGCCAACCTAGTCCCGGGGTCGTGGGGACGACTCTATAGTCGTCGGACAAGTCGGCGGCGGGCCAACCTAGTCCCGGGGTCGTGGAGACGACCCTATAGACGTCGGACATGACGGAGGCGGGCCAATCTAGTCCCGGGGTCGTTGGGACGACCCTATAGTCGTCGGACATGACGGTGGCGGGCCAATCTAGTCCCGGGGTCGTTGGGACGACCCTATAGTCGTCGGACTAGTCGGCAGCGGGCCAACCTAGTCCCGGGGTCGTGGGGACGACTCTATAGTCGTCGGACAAGTCGGCGGCGGGCCAACCTAGTCCCGGGGTCGTGGGGACGACCCTATAGTCGTCGGACATGTCGGCGGCAGGGCATCTTTGGCCCGTGGTCGCGGGGACGACCCTATAGTCGTCGGACATGTCGGCGGCAGGGCAACTTTGGCCCGTGGTCGTGGGGGCGACCCTATAGTCGTCGGACATGTCGGCGGCGGGCCAACCTAGTCCCGGGGTCGTGGGGACGACCCTATAGTCGTCGGACATGTCGGCGGCAGGGCAACTTTGGCCCGTGGTCGTGGGGACGACCCTATAGACGTCGGACATGTCGGCGGGGGGCCAACCTAGTCCCGGGGGTCGTGGGGACGACCCTATAGTCGTCGGACATGTCGGCGGCAGGGCAACTTTGGCCCGTGGTCGTGGAGGCGACCCTATAGTCGTCGGACATGACGGTGGCGGGCCAATCTAGTCCCGGGGTCGTGGGGACGACCCTATAGTCGTCGGACATGTCTGCGGCTGGCCAACCTAGTCCCGGGCGGTGGGGACGACCCTATAGACGTCGGACATGTCGGCGGCGGGCCAACCTAGTCCCGGGGTCGTGGGGACGACCCTATAGTCGTCGGACATGTCTGCGGCTGGCCAACCTAGTCCCGGGCGGTGGGGACGACCCTATAGTCGTCGGACATGACGGTGGCGGGCCAATCTAGTCCCGGAGTCGTGGGGACGACCCTATAGTCGTCGGACATGTCTGCGGCGGGCCAACCTAGTCCCGGGCCGTGGGGACGACCCTATAGTCGTCGGACATGTCGGCGGCAGGGCATCTTTGGCCCGTGGTCGCGGGGACGACCCTATAGTCGTCGGACATGTCGGCGGCAGGGCAACTTTGGCCCGTGGTCGTGGGGACGACCCTATTGTCGTCGGACATGACGGTGGCGGGCCAATCTAGTCCCGGGGTCGTGAGGACGACCCTATTGTCGTCGAACATGTCGGCGGCTGGCCAACCTACTCCCGGGGTCGTGGGGACGACCCTATAGTCGTCGGAAAAGTCGGCGGCGGGCCAACCTAGACCCGGGGTCGTGGGGACGACCCTATAGTCGTCGGACATGTCGGCGGCAGGGCAACTTTGGCCCGTGGTCGTGGGGGCGACCCTATAGTCGTCGGACATGACGGTGGCGGGCCAATCTAGTCCCGGGGTCGTGGGGACGACCCTATAGTCGTCGGACATGTCTGCGGCTGGCCAACCTAGTCCCGGGCCGTGGGGACGACCCTATAGTCGTCGGACAAGTCGGCGGCGGGCCAACCTAGTCCCGGGGTCGTGGAGACGACCCTATAGACGTCGGACATGTCGGCGGCGGGCCAACCTAGTCCCGGGGTCGTGGGGACGACCCTATAGTCGTCGGACATGTCGGCGGCAGGGCATCTTTGGCCCGTGGTCGCGGGGACGACCCTATAGTCGTCGGACATGTCGGCGGCTGGCCAACCTAGTCCCGGGGTCGTGGAGACGACCCTATAGTAGTCGGACAAGTCGGCGGCGGGCCAACCTAGTCCCGGGGTCGTGGGGACGACCCTATAGTGGTCGGACATGTTGGCGGCTGGCCAGCTTTTGCCCGGGGTAGTGGGGACGACCCTATAGTCGTCGGACAAGTCGGCGGCGGTCCAACCTACTCCCGGGGTCGTGGAGACGACCCTATAGTCGTCGGAAAAGTCGACGGCGGGCCAACCTAGACCCGGGGTCGTGGGGACGACCCTATAGTCGTCGGACATGTCGGCGGCAGGGCAACTTTGGCCCGTGGTCGTGGGGGCGACCCTATAGTCGTCGGACATGACGGTGGCGGGCCAATCTAGTCCCGGGGTCGTGGGGACGACCCTATAGTCGTCGGACATGTCTGCGGCTGGCCAACCTAGTCCCGGGCCGTGGGGACGACCCTATAGTCGTCGGACAAGTCGGCGGCGGGCCAACCTAGTCCCGGGGTCGTGGAGACGACCCTATAGACGTCGGACATGTCGGCGGCGGGCCAACCTAGTCCCGGGGTCGTGGGGACGACCCTATAGTCGTCGGACATGTCGGCGGCAGGGTATCTTTGGCCCGTGGTCGCGGGGACGACCCTATAGTCGTCGGACATGTCGGCGGCTGGCCAACCTAGTCCCGGGGTCGTGGAGACGACCCTATAGTAGTCGGACAAGTCGGCGGCGGGCCAACCTAGTCCCGGGGTCGTGGGGACGACCCTATAGTGGTCGGACATGTTGGCGGCTGGCCAGCTTTTGCCCGGGGTAGTGGGGACGACCCTATAGTCGTCGGACAAGTCGGCGGCGGTCCAACCTACTCCCGGGGTCGTGGGGACGACCCTATAGTCGTCGGAAAAGTCGACGGCGGGCCAACCTAGACCCGGGGTCGTGGGGACGACCCTATAGTCGTCAGACAAGTCGGTGGCGGGCCAATCTAGTCCCGGGGTCGTGGGGACGACCCTATAGTCGTCGGACATGTCTGCGGCTGGCCAACCTAGTCCCGGGCCGTGGGGACGACCCTATAGTCGTCGGACAAGCCGGCAGCGGGCCAACCTAGTCCCGGGGTCGTGGAGACGACCCTATAGACGTCGGACATGTCGGCGGCGGGCCAACCTTGTCCAGGGGTCGTGGGGACGACCCTATAGTCGTCGGACAAGTCGTCGGCGGGCCAACCTAGTCCCGGCGTCGTGGAGACGACCCTATAGTCGTCGGACATGACGGTGACGGGCCAATCTAGTCCCGGGCCGTGGGGACGACCCTATAGACGTCGGACATGTCGGCGGCGGGTCAACCTAGTCCCGGGTTCGTGGGGACGACCCTATAGTCGTCGGACATGTCGGCGGCAGGGCATCTTTGGTCCGTGGTCGCGGGGACGACCCTATAGTCGTCGGACATGTCGGCGGCTGGCCAACCTAGTCCCAGGGTCGTGGAGACGACCCTATAGTCGTCGGACAAGTCGGCGGCGGGCCAACCGAGTCCCGGGGTCGTGGGGACGACCCTATAGTCGTCGGACATGTTGGCGGCTGGCCAGCTTTGGCCCGGGGTAGTGGGGACGACCCTATAATCGTCGGACATGTCGGCGGCAGGGCAACTTTGGCCCGTGGTCGCGGGGACGACCCTATAGTCGTCGGACATGTCGGCGGCTGGCCAACCTAGTCGCGGGATCGTGGGGACGACCCTATAGTCGTCGGACATGTCGGCGGCGGGCCAACGTATGCCCAGGGTCGTAGGCACGAACCTATAGTCGTCGGACAAGTCGGCGGCGGGCCAACCTAGTCCCGGGGTCGTGGGGACGACCCTATAGTCGTCGGACATGTCGGCGGCAGGGCATCTTTGGCCCGTGGTCGCGGGGACGACCCTATAGTCGTCGGACATGTCGGCGGCGGGCCAACCTAGTCCCGGGGTCGTGGGGACGACCCTATAGTCGTCGGAAAAGTCGACGGCGGGCCAACCTAGACCCGGGGTCGTGAGGACGACCCTATAGTCGTCAGACAAGTCGGTGGCGGGCCAATCTAGTCCCGGGGTCGTGGGGACGACCCTATAGTCGTCGGAAAAGTCGACGGCGGGCCAACCTAGACCCGGGGTCGTGGGGACGACCCTATAGTCGTCAGACAAGTCGGTGGCGGGCCAATCTAGTCCCGGGGTCGTGGGGACGACCCTATAGTCGTCGGACATGTCTGCGGCTGGCCAACCTAGTCCCGGGCCGTGGGGACGACCCTATAGTCGTCGGACAAGCCGGCGGCGGGCCAACCTAGTCCCGGGGTCGTGGAGACGACCCTATAGACGTCGGACATGTCGGCGGCGGGCCAACCTTGTCCAGGGGTCGTGGGGACGACCCTATAGTCGTCGGACAAGTCGTCGGCGGGCCAACCTAGTCCCGGCGTCGTGGAGACGACCCTATAGTCGTCGGACATGTCGGCGGCTGGCCAACCTAGTCCCGGGGTCGTGGAGACGACCCTATAGTCGTCGGACATGTCGGCGGCAGGGCAACTTTCGCCCGTGGTCGTGGGGACGACCCTATAGTCGTCGGACATGTCGGCGGCTGGCCAACCTAGTCCCGGGGTCGTGGAGACGATCCTATAGTCGTCGGACAGGTCGGCGGCGGGCCAACCTCGTCCCGGGGTCGTGGGGACGACCCTATAGTCGTCGGGCAAGTCGGCGGCGGGCCAACCTAGTCCCGGGGTCGTGGGGACGACTCTATAGTCGTCGGACATGTTGGCGTCTGGCCAGCTTTGGCCCGGTGTCGTGGGGACGACCCTATAGTCGTCGGACATGTTGGCGGCTGGCCAGCTTTGGCCCGGGGTCGTGGGGACGACCCTATAGTCGTCGGACAAGTCGGCGGGGGGCCAACATAGTCCCGGGGTCGTGGAGACGACCCTATAGACGTCGGACATGTCGGCGGCGGGCCAACCTAGTCCCGGGGTCGTGGGGACGACCCTATAGTCGTCGGACGTGACGGTGTCGGGGCAATCTAGGCCCGGGGTCGTGGGGACGACCCTATAGTCGTCGGACAAGTCGGCGGCGGGCCAACCTAGTCCCGGGGTCGTGGGGACGACGCTATAGTCGTCGGACATGTCGGCGGCAGAGCAACTTTGGCCCGTGGTCGTGGGGACGACCCTATAGTCGTCGGACATGTCGGTGACAGGGCAACCTAGTCCCGGGTTCGTGGGGACGACGCTATAGTCGTCGGACGGGACGGTGTCGGGGCAATCGAGCCCCGGGGTCGAGGGGACGACCCTATAGACGTCGGACATGTCGGCGTCTGGCCAACCTAGTCCCGGGGTGGTAGGGACGACCCAATAGTCGTCGGACAAGTCGGCGGCGGGCCAACCTAGTCCCGGGGTCGTGGGGACGATCCTATAATCGTCGGACAAGTCGGCGGCGGGCCAACCTAGTCCCGGGGTCGTGGAGACGGCCCTATAGTCGTCGGACATGACGGTGGCGGGCCAATCTAGTCCCGGGGTCGTGGGGACGACCCTATAGTCGTCGGACATGTCGGTGGCTGGGCAACTTTGGCCAGTGGTCGTGGGGACGACCCTATAGTCGTCGGACATGTCGGCGGCAGGGCAACTTTTGCCCGTGGTCGTGGGGACGACCCTATACTCGTCGGACATGTCGGCGGCTGGCTGACCTAGTCCCGGGGTCGTGGAGACGACCCTATAGTCGTCGGACATGTCGGCGGCAGGGCAACATTGGCCCGTGGTCGTGGGGACGACCCTATAGTCGTCGGAAATGTCGGTGACTGGCCAACCTAGTCCCGGGGCGTGGAGACGACCCTATAGTCGTCGGACGTGACGGTGTCGGGGCAATCTAGCCCCGGGGTCGAGGGGACGACCCTATAGACGTCGGACAAGTCGGCGGGGAGCCAACCTAGTCCCGGGGTCGTGGGGACGACCCTATAGTCGTCGGACATGTCGGCGGCAGAGCAACTTTGGCCCGTGGTCGTGGGGACGACCCTATAGTCGTCGGACAGGTCGGTGACTGGCCAACCTAGTCCCGGGTTCGTGGGGACGACCCTATAGACGTCGGACATGTCGGCGGCGGGCCAACCTAGTCCCGGGGTCGTGGGGACGACCCTATAGACGTCGGACAAGTCGGCGGGGGGCCAACCTACTCCCGGGGTCGTGGGGACGACCCTATAGTCGTCGGAAAAGTCGGCGCCGCCCAACCTAGACCCGGGGTCGTGGGGACGACTCTATAGTCGTCGGACATGTCGGCGGCAGGGCAACTTTGGCCCGTGGTCGTGGGGACGACCCTATAGTCGTCGGACATGTCGGCGGCAGGGCAACTTTTGCCCGTGGTCGTGGGGACGACCCTATACTCGTCGGACATGTCGGCGGCTGGCTGACCTAGTCCCGGGGTCGTGGAGACGACCCTATAGTCGTCGGACATGTCGGCAGCAGGGCAACATTGGCCCGTGGTCGTGGGGACGACCCTATAGTCGTCGGAAATGTCGGTGACTGGCCAACCTAGTCCCGGGGCGTGGAGACGACCCTATAGTCGTCGGACATGTCGGCGGCAGAGCAACTTTGGCCCGTGGTCGTGGGGACGTCCCTATACTCGTCGGACATGTCGGCGGCTGGCTGATCTAGTCCCGGGGTCGTGGAGACGACCCTATAGTCGTCGGACATGACGGTGGCGGGCCAATCTAGTCCCGGGGTCGTGAGGACGACCCCATAGTCGTCGGACATGACGGTGGCGGGCCAATCTAGCCCCGGGGTCGTGGGGGCGACCCTATAGACGTCGGACATGTCGGCGGCGGGCCAACCTACTCCCGCGGTCGTGGGGACGACCCTATAGTCGTCGGAAAAGTCGGCGGCGGGCCAATCTAGTCCCGGGGTCGTGGGGACGACCCTATAGTCGTCGGACATGTCGGCGGCTGGGCAACTTTGGCCAGTGGTCGTGGGGACGACCCTATAGTCGTCGGACATGTCGGCGGCAGGGCAACTTTTGCCCGTGGTCGTGGGGACGACCCTATAGTCGTCGGAAAAGTCGGCGGCGGGCCAATCTAGTCCCGGGGTCGTGGGGACGACCCTATAGACGTCGGACATGTCGGCGGCGGGCCAACCTAGTCCCGGGGTCGTGGGGACGACCCTATAGTCGTCGGACATGACGGTGGCGGGCCAATCTAGTCCCGGGGTCGTGAGGACGACCCCATAGTCGGCGGACATGACGGTGGCGGGCCAATCTAGCCCCGGGGTCGTGGGGGCGACCCTATAGACGTCGGACATGTCGGCGGCGGGCCAACCTAGTCCCGGGGTCGTGGGGACGACCCTATAGTCGTCGGACATGTCGGCGGCAGGGCAACTTTGGCCCGTGGTCGTGGGGACGACCCTATAGTCGTCGGACATGTCGGCGGCTGGGCAACTTTGGCCTGTGGTCGTGGGGACGACCCTATAGTCGTCGGACATGTCGGCGGCGGGCCAATCTAGTCCCGGGGTCGTGGGGACGACCCTATAGACGTCGGACATGTCGGCGGCGGGCCAACCTAGTCCCGGGGTCGTGGGGACGACCCTATAGTCGTCGGACATGACGGTGGCGGGCCAATCGAGTCTCGGGGTCGTGGGGACGACCCTATAGTCGTCGGACATGTCCGCGGCTGGGCAACTTTGGCCAGTGGTCGTGGGGACGACCCTATAGTCGTCGGACATGTCGGTGACTGGCCAACCTAGTCCCGGGGTCGTGGAGACGACCCTATAGTCGTCGGACATGTCGGTGACTGGCCAACCTAGTCCCGGGGTCGTGGAGACGACCCTATAGTCGTCGGACAAGTCGGCGGCGGGCCAACCTAGTCCCGGGGTCGTGGGGACGACCCTATAGTCGTCGGACATGACGGTGCCGGGGCAATCTAGCCCCGGGGTCGTGGGGACGACCCTATAGACGTCGGACATGTCGGCGGCGGGCCAACCTAGTCCCGGGGTCGTGGGGACGACCCTATAGTCGTCGGACATGTCTGCGGCTGGGCAACTTTGGCCAGTGGTCGTGGGGACGACCCTATAGTCGTCGGACAAGTCGGCGGCGGGCCAACGTAGTCCCGGGGTCGTGGGGACGACCGTATAGTCGTCGGACATGACGGTGGCGGGCCAATCTAGTCCCGGGGTCGTGGGGACCACCCTATAGTCGTCGGACATGTCGGCGGCTGGCCAACTTTGGACCGGGGCGTGGGGACGACCCTATAGTCGTCGGACATGTCGGCGTCGGGCCAACCTAGTCCCGGGGTCGTGGGGACGACCCTATAGTCGTCGGACATGTCGGCGGCAGGGCAACTTTGGCCCGTGGTCGTGGGGACGACCCTATAGTCGTCGGACATGTCGGCGGCTGGGCAACTTTGGCCTGTGGTCGTGGGGACGACCCTATAGTCGTCGGACATGTCGGCGACTGGCCACCCTAGTCCCGGGGTCGTGGGGACGACCCTATAGTCGTCGGACAAGTCGACGGCGGGCCAACCTAGTCCCTGGGCCTTGGGGACGACCCTATAGTCGTCGGACAAGTCGGCGGCAGGGCAACTTTGGCCCGTGGTCGTGGGGACGACCCTATAGTCGTCGGACAAGTCGGCGGCGGGCCAACCTAGTCCCGGGGTCGTGGAGACGACCCTATAGTCGTCGGACATCACGGTGGCGGGCCAATCTAGTCCCGGGGTCGTGGGGATGACCCTATAGTCGCCGGACATGTCTGCGGCTGGGCAACTTTGGCCAGTGGTCGTGGGGACGACCCTATAGTCGTCGGACAAGTCGGCGGCGGGCCAACCTAGTCCCGGGGTCGTGGGGACGACCGTATAGTCGTCGGACATGACGGTGGCGGGCCAATCTAGTCCCGGGGTCGTGGGGACGACCCTATAGTCGTCGGACATGTCGGTGACTGGCCAACCTAGTCCCGGGGTCGTGGAGACGACCCTATCGTCGTCGGACATGTCGGTGACTGGCCAACCTAGTCCCGGGGTCGTGGAGACGACCCTATAGTCGTCGGACATGTCTGCGGCTGGGCAACTTTGGCCAGTGGTCGTGGGGACGACCCTATAGTCGTCGGACAAGTCGGCGGCGGGCCAACCTAGTCCCGGGGTCGTGGGGACGACCGTATAGTCGTCGGACATGACGGTGGCGGGCCAATCTAGTCCCGGGGTCGTGGGGACGACCCTATAGTCGTCGGACATGACGGTGCCGGGGCAATCTAGCCCCAGGGTCGTGGGGACGACCCTATAGACGTCGGACATGTCGGCGGCGGGCCAACCTAGTCCCGGGGTCGTGGGGACGACCCTATAGTAGTCGGACATGTCTGCGGCTGGGCAACTTTGGCCAGTGGTCGTGGGGACGACCCTATAGTCGTCGGACAAGTCGGCGGCGGGCCAACGTAGTCCCGGGGTCGTGGGGACGACCGTATAGTCGTCGGACATATCGGCGGCCGGGCAACTTTGGCCCGTGGTCGTGGGGACGGCCCTATAGTCGTCGGATATGTCGGCGGCTGGGCAAATTTGGCCCGTGTTCGTGGGGACGACCCTAGAGTCGTCGGACATGACGGTGGCGGGCCAATCGAGTCCCGGGGTCGTGGGGACGACCCTATAGTCGTCGGACATGACGGCGGCTGGGCAACTTTGGCCCGTGGTGGTGGGGACGGCCCTATAGTCGTCGGACATGTCGGCGGCGGGCCAACGTAGGCCCAGGGTCGTGGGGACGGCCCGACAGTCGTCGGACATGACGGTGGCGAGCCAACGTGGGCCCAGGGTCGTGGGGATGACCCTATAGTCGTCGGACATATCGGCGGCTGGGCAGCTTTGGCCCGTGGTCGTGGGGACGGCCCTATAGTCGTCGGATATGCCAGCGGCTGGGCAACTTTGGCCCGTGGTCGTGGGGACGACCCCATAGTCGTCGGACATGTCGGCGGCTGGCCAACTTTGGCCCGTGGCCGTGGGGACGACCCTTTAGTCGTCGGACATGTCGGCGGCGGGCCAATCTAGTCCCGGGGTGGTGGGGACGACCCTATAGTCGTCGGACATGACGGCGGCTGGGCAACTTTGGCCCGTGGTGGTGGGGACGACCCTACAGTCGTCGGACATGTCGGCGGCTGGGCAACTTTGGCCCGTGGTCGTGGGGACGACCCCATAGTCGTCGGACATGTCGGCGGCTGGCCAACCTAGTCCCGGGTTCGTGGGAACGACCCTATAGTCGTCGGACATGTCGGCGGTTGGCCAACCTAGTCCCGGGTTCGTGGGGACAACCCTATAGTCGTCGGACAAGTCGGCGGCGGGCCAACGTAGTCCCGGGGTCGTGGGGACGACCGTATAGTCGTCGGACATATCGGCGGCCGTGCAACTTTGGCCCGTGGTCGTGGGGACGACCCCATAGTCGTCGGACATGTCGGCGGCTGGCCAACCTAGTCCCGGGTTCGTGGGAACGACCCTATAGTCGTCGGACATGTCGGCGGCTGGCCAACTTTGGCCCGTGGCCGTGGGGACGTCCCTTTAGTCGTCGGACATGTCGGCGGCGGGCCAATCTAGTCCCGGGGTGGTGGGGACGACCCTATAGTCGTCGGACATGACGGCGGCTGGGCAACTTTGGCCCGTGGTGGTGGGGACGACCCTACAGTCGTCGGACATGACGGCGGCTGGGCAACTTTGGCCAGTGGTCGTGGGGACGACCCTATAGTCGTCGGACAAGTCGGCGGCGGGCCAACGTAGTCCCGGGGTCGTGGGGACGACCGTATAGTCGTCGGACATATCGGCGGCCGGGCAACTTTGGCCCGTGGTCGTGGGGACGGCCCTATAGTCGTCGGATATGTCGGCGGCTGGGCAAATTTGGCCCGTGTTCGTGGGGACGACCCTAGAGTCGTCGGACATGACGGTGGCGGGCCAATCGAGTCCCGGGGTCGTGGGGACGACCCTATAGTCGTCGGACATGACGGCGGCTGGGCAACTTTGGCCCGTGGTCGTGGGGACGACCCTATAGTCGTCGGACATGACGGTGGCGAGCCAACCTAATCCCGGGGTCGTGGGGACGACCCTATAGTCGTCGGACATGTCGGCGGCCGGCCAACCTAGACCCGGGGTCGTATTGACGAACCTATAGTCGTCGGACATGTCGGCGGCTGGCCAACCTAGTCCCGGGTTCGTGGGAACGACCCTATAGTCGTCGGACATGTCGGCGGCTGGGCAACTTTGGCCCGTGGTCGTGGGGACGACCCTATATTCGTCGAACATGTCGGCGGCTGGGCAACTGTGGCTCGTGGTCGTGGGGACGACCCTATAGTCGTCGGACATGACGGTGGCGGGCCAACCTAGTCTCGGGTTCGTGGGGACGACCCTATAGTCGTCGGACATGTCGGCGGCTGGCCAATCGAGTCCCGGGGTGGTGGGGACGACCCTATAGTCGTCGGACATGACGGTGGCGGGCCAATCTAGTCCCGGGGTCGTGGGGACGACCCAATAGTCGTCGGACATGTCGGCGGCTGGTCAAATTTGGGCCGGGGTCGAGGGGACGACCCTATAGTCGTCGGACATGTCGGCGGCTAGCCAATCGAGTCCCGGGGTCGTGGGGACGACCCTATAGTCGTCGGACATGACGGCGGCTGGGCAACTTTGGCCCGTGGTGGTGGGGACGACCCTACAGTCGTCGGACATGTCGGCGGCTGGGCAACTTTGGCCCGTGGTCGTGGGGACGACCCCATAGTCGTCGGACATGTCGGCGGCTGGCCAACCTAGTCCCGGGTTCGTGGGAACGACCCTATAGTCGTCGGACATGTCGGCGGTTGGCCAACCTAGTCCCGGGTTCGTGGGGACAACCCTATAGTCGTCGGACAAGTCGGCGGCGGGCCAACGTAGTCCCGGGGTCGTGGGGACGACCGTATAGTCGTCGGACATATCGGCGGCCGGGCAACTTTGGCCCGTGGTCGTGGGGACGACCCCATAGTCGTCGGACATGTCGGCGGCTGGCCAACCTAGTCCCGGGTTCGTGGGAACGACCCTATAGTCGTCGGACATGTCGGCGGCTGGCCAACTTTGGCCCGTGGCCGTGGGGACGTCCCTTTAGTCGTCGGACATGTCGGCGGCGGGCCAATCTAGTCCCGGGGTGGTGGGGACGACCCTATAGTCGTCGGACATGACGGCGGCTGGGCAACTTTGGCCCGTGGTGGTGGGGACGACCCTACAGTCGTCGGACATGACGGCGGCTGGGCAACTTTGGCCAGTGGTCGTGGGGACGACCCTATAGTCGTCGGACAAGTCGGCGGCGGGCCAACGTAGTCCCGGGGTCGTGGGGACGACCGTATAGTCGTCGGACATATCGTCGGCCGGGCAACTTTGGCCCGTGGTCGTGGGGACGGCCCTATAGTCGTCGGATATGTCGGCGGCTGGGCAAATTTGGCCCGTGTTCGTGGGGACGACCCTAGAGTCGTCGGACATGACGGTGGCGGGCCAATCGAGTCCCGGGGTCGTGGGGACGACCCTATAGTCGTCGGACATGACGGCGGCTGGGCAACTTTGGCCCTTGGTCGTGGGGACGACCCTATAGTCGTCGGACATGACGGTGGCGAGCCAACCTAATCCCGGGGTCGTGGGGACGACCCTATAGTCGTCGGACATGTCGGCGGCCGGCCAACCTAGACCCGGGGTCGTATTGACGAACCTATAGTCGTCGGACATGTCGGCGGCTGGCCAACCTAGTCCCGGGTTCGTGGGAACGACCCTATAGTCGTCGGACATGTCGGCGGCTGGGCAACTTTGGCCCGTGGTCGTGGGGACGACCCTATATTCGTCGAACATGTCGGCGGCTGGGCAACTGTGGCTCGTGGTCGTGGGGACGACCCTATAGTCGTCGGACATGACGGTGGCGGGCCAACCTAGTCTCGGGTTCGTGGGGACGACCCTATAGTCGTCGGACATGTCGGCGGCTGGCCAATCGAGTCCCGGGGTGGTGGGGACGACCCTATAGTCGTCGGACATGACGGTGGCGGGCCAATCTAGTCCCGGGGTCGTGGGGACGACCCAATAGTCGTCGGACATGTCGGCGGCTGGTCAAATTTGGGCCGGGGTCGAGGGGACGACCCTATAGTCGTCGGACATGTCGGCGGCTAGCCAATCGAGTCCCGGGGTCGTGGGGACGACCCTATAGTCGTCGGACATGTCGGCGGTTGGCCAACCTAGTCCCGGGTTCGTGGGGACAACCCTATAGTCGTCGGACATGTCGGCGGCTGGCCAACTTTGGCCCGTGGCCGTGGGGACGACCCTTTAGTCGTCGGACATGTCGGCGGTTGGGCAACTGTGGCCCGTGGTCGTGAGGACAACCCTATATTCGTCGGACATGCCGGTGGCGGGCCAACCTAGTCCCGGGTTCGTGGGGACGACCCTATAATCGTCGGACATGTCGGCGGCTGGCCAACCTAGTCCCGGGTTCGTGGGGATCATCCTATAGTCGTCGGACATGTCGCGGCAGGGAAACTTTGCCCCGTGTTCGTGGGGACGACCCTAGATTCGTCGGACATGTCGGTGGCTGGGCAACTTTGGCCCGTGGTCGTGGGGACGACCCTATAATCGTCGGACATGTCGGCGGCTGGGCAACTGTGGCCCGTGGTCGTGGGGACGACCCTATAGTCGTCGGACATGACGGTGGCGGGCCAACCTAGTCCCGGGTTCGTGGGGACAACCCTATATTCGTCGGACATGTCGGCGGCTGGGCAACTGTGGCCCGTGGTCGTGAGGACAACCCTATAGTCGTCGGACATGCCGGTGGCGGGCCAACCTAGTCCCGGGTTCGTGGGGACGATCCTATAATCGCCGGACATGTCGGCGGCTGGCCAACCTAGTCCCGGGTTCGTGGGGACCATCCTATAGTCGTCGGATATGACGGTGGCGGGCCAATCTAGTCCCGGGGTGGTGGGGACGACCCTATAGTCGTCGGACATGACGGCGGCTGGGCAACTTTGGCCCGTGGTCGTGGGGACGACCCCATAGTCGTCGGACATGTCGCGGCTGGGAAACTTTGGCCCGTGTTCGTGGGGACGACCCTAGAGTCGTCGGATACGTCGGCGGCTGGGCAGCATTGGCCCGTGGCCGTGGGGACGTCCTTTTATTCGTCGGACATGTCGGCGGCTGGCCAACTTTGGCCCATGGCCGTGGGGACGTCCCTTTAGTCGTCGGACATGTCGGCGGCGAGCCAATCTAGTCCCGGGGTGGTGGGGACGACCCTATAGTCGTCGGACATGTCGGCGGCTGGACAACTTTGGCCCGTGGTGGTGGGGACGACCCTACAGTCGTCGGACATGTCGGCGGCTGGGCAACTTTGGCCCGTGGTCGTGGGGACGACCCCATAGTCGTCGGACATGTCGGCGGCTGGCCAACTTTGGCCCGTGGCCGTGGGGACAACCCTATAGTCGTCGGAGAAGACGGTGGCGGGCCAACCTATTCCCGGGTTCGTGGGGACAATCCTATAATCGTCGGACATGTCGGCGGCTGGCCAACCTCGTCCCGGGTTCGTGGGGACCATCCTATAGTCGTCGGACATGTCGCGGCTGGGAAACTTTGGCCCGTGCTCGTGGGGACGACCCTAGAGTCGTCGGACATGTCGGCGGCTGGCCAACCTAGTCCCGGGTTCGTGGGGACAACCCTATATTCGACGGACATGTCGGCGGCTGGGCAACTGTGGCCCGTGGTCGTGAGGACAACCCTATAGTCGTCGGACATGCCGGTGGCGGGCCAACCTAGTCCCGGGTTCGTGGGGACGATCCTATAATCGCCGGACATGTCGGCGGCTGGCCAACCTAGTCCCGGGTTCGTGGGGACCATCCTATAGTCGTCGGACATGTCGGCGGCTGGACAACTTTGGCCCGTGGTCGTGGGGACGGCCCTACAGTCGTCGGTCATGTCGGTGGCTGGGCAGCTTTGGCCCGGGGTGGTGGGGACGACCCTATAGTCGTCGGACATGACGGTGGCGGGCCAATCTAGTCCCGGGGACGTGGGGACGACCCTATTGTCGTCGGACATGTCGGCGGCTGGCCAACCTAGTCCCGGGTTTGGGGGGACAACCCTATAGTCGTCGGACATGTCGGCGGCTGGGCAACTGTGGCCCGTGGTCGTGAGGACAACCCTATAGTCGTCGGACAAGACGGTGGCGGGCCAACCTATTCCCGGGTTCGTGGGGACAATCCTATAATCGTCGGACATGTCGGCGGCTGGCCAACCTCGTCCCGGGTTCGTGGGGACCATCCTATAGTCGTCGGACATGTCGCGGCTGGGAAACTTTGGCCCGTGCTCGTGGGGACGACCCTAGAGTCGTCGGACATGACGGTGGCGGGCCAATCTAGTTCCGGGGTCGTGGGGACGACCCTATATTCGTCGGACATGTCGGCGGCGGGCCAACGTAGGCCCAGGGTCGTGGGGACGGCCCGACAGTCGTCGGACATGACGGTGGCGGGCCAACGTAGGCCCAGGGTTGTGGGGATGACCCTATAGTCGTCGGACATATCGGCGGCTGGGCAACTTTGGCCCGTGGTCGTGGGGACGGCCCTATAGTCGTCGGATATGTCGGCGGCTGGGCAGCTTTGGCCCGTGGTCGTGGGGACGACCCCATAGTCGTCGGACATGACGGTGGCGGGCCAACCTAGTCCCGGGTTCGTGGGGACGACCCTATAGTCGTCGGACATGTCGGCGGCTGGTCATCTTTGGGCCGGGGTCGAAGGGACAACACTATAGTCGTCGGACATGTCGGCGGCTGGCCAATCGAGTCCCGGGGTGGTGGAGACGACCCTATAGTCGTCGGACATGACGGTGGCGGGCCAATCTAGTCCCGGGGACGTGGGGACGACCCTATAGTCGTCGGACATGTCGGCGGCTGGCCAACCTATTCCCGGGATCGTGGGGACGACCCTATAGTCGTCGGACATGACGGTGGCGGGCCAATCTAGTCATGGGGTCGTGGGGACGACCCTATAGTCGTCGGACATGTCGGCGGCTGGCCAACCTAGTCCCGGGTTCGTGGGGACAACCCTATAGTCGTCGGACATGTCGGCGGCTGGTCATCTTTGGGCCGGGGTCGAAGGGACGACCCTATAGTCGTCGGACATGTCGGCGGCTGGGCAACTTTGGCCCGTGGTCGTGGGGACGACCCTATATTCGTCGGACATGTCGGCGGCTGGGCAACTGTGGCCCGTGGTCGTGGGGACGACCCTATAGTCGTCGGACATGACGGTGGCGGGCCAACCTAGTCCCGGGTTCGTGGGGACGACCCTATAGTCGTCGGACATGTCGGTGACTGGCCAACCTAGTCCCGGGTTCGTGGGGACGACGCTATAGTCGTCGGACATGTCGGCGGCAGAGCAACTTTGGCCCGTGGTCGTGGGGACGACCCTATAGTCGTCGGACATGTCGATGACTGGCCAACCTAGTCACGGGTTCGTGGGGACGACGCTATAGTCGTCGGACATGTCGGCGAGAGGCCAACCTAGTCCCGGGATCGTGGGGACGATCCTATAGTCGTCGGACAAGTCGGCGGCGAGCCAACCTAGTCCCGGGGTCGTGGAGACGGCCCTATAGTCGTCGGACATGACGGTGGCGGGCCAATCTAGTCCCGGGGTCGTGGAGACGGCCCTATAGTCGTCGGACAAGTCGGCGGCGGGCCAACCTAGTCCCGGGGTCGTGGAGACGGCCCTATAGTCGTCGGACATGACGGTGGCGGGCCAATCTAGTCCCGGGGTCGTGGGGACGACCCTATAGTCGTCGGACATGTCGGCGGCTGTGCAACTTTGGCCAGTGGTCGTGGGGACGACCCTATAGTCGTCGGACATGTTGGCGGCTGGCCAGCTTTGGCCCGGGGTCGTGGGGACGACCCTATAGTCGTCGGACATGTTGGCGGCTGGCCAGCTTTGGCCCGGGGTCGTGGGGACGGCACTATAGTCGTCGGACAAGTCGGCGGCGAGCCAACCTAGTCCCGGGGTCGTGGAGACGGCCCTATAGTCGTCGGACATGACGGTGGCGGGCCAATCTAGTCCCGGGTTCGTGGGGACGACGCTATAGTCGTCGGACATGTCGGCGAGAGGCCAACCTAGTCCCGGGGTGGTAGGGACGACCCAATAGTCGTCGGACAAGTCGGCGGCGGGCCAACCTAGTCCCGGGGTCGTGGGGACGATCCTATAGTCGTCGGACAAGTCGGCGGCGGGCCAACCTAGTCCCGGGGTCGTGGAGACGGCCCTATAGTCGTCGGACAAGTCGGCGGCGGGCCAACCTAGTCCCGGGGTCGTGGAGACGGCCCTATAGTCGTCGGACATGACGGTGGCGGGCCAATCTAGTCCCGGGGTCGTGGGGACGACCCTATAGTCGTCGGACATGTCGGCGGCTGTGCAACTTTGGCCAGTGGTCGTGGGGACGACCCTATAGTCGTCGGACATGTTGGCGGCTGGCCAGCTTTGGCCCGGGGTCGTGGGGACGACCCTATAGTCGTCGGACAAGTCGGCGGGGGGCCAACCTAGTCCCGGGGTCGTGGAGACGACCCTATAGTCGTCGGACAAGTCGGCGGGGGGCCAACCTACTCCCGGGGTCGTGGGGACGACCCTATAGTCGTCGGACATGTCGGCGGCAGGGCAACTTTGTCCCGTGGGCGTGGGGACGACCCTAGAGTCGTGGGACATGTCGGTGACTGGCCAACCTAGTCCCGGGGTCGTGGAGACGACCCTATAGTCGTCGGACAAGTCGGCGGCGGGCCAACCTAGTCCCGGGGTCGTGGGGACGACCCTATAGACGTCGGACATGTCGGCGGCGGGCCAACCTAGTCCCGGGTTCGTGGGGACGACCCAATAGTCGTCGGACGGGACGGTGTCGGGGCAATCGAGCCCCGGGGTCGAGGGGACGACCCTATAGACGTCGGACATGTCGGCGTCTGGCCAACCTAGTCCCGGGGTGGTAGGGACGACCCAATAGTCGTCGGACAAGTCGGCGGCGGGCCAACCTAGTCCCGGGGTCGTGGAGACGGCCCTATAGTCGTCGGACATGACGGTGGCGGGCCAATCTAGTCCCGGGGTCGTGCGGACGACCCTATAGTCGTCGGACATGTCGGCGGCTGTGCAACTTTGGCCAGTGGTCGTGGGGACGACCCTATAGTCGTCGGACATGTTGGCGGCTGGCCAGCTTTGGCCCGGGGTCGTGGGGACGACCCTATAGTCGTCGGACAAGTCGGCGGCGCGCCGACCTAGTCCCGGGGTCGTGGGGACGACCCTATAGTCGTCGGACATGACGGTGCCGGGGCAGTCTAGCCCCGGGGTCGTGGGGACGACCCTATAGTCGTCGGACATGACTGTGGCGGGCCAATCTAGCCCCGGGGTCGTGGGGACAACCCTATAGTCGTCGGACAAGTCGGCGGCGGGCCAACCTAGTCCCGGGGTCGTGGGGACGACCGTATAGTCGTCGGACATGACGGTGGCGGGCCAATCTAGTCCCGGGGTCGTGGGGACGACCCTATAGACGTCGGACATGTCGGCGGCGGGCCAACCTAGTCCCGGGGTCGTGGGGACGACCCTATAGGCGTCGGACATGTCGGCGGCTGCGCAACTTTGGCCAGTGGTCGTGGGGACGACCCTATAGTCGTCGGACATGTCGGCGGCTGGCCAACCTAGACCCGGGGTGGTGGGGACGACCCTATAGTCGTCGGACATGTCGGCGGCTGGCCAACCTAGTCCCGTGGTCGTGGGGACGACCCCATAGTCGTAGGACACGTCGGCGGCGGGCCAACCGAGTCCCGGGGTCGTGGGGACGACCCTATAGTCGTCGGACATGTTGGCGGCTGGCCAGCTTTGGCCCGGGGTCGTGGGGACGACCCTATTGTCGTCGGACATGTCGGCGGCTGGGCAACTTTGGCCCGTGGTCGTGGGGACGACCCTATAGTCGTCGTACATGTCGGTGACTGGCCAACCTAGTCCCGGGTTCGTGGGGACGACCCTATACTCGTCGGACATGTCGGCGGCTGGCCAACATAGTCCCGGGGTCGTGGAGACGACCCTATAGTCGTCGGACAAGTCGGCGGCGGGCCAAACTAGTCCCGGGGTCGTGGGGACGACCCTATAGTCGTCGGACATGTCGGCGGCAGGGCAACTTTGTCCCGTGGGCGTGGGGACGACCCTAGAGTCGTGGGACATGTCGGTGACTGGCCAACCTAGTCCCGGGGTCGTGGAGACGACCCTATAGTCGTCGGACAAGTCGGCGGCGGGCCAACCTAGTCCCGGGGTCGTGGGGACGACCCTATAGACGTCGGACATGTCGGCGGCGGGCCAACCTAGTCCCGGGTTCGTGGGGACGACCCTATAGTCGTCGGACTTGTCGGCGAGAGGCCAACCTAGTCCCGGGGTCGTGGGGACGGCCCTATAGTCGTCGGACGTGTCGGTGGCGGGCCAATCTAGTCCCGGGGTCGTGGGGACGACCCTATAGTCGTCGGACATGTCGGCGGCAGAGCAACTTTGGCCCGTGGTCGTGGGGACGACCCTATAGTCGTCGGACATGTCGGTGACTGGCCAACCTAGTCCCGGGTTCGTGGGGACGACGCTATAGTCGTCGGACATGTCGGCGAGAGGCCAACCTAGTCCCGGGATCGTGGGGACGATCCTATAGTCGTCAGACAAGTCGGCGGCGGGCCAACCTAGTCCCGGGGTCGTGGAGACGGCCCTATAGTCGTCGGACATGACGGTGGCGGGCCAATCTAGTCCCGGGGTCGTGGGGACGACCCAATAGTCGTCGGACGGGACGGTGTCGGGGCAATCGAGCCCCGGGGTCGAGGGGACGACCCTATAGACGTCGGACATGTCGGCGTCTGGCCAACCTAGTCCCGGGGTGGTAGGGACGACCCAATAGTCGTCGGACAAGTCGGCGGCGGGCCAACCTAGTCCCGGGGTCGTGGGGACGATCCTATAGTCGTCGGACAAGTCGGCGGCGGGCCAACCTAGTCCCGGGGTCGTGGAGACGGCCCTATAGTCGTCGGACATGACGGTGGCGGGCCAATCTAGTCCCGGGGTCGTGGGGACGACCCTATAGTCGTCGGACATGTCGGCGGCTGTGCAACTTTGGCCAGTGGTCGTGGGGACGACCCTATAGTCGTCGGACATGTTGGCGGCTGGCCAGCTTTGGCCCGGGGTCGTGGGGACGACCCTATAGTCGTCGGACAAGTCGGCGGGGGGCCAACCTAGTCCCGGGGTCGTGGAGACGACCCTATAGTCGTCGGACAAGTCGGCGGGGGGCCAACCTACTCCCGGGGTCGTGGGGACGACCCTATAGTCGTCGGAAAAGTCGGCGCCGCCCAACCTAGACCTGTGGTCGTGGGGACGACCCTATAGTCGTCGGACATGTCGGCGGCAGGGCAACTTTTACCCGTGGTCGTGGGGACGACCCTATACTCGTCGGACATGTCGGCGGCGGGCCAACCTAGTCCCGGGGTCGTGGGGACGACCCTATAGTCGTCGGACATGACGGTGCCGGGGCAATCTAGCCCCGGGGTCGTGGGGACGTCCCTATAGACGTCGGACTTCTCGGCGGCGGGCCAACCTAGTCCCGGGGTCGTGGGGACGACCCTATAGTCGTCGGACATGTCGACGGCAGGGCAACTTTGGCCCGTGGTCGTGGGGACGACCCTATAGTCGTCGGACAAGTCGGCGGCGGGCCGACCTAGTCCCGGGGTCGTGGGGACGACCCTATAGTCGTCGGACATGTCGGCGGCAAGGCAACTTTGGCCCGTGTTCGTGGGGACGACCCTATAGTCGTCGGACATGTCGGCGGCTGGCCAACCTAGTCCCGGGGTCGTGGAGACGACCCTATAGTCGTCGGACAAGTCGGCGGCGGGCCAACCTAGTCCCGGGGTCGTGGGGACGACTGTATAGTCGTCGGACATGACGGTGGCGGGCCAATCTAGTCCCGGGTTCGTGGGGACGACCCTATAGTCGTCGGACAAGTCGGCGGCGGGCCGACCTAGTCCCGGGGTCGTGGGGACGACCCTATAGTCGTCGGACATGACGGTGCCGGGGCAATCTAGCCCCGGGGTCGTGGGGACGACCCTATAGTCGTCGGACATGACTGTGGCGGGCCAATCTAGCCCCGGGGTCGTGGGGACAACCCTATAGTCGTCGGACAAGTCGGCGGGGGGCCAACCTACTCCCGGGGTCGTGGGGACGACCCTATAGTCGTCGGAAAAGTCGGCGCCGCCCAACCTAGACCTGTGGTCGTGGAGACGACCCTATAGTCGTCGGACAAGTCGGCGGCGGGCCAACCTAGTCCCGGGGTCGTGGGGACGACTGTATAGTCGTCGGACATGACGGTGGCGGGCCAATCTAGTCCCGGGTTCGTGGGGACGACCCTATAGTCGTCGGACAAGTCGGCGGCGGGCCGACCTAGTCCCGGGGTCGTGGGGACGACCCTATAGTCGTCGGACATGACGGTGCCGGGGCAATCTAGCCCCGGGGTCGTGGGGACGACCCTATAGTCGTCGGACAAGTCGGCGGCGGGCCGACCTAGTCCCGGGGTCGTGGGGACGACCCTATAGTCGTCGGACATGACGGTGCCGGGGCAATCTAGCCCCGGGGTCGTGGGGACGACCCTATAGTCGTCGGACATGACTGTGGCGGGCCAATCTAGCCCCGGGGTCGTGGGGACAACCCTATAGTCGTCGGACAAGTCGGCGGCGGGCCAACCTAGTCCCGGGGTCGTGGGGACGACCGTATAGTCGTCGGACATGACGGTGGCGGGCCAATCTAGTCCCGGGGTCGTGGGGACGACCCTATAGACGTCGGACATGTCGGCGGCGGGCCAACCTAGTCCCGGGGTCGTGGGGACGACCCTATAGTCGTCGGACATGTCGGCGGCAAGGCAATTTTGGCCCGTGTTCGTGGGGACGACCCTATAGTCGTCGGACATGTCGGCGGCTGGCCAACCTAGTCCCGGGGTCGTGGAGACGACCCTATAGTCGTCGGACAAGTCGGCGGCGGGCCAACCTAGTCCCGGGGTCGTGGGGACGACCCTATAGTCGTCGGACATGTCGACGGCAGGGCAACTTTGGCCCGTGGTCGTGGGGACGACCCTATAGTCGTCGGACATGACGGTGCCGGGGCAATCTAGCCCCGGGGTCGTGGGGACGACCCTATAGTCGTCGGACATGACTGTGGCGGGCCAATCTAGCCCCGGGGTCGTGGGGACGACCCTATAGTCGTCGGACATGACGGTGGCGGGCCAATCTAGTCCCGGGGTCGTGGGGACGACCCTATAGACGTCGGACATGTCGGCGGCGGGCCAACCTAGTCCCGGGGTCGTGGGGACGACCCTATAGGCGTCGGACATGTCGGCGGCTGCGCAACTTTGGCCAGTGGTCGTGGGGACGACCCTATAGTCGTCGGACATGTCGGCGGCTGGCCAACCTAGACCCGGGGTGGTGGGGACGACCCTATAGTCGTAGGACATGTCGGCGGCTGGCCAACCTAGTCCCGTGGTCGTGGGGACGACCCCATAATCGTAGGACACGTCGGCGGCGGGCCAACCGAGTCCCGGGGTCGTGGGGACGACCCTATAGTCGTCGGACATGTTGGCGGCTGGCCAGATTTGGCCCGGGGTCGTGGGGACGACCCTATAGTCGTCGGACAAGTCGGCGGGGGGCCAACCTAGTCCCGGGGTCGTGGAGACGACCCTATAGTCGTCGGACAAGTCGGCGGGGGGCCAACCTACTCCCGGGGTCGTGGGGACGACCCTATAGTCGTCGGAAAAGTCGGCGCCGCCCAACCTAGACCTGTGGTCGTGGGGACGACCCTATAGTCGTCGGACATGTCGGCGGCAGGGCAACTTTTACCCGTGGTCGTGGGGACGACCCTATACTCGTCGGACATGTCGGCGGCGGGCCAACCTAGTCCCGGGGTCGTGGGGACGACCCTATAGTCGTCGGACATGACGGTGCCGGGGCAATCTAGCCCCGGGGTCGTGGGGACGTCCCTATAGACGTCGGACTTCTCGGCGGCGGGCCAACCTAGTCCCGGGGTCGTGGGGACGACCCTATAGTCGTCGGACATGTCGACGGCAGGGCAACTTTGGCCCGTGGTCGTGGGGACGACCCTATAGTCGTCGGACAAGTCGGCGGCGGGCCGACCTAGTCCCGGGGTCGTGGGGACGACCCTATAGTCGTCGGACATGACGGTGCCGGGGCAATCTAGCCCCGGGGTCGTGGGGACGTCCCTATAGACGTCGGACTTCTCGGCGGCGGGCCAACCTAGTCCCGGGGTCGTGGGGACGACCCTATAGTCGTCGGACATGTCGACGGCAGGGCAACTTTGGCCCGGGGTCGTGGGGACGTCCCTATAGACGTCGGACTTCTCGGCGGCGGGCCAACCTAGTCCCGGGGTCGTGGGGACGACCCTATAGTCGTCGGACATGTCGACGGCAGGGCAACTTTGGCCCGTGGTCGTGGGGACGACCCTATAGTCGTCGGACATGACGGTGCCGGGGCAATCTAGCCCCGGGGTCGTGGGGACGACCCTATAGTCGTCGGACATGACTGTGGCGGGCCAATCTAGCCCCGGGGTCGTGGGGACGACCCTATAGTCGTCGGACAAGTCGGCGGCGGGCCAACCTAGTCCCGGGGTCGTGGGGACGACTGTATAGTCGTCGGACATGACGGTGGCGGGCCAATCTAGTCCCGGGGTCGTGGGGACGACCCTATAGTCGTCGGACAAGTCGGCGGCGGGCCGACCTAGTCCCGGGGTCGTGGGGACGACCCTATAGTCGTCGGACATGACGGTGCCGGGGCAATCTAGCCCCGGGGTCGTGGGGACGACCCTATAGTCGTCGGACATGACTGTGGCGGGCCAATCTAGCCCCGGGGTCGTGGGGACAACCCTATAGTCGTCGGACAAGTCGGCGGCGGGCCAACCTAGTCCCGGGGTCGTGGGGACGACCGTATAGTCGTCGGACATGACGGTGGCGGGCCAATCTAGTCCCGGGGTCGTGGGGACGACCCTATAGACGTCGGACATGTCGGCGGCGGGCCAACCTAGTCCCGGGGTCGTGGGGACGACCCTATAGTCGTCGGACATGTCGGCGGCAAGGCAACTTTGGCCCGTGTTCGTGGGGACGACCCTATAGTCGTCGGACATGTCGGCGGCTGGCCAACCTAGTCCCGGGGTCGTGGAGACGACCCTATAGTCGTCGGACAAGTCGGCGGCGGGCCAACCTAGTCCCGGGGTCGTGGGGACGACCCTATAGTCGTCGGACATGTCGACGGCAGGGCAACTTTGGCCCGTGGTCGTGGGGACGACCCTATAGTCGTCGGACATGACGGTGCCGGGGCAATCTAGCCCCGGGGTCGTGGGGACGACCCTATAGTCGTCGGACATGACTGTGGCGGGCCAATCTAGCCCCGGGGTCGTGGGGACGACCCTATAGTCGTCGGACAAGTCGGCGGCGGGCCAACCTAGTCCCGGGGTCGTGGGGACGACTGTATAGTCGTCGGACATGACGGTGGCGGGCCAATCTAGTCCCGGGGTCGTGGGGACGATCCTATAGTCGTCGGACAAGTCGGCGGCGGGCCGACCTAGTCCCGGGGTCGTGGGGACGACCCTATAGTCGTCGGACATGACGGTGCCGGGGCAATCTAGCCCCGGGGTCGTGGGGACGACCCTATAGTCGTCGGACATGACTGTGGCGGGCCAATCTAGCCCCGGGGTCGTGGGGACAACCCTATAGTCGTCGGACAAGTCGGCGGCGGGCCAACCTAGTCCCGGGGTCGTGGGGACGACCGTATAGTCGTCGGACATGACGGTGGCGGGCCAATCTAGTCCCGGGGCCGTGGGGACGACCCTATAGACGTCGGACATGTCGGCGGCGGGCCAACCTAGTCCCGGGGTCGTGGGGACGACCCTATAGGCGTCGGACATGTCGGCGGCTGCGCAACTTTGGCCAGTGGTCGTGGGGACGACCCTATAGTCGTCGGACATGTCGGCGGCTGGCCAACCTAGACCCGGGGTGGTGGGGACGACCCTATAGTCGTAGGACATGTCGGCGGCTGGCCAACCTAGTCCCGTGGTCGTGGGGACGACCCCATAGTCGTAGGACACGTCGGCGGCGGGCCAACCGAGTCCCGGGGTCGTGGGGAAGACCCTATAGTCGTCGGACATGTTGGCGGCTGGCCAGCTTTGGCCCTGGGTCGTGGGGACGACCCTATTGTCGTCGGACATGTCGGCGGCTGGGCAACTTTGGCCCGTGGTCGTGGGGACGACCCTATAGTCGTCGTACATGTCGGTGACTGGCCAACCTAGTCCCGGGTTCGTGGGGACGACCCTATACTCGTCGGACATGTCGGCGGCTGGCCAACCTAGTCCCGGGGTCGTGGAGACGACCCTATAGTCGTCGGACAAGTCGGCGGCGGGCCAACCTAGTCCCGGGGTCGTGGGGACGACCCTATAGTCGTCGGACATGTCGGCGGCAGGGCAACTTTGTCCCGTGGGCGTGGGGACGACCCTAGAGTCGTGGGACATGTCGGTGACTGGCCAACCTAGTCCCGGGGTCGTGGAGACGACCCTATAGTCGTCGGACAAGTCGGCGGCGGGCCAACCTAGTCCCGGGTTCGTGGGGACGACCCTATAGTCGCCGGAATTGTCGGCGAGAGGCCAACCTAGTCCCGGGATCGTGCGGACGATCCTATAGTCGTCGGACAAGTCGGCGGCGAGCCAACCTAGTCCCGGGGTCGTGGAGACGGCCCTATAGTCGTCGGACGTGACGGTGGCGTGCCAATCTAGTCCCGGGGTCGTGGGGACGACCCTATAGTCGTCGGACATGTCGGCGGCTGGGCAACTTTGGCCAGTGGTCGTGGGGACGACCCTATAGTCGTCGGACATGTTGGCGGCTGGCCAGCTTTGGCCCGGGGTCGTGGGGACGACCCTATAGTCGTCGGACAAGTCGGCGGGGGGCCAACCTAGTCCCGGGGTCGTGGAGACGACCCTATACACGTCGGACATGTCGGCGGCGGGCCAACCTAGTCCCGGGGTCGTGGGGACGACCCTATAGTCGTCCCCCGTGACGGTGTCGGGGCAATCTAGGCCCGGGGTCGTGGGGAAGACCCTATAGTCGTCGGACATGTCGGCGGCGGGCCAACCTAGTCCCGGGGTCGTGGGGACGACGCTATAGTCGGCGGACATGTCGGCGGCAGAGCAACTTTGGCCCGTGGTCGAGGGGACGACCCTATAGTCGTCGGACATGTCGGTGACTGGCCAACCTAGTCCCGGGTTCGTGGGGCCGACGCTATAGTCGTCGGACATGTCGGCGAGAGGCCAACCTAGTCCCGGGATCGTGGGGACGATCCTATAGTCGTCGGACAAGTCGGCGGCGGGCCAACCTAGTCCCGGGGTCGTGGAGACGGCCCTATAGTCGTCGGACATGACGGTGGCGGGCCAATCTAGTCCCGGGGTCGTGGGGACGACCCAATAGTCGTCGGACGGGACGGTGTCGGGGCAATCGAGCCCCGGGGTCGAGGGGATGACCCTATAGACGTCGGACATGTCGGCGTCTGGCCAACCTAGTCCCGGGGTGGTAGGGACGACCCAATAGTCGTCGGACAAGTCGGCGGCTGGCCAACCTAGTCCCGGGGTCGTTGGGACGATCCTATAGTCGTCGGACAAGTCGGCGGCGGGCCAACCTAGTCCCGGGGTCGTGGAGACGGCCCTATAGTCGTCGGACATGACGGTGGCGGGCCAATCTAGTCCCCGGGTCGTGGGGACGACCCTATAGTCGTCGGACATGTCGGCGGCTGGGCAACTTTGGCCAGTGGTCGTGGGGACGACCCTATAGTCGTCGGACATGTTGGCGGCTCGCCAGCTTTGGCCCGGGGTCGTGGGGACGACCCTATAGTCGTCGGACAAGTCGGCGGGGGGCCAACCTAGTCCCGGGGTCGTGGAGACGACCCTATAGTCGTCGGACAAGTCGGCGGGGGGCCAACCTACTCCCGGGGTCGTGGGGACGACCCTATAGTCGTCGGAAAAGTCGGCGCCGCCCAACCTAGACCTGGGGTCGTGGGGACGACCCTATAGTCGTCGGACATGTCGGCGGCATGGCAACTTTTGCCCGTGGTCGTGGGGACGATCCTATAGTCGTCGGACAAGTCAGCGGCGGGACAACCTAGTCCCGGGGTCGTGGAGACGGCCCTATAGTCGTCGGACATGTCGGCAGCGGGCCAACCTAGTCCTGGGGTCGTGGGGACGACCCTATAGTCGTCGGACATGTCGGCGGCAGGGCAACTTTGTCCCGTGGGCGTGGGGACGACCCTATAGTCGTGGGACATGTCGGTGACTGGCCAACCTAGTCCCGGGGTCGTGGAGACGACCCTATAGTCGTCGGACAAGTCGGCGGCGGGCCAACCTAGTCCCGGAGTCGTGGGGACGTCCCTATAGACGTCGGACATGTCGGCGGCGGGCCAACCTAGTCCCGGGTTCGTGGGGACGACCCTATAGTCGCCGGACTTGTCGGCGAGAGGCCAACCTAGTCCCGGGATCGTGCGGACGATCCTATAGTCGTCGGACAAGTCGGCGGCGAGCCAACCTAGTCCCGGGGTCGTGGAGACGGCCCTATAGTCGTCGGACGTGACGGTGGCGGGCCAATCTAGTCCCGGGGTCGTGGGGACGACCCTATAGTCGTCGCACATGTCGGCGGCTGGGCAACTTTGGCCAGTGGTCGTGGGGACGACCCTATAGTCGTCGGACATGTTGGCGGCTGGCCAGCTTTGGCCCGGGGTCGTGGGGACGACCCTATAGTCGTCGGACAAGTCGGCGGGGGGCCAACCTAGTCCCGGGGTCGTGGAGACGGCCCTATAGTCGTCGGACATGTCGGCGGCGGGCCAACCTAGTCCTGGGGTCGTGGGGACGACCCTATAGTCGTCGGACATGTCGGCGGCAGGGCAACTTTGTCCCGTGGGCGTGGGGACGACCCTATAGTCGTGGGACATGTCGGTGACTGGCCAACCTAGTCCCGGGGACGTGGAGACGACCCGATAGTCGTCGGACAAGTCGGCGGCGGGCCAACCTAGTCCCGGAGTCGTGGGGACGACCCTATAGACGTCGGACATGTCGGCGGCGGGCCAACCTAGTCCCGGGTTCGTGGGGACGACCCTATAGTCGCCGGACTTGTCGGCGAGAGGCCAACCTAGTCCCGGGATCGTGCGGACGATCCTATAGTCGTCGGACAAGTCGGCGGCGAGCCAACCTAGTCCCGGGGTCGTGGAGACGGCCCTATAGTCGTCGGACGTGACGGTGGCGGGCCAATCTAGTCCCGGGGTCGTGGGGACGACCCTATAGTCGTCGGACATGTCGGCGGCTGGGCAACTTTGGCCAGTGGTCGTGGGGACGACCCTATAGTCGTCGGACATGTTGGCGGCTGGCCAGCTTTGGCCCGGGGTCGTGGGGACGACCCTATAGTCGTCGGACAAGTCGGCGGGGGGCCAACCTAGTCCCGGGGTCGTGGAGACGACCCTATAGACGTCGGACATGTCGGCGGCGGGCCAACCTAGTCCCGGGGTCGTGGGGACGACCCTATAGTCGTCGGACGTGACGGTGTCGGGGCAATCTAGGCCCGGGGTCGTGGGGACGACCCTATAGTCGTCGGACAAGTCGGCGGCGGGCCAACCTAGTCCCGGGGTCGTGGGGACGACGCTATAGTCGTCGGACATGTCGGCGGCAGAGCAACTTTGGCCCGTGGTCGTGGGGACGACCCTATAGTCGTCGGACATGTCGGTGACTGGCCAACCTAGTCCCGGGTTCGTGGGGACGACCCTATAGTCGTCGGACATGTCGGCGAGAGGCCAACCTAGTCCCGGGGTCGTGGGGACGATCCTATAGTCGTCGGACAAGTCGGCGGCGGGCCAACCTAGTCCCGGGGTCGTGGAGACGGCCCTATAGTCGTCGGACGTGACGGTGTCGGGGCAATCTAGCCCCAGGGTCAAGGGGACGACCCTATAGTCGTCGGACAAGTCGGCGGGGGGCCAACGTAGTCCCGGGGTCGTGGAGACGACCCTATAGTCGTCGGACAAGTCGGCGGGGGGCCAACCTACTCCCGAGGTCGTGGGGACGACCCTATAGTCGTCGGAAAAGTCGGCGCCGCCCAACCTAGACCTGTGGTCGTGGGGACGACCCTATAGTCGTCGGACATGTCGGCGGCAGGGCAACTTTTGCCCGTGGTCGTGGGGACGACCCTATACTCGTCGGACATGTCGGCGGCGGGCCAACCTAGTCCCGGGGTCGTGGGGACGACCCTATAGTCGTCGGACATGTCGGCGGCAAGGCAACTTTGGCCCGTGTTCGTGGGGACGACCCTATAGTCGTCGGACATGTCGGCGGCTGGCCAACCTAGTCCCGGGGTCGTGGAGACGACCCTATAGTCGTCGGACAAGTCGGCGGCGGGCCAACCTAGTCCCGGGGTCGTGGGGACGACCCTATAGTCGTCGGACATGTCGACGGCAGGGCAACTTTGGCCCGTGGTCGTGGGGACGACCCTATAGTCGTCGGACATGACGGTGCCGGGGCAATCTAGCCCCGGGGTCGTGGGGACGACCCTATAGTCGTCGGACATGACTGTGGCGGGCCAATCTAGCCCCGGGGTCGTGGGGACGACCCTATAGTCGTCGGACAAGTCGGCGGCGGGCCAACCTAGTCCCGGGGTCGTGGAGACGGCCCTATAGTCGTCGGACGTGACGGTGTCGGGGCAATCTAGCCCCAGGGTCAAGGGGACGACCCTATAGTCGTCGGACAAGTCGGCGGGGGGCCAACGTAGTCCCGGGGTCGTGGAGACGACCCTATAGTCGTCGGACAAGTCGGCGGCGGGCCAACCTAGTCCCGGGGTCGTGGGGACGACCCTATAGTCGTCGGACATGTCGACGGCAGGGCAACTTTGGCCCGTGGTCGTGGGGACGACCCTATAGTCGTCGGACATGACTGTGGCGGGCCAATCTAGCCCCGGGGTCGTGGGGACAACCCTATAGTCGTCGGACAAGTCGGCGGCGGGCCAACCTAGTCCCGGGGTCGTGGGGACGACCGTATAGTCGTCGGACATGACGGTGGCGGGCCAATCTAGTCCCGGGGTCGTGGGGACGACCCTATAGACGTCGGACATGTCGGCGGCGGGCCAACCTAGTCCCGGGGTCGTGGGGACGACCCTATAGGCGTCGGACATGTCGGCGGCTGCGCAACTTTGGCCAGTGGTCGTGGGGACGACCCTATAGTCGTCGGACATGTCGGCGGCTGGCCAACCTAGACCCGGGGTGGTGGGGACGACCCTATAGTCGTAGGACATGTCGGCGGCTGGCCAACCTAGTCCCGTGGTCGTGGGGACGACCCCATAGTCGTAGGACACGTCGGCGGCGGGCCAACCGAGTCCCGGGGTCGTGGGGACGACCCTATAGTCGTCGGACATGTTGGCGGCTGGCCAGCTTTGGCCCGGGGTCGTGGGGACGACCCTATAGTCGTCGGACAAGTCGGCGGGGGGCCAACCTAGTCCCGGGGTCGTGGAGACGACCCTATAGTCGTCGGACAAGTCGGCGGGGGGCCAACCTACTCCCGGGGTCGTGGGGACGACCCTATAGTCGTCGGAAAAGTCGGCGCCGCCCAACCTAGACCTGTGGTCGTGGGGACGACCCTATAGTCGTCGGACATGTCGGCGGCAGGGCAACTTTTACCCGTGGTCGTGGGGACGACCCTATACTCGTCGGACATGTCGGCGGCGGGCCAACCTAGTCCCGGGGTCGTGGGGACGACCCTATAGTCGTCGGACATGACGGTGCCGGGGCAATCTAGCCCCGGGGTCGTGGGGACGTCCCTATAGACGTCGGACTTCTCGGCGGCGGGCCAACCTAGTCCCGGGGTCGTGGGGACGACCCTATAGTCGTCGGACATGTCGACGGCAGGGCAACTTTGGCCCGTGGTCGTGGGGACGACCCTATAGTCGTCGGACAAGTCGGCGGCGGGCCGACCTAGTCCCGGGGTCGTGGGGACACCCTATAGTCGTCGGACATGTCGGCGGCAAGGCAACTTTGGCCCGTGTTCGTGGGGACGACCCTATAGTCGTCGGACATGTCGGCGGCTGGCCAACCTAGTCCCGGGGTCGTGGAGACGACCCTATAGTCGTCGGACAAGTCGGCGGCGGGCCAACGTAGTCCCGGGGTCGTGGGGACGACCCTATAGTCGTCGGACATGTCGACGGCAGGGCAACTTTGGCCCGTGGTCGTGGGGACGACCCTATAGTCGTCGGACATGACGGTGCCGGGGCAATCTAGCCCCGGGGTCGTGGGGACGACCCTATAGTCGTCGGACATGACTGTGGCGGGCCAATCTAGCCCCGGGGTCGTGGGGACGACCCTATAGTCGTCGGACAAGTCGGCGGCGGGCCAACCTAGTCCCGGGGTCGTGGAGACGGCCCTATAGTCGTCGGACGTGACGGTGTCGGGGCAATCTAGCCCCAGGGTCAAGGGGACGACCCTATAGTCGTCGGACAAGTCGGCGGGGGGCCAACGTAGTCCCGGGGTCGTGGGGACGACCCTATAGTCGTCGGACATGACGGTGCCGGGGCAATCTAGCCCCGGGGTCGTGGGGACGACCCTATAGTCGTCGGACATGACTGTGGCGGGCCAATCTAGCCCCGGGGTCGTGGGGACAACCCTATAGTCGTCGGACAAGTCGGCGGCGGGCCAACCTAGTCCCGGGGTCGTGGGGACGACCGTATAGTCGTCGGACATGACGGTGGCGGGCCAATCTAGTCCCGGGGTCGTGGGGACGACCCTATAGACGTCGGACATGTCGGCGGCGGGCCAACCTAGTCCCGGGGTCGTGGAGACGACCCTATAGTCGTCGGACAAGTCGGCGGCGGGCCAAACTAGTCCCGGGGTCGTGGGGACGACCCTATAGTCGTCGGACATGTCGGCGGCAGGGCAACTTTGTCCCGTGGGCGTGGGGACGACCCTAGAGTCGTGGGACATGTCGGTGACTGGCCAACCTAGTCCCGGGGTCGTGGAGACGACCCTATAGTCGTCGGACAAGTCGGCGGCGGGCCAACCTAGTCCCGGGGTCGTGGGGACGACCCTATAGACGTCGGACATGTCGGCGGCGGGCCAACCTAGTCCCGGGTTCGTGGGGACGACCCTATAGTCGTCGGACTTGTCGGCGAGAGGCCAACCTAGTCCCGGGGTCGTGGGGACGGCCCTATAGTCGTCGGACGTGTCGGTGGCGGGCCAATCTAGTCCCGGGGTCGTGGGGACGACCCTATAGTCGTCGGACATGTCGGCGGCAGAGCAACTTTGGCCCGTGGTCGTGGGGACGACCCTATAGTCGTCGGACATGTCGGTGACTGGCCAACCTAGTCCCGGGTTCGTGGGGACGACGCTATAGTCGTCGGACATGTCGGCGAGAGGCCAACCTAGTCCCGGGATCGTGGGGACGATCCTATAGTCGTCGGACAAGTCGGCGGCGGGCCAACCTAGTCCCGGGGTCGTGGAGACGGCCCTATAGTCGTCGGACATGACGGTGGCGGGCCAATCTAGTCCCGGGGTCGTGGGGACGACCCAATAGTCGTCGGACGGGACGGTGTCGGGGCAATCGAGCCCCGGGGTCGAGGGGACGACCCTATAGACGTCGGACATGTCGGCGTCTGGCCAACCTAGTCCCGGGGTGGTAGGGACGACCCAATAGTCGTCGGACAAGTCGGCGGCGGGCCAACCTAGTCCCGGGGTCGTGGAGACGGCCCTATAGTCGTCGGACATGACGGTGGCGGGCCAATCTAGTCCCGGGGTCGTGGGGACGACCCTATAGTCGTCGGACATGTCGGCGGCTGTGCAACTTTGGCCAGTGGTCGTGGGGACGACCCTATAGTCGTCGGACATGTTGGCGGCTGGCCAGCTTTGGCCCGGGGTCGTGGGGACGACCCTATAGTCGTCGGACAAGTCGGCGGGGGGCCAACCTAGTCCCGGGGTCGTGGAGACGACCCTATAGTCGTCGGACAAGTCGGCGGGGGGCCAACCTACTCCCGTGGTCGTGGGGACGACCCTATAGTCGTCGGAAAAGTCGGCGCCGCCCAACCTAGACCTGTGGTCGTGGGGACGACCCTATAGTCGTCGGACATGTCGGCGGCAGGGCAACTTTTACCCGTGGTCGTGGGGACGACCCTATACTCGTCGGACATGTCGGCGGCGGGCCAACCTAGTCCCGGGGTCGTGGGGACGACCCTATAGTCGTCGGACATGACGGTGCCGGGGCAATCTAGCCCCGGGGTCGTGGGGACGTCCCTATAGACGTCGGACTTCTCGGCGGCGGGCCAACCTAGTCCCGGGGTCGTGGGGACGACCCTATAGTCGTCGGACATGTCGACGGCAGGGCAACTTTGGCCCGTGGTCGTGGGGACGACCCTATAGTCGTCGGACAAGTCGGCGGCGGGCCGACCTAGTCCCGGGGTCGTGGGGACACCCTATAGTCGTCGGACATGTCGGCGGCAAGGCAACTTTGGCCCGTGTTCGTGGGGACGACCCTATAGTCGTCGGACATGTCGGCGGCTGGCCAACCTAGTCCCGGGGTCGTGGAGACGACCCTATAGTCGTCGGACAAGTCGGCGGCGGGCCAACGTAGTCCCGGGGTCGTGGGGACGACCCTATAGTCGTCGGACATGTCGACGGCAGGGCAACTTTGGCCCGTGGTCGTGGGGACGACCCTATAGTCGTCGGACATGACGGTGCCGGGGCAATCTAGCCCCGGGGTCGTGGGGACGACCCTATAGTCGTCGGACATGACTGTGGCGGGCCAATCTAGCCCCGGGGTCGTGGGGACGACCCTATAGTCGTCGGACAAGTCGGCGGCGGGCCAACCTAGTCCCGGGGTCGTGGAGACGGCCCTATAGTCGTCGGACGTGACGGTGTCGGGGCAATCTAGCCCCAGGGTCAAGGGGACGACCCTATAGTCGTCGGACAAGTCGGCGGGGGGCCAACGTAGTCCCGGGGTCGTGGAGACGACCCTATAGTCGTCGGACAAGTCGGCGGCGGGCCAACCTAGTCCCGGGGTCGTGGGGACGACCCTATAGTCGTCGGACATGTCGACGGCAGGGCAACTTTGGCCCGTGGTCGTGGGGACGACCCTATAGTCGTCGGACATGACTGTGGCGGGCCAATCTAGCCCCGGGGTCGTGGGGACAACCCTATAGTCGTCGGACAAGTCGGCGGCGGGCCAACCTAGTCCCGGGGTCGTGGGGACGACCGTATAGTCGTCGGACATGACGGTGGCGGGCCAATCTAGTCCCGGGGTCGTGGGGACGACCCTATAGACGTCGGACATGTCGGCGGCGGGCCAACCTAGTCCCGGGGTCGTGGGGACGACCCTATAGGCGTCGGACATGTCGGCGGCTGCGCAACTTTGGCCAGTGGTCGTGGGGACGACCCTATAGTCGTCGGACATGTCGGCGGCTGGCCAACCTAGACCCGGGGTGGTGGGGACGACCCTATAGTCGTAGGACATGTCGGCGGCTGGCCAACCTAGTCCCGTGGTCGTGGGGACGACCCCATAGTCGTAGGACACGTCGGCGGCGGGCCAACCGAGTCCCGGGGTCGTGGGGACGACCCTATAGTCGTCGGACATGTTGGCGGCTGGCCAGCTTTGGCCCGGGGTCGTGGGGACGACCCTATAGTCGTCGGACAAGTCGGCGGGGGGCCAACCTAGTCCCGGGGTCGTGGAGACGACCCTATAGTCGTCGGACAAGTCGGCGGGGGGCCAACCTACTCCCGGGGTCGTGGGGACGACCCTATAGTCGTCGGAAAAGTCGGCGCCGCCCAACCTAGACCTGTGGTCGTGGGGACGACCCTATAGTCGTCGGACATGTCGGCGGCAGGGCAACTTTTACCCGTGGTCGTGGGGACGACCCTATACTCGTCGGACATGTCGGCGGCGGGCCAACCTAGTCCCGGGGTCGTGGGGACGACCCTATAGTCGTCGGACATGACGGTGCCGGGGCAATCTAGCCCCGGGGTCGTGGGGACGTCCCTATAGACGTCGGACTTCTCGGCGGCGGGCCAACCTAGTCCCGGGGTCGTGGGGACGACCCTATAGTCGTCGGACATGTCGACGGCAGGGCAACTTTGGCCCGTGGTCGTGGGGACGACCCTATAGTCGTCGGACAAGTCGGCGGCGGGCCGACCTAGTCCCGGGGTCGTGGGGACACCCTATAGTCGTCGGACATGTCGGCGGCAAGGCAACTTTGGCCCGTGTTCGTGGGGACGACCCTATAGTCGTCGGACATGTCGGCGGCTGGCCAACCTAGTCCCGGGGTCGTGGAGACGACCCTATAGTCGTCGGACAAGTCGGCGGCGGGCCAACGTAGTCCCGGGGTCGTGGGGACGACCCTATAGTCGTCGGACATGTCGACGGCAGGGCAACTTTGGCCCGTGGTCGTGGGGACGACCCTATAGTCGTCGGACATGACGGTGCCGGGGCAATCTAGCCCCGGGGTCGTGGGGACGACCCTATAGTCGTCGGACATGACTGTGGCGGGCCAATCTAGCCCCGGGGTCGTGGGGACGACCCTATAGTCGTCGGACAAGTCGGCGGCGGGCCAACCTAGTCCCGGGGTCGTGGGGACGACTGTATAGTCGTCGGACATGACGGTGGCGGGCCAATCTAGTCCCGGGGTCGTGGGGACGACCCTATAGTCGTCGGACAAGTCGGCGGCGGGCCGACCTAGTCCCGGGGTCGTGGGGACGACCCTATAGTCGTCGGACATGACGGTGCCGGGGCAATCTAGCCCCGGGGTCGTGGGGACGACCCTATAGTCGTCGGACATGACTGTGGCGGGCCAATCTAGCCCCGGGGTCGTGGGGACAACCCTATAGTCGTCGGACAAGTCGGCGGCGGGCCAACCTAGTCCCGGGGTCGTGGGGACGACCGTATAGTCGTCGGACATGACGGTGGCGGGCCAATCTAGTCCCGGGGTCGTGGGGACGACCCTATAGACGTCGGACATGTCGGCGGCGGGCCAACCTAGTCCCGGGGTCGTGGAGACGACCCTATAGTCGTCGGACAAGTCGGCGGCGGGCCAAACTAGTCCCGGGGTCGTGGGGACGACCCTATAGTCGTCGGACATGTCGGCGGCAGGGCAACTTTGTCCCGTGGGCGTGGGGACGACCCTAGAGTCGTGGGACATGTCGGTGACTGGCCAACCTAGTCCCGGGGTCGTGGAGACGACCCTATAGTCGTCGGACAAGTCGGCGGCGGGCCAACCTAGTCCCGGGGTCGTGGGGACGACCCTATAGACGTCGGACATGTCGGCGGCGGGCCAACCTAGTCCCGGGTTCGTGGGGACGACCCTATAGTCGTCGGACTTGTCGGCGAGAGGCCAACCTAGTCCCGGGGTCGTGGGGACGGCCCTATAGTCGTCGGACGTGTCGGTGGCGGGCCAATCTAGTCCCGGGGTCGTGGGGACGACCCTATAGTCGTCGGACATGTCGGCGGCAGAGCAACTTTGGCCCGTGGTCGTGGGGACGACCCTATAGTCGTCGGACATGTCGGTGACTGGCCAACCTAGTCCCGGGTTCGTGGGGACGACGCTATAGTCGTCGGACATGTCGGCGAGAGGCCAACCTAGTCCCGGGATCGTGGGGACGATCCTATAGTCGTCGGACAAGTCGGCGGCGGGCCAACCTAGTCCCGGGGTCGTGGAGACGGCCCTATAGTCGTCGGACATGACGGTGGCGGGCCAATCTAGTCCCGGGGTCGTGGGGACGACCCAATAGTCGTCGGACGGGACGGTGTCGGGGCAATCGAGCCCCGGGGTCGAGGGGACGACCCTATAGACGTCGGACATGTCGGCGTCTGGCCAACCTAGTCCCGGGGTGGTAGGGACGACCCAATAGTCGTCGGACAAGTCGGCGGCGGGCCAACCTAGTCCCGGGGTCGTGGAGACGGCCCTATAGTCGTCGGACATGACGGTGGCGGGCCAATCTAGTCCCGGGGTCGTGGGGACGACCCTATAGTCGTCGGACATGTCGGCGGCTGTGCAACTTTGGCCAGTGGTCGTGGGGACGACCCTATAGTCGTCGGACATGTTGGCGGCTGGCCAGCTTTGGCCCGGGGTCGTGGGGACGACCCTATAGTCGTCGGACAAGTCGGCGGGGGGCCAACCTAGTCCCGGGGTCGTGGAGACGACCCTATAGTCGTCGGACAAGTCGGCGGGGGGCCAACCTACTCCCGTGGTCGTGGGGACGACCCTATAGTCGTCGGAAAAGTCGGCGCCGCCCAACCTAGACCTGTGGTCGTGGGGACGACCCTATAGTCGTCGGACATGTCGGCGGCAGGGCAACTTTTACCCGTGGTCGTGGGGACGACCCTATACTCGTCGGACATGTCGGCGGCGGGCCAACCTAGTCCCGGGGTCGTGGGGACGACCCTATAGTCGTCGGACATGACGGTGCCGGGGCAATCTAGCCCCGGGGTCGTGGGGACGTCCCTATAGACGTCGGACTTCTCGGCGGCGGGCCAACCTAGTCCCGGGGTCGTGGGGACGACCCTATAGTCGTCGGACATGTCGACGGCAGGGCAACTTTGGCCCGTGGTCGTGGGGACGACCCTATAGTCGTCGGACAAGTCGGCGGCGGGCCGACCTAGTCCCGGGGTCGTGGGGACGACCCTATAGTCGTCGGACATGTCGGCGGCAAGGCAACTTTGGCCCGTGTTCGTGGGGACGACCCTATAGTCGTCGGACATGTCGGCGGCTGGCCAACCTAGTCCCGGGGTCGTGGAGACGACCCTATAGTCGTCGGACAAGTCGGCGGCGGGCCAACCTAGTCCCGGGGTCGTGGGGACGACCCTATAGTCGTCGGACATGTCGACGGCAGGGCAACTTTGGCCCGTGGTCGTGGGGACGACCCTATAGTCGTCGGACATGTTGGCGGCTGGCCAGCTTTGGCCCGGGGTCGTGGGGACGACCCTATAGTCGTCGGACAAGTCGGCGGGGGGCCAACCTAGTCCCGGGGTCGTGGAGACGACCCTATAGTCGTCGGACAAGTCGGCGGGGGGCCAACCTACTCCCGGGGTCGTGGGGACGACCCTATAGTCGTCGGAAAAGTCGGCGCCGCCCAACCTAGACCTATGGTCGTGGGGACGACCCTATAGTCGTCGGACATGTCGGCGGCAGGGCAACTTTTACCCGTGGTCGTGGGGACGACCCTATACTCGTCGGACATGTCGGCGGCGGGCCAACCTAGTCCCGGGGTCGTGGGGACGACCCTATAGTCGTCGGACATGACGGTGCCGGGGCAATCTAGCCCCGGGGTCGTGGGGACGTCCCTATAGACGTCGGACTTCTCGGCGGCGGGCCAACCTAGTCCCGGGGTCGTGGGGACGACCCTATAGTCGTCGGACATGTCGACGGCAGGGCAACTTTGGCCCGTGGTCGTGGGGACGACCCTATAGTCGTCGGACAAGTCGGCGGCGGGCCGACCTAGTCCCGGGGTCGTGGGGACGACCCTATAGTCGTCGGACATGTCGGCGGCAAGGCAACTTTGGCCCGTGTTCGTGGGGACGACCCTATAGTCGTCGGACATGTCGGCGGCTGGCCAACCTAGTCCCGGGGTCGTGGAGACGACCCTATAGTCGTCGGACAAGTCGGCGGCGGGCCAACCTAGTCCCGGGGTCGTGGGGACGACCCTATAGTCGTCGGACATGTCGACGGCAGGGCAACTTTGGCCCGTGGTCGTGGGGACGACCCTATAGTCGTCGGACATGACGGTGCCGGGGCAATCTAGCCCCGGGGTCGTGGGGACGACCCTATAGTCGTCGGACATGACTGTGGCGGGCCAATCTAGCCCCGGGGTCGTGGGGACGACCCTATAGTCGTCGGACAAGTCGGCGGCGGGCCAACCTAGTCCCGGGGTCGTGGGGACGACTGTATAGTCGTCGGAAATGACGGTGGCGGGCCAATCTAGTCCCGGGGTCGTGGGGACGACCCAATAGTCGTCGGACAAGTCGGCGGCGGGCCGACCTAGTCCCGGGGTCGTGGGGACGACCCTATAGTCGTCGGACATGACGGTGCCGGGGCAATCTAGCCCCGGGGTCGTGGGGACGACCCTATAGTCGTCGGACATGAATGTGGCGGGCCAATCTAGCCCCGGGGTCGTGGGGACAACCCTATAGTCGTCGGACAAGTCGGCGGCGGGCCAACCTAGTCCCGGGGTCGTGGGGACGACCGTATAGTCGTCGGACAAGTCGGCGGGGGGCCAACCTACTCCCGGGGTCGTGGGGACGACCCTATAGTCGTCGGAAAAGTCGGCGCCGCCCAACCTAGACCTGTGGTCGTGGGGACGACCCTATAGTCGTCGGACATGTCGGCGGCAGGGCAACTTTTACCCGTGGTCGTGGGGACGACCCTATACTCGTCGGACATGTCGGCGGCGGGCCAACCTAGTCCCGGGGTCGTGGGGACGACCCTATAGTCGTCGGACATGACGGTGCCGGGGCAATCTAGCCCCGGGGTCGTGGGGACGTCCCTATAGACGTCGGACTTCTCGGCGGCGGGCCAACCTAGTCCCGGGGTCGTGGGGACGACCCTATAGTCGTCGGACATGTCGACGGCAGGGCAACTTTGGCCCGTGGTCGTGGGGACGACCCTATAGTCGTCGGACAAGTCGGCGGCGGGCCGACCTAGTCCCGGGGTCGTGGGGACGACCCTATAGTCGTCGGACATGTCGGCGGCAAGGCAACTTTGGCCCGTGTTCGTGGGGACGACCCTATAGTCGTCGGACATGTCGGCGGCTGGCCAACCTAGTCCCGGGGTCGTGGAGACGACCCTATAGTCGTCGGACAAGTCGGCGGCGGGCCAACCTAGTCCCGGGGTCGTGGGGACGACCCTATAGTCGTCGGACATGTCGACGGCAGGGCAACTTTGGCCCGTGGTCGTGGGGACGACCCTATAGTCGTCGGACATGACGGTGCCGGGGCAATCTAGCCCCGGGGTCGTGGGGACGACCCTATAGTCGTCGGACATGACTGTGGCGGGCCAATCTAGCCCCGGGGTCGTGGGGACGACCCTATAGTCGTCGGACAAGTCGGCGGCGGGCCAACCTAGTCCCGGGGTCGTGGGGACGACTGTATAGTCGTCGGACATGACGGTGGCGGGCCAATCTAGTCCCGGGGTCGTGGGGACGACCCTATAGTCGTCGGACAAGTCGGCGGCGGGCCGACCTAGTCCCGGGGTCGTGGGGACGACCCTATAGTCGTCGGACATGACGGTGCCGGGGCAATCTAGCCCCGGGGTCGTGGGGACGACCCTATAGTCGTCGGACATGACTGTGGCGGGCCAATCTAGCCCCGGGGTCGTGGGGACAACCCTATAGTCGTCGGACAAGTCGGCGGCGGGCCAACCTAGTCCCGGGGTCGTGGGGACGACCGTATAGTCGTCGGACATGACGGTGGCGGGCCAATCTAGTCCCGGGGTCGTGGGGACGACCCTATAGACGTCGGACATGTCGGCGGCGGGCCAACCTAGTCCCGGGGTCGTGGGGACGACCCTATAGTCGTCGGACATGTCGGCGGCAAGGCAATTTTGGCCCGTGTTCGTGGGGACGACCCTATAGTCGTCGGACATGTCGGCGGCTGGCCAACCTAGTCCCGGGGTCGTGGAGACGACCCTATAGTCGTCGGACAAGTCGGCGGCGGGCCAACCTAGTCCCGGGGTCGTGGGGACGACCCTATAGTCGTCGGACATGTCGACGGCAGGGCGACTTTGGCCCGTGGTCGTGGGGACGACCCTATAGTCGTCGGACATGACGGTGCCGGGGCAATCTAGCCCCGGGGTCGTGGGGACGACCCTATAGTCGTCGGACATGACTGTGGCGGGCCAATCTAGCCCCGGGGTCGTGGGGACGACCCTATAGTCGTCGGACAAGTCGGCGGCGGGCCAACCTAGTCCCGGGGTCGTGGGGACGACTGTATAGTCGTCGGACATGACGGTGGCGGGCCAATCTAGTCCCGGGGTCGTGGGGACGACCCTATAGTCGTCGGACAAGTCGGCGGCGGGCCGACCTAGTCCCGGGGTCGTGGGGACGACCCTATAGTCGTCGGACATGACGGTGCCGGGGCAATCTAGCCCCGGGGTCGTGGGGACGACCCTATAGTCGTCGGACATGACTGTGGCGGGCCAATCTAGCCCCGGGGTCGTGGGGACAACCCTATAGTCGTCGGACAAGTCGGCGGCGGGCCAACCTAGTCCCGGGGTCGTGGGGACGACCGTATAGTCGTCGGACATGACGGTGGCGGGCCAATCTAGTCCCGGGGTCGTGGGGACGACCCTATAGACGTCGGACATGTCGGCGGCGGGCCAACCTAGTCCCGGGGTCGTGGGGACGACCCTATAGGCGTCGGACATGTCGGCGGCTGCGCAACTTTGGCCAGTGGTCGTGGGGACGACCCTATAGTCGTCGGACATGTCGGCGGCTGGCCAACCTAGACCCGGGGTGGTGGGGACGACCCTATAGTCGTAGGACATGTCGGCGGCTGGCCAACCTAGTCCCGTGGTCGTGGGGACGACCCCATAGTCGTAGGACACGTCGGCGGCGGGCCAACCGAGTCCCGGGGTCGTGGGGACGACCCTATAGTCGTCGGACATGTTGGCGGCTGGCCAGCTTTGGCCCGGGGTCGTGGGGACGACCCTATTGTCGTCGGACATGTCGGCGGCTGGGCAACTTTGGCCCGTGGTCGTGGGGACGACCCTATAGACGTCGGACATGTCGGCGGCGGGCCAACCTAGTCCCGGGGTCGTGGGGACGACCCTATAGGCGTCGGACATGTCGGCGGCTGCGCAACTTTGGCCAGTGGTCTTGGGGACGACCCTATAGTCGTCGGACATGTCGGCGGCTGGCCAACCTAGACCCGGGGTGGTGGGGACGACCCTATAGTCGTCGGACATGTCGGCGGCTGGCCAACCTAGTCCCGTGGTCGTGGGGACGACCCCATAGTCGTAGGACACGTCGGCGTCGGGCCAACCGAGTCCCGGGGTCGTGGGGACGACCCTATAGTCGTCGGACATGTTGGCGGCTGGCCAGCTTTGGCCCGGGGTCGTGGGGACGACCCTATTCTCGTCGGACATGTCGGCGGCTGGGCAACTTTGGCCCGTGGTCGTGGGGACGACCCTATAGTCGTCGTACATGTCGGTGACTGGCCAACCTAGTCCCGGGTTCGTGGGGACGACCCTATACTCGTCGGACATGTCGGCGGCTGGCCAACCTAGTCCCGGGGTCGTGGAGACGACCCTATAGTCGTCGGACAAGTCGGCGGCGGGCCAAACTAGTCCCGGGGTCGTGGGGACGACCCTATAGTCGTCGGACATGTCGGCGGCAGGGCAACTTTGTCCCGTGGGCGTGGGGACGACCCTAGAGTCGTGGGACATGTCGGTGACTGGCCAACCTAGTCCCGGGGTCGTGGAGACGACCCTATAGTCGTCGGACAAGTCGGCGGCGGGCCAACCTAGTCCCGGGGTCGTGGGGACGACCCTATAGACGTCGGACATGTCGGCGGCGGGCCAACCTAGTCCCGGGTTCGTGGGGACGACCCTATAGTCGTCGGACTTGTCGGCGAGAGGCCAACCTAGTCCCGGGGTCGTGGGGACGGCCCTATAGTCGTCGGACGTGTCGGTGGCGGGCCAATCTAGTCCCGGGGTCGTGGGGACGACCCTATAGTCGTCGGACATGTCGGCGGCAGAGCAACTTTGGCCCGTGGTCGTGGGGACGACCCTATAGTCGTCGGACATGTCGGTGACTGGCCAACCTAGTCCCGGGTTCGTGGGGACGACGCTATAGTCGTCGGACATGTCGGCGAGAGGCCAACCTAGTCCCGGGATCGTGGGGACGATCCTATAGTCGTCGGACAAGTCGGCGGCGGGCCAACCTAGTCCCGGGGTCGTGGAGACGGCCCTATAGTCGTCGGACATGACGGTGGCGGGCCAATCTAGTCCCGGGGTCGTGGGGACGACCCAATAGTCGTCGGACGGGACGGTGTCGGGGCAATCGAGCCCCGGGGTCGAGGGGACGACCCTATAGACGTCGGACATGTCGGCGTCTGGCCAACCTAGTCCCGGGGTGGTAGGGACGACCCAATAGTCGTCGGACAAGTCGGCGGCGGGCCAACCTAGTCCCGGGGTCGTGGAGACGGCCCTATAGTCGTCGGACATGACGGTGGCGGGCCAATCTAGTCCCGGGGTCGTGGGGACGACCCTATAGTCGTCGGACATGTCGGCGGCTGTGCAACTTTGGCCAGTGGTCGTGGGGACGACCCTATAGTCGTCGGACATGTTGGCGGCTGGCCAGCTTTGGCCCGGGGTCGTGGGGACGACCCTATAGTCGTCGGACAAGTCGGCGGGGGGCCAACCTAGTCCCGGGGTCGTGGAGACGACCCTATAGTCGTCGGACAAGTCGGCGGGGGGCCAACCTACTCCCGGGGTCGTGGGGACGACCCTATAGTCGTCGGAAAAGTCGGCGCCGCCCAACCTAGACCTGTGGTCGTGGGGACGACCCTATAGTCGTCGGACATGTCGGCGGCAGGGCAACTTTTACCCGTGGTCGTGGGGACGACCCTATACTCGTCGGACATGTCGGCGGCGGGCCAACCTAGTCCCGGGGTCGTGGGGACGACCCTATAGTCGTCGGACATGACGGTGCCGGGGCAATCTAGCCCCGGGGTCGTGGGGACGTCCCTATAGACGTCGGACTTCTCGGCGGCGGGCCAACCTAGTCCCGGGGTCGTGGGGACGACCCTATAGTCGTCGGACATGTCGACGGCAGGGCAACTTTGGCCCGTGGTCGTGGGGACGACCCTATAGTCGTCGGACAAGTCGGCGGCGGGCCGACCTAGTCCCGGGGTCGTGGGGACGACCCTATAGTCGTCGGACATGTCGGCGGCAAGGCAACTTTGGCCCGTGTTCGTGGGGACGACCCTATAGTCGTCGGACATGTCGGCGGCTGGCCAACCTAGTCCCGGGGTCGTGGAGACGACCCTATAGTCGTCGGACAAGTCGGCGGCGGGCCAACCTAGTCCCGGGGTCGTGGGGACGACCCTATAGTCGTCGGACATGACGGTGGCGGGCCAATCTAGTCCCGGGGTCGTGGGGACGACCCTATAGACGTCGGACATGTCGGCGGCGGGCCAACCTAGTCCCGGGGTCGTGGGGACGACCCTATAGTCGTCGGACATGTCGGCGGCAAGGCAACTTTGGCCCGTGTTCGTGGGGACGACCCTATAGTCGTCGGACATGTCGGCGGCTGGCCAACCTAGTCCCGGGGTCGTGGAGACGACCCTATAGTCGTCGGACAAGTCGGCGGCGGGCCAACCTAGTCCCGGGGTCGTGGGGACGACCCTATAGTCGTCGGACATGTCGACGGCAGGGCAACTTTGGCCCGTGGTCGTGGGGACGACCCTATAGTCGTCGGACATGACGGTGCCGGGGCAATCTAGCCCCGGGGTCGTGGGGACGACCCTATAGTCGTCGGACATGACTGTGGCGGGCCAATCTAGCCCCGGGGTCGTGGGGACGACCCTATAGTCGTCGGACAAGTCGGCGGCGGGCCGACCTAGTCCCGGGGTCGTGGGGACGACCCTATAGTCGTCGGACATGTCGGCGGCAAGGCAACTTTGGCCCGTGTTCGTGGGGACGACCCTATAGTCGTCGGACATGTCGGCGGCTGGCCAACCTAGTCCCGGGGTCGTAGAGACGACCCTATAGTCGTCGGACAAGTCGGCGGCGGGCCAACCTAGTCCCGGGGTCGTGGGGACGACCCTATAGTCGTCGGACATGACGGTGGCGGGCCAATCTAGTCCCGGGGTCGTGGGGACGACCCAATAGTCGTCGGACGGGACGGTGTCGGGGCAATCGAGCCCCGGGGTCGAGGGGACGACCCTATAGACGTCGGACATGTCGGCGTCTGGCCAACCTAGTCCCGGGGTGGTAGGGACGACCCAATAGTCGTCGGACAAGTCGGCGGCGGGCCAACCTAGTCCCGGGGTCGTGGGGACGACCGTATAGTCGTCGGACATGACGGTGGCGGGCCAATCTAGTCCCGGGGCCGTGGGGACGACCCTATAGACGTCGGACATGTCGGCGGCGGGCCAACCTAGTCCCGGGGTCGTGGGGACGACCCTATAGGCGTCGGACATGTCGGCGGCTGCGCAAATTTGGCCAGTGGTCGTGGGGACGACCCTATAGTCGTCGGACATGTCGGCGGCTGGCCAACCTAGACCCGGGGTGGTGGGGACGACCCTATAGTCGTAGGACATGTCGGCGGCTGGCCAACCTAGTCCCGTGGTCGTGGGGACGACCCCATAGTCGTAGGACACGTCGGCGGCGGGCCAACCGAGTCCCGGGGTCGTGGGGACGACCCTATAGTCGTCGGACATGTTGGCGGCGGGCCACCCTAGTCCCGGGTTCGTGGGGACGACCCTATAGTCGTCGGACTTGTCGGCGGCGGGCCAACCTAGTCCCGGGGTCGTGGGGACGACCCCATAGTCGTAGGACACGTCGGCGGCGGGCCAACCGAGTCCCGGGGTCGTGGGGACGACCCTATAGTCGTCGGACATGTTGGCGGCTGGCCAGCTTTGGCCCGGGGTCGTGGGGACGACCCTATAGTCTTCGGACAAGTCGGCGGGGGGCCAACCTAGTCCCGGGGTCGTGGGGACGACCCTATAGACGACGGACATGTCGGCGGCGGGCCACCCTAGTCCCGGGTTCGTGGGGACGACCCTATAGTCGTCGGACTTGTCGGCGAGAGGCCAACCTAGTCCCGGGGTCGTGGGGACGACGCTATAGTCGTCGGACATGTCGGCGGCAGAGCAACTTTGGCCCGTGGTCGTGGGGACGACCCTATAGTCGTCGGACATGTCGGTGACTGGCCAACCTAGTCCCGGGTTCGTGGGGACGACGCTATAGTGGTCGGACATGTCGGCGGCAGAGCAACTTTGGCCCGTGGTCGTGGGGACGACCCTATAGTCGTCGGACATGTCGGTGACTGGCCAACCTAGTCCCGGGTTCGTGGGGACGACGCTATAGTCGTCGGACATGTCGGCGAGAGGCCAACCTAGTCCCGGGATCGTGGGGACGATCCTATAGTCGTCGGACAAGTCGGCGGCGAGCCAACCTAGTCCCGGTGTCGTGGAGACGGCCCTATAGTCGTCGGACATGACGGTGGCGGGCCAATCTAGTCCCGGGGTCGTGGGGACGACCCAATAGTCGTCGGACGGGACGGTGTCGGGGCAATCGAGCCCCGGGGTCGAGGGGACGACCCTATAGACGTCGGACATGTCGGCGTCTGGCCAACCTAGTCCCGGGGTCGTGGAGACGGCCCTATAGTCGTCGGACATGACGGTGGCGGGCCAATCTAGTCCCGGGGTCGTGGGGACGACCCTATAGTCGTCGGACATGTCGGCGGCTGTGCAACTTTGGCCAGTGGTCGTGGGGACGACCCTATAGTCGTCGGACATGTCGGCGGCAGGGCAACTTTTGCCCGTGGTCGTGGGGACGACCCTATACTCGTCGGACATGTCGGCGGCGGGCCAACCTAGTCCCGGGGTCGTGGGGACGACCCTATAGTCGTCGGACATGACGGTGCCGGGGCAATCTAGCCCCGGGGTCGTGGGGACGTCCCTATAGACGTCGGACTTGTCGGCGGCGGGCCAACCTAGTCCCGGGGTCGTGGGGACGACCCTATAGTCGTCGGACATGTCGACGGCAGGGCAACTTTGGCCCGTGGTCGTGGGGACGACCCTATAGTCGTCGGACATGACGGTGCCGGGGCAATCTAGCCCCGGGGTCGTGGGGACGACCCTATAGTCGTCGGACATGACTGTGGCGGGCCAATCTAGCCCCGGGGTCGTGGGGACGACCCTATAGTCGTCGGACAAGTCGGCGGCGGGCCAACCTAGTCCCGGGGTCGTGGGGACGACTGTATAGTCGTCGGACATGACGGTGGCGGGCCAATCTAGTCCCGGGGTCGTGGGGACGACCCTATAGTCGTCGGACAAGTCGGCGGCGGGCCGACCTAGTCCCGGGGTCGTGGGGACGACCCTATAGTCGTCGGACATGACGGTGCCGGGGCAATCTAGCCCCGGGGTCGTGGGGACGACCCTATAGTCGTCGGACATGACTGTGGCGGGCCAATCTAGCCCCGGGGGCGTGGGGACAACCCTATAGTCGTCAGACAAGTCGGCGGCGGGCCAACCTAGTCCCGGGGTCGTGGGGACGACCGTATAGTCGTCGGACATGACGGTGGCGGGCCAATCTAGTCCCGGGGTCGTGGGGACGACCCTATAGACGTCGGACATGTCGGCGGCGGGCCAACCTAGTCCCGGGGTCGTGGGGACGACCCTATAGTCGTCGGACATGTCGGCGGCAAGGCAATTTTGGCCCGTGTTCGTGGGGACGACCCTATAGTCGTCGGACATGTCGGCGGCTGGCCAACCTAGTCCCGGGGTCGTGGAGACGACCCTATAGTCGTCGGACAAGTCGGCGGCGGGCCAACCTAGTCCCGGGGTCGTGGGGACGACCCTATAGTCGTCGGACATGTCGACGGCAGGGCAACTTTGGCCCGTGGTCGTGGGGACGACCCTATAGTCGTCGGACATGACGGTGCCGGGGCAATCTAGCCCCGGGGTCGTGGGGACGACCCTATAGTCGTCGGACATGACTGTGGCGGGCCAATCTAGCCCCGGGGTCGTGGGGACGAACCTATAGTCGTCGGACAAGTCGGCGGCGGGCCAACCTAGTCCCGGGGTCGTGGGGACGACTGTATAGTCGTCGGACATGACGGTGGCGGGCCAATCTAGTCCCGGGGTCGTGGGGACGACCCTATAGTCGTCGGACAAGTCGGCGGCGGGCCGACCTAGTCCCGGGGTCGTGGGGACGACCCTATAGTCGTCGGACATGACGGTGCCGGGGCAATCTAGCCCCGGGGTCGTGGGGACGACCCTATAGTCGTCGGACATGACTGTGGCGGGCCAATCTAGCCCCGGGGTCGTGGGGACAACCCTATAGTCGTCGGACAAGTCGGCGGCGGGCCAACCTAGTCCCGGGGTCGTGGGGACGACCGTATAGTCGTCGGACATGACGGTGGCGGGCCAATCTAGTCCCGGGGTCGTGGGGACGACCCTATAGACGTCGGACATGTCGGCGGCGGGCCAACCTAGTCCCGGGGTCGTGGGGACGACCCTATAGGCGTCGGACATGTCGGCGGCTGCGCAACTTTGGCCAGTGGTCGTGGGGACGACCCTATAGTCGTCGGACATGTCGGCGGCTGGCCAACCTAGACCCGGGGTGGTGGGGACGACCCTATAGTCGTAGGACATGTCGGCGGCTGGCCAACCTAGTCCCGTGGTCGTGGGGACGACCCCATAGTCGTAGGACACGTCGGCGGCGGGCCAACCGAGTCCCGGGGTCGTGGGGACGACCCTATAGTCGTCGGACATGTTGGCGGCTGGCCAGATTTGGCCCGGGGTCGTGGGGACGACCCTATAGTCGTCGGACAAGTCGGCGGGGGGCCAACCTAGTCCCGGGGTCGTGGAGACGACCCTATAGTCGTCGGACAAGTCGGCGGGGGGCCAACCTACTCCCGGGGTCGTGGGGACGACCCTATAGTCGTCGGAAAAGTCGGCGCCGCCCAACCTAGACCTGTGGTCGTGGGGACGACCCTATAGCCGTCGGACATGTCGGCGGCAGGGCAACTTTTACCCGTGGTCGTGGGGACGACCCTATACTCGTCGGACATGTCGGCGGCGGGCCAACCTAGTCCCGGGGTCGTGGGGACGACCCTATAGTCGTCGGACATGACGGTGCCGGGGCAATCTAGCCCCGGGGTCGTGGGGACGTCCCTATAGACGTCGGACTTCTCGGCGGCGGGCCAACCTAGTCCCGGGGTCGTGGGGACGACCCTATAGTCGTCGGACATGTCGACGGCAGGGCAACTTTGGCCCGTGGTCGTGGGGACGACCCTATAGTCGTCGGACAAGTCGGCGGCGGGCCGACCTAGTCCCGGGGTCGTGGGGACCACCCTATAGTCGTCGGACATGTCGGCGGCAAGGCAACTTTGGCCCGTGTTCGTGGGGACGACCCTATAGTCGTCGGACATGTCGGCGGCTGGCCAACCTAGTCCCGGGGTCGTGGAGACGACCCTATAGTCGTCGGACAAGTCGGCGGCGGGCCAACCTAGTCCCGGGGTCGTGGGGACGACCCTATAGTCGTCGGACATGTCGACGGCAGGGCAACTTTGGCCCGTGGTCGTGGGGACGACCCTATAGTCGTCGGACATGACGGTGCCGGGGCAATCTAGCCCCGGGGTCGTGGGGACGACCCTATAGTCGTCGGACATGACTGTGGCGGGCCAATCTAGCCCCGGGGTCGTGGGGACGACCCTATAGTCGTCGGACAAGTCGGCGGCGGGCCAACCTAGTCCCGGGGTCGTGGGGACGACTGTATAGTCGTCGGACATGACGGTGGCGGGCCAATCTAGTCCCGGGGTCGTGGGGACGACCCTATAGTCGTCGGACAAGTCGGCGGCGGGCCGACCTAGTCCCGGGGTCGTGGGGACGTCCCTATAGTCGTCGGACATGACGGTGCCGGGGCAATCTAGCCCCGGGGTCGTGGGGACGACCCTATAGTCGTCGGACATGACTGTGGCGGGCCAATCTAGCCCCGGGGTCGTGGGGACAACCCTATAGTCGTCGGACAAGTCGGCGGCGGGCCAACCTAGTCCCGGGGTCGTGGGGACGACCGTATAGTCGTCGGACATGACGGTGGCGGGCCAATCTAGTCCCGGGGTCGTGGGGACGACCCTATAGACGTCGGACATGTCGGCGGCGGGCCAACCTAGTGCCGGGGTCGTGGGGACGACCCTATAGTCGTCGGACATGTCGGCGGCAAGGCAACTTTGGCCCGTGTTCGTGGGGACGACCCTATAGTCGTCGGACATGTCGGCGGCTGGCCAACCTAGTCCCGGGGTCGTGGAGACGACCCTATAGTCGTCGGACAAGTCGGCGGCGGGCCAACCTAGTCCCGGGGTCGTGGGGACGACCCTATAGTCGTCGGACATGTCGACGGCAGGGCAACTTTGGCCCGTGGTCGTGGGGACGACCCTATAGTCGTCGGACATGACGGTGCCGGGGCAATCTAGCCCCGGGGTCGTGGGGACGACCCTATAGTCGTCGGACAAGTCGGCGGCGGGCCAACCTAGTCCCGGGGTCGTGGGGACGACTGTATAGTCGTCGGACATGACGGTGGCGGGCCAATCTAGTCCCGGGGTCGTGGGGACGACCCTATAGTCGTCGGACAAGTCGGCGGCGGGCCGACCTAGTCCCGGGGTCGTGGGGACGACCCTATAGTCGTCGGACATGACGGTGCCGGGGCAATCTAGCCCCGGGGTCGTGGGGACGACCCTATAGTCGTCGGACATGACTGTGGCGGGCCAATCTAGCCCCGGGGTCGTGGGGACAACCCTATAGTCGTCGGACAAGTCGGCGGCGGGCCAACCTAGTCCCGGGGTCGTGGGGACGACCGTATAGTCGTCGGACATGACGGTGGCGGGCCAATCTAGTCCCGGGGCCGTGGGGACGACCCTATAGACGTCGGACATGTCGGCGGCGGGCCAACCTAGTCCCGGGGTCGTGGGGACGACCCTATAGGCGTCGGACATGTCGGCGGCTGCGCAAATTTGGCCAGTGGTCGTGGGGACGACCCTATAGTCGTCGGACATGTCGGCGGCTGGCCAACCTAGACCCGGGGTGGTGGGGACGACCCTATAGTCGTAGGACATGTCGGCGGCTGGCCAACCTAGTCCCGTGGTCGTGGGGACGACCCCATAGTCGTAGGACACGTCGGCGGCGGGCCAACCGAGTCCCGGGGTCGTGGGGACGACCCTATAGTCGTCGGACATGTTGGCGGCTGGCCAGCTTTGGCCCGGGGTCGTGGGGACGACCCTATTGTCGTCGGACATGTCGGCGGCTGGGCAACTTTGGCCCGTGGTCGTGGGGACGACCCTATAGTCGTCGTACATGTCGGTGACTGGCCAACCTAGTCCCGGGTTCGTGGGGACGACCCTATACTCGTCGGACATGTCGGCGGCTGGCCAACCTAGTCCCGGGGTCGTGGAGACGACCCTATAGTCGTCGGACAAGTCGGCGGCGGGCCAACCTAGTCCCGGGGTCGTGGGGACGACCCTGTAGTCGTCGGACATGTCGGCGGCAGGGCAACTTTGTCCCGTGGGCGTGGGGACGACCCTAGAGTCGTGGGACATGTCGGTGACTGGCCAACCTAGTCCCGGGGTCGTGGAGACGACGCTATAGTCGTCGGACATGTCGGCGAGAGGCCAACCTAGTCCCGGGATCGTGGGGACGATCCTATAGTCGTCGGACAAGTCGGCGGCGGGCCAACCTAGTCCCGGGGTCGTGGAGACGGCCCTATAGTCGTCGGACATGACGGTGGCGGGCCAATCTAGTCCCGGGGTCGTGGGGACGACCCAATAGTCGTCGGACGGGACGGTGTCGGGGCAATCGAGCCCCGGGGTCGAGGGGATGACCTTATAGACGTCGGACATGTCGGCGTCTGGCCAACCTAGTCCCGGGGTGGTAGGGACGGCCCTATACACGTCGGACATGTCGGCGGCGGGCCAACCTAGTCCCGGGGTCGTGGGGACGACCCCATAGTCGTAGGACACGTCGGCGGCGGGCCAACCGAGTCCCGGGGTCGTGGGGACGACCCTATAGTCGTCGGACATGTTGGCGGCTGGCCAGCTTTGGCCCGGGGTCGTGGGGACGACCCTATAGTCGTCGGACAAGTCGGCGGGGGGCCAACCTAGTCCCGGGGTCGTGGGGACGACCCTATAGACGACGGACATGTCGGCGGCGGGCCACCCTAGTCCCGGGTTCGTGGGGACGACCCTATAGTCGTCGGACTTGTCGGCGAGAGGCCAACCTAGTCCCGGGGTCGTGGGGACGACGCTATAGTCGTCGGACATGTCGGCGGCAGAGCAACTTTGGCCCGTGGTCGTGGGGACGACCCTATAGTCGTCGGACATGTCGGTGACTGGCCAACCTAGTCCCGGGTTCGTGGGGACGACGCTATAGTGGTCGGACATGTCGGCGGCAGAGCAACTTTGGCCCGTGGTCGTGGGGACGACCCTATAGTCGTCGGACATGTCGGTGACTGGCCAACCTAGTCCCGGGTTCGTGGGGACGACGCTATAGTCGTCGGACATGTCGGCGAGAGGCCAACCTAGTCCCGGGATCGTGGGGACGATCCTATAGTCGTCGGACAAGTCGGCGGCGAGCCAACCTAGTCCCGGTGTCGTGGAGACGGCCCTATAGTCGTCGGACATGACGGTGGCGGGCCAATCTAGTCCCGGGGTCGTGGGGACGACCCAATAGTCGTCGGACGGGACGGTGTCGGGGCAATCGAGCCCCGGGGTCGAGGGGACGACCCTATAGACGTCGGACATGTCGGCGTCTGGCCAACCTAGTCCCGGGGTCGTGGAGACGGCCCTATAGTCGTCGGACATGACGGTGGCGGGCCAATCTAGTCCCGGGGTCGTGGGGACGACCCTATAGTCGTCGGACATGTCGGCTGCTGTGCAACTTTGGCCAGTGGTCGTGGGGACGACCCTATAGTCGTCGGACATGTCGGCGGCAGGGCAACTTTTGCCCGTGGTCGTGGGGACGACCCTATACTCGTCGGACATGTCGGCGGCGGGCCAACCTAGTCCCGGGGTCGTGGGGACGACCCTATAGTCGTCGGACATGACGGTGCCGGGGCAATCTAGCCCCGGGGTCGTGGGGACGTCCCTATAGACGTCGGACTTGTCGGCGGCGGGCCAACCTAGTCCCGGGGTCGTGGGGACGACCCTATAGTCGTCGGACATGTCGACGGCAGGGCAACTTTGGCCCGTGGTCGTGGGGACGACCCTATAGTCGTCGGACAAGTCGGCGGTGGGCCGACCTAGTCCCGGGGTCGTGGGGACGACCCTATAGTCGTCGGACATGTTGGCGCCTGGCCAGCTTTGGCCCGGGGTCGTGGGGACGACCTTATTGTCGTCGGACATGTCGGCGGCTGGGCAATTTTGGCCCGTGTTCGTGGGGACGACCCTATAGTCGTCGGACATGTCGGCGGCTGGCCAACCTAGTCCCGGGGTCGTGGAGACGACCCTATAGTCGTCGGACAAGTCGGCGGCGGGCCAACCTAGTCCCGGGGTCGTGGGGACGACCCTATAGTCGTCGGACATGTCGACGGCAGGGCAACTTTGGCCCGTGGTCGTGGGGACGACCCTATAGTCGTCGGACATGACGGTGCCGGGGCAATCTAGCCCCGGGGTCGTGGGGACGACCCTATAGTCGTCGGACATGACTGTGGCGGGCCAATCTAGCCCCGGGGTCGTGGGGACGACCCTATAGTCGTCGGACAAGTCGGCGGCGGGCCAACCTAGTCCCGGGGTCGTGGGGACGACTGTATAGTCGTCGGACATGACGGTGGCGGGCCAATCTAGTCCCGGGGTCGTGGGGACGACCCTATAGTCGTCGGACAAGTCGGCGGCGGGCCGACCTAGTCCCGGGGTCGTGGGGACGACCCTATAGTCGTCGGACATGACGGTGCCGGGGCAATCTAGCCCCGGGGTCGTGGGGACGACCCTATAGTCGTCGGACATGACTGTGGCGGGCCAATCTAGCCCCGGGGTCGTGGGGACAACCCTATAGTCGTCGGACAAGTCGGCGGCGGGCCAACCTAGTCCCGGGGTCGTGGGGACGACCGTATAGTCGTCGGACATGACGGTGGCGGGCCAATCTAGTCCCGGGGTCGTGGGGACGACCCTATAGACGTCGGACATGTCGGCGGCGGGCCAACCTAGTCCCGGGGTCGTGGGGACGACCCTATAGGCGTCGGACATGTCGGCGGCTGCGCAACTTTGGCCAGTGGTCGTGGGGACGACCCTATAGTCGTCGGACATGTCGGCGGCTGGCCAACCTAGACCCGGGGTGGTGGGGACGACCCTATAGTCGTAGGACATGTCGGCGGCTGGCCAACCTAGTCCCGTGGTCGTGGGGACGACCCCATAGTCGTAGGACACGTCGGCGGCGGGCCAACCGAGTCCCGGGGTCGTGGGGACGACCCTATAGTCGTCGGACATGTTGGCGGCTGGCCAGCTTTGGCCCGGGGTCGTGGGGACGACCCTATTGTCGTCGGACATGTCGGCGGCTGGGCAACTTTGGCCCGTGGTCGTGGGGACGACCCTATAGTCGTCGTACATGTCGGTGACTGGCCAACCTAGTCCCGGGTTCGTGGGGACGACCCTATACTCGTCGGACATGTCGGCGGCTGGCCAACCTAGTCCCGGGGTCGTGGAGACGACCCTATAGTCGTCGGACAAGTCGGCGGCGGGCCAACCTAGTCCCGGGGTCGTGGGGACGACCCTATAGTCGTCGGACATGTCGGCGGCAGGGCAACTTTGTCCCGTGGGCGTGGGGACGACCCTAGAGTCGTGGGACATGTCGGTGACTGGCCAACCTAGTCCCGGGGTCGTGGAGACGACGCTATAGTCGTCGGACATGTCGGCGAGAGGCCAACCTAGTCCCGGGATCGTGGGGACGATCCTATAGTCGTCGGACAAGTCGGCGGCGGGCCAACCTAGTCCCGGGGTCGTGGAGACGGCCCTATAGTCGTCGGACATGACGGTGGCGGGCCAATCTAGTCCCGGGGTCGTGGGGACGACCCAATAGTCGTCGGACGGGACGGTGTCGGGGCAATCGAGCCCCGGGGTCGAGGGGATGACCCTATAGACGTCGGACATGTCGGCGTCTGGCCAACCTAGTCCCGGGGTGGTAGGGACGGCCCTATACACGTCGGACATGTCGGCGGCGGGCCAACCTAGTCCCGGGGTCGTGGGGACGACCCCATAGTCGTAGGACACGTCGGCGGCGGGCCAACCGAGTCCCGGGGTCGTGGGGACGACCCTATAGTCGTCGGACATGTTGGCGGCTGGCCAGCTTTGGCCCGGGGTCGTGGGGACGACCCTATAGTCGTCGGACAAGTCGGCGGGGGGCCAACCTAGTCCCGGGGTCGTGGGGACGACCCTATAGACGACGGACATGTCGGCGGCGGGCCACCCTAGTCCCGGGTTCGTGGGGACGACCCTATAGTCGTCGGACTTGTCGGCGAGAGGCCAACCTAGTCCCGGGGTCGTGGGGACGACGCTATAGTCGTCGGACATGTCGGCGGCAGAGCAACTTTGGCCCGTGGTCGTGGGGACGACCCTATAGTCGTCGGACATGTCGGTGACTGGCCAACCTAGTCCCGGGTTCGTGGGGACGACGCTATAGTGGTCGGACATGTCGGCGGCAGAGCAACTTTGGCCCGTGGTCGTGGGGACGACCCTATAGTCGTCGGACATGTCGGTGACTGGCCAACCTAGTCCCGGGTTCGTGGGGACGACGCTATAGTCGTCGGACATGTCGGCGAGAGGCCAACCTAGTCCCGGGTTCGTGGGGACGATCCTATAGTCGTCGGACAAGTCGGCGGCGAGCCAACCTAGTCCCGGTGTCGTGGAGACGGCCCTATAGTCGTCGGACATGACGGTGGCGGGCCAATCTAGTCCCGGGGTCGTGGGGACGACCCAATAGTCGTCGGACGGGACGGTGTCGGGGCAATCGAGCCCCGGGGTCGAGGGGACGACCCTATAGACGTCGGACATGTCGGCGTCTGGCCAACCTAGTCCCGGGGTCGTGGAGACGGCCCTATAGTCGTCGGACATGACGGTGGCGGGCCAATCTAGTCCCGGGGTCGTGGGGACGACCCTATAGTCGTCGGACATGTCGGCGGCTGTGCAACTTTGGCCAGTGGTCGTGGGGACGACCCTATAGTCGTCGGACATGTCGGCGGCAGGGCAACTTTTGCCCGTGGTCGTGGGGACGACCCTATACTCGTCGGACATGTCGGCGGCGGGCCAACCTAGTCCCGGGGTCGTGGGGACGACCCTATAGTCGTCGGACATGACGGTGCCGGGGCAATCTAGCCCCGGGGTCGTGGGGACGTCCCTATAGACGTCGGACTTGTCGGCGGCGGGCCAACCTAGTCCCGGGGTCGTGGGGACGACCCTATAGTCGTCGGACATGTCGACGGCAGGGCAACTTTGGCCCGTGGTCGTGGGGACGACCCTATAGTCGTCGGACAAGTCGGCGGTGGGCCGACCTAGTCCCGGGGTCGTGGGGACGACCCTATAGTCGTCGGACATGTTGGCGGCTGGCCAGCTTTGGCCCGGGGTCGTGGGGACGACCTTATTGTCGTCGGACATGTCGGCGGCTGGGCAACTTTGACCCGTGGTCGTGGGGACGACCCTATAGTCGTCGTACATGTCGGTGACTGGCCAACCTAGTCCCGGGTTCGTGGGGACGACCCTATACTCGTCGGACATGTCGGCGGCTGGCCAACCTAGTCCCGGGGTCGTGGAGACGACCCTATAGTCGTCGGACAAGTCGGCGGCGGGCCAACCTAGTCCCGGGGTCGTGGGGACGACCCTATAGTCGTCGGACATGTCGGCGGCAGGGCAACTTTGTCCCGTGGGCGTGGGGACGACCCTAGAGTCGTGGGACATGTCGGTGACTGGCCAACCTAGTCCCGGGGTTGTGGAGACGACCCTATAGTCGTCGGACAAGTCGGCGGCGGGCCAACCTAGTCCCGGGGTCGTGGGGACGACCCTATAGACGTCGGACATGTCGGCGGCGGGCCAACCTAGTCCCGGGTTCGTGGGGACGACCCTATAGTCGTCGGACTTGTCGGCGAGAGGCCAACCTAGTCCCGGGGTCGTGGAGACGACCCTATAGACGTCGGACATGTCGGCGGCGGGCCAACCTAGTCTTGGGGTCGTGGGGACGACCCTATAGTCGTCGGACGTGACGGTGTCGGGGCAATCTAGGCCCGGGGTCGTGGGGACGACCCTATAGTCGTCGGACAAGTCGGCGGCGGGCCAACCTAGTCCCGGAGTCGTGGGGACGACCCTATAGACGTCGGACATGTCGGCGGCGGGCCAACCTAGTCCCGGGTTCGTGGGGACGACCCTATAGTCGCCGGACTTGTCGGCGAGAGGCCAACCTAGTCCCGGGATCGTGCGGACGATCCTATAGTCGTCGGACAAGTCGGCGGCGAGCCAACCTAGTCCCGGGGTCGTGGAGACGGCCCTATAGTCGTCGGACGTGACGGTGGCGGGCCAATCTAGTCCCGGGGTCGTGGGGACGACCCTATAGTCGTCGGACATGTCGGCGGCTGGGCAACTTTGGCCAGTGGTCGTGGGGACGACCCTATAGTCGTCGGACATGTTGGCGGCTGGCCAGCTTTGGCCCGGGGTCGTGGGGACGACCCTATAGTCGTCGGACAAGTCGGCGGGGGGCCAACCTAGTCCCGGGGTCGTGGAGACGGCCCTATAGTCGTCGGACATGTCGGCGGCGGGCCAACCTAGTCCTGGGGTCGTGGGGACGACCCTATAGTCGTCGGACATGTCGGCGGCAGGGCAACTTTGTCCCGTGGGCGTGGGGACGACCCTATAGTCGTGGGACATGTCGGTGACTGGCCAACCTAGTCCCGGGGACGTGCAGACGACCCTATAGTCGTCGGACAAGTCGGCGGCGGGCCAACCTAGTCCCGGAGTCGTGGGGACGACCCTATAGACGTCGGACATGTCGGCGGCGGGCCAACCTAGTCCCGGGTTCGTGGGGACGACCCTATAGTCGCCGGACTTGTCGGCGAGAGGCCAACCTAGTCCCGGGATCGTGCGGACGATCCTATAGTCGTCGGACAAGTCGGCGGCGAGCCAACCTAGTCCCGGGGTCGTGGATACGGCCCTATAGTCGTCGGACGTGACGGTGGCGGGCCAATCTAGTCCCGGGGTCGTGGGGACGACCCTATAGTCGTCGGACATGTCGGCGGCTGGGCAACTTTGGCCAGTGGTCGTGGGGACGACCCTATAGTCGTCGGACATGTTGGCGGCTGGCCAGCTTTGGCCCGGGGTCGTGGGGACGACCCTATAGTCGTCGGACAAGTCGGCGGGGGGCCAACCTAGTCCCGGGGTCGTGGAGACGACCCTATAGACGTCGGACATGTCGGCGGCGGGCCAACCTAGTCCCGGGGTCGTGGGGACGACCCTATAGTCGTCGGACGTGACGGTGTCGGGGCAATCTAGGCCCGGGGTCGTGGGGACGACCCTATAGTCGTCGGACAAGTCGGCGGCGGGCCAACGTAGTCCCGGGGTCGTGGGGACGACGCTATAGTCGTCGGACATGTCGGCGGCAGAGCAACTTTGGCCCGTGGTCGTGGGGACGACCCTATAGTCGTCGGACATGTCGGTGACTGGCCAACCTAGTCCCGGGTTCGTGGGGACGACCCTATAGTCGTCGGACACGTCGGCGAGAGGCCAACCTAGTCCCGGGGTCGTGGGGACGATCCTATAGGCGTCGGACAAGTCGGCGGCGGGCCAACCTAGTCCCGGGGTCGTGGAGACGGCCCTATAGTCGTCGGACGTGACGGTGTCGGGGCAATCTAGCCCCAGGGTCAAGGGGACGACCCTATAGTCGTCGGACAAGTCGGCGGGGGGCCAACGTAGTCCCGGGGTCGTGGAGACGACCCTATAGTCGTCGGACAAGTCGGCGGGGGGCCAACCTACTCCCGAGGTCGTGGGGACGACCCTATAGTCGTCGGAAAAGTCGGCGCCGCCCAACCTAGACCTGTGGTCGTGGGGACGACCCTATAGTCGTCGGACATGTCGGCGGCAGGGCAACTTTTGCCCGTGGTCGTGGGGACGACCCTATACTCGTCGGACATGTCGGCGGCGGGCCAACCTAGTCCCGGGGTCGTGGGGACGACCCTATAGTCGTCGGACATGACGGTGCCGGGGCAATCTAGCCCCGGGGTCGTGGGGACGTCCCTATAGACGTCGGACTTGTCGGCGGCGGGCCAACCTAGTCCCGGGGTCGTGGGGACGACCCTATAGTCGTCGGACATGTCGACGGCAGGGCAACTTTGGCCCGTGGTCGTGGGGACGACCCTATAGTCGTCGGACAAGTCGGCGGCGGGCCGACCTAGTCCCGGGGTTGTGGGGACGACCCTATAGTCGTCGGACATGTTGGCGGCTGGCCAGCTTTGGCCCGGGGTCGTGGGGACGACCTTATTGTCGTCGGACATGTCGGCGGCAGAGCAACTTTGGCCCGTGGTCGTGGGGACGACCCTATAGTCGTCGGACATGTCGGTGACTGGCCAACCTAGTCCCGGGTTCGTGGGGACGACCCTATAGTCGTCGGACATGTCGGCGAGAGGCCAACCTAGTCCCGGGGTCGTGGGGACGATCCTATAGTCGTCGGACAAGTCGGCGGCGGGCCAACCTAGTCCCGGGGTCGTGGAGACGGCCCTATAGTCGTCGGACATGTCGGCGGCAGGGCAACTTTGGCCCGTGGTCGTGGTGACGACCCTATAGTCGTGGGACATGTCGGTGACGGCCAACCTAGTCCCGGGTTCGTGGAGACGACCCTATAGTCGTCGGATAAGTCGGCGGCGGGCCAACCTAGTCCCGGGGTCGTGGGGACGACCCTATAGTCGTCGGACATGACGGTGCCGGGGCAATCTAGCCCCGGGTTCGTTGGGACGACCCTATAGACGTCGGACATGTCGGCGGCGGGCCAACCTAGTCCCGGGGTCGTGGGGACGACCCTATAGTCGTCGGACATGTCGGCGGCAGAGCAACTTTGGCCCGTGGTCGTGGGGACGACCCTATAGTCGTCGGACATGTCGGTGACTGGCCAACCTAGTCCCGGGTTCGTGGGGACGACCCTATAGTCGTCGGACATGTCGGCGAGAGGCCAACCTAGTCCCGGGGTCGTGGGGACGATCCTATAGTCGTCGGACAAGTCGGCGGCGGGCCGACCTAGTCCCGGGGTCGTGGGGACGACCCTATAGTCGTCGGACATGACGGTGCCGGGGCAATCTAGCCCCGGGGTCGTGGGGACGACCCTATAGTCGTCGGACATGACTGTGGCGGGCCAATCTAGCCCCGGGGTCGTGGGGACAACCCTATAGTCGTCGGACAAGTCGGCGGCGGGCCAACCTAGTCCCGGGGTCGTGGGGACGACCGTATAGTCGTCGGACATGACGGTGGCGGGCCAATCTAGTCCCGGGGTCGTGGGGACGACCCTATAGACGTCGGACATGTCGGCGGCGGGCCAACCTAGTCCCGGGGTCGTGGGGACGACCCTATAGGCGTCGGACATGTCGGCGGCTGCGCAACTTTGGCCAGTGGTCGTGGGGACGACCCTATAGTCGTCGGACATGTCGGCGGCTGGCCAACCTAGACCCGGGGTGGTGGGGACGACCCTATAGTCGTAGGACATGTCGGCGGCTGGCCAACCTAGTCCCGTGGTCGTGGGGACGACCCCATAGTCGTAGGACACGTCGGCGGCGGGCCAACCGAGTCCCGGGGTCGTGGGGACGACCCTATAGTCGTCGGACATGTTGGCGGCTGGCCAGATTTGGCCCGGGGTCGTGGGGACGACCCTATAGTCGTCGGACAAGTCGGCGGGGGGCCAACCTAGTCCCGGGGTCGTGGAGACGACCCTATAGTCGTCGGACAAGTCGGCGGGGGGCCAACCTACTCCCGGGGTCGTGGGGACGACCCTATAGTCGTCGGAAAAGTCGGCGCCGCCCAACCTAGACCTGTGGTCGTGGGGACGACCCTATAGCCGTCGGACATGTCGGCGGCAGGGCAACTTTTACCCGTGGTCGTGGGGACGACCCTATACTCGTCGGACATGTCGGCGGCGGGCCAACCTAGTCCCGGGGTCGTGGGGACGACCCTATAGTCGTCGGACATGACGGTGCCGGGGCAATCTAGCCCCGGGGTCGTGGGGACGTCCCTATAGACGTCGGACTTCTCGGCGGCGGGCCAACCTAGTCCCGGGGTCGTGGGGACGACCCTATAGTCGTCGGACATGTCGACGGCAGGGCAACTTTGGCCCGTGGTCGTGGGGACGACCCTATAGTCGTCGGACAAGTCGGCGGCGGGCCGACCTAGTCCCGGGGTCGTGGGGACGACCCTATAGTCGTCGGACATGTCGGCGGCAAGGCAACTTTGGCCCGTGTTCGTGGGGACGACCCTATAGTCGTCGGACATGTCGGCGGCTGGCCAACCTAGTCCCGGGGTCGTGGAGACGACCCTATAGTCGTCGGACAAGTCGGCGGCGGGCCAACCTAGTCCCGGGGTCGTGGGGACGACCCTATAGTCGTCGGACATGTCGACGGCAGGGCAACTTTGGCCCGTGGTCGTGGGGACGACCCTATAGTCGTCGGACATGACGGTGCCGGGGCAATCTAGCCCCGGGGTCGTGGGGACGACCCTATAGTCGTCGGACATGACTGTGGCGGGCCAATCTAGCCCCGGGGTCGTGGGGACGACCCTATAGTCGTCGGACAAGTCGGCGGCGGGCCAACCTAGTCCCGGGGTCGTGGGGACGACTGTATAGTCGTCGGACATGACGGTGGCGGGCCAATCTAGTCCCGGGGTCGTGGGGACGACCCTATAGTCGTCGGACAAGTCGGCGGCGGGCCGACCTAGTCCCGGGGTCGTGGGGACGTCCCTATAGTCGTCGGACATGACGGTGCCGGGGCAATCTAGCCCCGGGGTCGTGGGGACGACCCTATAGTCGTCGGGCATGACTGTGGCGGGCCAATCTAGCCCCGGGGTCGTGGGGACAACCCTATAGTCGTCGGACAAGTCGGCGGCGGGCCAACCTAGTCCCGGGGTCGTGGGGACGACCGTATAGTCGTCGGACATGACGGTGGCGGGCCAATCTAGTCCCGGGGTCGTGGGGACGACCCTATAGACGTCGGACATGTCGGCGGCGGGCCAACCTAGTCCCGGGGTCGTGGGGACGACCCTATAGTCGTCGGACATGTCGACGGCAGGGCAACTTTGGCCCGTGGTCGTGGGGACGACCCTATAGTCGTCGGACAAGTCGGCGGCGGGCCGACCTAGTCCCGGGGTCGTGGGGACGACCCTATAGTCGTCGGACATGTCGGCGGCAAGGCAACTTTGGCCCGTGTTCGTGGGGACGACCCTATAGTCGTCGGACATGTCGGCGGCTGGCCAACCTAGTCCCGGGGTCGTGGAGACGACCCTATAGTCGTCGGACAAGTCGGCGGCGGGCCAACCTAGTCCCGGGGTCGTGGGGACGACCCTATAGTCGTCGGACATGTCGACGGCAGGGCAACTTTGGCCCGTGGTCGTGGGGACGACCCTATAGTCGTCGGACATGACGGTGCCGGGGCAATCTAGCCCCGGGGTCGTGGGGACGACCCTATAGTCGTCGGACATGACTGTGGCGGGCCAATCTAGCCCCGGGGTCGTGGGGACGACCCTATAGTCGTCGGACAAGTCGGCGGCGGGCCAACCTAGTCCCGGGGTCGTGGGGACGACTGTATAGTCGTCGGACATGACGGTGGCGGGCCAATCTAGTCCCGGGGTCGTGGGGACGACCCTATAGTCGTCGGACAAGTCGGCGGCGGGCCGACCTAGTCCCGGGGTCGTGGGGACGACCCTATAGTCGTCGGACATGACGGTGCCGGGGCAATCTAGCCCCGGGGTCGTGGGGACGACCCTATAGTCGTCGGACATGACTGTGGCGGGCCAATCTAGCCCCGGGGTCGTGGGGACAACCTTATAGTCGTCGGACAAGTCGGCGGCGGGCCAACCTAGTCCCGGGGTCTTGGGGACGACCGTATAGTCGTCGGACATGACGGTGGCGGGCCAATCTAGTCCCGGGGCCGTGGGGACGACCCTATAGACGTCGGACATGTCGGCGGCGGGCCAACCTAGTCCCGGGGTCGTGGGGACGACCCTATAGGCGTCGGACATGTCGGCGGCTGCGCAAATTTGGCCAGTGGTCGTGGGGACGACCCTATAGTCGTCGGACATGTCGGCGGCTGGCCAACCTAGACCCGGGGTGGTGGGGACCACCCTATAGTCGTAGGACATGTCGGCGGCTGGCCAACCTAGTCCCGTGGTCGTGGGGACGACCCCATAGTCGTAGGACACGTCGGCGGCGGGCCAACCGAGTCCCGGGGTCGTGGGGACGACCCTATAGTCGTCGGACATGTTGGCGGCTGGCCAGCTTTGGCCCGGGGTCGTGGGGACGACCCTATTGTCGTCGGACATGTCGGCGGCTGGGCAACTTTGGCCCGTGGTCGTGGGGACGACCCTATAGTCGTCGTACATGTCGGTGACTGGCCAACCTAGTCCCGGGTTCGTGGGGACGACCCTATACTCGTCGGACATGTCGGCGGCTGGCCAACCTAGTCCCGGGGTCGTGGAGACGACCCTATAGTCGTCGGACAAGTCGGCGGCGGGCCAACCTAGTCCCGGGGTCGTGGGGACGACCCTATAGTCGTCGGACATGTCGGCGGCAGGGCAACTTTGTCCCGTGGGCGTGGGGACGACCCTAGAGTCGTGGGACATGTCGGTGACTGGCCAACCTAGTCCCGGGGTCGTGGAGACGACGCTATAGTCGTCGGACATGTCGGCGAGAGGCCAACCTAGTCCCGGGATCGTGGGGACGATCCTATAGTCGTCGGACAAGTCGGCGGCGGGCCAACCTAGTCCCGGGGTCGTGGAGACGGCCCTATAGTCGTCGGACATGACGGTGGCGGGCCAATCTAGTCCCGGGGTCGTGGGGACGACCCAATAGTCGTCGGACGGGACGGTGTCGGGGCAATCGAGCCCCGGGGTCGAGGGGATGACCCTATAGACGTCGGACATGTCGGCGTCTGGCCAACCTAGTCCCGGGGTGGTAGGGACGGCCCTATACACGTCGGACATGTCGGCGGCGGGCCAACCTAGTCCCGGGGTCGTGGGGACGACCCCATAGTCGTAGGACACGTCGGCGGCGGGCCAACCGAGTCCCGGGGTCGTGGGGACGACCCTATAGTCGTCGGACATGTTGGCGGCTGGCCAGCTTTGGCCCGGGGTCGTGGGGACGACCCTATAGTCGTCGGACAAGTCGGCGGGGGGCCAACCTAGTCCCGGGGTCGTGGGGACGACCCTATAGACGACGGACATGTCGGCGGCGGGCCACCCTAGTCCCGGGTTCGTGGGGACGACCCTATAGTCGTCGGACTTGTCGGCGAGAGGCCAACCTAGTCCCGGGGTCGTGGGGACGACGCTATAGTCGTCGGACATGTCGGCGGCAGAGCAACTTTGGCCCGTGGTCGTGGGGACGACCCTATAGTCGTCGGACATGTCGGTGACTGGCCAACCTAGTCCCGGGTTCGTGGGGACGACGCTATAGTGGTCGGACATGTCGGCGGCAGAGCAACTTTGGCCCGTGGTCGTGGGGACGACCCTATAGTCGTCGGACATGTCGGTGACTGGCCAACCTAGTCCCGGGTTCGTGGGGACGACGCTATAGTCGTCGGACATGTCGGCGAGAGGCCAACCTAGTCCCGGGATCGTGGGGACGATCCTATAGTCGTCGGACAAGTCGGCGGCGAGCCAACCTAGTCCCGGTGTCGTGGAGACGGCCCTATAGTCGTCGGACATGACGGTGGCGGGCCAATCTAGTCCCGGGGTCGTGGGGACGACCCAATAGTCGTCGGACGGGACGGTGTCGGGGCAATCGAGCCCCGGGGTCGAGGGGACGACCCTATAGACGTCGGACATGTCGGCGTCTGGCCAACCTAGTCCCGGGGTCGTGGAGACGGCCCTATAGTCGTCGGACATGACGGTGGCGGGCCAATCTAGTCCCGGGGTCGTGGGGACGACCCTATAGTCGTCGGACATGTCGGCGGCTGTGCAACTTTGGCCAGTGGTCGTGGGGACGACCCTATAGTCGTCGGACATGTCGGCGGCAGGGCAACTTTTGCCCGTGGTCGTGGGGACGACCCTATACTCGTCGGACATGTCGGCGGCGGGCCAACCTAGTCCCGGGGTCGTGGGGACGACCCTATAGTCGTCGGACATGACGGTGCCGGGGCAATCTAGCCCCGGGGTCGTGGGGACGTCCCTATAGACGTCGGACTTGTCGGCGGCGGGCCAACCTAGTCCCGGGGTCGTGGGGACGACCCTATAGTCGTCGGACATGTCGACGGCAGGGCAACTTTGGCCCGTGGTCGTGGGGACGACCCTATAGTCGTCGGACAAGTCGGCGGTGGGCCGACCTAGTCCCGGGGTCGTGGGGACGACCCTATAGTCGTCGGACATGTTGGCGGCTGGCCAGCTTTGGCCCGGGGTCGTGGGGACGACCTTATTGTCGTCGGACATGTCGGCGGCTGGGCAACTTTGACCCGTGGTCGTGGGGACGACCCTATAGTCGTCGTACATGTCGGTGACTGGCCAACCTAGTCCCGGGTTCGTGGGGACGACCCTATACTCGTCGGACATGTCGGCGGCTGGCCAACCTAGTCCCGGGGTCGTGGAGACGACCCTATAGTCGTCGGACAAGTCGGCGGCGGGCCAACCTAGTCCCGGGGTCGTGGGGACGACCCTATAGTCGTCGGACATGTCGGCGGCAGGGCAACTTTGTCCCGTGGGCGTGGGGACGACCCTAGAGTCGTGGGACATGTCGGTGACTGGCCAACCTAGTCCCGGGGTTGTGGAGACGACCCTATAGTCGTCGGACAAGTCGGCGGCGGGCCAACCTAGTCCCGGGGTCGTGGGGACGACCCTATAGACGTCGGACATGTCGGCGGCGGGCCAACCTAGTCCCGGGTTCGTGGGGACGACCCTATAGTCGTCGGACTTGTCGGCGAGAGGCCAACCTAGTCCCGGGGTCGTGGAGACGACCCTATAGACGTCGGACATGTCGGCGGCGGGCCAACCTAGTCTTGGGGTCGTGGGGACGACCCTATAGTCGTCGGACGTGACGGTGTCGGGGCAATCTAGGCCCGGGGTCGTGGGGACGACCCTATAGTCGTCGGACAAGTCGGCGGCGGGCCAACCTAGTCCCGGAGTCGTGGGGACGACCCTATAGACGTCGGACATGTCGGCGGCGGGCCAACCTAGTCCCGGGTTCGTGGGGACGACCCTATAGTCGCCGGACTTGTCGGCGAGAGGCCAACCTAGTCCCGGGATCGTGCGGACGATCCTATAGTCGTCGGACAAGTCGGCGGCGAGCCAACCTAGTCCCGGGGTCGTGGAGACGGCCCTATAGTCGTCGGACGTGACGGTGGCGGGCCAATCTAGTCCCGGGGTCGTGGGGACGACCCTATAGTCGTCGGACATGTCGGCGGCTGGGCAACTTTGGCCAGTGGTCGTGGGGACGACCCTATAGTCGTCGGACATGTTGGCGGCTGGCCAGCTTTGGCCCGGGGTCGTGGGGACGACCCTATAGTCGTCGGACAAGTCGGCGGGGGGCCAACCTAGTCCCGGGGTCGTGGAGACGGCCCTATAGTCGTCGGACATGTCGGCGGCGGGCCAACCTAGTCCTGGGGTCGTGGGGACGACCCTATAGTCGTCGGACATGTCGGCGGCAGGGCAACTTTGTCCCGTGGGCGTGGGGACGACCCTATAGTCGTGGGACATGTCGGTGACTGGCCAACCTAGTCCCGGGGACGTGCAGACGACCCTATAGTCGTCGGACAAGTCGGCGGCGGGCCAACCTAGTCCCGGAGTCGTGGGGACGACCCTATAGACGTCGGACATGTCGGCGGCGGGCCAACCTAGTCCCGGGTTCGTGGGGACGACCCTATAGTCGCCGGACTTGTCGGCGAGAGGCCAACCTAGTCCCGGGATCGTGCGGACGATCCTATAGTCGTCGGACAAGTCGGCGGCGAGCCAACCTAGTCCCGGGGTCGTGGATACGGCCCTATAGTCGTCGGACGTGACGGTGGCGGGCCAATCTAGTCCCGGGGTCGTGGGGACGACCCTATAGTCGTCGGACATGTCGGCGGCTGGGCAACTTTGGCCAGTGGTCGTGGGGACGACCCTATAGTCGTCGGACATGTTGGCGGCTGGCCAGCTTTGGCCCGGGGTCGTGGGGACGACCCTATAGTCGTCGGACAAGTCGGCGGGGGGCCAACCTAGTCCCGGGGTCGTGGAGACGACCCTATAGACGTCGGACATGTCGGCGGCGGGCCAACCTAGTCCCGGGGTCGTGGGGACGACCCTATAGTCGTCGGACGTGACGGTGTCGGGGCAATCTAGGCCCGGGGTCGTGGGGACGACCCTATAGTCGTCGGACAAGTCGGCGGCGGGCCAACGTAGTCCCGGGGTCGTGGGGACGACGCTATAGTCGTCGGACATGTCGGCGGCAGAGCAACTTTGGCCCGTGGTCGTGGGGACGACCCTATAGTCGTCGGACATGTCGGTGACTGGCCAACCTAGTCCCGGGTTCGTGGGGACGACCCTATAGTCGTCGGACATGTCGGCGAGAGGCCAACCTAGTCCCGGGGTCGTGGGGACGATCCTATAGGCGTCGGACAAGTCGGCGGCGGGCCAACCTAGTCCCGGGGTCGTGGAGACGGCCCTATAGTCGTCGGACGTGACGGTGTCGGGGCAATCTAGCCCCAGGGTCAAGGGGACGACCCTATAGTCGTCGGACAAGTCGGCGGGGGGCCAACGTAGTCCCGGGGTCGTGGAGACGACCCTATAGTCGTCGGACAAGTCGGCGGGGGGCCAACCTACTCCCGAGGTCGTGGGGACGACCCTATAGTCGTCGGAAAAGTCGGCGCCGCCCAACCTAGACCTGTGGTCGTGGGGACGACCCTATAGTCGTCGGACATGTCGGCGGCAGGGCAACTTTTGCCCGTGGTCGTGGGGACGACCCTATACTCGTCGGACATGTCGGCGGCGGGCCAACCTAGTCCCGGGGTCGTGGGGACGACCCTATAGTCGTCGGACATGACGGTGCCGGGGCAATCTAGCCCCGGGGTCGTGGGGACGTCCCTATAGACGTCGGACTTGTCGGCGGCGGGCCAACCTAGTCCCGGGGTCGTGGGGACGACCCTATAGTCGTCGGACATGTCGACGGCAGGGCAACTTTGGCCCGTGGTCGTGGGGACGACCCTATAGTCGTCGGACAAGTCGGCGGCGGGCCGACCTAGTCCCGGGGTTGTGGGGACGACCCTATAGTCGTCGGACATGTTGGCGGCTGGCCAGCTTTGGCCCGGGGTCGTGGGGACGACCTTATTGTCGTCGGACATGTCGGCGGCAGAGCAACTTTGGCCCGTGGTCGTGGGGACGACCCTATAGTCGTCGGACATGTCGGTGACTGGCCAACCTAGTCCCGGGTTCGTGGGGACGACCCTATAGTCGTCGGACATGTCGGCGAGAGGCCAACCTAGTCCCGGGGTCGTGGGGACGATCCTATAGTCGTCGGACAAGTCGGCGGCGGGCCAACCTAGTCCCGGGGTCGTGGAGACGGCCCTATAGTCGTCGGACATGTCGGCGGCAGGGCAACTTTGGCCCGTGGTCGTGGTGACGACCCTATAGTCGTGGGACATGTCGGTGACGGCCAACCTAGTCCCGGGTTCGTGGAGACGACCCTATAGTCGTCGGATAAGTCGGCGGCGGGCCAACCTAGTCCCGGGGTCGTGGGGACGACCCTATAGTCGTCGGACATGACGGTGCCGGGGCAATCTAGCCCCGGGTTCGTTGGGACGACCCTATAGACGTCGGACATGTCGGCGGCGGGCCAACCTAGTCCCGGGGTCGTGGGGACGACCCTATAGTCGTCGGACATGTCGGCGGCAGGGCAAATTTGGCCCGTGGTCGTGGGGACCACCCTATACTCGTCGGACATGTCGGCGGCTGGCCAACCTAGTCCCTGGGTCGTGGAGACGACCCTATAGTCGTCGGACAAGTCGGCGGCGGGCCAACCTAGTCCCGGGGTCGTGGGGACGACCCTATAGTCGTCGGACATGTTGGCGGCTGGCCAGCTTTGGCCCGGGGTCGTGGGGACGACCCTATTGTCGTCGGACATGTCGGCGGCTGGGCAACTTTGGCCCGTGGTCGTGGGGACGACCCTATAGTCGTCGGACATGTCGGCGGCTGGCCAACCTAGTCCCTGGGTCGTGGAGACGACCCAATAGTCGTCGGACAAGTCGGCGGCGGGCCAACCTAGTCCCGGGGTCGTGGGGACGACCCTGTAGTCGTCGGACATGTCGGCGGCAGGGCACCTTTCGCCCGTGGTCGTGGGGACGACCCTATAGTCGTCGGACATGTCGGCGGCTGGCCAACCTAGTCCCGGGGTCGTGGAGACGATCCTATAGTCGTCGGACAGGTCGGCGGCGGGCCAACCTCGTCCCGGGGTCGTGGGGACGACCCTATAGTCGTCGGGCAAGTCGGCGGCGGGCCAACCTAGTCCCGGGGTCGTGGGGACGACTCTATAGTCGTCGGACATGTTGGCGGCTGGCCAGCTTTGGCCCGGTGTCGTGGGGACGACCCTATAGTCGTCGGACATGTCGGCGGCAGGGCAACTTTGGCCCGTGGTCGTGGGGACGACCCTATAGTCGTCGGACATGTCGGCGGCTGGCCAACCCAGTCCCGGGGTCGTGGAGACGACCCTATAGTCGTCGGACAAGTCGGCGGCGGGCCAACCTAGTCCCGGGGTCGTGGGGACGACCCTATAGTCGTCGGACATGTCGGCGGCTGGGCAACTTTGGCCAGTGGTCGTGGGGACGACCCTATAGTCGTCGGACATGTTGGCGGCTGGCCAGCTTTGGCCCGGGGTCGTGGGGACGACCCTATAGTCGTCGGACAAGTCGGCGGGGGGCCAACATAGTCCCGGGGTCGTGGAGACGACCCTATAGACGTCGGACATGTCGGCGGCGGGCCAACCTAGTCCCGGGGTCGTGGGGACGACCCTATAGTCGTCGGACGTGACGGTGTCGGGGCAATCTAGGCCCGGGGTCGTGGGGACGACCCTATAGTCGTCGGACAAGTCGGCGGCGGGCCAACCTAGTCCCGGGGTCGTGGGGACGACGCTATAGTCGTCGGACATGTCGGCGGCAGAGCAACTTTGGCCCGTGGTCGTGGGGACGACCCTATAGTCGTCGGACATGTCGGTGACAGGGCAACCTAGTCCCGGGTTCGTGGGGACGACGCTATAGTCGTCGGACGGGACGGTGTCGGGGCAATCGAGCCCCGGGGTCGAGGGGACGACCCTATAGACGTCGGACATGTCGGCGTCTGGCCAACCTAGTCCCGGGGTGGTAGGGACGACCCAATAGTCGTCGGACAAGTCGGCGGCGGGCCAACCTAGTCCCGGGGTCGTGGGGACGATCCTATAATCGTCGGACAAGTCGGCGGCGGGCCAACCTAGTCCCGGGGTCGTGGAGATGGCCCTATAGTCGTCGGACATGACGGTGGCGGGCCAATCTAGTCCCGGGGTCGTGGGGACGACCCTATAGTCGTCGGACATGTCGGCGGCTGGGCAACTTTGGCCAGTGGTCGTGGGGACGACCCTATAGTCGTCGGACATGTCGGCGGCAGGGCAACTTTTGCCCGTGGTCGTGGGGACGACCCTATACTCGTCGGACATGTCGGCGGCTGGCTGACCTAGTCCCGGGGTCGTGGAGACGACCCTATAGTCGTCGGACATGTCGGCGGCAGGGCAACATTGGCCCGTGGTCGTGGGGACGACCCTATAGTCGTCGGAAATGTCGGTGACTAGCCAACCTAGTCCCGGGGCGTGGAGACGACCCTATAGTCGTCGGACGTGACGGTGTCGGGGCAATCTAGCCCCGGGGTCGAGGGGACGACCCTATAGACGTCGGACAAGTCGGCGGGGAGCCAACCTAGTCCCGGGGTCGTGGGGACGACCCTATAGTCGTCGGAAAAGTCGGCGCCGCCCAACCTAGACCCGGGGTCGTGGGGACGACTCTATAGTCGTCGGACATGTCGGCGGCAGGGCAACTTTGGCCCGTGGTCGTGGGGACGACCCTATAGTCGTCGGACATGTCGGTGACTGGCCAACATATTCCCGGGTTCGTGGGGACGACCCTATAGTCGTCGGACATGTCGGCGGCAGGCCAACGTATGCCCAGGGTCGTTGGGACGAACCTATAGTCGTTGGACATGTCGGCGGCAGGGCAACTTTGGCCCGTGGTCGTGGGGACGTCCCTATACTCGTCGGACATGTCGGCGGCTGGCTGATCTAGTCCCGGGGTCGTGGAGACGACCCTATAGTCGTCGGACATGACGGTGGCGGGCCAATCTAGTCCCGGGGTCGTGAGGACGACCCCATAGTCGTCGGACATGACGGTGGCGGGCCAATCTAGCCCCGGGGTCGTGGGGGCGACCCTATAGACGTCGGACATGTCGGCGGCGGGCCAACCTACTCCCGCGGTCGTGGGGACGACCCTATAGTCGTCGGAAAAGTCGGCGGCGGGCCAATCTAGTCCCGGGGTCGTGGGGACGACCCTATAGTCGTCGGACATGTCGGCGGCTGGGCAACTTTGGCCAGTGGTCGTGGGGACGACCCTATAGTCGTCGGAAAAGTCGGCGGCGGGCCAATCTAGTCCCGGGGTCGTGGGGACGACCCTATAGACGTCGGACATGTCGGCGGCGGGCCAACCTAGTCCCGGGGTCGTGGGGACGACCCTATAGTCGTCGGACATGACGGTGGCGGGCCAATCTAGTCCCGGGGTCGTGAGGACGACCCCATAGTCGTCGGACATGACGGTGGCGGGCCAATCTAGCCCCGGGGTCGTGGGGGCGACCCTATAGTCGTCGGACATGTCGGCGGCCGGGCAACTTTGGCCCGTGGTCGTGGGGACGGCCCTATAGTCGTCGGATATGTCGGCGGCTGGGCAAATTTGGCCCGTGTTCGTGGGGACGACCCTAGAGTCGTCGGACATGACGGTGGCGGGCCAATCGAGTCCCGGGGTCGTGGGGACGACCCTATAGTCGCCGGACTTGTCGGCGAGAGGCCAACCTAGTCCCGGGATCGTGCGGACGATCCTATAGTCGTCGGACAAGTCGGCGGCGAGCCAACCTAGTCCCGGGGTCGTGGATACGGCCCTATAGTCGTCGGACGTGACGGTGGCGGGCCAATCTAGTCCCGGGGTCGTGGGGACGACCCTATAGTCGTCGGACATGTCGGCGGCTGGGCAACTTTGGCCAGTGGTCGTGGGGACGACCCTATAGTCGTCGGACATGTTGGCGGCTGGCCAGCTTTGGCCCGGGGTCGTGGGGACGACCCTATAGTCGTCGGACAAGTCGGCGGGGGGCCAACCTAGTCCCGGGGTCGTGGAGACGACCCTATAGACGTCGGACATGTCGGCGGCGGGCCAACCTAGTCCCGGGGTCGTGGGGACGACCCTATAGTCGTCGGACGTGACGGTGTCGGGGCAATCTAGGCCCGGGGTCGTGGGGACGACCCTATAGTCGTCGGACAAGTCGGCGGCGGGCCAACGTAGTCCCGGGGTCGTGGGGACGACGCTATAGTCGTCGGACATGTCGGCGGCAGAGCAACTTTGGCCCGTGGTCGTGGGGACGACCCTATAGTCGTCGGACATGTCGGTGACTGGCCAACCTAGTCCCGGGTTCGTGGGGACGACCCTATAGTCGTCGGACATGTCGGCGAGAGGCCAACCTAGTCCCGGGGTCGTGGGGACGATCCTATAGGCGTCGGACAAGTCGGCGGCGGGCCAACCTAGTCCCGGGGTCGTGGAGACGGCCCTATAGTCGTCGGACGTGACGGTGTCGGGGCAATCTAGCCCCAGGGTCAAGGGGACGACCCTATAGTCGTCGGACAAGTCGGCGGGGGGCCAACGTAGTCCCGGGGTCGTGGAGACGACCCTATAGTCGTCGGACAAGTCGGCGGGGGGCCAACCTACTCCCGAGGTCGTGGGGACGACCCTATAGTCGTCGGAAAAGTCGGCGCCGCCCAACCTAGACCTGTGGTCGTGGGGACGACCCTATAGTCGTCGGACATGTCGGCGGCAGGGCAACTTTTGCCCGTGGTCGTGGGGACGACCCTATACTCGTCGGACATGTCGGCGGCGGGCCAACCTAGTCCCGGGGTCGTGGGGACGACCCTATAGTCGTCGGACATGACGGTGCCGGGGCAATCTAGCCCCGGGGTCGTGGGGACGTCCCTATAGACGTCGGACTTGTCGGCGGCGGGCCAACCTAGTCCCGGGGTCGTGGGGACGACCCTATAGTCGTCGGACATGTCGACGGCAGGGCAACTTTGGCCCGTGGTCGTGGGGACGACCCTATAGTCGTCGGACAAGTCGGCGGCGGGCCGACCTAGTCCCGGGGTTGTGGGGACGACCCTATAGTCGTCGGACATGTTGGCGGCTGGCCAGCTTTGGCCCGGGGTCGTGGGGACGACCTTATTGTCGTCGGACATGTCGGCGGCAGAGCAACTTTGGCCCGTGGTCGTGGGGACGACCCTATAGTCGTCGGACATGTCGGTGACTGGCCAACCTAGTCCCGGGTTCGTGGGGACGACCCTATAGTCGTCGGACATGTCGGCGAGAGGCCAACCTAGTCCCGGGGTCGTGGGGACGATCCTATAGTCGTCGGACAAGTCGGCGGCGGGCCAACCTAGTCCCGGGGTCGTGGAGACGGCCCTATAGTCGTCGGACGTGACGGTGTCGGGGCAATCTAGCCCCAGGGTCAAGGGGACGACCCTCTAGACGTCGGACATGTCGGCGGCTGGCCAACCTAGTCCCGGGGTGGTAGGGACGACCCTATAGTCGTCGGACAAGTCGGCGGCGGGCCAACCTAGTCCCGGGGTCGTGGGGACGACCCTATAGTCGTCGGACATGTCGGCGGCAGGGCAACTTTGGCCCGTGGTCGTGGTGACGACCCTATAGTCGTGGGACATGTCGGTGACGGCCAACCTAGTCCCGGGTTCGTGGAGACGACCCTATAGTCGTCGGATAAGTCGGCGGCGGGCCAACCTAGTCCCGGGGTCGTGGGGACGACCCTATAGTCGTCGGACATGACGGTGCCGGGGCAATCTAGCCCCGGGTTCGTGGGGACGACCCTATAGACGTCGGACATGTCGGCGGCGGGCCAACCTAGTCCCGGGGTCGTGGGGACGACCCTATAGTCGTCGGACATGTCGGCGGCAGGGCAAATTTGGCCCGTGGTCGTGGGGACCACCCTATACTCGTCGGACATGTCGGCGGCTGGCCAACCTAGTCCCGGGGTCGTGGAGACGACCCTATAGTCGTCGGACAAGTCGGCGGCGGGCCAACCTAGTCCCGGGGTCGTGGGGACGACCCTATAGTCGTCGGACATGTTGGCGGCTGGCCAGCTTTGGCCCGGGGTCGTGGGGACGACCCTATTGTCGTCGGACATGTCGGCGGCTGGGCAACTTTGGCCCGTGGTCGTGGGGACGACCCTATAGTCGTCGGACATGTCGGCGGCTGGCCAACCTAGTCCCTGGGTCGTGGAGACGACCCAATAGTCGTCGGACAAGTCGGCGGCGGGCCAACCTAGTCCCGGGGTCGTGGGGACGACCCTATAGTCGTCGGACATGTCGGCGGCAGGGCAACTTTCGCCCGTGGTCGTGGGGACGACCCTATAGTCGTCGGACATGTCGGCGGCTGGCCAACCTAGTCCCGGGGTCGTGGAGACGATCCTATAGTCGTCGGACAGGTCGGCGGCGGGCCAACCTCGTCCCGGGGTCGTGGGGACGACCCTATAGTCGTCGGGCAAGTCGGCGGCGGGCCAACCTAGTCCCGGGGTCGTGGGGACGACTCTATAGTCGTCGGACATGTTGGCGGCTGGCCAGCTTTGGCCCGGTGTCGTGGGGACGACCCTATAGTCGTCGGACATGTCGGCGGCAGGGCAACTTTGGCCCGTGGTCGTGGGGACGACCCTATAGTCGTCGGACATGTCGGCGGCTGGCCAACCCAGTCCCGGGGTCGTGGAGACGACCCTATAGTCGTCGGACAAGTCGGCGGCGGGCCAACCTAGTCCCGGGGTCGTGGGGACGACCCTATAGTCGTCGGACATGTCGGCGGCTGGGCAACTTTGGCCAGTGGTCGTGGGGACGACCCTATAGTCGTCGGACATGTTGGCGGCTGGCCAGCTTTGGCCCGGGGTCGTGGGGACGACCCTATAGTCGTCGGACAAGTCGGCGGGGGGCCAACATAGTCCCGGGGTCGTGGAGACGACCCTATAGACGTCGGACATGTCGGCGGCGGGCCAACCTAGTCCCGGGGTCGTGGGGACGACCCTATAGTCGTCGGACGTGACGGTGTCGGGGCAATCTAGGCCCGGGGTCGTGGGGACGACCCTATAGTCGTCGGACAAGTCGGCGGCGGGCCAACCTAGTCCCGGGGTCGTGGGGACGACGCTATAGTCGTCGGACATGTCGGCGGCAGAGCAACTTTGGCCCGTGGTCGTGGGGACGACCCTATAGTCGTCGGACATGTCGGTGACAGGGCAACCTAGTCCCGGGTTCGTGGGGACGACGCTATAGTCGTCGGACGGGACGGTGTCGGGGCAATCGAGCCCCGGGGTCGAGGGGACGACCCTATAGACGTCGGACATGTCGGCGTCTGGCCAACCTAGTCCCGGGGTGGTAGGGACGACCCAATAGTCGTCGGACAAGTCGGCGGCGGGCCAACCTAGTCCCGGGGTCGTGGGGACGATCCTATAATCGTCGGACAAGTCGGCGGCGGGCCAACCTAGTCCCGGGGTCGTGGAGACGGCCCTATAGTCGTCGGACATGACGGTGGCGGGCCAATCTAGTCCCGGGGTCGTGGGGACGACCCTATAGTCGTCGGACATGTCGGCGGCTGGGCAACTTTGGCCAGTGGTCGTGGGGACGACCCTATAGTCGTCGGACATGTCGGCGGCAGGGCAACTTTTGCCCGTGGTCGTGGGGACGACCCTATACTCGTCGGACATGTCGGCGGCTGGCTGACCTAGTCCCGGGGTCGTGGAGACGACCCTATAGTCGTCGGACATGTCGGCGGCAGGGCAACATTGGCCCGTGGTCGTGGGGACGACCCTATAGTCGTCGGAAATGTCGGTGACTAGCCAACCTAGTCCCGGGGCGTGGAGACGACCCTATAGTCGTCGGACGTGACGGTGTCGGGGCAATCTAGCCCCGGGGTCGAGGGGACGACCCTATAGACGTCGGACAAGTCGGCGGGGAGCCAACCTAGTCCCGGGGTCGTGGGGACGACCCTATAGTCGTCGGAAAAGTCGGCGCCGCCCAACCTAGACCCGGGGTCGTGGGGACGACTCTATAGTCGTCGGACATGTCGGCGGCAGGGCAACTTTGGCCCGTGGTCGTGGGGACGACCCTATAGTCGTCGGACATGTCGGTGACTGGCCAACATATTCCCGGGTTCGTGGGGACGACCCTATAGTCGTCGGACATGTCGGCGGCAGGCCAACGTATGCCCAGGGTCGTTGGGACGAACCTATAGTCGTTGGACATGTCGGCGGCAGGGCAACTTTGGCCCGTGGTCGTGGGGACGTCCCTATACTCGTCGGACATGTCGGCGGCTGGCTGATCTAGTCCCGGGGTCGTGGAGACGACCCTATAGTCGTCGGACATGACGGTGGCGGGCCAATCTAGTCCCGGGGTCGTGAGGACGACCCCATAGTCGTCGGACATGACGGTGGCGGGCCAATCTAGCCCCGGGGTCGTGGGGGCGACCCTATAGACGTCGGACATGTCGGCGGCGGGCCAACCTACTCCCGCGGTCGTGGGGACGACCCTATAGTCGTCGGAAAAGTCGGCGGCGGGCCAATCTAGTCCCGGGGTCGTGGGGACGACCCTATAGTCGTCGGACATGTCGGCGGCTGGGCAACTTTGGCCAGTGGTCGTGGGGACGACCCTATAGTCGTCGGAAAAGTCGGCGGCGGGCCAATCTAGTCCCGGGGTCGTGGGGACGACCCTATAGACGTCGGACATGTCGGCGGCGGGCCAACCTAGTCCCGGGGTCGTGGGGACGACCCTATAGTCGTCGGACATGACGGTGGCGGGCCAATCTAGTCCCGGGGTCGTGAGGACGACCCCATAGTCGTCGGACATGACGGTGGCGGGCCAATCTAGCCCCGGGGTCGTGGGGGCGACCCTATAGACGTCGGACATGTCGGCGGCGGGCCAACCTAGTCCCGGGGTCGTGGGGACGACCCTATAGTCGTCGGACATGACGGTGGCGGGCCAATCTAGTCCCGGGGTCGTGGGGACGACCCAATAGTCGTCGGACGGGACGGTGTCGGGGCAATCGAGCCCCGGGGTCGAGGGGACGACCCTATAGACGTCGGACATGTCGGCGTCTGGCCAACCTAGTCCCGGGGTCGTGGAGACGGCCCTATAGTCGTCGGACATGACGGTGGCGGGCCAATCTAGTCCCGGGGTCGTGGGGACGACCCTATAGTCGTCGGACATGTCGGCGGCTGTGCAACTTTGGCCAGTGGTCGTGGGGACGACCCTATAGTCGTCGGACATGTCGGCGGCAGGGCAACTTTTGCCCGTGGTCGTGGGGACGACCCTATACTCGTCGGACATGTCGGCGGCGGGCCAACCTAGTCCCGGGGTCGTGGGGACGACCCTATAGTCGTCGGACATGACGGTGCCGGGGCAATCTAGCCCCGGGGTCGTGGGGACGTCCCTATAGACGTCGGACTTGTCGGCGGCGGGCCAACCTAGTCCCGGGGTCGTGGGGACGACCCTATAGTCGTCGGACATGTCGACGGCAGGGCAACTTTGGCCCGTGGTCGTGGGGACGACCCTATAGTCGTCGTACATGTCGGTGACTGGCCAACCTAGTCCCGGGTTCGTGGGGACGACCCTATACTCGTCGGACATGTCGGCGGCTGGCCAACCTAGTCCCGGGGTCGTGGAGACGACCCTATAGTCGTCGGACAAGTCGGCGGCGGGCCAACCTAGTCCCGGGGTCGTGGGGACGACCCTATAGTCGTCGGACATGTCGGCGGCAGGGCAACTTTGTCCCGTGGGCGTGGGGACGACCCTAGAGTCGTGGGACATGTCGGTGACTGGCCAACCTAGTCCCGGGGTTGTGGAGACGACCCTATAGTCGTCGGACAAGTCGGCGGCGGGCCAACCTAGTCCCGGGGTCGTGGGGACGACCCTATAGACGTCGGACATGTCGGCGGCGGGCCAACCTAGTCCCGGGTTCGTGGGGACGACCCTATAGTCGTCGGACTTGTCGGCGAGAGGCCAACCTAGTCCCGGGGTCGTGGAGTCGACCCTATAGACGTCGGACATGTCGGCGGCGGGCCAACCTAGTCTTGGGGTCGTGGGGACGACCCTATAGTCGTCGGACGTGACGGTGTCGGGGCAATCTAGGCCCGGGGTCGTGGGGACGACCCTATAGTCGTCGGACAAGTCGGCGGCGGGCCAACCTAGTCCCGGAGTCGTGGGGACGACCCTATAGACGTCGGACATGTCGGCGGCGGGCCAACCTAGTCCCGGGTTCGTGGGGACGACCCTATAGTCGCCGGACTTGTCGGCGAGAGGCCAACCTAGTCCCGGGATCGTGCGGACGATCCTATAGTCGTCGGACAAGTCGGCGGCGAGCCAACCTAGTCCCGGGGTCGTGGAGACGGCCCTATAGTCGTCGGACGTGACGGTGGCGGGCCAATCTAGTCCCGGGGTCGTGGGGACGACCCTATAGTCGTCGGACATGTCGGCGGCTGGGCAACTTTGGCCAGTGGTCGTGGGGACGACCCTATAGTCGTCGGACATGTTGGCGGCTGGCCAGCTTTGGCCCGGGGTCGTGGGGACGACCCTATAGTCGTCGGACAAGTCGGCGGGGGGCCAACCTAGTCCCGGGGTCGTGGAGACGGCCCTATAGTCGTCGGACATGTCGGCGGCGGGCCAACCTAGTCCTGGGGTCGTGGGGACGACCCTATAGTCGTCGGACATGTCGGCGGCAGGGCAACTTTGTCCCGTGGGCGTGGGGACGACCCTATAGTCGTGGGACATGTCGGTGACTGGCCAACCTAGTCCCGGGGACGTGCAGACGACCCTATAGTCGTCGGACAAGTCGGCGGCGGGCCAACCTAGTCCCGGAGTCGTGGGGACGACCCTATAGACGTCGGACATGTCGGCGGCGGGCCAACCTAGTCCCGGGTTCGTGGGGACGACCCTATAGTCGCCGGACTTGTCGGCGAGAGGCCAACCTAGTCCCGGGATCGTGCGGACGATCCTATAGTCGTCGGACAAGTCGGCGGCGAGCCAACCTAGTCCCGGGGTCGTGGATACGGCCCTATAGTCGTCGGACGTGACGGTGGCGGGCCAACCTAGTCCCGGGGTCGTGGAGTCGACCCTATAGACGTCGGACATGTCGGCGGCGGGCCAACCTAGTCTTGGGGTCGTGGGGACGACCCTATAGTCGTCGGACGTGACGGTGTCGGGGCAATCTAGGCCCGGGGTCGTGGGGACGACCCTATAGTCGTCGGACAAGTCGGCGGCGGGCCAACGTAGTCCCGGGGTCGTGGAGACGACGCTATAGTCGTCGGACATGTCGGCGGCAGAGCAACTTTGGCCCGTGGTCGTGGGGACGACCCTATAGTCGTCGGACATGTCGGTGACTGGCCAACCTAGTCCCGGGTTCGTGGGGACGACCCTATAGTCGTCGGACATGTCGGCGAGAGGCCAACCTAGTCCCGGGGTCGTGGGGACGATCCTATAGGCGTCGGACAAGTCGGCGGCGGGCCAACCTAGTCCCGGGGTCGTGGAGACGGCCCTATAGTCGTCGGACGTGACGGTGTCGGGGCAATCTAGCCCCAGGGTCAAGGGGACGACCCTATAGTCGTCGGACAAGTCGGCGGGGGGCCAACGTAGTCCCGGGGTCGTGGAGACGACCCTATAGTCGTCGGACAAGTCGGCGGGGGGCCAACCTACTCCCGAGGTCGTGGGGACGACCCTATAGTCGTCGGAAAAGTCGGCGCCGCCCAACCTAGACCTGTGGTCGTGGGGACGACCCTATAGTCGTCGGACATGTCGGCGGCAGGGCAACTTTTGCCCGTGGTCGTGGGGACGACCCTATACTCGTCGGACATGTCGGCGGCGGGCCAACCTAGTCCCGGGGTCGTGGGGACGACCCTATAGTCGTCGGACATGACGGTGCCGGGGCAATCTAGCCCCGGGGTCGTGGGGACGTCCCTATAGACGTCGGACTTGTCGGCGGCGGGCCAACCTAGTCCCGGGGTCGTGGGGACGACCCTATAGTCGTCGGACATGTCGACGGCAGGGCAACTTTGGCCCGTGGTCGTGGGGACGACCCTATAGTCGTCGGACAAGTCGGCGGCGGGCCGACCTAGTCCCGGGGTTGTGGGGACGACCCTATAGTCGTCGGACATGTTGGCGGCTGGCCAGCTTTGGCCCGGGGTCGTGGGGACGACCTTATTGTCGTCGGACATGTCGGCGGCAGAGCAACTTTGGCCCGTGGTCGTGGGGACGACCCTATAGTCGTCGGACATGTCGGTGACTGGCCAACCTAGTCCCGGGTTCGTGGGGACGACCCTATAGTCGTCGGACATGTCGGCGAGAGGCCAACCTAGTCCCGGGGTCGTGGGGACGATCCTATAGTCGTCGGACAAGTCGGCGGCGGGCCAACCTAGTCCCGGGGTCGTGGAGACGGCCCTATAGTCGTCGGACATGTCGGCGGCAGGGCAACTTTGGCCCGTGGTCGTGGTGACGACCCTATAGTCGTGGGACATGTCGGTGACGGCCAACCTAGTCCCGGGTTCGTGGAGACGACCCTATAGTCGTCGGATAAGTCGGCGGCGGGCCAACCTAGTCCCGGGGTCGTGGGGACGACCCTATAGTCGTCGGACATGACGGTGCCGGGGCAATCTAGCCCCGGGTTCGTTGGGACGACCCTATAGACGTCGGACATGTCGGCGGCGGGCCAACCTAGTCCCGGGGTCGTGGGGACGACCCTATAGTCGTCGGACATGTCGGCGGCAGGGCAAATTTGGCCCGTGGTCGTGGGGACCACCCTATACTCGTCGGACATGTCGGCGGCTGGCCAACCTAGTCCCTGGGTCGTGGAGACGACCCTATAGTCGTCGGACAAGTCGGCGGCGGGCCAACCTAGTCCCGGGGTCGTGGGGACGACCCTATAGTCGTCGGACATGTTGGCGGCTGGCCAGCTTTGGCCCGGGGTCGTGGGGACGACCCTATTGTCGTCGGACATGTCGGCGGCTGGGCAACTTTGGCCCGTGGTCGTGGGGACGACCCTATAGTCGTCGGACATGTCGGCGGCTGGCCAACCTAGTCCCTGGGTCGTGGAGACGACCCAATAGTCGTCGGACAAGTCGGCGGCGGGCCAACCTAGTCCCGGGGTCGTGGGGACGACCCTGTAGTCGTCGGACATGTCGGCGGCAGGGCAACTTTCGCCCGTGGTCGTGGGGACGACCCTATAGTCGTCGGACATGTCGGCGGCTGGCCAACCTAGTCCCGGGGTCGTGGAGACGATCCTATAGTCGTCGGACAGGTCGGCGGCGGGCCAACCTCGTCCCGGGGTCGTGGGGACGACCCTATAGTCGTCGGGCAAGTCGGCGGCGGGCCAACCTAGTCCCGGGGTCGTGGGGACGACTCTATAGTCGTCGGACATGTTGGCGGCTGGCCAGCTTTGGCCCGGTGTCGTGGGGACGACCCTATAGTCGTCGGACATGTCGGCGGCAGGGCAACTTTGGCCCGTGGTCGTGGGGACGACCCTATAGTCGTCGGACATGTCGGCGGCTGGCCAACCCAGTCCCGGGGTCGTGGAGACGACCCTATAGTCGTCGGACAAGTCGGCGGCGGGCCAACCTAGTCCCGGGGTCGTGGGGACGACCCTATAGTCGTCGGACATGTCGGCGGCTGGGCAACTTTGGCCAGTGGTCGTGGGGACGACCCTATAGTCGTCGGACATGTTGGCGGCTGGCCAGCTTTGGCCCGGGGTCGTGGGGACGACCCTATAGTCGTCGGACAAGTCGGCGGGGGGCCAACATAGTCCCGGGGTCGTGGAGACGACCCTATAGACGTCGGACATGTCGGCGGCGGGCCAACCTAGTCCCGGGGTCGTGGGGACGACCCTATAGTCGTCGGACGTGACGGTGTCGGGGCAATCTAGGCCCGGGGTCGTGGGGACGACCCTATAGTCGTCGGACAAGTCGGCGGCGGGCCAACCTAGTCCCGGGGTCGTGGGGACGACGCTATAGTCGTCGGACATGTCGGCGGCAGAGCAACTTTGGCCCGTGGTCGTGGGGACGACCCTATAGTCGTCGGACATGTCGGTGACAGGGCAACCTAGTCCCGGGTTCGTGGGGACGACGCTATAGTCGTCGGACGGGACGGTGTCGGGGCAATCGAGCCCCGGGGTCGAGGGGACGACCCTATAGACGTCGGACATGTCGGCGTCTGGCCAACCTAGTCCCGGGGTGGTAGGGACGACCCAATAGTCGTCGGACAAGTCGGCGGCGGGCCAACCTAGTCCCGGGGTCGTGGGGACGATCCTATAATCGTCGGACAAGTCGGCGGCGGGCCAACCTAGTCCCGGGGTCGTGGAGATGGCCCTATAGTCGTCGGACATGACGGTGGCGGGCCAATCTAGTCCCGGGGTCGTGGGGACGACCCTATAGTCGTCGGACATGTCGGCGGCTGGGCAACTTTGGCCAGTGGTCGTGGGGACGACCCTATAGTCGTCGGACATGTCGGCGGCAGGGCAACTTTTGCCCGTGGTCGTGGGGACGACCCTATACTCGTCGGACATGTCGGCGGCTGGCTGACCTAGTCCCGGGGTCGTGGAGACGACCCTATAGTCGTCGGACATGTCGGCGGCAGGGCAACATTGGCCCGTGGTCGTGGGGACGACCCTATAGTCGTCGGAAATGTCGGTGACTAGCCAACCTAGTCCCGGGGCGTGGAGACGACCCTATAGTCGTCGGACGTGACGGTGTCGGGGCAATCTAGCCCCGGGGTCGAGGGGACGACCCTATAGACGTCGGACAAGTCGGCGGGGAGCCAACCTAGTCCCGGGGTCGTGGGGACGACCCTATAGTCGTCGGAAAAGTCGGCGCCGCCCAACCTAGACCCGGGGTCGTGGGGACGACTCTATAGTCGTCGGACATGTCGGCGGCAGGGCAACTTTGGCCCGTGGTCGTGGGGACGACCCTATAGTCGTCGGACATGTCGGTGACTGGCCAACATATTCCCGGGTTCGTGGGGACGACCCTATAGTCGTCGGACATGTCGGCGGCAGGCCAACGTATGCCCAGGGTCGTTGGGACGAACCTATAGTCGTTGGACATGTCGGCGGCAGGGCAACTTTGGCCCGTGGTCGTGGGGACGTCCCTATACTCGTCGGACATGTCGGCGGCTGGCTGATCTAGTCCCGGGGTCGTGGAGACGACCCTATAGTCGTCGGACATGACGGTGGCGGGCCAATCTAGTCCCGGGGTCGTGAGGACGACCCCATAGTCGTCGGACATGACGGTGGCGGGCCAATCTAGCCCCGGGGTCGTGGGGGCGACCCTATAGACGTCGGACATGTCGGCGGCGGGCCAACCTACTCCCGCGGTCGTGGGGACGACCCTATAGTCGTCGGAAAAGTCGGCGGCGGGCCAATCTAGTCCCGGGGTCGTGGGGACGACCCTATAGTCGTCGGACATGTCGGCGGCTGGGCAACTTTGGCCAGTGGTCGTGGGGACGACCCTATAGTCGTCGGAAAAGTCGGCGGCGGGCCAATCTAGTCCCGGGGTCGTGGGGACGACCCTATAGACGTCGGACATGTCGGCGGCGGGCCAACCTAGTCCCGGGGTCGTGGGGACGACCCTATAGTCGTCGGACATGACGGTGGCGGGCCAATCTAGTCCCGGGGTCGTGAGGACGACCCCATAGTCGTCGGACATGACGGTGGCGGGCCAATCTAGCCCCGGGGTCGTGGGGGCGACCCTATAGACGTCGGACATGTCGGCGGCGGGCCAACCTAGTCCCGGGGTCGTGGGGACGACCCTATAGTCGTCGGACATGTCGGCGGCAGGGCAACTTTGGCCCGTGGTCGTGGGGACGACCCTATAGTCGTCGGACATGTCGGCGGCTGGGCAACTTTGGCCTGTGGTCGTGGGGACGACCCTATAGTCGTCGGACATGTCGGCGGCGGGCCAATCTAGTCCCGGGGTCGTGGGGACGACCCTATAGACGTCGGACATGTCGGGTGGCGGGCCAACCTAGTCCCGGGGTCGTGGGGACGACCCTATAGTCGTCGGACATGACGGTGGCGGGCCAATCGAGTCCCGGGGTCGTGGGGACGACCCTATAGTCGTCGGACATGTCCGCGGCTGGGCAACTTTGGCCAGTGGTCGTGGGGACGACCCTATAGTCGTCGGACATGTCGGTGACTGGCCAACCTAGTCCCGGGGTCGTGGAGACGACCCTATAGTCGTCGGACATGTCGGTGACTGGCCAACCTAGTCCCGGGGTCGTGGAGACGACCCTATAGTCGTCGGACAAGTCGGCGGCGGGCCAACCTAGTCCCGGGGTCGTGGGGACGACCCTATAGTCGTCGGACATGACGGTGCCGGGGCAATCTAGCCCCGGGGTCGTGGGGACGACCCTATAGACGTCGGACATGTCGGCGGCGGGCCAACCTAGTCACGGGGTCGTGGGGACGACCCTATAGTCGTCGGACATGTCTGCGGCTGGGCAACTTTGGCCAGTGGTCGTGGGGACGACCCTATAGTCGTCGGACAAGTCGACGGCGGGCCAACGTAGTCCCGGGGTCGTGGGGACGACCGTATAGTCGTCGGACATGACGGTGGCGGGCCAATCAAGTCCCGGGGTCGTGGGGACCACCCTATAGTCGTCGGACATGTCGGCGGCTGGCCAACTTTGGACCGGGGCGTGGGGACGACCCTATAGTCGTCGGACATGTCGGCGTCGGGCCAACCTAGTCCCGGGGTCGTGGGGACGACCCTATAGTCGTCGGACATGTCGGCGGCAGGGCAACTTTGGCCCGTGGTCGTGGGGACGACCCTATAGTCGTCGGACATGTCGGCGACTGGCCACCCTAGTCCCGGGGTCGTGGGGACGACCCTATAGTCGTCGGACAAGTCGGCGGCGGGCCAACCTAGTCCCTGGGCCTTGGGGACGACCCTATAGTCGTCGGACAAGTCGGCGGCAGGGCAACTTTGGCCCGTGGTCGTGGGGACGACCCTATAGTCGTCGGACAAGTCGGCGGCGGGCCAACCTAGTCCCGGGGTCGTGGAGACGACCCTATAGTCGTCGGACATCACGGTGGCGGGCCAATCTAGTCCCGGGGTCGTGGGGATGACCCTATAGTCGCCGGACATGTCTGCGGCTGGGCAACTTTGGCCAGTGGTCGTGGGGACGACCCTATAGTCGTCGGACAAGTCGGCGGCGGGCCAACCTAGTCCCGGGGTCGTGGGGACGACCGTATAGTCGTCGGACATGACGGTGGCGGGCCAATCTAGTCCCGGGGTCGTGGGGACGACCCTATAGTCGTCGGACATGTCGGTGACTGGCCAACCTAGTCCCGGGGTCGTGGAGACGACCCTATAGTCGTCGGACATGTCGGTGACTGGCCAACCTAGTCCCGGGGTCGTGGAGACGACCCTATAGTCGTCGGACAAGTCGGCGGCGGGCCAACCTAGTCCCGGGGTCGTGGGGACGACCCTATAGTCGTCGGACATGACGGTGCCGGGGCAATCTAGCCCCGGGGTCGTGGGGACGACCCTATAGACGTCGGACATGTCGGCGGCGGGCCAACCTAGTCCCGGGGTCGTGGGGACGACCCTATAGTAGTCGGACATGTCTGCGGCTGGGCAACTTTGGCCAGTGGTCGTGGGGACGACCCTATAGTCGTCGGACAAGTCGGCGGCGGACCAACGTAGTCCCGGGGTCGTGGGGACGACCATATAGTCGTCGGACATATCGGCGGCCGGGCAACTTTGGCCCGTGGTCGTGGGGACGGCCCTATAGTCGTCGGATATGTCGGCGGCTGGGCAAATTTGGCCCGTGTTCGTGGGGACGACCCTAGAGTCGTCGGACATGACGGTGGCGGGCCAATCGAGTCCCGGGGTCGTGGGGACGACCCTATAGTCGCCGGACTTGTCGGCGAGAGGCCAACCTAGTCCCGGGATCGTGCGGACGATCCTATAGTCGTCGGACAAGTCGGCGGCGAGCCAACCTAGTCCCGGGGTCGTGGATACGGCCCTATAGTCGTCGGACGTGACGGTGGCGGGCCAATCTAGTCCCGGGGTCGTGGGGACGACCCTATAGTCGTCGGACATGTCGGCGGCTGGGCAACTTTGGCCAGTGGTCGTGGGGACGACCCTATAGTCGTCGGACATGTTGGCGGCTGGCCAGCTTTGGCCCGGGGTCGTGGGGACGACCCTATAGTCGTCGGACAAGTCGGCGGCGGGCCAACGTAGTCCCGGGGTCGTGGGGACGACGCTATAGTCGTCGGACATGTCGGCGGCAGAGCAACTTTGGCCCGTGGTCGTGGGGACGACCCTATAGTCGTCGGACATGTCGGTGACTGGCCAACCTAGTCCCGGGTTCGTGGGGACGACCCTATAGTCGTCGGACATGTCGGCGAGAGGCCAACCTAGTCCCGGGGTCGTGGGGACGATCCTATAGGCGTCGGACAAGTCGGCGGCGGGCCAACCTAGTCCCGGGGTCGTGGAGACGGCCCTATAGTCGTCGGACGTGACGGTGTCGGGGCAATCTAGCCCCAGGGTCAAGGGGACGACCCTATAGTCGTCGGACAAGTCGGCGGGGGGCCAACGTAGTCCCGGGGTCGTGGAGACGACCCTATAGTCGTCGGACAAGTCGGCGGGGGGCCAACCTACTCCCGAGGTCGTAGGGACGACCCTATAGTCGTCGGAAAAGTCGGCGCCGCCCAACCTAGACCTGTGGTCGTGGGGACGACCCTATAGTCGTCGGACATGTCGGCGGCAGGGCAACTTTTGCCCGTGGTCGTGGGGACGACCCTATACTCGTCGGACATGTCGGCGGCGGGCCAACCTAGTCCCGGGGTCGTGGGGACGACCCTATAGTCGTCGGACATGACGGTGCCGGGGCAATCTAGCCCCGGGGTCGTGGGGACGTCCCTATAGACGTCGGACTTGTCGGCGGCGGGCCAACCTAGTCCCGGGGTCGTGGGGACGACCCTATAGTCGTCGGACATGTCGACGGCAGGGCAACTTTGGCCCGTGGTCGTGGGGACGACCCTATAGTCGTCGGACAAGTCGGCGGCGGGCCGACCTAGTCCCGGGGTTGTGGGGACGACCCTATAGTCGTCGGACATGTTGGCGGCTGGCCAGCTTTGGCCCGGGGTCGTGGGGACGACCTTATTGTCGTCGGACATGTCGGCGGCAGAGCAACTTTGGCCCGTGGTCGTGGGGACGACCCTATAGTCGTCGGACATGTCGGTGACTGGCCAACCTAGTCCCGGGTTCGTGGGGACGACCCTATAGTCGTCGGACATGTCGGCGAGAGGCCAACCTAGTCCCGGGGTCGTGGGGACGATCCTATAGTCGTCGGACAAGTCGGCGGCGGGCCAACCTAGTCCCGGGGTCGTGGAGACGGCCCTATAGTCGTCGGACGTGACGGTGTCGGGGCAATCTAGCCCCAGGGTCAAGGGGACGACCCTCTAGACGTCGGACATGTCGGCGGCTGGCCAACCTAGTCCCGGGGTGGTAGGGACGACCCTATAGTCGTCGGACAAGTCGGCGGCGGGCCAACCTAGTCCCGGGGTCGTGGGGACGACCCTATAGTCGTCGGACATGTCGGCGGCAGGGCAACTTTGGCCCGTGGTCGTGGTGACGACCCTATAGTCGTGGGACATGTCGGTGACGGCCAACCTAGTCCCGGGTTCGTGGAGACGACCCTATAGTCGTCGGATAAGTCGGCGGCGGGCCAACCTAGTCCCGGGGTCGTGGGGACGACCCTATAGTCGTCGGACATGACGGTGCCGGGGCAATCTAGCCCCGGGTTCGTGGGGACGACCCTATAGTCGTCGGACAAGTCGGCGGGGGGCCAACGTAGTCCCGGGGTCGTGGAGACGACCCTATAGTCGTCGGACAAGTCGGCGGGGGGCCAACCTACTCCCGAGGTCGTGGGGACGACCCTATAGTCGTCGGAAAAGTCGGCGCCGCCCAACCTAGACCTGTGGTCGTGGGGACGACCCTATAGTCGTCGGACATGTCGGCGGCAGGGCAACTTTTGCCCGTGGTCGTGGGGACGACCCTATACTCGTCGGACATGTCGGCGGCGGGCCAACCTAGTCCCGGGGTCGTGGGGACGACCCTATAGTCGTCGGACATGACGGTGCCGGGGCAATCTAGCCCCGGGGTCGTGGGGACGTCCCTATAGACGTCGGACTTGTCGGCGGCGGGCCAACCTAGTCCCGGGGTCGTGGGGACGACCCTATAGTCGTCGGACATGTCGACGGCAGGGCAACTTTGGCCCGTGGTCGTGGGGACGACCCTATAGTCGTCGGACAAGTCGGCGGCGGGCCGACCTAGTCCCGGGGTTGTGGGGACGACCCTATAGTCGTCGGACATGTTGGCGGCTGGCCAGCTTTGGCCCGGGGTCGTGGGGACGACCTTATTGTCGTCGGACATGTCGGCGGCAGAGCAACTTTGGCCCGTGGTCGTGGGGACGACCCTATAGTCGTCGGACATGTCGGTGACTGGCCAACCTAGTCCCGGGTTCGTGGGGACGACCCTATAGTCGTCGGACATGTCGGCGAGAGGCCAACCTAGTCCCGGGGTCGTGGGGACGATCCTATAGTCGTCGGACAAGTCGGCGGCGGGCCAACCTAGTCCCGGGGTCGTGGAGACGGCCCTATAGTCGTCGGACGTGACGGTGTCGGGGCAATCTAGCCCCAGGGTCAAGGGGACGACCCTCTAGACGTCGGACATGTCGGCGGCTGGCCAACCTAGTCCCGGGGTGGTAGGGACGACCCTATAGTCGTCGGACAAGTCGGCGGCGGGCCAACCTAGTCCCGGGGTCGTGGGGACGACCCTATAGTCGTCGGACATGTCGGCGGCAGGGCAACTTTGGCCCGTGGTCGTGGTGACGACCCTATAGTCGTGGGACATGTCGGTGACGGCCAACCTAGTCCCGGGTTCGTGGAGACGACCCTATAGTCGTCGGATAAGTCGGCGGCGGGCCAACCTAGTCCCGGGGTCGTGGGGACGACCCTATAGTCGTCGGACATGACGGTGCCGGGGCAATCTAGCCCCGGGTTCGTGGGGACGACCCTATAGACGTCGGACATGTCGGCGGCGGGCCAACCTAGTCCCGGGGTCGTGGGGACGACCCTATAGTCGTCGGACATGTCGGCGGCAGGGCAAATTTGGCCCGTGGTCGTGGGGACCACCCTATACTCGTCGGACATGTCGGCGGCTGGCCAACCTAGTCCCGGGGTCGTGGAGACGACCCTATAGTCGTCGGACAAGTCGGCGGCGGGCCAACCTAGTCCCGGGGTCGTGGGGACGACCCTATAGTCGTCGGACATGTTGGCGGCTGGCCAGCTTTGGCCCGGGGTCGTGGGGACGACCCTATTGTCGTCGGACATGTCGGCGGCTGGGCAACTTTGGCCCGTGGTCGTGGGGACGACCCTATAGTCGTCGGACATGTCGGCGGCTGGCCAACCTAGTCCCTGGGTCGTGGAGACGACCCAATAGTCGTCGGACAAGTCGGCGGCGGGCCAACCTAGTCCCGGGGTCGTGGGGACGACCCTATAGTCGTCGGACATGTCGGCGGCAGGGCAACTTTCGCCCGTGGTCGTGGGGACGACCCTATAGTCGTCGGACATGTCGGCGGCTGGCCAACCTAGTCCCGGGGTCGTGGAGACGATCCTATAGTCGTCGGACAGGTCGGCGGCGGGCCAACCTCGTCCCGGGGTCGTGGGGACGACCCTATAGTCGTCGGGCAAGTCGGCGGCGGGCCAACCTAGTCCCGGGGTCGTGGGGACGACTCTATAGTCGTCGGACATGTTGGCGGCTGGCCAGCTTTGGCCCGGTGTCGTGGGGACGACCCTATAGTCGTCGGACATGTCGGCGGCAGGGCAACTTTGGCCCGTGGTCGTGGGGACGACCCTATAGTCGTCGGACATGTCGGCGGCTGGCCAACCCAGTCCCGGGGTCGTGGAGACGACCCTATAGTCGTCGGACAAGTCGGCGGCGGGCCAACCTAGTCCCGGGGTCGTGGGGACGACCCTATAGTCGTCGGACATGTCGGCGGCTGGGCAACTTTGGCCAGTGGTCGTGGGGACGACCCTATAGTCGTCGGACATGTTGGCGGCTGGCCAGCTTTGGCCCGGGGTCGTGGGGACGACCCTATAGTCGTCGGACAAGTCGGCGGGGGGCCAACATAGTCCCGGGGTCGTGGAGACGACCCTATAGACGTCGGACATGTCGGCGGCGGGCCAACCTAGTCCCGGGGTCGTGGGGACGACCCTATAGTCGTCGGACGTGACGGTGTCGGGGCAATCTAGGCCCGGGGTCGTGGGGACGACCCTATAGTCGTCGGACAAGTCGGCGGCGGGCCAACCTAGTCCCGGGGTCGTGGGGACGACGCTATAGTCGTCGGACATGTCGGCGGCAGAGCAACTTTGGCCCGTGGTCGTGGGGACGACCCTATAGTCGTCGGACATGTCGGTGACAGGGCAACCTAGTCCCGGGTTCGTGGGGACGACGCTATAGTCGTCGGACGGGACGGTGTCGGGGCAATCGAGCCCCGGGGTCGAGGGGACGACCCTATAGACGTCGGACATGTCGGCGTCTGGCCAACCTAGTCCCGGGGTGGTAGGGACGACCCAATAGTCGTCGGACAAGTCGGCGGCGGGCCAACCTAGTCCCGGGGTCGTGGGGACGATCCTATAATCGTCGGACAAGTCGGCGGCGGGCCAACCTAGTCCCGGGGTCGTGGAGACGGCCCTATAGTCGTCGGACATGACGGTGGCGGGCCAATCTAGTCCCGGGGTCGTGGGGACGACCCTATAGTCGTCGGACATGTCGGCGGCTGGGCAACTTTGGCCAGTGGTCGTGGGGACGACCCTATAGTCGTCGGACATGTCGGCGGCAGGGCAACTTTTGCCCGTGGTCGTGGGGACGACCCTATACTCGTCGGACATGTCGGCGGCTGGCTGACCTAGTCCCGGGGTCGTGGAGACGACCCTATAGTCGTCGGACATGTCGGCGGCAGGGCAACATTGGCCCGTGGTCGTGGGGACGACCCTATAGTCGTCGGAAATGTCGGTGACTAGCCAACCTAGTCCCGGGGCGTGGAGACGACCCTATAGTCGTCGGACGTGACGGTGTCGGGGCAATCTAGCCCCGGGGTCGAGGGGACGACCCTATAGACGTCGGACAAGTCGGCGGGGAGCCAACCTAGTCCCGGGGTCGTGGGGACGACCCTATAGTCGTCGGAAAAGTCGGCGCCGCCCAACCTAGACCCGGGGTCGTGGGGACGACTCTATAGTCGTCGGACATGTCGGCGGCAGGGCAACTTTGGCCCGTGGTCGTGGGGACGACCCTATAGTCGTCGGACATGTCGGTGACTGGCCAACATATTCCCGGGTTCGTGGGGACGACCCTATAGTCGTCGGACATGTCGGCGGCAGGCCAACGTATGCCCAGGGTCGTTGGGACGAACCTATAGTCGTTGGACATGTCGGCGGCAGGGCAACTTTGGCCCGTGGTCGTGGGGACGTCCCTATACTCGTCGGACATGTCGGCGGCTGGCTGATCTAGTCCCGGGGTCGTGGAGACGACCCTATAGTCGTCGGACATGACGGTGGCGGGCCAATCTAGTCCCGGGGTCGTGAGGACGACCCCATAGTCGTCGGACATGACGGTGGCGGGCCAATCTAGCCCCGGGGTCGTGGGGGCGACCCTATAGACGTCGGACATGTCGGCGGCGGGCCAACCTACTCCCGCGGTCGTGGGGACGACCCTATAGTCGTCGGAAAAGTCGGCGGCGGGCCAATCTAGTCCCGGGGTCGTGGGGACGACCCTATAGTCGTCGGACATGTCGGCGGCTGGGCAACTTTGGCCAGTGGTCGTGGGGACGACCCTATAGTCGTCGGAAAAGTCGGCGGCGGGCCAATCTAGTCCCGGGGTCGTGGGGACGACCCTATAGACGTCGGACATGTCGGCGGCGGGCCAACCTAGTCCCGGGGTCGTGGGGACGACCCTATAGTCGTCGGACATGACGGTGGCGGGCCAATCTAGTCCCGGGGTCGTGAGGACGACCCCATAGTCGTCGGACATGACGGTGGCGGGCCAATCTAGCCCCGGGGTCGTGGGGGCGACCCTATAGACGTCGGACATGTCGGCGGCGGGCCAACCTAGTCCCGGGGTCGTGGGGACGACCCTATAGTCGTCGGACATGTCGGCGGCAGGGCAACTTTGGCCCGTGGTCGTGGGGACGACCCTATAGTCGTCGGACATGTCGGCGGCTGGGCAACTTTGGCCTGTGGTCGTGGGGACGACCCTATAGTCGTCGGACATGTCGGCGGCGGGCCAATCTAGTCCCGGGGTCGTGGGGACGACCCTATAGACGTCGGACATGTCGGGTGGCGGGCCAACCTAGTCCCGGGGTCGTGGGGACGACCCTATAGTCGTCGGACATGACGGTGGCGGGCCAATCGAGTCCCGGGGTCGTGGGGACGACCCTATAGTCGTCGGACATGTCCGCGGCTGGGCAACTTTGGCCAGTGGTCGTGGGGACGACCCTATAGTCGTCGGACATGTCGGTGACTGGCCAACCTAGTCCCGGGGTCGTGGAGACGACCCTATAGTCGTCGGACATGTCGGTGACTGGCCAACCTAGTCCCGGGGTCGTGGAGACGACCCTATAGTCGTCGGACAAGTCGGCGGCGGGCCAACCTAGTCCCGGGGTCGTGGGGACGACCCTATAGTCGTCGGACATGACGGTGCCGGGGCAATCTAGCCCCGGGGTCGTGGGGACGACCCTATAGACGTCGGACATGTCGGCGGCGGGCCAACCTAGTCACGAGGTCGTGGGGACGACCCTATAGTCGTCGGACATGTCTGCGGCTGGGCAACTTTGGCCAGTGGTCGTGGGGACGACCCTATAGTCGTCGGACAAGTCGACGGCGGGCCAACGTAGTCCCGGGGTCGTGGGGACGACCGTATAGTCGTCGGACATGACGGTGGCGGGCCAATCAAGTCCCGGGGTCGTGGGGACCACCCTATAGTCGTCGGACATGTCGGCGGCTGGCCAACTTTGGACCGGGGCGTGGGGACGACCCTATAGTCGTCGGACATGTCGGCGTCGGGCCAACCTAGTCCCGGGGTCGTGGGGACGACCCTATAGTCGTCGGACATGTCGGCGGCAGGGCAACTTTGGCCCGTGGTCGTGGGGACGACCCTATAGTCGTCGGACATGTCGGCGACTGGCCACCCTAGTCCCGGGGTCGTGGGGACGACCCTATAGTCGTCGGACAAGTCGGCGGCGGGCCAACCTAGTCCCTGGGCCTTGGGGACGACCCTATAGTCGTCGGACAAGTCGGCGGCAGGGCAACTTTGGCCCGTGGTCGTGGGGACGACCCTATAGTCGTCGGACAAGTCGGCGGCGGGCCAACCTAGTCCCGGGGTCGTGGAGACGACCCTATAGTCGTCGGACATCACGGTGGCGGGCCAATCTAGTCCCGGGGTCGTGGGGATGACCCTATAGTCGCCGGACATGTCTGCGGCTGGGCAACTTTGGCCAGTGGTCGTGGGGACGACCCTATAGTCGTCGGACAAGTCGGCGGCGGGCCAACCTAGTCCCGGGGTCGTGGGGACGACCGTATAGTCGTCGGACATGACGGTGGCGGGCCAATCTAGTCCCGGGGTCGTGGGGACGACCCTATAGTCGTCGGACATGTCGGTGACTGGCCAACCTAGTCCCGGGGTCGTGGAGACGACCCTATAGTCGTCGGACATGTCGGTGACTGGCCAACCTAGTCCCGGGGTCGTGGAGACGACCCTATAGTCGTCGGACAAGTCGGCGGCGGGCCAACCTAGTCCCGGGGTCGTGGGGACGACCCTATAGTCGTCGGACATGACGGTGCCGGGGCAATCTAGCCCCGGGGTCGTGGGGACGACCCTATAGACGTCGGACATGTCGGCGGCGGGCCAACCTAGTCCCGGGGTCGTGGGGACGACCCTATAGTAGTCGGACATGTCTGCGGCTGGGCAACTTTGGCCAGTGGTCGTGGGGACGACCCTATAGTCGTCGGACAAGTCGGCGGCGGGCCAACGTAGTCCCGGGGTCGTGGGGACGACCGTATAGTCGTCGGACATATCGGCGGCCGGGCAACTTTGGCCCGTGGTCGTGGGGACGGCCCTATAGTCGTCGGATATGTCGGCGGCTGGGCAAATTTGGCCCGTGTTCGTGGGGACGACCCTAGAGTCGTCGGACATGACGGTGGCCGGCCAATCGAGTCCCGGGGTCGTGGGGACGACCCTATAGTCGTCGGACATGACGGCGGCTGGGCAACTTTGGCCCGTGGTGGTGGGGACGACCCTATAGTCGTCGGACATGTCGGCGGCGGGCCAACGTAGGCCCAGGGTCGTGGGGACGGCCCGACAGTCGTCGGACATGACGGTGGCGAGCCAACGTGGGCCCAGGGTCGTGGGGATGACCCTATAGTCGTCGGACATATCGGCGGCTGGGCAGCTTTGGCCCGTGGTCGTGGGGACGGCCCTATAGTCGTCGGATATGCCAGCGGCTGGGCAACTTTGGCCCGTGGTCGTGGGGACGACCCCATAGTCGTCGGACATGTCGGCGGCTGGCCAACTTTGGCCCGTGGCCGTGGGGACGACCCTTTAGTCGTCGGACATGTCGGCGGCGGGCCAATCTAGTCCCGGGGTGGTGGGGACGACCCTATAGTCGCCGGACATGACGGCGGCTGGGCAACTTTGGCCCGTGGTGGTGGGGACGACCCTACAGTCGTCGGACATGTCGGCGGCTGGGCAACTTTGGCCCGTGGTCGTGGGGACGACCCCATAGTCGTCGGACATGTCGGCGGCTGGCCAACCTAGTCCCGGGTTCGTGGGAACGACCCTATAGTCGTCGGACATGTCGGCGGTTGGCCAACCTAGTCCCGGGTTCGTGGGGACAACCCTATAGTCGTCGGACAAGTCGGCGGCGGGCCAACGTAGTCCCGGGGTCGTGGGGACGACCGTATAGTCGTCGGACATATCGGCGGCCGGGCAACTTTGGCCCGTGGTCGTGGGGACGACCCCATAGTCGTCGGACATGTCGGCGGCTGGCCAACCTAGTCCCGGGTTCGTGGGAACGACCCTATAGTCGTCGGACATGTCGGCGGCTGGCCAACTTTGGCCCGTGGCCGTGGGGACGTCCCTTTAGTCGTCGGACATGTCGGCGGCGGGCCAATCTAGTCCCGGGGTGGTGGGGACGACCCTATAGTCGTCGGACATGACGGCGGCTGGGCAACTTTGGCCCGTGGTGGTGGGGACGACCCTACAGTCGTCGGACATGACGGCGGCTGGGCAACTTTGGCCAGTGGTCGTGGGGACGACCCTATAGTCGTCGGACAAGTCGGCGGCGGGCCAACGTAGTCCCGGGGTCGTGGGGACGACCGTATAGTCGTCGGACATATCGGCGGCCGGGCACCTTTGGCCCGTGGTCGTGGGGACGGCCCTATAGTCGTCGGATATGTCGGCGGCTGGGCAAATTTGGCCCGTGTTCGTGGGGACGACCCTAGAGTCGTCGGACATGACGGTGGCGGGCCAATCGAGTCCCGGGGTCGTGGGGACGACCCTATAGTCGTCGGACATGACGGCGGCTGGGCAACTTTGGCCCGTGGTCGTGGGGACGACCCTATAGTCGTCGGACATGTCGGCGGCTGGGCAACTTTGACCCGTGGTGGTGGGGACGACCCTATCATCGTCGGACATGACGGCGGCTGGGCAAATTTGGCCCGTGGTGGTGGGGACGACCCTATAGTCGTCGGACATGACGGCGGCTGGGCAACTTTGGTCCGTGGTGGTGGGGACGACCCTACAGTCGTCGGACATGGCGGTGGCGGGCCAATCTAGTCCCGGGGTCGTCGGGACGTTCCTATAGTCGTCGGACATGACGGTGGCGGGCCAATCTAGTCCCGGGGTCGTGGGGACGACCCTATAGTCGTCGGACATGACGGTGGCGAGCCAACCTAATCCCGGGGTCGTGGGGACGACCCTATAGTCGTCGGACATGTCGGCGGCCGGCCAACCTAGACCCGGGGTCGTATTGACGAACCTATAGTCGTCGGACATGTCGGCGGCTGGCCAACCTAGTCCCGGGTTCGTGGGAACGACCCTATAGTCGTCGGACATGTCGGCGGCTGGGCAACTTTGGCCCGTGGTCGTGGAGACGACCCTATATTCGTCGAACATGTCGGCGGCTGGGCAACTGTGGCTCGTGGTCGTGGGGACGACCCTATAGTCGTCGGACATGACGGTGGCGGGCCAACCTAGTCTCGGGTTCGTGGGGACGACCCTATAGTCGTCGGACATGTCGGCGGCTGGCCAATCGAGTCCCGGGGTGGTGGGGACGACCCTATAGTCGTCGGACATGACGGTGGCGGGCCAATCTAGTCCCGGGGTCGTGGGGACGACCCAATAGTCGTCGGACATGTCGGCGGCTGGTCAAATTTGGGCCGGGGTCGAGGGGACGACCCTATAGTCGTCGGACATGTCGGCGGCTAGCCAATCGAGTCCCGGGGTCGTGAGGACGACCCTATAGTCGTCGGACATGTCGGCGGTTGGCCAACCTAGTCCCGGGTTCGTGGGGACAACCCTATAGTCGTCGGACATGTCGGCGGCTGGCCAACTTTGGCCCGTGGCCGTGGGGCCGACCCTTTAGTCGTCGGACATGTCGGCGGTTGGGCAACTGTGGCCCGTGGTCGTGAGGACAACCCTATATTCGTCGGACATGCCGGTGGCGGGCCAACCTAGTCCCGGGTTCGTGGGGACGACCCTATAATCGTCGGACATGTCGGCGGCTGGCCAACCTAGTCCCGGGTTCGTGGGGATCATCCTATAGTCGTCGGACGTGTCGCGGCAGGGAAACTTTGCCCCGTGTTCGTGGGGACGACCCTAGATTCGTCGGACATGTCGGTGGCTGGGCAACTTTGGCCCGTGGTCGTGGGGACGACCCTATAATCGTCGGACATGTCGGCGGCTGGGCAACTGTGGCCCGTGGTCGTGGGGACGACCCTATAGTCGTCGGACATGACGGTGGCGGGCCAACCTAGTCCCGGGTTCGTGGGGACAACCCTATATTCGTCGGACATGTCGGCGGCTGGGCAACTGTGGCCCGTGGTCGTGAGGACAACCCTATAGTCGTCGCACATGCCGGTGGCGGGCCAACCTAGTCCCGGGTTCGTGGGGACGATCCTATAATCGCCGGACATGTCGGCGGCTGGCCAACCTAGTCCCGGGTTCGTGGGGACCATCCTATAGTCGTCGGACATGTCGCGGCAGGGAAACTTTGGCCCGTGTTCGTGGGGACGACCCTAGAGTCGTCGGATATGACGGTGGCGGGCCAATCTAGTCCCGGGGTGGTGGGGACGACCCTATAGTCGTCGGACATGACGGCGGCTGGGCAACTTTGGCCCGTGGTCGTGGGGACGACCCCATAGTCGTCGGACATGTCGCGGCTGGGAAACTTTGGCCCGTGTTCGTGGGGACGACCCTAGAATCGTCGGATACGTCGGCGGCTGGGCAGCTTTGGCCCGTGGCCGTGGGGACGTCCTTTTAGTCGTCGGACATGTCGGCGGCTGGCCAACTTTGGCCCATGGCCGTGGGGACGTCCCTTTAGTCGTCGGACATGTCGGCGGCGAGCCAATCTAGTCCCGGGGTGGTGGGGACGACCCTATAGTCGTCGGACATGTCGGCGGCTGGACAACTTTGGCCCGTGGTGGTGGGGACGACCCTACAGTCGTCGGACATGTCGGCGGCTGGGCAACTTTGGCCCGTGGTGGTGGGGACGACCCTACAGTCGTCGGACATGACGGCGGCTGGGCAACTTTGGCCAGTGGTCGTGGGGACGACCCTATAGTCGTCGGACAAGTCGGCGGCGGGCCAACGTAGTCCCGGGGTCGTGGGGACGACCGTATAGTCGTCGGACATATCGGCGGCCGGGCACCTTTGGCCCGTGGTCGTGGGGACGGCCCTATAGTCGTCGGATATGTCGGCGGCTGGGCAAATTTGGCCCGTGTTCGTGGGGACGACCCTAGAGTCGTCGGACATGACGGTGGCGGGCCAATCGAGTCCCGGGGTCGTGGGGACGACCCTATAGTCGTCGGACATGACGGCGGCTGGGCAACTTTGGCCCGTGGTCGTGGGGACGACCCTATAGTCGTCGGACATGTCGGCGGCTGGGCAACTTTGACCCGTGGTGGTGGGGACGACCCTATCATCGTCGGACATGACGGCGGCTGGGCAAATTTGGCCCGTGGTGGTGGGGACGACCCTATAGTCGTCGGACATGACGGCGGCTGGGCAACTTTGGTCCGTGGTGGTGGGGACGACCCTACAGTCGTCGGACATGGCGGTGGCGGGCCAATCTAGTCCCGGGGTCGTCGGGACGTTCCTATAGTCGTCGGACATGACGGTGGCGGGCCAATCTAGTCCCGGGGTCGTGGGGACGACCCTATAGTCGTCGGACATGACGGTGGCGAGCCAACCTAATCCCGGGGTCGTGGGGACGACCCTATAGTCGTCGGACATGTCGGCGGCCGGCCAACCTAGACCCGGGGTCGTATTGACGAACCTATAGTCGTCGGACATGTCGGCGGCTGGCCAACCTAGTCCCGGGTTCGTGGGAACGACCCTATAGTCGTCGGACATGTCGGCGGCTGGGCAACTTTGGCCCGTGGTCGTGGAGACGACCCTATATTCGTCGAACATGTCGGCGGCTGGGCAACTGTGGCTCGTGGTCGTGGGGACGACCCTATAGTCGTCGGACATGACGGTGGCGGGCCAACCTAGTCTCGGGTTCGTGGGGACGACCCTATAGTCGTCGGACATGTCGGCGGCTGGCCAATCGAGTCCCGGGGTGGTGGGGACGACCCTATAGTCGTCGGACATGACGGTGGCGGGCCAATCTAGTCCCGGGGTCGTGGGGACGACCCAATAGTCGTCGGACATGTCGGCGGCTGGTCAAATTTGGGCCGGGGTCGAGGGGACGACCCTATAGTCGTCGGACATGTCGGCGGCTAGCCAATCGAGTCCCGGGGTCGTGAGGACGACCCTATAGTCGTCGGACATGTCGGCGGTTGGCCAACCTAGTCCCGGGTTCGTGGGGACAACCCTATAGTCGTCGGACATGTCGGCGGCTGGCCAACTTTGGCCCGTGGCCGTGGGGCCGACCCTTTAGTCGTCGGACATGTCGGCGGTTGGGCAACTGTGGCCCGTGGTCGTGAGGACAACCCTATATTCGTCGGACATGCCGGTGGCGGGCCAACCTAGTCCCGGGTTCGTGGGGACGACCCTATAATCGTCGGACATGTCGGCGGCTGGCCAACCTAGTCCCGGGTTCGTGGGGATCATCCTATAGTCGTCGGACGTGTCGCGGCAGGGAAACTTTGCCCCGTGTTCGTGGGGACGACCCTAGATTCGTCGGACATGTCGGTGGCTGGGCAACTTTGGCCCGTGGTCGTGGGGACGACCCTATAATCGTCGGACATGTCGGCGGCTGGGCAACTGTGGCCCGTGGTCGTGGGGACGACCCTATAGTCGTCGGACATGACGGTGGCGGGCCAACCTAGTCCCGGGTTCGTGGGGACAACCCTATATTCGTCGGACATGTCGGCGGCTGGGCAACTGTGGCCCGTGGTCGTGAGGACAACCCTATAGTCGTCGCACATGCCGGTGGCGGGCCAACCTAGTCCCGGGTTCGTGGGGACGATCCTATAATCGCCGGACATGTCGGCGGCTGGCCAACCTAGTCCCGGGTTCGTGGGGACCATCCTATAGTCGTCGGACATGTCGCGGCAGGGAAACTTTGGCCCGTGTTCGTGGGGACGACCCTAGAGTCGTCGGATATGACGGTGGCGGGCCAATCTAGTCCCGGGGTGGTGGGGACGACCCTATAGTCGTCGGACATGACGGCGGCTGGGCAACTTTGGCCCGTGGTCGTGGGGACGACCCCATAGTCGTCGGACATGTCGCGGCTGGGAAACTTTGGCCCGTGTTCGTGGGGACGACCCTAGAATCGTCGGATACGTCGGCGGCTGGGCAGCTTTGGCCCGTGGCCGTGGGGACGTCCTTTTAGTCGTCGGACATGTCGGCGGCTGGCCAACTTTGGCCCATGGCCGTGGGGACGTCCCTTTAGTCGTCGGACATGTCGGCGGCGAGCCAATCTAGTCCCGGGGTGGTGGGGACGACCCTATAGTCGTCGGACATGTCGGCGGCTGGACAACTTTGGCCCGTGGTGGTGGGGACGACCCTACAGTCGTCGGACATGTCGGCGGCTGGGCAACTTTGGCCCGTGGTCGTGGGGACGACCCCATAGTCGTCGGACATGTCGGCGGCTGGCCAACTTTGGCCCGTGGCCGTGGGGACAACCCTATAGTCGTCGGAGAAGACGGTGGCGGGCCAACCTATTCCCGGGTTCGTGGGGACAATCCTATAATCGTCGGACATGTCGGCGGCTGGCCAACCTCGTCCCGGGTTCGTGGGGACCATCCTATAGTCGTCGGACATGTCGCGGCTGGGAAACTTTGGCCCGTGCTCGTGGGGACGACCCTTGAGTCGTCGGACATGTCGGCGGCTGGCCAACCTAGTCCCGGGTTCGTGGGGACAAACCTATATTCGTCGGACATGTCGGCGGCTGGGCAACTGTGGCCCGTGGTCGTGAGGACAACCCTATAGTCGTCGGACATGCCGGTGGCGGGCCAACCTAGTCCCGGGTTCGTGGGGACGATCCTATAATCGCCGGACATGTCGGCGGCTGGCCAACCTAGTCCCGGGTTCGTGGGGACCATCCTATAGTCGTCGGACATGTCGGCGGCTGGACAACTTTGGCCCGTGGTCGTGGGGACGGCCCTACAGTCGTCGGACATGTCGGTGGCTGGGCAGCTTTGGCCCGGGGTGGTGGGGACGACCCTATAGTCGTCGGACATGACGGTGGCGGGCCAATCTAGTCCCGTGGTCGTGAGGACAACCCTATAGTCGTCGGACAAGACGGTGGCGGGCCAACCTATTCCCGGGTTCGTGGGGACAATCCTATAATCGTCGGACATGTCGGCGGCTGGCCAACCTCGTCCCGGGTTCGTGGGGACCATCCTATAGTCGTCGGACATGTCGCGGCTGGGAAACTTTGGCCCGTGCTCGTGGGGACGACCCTATAGTCGTCGGACATGACGGTTGCGGGCCAACCTAGTCCCGGGTTCGTGGGGACGACCCTATAGTCGTCGGACATGTCGGCGGCTGGTCAAATTTGGGCCGGGGTCGAGGGGACGACCCTATAGTCGTCGGACATGTTGGCGCCTAGCCAATCGAGTCCCGGGGTCGTGGGGACGACCCTACAGACGTCGGACATGACGGTGGCGGGCCAATCTAGTCCCGGGGTCGTGGGGACGACCCTATAGTCGTCGGACAAGTCGGCGGCTGGGCAACCTAGTCCCGGGTTCGTGGGGACGACCCTATAATCGTCGGACATGTTGGCGGCTGGCCAACCTAGTCCCGGGTTCGTGGGGAACATCCTATAGTCGTCGGACATGTCGCGGCAGGGAAACTTTGGCCCGTGTTCGTGGGGACGACCCTAGAGTCGTCGGACATGTCGGTGGCTGGGCAACTTTGGCCCGTGGTCGTGGGGACGAGCCTATAGTCGTCGGACATGTCGGCGGCTGGCCAACCTAGTCCCGGGTTCGTGGGGACCACCCTTTAGACGTCGGACATGTCGGTGGCTGGGCAACTTTGGCCAGTGGTCGTGGGGACGACCCTATAGTCGTCGGACATGTTGGCGGCTGGCCAGCTTTGGCCCGGGGTCGTGGGGACGACCCTATAGTCGTCGGACAAGTCGGCGGGGGGCCAACCTAGTCCCGGGGTCGTGGAGACGACCCTATAGTCGTCGGACAAGTCGGCGGGTGGCCAACCTACTCCCGGGGTCGTGGGGACGACCCTATAGTCGTCGGAAAAGTCGGCGCCGCCCAACCTAGACCTGGGGTCGTGGGGACCACCCTATAGTCGTCGGACATGTCGGCGGCATGGCAACTTTTGCCCGTGGTCGTGGGGACGATCCTATAGTCGTCGGACAAGTCGGCGGCGGGCCAACCTAGTCCCGGGGTCGTGGAGACGGCCCTATAGTCGTCGGACATGTCGGCGGCGGGCCAACCTAGTCCTGGGGTCGTGGGGACGACCCTATAGTCGTCGGACATGTCGGCGGCAGGGCAACTTTGTCCCGTGGGCGTGGGGACGACCCTATAGTCGTGGGACATGTCGGTGACTGGCCAACCTAGTCCCGGGGTCGTGGAGACGACCCTATAGTCGTCGGACAAGTCGGCGGCGGGCCAACCTAGTCCCGGAGTCGTGGGGACGACCCTATAGACGTCGGACATGTCGGCGGCGGGCCAACCTAGTCCCGGGTTCGTGGGGACGACCTTATAGTCGCTGGACTTGTCGGCGAGAGGCCAACCTAGTCCCGGGATCGTGGGGACGATCCTATAGTCGTCGGACAAGTCGGCGGCGAGCCAACCTAGTCCCGGGGTCGTGGAGACGGCCCTATAGTCGTCGGACGTGACGGTGGCGGGCCAATCTAGTCCCGGGGTCGTGGGGACGACCCTATAGTCGTCGGACATGTCGGCGGCTGGGCAACTTTGGCCAGTGGTCGTGGGGACGACCCTATAGTCGTCGGACATGTTGGCGGCTGGCCAGCTTTGGCCCGGGGTCGTGGGGACGACCCTATAGTCGTCGGACAAGTCGGCGGGGGGCCAACCTAGTCCCGGGGTCGTGGAGACGGCCCTATAGTCGTCGGACATGTCGGCGGCGGGCCAACCTAGTCCTGGGGTCGTGGGGACGACCCTATAGTCGTCGGACATGTCGGCGGCAGGGCAACTTTGTCCCGTGGGCGTGGGGACGACCCTATAGTCGTGGGACATGTCGGTGACTGGCCAACCTAGTCCCGGGGTCGTGGAGACGACCCTATAGTCGTCGGACAAGTCGGCGGCGGGCCAACCTAGTCCCGGAGTCGTGGGGACGACCCTATAGACGTCGGACATGTCGGCGCCGGGCCAACCTAGTCCCGGGTTCGTGGGGACGACCCTATAGTCGCCGGACTTGTCGGCGAGAGGCCAACCTAGTCCCGGGATCGTGCGGACGATCCTATAGTCGTCGGACAAGTCGGCGGCGAGCCAACCTAGTCCCGGGGTCGTGGAGACGGCCCTATAGTCGTCGGACGTGACGGTGGCGGGCCAATCTAGTCCCGGGGTCGTGGGGACGACCCTATAGTCGTCGGACATGTCGGCGGCTGGGCAACTTTGGCCAGTGGTCGTGGGGACGACCCTATAGTCGTCGGACATGTTGGCGGCTGGCCAGCTTTGGCCCGGGGTCGTGGGTACGACCCTATAGTCGTCGGACAAGTCGGCGGGGGGCCAACCTAGTCCCGGGGTCGTGGAGACGACCCTATAGACGTCGGACATGTCGGCGGCGGGCCAACCTAGTCCCGGGGTCGTGGGGACGACCCTATAGTCGTCGGACGTGACGGTGTCGGGGCAATCTAGGCCCGGGGTCGTGGGGACGACCCTATAGTCGTCGGACAAGTCGGCGGCGGGCCAACCTAGTCCCGGGGTCGTGGGGACGACGCTATAGTCGTCGGACATGTCGGCGGCAGAGCAACTTTGGCCCGTGGTCGTGGGGACGACCCTATAGTCGTCGGACATGTCGGTGACTGGCCAACCTAGTCCCGGGTTCTTGGGGACGACCCTATAGTCGTCGGACATGTCGGCGAGAGGCCAACCTAGTCCCGGGGTCGTGGAGACGACCCTATAGTCGTCGGACAAGTCGGCGGGGGGCCAACCTACTCCCGGGGTCGTGGGGACGACCCTATAGTCGTCGGAAAAGTCGGCGCCGCCCAACCTAGACCTGTGGTCGTGGGGACGACCCTATAGCCGTCGGACATGTCGGCGGCAGGGCAACTTTTACCCGTGGTCGTGGGGACGACCCTATACTCGTCGGACATGTCGGCGGCGGGCCAACCTAGTCCCGGGGTCGTGGGGACGACCCTATAGTCGTCGGACATGACGGTGCCGGGGCAATCTAGCCCCGGGGTCGTGGGGACGTCCCTATAGACGTCGGACTTCTCGGCGGCGGGCCAACCTAGTCCCGGGGTCGTGGGGACGACCCTATAGTCGTCGGACATGTCGACGGCAGGGCAACTTTGGCCCGTGGTCGTGGGGACGACCCTATAGTCGTCGGACAAGTCGGCGGCGGGCCGACCTAGTCCCGGGGTCGTGGGGACGACCCTATAGTCGTCGGACATGTCGGCGGCAAGGCAACTTTGGCCCGTGTTCGTGGGGACGACCCTATAGTCGTCGGACATGTCGGCGGCTGGCCAACCTAGTCCCGGGGTCGTGGAGACGACCCTATAGTCGTCGGACAAGTCGGCGGCGGGCCAACCTAGTCCCGGGGTCGTGGGGACGACCCTATAGTCGTCGGACATGTCGACGGCAGGGCAACTTTGGCCCGTGGTCGTGGGGACGACCCTATAGTCGTCGGACATGACGGTGCCGGGGCAATCTAGCCCCGGGGTCGTGGGGACGACCCTATAGTCGTCGGACATGACTGTGGCGGGCCAATCTAGCCCCGGGGTCGTGGGGACGACCCTATAGTCGTCGGACAAGTCGGCGGCGGGCCAACCTAGTCCCGGGGTCGTGGGGACGACTGTATAGTCGTCGGACATGACGGTGGCGGGCCAATCTAGTCCCGGGGTCGTGGGGACGACCCTATAGTCGTCGGACAAGTCGGCGGCGGGCCGACCTAGTCCCGGGGTCGTGGGGACGTCCCTATAGTCGTCGGACATGACGGTGCCGGGGCAATCTAGCCCCGGGGTCGTGGGGACGACCCTATAGTCGTCGGACATGACTGTGGCGGGCCAATCTAGCCCCGGGGTCGTGGGGACAACCCTATAGTCGTCGGACAAGTCGGCGGCGGGCCAACCTAGTCCCGGGGTCGTGGGGACGACCGTATAGTCGTCGGACATGACGGTGGCGGGCCAATCTAGTCCCGGGGTCGTGGGGACGACCCTATAGACGTCGGACATGTCGGCGGCGGGCCAACCTAGTCCCGGGGTCGTGGGGACGACCCTATAGTCGTCGGACATGTCGGCGGCAAGGCAACTTTGGCCCGTGTTCGTGGGGACGACCCTATAGTCGTCGGACATGTCGGCGGCTGGCCAACCTAGTCCCGGGGTCGTGGAGACGACCCTATAGTCGTCGGACAAGTCGGCGGCGGGCCAACCTAGTCCCGGGGTCGTGGGGACGACCCTATAGTCGTCGGACATGTCGACGGCAGGGCAACTTTGGCCCGTGGTCGTGGGGACGACCCTATAGTCGTCGGACATGACGGTGCCGGGGCAATCTAGCCCCGGGGTCGTGGGGACGACCCTATAGTCGTCGGACATGACTGTGGCGGGCCAATCTAGCCCCGGGGTCGTGGGGACGACCCTATAGTCGTCGGACAAGTCGGCGGCGGGCCAACCTAGTCCCGGGGTCGTGGGGACGACTGTATAGTCGTCGGACATGACGGTGGCGGGCCAATCTAGTCCCGGGGTCGTGGGGACGACCCTATAGTCGTCGGACAAGTCGGCGGCGGGCCGACCTAGTCCCGGGGTCGTGGGGACGACCCTATAGTCGTCGGACATGACGGTGCCGGGGCAATCTAGCCCCGGGGTCGTGGGGACGACCCTATAGTCGTCGGACATGACTGTGGCGGGCCAATCTAGCCCCGGGGTCGTGGGGACAACCCTATAGTCGTCGGACAAGTCGGCGGCGGGCCAACCTAGTCCCGGGGTCGTGGGGACGACCGTATAGTCGTCGGACATGACGGTGGCGGGCCAATCTAGTCCCGGGGCCGTGGGGACGACCCTATAGACGTCGGACATGTCGGCGGCGGGCCAACCTAGTCCCGGGGTCGTGGGGACGACCCTATAGGCGTCGGACATGTCGGCGGCTGCGCAAATTTGGCCAGTGGTCGTGGGGACGACCCTATAGTCGTCGGACATGTCGGCGGCTGGCCAACCTAGACCCGGGGTGGTGGGGACGACCCTATAGTCGTAGGACATGTCGGCGGCTGGCCAACCTAGTCCCGTGGTCGTGGGGACGACCCCATAGTCGTAGGACACGTCGGCGGCGGGCCAACCGAGTCCCGGGGTCGTGGGGACGACCCTATAGTCGTCGGACATGTTGGCGGCTGGCCAGCTTTGGCCCGGGGTCGTGGGGACGACCCTATTGTCGTCGGACATGTCGGCGGCTGGGCAACTTTGGCCCGTGGTCGTGGGGACGACCCTATAGTCGTCGTACATGTCGGTGACTGGCCAACCTAGTCCCGGGTTCGTGGGGACGACCCTATACTCGTCGGACATGTCGGCGGCTGGCCAACCTAGTCCCGGGGTCGTGGAGACGACCCTATAGTCGTCGGACAAGTCGGCGGCGGGCCAACCTAGTCCCGGGGTCGTGGGGACGACCCTATAGTCGTCGGACATGTCGGCGGCAGGGCAACTTTGTCCCGTGGGCGTGGGGACGACCCTAGAGTCGTGGGACATGTCGGTGACTGGCCAACCTAGTCCCGGGGTCGTGGAGACGACGCTATAGTCGTCGGACATGTCGGCGAGAGGCCAACCTAGTCCCGGGATCGTGGGGACGATCCTATAGTCGTCGGACAAGTCGGCGGCGGGCCAACCTAGTCCCGGGGTCGTGGAGACGGCCCTATAGTCGTCGGACATGACGGTGGCGGGCCAATCTAGTCCCGGGGTCGTGGGGACGACCCAATAGTCGTCGGACGGGACGGTGTCGGGGCAATCGAGCCCCGGGGTCGAGGGGATGACCCTATAGACGTCGGACATGTCGGCGTCTGGCCAACCTAGTCCCGGGGTGGTAGGGACGGCCCTATACACGTCGGACATGTCGGCGGCGGGCCAACCTAGTCCCGGGGTCGTGGGGACGACCCCATAGTCGTAGGACACGTCGGCGGCGGGCCAACCGAGTCCCGGGGTCGTGGGGACGACCCTATAGTCGTCGGACATGTTGGCGGCTGGCCAGCTTTGGCCCGGGGTCGTGGGGACGACCCTATAGTCGTCGGACAAGTCGGCGGGGGGCCAACCTAGTCCCGGGGTCGTGGGGACGACCCTATAGACGACGGACATGTCGGCGGCGGGCCACCCTAGTCCCGGGTTCGTGGGGACGACCCTATAGTCGTCGGACTTGTCGGCGAGAGGCCAACCTAGTCCCGGGGTCGTGGGGACGACGCTATAGTCGTCGGACATGTCGGCGGCAGAGCAACTTTGGCCCGTGGTCGTGGGGACGACCCTATAGTCGTCGGACATGTCGGTGACTGGCCAACCTAGTCCCGGGTTCGTGGGGACGACGCTATAGTGGTCGGACATGTCGGCGGCAGAGCAACTTTGGCCCGTGGTCGTGGGGACGACCCTATAGTCGTCGGACATGTCGGTGACTGGCCAACCTAGTCCCGGGTTCGTGGGGACGACGCTATAGTCGTCGGACATGTCGGCGAGAGGCCAACCTAGTCCCGGGATCGTGGGGACGATCCTATAGTCGTCGGACAAGTCGGCGGCGAGCCAACCTAGTCCCGGTGTCGTGGAGACGGCCCTATAGTCGTCGGACATGACGGTGGCGGGCCAATCTAGTCCCGGGGTCGTGGGGACGACCCAATAGTCGTCGGACGGGACGGTGTCGGGGCAATCGAGCCCCGGGGTCGAGGGGACGACCCTATAGACGTCGGACATGTCGGCGTCTGGCCAACCTAGTCCCGGGGTCGTGGAGACGGCCCTATAGTCGTCGGACATGACGGTGGCGGGCCAATCTAGTCCCGGGGTCGTGGGGACGACCCTATAGTCGTCGGACATGTCGGCGGCTGTGCAACTTTGGCCAGTGGTCGTGGGGACGACCCTATAGTCGTCGGACATGTCGGCGGCAGGGCAACTTTTGCCCGTGGTCGTGGGGACGACCCTATACTCGTCGGACATGTCGGCGGCGGGCCAACCTAGTCCCGGGGTCGTGGGGACGACCCTATAGTCGTCGGACATGACGGTGCCGGGGCAATCTAGCCCCGGGGTCGTGGGGACGTCCCTATAGACGTCGGACTTGTCGGCGGCGGGCCAACCTAGTCCCGGGGTCGTGGGGACGACCCTATAGTCGTCGGACATGTCGACGGCAGGGCAACTTTGGCCCGTGGTCGTGGGGACGACCCTATAGTCGTCGGACAAGTCGGCGGTGGGCCGACCTAGTCCCGGGGTCGTGGGGACGACCCTATAGTCGTCGGACATGTTGGCGGCTGGCCAGCTTTGGCCCGGGGTCGTGGGGACGACCTTATTGTCGTCGGACATGTCGGCGGCTGGGCAACTTTGACCCGTGGTCGTGGGGACGACCCTATAGTCGTCGTACATGTCGGTGACTGGCCAACCTAGTCCCGGGTTCGTGGGGACGACCCTATACTCGTCGGACATGTCGGCGGCTGGCCAACCTAGTCCCGGGGTCGTGGAGACGACCCTATAGTCGTCGGACAAGTCGGCGGCGGGCCAACCTAGTCCCGGGGTCGTGGGGACGACCCTATAGTCGTCGGACATGTCGGCGGCAGGGCAACTTTGTCCCGTGGGCGTGGGGACGACCCTAGAGTCGTGGGACATGTCGGTGACTGGCCAACCTAGTCCCGGGGTTGTGGAGACGACCCTATAGTCGTCGGACAAGTCGGCGGCGGGCCAACCTAGTCCCGGGGTCGTGGGGACGACCCTATAGACGTCGGACATGTCGGCGGCGGGCCAACCTAGTCCCGGGTTCGTGGGGACGACCCTATAGTCGTCGGACTTGTCGGCGAGAGGCCAACCTAGTCCCGGGGTCGTGGAGACGACCCTATAGACGTCGGACATGTCGGCGGCGGGCCAACCTAGTCTTGGGGTCGTGGGGACGACCCTATAGTCGTCGGACGTGACGGTGTCGGGGCAATCTAGGCCCGGGGTCGTGGGGACGACCCTATAGTCGTCGGACAAGTCGGCGGCGGGCCAACCTAGTCCCGGAGTCGTGGGGACGACCCTATAGACGTCGGACATGTCGGCGGCGGGCCAACCTAGTCCCGGGTTCGTGGGGACGACCCTATAGTCGCCGGACTTGTCGGCGAGAGGCCAACCTAGTCCCGGGATCGTGCGGACGATCCTATAGTCGTCGGACAAGTCGGCGGCGAGCCAACCTAGTCCCGGGGTCGTGGAGACGGCCCTATAGTCGTCGGACGTGACGGTGGCGGGCCAATCTAGTCCCGGGGTCGTGGGGACGACCCTATAGTCGTCGGACATGTCGGCGGCTGGGCAACTTTGGCCAGTGGTCGTGGGGACGACCCTATAGTCGTCGGACATGTTGGCGGCTGGCCAGCTTTGGCCCGGGGTCGTGGGGACGACCCTATAGTCGTCGGACAAGTCGGCGGGGGGCCAACCTAGTCCCGGGGTCGTGGAGACGGCCCTATAGTCGTCGGACATGTCGGCGGCGGGCCAACCTAGTCCTGGGGTCGTGGGGACGACCCTATAGTCGTCGGACATGTCGGCGGCAGGGCAACTTTGTCCCGTGGGCGTGGGGACGACCCTATAGTCGTGGGACATGTCGGTGACTGGCCAACCTAGTCCCGGGGACGTGCAGACGACCCTATAGTCGTCGGACAAGTCGGCGGCGGGCCAACCTAGTCCCGGAGTCGTGGGGACGACCCTATAGACGTCGGACATGTCGGCGGCGGGCCAACCTAGTCCCGGGTTCGTGGGGACGACCCTATAGTCGCCGGACTTGTCGGCGAGAGGCCAACCTAGTCCCGGGATCGTGCGGACGATCCTATAGTCGTCGGACAAGTCGGCGGCGAGCCAACCTAGTCCCGGGGTCGTGGATACGGCCCTATAGTCGTCGGACGTGACGGTGGCGGGCCAATCTAGTCCCGGGGTCGTGGGGACGACCCTATAGTCGTCGGACATGTCGGCGGCTGGGCAACTTTGGCCAGTGGTCGTGGGGACGACCCTATAGTCGTCGGACATGTTGGCGGCTGGCCAGCTTTGGCCCGGGGTCGTGGGGACGACCCTATAGTCGTCGGACAAGTCGGCGGGGGGCCAACCTAGTCCGGGGTCGTGGAGACGACCCTATAGACGTCGGACATGTCGGCGGCGGGCCAACCTAGTCCCGGGGTCGTGGGGACGACCCTATAGTCGTCGGACGTGACGGTGTCGGGGCAATCTAGGCCCGGGGTCGTGGGGACGACCCTATAGTCGTCGGACAAGTCGGCGGCGGGCCAACGTAGTCCCGGGGTCGTGGGGACGACGCTATAGTCGTCGGACATGTCGGCGGCAGAGCAACTTTGGCCCGTGGTCGTGGGGACGACCCTATAGTCGTCGGACATGTCGGTGACTGGCCAACCTAGTCCCGGGTTCGTGGGGACGACCCTATAGTCGTCGGACATGTCGGCGAGAGGCCAACCTAGTCCCGGGGTCGTGGGGACGATCCTATAGGCGTCGGACAAGTCGGCGGCGGGCCAACCTAGTCCCGGGGTCGTGGAGACGGCCCTATAGTCGTCGGACGTGACGGTGTCGGGGCAATCTAGCCCCAGGGTCAAGGGGACGACCCTATAGTCGTCGGACAAGTCGGCGGGGGGCCAACGTAGTCCCGGGGTCGTGGAGACGACCCTATAGTCGTCGGACAAGTCGGCGGGGGGCCAACCTACTCCCGAGGTCGTGGGGACGACCCTATAGTCGTCGGAAAAGTCGGCGCCGCCCAACCTAGACCTGTGGTCGTGGGGACGACCCTATAGTCGTCGGACATGTCGGCGGCAGGGCAACTTTTGCCCGTGGTCGTGGGGACGACCCTATACTCGTCGGACATGTCGGCGGCGGGCCAACCTAGTCCCGGGGTCGTGGGGACGACCCTATAGTCGTCGGACATGACGGTGCCGGGGCAATCTAGCCCCGGGGTCGTGGGGACGTCCCTATAGACGTCGGACTTGTCGGCGGCGGGCCAACCTAGTCCCGGGGTCGTGGGGACGACCCTATAGTCGTCGGACATGTCGACGGCAGGGCAACTTTGGCCCGTGGTCGTGGGGACGACCCTATAGTCGTCGGACAAGTCGGCGGCGGGCCGACCTAGTCCCGGGGTTGTGGGGACGACCCTATAGTCGTCGGACATGTTGGCGGCTGGCCAGCTTTGGCCCGGGGTCGTGGGGACGACCTTATTGTCGTCGGACATGTCGGCGGCAGAGCAACTTTGGCCCGTGGTCGTGGGGACGACCCTATAGTCGTCGGACATGTCGGTGACTGGCCAACCTAGTCCCGGGTTCGTGGGGACGACCCTATAGTCGTCGGACATGTCGACGAGAGGCCAACCTAGTCCCGGGGTCGTGGGGACGATCCTATAGTCGTCGGACAAGTCGGCGGCGGGCCAACCTAGTCCCGGGGTCGTGGAGACGGCCCTATAGTCGTCGGACATGTCGGCGGCAGGGCAACTTTGGCCCGTGGTCGTGGTGACGACCCTATAGTCGTGGGACATGTCGGTGACGGCCAACCTAGTCCCGGGTTCGTGGAGACGACCCTATAGTCGTCGGATAAGTCGGCGGCGGGCCAACCTAGTCCCGGGGTCGTGGGGACGACCCTATAGTCGTCGGACATGACGGTGCCGGGGCAATCTAGCCCCGGGTTCGTTGGGACGACCCTATAGACGTCGGACATGTCGGCGGCGGGCCAACCTAGTCCCGGGGTCGTGGGGACGACCCTATAGTCGTCGGACATGTCGGCGGCAGGGCAAATTTGGCCCGTGGTCGTGGGGACCACCCTATACTCGTCGGACATGTCGGCGGCTGGCCAACCTAGTCCCTGGGTCGTGGAGACGACCCTATAGTCGTCGGACAAGTCGGCGGCGGGCCAACCTAGTCCCGGGGTCGTGGGGACGACCCTATAGTCGTCGGACATGTTGGCGGCTGGCCAGCTTTGGCCCGGGGTCGTGGGGACGACCCTATTGTCGTCGGACATGTCGGCGGCTGGGCAACTTTGGCCCGTGGTCGTGGGGACGACCCTATAGTCGTCGGACATGTCGGCGGCTGGCCAACCTAGTCCCTGGGTCGTGGAGACGACCCAATAGTCGTCGGACAAGTCGGCGGCGGGCCAACCTAGTCCCGGGGTCGTGGGGACGACCCTGTAGTCGTCGGACATGTCGGCGGCAGGGCAACTTTCGCCCGTGGTCGTGGGGACGACCCTATAGTCGTCGGACATGTCGGCGGCTGGCCAACCTAGTCCCGGGGTCGTGGAGACGATCCTATAGTCGTCGGACAGGTCGGCGGCGGGCCAACCTCGTCCCGGGGTCGTGGGGACGACCCTATAGTCGTCGGGCAAGTCGGCGGCGGGCCAACCTAGTCCCGGGGTCGTGGGGACGACTCTATAGTCGTCGGACATGTTGGCGGCTGGCCAGCTTTGGCCCGGTGTCGTGGGGACGACCCTATAGTCGTCGGACATGTCGGCGGCAGGGCAACTTTGGCCCGTGGTCGTGGGGACGACCCTATAGTCGTCGGACATGTCGGCGGCTGGCCAACCCAGTCCCGGGGTCGTGGAGACGACCCTATAGTCGTCGGACAAGTCGGCGGCGGGCCAACCTAGTCCCGGGGTCGTGGGGACGACCCTATAGTCGTCGGACATGTCGGCGGCTGGGCAACTTTGGCCAGTGGTCGTGGGGACGACCCTATAGTCGTCGGACATGTTGGCGGCTGGCCAGCTTTGGCCCGGGGTCGTGGGGACGACCCTATAGTCGTCGGACAAGTCGGCGGGGGGCCAACATAGTCCCGGGGTCGTGGAGACGACCCTATAGACGTCGGACATGTCGGCGGCGGGCCAACCTAGTCCCGGGGTCGTGGGGACGACCCTATAGTCGTCGGACGTGACGGTGTCGGGGCAATCTAGGCCCGGGGTCGTGGGGACGACCCTATAGTCGTCGGACAAGTCGGCGGCGGGCCAACCTAGTCCCGGGGTCGTGGGGACGACGCTATAGTCGTCGGACATGTCGGCGGCAGAGCAACTTTGGCCCGTGGTCGTGGGGACGACCCTATAGTCGTCGGACATGTCGGTGACAGGGCAACCTAGTCCCGGGTTCGTGGGGACGACGCTATAGTCGTCGGACGGGACGGTGTCGGGGCAATCGAGCCCCGGGGTCGAGGGGACGACCCTATAGACGTCGGACATGTCGGCGTCTGGCCAACCTAGTCCCGGGGTGGTAGGGACGACCCAATAGTCGTCGGACAAGTCGGCGGCGGGCCAACCTAGTCCCGGGGTCGTGGGGACGATCCTATAATCGTCGGACAAGTCGGCGGCGGGCCAACCTAGTCCCGGGGTCGTGGAGATGGCCCTATAGTCGTCGGACATGACGGTGGCGGGCCAATCTAGTCCCGGGGTCGTGGGGACGACCCTATAGTCGTCGGACATGTCGGCGGCTGGGCAACTTTGGCCAGTGGTCGTGGGGACGACCCTATAGTCGTCGGACATGTCGGCGGCAGGGCAACTTTTGCCCGTGGTCGTGGGGACGACCCTATACTCGTCGGACATGTCGGCGGCTGGCTGACCTAGTCCCGGGGTCGTGGAGACGACCCCATAGTCGTCGGACATGTCGGCGGCAGGGCAACATTGGCCCGTGGTCGTGGGGACGACCCTATAGTCGTCGGAAATGTCGGTGACTAGCCAACCTAGTCCCGGGGCGTGGAGACGACCCTATAGTCGTCGGACGTGACGGTGTCGGGGCAATCTAGCCCCGGGGTCGAGGGGACGACCCTATAGACGTCGGACAAGTCGGCGGGGAGCCAACCTAGTCCCGGGGTCGTGGGGACGACCCTATAGTCGTCGGAAAAGTCGGCGCCGCCCAACCTAGACCCGGGGTCGTGGGGACGACTCTATAGTCGTCGGACATGTCGGCGGCAGGGCAACTTTGGCCCGTGGTCGTGGGGACGACCCTATAGTCGTCGGACATGTCGGTGACTGGCCAACATATTCCCGGGTTCGTGGGGACGACCCTATAGTCGTCGGACATGACGGTTGCGGGCCAACCTAGTCCCGGGTTCGTGGGGACGACCCTATAGTCGTCGGACATGTCGGCGGCTGGTCAAATTTGGGCCGGGGTCGAGGGGACGACCCTATAGTCGTCGGACATGTTGGCGCCTAGCCAATCGAGTCCCGGGGTCGTGGGGACGACCCTACAGACGTCGGACATGACGGTGGCGGGCCAATCTAGTCCCGGGGTCGTGGGGACGACCCTATAGTCGTCGGACAAGTCGGCGGCTGGGCAACCTAGTCCCGGGTTCGTGGGGACGACCCTATAATCGTCGGACATGTTGGCGGCTGGCCAACCTAGTCCCGGGTTCGTGGGGAACATCCTATAGTCGTCGGACATGTCGCGGCAGGGAAACTTTGGCCCGTGTTCGTGGGGACGACCCTAGAGTCGTCGGACATGTCGGTGGCTGGGCAACTTTGGCCCGTGGTCGTGGGGACGAGCCTATAGTCGTCGGACATGTCGGCGGCTGGCCAACCTAGTCCCGGGTTCGTGGGGACCACCCTATAGACGTCGGACATGTCGGTGGCTGGGCAACTTTGGCCAGTGGTCGTGGGGACGACCCTATAGTCGTCGGACATGTTGGCGGCTGGCCAGCTTTGGCCCGGGGTCGTGGGGACGACCCTATAGTCGTCGGACAAGTCGGCGGGGGGCCAACCTAGTCCCGGGGTCGTGGAGACGACCCTATAGTCGTCGGACAAGTCGGCGGGTGGCCAACCTACTCCCGGGGTCGTGGGGACGACCCTATAGTCGTCGGAAAAGTCGGCGCCGCCCAACCTAGACCTGGGGTCGTGGGGACCACCCTATAGTCGTCGGACATGTCGGCGGCATGGCAACTTTTGCCCGTGGTCGTGGGGACGATCCTATAGTCGTCGGACAAGTCGGCGGCGGGCCAACCTAGTCCCGGGGTCGTGGAGACGGCCCTATAGTCGTCGGACATGTCGGCGGCGGGCCAACCTAGTCCTGGGGTCGTGGGGACGACCCTATAGTCGTCGGACATGTCGGCGGCAGGGCAACTTTGTCCCGTGGGCGTGGGGACGACCCTATAGTCGTGGGACATGTCGGTGACTGGCCAACCTAGTCCCGGGGTCGTGGAGACGACCCTATAGTCGTCGGACAAGTCGGCGGCGGGCCAACCTAGTCCCGGAGTCGTGGGGACGACCCTATAGACGTCGGACATGTCGGCGGCGGGCCAACCTAGTCCCGGGTTCGTGGGGACGACCTTATAGTCGCTGGACTTGTCGGCGAGAGGCCAACCTAGTCCCGGGATCGTGGGGACGATCCTATAGTCGTCGGACAAGTCGGCGGCGAGCCAACCTAGTCCCGGGGTCGTGGAGACGGCCCTATAGTCGTCGGACGTGACGGTGGCGGGCCAATCTAGTCCCGGGGTCGTGGGGACGACCCTATAGTCGTCGGACATGTCGGCGGCTGGGCAACTTTGGCCAGTGGTCGTGGGGACGACCCTATAGTCGTCGGACATGTTGGCGGCTGGCCAGCTTTGGCCCGGGGTCGTGGGGACGACCCTATAGTCGTCGGACAAGTCGGCGGGGGGCCAACCTAGTCCCGGGGTCGTGGAGACGGCCCTATAGTCGTCGGACATGTCGGCGGCGGGCCAACCTAGTCCTGGGGTCGTGGGGACGACCCTATAGTCGTCGGACATGTCGGCGGCAGGGCAACTTTGTCCCGTGGGCGTGGGGACGACCCTATAGTCGTGGGACATGTCGGTGACTGGCCAACCTAGTCCCGGGGTCGTGGAGACGACCCTATAGTCGTCGGACAAGTCGGCGGCGGGCCAACCTAGTCCCGGAGTCGTGGGGACGACCCTATAGACGTCGGACATGTCGGCGCCGGGCCAACCTAGTCCCGGGTTCGTGGGGACGACCCTATAGTCGCCGGACTTGTCGGCGAGAGGCCAACCTAGTCCCGGGATCGTGCGGACGATCCTATAGTCGTCGGACAAGTCGGCGGCGAGCCAACCTAGTCCCGGGGTCGTGGAGACGGCCCTATAGTCGTCGGACGTGACGGTGGCGGGCCAATCTAGTCCCGGGGTCGTGGGGACGACCCTATAGTCGTCGGACATGTCGGCGGCTGGGCAACTTTGGCCAGTGGTCGTGGGGACGACCCTATAGTCGTCGGACATGTTGGCGGCTGGCCAGCTTTGGCCCGGGGTCGTGGGTACGACCCTATAGTCGTCGGACAAGTCGGCGGGGGGCCAACCTAGTCCCGGGGTCGTGGAGACGACCCTATAGACGTCGGACATGTCGGCGGCGGGCCAACCTAGTCCCGGGGTCGTGGGGACGACCCTATAGTCGTCGGACGTGACGGTGTCGGGGCAATCTAGGCCCGGGGTCGTGGGGACGACCCTATAGTCGTCGGACAAGTCGGCGGCGGGCCAACCTAGTCCCGGGGTCGTGGGGACGACGCTATAGTCGTCGGACATGTCGGCGGCAGAGCAACTTTGGCCCGTGGTCGTGGGGACGACCCTATAGTCGTCGGACATGTCGGTGACTGGCCAACCTAGTCCCGGGTTCTTGGGGACGACCCTATAGTCGTCGGACACGTCGGCGAGAGGCCAACCTAGTCCCGGGGTCGTGGGGACGATCCTATAGTCGTCGGACAAGTCGGCGGCGGGCCAACCTAGTCCCGGGGTCGTGGAGACGACCCTATAGTCGTCGGACGTGACGGTGTCGGGGCAATCTAGCCCCGGGGTCGAGGGGACGACCCTATAGACGTCGGACAAGTCGGCGGGGAGCCAACCTAGTCCCGGGGTCGTGGGGACGACCCTATAGTCGTCGGACATGTCGGCGGCAGAGCAACTTTGGCCCGTGGTCGTGGGGACGACCCTATAGTCGTCGGACAGGTCGGTGACTGGCCAACCTAGTCCCGGGTTCGTGGGGACGACCCTATAGACGTCGGACATGTCGGCGGCGGGCCAACCTAGTCCCGGGGTCGTGGGGACGACCCTATAGACGTCGGACAAGTCGGCGGGGGGCCAACCTACTCCCGGGGTCGTGGGGACGACCCTATAGTCGTCGGAAAAGTCGGCGCCGCTCAACCTAGACCCGGGGTCGTGGGGACGACTCTATAGTCGTCGGACATGTCGGCGGCAGGGCAACTTTGGCCCGTGGTCGTGGGGACGACCCTATAGTCGTCGGACATGTCGGTGACTGGCCAACCTAGTCCCGGGTTCTTGGGGACGACCCTATAGTCGTCGGACATGTCGGCGGCAGAGCAACTTTGGCCCGTGGTCGTGGGGACGACCCTATAGTCGTCGGACAAGTCGGCGGCGGGCCAACCTAGTCCCGGGGTCGTGGGGACGACCCTATAGACGTCGGACATGTCGGCGGCGGGCCAACCTAGTCCCGGGGTCGTGGGGACGACCCTATAGTCGTCGGACATGACGGTGGCGGGCCAATCTAGTCCCGGGGTCGTGAGGACGACCCCATAGTCGTCGGACATGACGGTGGCGGGCCAATCTAGCCCCGGGGTCGTGGGGGCGACCCTATAGACGTCGGACATGTCGGCGGCGGGCCAACCTACTCCCGCGGTCGTGGGGACGACCCTATAGTCGTCGGAAAAGTCGGCGGCGGGCCAATCTAGTCCCGGGGTCGTGGGGACGACCCTATAGACGTCGGACATGTCGGCGGCGGGCCAACCTAGTCCCGGGGTCGTGGGTACGACCCTATAGTCGTCGAACATGACGGTGGCGGGCCAATCTAGTCCCGGGGTCGTGAGGACGACCCCATAGTCGTCGGACATGACGGTGGCGGGCCAATCTAGCCCCGGGGTCATGGGGGCGACCCTATAGACGTCGGACATGTCGGCGGCGGGCCAACCTACTCCCGCGGTCGTGGGGACGACCCTATATTCGTCGGAAAAGTCGGCGGCGGGCCAATCTAGTCCCGGGGTCGTGGGGACGACCCTATAGTCGTCGGACATGTCGGCGGCTGGGCAACTTTGGCCAGTGGTCGTGGGGACGACCCTATAGTCGTCGGACAAGTCGGCGGCGGGCCAACCTAGTGACGGGGTCGTGGAGACGGCCCTATAGTCGTCGGACATGACGGTGGCGGGCCAATCGAGTCCCGGGGTCGTGGGGACGACCCTATAGTCGTCGGACATGTCCGCGGCTGGGCAACTTTGGCCAGTGGTCGTGGGGACGACCCTATAGTCGTCGGACATGTCGGTGACTGGCCAACCTAGTCCCGGGGTCGTGGAGACGACCCTATAGTCGTCGGACATGTCGGTGACTGGCCAACCTAGCCCCGGGGTCGTGGAGACGACCCTATAGTCGTCGGACAAGTCGGCGGCGGGCCAACCTAGTCCCGGGGTCGTGGGGGCGACCCTATAGTCGTCGGACATGACGGTGCCGGGCAATCTAGCCCCGGGGTCGTGGGGACGACCCTATAGACGTCGGACATGTCGGCGGCGGGCCAACCTAGTCCCGGGGTCGTGGGGACGACCCTATAGTCGTCGGACATGTCTGCGTCTGGGCAACTTTGGCCAGTGGTCGTGGGGACGACCCTATAGTCGTCGGACAAGTCGGCGGCGGGCCAACGTAGTCCCGGGGTCGTGGGGACGACCGTATAGTCGTCGGACATGACGGTGGCGGGCCAATCTAGTCCCGGGGTCGTGGGGACCACCCTATAGTCGTCGGACATGTCGGCGGCTGGCCAACTTTGGACCGGGGCGTGGGGACGACCCTATAGTCGTCGGACATGTCGGCGGCGGGCCAACCTAGTCCCGGGGTCGTGGGGACGACCCTATAGTCGTCGGACATGTCGGCGGCAGGGCAACTTTGGCCCGTGGTCGTGGGGACGACCCTATAGTCGTCGGACATGTCGGCGGCTGGGCAACTTTGGCCTGTGGTCGTGGGGACGACCCTATAGTCGTCGGACATGTCGGCGACTGGCCACCCTAGTCCCGGGGTCGTGGGGACGACCCTATAGTCGTCGGACAAGTCGGCGGCGGGCCAACCTAGTCCCTGGGCCTTGGGGACGACCCTATAGTCGTCGGACAAGTCGGCGGCAGGGCAACTTTGGCCCGTGGTCGTGGGGACGACCCTATAGTCGTCGGACAAGTCGGCGGCGGGCCAACCTAGTCCCGGGGTCGTGGAGACGACCCTATAGTCGTCGGACATCACGGTGGCGGGCCAATCTAGTCCCGGGGTCGTGGGGATGACCCTATAGTCGCCGGACATGTCTGCGGCTGGGCAACTTTGGCCAGTGGTCGTGGGGACGACCCTATAGTCGTCGGACAAGTTGGCGGCGGGCCAACCTAGTCCCGGGGTCGTGGGGACGACCGTATAGTCGTCGGACATGACGGTGGCGGGCCAATCTAGTCCCGGGGTCGTGGGGACGACCCTATAGTCGTCGGACATGTCGGTGACTGGCCAACCTAGTCCCGGGGTCGTGGAGACGACCCTATAGTCGTCGGACATGTCGGTGACTGGCCAACCTAGTCCCGGGGTCGTGGAGACGACCCTATAGTCGTCGGACAAGTCGGCGGCGGGCCAACCTAGTCCCGGGGTCGTGGGGACGACCCTATAGTCGTCGGACATGACGGTGCCGGGGCAATCTAGCCCCGGGGTCGTGGGGACGACCCTATAGACGTCGGACATGTCGGCGGCGGGCCAACCTAGTCCCGGGGTCGTGGGGACGACCCTATAGTAGTCGGACATGTCTGCGGCTGGGCAACTTTGGCCAGTGGTCGTGGGGACGACCCTATAGTCGTCGGACAAGTCGGCGGCGGGCCAACGTAGTCCCGGGGTCGTGGGGACGACCGTATAGTCGTCGGACATATCGGCGGCCGGGCAACTTTGGCCCGTGGTCGTGGGGACGGCCCTATAGTCGTCGGATATGTCGGCGGCTGGGCAAATTTGGCCCGTGTTCGTGGGGACGACCCTAGAGTCGTCGGACATGACGGTGGCGGGCCAATCGAGTCCCGGGGTCGTGGGGACGACCCTATAGTCGTCGGACATGACGGCGGCTGGGCAACTTTGGCCCGTGGTGGTGGGGACGACCCTATAGTCGTCGGACATGTCGGCGGCGGGCCAACGTAGGCCCAGGGTCGTGGGGACGGCCCGACAGTCGTCGGACATGACGGTGGCGAGCCAACGTGGGCCCAGGGTCGTGGGGATGACCCTATAGTCGTCGGACATATCGGCGGCTGGGCAGCTTTGGCCCGTGGTCGTGGGGACGGCCCTATAGTCGTCGGACATGTCGGCGGCAGGGCAACTTTGGCCCATGGTCGTTGGGACGAACCTATAGTCGTCGGACATGACGGTGGCGGGCCAATCTAGTCCCGGGGTCGTGAGGACGACCCCATAGTCGTCGGACATGACGGTGGCGGGCCAATCTAGCCCCGGGGTCGTGGGGGCGACCCTATAGACGTCGGACATGTCGGCGGCGGGCCAACCTACTCCCGCGGTCGTGGGGACGACCCTATAGTCGTCGGAAAAGTCGGCGGCGGGCCAATCTAGTCCCGGGGTCGTGGGGACGAACCTATAGTCGTTGGACATGTCGGCGGCAGGGCAACTTTGGCCCGTGGTCGTGGGGACGTCCCTATACTCGTCGGACATGTCGGCGGCTGGCTGATCTAGTCCCGGGGTCGTGGGGACGACCCTATAGTCGTCGGACATGTCGGCGGCGGGCAACTTTGGCCCGTGGTCGTGGGGACGACCCTATAGTCGTCGGACATGTCGGCGGCTGGCCAACTTTGGACCGGGGCGTGGGGACGACCCTATAGTCGTCGGACATGTCGGCGGCGGGCCAACCTAGTCCCGGGGTCGTGGGGACGACCCTATAGTAGTCGGACATGTCGGCGGCAGGGCAACTTTGGCCCGTGGTCGTGGAGACGACCCTATAGTCGTCGGACATGTCGGTGACTGGCCAACCTAGTCCCGGGGTCGTGGAGACGACCCTATAGTCGTCGGACAAGTCGGCGGCGGGCCAACCTAGTCCCGGGGTCGTGGAGACGACCCTATAGTCGTCGGACAAGTCGGCGGCGGGCCAACCTAGTGCCGGGGTCGTGGGGACGACCCTATAGTCGTCGCAACAGTCGGCGGCGGGCCAATCTAGTCCCGGGGTTGTGGGGACGACCCTATAGACGTCGGACATGTCGGCGGCGGGCCAACCTAGTCCCGGGGTCGTGGGGACGACCCTATAGTCGTCGGACATGTCGGCGGCAGGGCAACTTTGGCCCATGGTCGTTGGGACGAACCTATAGTCGTCGGACATGACGGTGGCGGGCCAATCTAGTCCCGGGGTCGTGAGGACGACCCCATAGTCGTCGGACATGACGGTGGCGGGCCAATCTAGCCCCGGGGTCGTGGGGGCGACCCTATAGACGTCGGACATGTCGGCGGCGGGCCAACCTACTCCCGCGGTCGTGGGGACGACCCTATAGTCGTCGGAAAAGTCGGCGGCGGGCCAATCTAGTCCCGGGGTCGTGGGGACGAACCTATAGTCGTTGGACATGTCGGCGGCAGGGCAACTTTGGCCCGTGGTGGGGACGTCCCTATACTCGTCGGACATGTCGGCGGCTGGCTGATCTAGTCCCGGGGTCGTGGAGACGACCCTATAGTCGTCGGACATGTCGGTGACTGGCCAACCTAGTCCCGGGGTCGTGGAGACGACCCTATAGTCGTCGGACAAGTCGGCGGCGGGCCAACCTAGTCCCGGGGTCGTGGGGACGACCCTATAGTCGTCGGACATGACGGTGCCGGGGCAATCTAGCCCCGGGGTCGTGGGGACGACCCTATAGACGTCGGACATGTCGGCGGCGGGCCAACCTAGTCCCGGGGTCGTGGGGACGACCCTATAGTCGTCGGACATGTCTGCGGCTGGGCAACCTAGTCCCGGGGTCGTGGGGACGACCCTATACTCGTCGGACAAGTCGGCGGCGGGCCAACCTAGTCCCGGGGTCGTGGGGACTACCCTATAGTCGTCGGACGTGTCGGCGTCTGGCGAACTTAGTCCCGGGGTCGTGGGGACGACCCTATAGTCGTCGGACAAGTCGGCGGCGGGCCAACCTAGTCTCGTGGTCGTGGGGACGACCCCATAGTCGTAGAACACGTCGGCGGCGGGCCCACCTAGTCCCGGGGTCGCGGGGACGACCGTATAGTCGTCGGACATGACGGTGGCGGGCCAATCTAGTCCCGGGGTCGTGGGGACGACCCTATAGTCGTCGGACATGTCGGCGGCTGGGCAACTTTGGCCTGTGGTCGTGGGGACGACCCTATACTCGTCGGACATGTCGGCGGCTGGCCAACTTTGGCCCGGGGCGTGGGGACGACCCTATAGTCGTCGGATATGTCGGTGACTGGCCAACCTAGTCCCGGGTTCGTGGGACGACCCTATAGTCGTCGGACATGTCGGCGGCAGGCCAACCTAGTCCCGGGGTCGTGGGGACGACCCTATAGTCGTCGGACATGTCGGCGGCGGGCAACTTTGGCCCGTGGTCGTGGGGACGACCCTATAGTCGTCGGACATGTCGGCGGCTGGCCAACTTTGGACCGGGGCGTGGGGACGACCCTATAGTCGTCGGACATGTCGGCGGCGGGCCAACCTAGTCCCGGGGTCGTGGGGACGACCCTATAGTAGTCGGACATGTCGGCGGCAGGGCAACTTTGGCCCGTGGTCGTGGGGACGACCCTATAGTCGTCGGACAAGTCGGCGGCGGGCCAACCTAGTCCCGGGGTCGTGGAGACGACCCTATAGTCGTCGGACATATCGGCGGCTGGCCAACCTAGTCCCGGGGTCGTGGGGACGACCCTATAGACGTCGGACATGTCGGAGGGTGGCCAACCTAGTCCCGGGGTGGTAGGGACGACCCTATAGTCGTCGGACAAGTCGGCGGCGGGCCAACCTAGTCCGGGGGTGGTAGGGACGACCCTATAGTCGTCGGACAAGTCGGCGGCGGGCCAACCTAGTCCCGGGGTCGTGGGGACGACCCCATAGTCGTCGGAAAAGTCGGCGGCGGGCCAACCTAGACCCGGGGTCGTGGGGACGACCCTATAGTCGTCGGACATGTCGGCGCCAGGGCAACTTTGGCCCGTGGTCGTGGGGACGACCCTATAGTCGTCGGATATGTCGGTGACTGGCCAACCTAGTCCCGGGTTCGTGGGGACGACCCTATAGTCGTCGGACATGTCGGCGGCTGGCCAACCTAGTCTCGTGGTCGTGGGGACGACCCCATAGTCGTAGGACACGTCGGCGGCGGGCCAACCTAGTCCCGGGGTCGCGGGGACGACCGTATAGTCGTCGGACATGACGGTGGCGGGCCAATCTAGTCCCGGGGACGTGGGGACGACCCTATAGTCGTCGGACATGACGGTGCCGGGGCAATCTAGCCCCGGGGTCGTGGGGACGACCCTATAGTCGTCGGACATGTCGGCGGCTGGCCAGCTTTGGCCCGGGGCGTGGGGACGACCCTATAGTCGTCGGACATGTCGGCGGCGGGCCAACCTAGTCCCGGGATCGTGGGGACGACCCTATAGTCGTCGGACATGTCGGCGGCGGGCCAATCAAATCCCGGGGTCGTGGGGACGACCCTATAGTCGTCGGACATGTCTGCGGCTGGGCAACTTTGGCCAGTGGACGTGGGGACGACCGTATAGTCGTCGGACATGACGGTGGCGGGCCAATCTAGTCCCGGGGTCGTGGGGACGACCCCATAGTCGTCGGACATGTCGGCGGCTGGCCAACTTTGGACCGGGGCGTGGGGACGACCCTATAGTCGACGGACATGTCGGCGGCGGGCCAACCTAGTCCCGGGGTCATGGGGACGACCCTATAGTCGTCGGACATGTCGGCGGCAGGGCAACTTTGCCCCGTGGTCGTGGGGACGACCCTATAGTCGTCGGACAAGTCGGCGGCGGGCCAACCTAGTCCCGGGGTCGTGGAGACGACCCTATAGTCGTCGGACATCACGGTGGCGGCCAATCTAGTCCCAGGGTCGTGGGGACGACCCTATAGTCGTCGGACATCACGGTGGCGGGCCAATCAAATCCCGGGGTCGTGGGGACGACCCTATAGTCGTCGGACATGTCTGCGGCTGGGCAACTTTGGCCAGTGGACGTGGGGACGACCGTATAGTCGTCGGACATGACGGTGGCGGGCCAATCTAGTCCCGGGGTCGTGGGGACGACCCCATAGTCGTCGGACATGTCGGCGGCTGGCCAACTTTGGACCGGGGCGTGGGGACGACCCTATAGTCGTCGGACATGTCGGCGGCGGGCCAACCTAGTCCCGGAGTCATGGGGACGACCCTATAGTCGTCGGACATGTCGGCGGCAGGGCAACTTTGCCCCGTGGTCGTGGGGACGACCCTATAGTCGTCGGACAAGTCGGCGGCGGGCCAACCTAGACCCGGGGTCGTGGAGACGACCCTATAGTTGTCGGACATGTCGGCGGCTGGCCAACCTAGTCCCGGGGTCGTGGGGACGACCCTATACTCGTCGGACAAGTCGGCGGCGGGCCAACCTAGTCCCGGGGTCGTGGAGACGACCCTACAGTCGTCGGAAATGCCGGTGACTGGCCGACCTAGTCCCGGGGTCGTGGAGACGACCCTATAGTCGTCGGACGTGACGGTGCCGGGGCAATCTAGCCCCGGGGTCGAGGGGACGACCCTATAGACGTCGGACATGTCGGCGGCTGGCCAACCTAGTCCCGGCGTGGTAGGGACGACCCTATAGTCGTCGGACAAGTCGGCGGCGGGCCAACCTAGTCCCGGGGTTGTGGGGACGACCCTATAGTCGTCGACCATGTCGGCGGCTGGCCAACCTAGTCCGGGGGTGGTAGGGACGACCCTATAGTCGCCGGACAAGTCGGCGGCGGGCCAACCTAGTCCCGGGGTCGTGGGGACGACCCTATAATCGTCGGATAAGTCGGCTGCGGGCCAACCTAGTCCCGGGGTCGTGGGGACGACCCTATAGTCGTCGGACATGACGGTGCCGGGGCAATCTAGCCCCGGGGTCGTGGGGACGACCGTATAGTCGTCGGACATGACGGTGGCGGGCCAATCTAGTCCCGGGGTCGTGGGGACGACCCTATAGTCGTCGGACATGTCTGCGGCTGGGCAACTTTGGCCAGTGGTCGTGGGGACGAACCTATAGTCGTCGGAGAAGTCGGCGGCGGGCCAACCTAGTCCCGGGGTCGTGGGGACGACCATATAGTCGTCGGACATGACGGTGGCGGGCCAATCTAGTCGCGGGGTCGTGGGGACGACTCTATAGTCGTCGGACATGTCGGCGGCTGGCCAACTTTGGACCGGGGCGTGGGGACGACCCTATAGTCGACGGACATGTCGGCGGCGGGCCGACCTAGTCCCGGGGACGTGGGGACGACCCTATAGTCGTCGGACATGACGGTGCCGGGGCAATCAAGCCCCGGGGTCGTGGGGACGACCCTATAGTCGTCGGACATGTCGGCGGCTGGCCAACTTTGGCCCGGGGCGTGGGGACGACCCTATAGTCGTCGGACATGTCGGCGGCGGGCCAACCTAGTCCCGGGATCGTGGGGACGACCCTATAGTCGTCGGACATGTCGGCGGCAGGGCAACTTTGGCCCGTGGTCGTGGGGACGACCCTACAATCGTCGGACATGTCGGTGGCTGGCCAACCTAGTCCCGGGGTGGTAGGGACGACCCTATAATCGTCGGACAAGTCGGCGGCGGGCCAACCTAGTCCCGGGGTCGTGGGGACGACCCTATAGTCGTCGACCAAGTCGGCGGCTGGCCAACCTAGTCCGGGGGTGGTAGGGACGACCCTATAGTCGTCGGACAAGTCGGCGGCGGGCCAACCTAGTCCCGGGGTCGTGGGGACGACCCTATAGTCGTCGGACATGTCGGCGGCTGGCCAACCTAGTCTCGTGGTCGTGGGGACGACGCCATAGTCGTAGGACACGTCGGCGGCGGGCCACCCTAGTCTCGTGGTCGTGGGGACGACGCCATAGTCGTCGGACAAGTCGGCGGCGGGCCAACCTAGTCCCGGGGTCGTGGGGACGACCCTATAGTCGTCGGATAAGTCGGCGGCGGGCCAACCTAGTCTCGTGGTCGTGGGGACGACCCCATAGTCGTAGGACACGTCGGCGGCGGGCCAACCTAGTCCCGGGGTCGCGGGGACGACCGTATAGTCGTCGGACATGACGGTGGCGGGCCAATCTAGTCCCGGGGTCGTGGGGACGACACTATAGTCGTCGGACATGTCGGCGGCTGGCCAACTTTGGCCCGGGGCGTGGGGACGACCCTATAGTCGTCGGATATGTCGGTGACTGGCCAACCTAGTCCCGGGTTCGTGGGACGACCCTATAGTCGTCGGACATGTCGGCGGCTGGCCAACCTAGTCTCGTGGTCGTGGGGACGACGCCATAGTCGTAGGACACGTCGGCGGCGGGCCACCCTAGTCTCGTGGTCGTGGGGACGACGCCATAGTCGTCGGACAAGTCGGCGGCGGGCCAACCTAGTCCCGGGGTCGTGGGGACGACCCTATAGTCGTCGGATAAGTCGGCGGCGGGCCAACCTAGTCCCGGGGTCGTGGGGACGACCCTATAGTCGTCGGACGTGTCGGCGTCTGGCGAACTTAGTCCCGGGGTCGTGGGGACGACCCTATAGTCGTCGGACAAGTCGGCGGCGGGCCAACCTAGTCCCGGGGTCGCGGGGACGACCGTATAGTCGTCGGACATGACGGTGGCGGGCCAATCTAGTCCCGGGGTCGTGGGGACGACCCTATAGTCGTCGGACATGTCGGCGGCTGGCCAACTTTGGCCCGGGGCGTGGGGACGACCCTATAGTCGTCGGATATGTCGGTGACTGGCCAACCTAGTCCCGGGTTCGTGGGATGACCCTATAGTCGTCGGACATGTCGGCGGCAGGCCAACCTAGTCCCGGGGTCGTGGGGACGACCCTATAGTCGTCGGACATGTCGGCGGCAGGGCAACTTTGGCCCGTGGTCGTGGGGACGACCCTATAGTCGTCGGACATGTCGGCGGCTGGGCAACTTTGGCCTGTGGTCGTGGGGACGACCCTATAGTCGTCGGACATGTCGGTGACTGGCGAACCTAGTCCCGGGGTCGTGGAGACGACCCTATAGTCGTCGGACAAGTCGGCGGCGGGCCAACCTAGTCCCGGGGTCGTGGAGACGACCCTATAGTCGTCGGACATGTCGGCGGCAGGGCAACTTTGGCCCGTGGTCGTGGGGACGACCCTATAGTCGTCGGACAAGTCGGCGGGGGGCCAACCTAGTACCGGGGTCGTGGAGACGACCCTATAGTCGTCGGACATCACGGTGGCGGCCAATCTAGTCCCGGGGTCGTGGGGACGACCCTATAGTCGTCGGACATGTCGGCGGCAGGGCAACTTTGGCCCGTGGTCGTGGGGACGACCCTATAGTCGTCGGACAAGTCGGCGGCGGGCCAACCTAGTCCCGGGGTCGTGGAGACGACCCTATAGTCGTCGGACATCACGGTGGCGGCCAATCTAGTCCCGGGGTCGTGGGGACGACCCTATAGTCGTCGGACAAGTCGGCGGCGGGCCAACCTAGTCCCGGGGTCGCGGGGACGACCGTATAGTCGTCGGACATGACGGTGGCGGGCCAATCTAGTCCCGGGGTCGTGGGGACGACCCTATAGTCGTCGGACATGTCGGCGGCGGGCCAACCTAGTCCCGGGGTCGTGGGGACGACCCTATAGTAGTCGGACATGTCGGCGGCAGGGCAACTTTGGCCCGTGGTCGTGGGGACGACCCTATAGTCGTCGGATATGTCGGCGCCAGGGCAACTTTGGCCCGTGGTCGTGGGGACGACCCCATAGTCGTCGGAAAAGTCGGCGGCGGGCCAACCTAGACCCGGGATCGTGGGGACGACCCTATAGTCGTCGGACATGTCGGCGCCAGGGCAACTTTGGCCCGTGGTCGTGGGGACGACCCTATAGTCGTCGGATATGTCGGTGACTGGCCAACCTAGTCCCGGGTTCGTGGGGACGACCCTATAGTCGTCGGACATGTCGGCGGCTGGCCGACCTAGTCTCGTGGTCGTGGGGACGACCCTATAGTCGTCGGACATGTCTGCGGCTGGGCAACTTTGGCCAGTGGACGTGGGGACGACCGTATAGTCGTCGGACATGACGGTGGCGGGCCAATCTAGTCCCGGGGTCGTGGGGACGACCCCATAGTCGTCGGACATGTCGGCGGCTGGCCAACTTTGGACCGGGGCGTGGGGACGACCCTATAGTCGTCGGACATGTCGGCGGCGGGCCAAACTAGTCCCGGGGTCATGGGGACGACCCTATAGTCGTCGGACATGTCGGCGGCAGGGCAACTTTGCCCCGTGGTCGTGGGGACGACCCTATAGTCGTCGGACAAGTCGGCGGCGGGCCAACCTAGTCCCGGGGTCGTGGAGACGACCCTATAGTTGTCGGACATGTCGGCGGCTGGCCAACCTAGTCCCGGGGTCGTGGGGACGACCCTATACTCGTCGGACAAGTCGGCGGCGGGCCAACCTAGTCCCGGGGTCGTGGAGACGACCCTACAGTCGTCGGAAATGCCGGTGACTGGCCGACCTAGTCCCGGGGTCGTGGAGACGACCCTATAGTCGTCGGACGTGACGGTGCCGGGGCTATCTAGCCCCGGGGTCGAGGGGACGACCCTATAGACGTCGGACATGTCGGCGGCTGGCCAACCTAGTCCCGAGGTGGTAGGGACGACCCTATAGTCGTCGGACAAGTCGGCGGCGGGCCAACCTAGTCCCGGGGTCGTGGGGACGACCCTATAGTCGTCGACCATGTCGGCGGCTGGCCAACCTAGTCCGGGGGTGGTAGGGACGACCCTATAGTCGTCGGACAAGTCGGCGGCGGGCCAACCTAGTCCCGGGGTCGTGGGGACGACCCTATAATCGTCGGATAAGTCGGCTGCGGGCCAACCTAGTCCCGGGGTCGTGGGGACGACCCTATAGTCGTCGGACATGACGGTGCCGGGGCAATCTAGCCCCGGGGTCGTGGGGACGACCGTATAGTCGTCGGACATGACGGTGGCGGGCCATCTAGTCCCGGGGTCGTGGGGACGACCCTATAGTCGTCGGACATGTCTGCGGCTGGGCAACTTTGGCCAGTGGTCGTGGGGACGAACCTATAGTCGTCGGAGAAGTCGGCGGCGGGCCAACCTAGTCCCGGGGTCGTGGGGACGACCCTATAATCGTCGGATAAGTCGGCGGCTGGCCAACCTAGTCCCGGGGTCGTGGAGACGACCCTATAGTCGCCGGACAAGTCGGCGGCAAGCCAACCTAGTCCCGGGGTCGTGGGGACGAACCTATAGTCGTCGGACATGTTGGCGGCTGGCCAGCTTTGGCGCGGTGTCGTGGCGACGACCCTATAGTTGTCGAACATGTCGGCGGCGGGCCAACCTAGTCCCGGGGTCGTGGGGACGATCCTATAGTCGTCGGACATGTCGGCGGCTGGCCAACCTAGTCTCGTGGTCGTGGGGACGACCCCATAGTCGTAGGACACGTCGGCGGCGGGCCAACCTACTCCCGGGGTCGCGGGGACGACCGTATAGTCGTCGGACATCACGGTGGCGGCCAATCTAGTCCCGGGGTCGTGGGGACGACCCTATAGTCGTCGGACATGTCGGCGGCGGGCCAACCTAGTCCCGGGGTCGTGGGGACGACCCTATAGTCGTCGGACATGTCGGCGGCAGGGCAACTTTGGCCCGTGGTCGTGGGGACGACCCTATAGTCGTCGGACAAGTCGGCGGCGGGCCAACCTAGTCCCGGGGTCGTGGAGACGACCCTATAGTCGTCGGACGTGACGGTGCCGGGGCAATCTAGCCCCGGGGTCGAGGGGACGACCCTATAGACGTCGGACATGTCGGCGGCTGGCCAACCTAGTCCCGGGGAGGTAGGGACGACCCTATAGTCGTCGGACAAGTCGGCGGCGGGCCAACCTAGTCCCGGGGTCGTGGGGACGACCCTATAGTCGTCGACCAAGTCGGCGGCTGGCCAACCTAGTCCGGGGGTGGTAGGGACGACCCTATAGTCGTCGGACAAGTCGGCGGCGGGCCAACCTAGTCCCGGGGTCGTGGGGACGACCCTATAGTCGTCGGATAAGTCGGCGGCGGGCCAACCTAGTCCCGGGGTCGTGGGGACGACCCTATAGTCGTCGGACGTGTCGGCGTCTGGCCAACTTAGTCCCGGGGTCGTGGGGACGACCCTATAGTCGTCGGACAAGTCGGCGGCGGGCCAACCTACTCCCGGGGTCGTGGGGACGACCCCATAGTCGACGGAAAAGTCGGCGGCGGGCCAACCTAGACCCGGGGTCGTGGGGACGACCCTATAGTCGTCGGACATGTCGGCGCCAGGGCAACTTTGGCCCGTGGTCGTGGGGACGATCCTATAGTCGTCGGATATGTCGGTGACTGGCCAACCTAGTCCCGGGTTCGTGGGGACGACCCTATAGTCGTCGGACATGTCGGCGGCTGGCCAACTTTGGACCGGGGCGTGGGGACGACCCTATAGTCGTCGGACATGTCGGCGGCGGGCCAACCTAGTCCCGGGGTCGTGGGGACGACCCTATAGTCGTCGGACATGTCGGCGGCAGGGCAACTTTGGCCCGTGGTCGTGGGGACGACCCTATAGTCGTCGGACAAGTCGGCGGCCGGCCAACCTAGTCCCGGGGTCGTGGAGAGGACCCTATAGTTGTCGGACATGTCGGCGGCTGGCCAATCTAGTCCCGGGGTCGTGGGGACGACCCTATAGTCGTCGTACAAGTCGGCGGCGGGCCAACCTACTCCCGGGGTCGCGGGGACGACCGTATAGTCGTCGGACATGACGGTGGCGGGCCAATCTAGTCCCGGGGTCGTGGGGACGACCCTATAGTCGTCGGACATGACGGTGCCGGGGCAATCTAGCCCCGGGGTCGTGGGGACGACCCTATAGTCGTCGGACATGTTGGCGGCTGGCCAACTTTGGCCCGGGGCGTGGGGACGACCCTACAGTCGTCGGACATGTCGGCGGCGGGCCAACCTAGTCCCGGGATCGTGGGGACGACCCTATAGTCGTCGGACATCACGGTGGCGGCCAATCTAGTCCCGGGGTCGTGGGGACGACCCTATAGTCGTCGGACATCACGGTGGCGGGCCAATCTAGTCCCGGGGTCGTGGGGACGACCCTATAGTCGTCGGACATGTCTGCGGCTGGGCAACTTTGGCCAGTGGACGTGGGGACGACCGTATAGTCGTCGGACATGACGGTGGCGGGCCAATCTAGTCCCGGGGTCGTGGGGACGACCCCGTAGTCGTCGGACATGTCGGCGGCTGGCCAACCTAGTCCCGGGGTCGTGGAGAGGACCCTATAGGTGTCGGACATGTCGGCGGCTGGCCAATCTAGTTCCGGGGTCGTGGGGACGACCCTGTAGTCGTCGTACAAGTCGGCGGCGGGCCAACCTAGTCCCGGGGTCGTGGAGACGACCCTATAGTTGTCGGACATGTCGGCGGCTGGCCAATCTAGTCCCGGGGTCGTGGGGACGACCCTATAGTCGTCGGACAAGTCGGCGGCTGGCCAACCTAGTCCCGGGGTCGTGGAGACGACCCTATAGTCGCCGGACAAGTCGGCGGCAAGCCAACCTAGTCCCGGGGTCGTGGGGACGAACCTATAGTCGTCGGACATGTTGGCGGCTGGCCAGCTTTGGCGCGGTGTCGTGGCGACGACCCTATAGTTGTCGAACATGTCGGCGGCGGGCCAACCTAGTCCCGGGGTCGTGGGGACGACCCTATAGTCGTCGGATAAGTCGGCGGCCGGCCAACCTAGTCCCGGGGTCGTGGGGACGACCCTATAGTCGTCGGACGTGTCGGCGTCTGGCGAACTTAGTCCCGGGGTCGTGGGGACGACCCTATAGTCGTCGGACAAGTCGGCGGCGGGCCAACCTAGTCTCGTGGTCGTGGGGACGACCCCATAGTCGTAGGACACGTCGGCGGCGGGCCAACCTAGTCCCGGGCTCGCGGGGACGACCGTATAGTCGTCGGACATGACGGTGGCGGGCCAATCTAGTCCCGGGGTCGTGGGGACGACACTATAGTCGTCGGACATGTCGGCGGCTGGCCAACTTTGGCCCGGGGCGTGGGGACGACCCTATAGTCGTCGGATATGTCGGTGACTGGCCAACCTAGTCCCGGGTTCGTGGGACGACCCTATAGTCGTCGGACATGTCGGCGGCTGGCCAACCTAGTCTCGTGGTCGTGGGGACGACGCCATAGTCGTAGGACACGTCGGCGGCGGGCCACCCTAGTCTCGTGGTCGTGGGGACGACGCCATAGTCGTCGGACAAGTCGGCGGCGGGCCAACCTAGTCCCGGGGTCGTGGGGACGACCCTATAGTCGTCGGATAAGTCGGCGGCGGGCCAACCTAGTCCCGGGGTCGTGGGGACGACCCTATAGTCGTCGGACGTGTCGGCGTCTGGCGAACTTAGTCCCGGGGTCGTGGGGACGACCCTATAGTCGTCGGACAAGTCGGCGGCGGGCCAACCTAGTCCCGGGGTCGCGGGGACGACCGTATAGTCGTCGGACATGACGGTGGCGGGCCAATCTAGTCCCGGGGTCGTGGGGACGACCCTATAGTCGTCGGACATGTCGGCGGCTGGCCAACTTTGGCCCGGGGCGTGGGGACGACCCTATAGTCGTCGGATATGTCGGTGACTGGCCAACCTAGTCCCGGGTTCGTGGGATGACCCTATAGTCGTCGGACATGTCGGCGGCAGGCCAACCTAGTCCCGGGGTCGTGGGGACGACCCTATAGTCGTCGGACATGTCGGCGGCAGGGCAACTTTGGCCCGTGGTCGTGGGGACGACCCTATAGTCGTCGGACATGTCGGCGGCTGGGCAACTTTGGCCTGTGGTCGTGGGGACGACCCTATAGTCGTCGGACATGTCGGTGACTGGCGAACCTAGTCCCGGGGTCGTGGAGACGACCCTATAGTCGTCGGACAAGTCGGCGGCGGGCCAACCTAGTCCCGGGGTCGTGGAGACGACCCTATAGTCGTCGGACATGTCGGCGGCAGGGCAACTTTGGCCCGTGGTCGTGGGGACGACCCTATAGTCGTCGGACAAGTCGGCGGGGGGCCAACCTAGTACCGGGGTCGTGGAGACGACCCTATAGTCGTCGGACATCACGGTGGCGGCCAATCTAGTCCCGGGGTCGTGGGGACGACCCTATAGTCGTCGGACATGTTGGCGGCAGGGCAACTTTGGCCCGTGGTCGTGGGGACGACCCTATAGTCGTCGGACAAGTCGGCGGCGGGCCAACCTAGTCCCGGGGTCGTGGAGACGACCCTATAGTCGTCGGACATCACGGTGGCGGCCAATCTAGTCCCGGGGTCGTGGGGACGACCCTATAGTCGTCGGACAAGTCGGCGGCGGGCCAACCTAGTCCCGGGGTCGCGGGGACGACCGTATAGTCGTCGGACATGACGGTGGCGGGCCAATCTAGTCCCGGGGTCGTGGGGACGACCCTATAGTCGTCGGACATGTCGGCGGCGGGCCAACCTAGTCCCGGGGTCGTGGGGACGACCCTATAGTAGTCGGACATGTCGGCGGCAGGGCAACTTTGGCCCGTGGTCGTGGGGACGACCCTATAGTCGTCGGATATGTCGGCGCCAGGGCAACTTTGGCCCGTGGTCGTGGGGACGACCCCATAGTCGTCGGAAAAGTCGGCGGCGGGCCAACCTAGACCCGGGATCGTGGGGACGACCCTATAGTCGTCGGACATGTCGGCGCCAGGGCAACTTTGGCCCGTGGTCGTGGGGACGACCCTATAGTCGTCGGATATGTCGGTGACTGGCCAACCTAGTCCCGGGTTCGTGGGGACGACCCTATAGTCGTCGGACATGTCGGCGGCTGGCCGACCTAGTCTCGTGGTCGTGGGGACGACCCTATAGTCGTCGGACATGTCTGCGGCTGGGCAACTTTGGCCAGTGGACGTGGGGACGACCGTATAGTCGTCGGACATGACGGTGGCGGGCCAATCTAGTCCCGGGGTCGTGGGGACGACCCCATAGTCGTCGGACATGTCGGCGGCTGGCCAACTTTGGACCGGGGCGTGGGGACGACCCTATAGTCGTCGGACATGTCGGCGGCGGGCCAAACTAGTCCCGGGGTCATGGGGACGACCCTATAGTCGTCGGACATGTCGGCGGCAGGGCAACTTTGCCCCGTGGTCGTGGGGACGACCCTATAGTCGTCGGACAAGTCGGCGGCGGGCCAACCTAGTCCCGGGGTCGTGGAGACGACCCTATAGTTGTCGGACATGTCGGCGGCTGGCCAACCTAGTCCCGGGGTCGTGGGGACGACCCTATACTCGTCGGACAAGTCGGCGGCGGGCCAACCTAGTCCCGGGGTCGTGGAGACGACCCTACAGTCGTCGGAAATGCCGGTGACTGGCCGACCTAGTCCCGGGGTCGTGGAGACGACCCTATAGTCGTCGGACGTGACGGTGCCGGGGCTATCTAGCCCCGGGGTCGAGGGGACGACCCTATAGACGTCGGACATGTCGGCGGCTGGCCAACCTAGTCCCGAGGTGGTAGGGACGACCCTATAGTCGTCGGACAAGTCGGCGGCGGGCCAACCTAGTCCCGGGGTCGTGGGGACGACCCTATAGTCGTCGACCATGTCGGCGGCTGGCCAACCTAGTCCGGGGGTGGTAGGGACGACCCTATAGTCGTCGGACAAGTCGGCGGCGGGCCAACCTAGTCCCGGGGTCGTGGGGACGACCCTATAATCGTCGGATAAGTCGGCTGCGGGCCAACCTAGTCCCGGGGTCGTGGGGACGACCCTATAGTCGTCGGACATGACGGTGCCGGGGCAATCTAGCCCCGGGGTCGTGGGGACGACCGTATAGTCGTCGGAAATGACGGTGGCGGGCCATCTAGTCCCGGGGTCGTGGGGACGACCCTATAGTCGTCGGACATGTCTGCGGCTGGGCAACTTTGGCCAGTGGTCGTGGGGACGAACCTATAGTCGTCGGAGAAGTCGGCGGCGGGCCAACCTAGTCCCGGGGTCGTGGGGACGACCCTATAATCGTCGGATAAGTCGGCGGCTGGCCAACCTAGTCCCGGGGTCGTGGAGACGACCCTATAGTCGCCGGACAAGTCGGCGGCAAGCCAACCTAGTCCCGGGGTCGTGGGGACGAACCTATAGTCGTCGGACATGTTGGCGGCTGGCCAGCTTTGGCGCGGTGTCGTGGCGACGACCCTATAGTTGTCGAACATGTCGGCGGCGGGCCAACCTAGTCCCGGGGTCGTGGGGACGATCCTATAGTCGTCGGACATGTCGGCGGCTGGCCAACCTAGTCTCGTGGTCGTGGGGACGACCCCATAGTCGTAGGACACGTCGGCGGCGGGCCAACCTACTCCCGGGGTCGCGGGGACGACCGTATAGTCGTCGGACATCACGGTGGCGGCCAATCTAGTCCCGGGGTCGTGGGGACGACCCTATAGTCGTCGGACATGTCGGCGGCGGGCCAACCTAGTCCCGGGGTCGTGGGGACGACCCTATAGTCGTCGGACATGTCGGCGGCAGGGCAACTTTGGCCCGTGGTCGTGGGGACGACCCTATAGTCGTCGGACAAGTCGGCGGCGGGCCAACCTAGTCCCGGGGTCGTGGAGACGACCCTATAGTCGTCGGACGTGACGGTGCCGGGGCAATCTAGCCCCGGGGTCGAGGGGACGACCCTATAGACGTCGGACATGTCGGCGGCTGGCCAACCTAGTCCCGGGGAGGTAGGGACGACCCTATAGTCGTCGGACAAGTCGGCGGCGGGCCAACCTAGTCCCGGGGTCGTGGGGACGACCCTATAGTCGTCGACCAAGTCGGCGGCTGGCCAACCTAGTCCGGGGGTGGTAGGGACGACCCTATAGTCGTCGGACAAGTCGGCGGCGGGCCAACCTAGTCCCGGGGTCGTGGGGACGACCCTATAGTCGTCGGATAAGTCGGCGGCGGGCCAACCTAGTCCCGGGGTCGTGGGGACGACCCTATAGTCGTCGGACGTGTCGGCGTCTGGCCAACTTAGTCCCGGGGTCGTGGGGACGACCCTATAGTCGTCGGACAAGTCGGCGGCGGGCCAACCTACTCCCGGGGTCGTGGGGACGACCCCATAGTCGTCGGAAAAGTCGGCGGCGGGCCAACCTAGACCCGGGGTCGTGGGGACGACCCTATAGTCGTCGGACATGTCGGCGCCAGGGCAACTTTGGCCCGTGGTCGTGGGGACGATCCTATAGTCGTCGGATATGTCGGTGACTGGCCAACCTAGTCCCGGGTTCGTGGGGACGACCCTATAGTCGTCGGACATGTCGGCGGCTGGCCAACTTTGGACCGGGGCGTGGGGACGACCCTATAGTCGTCGGACATGTCGGCGGCGGGCCAACCTAGTCCCGGGGTCGTGGGGACGACCCTATAGTCGTCGGACATGTCGGCGGCAGGGCAACTTTGGCCCGTGGTCGTGGGGACGACCCTATAGTCGTCGGACAAGTCGGCGGCCGGCCAACCTAGTCCCGGGGTCGTGGAGAGGACCCTATAGTTGTCGGACATGTCGGCGGCTGGCCAATCTAGTCCCGGGGTCGTGGGGACGACCCTATAGTCGTCGTACAAGTCGGCGGCGGGCCAACCTACTCCCGGGGTCGCGGGGACGACCGTATAGTCGTCGGACATGACGGTGGCGGGCCAATCTAGTCCCGGGGTCGTGGGGACGACCCTATAGTCGTCGGACATGACGGTGCCGGGGCAATCTAGCCCCGGGGTCGTGGGGACGACCCTATAGTCGTCGGACATGTTGGCGGCTGGCCAACTTTGGCCCGGGGCGTGGGGACGACCCTACAGTCGTCGGACATGTCGGCGGCGGGCCAACCTAGTCCCGGGATCGTGGGGACGACCCTATAGTCGTCGGACATCACGGTGGCGGCCAATCTAGTCCCGGGGTCGTGGGGACGACCCTATAGTCGTCGGACATCACGGTGGCGGGCCAATCTAGTCCCGGGGTCGTGGGGACGACCCTATAGTCGTCGGACATGTCTGCGGCTGGGCAACTTTGGCCAGTGGACGTGGGGACGACCGTATAGTCGTCGGACATGACGGTGGCGGGCCAATCTAGTCCCGGGGTCGTGGGGACGACCCCGTAGTCGTCGGACATGTCGGCGGCTGGCCAACCTAGTCCCGGGGTCGTGGAGAGGACCCTATAGGTGTCGGACATGTCGGCGGCTGGCCAATCTAGTTCCGGGGTCGTGGGGACGACCCTGTAGTCGTCGTACAAGTCGGCGGCGGGCCAACCTAGTCCCGGGGTCGTGGAGACGACCCTATAGTTGTCGGACATGTCGGCGGCTGGCCAACCTAGTCCGGGGGTGGTAGGGACGACCCTATAATCGTCGGACAAGTCGGCGGCGGGCCAACCTAGTCCCGGGGTCGTGGGGACGACCCTATAATCGTCGGATAAGTCGGCTGCGGGCCAACCTAGTCCCGGGGTCGTGGGGACGACCCTATAGTCGTCGGACATGACGGTGCCGGGGCAATCTAGCCCCGGGGTCGTGGGGACGACCGTATAGTCGTCGGACATGACGGTGGCGGGCCAATCTAGTCCCGGGGTCGTGGGGACGACCCTATAGTCGTCGGACATGTCTGCGGCTGGGCAACTTTGGCCAGTGGTCGTGGGGACGAACCTATAGTCGTCGGAGAAGTCGGCGGCGGGCCAACCTAGTCCCGGGGTCGTGGGGACGACCATATAGTCGTCGGACATGACGGTGGCGGGCCAATCTAGTCGCGGGGTCGTGGGGACGACTCTATAGTCGTCGGACATGTCGGCGGCTGGCCAACTTTGGACCGGGGCGTGGGGACGACCCTATAGTCGACGGACATGTCGGCGGCGGGCCGACCTAGTCCCGGGGACGTGGGGACGACCCTATAGTCGTCGGACATGACGGTGCCGGGGCAATCAAGCCCCGGGGTCGTGGGGACGACCCTATAGTCGTCGGACATGTCGGCGGCTGGCCAACTTTGGCCCGGGGCGTGGGGACGACCCTATAGTCGTCGGACATGTCGGCGGCGGGCCAACCTAGTCCCGGGATCGTGGGGACGACCCTATAGTCGTCGGACATGTCGGCGGCAGGGCAACTTTGGCCCGTGGTCGTGGGGACGACCCTACAATCGTCGGACATGTCGGTGGCTGGCCAACCTAGTCCCGGGGTGGTAGGGACGACCCTATAATCGTCGGACAAGTCGGCGGCGGGCCAACCTAGTCCCGGGGTCGTGGGGACGACCCTATAGTCGTCGACCAAGTCGGCGGCTGGCCAACCTAGTCCGGGGGTGGTAGGGACGACCCTATAGTCGTCGGACAAGTCGGCGGCGGGCCAACCTAGTCCCGGGGTCGTGGGGACGACCCTATAGTCGTCGGATAAGTCGGCGGCCGGCCAACCTAGTCCCGGGGTCGTGGGGACGACCCTATAGTCGTCGGACGTGTCGGCGTCTGGCGAACTTAGTCCCGGGGTCGTGGGGACGACCCTATAGTCGTCGGACAAGTCGGCGGCGGGCCAACCTAGTCTCGTGGTCGTGGGGACGACCCCATAGTCGTAGGACACGTCGGCGGCGGGCCAACCTAGTCCCGGGGTCGCGGGGACGACCGTATAGTCGTCGGACATGACGGTGGCGGGCCAATCTAGTCCCGGGGTCGTGGGGACGACACTATAGTCGTCGGACATGTCGGCGGCTGGCCAACTTTGGCCCGGGGCGTGGGGACGACCCTATAGTCGTCGGATATGTCGGTGACTGGCCAACCTAGTCCCGGGTTCGTGGGACGACCCTATAGTCGTCGGACATGTCGGCGGCTGGCCAACCTAGTCTCGTGGTCGTGGGGACGACGCCATAGTCGTAGGACACGTCGGCGGCGGGCCACCCTAGTCTCGTGGTCGTGGGGACGACGCCATAGTCGTCGGACAAGTCGGCGGCGGGCCAACCTAGTCCCGGGGTCGTGGGGACGACCCTATAGTCGTCGGATAAGTCGGCGGCGGGCCAACCTAGTCCCGGGGTCGTGGGGACGACCCTATAGTCGTCGGACGTGTCGGCGTCTGGCGAACTTAGTCCCGGGGTCGTGGGGACGACCCTATAGTCGTCGGACAAGTCGGCGGCGGGCCAACCTAGTCCCGGGGTCGCGGGGACGACCGTATAGTCGTCGGACATGACGGTGGCGGGCCAATCTAGTCCCGGGGTCGTGGGGACGACCCTATAGTCGTCGGACATGTCGGCGGCTGGCCAACTTTGGCCCGGGGCGTGGGGACGACCCTATAGTCGTCGGATATGTCGGTGACTGGCCAACCTAGTCCCGGGTTCGTGGGATGACCCTATAGTCGTCGGACATGTCGGCGGCAGGCCAACCTAGTCCCGGGGTCGTGGGGACGACCCTATAGTCGTCGGACATGTCGGCGGCAGGGCAACTTTGGCCCGTGGTCGTGGGGACGACCCTATAGTCGTCGGACATGTCGGCGGCTGGGCAACTTTGGCCTGTGGTCGTGGGGACGACCCTATAGTCGTCGGACATGTCGGTGACTGGCGAACCTAGTCCCGGGGTCGTGGAGACGACCCTATAGTCGTCGGACAAGTCGGCGGCGGGCCAACCTAGTCCCGGGGTCGTGGAGACGACCCTATAGTCGTCGGACATGTCGGCGGCAGGGCAACTTTGGCCCGTGGTCGTGGGGACGACCCTATAGTCGTCGGACAAGTCGGCGGGGGGCCAACCTAGTACCGGGGTCGTGGAGACGACCCTATAGTCGTCGGACATCACGGTGGCGGCCAATCTAGTCCCGGGGTCGTGGGGACGACCCTATAGTCGTCGGACATGTCGGCGGCAGGGCAACTTTGGCCCGTGGTCGTGGGGACGACCCTATAGTCGTCGGACAAGTCGGCGGCGGGCCAACCTAGTCCCGGGGTCGTGGAGACGACCCTATAGTCGTCGGACATCACGGTGGCGGCCAATCTAGTCCCGGGGTCGTGGGGACGACCCTATAGTCGTCGGACAAGTCGGCGGCGGGCCAACCTAGTCCCGGGGTCGCGGGGACGACCGTATAGTCGTCGGACATGACGGTGGCGGGCCAATCTAGTCCCGGGGTCGTGGGGACGACCCTATAGTCGTCGGACATGTCGGCGGCGGGCCAACCTAGTCCCGGGGTCGTGGGGACGACCCTATAGTAGTCGGACATGTCGGCGGCAGGGCAACTTTGGCCCGTGGTCGTGGGGACGACCCTATAGTCGTCGGATATGTCGGCGCCAGGGCAACTTTGGCCCGTGGTCGTGGGGACGACCCCATAGTCGTCGGAAAAGTCGGCGGCGGGCCAACCTAGACCCGGGATCGTGGGGACGACCCTATAGTCGTCGGACATGTCGGCGCCAGGGCAACTTTGGCCAGTGGTCGTGGGGACGACCCTATAGTCGTCGGATATGTCGGTGACTGGCCAACCTAGTCCCGGGTTCGTGGGGACGACCCTATAGTCGTCGGACATGTCGGCGGCTGGCCGACCTAGTCTCGTGGTCGTGGGGACGACCCTATAGTCGTCGGACATGTCTGCGGCTGGGCAACTTTGGCCAGTGGACGTGGGGACGACCGTATAGTCGTCGGACATGACGGTGGCGGGCCAATCTAGTCCCGGGGTCGTGGGGACGACCCCATAGTCGTCGGACATGTCGGCGGCTGGCCAACTTTGGACCGGGGCGTGGGGACGACCCTATAGTCGTCGGACATGTCGGCGGCGGGCCAAACTAGTCCCGGGGTCATGGGGACGACCCTATAGTCGTCGGACATGTCGGCGGCAGGGCAACTTTGCCCCGTGGTCGTGGGGACGACCCTATAGTCGTCGGACAAGTCGGCGGCGGGCCAACCTAGTCCCGGGGTCGTGGAGACGACCCTATAGTTGTCGGACATGTCGGCGGCTGGCCAACCTAGTCCCGGGGTCGTGGGGACGACCCTATACTCGTCGGACAAGTCGGCGGCGGGCCAACCTAGTCCCGGGGTCGTGGAGACGACCCTACAGTCGTCGGAAATGCCGGTGACTGGCCGACCTAGTCCCGGGGTCGTGGAGACGACCCTATAGTCGTCGGACGTGACGGTGCCGGGGCTATCTAGCCCCGGGGTCGAGGGGACGACCCTATAGACGTCGGACATGTCGGCGGCTGGCCAACCTAGTCCCGAGGTGGTAGGGACGACCCTATAGTCGTCGGACAAGTCGGCGGCGGGCCAACCTAGTCCCGGGGTCGTGGGGACGACCCTATAGTCGTCGACCATGTCGGCGGCTGGCCAACCTAGTCCGGGGGTGGTAGGGACGACCCTATAGTCGTCGGACAAGTCGGCGGCGGGCCAACCTAGTCCCGGGGTCGTGGGGACGACCCTATAATCGTCGGATAAGTCGGCTGCGGGCCAACCTAGTCCCGGGGTCGTGGGGACGACCCTATAGTCGTCGGACATGACGGTGCCGGGGCAATCTAGCCCCGGGGTCGTGGGGACGACCGTATAGTCGTCGGACATGACGGTGGCGGGCCATCTAGTCCCGGGGTCGTGGGGACGACCCTATAGTCGTCGGACATGTCTGCGGCTGGGCAACTTTGGCCAGTGGTCGTGGGGACGAACCTATAGTCGTCGGAGAAGTCGGCGGCGGGCCAACCTAGTCCCGGGGTCGTGGGGACGACCCTATAATCGTCGGATAAGTCGGCGGCTGGCCAACCTAGTCCCGGGGTCGTGGAGACGACCCTATAGTCGCCGGACAAGTCGGCGGCAAGCCAACCTAGTCCCGGGGTCGTGGGGACGAACCTATAGTCGTCGGACATGTTGGCGGCTGGCCAGCTTTGGCGCGGTGTCGTGGCGACGACCCTATAGTTGTCGAACATGTCGGCGGCGGGCCAACCTAGTCCCGGGGTCGTGGGGACGATCCTATAGTCGTCGGACATGTCGGCGGCTGGCCAACCTAGTCTCGTGGTCGTGGGGACGACCCCATAGTCGTAGGACACGTCGGCGGCGGGCCAACCTACTCCCGGGGTCGCGGGGACGACCGTATAGTCGTCGGACATCACGGTGGCGGCCAATCTAGTCCCGGGGTCGTGGGGACGACCCTATAGTCGTCGGACATGTCGGCGGCGGGCCAACCTAGTCCCGGGGTCGTGGGGACGACCCTATAGTCGTCGGACATGTCGGCGGCAGGGCAACTTTGGCCCGTGGTCGTGGGGACGACCCTATAGTCGTCGGACAAGTCGGCGGCGGGCCAACCTAGTCCCGGGGTCGTGGAGACGACCCTATAGTCGTCGGACGTGACGGTGCCGGGGCAATCTAGCCCCGGGGTCGAGGGGACGACCCTATAGACGTCGGACATGTCGGCGGCTGGCCAACCTAGTCCCGGGGAGGTAGGGACGACCCTATAGTCGTCGGACAAGTCGGCGGCGGGCCAACCTAGTCCCGGGGTCGTGGGGACGACCCTATAGTCGTCGACCAAGTCGGCGGCTGGCCAACCTAGTCCGGGGGTGGTAGGGACGACCCTATAGTCGTCGGACAAGTCGGCGGCGGGCCAACCTAGTCCCGGGGTCGTGGGGACGACCCTATAGTCGTCGGATAAGTCGGCGGCGGGCCAACCTAGTCCCGGGGTCGTGGGGACGACCCTATAGTCGTCGGACGTGTCGGCGTCTGGCCAACTTAGTCCCGGGGTCGTGGGGACGACCCTATAGTCGTCGGACAAGTCGGCGGCGGGCCAACCTACTCCCGGGGTCGTGGGGACGACCCCATAGTCGACGGAAAAGTCGGCGGCGGGCCAACCTAGACCCGGGGTCGTGGGGACGACCCTATAGTCGTCGGACATGTCGGCGCCAGGGCAACTTTGGCCCGTGGTCGTGGGGACGATCCTATAGTCGTCGGATATGTCGGTGACTGGCCAACCTAGTCCCGGGTTCGTGGGGACGACCCTATAGTCGTCGGACATGTCGGCGGCTGGCCAACTTTGGACCGGGGCGTGGGGACGACCCTATAGTCGTCGGACATGTCGGCGGCGGGCCAACCTAGTCCCGGGGTCGTGGGGACGACCCTATAGTCGTCGGACATGTCGGCGGCAGGGCAACTTTGGCCCGTGGTCGTGGGGACGACCCTATAGTCGTCGGACAAGTCGGCGGCCGGCCAACCTAGTCCCGGGGTCGTGGAGAGGACCCTATAGTTGTCGGACATGTCGGCGGCTGGCCAATCTAGTCCCGGGGTCGTGGGGACGACCCTATAGTCGTCGTACAAGTCGGCGGCGGGCCAACCTACTCCCGGGGTCGCGGGGACGACCGTATAGTCGTCGGACATGACGGTGGCGGGCCAATCTAGTCCCGGGGTCGTGGGGACGACCCTATAGTCGTCGGACATGACGGTGCCGGGGCAATCTAGCCCCGGGGTCGTGGGGACGACCCTATAGTCGTCGGACATGTTGGCGGCTGGCCAACTTTGGCCCGGGGCGTGGGGACGACCCTACAGTCGTCGGACATGTCGGCGGCGGGCCAACCTAGTCCCGGGATCGTGGGGACGACCCTATAGTCGTCGGACATCACGGTGGCGGCCAATCTAGTCCCGGGGTCGTGGGGACGACCCTATAGTCGTCGGACATCACGGTGGCGGGCCAATCTAGTCCCGGGGTCGTGGGGACGACCCTATAGTCGTCGGACATGTCTGCGGCTGGGCAACTTTGGCCAGTGGACGTGGGGACGACCGTATAGTCGTCGGACATGACGGTGGCGGGCCAATCTAGTCCCGGGGTCGTGGGGACGACCCCGTAGTCGTCGGACATGTCGGCGGCTGGCCAACCTAGTCCCGGGGTCGTGGAGAGGACCCTATAGGTGTCGGACATGTCGGCGGCTGGCCAATCTAGTTCCGGGGTCGTGGGGACGACCCTGTAGTCGTCGTACAAGTCGGCGGCGGGCCAACCTAGTCCCGGGGTCGTGGAGACGACCCTATAGTTGTCGGACATGTCGGCGGCTGGCCAATCTAGTCCCGGGGTCGTGGGGACGACCCTATAGTCGTCGGACAAGTCGGCGGCTGGCCAACCTAGTCCCGGGGTCGTGGAGACGACCCTATAGTCGCCGGACAAGTCGGCGGCAAGCCAACCTAGTCCCGGGGTCGTGGGGACGAACCTATAGTCGTCGGACATGTTGGCGGCTGGCCAGCTTTGGCGCGGTGTCGTGGCGACGACCCTATAGTTGTCGAACATGTCGGCGGCGGGCCAACCTAGTCCCGGGGTCGTGGGGACGACCCTATAGTCGTCGGATAAGTCGGCGGCCGGCCAACCTAGTCCCGGGGTCGTGGGGACGACCCTATAGTCGTCGGACGTGTCGGCGTCTGGCGAACTTAGTCCCGGGGTCGTGGGGACGACCCTATAGTCGTCGGACAAGTCGGCGGCGGGCCAACCTAGTCTCGTGGTCGTGGGGACGACCCCATAGTCGTAGGACACGTCGGCGGCGGGCCAACCTAGTCCCGGGGTCGCGGGGACGACCGTATAGTCGTCGGACATGACGGTGGCGGGCCAATCTAGTCCCGGGGTCGTGGGGACGACACTATAGTCGTCGGACATGTCGGCGGCTGGCCAACTTTGGCCCGGGGCGTGGGGACGACCCTATAGTCGTCGGATATGTCGGTGACTGGCCAACCTAGTCCCGGGTTCGTGGGACGACCCTATAGTCGTCGGACATGTCGGCGGCTGGCCAACCTAGTCTCGTGGTCGTGGGGACGACGCCATAGTCGTAGGACACGTCGGCGGCGGGCCACCCTAGTCTCGTGGTCGTGGGGACGACGCCATAGTCGTCGGACAAGTCGGCGGCGGGCCAACCTAGTCCCGGGGTCGTGGGGACGACCCTATAGTAGTCGGACATGTCGGCGGCAGGGCAACTTTGGCCCGTGGTCGTGGGGACGACCCTATAGTCGTCGGATATGTCGGCGCCAGGGCAACTTTGGCCCGTGGTCGTGGGGACGACCCCATAGTCGTCGGAAAAGTCGGCGGCGGGCCAACCTAGACCCGGGATCGTGGGGACGACCCTATAGTCGTCGGACATGTCGGCGGCAGGGCAACTTTGGCCCGTGGTCGTGGGGACGACCCTATAGTCGTCGGACATCACGGTGGCGGCCAATCTAGTCCCGGGGTCGTGGGGACGACCCTATAGTCGTCGGACAAGTCGGCGGCGGGCCAACCTAGTCCCGGGGTCGCGGGGACGACCGTATAGTCGTCGGACATGACGGTGGCGGGCCAATCTAGTCCCGGGGTCGTGGGGACGACCCTATAGTCGTCGGACAAGTCGGCGGGGGGCCAACCTAGTACCGGGGTCGTGGAGACGACCCTATAGTCGTCGGACATCACGGTGGCGGCCAATCTAGTCCCGGGGTCGTGGGGACGACCCTATAGTCGTCGGACATGTTGGCGGCAGGGCAACTTTGGCCCGTGGTCGTGGGGACGACCCTATAGTCGTCGGACAAGTCGGCGGCGGGCCAACCTAGTCCCGGGGTCGTGGAGACGACCCTATAGTCGTCGGACAAGTCGGCGGCGGGCCAACCTAGTCCCGGGGTCGTGGAGACGACCCTATAGTCGTCGGACATGTCGGCGGCAGGGCAACTTTGGCCCGTGGTCGTGGGGACGACCCTATAGTCGTCGGACAAGTCGGCGGGGGGCCAACCTAGTACCGGGGTCGTGGAGACGACCCTATAGTCGTCGGACATCACGGTGGCGGCCAATCTAGTCCCGGGGTCGTGGGGACGACCCTATAGTCGTCGGACATGTTGGCGGCAGGGCAACTTTGGCCCGTGGTCGTGGGGACGACCCTATAGTCGTCGGACAAGTCGGCGGCGGGCCAACCTAGTCCCGGGGTCGTGGAGACGACCCTATAGTCGTCGGACATCACGGTGGCGGCCAATCTAGTCCCGGGGTCGTGGGGACGACCCTATAGTCGTCGGACAAGTCGGCGGCGGGCCAACCTAGTCCCGGGGTCGCGGGGACGACCGTATAGTCGTCGGACATGACGGTGGCGGGCCAATCTAGTCCCGGGGTCGTGGGGACGACCCTATAGTCGTCGGACATGTCGGCGGCGGGCCAACCTAGTCCCGGGGTCGTGGGGACGACCCTATAGTAGTCGGACATGTCGGCGGCAGGGCAACTTTGGCCCGTGGTCGTGGGGACGACCCTATAGTCGTCGGATATGTCGGCGCCAGGGCAACTTTGGCCCGTGGTCGTGGGGACGACCCCATAGTCGTCGGAAAAGTCGGCGGCGGGCCAACCTAGACCCGGGATCGTGGGGACGACCCTATAGTCGTCGGACATGTCGGCGCCAGGGCAACTTTGGCCCGTGGTCGTGGGGACGACCCTATAGTCGTCGGATATGTCGGTGACTGGCCAACCTAGTCCCGGGTTCGTGGGGACGACCCTATAGTCGTCGGACATGTCGGCGGCTGGCCGACCTAGTCTCGTGGTCGTGGGGACGACCCTATAGTCGTCGGACATGTCTGCGGCTGGGCAACTTTGGCCAGTGGACGTGGGGACGACCGTATAGTCGTCGGACATGACGGTGGCGGGCCAATCTAGTCCCGGGGTCGTGGGGACGACCCCATAGTCGTCGGACATGTCGGCGGCTGGCCAACTTTGGACCGGGGCGTGGGGACGACCCTATAGTCGTCGGACATGTCGGCGGCGGGCCAAACTAGTCCCGGGGTCATGGGGACGACCCTATAGTCGTCGGACATGTCGGCGGCAGGGCAACTTTGCCCCGTGGTCGTGGGGACGACCCTATAGTCGTCGGACAAGTCGGCGGCGGGCCAACCTAGTCCCGGGGTCGTGGAGACGACCCTATAGTTGTCGGACATGTCGGCGGCTGGCCAACCTTGTCCCGGGGTCGTGGGGACGACCCTATACTCGTCGGACAAGTCGGCGGCGGGCCAACCTAGTCCCGGGGTCGTGGAGACGACCCTACAGTCGTCGGAAATGCCGGTGACTGGCCGACCTAGTCCCGGGGTCGTGGAGACGACCCTATAGTCGTCGGACGTGACGGTGCCGGGGCTATCTAGCCCCGGGGTCGAGGGGACGACCCTATAGACGTCGGACATGTCGGCGGCTGGCCAACCTAGTCCCGAGGTGGTAGGGACGACCCTATAGTCGTCGGACAAGTCGGCGGCGGGCCAACCTAGTCCCGGGGTCGTGGGGACGACCCTATAGTCGTCGACCATGTCGGCGGCTGGCCAACCTAGTCCGGGGGTGGTAGGGACGACCCTATAGTCGTCGGACAAGTCGGCGGCGGGCCAACCTAGTCCCGGGGTCGTGGGGACGACCCTATAATCGTCGGATAAGTCGGCTGCGGGCCAACCTAGTCCCGGGGTCGTGGGGACGACCCTATAGTCGTCGGACATGACGGTGCCGGGGCAATCTAGCCCCGGGGTCGTGGGGACGACCGTATAGTCGTCGGACATGACGGTGGCGGGCCATCTAGTCCCGGGGTCGTGGGGACGACCCTATAGTCGTCGGACATGTCTGCGGCTGGGCAACTTTGGCCAGTGGTCGTGGGGACGAACCTATAGTCGTCGGAGAAGTCGGCGGCGGGCCAACCTAGTCCCGGGGTCGTGGGGACGACCCTATAATCGTCGGATAAGTCGGCGGCTGGCCAACCTAGTCCCGGGGTCGTGGAGACGACCCTATAGTCGCCGGACAAGTCGGCGGCAAGCCAACCTAGTCCCGGGGTCGTGGGGACGAACCTATAGTCGTCGGACATGTTGGCGGCTGGCCAGCTTTGGCGCGGTGTCGTGGCGACGACCCTATAGTTGTCGAACATGTCGGCGGCGGGCCAACCTAGTCTCGGGGTCGTGGGGACGATCCTATAGTCGTCGGACATGTCGGCGGCTGGCCAACCTAGTCTCGTGGTCGTGGGGACGACCCCATAGTCGTAGGACACGTCGGCGGCGGGCCAACCTACTCCCGGGGTCGCGGGGACGACCGTATAGTCGTCGGACATCACGGTGGCGGCCAATCTAGTCCCGGGGTCGTGGGGACGACCCTATAGTCGTCGGACATGTCGGCGGCGGGCCAACCTAGTCCCGGGGTCGTGGGGACGACCCTATAGTCGTCGGACATGTCGGCGCCAGGGCAACTTTGGCCCGTGGTCGTGGGGACGATCCTATAGTCGTCGGAGAAGTCGGCGGCGGGCCAACCTACTCCCGGGTTCGTGGGGACGACCCTATAGTCGTCGGACAAGTCGGCGGCGGGCCAACCTAGTCCCGGGGTCGTGGAGACGACCCTATAGTCGTCGGACGTGACGGTGCCGGGGCAATCTAGCCCCGGGGTCGAGGGGACGACCCTATAGACGTCGGACATGTCGGCGGCTGGCCAACCTAGTCCCGGGGAGGTAGGGACGACCCTATAGTCGTCGGACAAGTCGGCGGCGGGCCAACCTAGTCCCGGGGTCGTGGGGACGACCCTATAGTCGTCGACCAAGTCGGCGGCTGGCCAACCTATTCCGGGGGTGGTAGGGACGACCCTATAGTCGTCGGACAAGTCGGCGGCGGGCCAACCTAGTCCCGGGGTCGTGGGGACGACCCTATAGTCGTCGGATAAGTCGGCGGCGGGCCAACCTAGTCCCGGGGTCGTGGGGACGACCCTATAGTCGTCGGACGTGTCGGCGTCTGGCCAACTTAGTCCCGGGGTCGTGGGGACGACCCTATAGTCGTCGGACAAGTCGGCGGCGGGCCAACCTACTCCCGGGGTCGTGGGGACGACCCCATAGTCGTCGGAAAAGTCGGCGGCGGGCCAACCTAGACCCGGGGTCGTGGGGACGACCCTATAGTCGTCGGACATGTCGGCGCCAGGGCAACTTTGGCCCGTGGTCGTGGGGACGATCCTATAGTCGTCGGATATGTCGGTGACTGGCCAACCTAGTCCCGGGTTCGTGGGGACGACCCTATAGTCGTCGGACATGTCGGCGGCTGGCCAACTTTGGACCGGGGCGTGGGGACGACCCTATAGTCGTCGGACATGTCGGCGGCGGGCCAACCTAGTCCCGGGGTCGTGGGGACGACCCTATAGTCGTCGGACATGTCGGCGGCAGGGCAACTTTGGCCCGTGGTCGTGGGGACGACCCTATAGTCGTCGGACAAGTCGGCGGCCGGCCAACCTAGTCCCGGGGTCGTGGAGAGGACCCTATAGTTGTCGGACATGTCGGCGGCTGGCCAATCTAGTCCCGGGGTCGTGGGGACGACCCTATAGTCGTCGTACAAGTCGGCGGCGGGCCAACCTACTCCCGGGGTCGCGGGGACGACCGTATAGTCGTCGGACATGACGGTGGCGGGCCAATCTAGTCCCGGGGTCGTGGGGACGACCCTATAGTCGTCGGACATGACGGTGCCGGGGCAATCTAGCCCCGGGGTCGTGGGGACGACCCTATAGTCGTCGGACATGTTGGCGGCTGGCCAACTTTGGCCCGGGGCGTGGGGACGACCCTACAGTCGTCGGACATGTCGGCGGCGGGCCAACCTAGTCCCGGGATCGTGGGGACGACCCTATAGTCGTCGGACATCACGGTGGCGGCCAATCTAGTCCCGGGGTCGTGGGGACGACCCTATAGTCGTCGGACATCACGGTGGCGGGCCAATCTAGTCCCGGGGTCGTGGGGACGACCCTATAGTCGTCGGACATGTCTGCGGCTGGGCAACTTTGGCCAGTGGACGTGGGGACGACCGTATAGTCGTCGGACATGACGGTGGCGGGCCAATCTAGTCCCGGGGTCGTGGGGACGACCCCGTAGTCGTCGGACATGTCGGCGGCTGGCCAACCTAGTCCCGGGGTCGTGGAGAGGACCCTATAGGTGTCGGACATGTCGGCGGCTGGCCAATCTAGTTCCGGGGTCGTGGGGACGACCCTGTAGTCGTCGTACAAGTCGGCGGCGGGCCAACCTAGTCCCGGGGTCGTGGAGACGACCCTATAGTTGTCGGACATGTCGGCGGCTGGCCAATCTAGTCCCGGGGTCGTGGGGACGACCCTATAGTCGTCGGACATGTCGGCGCCAGGGCAACTTTGGCCCGTGGTCGTGGGGACGACCCTATAGTCGTCGGATATGTCGGTGACTGGCCAACCTAGTCCCGGGTTCGTGGGACGACCCTATAGTCGTCGGACATGTCGGCGGCTGGCCAACCTAGTCTCGTGGTCGTGGGGACGACCCCATAGTCGTAGGACACGTCGGCGGCGGGCCAACCTAGTCCCGGGTTCGCGGGGACGACCGTATAGTCGTCGGACATGTCGGCGGCAGGGCAACTTTGGCCCGTGGTCGTGGGGACGACCCTATAGTCGTCGGACAAGTCGGCGGCGGGCCAACCTAGTCCCGGGGTCGTGGAGACGACCCTATAGTTGTCGGACATATCGGCGGCTGGCCAACCTAGTCCCGGGGTCGTGGGGACGACCCTATAGACGTCGGACATGTCGGCGGCTGGCCAACCTAGTCCCGGGGTGGTAGGGACGACCCTATAGTCGTCGGACAAGTCGGCGGCGGGCCAACCTAGTCCCGGGGTCGTGGGGACGACCCTATAGTCGTCGACCAAGTCGGCGGCGGGCCAACCTAGACCCGGGGTCGTGGAGACGACCCTATAGTTGTCGGACATATCGGCGGCTGGCCAACCTAGTCCCGGGGTCGTGGGGACGACCCTATAGACGTCGGACATGTCGGCGGCTGGCCAACCTAGTCCGGGGGTGGTAGGGACGACCCTATAGTCGTCGGACAAGTCGGCGGCGGGCCAACCTAGTCCCGGGGTCGTGGGGACGACCCCATAGTCGTCGGAAAAGTCGGCGGCGGGCCAACCTAGACCCGGGGTCGTGGGGACGACCCTATAGTCGTCGGACATGTCGGCGCCAGGGCAACTTTGGCCCGTGGTCGTGGGGACGACCCTATAGTCGTCGGATATGTCGGTGACTGGCCAACCTAGTCCCGGGTTCGTGGGGACGACCCTATAGTCGTCGGACATGTCGGCGGCTGGCCAACTTTGGACCGGGGCGTGGGGACGACCCTATAGTCGTCGGACATGTCGGCGGCGGGCCAACCTAGTCCCGGGGTCGTGGGGACGACCCTATAGTCGTCGGACATGTCGGCGGCAGGGCAACTTTGGCCCGTGGTCGTGGGGACGACCCTATAGTCGTCGGACATGTCGGCGGCGGGCCAACCTACTCCCGGGGTCGTGGAGAGGACCCCATAGTCGTAGGACACGTCGGCGGCGGGCCAACCTAGTCCCGGGGTCGCGGGGACGACCGTATAGTCGTCGGACATCACGGTGGCCGCCAATCTAGTCCCGGGGTCGTGGGGACGACCCTATAGTCGTCGGACATCACGGTGGCGGGCCAATCTAGTCCCGGGGTCGTGGGGACGACCCTATAGTCGTCGGACATGTCTGCGGCTGGGCAACTTTGGCCAGTGGACGTGGGGACGACCGTATAGTCGTCGGACATGACGGTGGCGGGCCAATCTAGTCCCGGGGTCGTGGGGACGACCCCATAGTCGTCGGACATGTCGGCGGCTGGCCAACTTTGGACCGGGGCGTGGGGACGACCCTATAGTCGTCGGACATGTCGGCGGCGGGCCAACCTAGTCCCGGGGTCGTGGGGACGACCCTATAGTCATCGGACATGTCGGCGGCAGGGCAACTTTGGCCCGTGGTCGTGGGGACGACCCTATAGTTGTATGACAAGTCGGCGGCGGGCCAACCTAGTCCCGGGGTCGTGGAGACGACCCTATAGTCGTCGGACGTGACGGTGCCGGGGCAATCTAGCCCCGGGGTCGTGGGGACGACCCCATAGTCGTCGGACATGTCGGCGGCTGGCCAACTTTGGAGCGGGGCGTGGGGACGACCCTATAGTCGTCGGACATGTCGGCGGCGGGCCAACCTAGTCCCGGGGTCATGGGGACGACCCTATAGTCGTCGGACATGTCGGCGGCAGGGCAACTTTGCCCCGTGGTCGTGGGGACGACCCTATAGTCGTCGGACAAGTCGGCGGCGGGCCAACCTAGTCCCGGGGTCGTGGAGACGACCCTATAGTTGTCGGACATGTCGGCGGCTGGCCAACCTAGTCCCGGGGTCGTGGGGACGACCCTATACTCGTCGGACAAGTCGGCGGCGGGCCAACCTAGTCCCGGGGTCGTGGAGACGACCCTACAGTCGTCGGAAACGCCGGTGACTGGCCGACCTAGTCCCGGGGTCGTGGAGACGACCCTATAGTCGTCGGACGTGACGGTGCCGGGGCTATCTAGCCCCGGGGTCGAGGGGACGACCCTATAGACGTCGGACATGTCGGCGGCTGGCCAACCTAGTCCCGAGGTGGTAGGGACGACCCTATAGTCGTCGGACAAGTCGGCGGCGGGCCAACCTAGTCCCGGGGTCGTGGGGACGACCCTATAGTCGTCGACCATGTCGGCGGCTGGCCAACCTAGTCCGGGGGTGGTAGGGACGACCCTATAGTCGTCGGACAAGTCGGCGGCGGGCCAACCTAGTCCCGGGGTCGTGGGGACGACCCTATAATCGTCGGATAAGTCGGCTGCGGGCCAACCTAGTCCCGGGGTCGTGGGGACGACCCTATAGTCGTCGGACATGACGGTGCCGGGGCAATCTAGCCCCGGGGTCGTGGGGACGACCGTATAGTCGTCGGACATGACGGTGGCGGGCCATCTAGTCCCGGGGTCGTGGGGACGACCCTATAGTCGTCGGACATGTCTGCGGCTGGGCAACTTTGGCCAGTGGTCGTGGGGACGACCCTAGAGTCGTCGGATATGACGGTGGCGGGCCAATCTAGTCCCGGGGTGGTGGGGACGACCCTATAGTCGTCGGACATGACGGCGGCTGGGCAACTTTGGCCCGTGGTCGTGGGGACGACCCCATAGTCGTCGGACATGTCGCGGCTGGGAAACTTTGGCCCGTGTTCGTGGGGACGACCCTAGAATCGTCGGATACGTCGGCGGCTGGGCAGCTTTGGCCCGTGGCCGTGGGGACGTCCTTTTAGTCGTCGGACATGTCGGCGGCTGGCCAACTTTGGCCCATGGCCGTGGGGACGTCCCTTTAGTCGTCGGACATGTCGGCGGCGAGCCAATCTAGTCCCGGGGTGGTGGGGACGACCCTATAGTCGTCGGACATGTCGGCGGCTGGACAACTTTGGCCCGTGGTGGTGGGGACGACCCTACAGTCGTCGGACATGTCGGCGGCTGGGCAACTTTGGCCCGTGGTCGTGGGGACGACCCCATAGTCGTCGGACATGTCGGCGGCTGGCCAACTTTGGCCCGTGGCCGTGGGGACAACCCTATAGTCGTCGGAGAAGACGGTGGCGGGCCAACCTATTCCCGGGTTCGTGGGGACAATCCTATAATCGTCGGACATGTCGGCGGCTGGCCAACCTCGTCCCGGGTTCGTGGGGACCATCCTATAGTCGTCGGACATGTCGCGGCTGGGAAACTTTGGCCCGTGCTCGTGGGGACGACCCTTGAGTCGTCGGACATGTCGGCGGCTGGCCAACCTAGTCCCGGGTTCGTGGGGACAAACCTATATTCGTCGGACATGTCGGCGGCTGGGCAACTGTGGCCCGTGGTCGTGAGGACAACCCTATAGTCGTCGGACATGCCGGTGGCGGGCCAACCTAGTCCCGGGTTCGTGGGGACGATCCTATAATCGCCGGACATGTCGGCGGCTGGCCAACCTAGTCCCGGGTTCGTGGGGACCATCCTATAGTCGTCGGACATGTCGGCGGCTGGACAACTTTGGCCCGTGGTCGTGGGGACGGCCCTACAGTCGTCGGACATGTCGGTGGCTGGGCAGCTTTGGCCCGGGGTGGTGGGGACGACCCTATAGTCGTCGGACATGACGGTGGCGGGCCAATCTAGTCCCGGGGACGTGGGGACGACCCTATTGTCGTCGGACATGTCGGCGGCTGGCCAACCTAGTCCCGGGTTTGGGGGGACAACCCTATAGTCGTCGGACATGTCGGCGGCTGGGCAACTGTGGCCCGTGGTCGTGAGGACAACCCTATAGTCGTCGGACAAGACGGTGGCGGGCCAACCTATTCCCGGGTTCGTGGGGACAATCCTATAATCGTCGGACATGTCGGCGGCTGGCCAACCTCGTCCCGGGTTCGTGGGGACCATCCTATAGTCGTCGGACATGTCGCGGCTGGGAAACTTTGGCCCGTGCTCGTGGGGACGACCCTATAGTCGTCGGACATGACGGTGGCGGGCCAACCTAGTCCCGGGTTCGTGGGGACGACCCTATAGTCGTCGGACATGTCGGCGGCTGGTCAAATTTGGGCCGGGGTCGAGGGGACGACCCTATAGTCGTCGGACATGTTGGCGCCTAGCCAATCGAGTCCCGGGGTCGTGGGGACGACCCTACAGACGTCGGACATGACGGTGGCGGGCCAATCTAGTCCCGGGGTCGTGGGGACGACCCTATAGTCGTCGGACAAGTCGGCGGCTGGCCAACCTAGTCCCGGGTTCGTGGGGACGACCCTATAATCGTCGGACATGTCGGCGGCTGGCCAACCTAGTCCCGGGTTCGTGGGGAACATCCTATAGTCGTCGGACATGTCGCGGCAGGGAAACTTTGGCCCGTGTTCGTGGGGACGACCCTAGAGTCGTCGGACATGTCGGTGGCTGGGCAACTTTGGCCCGTGGTCGTGGGGACGAGCCTATAGTCGTCGGACATGTCGGCGGCTGGCCAACCTAGTCCCGGGTTCGTGGGGACCACCCTATAGACGTCGGACATGTCGGTGGCTGGGCAACTTTGGCCAGTGGTCGTGGGGACGACCCTATAGTCGTCGGACATGTTGGCGGCTGGCCAGCTTTGGCCCGGGGTCGTGGGGACGACCCTATAGTCGTCGGACAAGTCGGCGGGGGGCCAACCTAGTCCCGGGGTCGTGGAGACGACCCTATAGTCGTCGGACAAGTCGGCGGGTGGCCAACCTACTCCCGGGGTCGTGGGGACGACCCTATAGTCGTCGGAAAAGTCGGCGCCGCCCAACCTAGACCTGGGGTCGTGGGGACCACCCTATAGTCGTCGGACATGTCGGCGGCATGGCAACTTTTGCCCGTGGTCGTGGGGACGATCCTATAGTCGTCGGACAAGTCGGCGGCGGGCCAACCTAGTCCCGGGGTCGTGGAGACGGCCCTATAGTCGTCGGACATGTCGGCGGCGGGCCAACCTAGTCCTGGGGTCGTGGGGACGACCCTATAGTCGTCGGACATGTCGGCGGCAGGGCAACTTTGTCCCGTGGGCGTGGGGACGACCCTATAGTCGTGGGACATGTCGGTGACTGGCCAACCTAGTCCCGGGGTCGTGGAGACGGCCCTATAGTCGTCGGACGTGACGGTGGCGGGCCAATCTAGTCCCGGGGTCGTGGGGACGACCCTATAGTCGTCGGACATGTCGGCGGCTGGGCAACTTTGGCCAGTGGTCGTGGGGACGACCCTATAGTCGTCGGACATGTTGGCGGCTGGCCAGCTTTGGCCCGGGGTCGTGGGGACGACCCTATAGTCGTCGGACAAGTCGGCGGGGGGCCAACCTAGTCCCGGGGTCGTGGAGACGGCCCTATAGTCGTCGGACATGTCGGCGGCGGGCCAACCTAGTCCTGGGGTCGTGGGGACGACCCTATAGTCGTCGGACATGTCGGCGGCAGGGCAACTTTGTCCCGTGGGCGTGGGGACGACCCTATAGTCGTGGGACATGTCGGTGACTGGCCAACCTAGTCCCGGGGTCGTGGAGACGACCCTATAGTCGTCGGACAAGTCGGCGGCGGGCCAACCTAGTCCCGGAGTCGTGGGGACGACCCTATAGACGTCGGACATGTCGGCGCCGGGCCAACCTAGTCCCGGGTTCGTGGGGACGACCCTATAGTCGCCGGACTTGTCGGCGAGAGGCCAACCTAGTCCCGGGATCGTGCGGACGATCCTATAGTCGTCGGACAAGTCGGCGGCGAGCCAACCTAGTCCCGGGGTCGTGGAGACGGCCCTATAGTCGTCGGACGTGACGGTGGCGGGCCAATCTAGTCCCGGGGTCGTGGGGACGACCCTATAGTCGTCGGACATGTCGGCGGCTGGGCAACTTTGGCCAGTGGTCGTGGGGACGACCCTATAGTCGTCGGACATGTTGGCGGCTGGCCAGCTTTGGCCCGGGGTCGTGGGGACGACCCTATAGTCGTCGGACAAGTCGGCGGGGGGCCAACCTAGTCCCGGGGTCGTGGAGACGACCCTATAGACGTCGGACATGTCGGCGGCGGGCCAACCTAGTCCCGGGGTCGTGGGGACGACCCTATAGTCGTCGGACGTGACGGTGTCGGGGCAATCTAGGCCCGGGGTCGTGGGGACGACCCTATAGTCGTCGGACAAGTCGGCGGCGGGCCAACCTAGTCCCGGGGTCGTGGGGACGACGCTATAGTCGTCGGACATGTCGGCGGCAGAGCAACTTTGGCCCGTGGTCGTGGGGACGACCCTATAGTCGTCGGACATGTCGGTGACTGGCCAACCTAGTCCCGGGTTCTTGGGGACGACCCTATAGTCGTCGGACATGTCGGCGAGAGGCCAACCTAGTCCCGGGGTCGTGGGGACGATCCTATAGTCGTCGGACAAGTCGGCGGCGGGCCAACCTAGTCCCGGGGTCGTGGAGACGACCCTATAGTCGTCGGACGTGACGGTGTCGGGGCAATCTAGCCCCGGGGTCGAGGGGACGACCCTATAGACGTCGGACAAGTCGGCGGGGAGCCAACCTAGTCCCGGGGTCGTGGGGACGACCCTATAGTCGTCGGACATGTCGGCGGCAGAGCAACTTTGGCCCGTGGTCGTGGGGACGACCCTATAGTCGTCGGACAGGTCGGTGACTGGCCAACCTAGTCCCGGGTTCGTGGAGACGACCCTATAGACGTCGGACATGTCGGCGGCGGGCCAACCTAGTCCCGGGGTCGTGGGGACGACCCTATAGACGTCGGACAAGTCGGCGGGGGGCCAACCTACTCCCGGGGTCGTGGGGACGACCCTATAGTCGTCGGAAAAGTCGGCGCCGCTCAACCTAGACCCGGGGTCGTGGGGACGACTCTATAGTCGTCGGACATGTCGGCGGCAGGGCAACTTTGGCCCGTGGTCGTGGGGACGACCCTATAGTCGTCGGACATGTCGGTGACTGGCCAACATATTCCCGGGTTCGTGGGGACGACCCTATAGTCGTCGGACATGTCGGCGGCAGGCCAACGTATGCCCAGGGTCGTTGGGACGAACCTATAGTCGTTGGACATGTCGGCGGCAGGGCAACTTTGGCCCGTGGTCGTGGGGACGTCCCTATACTCGTCGGACATGTCGGCGGCTGGCTGATCTAGTCCCGGGGTCGTGGAGACGACCCTATAGTCGTCGGACAAGTCGGCGGCGGGCCAACCTAGTCCCGGGGTCGTGGGGACGACCCTATAGTCGTCGGAAAAGTCGGCGGCGGGCCAATCTAGTCCCGGGGTCGTGGGGACGACCCTATAGACGTCGGACATGTCGGCGGCGGGCCAACCTAGTCCCGGGGTCGTGGGGACGACCCTATAGTCGTCGGACATGACGGTGGCGGGCCAATCTAGTCCCGGGGTCGTGAGGACGACCCCATAGTCGTCGGACATGACGGTGGCGGGCCAATCTAGCCCCGGGGTCGTGGGGGCGACCCTATAGACGTCGGACATGTCGGCGGCGGGCCAACCTACTCCCGCGGTCGTGGGGACGACCCTATAGTCGTCGGAAAAGTCGGCGGCGGGCCAATCTAGTCCCGGGGTCGTGGGGACGACCCTATAGACGTCGGACATGTCGGCGGCGGGCCAACCTAGTCCCGGGGTCGTGGGTACGACCCTATAGTCGTCGAACATGACGGTGGCGGGCCAATCTAGTCCCGGGGTCGTGAGGACGACCCCATAGTCGTCGGACATGACGGTGGCGGGCCAATCTAGCCCCGGGGTCATGGGGGCGACCCTATAGACGTCGGACATGTCGGCGGCGGGCCAACCTACTCCCGCGGTCGTGGGGACGACCCTATAGTCGTCGGAAAAGTCGGCGGCGGGCCAATCTAGTCCCGGGGTCGTGGGGACGACCCTATAGTCGTCGGACATGTCGGCGGCTGGGCAACTTTGGCCAGTGGTCGTGGGGACGACCCTATAGTCGTCGGACAAGTCGGCGGCGGGCCAACCTAGTGACGGGGTCGTGGAGACGGCCCTATAGTCGTCGGACATGACGGTGGCGGGCCAATCGAGTCCCGGGGTCGTGGGGACGACCCTATAGTCGTCGGACATGTCCGCGGCTGGGCAACTTTGGCCAGTGGTCGTGGGGACGACCCTATAGTCGTCGGACATGTCGGTGACTGGCCAACCTAGTCCCGGGGTCGTGGAGACGACCCTATAGTCGTCGGACATGTCGGTGACTGGCCAACCTAGCCCCGGGGTCGTGGAGACGACCCTATAGTCGTCGGACAAGTCGGCGGCGGGCCAACCTAGTCCCGGGGTCGTGGGGGCGACCCTATAGTCGTCGGACATGACGGTGCCGGGCAATCTAGCCCCGGGGTCGTGGGGACGACCCTATAGACGTTGGACATGTCGGCGGCGGGCCAACCTAGTCCCGGGGTCGTGGGGACGACCCTATAGTCGTCGGACATGTCTGCGTCTGGGCAACTTTGGCCAGTGGTCGTGGGGACGACCCTATAGTCGTCGGACAAGTCGGCGGCGGGCCAACGTAGTCCCGGGGTCGTGGGGACGACCGTATAGTCGTCGGACATGACGGTGGCGGGCCAATCTAGTCCCGGGGTCGTGGGGACCACCCTATAGTCGTCGGACATGTCGGCGGCTGGCCAACTTTGGACCGGGGCGTGGGGACGACCCTATAGTCGTCGGACATGTCGGCGGCGGGCCAACCTAGTCCCGGGGTCGTGGGGACGACCCTATAGTCGTCGGACATGTCGGCGGCAGGGCAACTTTGGCCCGTGGTCGTGGGGACGACCCTATAGTCGTCGGACATGTCGGCGGCTGGGCAACTTTGGCCTGTGGTCGTGGGGACGACCCTATAGTCGTCGGACATGTCGGCGACTGGCCACCCTAGTCCCGGGGTCGTGGGGACGACCCTATAGTCGTCGGACAAGTCGGCGGCGGGCCAACCTAGTCCCTGGGCCTTGGGGACGACCCTATAGTCGTCGGACAAGTCGGCGGCAGGGCAACTTTGGCCCGTGGTCGTGGGGACGACCCTATAGTCGTCGGACAAGTCGGCGGCGGGCCAACCTAGTCCCGGGGTCGTGGAGACGACCCTATAGTCGTCGGACATCACGGTGGCGGGCCAATCTAGTCCCGGGGTCGTGGGGATGACCCTATAGTCGCCGGACATGTCTGCGGCTGGGCAACTTTGGCCAGTGGTCGTGGGGACGACCCTATAGTCGTCGGACAAGTTGGCGGCGGGCCAACCTAGTCCCGGGGTCGTGGGGACGACCGTATAGTCGTCGGACATGACGGTGGCGGGCCAATCTAGTCCCGGGGTCGTGGGGACGACCCTATAGTCGTCGGACATGTCGGTGACTGGCCAACCTAGTCCCGGGGTCGTGGAGACGACCCTATAGTCGTCGGACATGTCGGTGACTGGCCAACCTAGTCCCGGGGTCGTGGAGACGACCCTATAGTCGTCGGACAAGTCGGCGGCGGGCCAACCTAGTCCCGGGGTCGTGGGGACGACCCTATAGTCGTCGGACATGACGGTGCCGGGGCAATCTAGCCCCGGGGTCGTGGGGACGACCCTATAGACGTCGGACATGTCGGCGGCGGGCCAACCTAGTCCCGGGGTCGTGGGGACGACCCTATAGTAGTCGGACATGTCTGCGGCTGGGCAACTTTGGCCAGTGGTCGTGGGGACGACCCTATAGTCGTCGGACAAGTCGGCGGCGGGCCAACGTAGTCCCGGGGTCGTGGGGACGACCGTATAGTCGTCGGACATATCGGCGGCCGGGCAACTTTGGCCCGTGGTCGTGGGGACGGCCCTATAGTCGTCGGATATGTCGGCGGCTGGGCAAATTTGGCCCGTGTTCGTGGGGACGACCCTAGAGTCGTCGGACATGACGGTGGCGGGCCAATCGAGTCCCGGGGTCGTGGGGACGACCCTATAGTCGTCGGACATGACGGCGGCTGGGCAACTTTGGCCCGTGGTGGTGGGGACGACCCTATAGTCGTCGGACATGTCGGCGGCGGGCCAACGTAGGCCCAGGGTCGTGGGGACGGCCCGACAGTCGTCGGACATGACGGTGGCGAGCCAACGTGGGCCCAGGGTCGTGGGGATGACCCTATAGTCGTCGGACATATCGGCGGCTGGGCAGCTTTGGCCCGTGGTCGTGGGGACGGCCCTATAGTCGTCGGACATGTCGGCGGCAGGGCAACTTTGGCCCATGGTCGTTGGGACGAACCTATAGTCGTCGGACATGACGGTGGCGGGCCAATCTAGTCCCGGGGTCGTGAGGACGACCCCATAGTCGTCGGACATGACGGTGGCGGGCCAATCTAGCCCCGGGGTCGTGGGGGCGACCCTATAGACGTCGGACATGTCGGCGGCGGGCCAACCTACTCCCGCGGTCGTGGGGACGACCCTATAGTCGTCGGAAAAGTCGGCGGCGGGCCAATCTAGTCCCGGGGTCGTGGGGACGAACCTATAGTCGTTGGACATGTCGGCGGCAGGGCAACTTTGGCCCGTGGTCGTGGGGACGTCCCTATACTCGTCGGACATGTCGGCGGCTGGCTGATCTAGTCCCGGGGTCGTGGAGACGACCCTATAGACGTCGGACATGTCGGCGGCGGGCCAACCTACTCCCGCGGTCGTGGGGACGACCCTATAGTCGTCGGAAAAGTCGGCGGCGGGCCAATCTAGTCCCGGGGTCGTGGGGACGAACCTATAGTCGTTGGACATGTCGGCGGCAGGGCAACTTTGGCCCGTGGTCGTGGGGACGTCCCTATACTCGTCGGACATGTCGGCGGCTGGCTGATCTAGTCCCGGGGTCGTGGAGACGACCCTATAGTCGTCGGACATGTCGGTGACTGGCCAACCTAGTCCCGGGGTCGTGGAGACGACCCTATAGTCGTCGGACAAGTCGGCGGCGGGCCAACCTAGTCCCGGGGTCGTGGAGACGACCCTATAGTCGTCGGACAAGTCGGCGGCGGGCCAACCTAGTGCCGGGGTCGTGGGGACGACCCTATAGTCGTCGCAACAGTCGGCGGCGGGCCAATCTAGTCCCGGGGTTGTGGGGACGACCCTATAGACGTCGGACATGTCGGCGGCGGGCCAACCTAGTCCCGGGGTCGTGGGGACGACCCTATAGTCGTCGGACATGTCGGCGGCAGGGCAACTTTGGCCCATGGTCGTTGGGACGAACCTATAGTCGTCGGACATGACGGTGGCGGGCCAATCTAGTCCCGGGGTCGTGAGGACGATACCATAGTCGTCGGACATGACGGTGGCGGGCCAATCTAGCCCCGGGGTCGTGGGGGCGACCCTATAGACGTCGGACATGTCGGCGGCGGGCCAACCTACTCCCGCGGTCGTGGGGACGACCCTATAGTCGTCGGAAAAGTCGGCGGCGGGCCAATCTAGTCCCGGGGTCGTGGGGACGAACCTATAGTCGTTGGACATGTCGGCGGCAGGGCAACTTTGGCCCGTGGTGGGGACGTCCCTATACTCGTCGGACATGTCGGCGGCTGGCTGATCTAGTCCCGGGGTCGTGGGGACGACCCTATAGTCGTCGGACATGACGGCGGCTGGGCAACTTTGGCCCGTGGTGGTGGGGACGACCCTATAGTCGTCGGACATGTCGGCGGCGGGCCAACGTAGGCCCAGGGTCGTGGGGACGGCCCGACAGTCGTCGGACATGACGGTGGCGAGCCAACGTGGGCCCAGGGTCGTGGGGATGACCCTATAGTCGTCGGACATATCGGCGGCTGGGCAGCTTTGGCCCGTGGTCGTGGGGACGGCCCTATAGTCGTCGGACATGTCGGCGGCAGGGCAACTTTGGCCCATGGTCGTTGGGACGAACCTATAGTCGTCGGACATGACGGTGGCGGGCCAATCTAGTCCCGGGGTCGTGAGGACGACCCCATAGTCGTCGGACATGACGGTGGCGGGCCAATCTAGCCCCGGGGTCGTGGGGGCGACCCTATAGACGTCGGACATGTCGGCGGCGGGCCAACCTACTCCCGCGGTCGTGGGGACGACCCTATAGTCGTCGGAAAAGTCGGCGGCGGGCCAATCTAGTCCCGGGGTCGTGGGGACGAACCTATAGTCGTTGGACATGTCGGCGGCAGGGCAACTTTGGCCCGTGGTCGTGGGGACGTCCCTATACTCGTCGGACATGTCGGCGGCTGGCTGATCTAGTCCCGGGGTCGTGGAGACGACCCTATAGACGTCGGACATGTCGGCGGCGGGCCAACCTACTCCCGCGGTCGTGGGGACGACCCTATAGTCGTCGGAAAAGTCGGCGGCGGGCCAATCTAGTCCCGGGGTCGTGGGGACGAACCTATAGTCGTTGGACATGTCGGCGGCAGGGCAACTTTGGCCCGTGGTCGTGGGGACGTCCCTATACTCGTCGGACATGTCGGCGGCTGGCTGATCTAGTCCCGGGGTCGTGGAGACGACCCTATAGTCGTCGGACATGTCGGTGACTGGCCAACCTAGTCCCGGGGTCGTGGAGACGACCCTATAGTCGTCGGACAAGTCGGCGGCGGGCCAACCTAGTCCCGGGGTCGTGGAGACGACCCTATAGTCGTCGGACAAGTCGGCGGCGGGCCAACCTAGTGCCGGGGTCGTGGGGACGACCCTATAGTCGTCGCAACAGTCGGCGGCGGGCCAATCTAGTCCCGGGGTTGTGGGGACGACCCTATAGACGTCGGACATGTCGGCGGCGGGCCAACCTAGTCCCGGGGTCGTGGGGACGACCCTATAGTCGTCGGACATGTCGGCGGCAGGGCAACTTTGGCCCATGGTCGTTGGGACGAACCTATAGTCGTCGGACATGACGGTGGCGGGCCAATCTAGTCCCGGGGTCGTGAGGACGATACCATAGTCGTCGGACATGACGGTGGCGGGCCAATCTAGCCCCGGGGTCGTGGGGGCGACCCTATAGACGTCGGACATGTCGGCGGCGGGCCAACCTACTCCCGCGGTCGTGGGGACGACCCTATAGTCGTCGGAAAAGTCGGCGGCGGGCCAATCTAGTCCCGGGGTCGTGGGGACGAACCTATAGTCGTTGGACATGTCGGCGGCAGGGCAACTTTGGCCCGTGGTGGGGACGTCCCTATACTCGTCGGACATGTCGGCGGCTGGCTGATCTAGTCCCGGGGTCGTGGAGACGACCCTATAGTCGTCGGACATGTCGGTGACTGGCCAACCTAGTCCCGGGGTCGTGGAGACGACCCTATAGTCGTCGGACAAGTCGGCGGCGGGCCAACCTAGTCCCGGGGTCGTGGGGACGACCCTATAGTCGTCGGACATGACGGTGCCGGGGCAATCTAGCCCCGGGGTCGTGGGGACGACCCTATAGACGTCGGACATGTCGGCGGCGGGCCAACCTAGTCCCGGGGTCGTGGGGACGACCCTATAGTCGTCGGACATGTCTGCGGCTGGGCAACCTAGTCCCGGGGTCGTGGGGACGACCCTATACTCGTCGGACAAGTCGGCGGCGGGCCAACCTAGTCCCGGGGTCGTGGGGACTACCCTATAGTCGTCGGACGTGTCGGCGTCTGGCGAACTTAGTCCCGGGGTCGTGGGGACGACCCTATAGTCGTCGGACAAGTCGGCGGCGGGCCAACCTAGTCTCGTGGTCGTGGGGACGACCCCATAGTCGTAGAACACGTCGGCGGCGGGCCCACCTAGTCCCGGGGTCGCGGGGACGACCGTATAGTCGTCGGACATGACGGTGGCGGGCCAATCTAGTCCCGGGGTCGTGGGGACGACCCTATAGTCGTCGGACATGTCGGCGGCTGGGCAACTTTGGCCTGTGGTCGTGGGGACGACCCTATACTCGTCGGACATGTCGGCGGCTGGCCAACTTTGGCCCGGGGCGTGGGGACGACCCTATAGTCGTCGGATATGTCGGTGACTGGCCAACCTAGTCCCGGGTTCGTGGGACGACCCTATAGTCGTCGGACATGTCGGCGGCAGGCCAACCTAGTCCCGTGGTCGTGGGGACGACCCTATAGTCGTCGGACATGTCGGCGGCTGGCCAACTTTGGACCGGGGCGTGGGGACGACCCTATAGTCGTCGGACATGTCGGCGGCGGGCCAACCTAGTCCCGGGGTCGTGGGCACGACCCTATAGTAGTCGGACATGTCGGCGGCAGGGCAACTTTGGCCCGTGGTCGTGGGGACGACCCTATAGTCGTCGGACAAGTCGGCGGCGGGCCAACCTAGTCCCGGGGTCGTGGAGACGACCCTATAGTCGTCGGACATATCGGCGGCTGGCCAACCTAGTCCCGGGGTCGTGGGGACGACCCTATAGACGTCGGACATGTCGGAGGGTGGCCAACCTAGTCCCGGGGTGGTAGGGACGACCCTATAGTCGTCGGACAAGTCGGCGGCGGGCCAACCTAGTCCCGGGGTCGTGGGGACGACCCTATAGTCGTCGACCAAGTCGGCGGCTGGCCAACCTAGTCCGGGGGTGGTAGGGACGACCCTATAGTCGTCGGACAAGTCGGCGGCGGGCCAACCTAGTCCCGGGGTCGTGGGGACGACCCCATAGTCGTCGGAAAAGTCGGCGGCGGGCCAACCTAGACCCGGGGTCGTGGGGACGACCCTATAGTCGTCGGACATGTCGGCGCCAGGGCAACTTTGGCCCGTGGTCGTGGGGACGACCCTATAGTCGTCGGATATGTCGGTGACTGGCCAACCTAGTCCCGGGTTCGTGGGGACGACCCTATAGTCGTCGGACATGTCGGCGGCTGGCCAACCTAGTCTCGTGGTCGTGGGGACGACCCCATAGTCGTAGGACACGTCGGCGGCGGGCCAACCTAGTCCCGGGGTCGCGGGGACGACCGTATAGTCGTCGGACATGACGGTGGCGGGCCAATCTAGTCCCGGGGACGTGGGGACGACCCTATAGTCGTCGGACATGACGGTGCCGGGGCAATCTAGCCCCGGGGTCGTGGGGACGACCCTATAGTCGTCGGACATGTCGGCGGCTGGCCAGCTTTGGCCCGGGGCGTGGGGACGACCCTATAGTCGTCGGACATGTCTGCGGCTGGGCAACTTTGGCCAGTGGACGTGGGGACGACCGTATAGTCGTCGGACATGACGGTGGCGGGCCAATCTAGTCCCGGGTTCGTGGGGACGACCCTATAGTCGTCGGACATGTCGGCGGCTGGCCAACCTAGTCTCGTGGTCGTGGGGACGACCCCATAGTCGTAGGACACGTCGGCGGCGGGCCAACCTAGACCCGGGGTCGTGGGGACGACCCTATAGTCGTCGGACATGTCGGCGCCAGGGCAACTTTGGCCCGTGGTCGTGGGGACGACCCTATAGTCGTCGGATATGTCGGTGACTGGCCAACCTAGTCCCGGGTTCGTGGGGACGACCCTATAGTCGTCGGACATGTCGGCGGCTGGCCAACCTAGTCTCGTGGTCGTGGGGACGACCCCATAGTCGTCGGACATGTCGGCGGCTGGCCAACTTTGGACCGGGGCGTGGGGACGACCCTATTGTCGACGGACATGTCGGCGGCGGGCCAACCTAGTCCCTGGGTCATGGGGACGACCCTATAGTCGTCGGACATGTCGGCGGCAGGGCAACTTTGCCCCGTGGTCGTGGGGACGACCCTATAGTCGTCGGACAAGTCGGCGGCGGGCCAACCTAGTCCCGGGGTCGTGGAGACGACCCTATAGTCGTCGGACATCACGGTGGCGGCCAATCTAGTCCCAGGGTCGTGGGGACGACCCTATAGTCGTCGGACATCACGGTGGCGGGCCAATCAAATCCCGGGGTCGTGGGGACGACCCTATAGTCGTCGGACATGTCTGCGGCTGGGCAACTTTGGCCAGTGGACGTGGGGACGACCGTATAGTCGTCGGACATGACGGTGGCGGGCCAATCTAGTCCCGGGGTCGTGGGGACGACCCCATAGTCGTCGGACATGTCGGCGGCTGGCCAACATTGGACCGGGGCGTGGGGACGACCCTATAGTCGTCGGACATGTCGGCGGCGGGCCAACCTAGTCCCGGAGTCATGGGGACGACCCTATAGTCGTCGGACATGTCGGCGGCAGGGCAACTTTGCCCCGTGGTCGTGGGGACGACCCTATAGTCGTCGGACAAGTCGGCGGCGGGCCAACCTAGACCCGGGGTCGTGGAGACGACCCTATAGTTGTCGGACATGTCGGCGGCTGGCCAACCTAGTCCCGGGGTCGTGGGGACGACCCTATACTCGTCGGACAAGTCGGCGGCGGGCCAACCTAGTCCCGGGGTCGTGGAGACGACCCTACAGTCGTCGGAAATGCCGGTGACTGGCCGACCTAGTCCCGGGGTCGTGGAGACGACCCTATAGTCGTCGGACGTGACGGTGCCGGGGCAATCTAGCCCCGGGGTCGAGGGGACGACCCTATAGACGTCGGACATGTCGGCGGCTGGCCAACCTAGTCCCGGCGTGGTAGGGACGACCCTATAGTCGTCGGACAAGTCGGCGGCGGGCCAACCTAGTCCCGGGGTTGTGGGGACGACCCTATAGTCGTCGACCATGTCGGCGGCTGGCCAACCTAGTCCGGGGGTGGTAGGGACGACCCTATAGTCGCCGGACAAGTCGGCGGCGGGCCAACCTAGTCCCGGGGTCGTGGGGACGACCCTATAATCGTCGGATAAGTCGGCTGCGGGCCAACCTAGTCCCGGGGTCGTGGGGACGACCCTATAGTCGTCGGACATGACGGTGCCGGGGCAATCTAGCCCCGGGGTCGTGGGGACGACCGTATAGTCGTCGGACATGACGGTGGCGGGCCAATCTAGTCCCGGGGTCGTGGGGACGACCCTATAGTCGTCGGACATGTCTGCGGCTGGGCAACTTTGGCCAGTGGTCGTGGGGACGAACCTATAGTCGTCGGAGAAGTCGGCGGCGGGCCAACCTAGTCCCGGGGTCGTGGGGACGACCATATAGTCGTCGGACATGACGGTGGCGGGCCAATCTAGTCGCGGGGTCGTGGGGACGACTCTATAGTCGTCGGACATGTCGGCGGCTGGCCAACTTTGGACCGGGGCGTGGGGACGACCCTATAGTCGACGGACATGTCGGCGGCGGGCCGACCTAGTCCCGGGGACGTGGGGACGACCCTATAGTCGTCGGACATGACGGTGCCGGGGCAATCAAGCCCCGGGGTCGTGGGGACGACCCTATAGTCGTCGGACATGTCGGCGGCTGGCCAACTTTGGCCCGGGGCGTGGGGACGACCCTATAGTCGTCGGACATGTCGGCGGCGGGCCAACCTAGTCCCGGGATCGTGGGGACGACCCTATAGTCGTCGGACATGTCGGCGGCAGGGCAACTTTGGCCCGTGGTCGTGGGGACGACCCTACAATCGTCGGACATGTCGGCGGCTGGCCAACCTAGTCCCGGGGTGGTAGGGACGACCCTATAATCGTCGGACAAGTCGGCGGCGGGCCAACCTAGTCCCGGGGTCGTGGGGACGACCCTATAGTCGTCGACCAAGTCGGCGGCTGGCCAACCTAGTCCGGGGGTGGTAGGGACGACCCTATAGTCGTCGGACAAGTCGGCGGCGGGCCAACCTAGTCCCGGGGTCGTGGGGACGACCCTATAGTCGTCGGATAAGTCGGCGGCCGGCCAACCTAGTCCCGGGGTCGTGGGGACGACCCTATAGTCGTCGGACGTGTCGGCGTCTGGCGAACTTAGTCCCGGGGTCGTGGGGACGACCCTATAGTCGTCGGACAAGTCGGCGGCGGGCCAACCTAGTCTCGTGGTCGTGGGGACGACCCCATAGTCGTAGGACACGTCGGCGGCGGGCCAACCTAGTCCCGGGGTCGCGGGGACGACCGTATAGTCGTCGGACATGACGGTGGCGGGCCAATCTAGTCCCGGGGTCGTGGGGACGACACTATAGTCGTCGGACATGTCGGCGGCTGGCCAACTTTGACCCGGGGCGTGGGGACGACCCTATAGTCGTCGGATATGTCGGTGACTGGCCAACCTAGTCCCGGGTTCGTGGGACGACCCTATAGTCGTCGGACATGTCGGCGGCTGGCCAACCTAGTCTCGTGGTCGTGGGGACGACGCCATAGTCGTAGGACACGTCGGCGGCGGGCCACCCTAGTCTCGTGGTCGTGGGGACGACGCCATAGTCGTCGGACAAGTCGGCGGCGGGCCAACCTAGTCCCGGGGTCGTGGGGACGACCCTATAGTCGTCGGATAAGTCGGCGGCGGGCCAACCTAGTCCCGGGGTCGTGGGGACGACCCTATAGTCGTCGGACGTGTCGGCGTCTGGCGAACTTAGTCCCGGGGTCGTGGGGACGACCCTATAGTCGTCGGACAAGTCGGCGGCGGGCCAACCTAGTCCCGGGGTCGCGGGGACGACCGTATAGTCGTCGGACATGACGGTGGCGGGCCAATCTAGTCCCGGGGTCGTGGGGACGACCCTATAGTCGTCGGACATGTCGGCGGCTGGCCAACTTTGGCCCGGGGCGTGGGGACGACCCTATAGTCGTCGGATATGTCGGTGACTGTCCAACCTAGTCCCGGGTTCGTGGGATGACCCTATAGTCGTCGGACATGTCGGCGGCAGGCCAACCTAGTCCCGGGGTCGTGGGGACGACCCTATAGTCGTCGGACATGTCGGCGGCAGGGCAACTTTGGCCCGTGGTCGTGGGGACGACCCTATAGTCGTCGGACATGTCGGCGGCTGGGCAACTTTGGCCTGTGGTCGTGGGGACGACCCTATAGTCGTCGGACATGTCGGTGACTGGCGAACCTAGTCCCGGGGTCGTGGAGACGACCCTATAGTCGTCGGACAAGTCGGCGGCGGGCCAACCTAGTCCCGGGGTCGTGGAGACGACCCTATAGTCGTCGGACATGTCGGCGGCAGGGCAACTTTGGCCCGTGGTCGTGGGGACGACCCTATAGTCGTCGGACAAGTCGGCGGGGGGCCAACCTAGTACCGGGGTCGTGGAGACGACCCTATAGTCGTCGGACATCACGGTGGCGGCCAATCTAGTCCCGGGGTCGTGGGGACGACCCTATAGTCGTCGGACATGTCGGCGGCAGGGCAACTTTGGCCCGTGGTCGTGGGGACGACCCTATAGTCGTCGGACAAGTCGGCGGCGGGCCAACCTAGTCCCGGGGTCGTGGAGACGACCCTATAGTCGTCGGACATCACGGTGGCGGCCAATCTAGTCCCGGGGTCGTGGGGACGACCCTATAGTCGTCGGACAAGTCGGCGGCGGGCCAACCTAGTCCCGGGGTCGCGGGGACGACCGTATAGTCGTCGGACATGACGGTGGCGGGCCAATCTAGTCCCGGGGTCGTGGGGACGACCCTATAGTCGTCGGACATGTCGGCGGCGGGCCAACCTAGTCCCGGGGTCGTGGGGACGACCCTATAGTAGTCGGACATGTCGGCGGCAGGGCAACTTTGGCCCGTGGTCGTGGGGACGACCCTATAGTCGTCGGATATGTCGGCGCCAGGGCAACTTTGGCCCGTGGTCGTGGGGACGACCCCATAGTCGTCGGAAAAGTCGGCGGCGGGCCAACCTAGACCCGGGATCGTGGGGACGACCCTATAGTCGTCGGACATGTCGGCGCCAGGGCAACTTTGGCCCGTGGTCGTGGGGACGACCCCATAGTCGTCGGACATGTCGGCGGCTGGCCAACTTTGGACCGGGGCGTGGGGACGACCCTATAGTCGACGGACATGTCGGCGGCGGGCCAACCTAGTCCCTGGGTCATGGGGACGACCCTATAGTCGTCGGACATGTCGGCGGCAGGGCAACTTTGCCCCGTGGTCGTGGGGACGACCCTATAGTCGTCGGACAAGTCGGCGGCGGGCCAACCTAGTCCCGGGGTCGTGGAGACGACCCTATAGTCGTCGGACATCACGGTGGCGGCCAATCTAGTCCCAGGGTCGTGGGGACGACCCTATAGTCGTCGGACATCACGGTGGCGGGCCAATCAAATCCCGGGGTCGTGGGGACGACCCTATAGTCGTCGGACATGTCTGCGGCTGGGCAACTTTGGCCAGTGGACGTGGGGACGACCGTATAGTCGTCGGACATGACGGTGGCGGGCCAATCTAGTCCCGGGGTCGTGGGGACGACCCCATAGTCGTCGGACATGTCGGCGGCTGGCCAACATTGGACCGGGGCGTGGGGACGACCCTATAGTCGTCGGACATGTCGGCGGCGGGCCAACCTAGTCCCGGAGTCATGGGGACGACCCTATAGTCGTCGGACATGTCGGCGGCAGGGCAACTTTGCCCCGTGGTCGTGGGGACGACCCTATAGTCGTCGGACAAGTCGGCGGCGGGCCAACCTAGACCCGGGGTCGTGGAGACGACCCTATAGTTGTCGGACATGTCGGCGGCTGGCCAACCTAGTCCCGGGGTCGTGGGGACGACCCTATACTCGTCGGACAAGTCGGCGGCGGGCCAACCTAGTCCCGGGGTCGTGGAGACGACCCTACAGTCGTCGGAAATGCCGGTGACTGGCCGACCTAGTCCCGGGGTCGTGGAGACGACCCTATAGTCGTCGACCATGTCGGCGGCTGGCCAACCTAGTCCGGGGGTGGTAGGGACGACCCTATAGTCGCCGGACAAGTCGGCGGCGGGCCAACCTAGTCCCGGGGTCGTGGGGACGACCCTATAATCGTCGGATAAGTCGGCTGCGGGCCAACCTAGTCCCGGGGTCGTGGGGACGACCCTATAGTCGTCGGACATGACGGTGCCGGGGCAATCTAGCCCCGGGGTCGTGGGGACGACCGTATAGTCGTCGGACATGACGGTGGCGGGCCAATCTAGTCCCGGGGTCGTGGGGACGACCCTATAGTCGTCGGACATGTCTGCGGCTGGGCAACTTTGGCCAGTGGTCGTGGGGACGAACCTATAGTCGTCGGAGAAGTCGGCGGCGGGCCAACCTAGTCCCGGGGTCGTGGGGACGACCATATAGTCGTCGGACATGACGGTGGCGGGCCAATCTAGTCGCGGGGTCGTGGGGACGACTCTATAGTCGTCGGACATGTCGGCGGCTGGCCAACTTTGGACCGGGGCGTGGGGACGACCCTATAGTCGACGGACATGTCGGCGGCGGGCCGACCTAGTCCCGGGGACGTGGGGACGACCCTATAGTCGTCGGACATGACGGTGCCGGGGCAATCAAGCCCCGGGGTCGTGGGGACGACCCTATAGTCGTCGGACATGTCGGCGGCTGGCCAACTTTGGCCCGGGGCGTGGGGACGACCCTATAGTCGTCGGACATGTCGGCGGCGGGCCAACCTAGTCCCGGGATCGTGGGGACGACCCTATAGTCGTCGGACATGTCGGCGGCAGGGCAACTTTGGCCCGTGGTCGTGGGGACGACCCTACAATCGTCGGACATGTCGGCGGCTGGCCAACCTAGTCCCGGGGTGGTAGGGACGACCCTATAATCGTCGGACAAGTCGGCGGCGGGCCAACCTAGTCCCGGGGTCGTGGGGACGACCCTATAGTCGTCGACCAAGTCGGCGGCTGGCCAACCTAGTCCGGGGGTGGTAGGGACGACCCTATAGTCGTCGGACAAGTCGGCGGCGGGCCAACCTAGTCCCGGGGTCGTGGGGACGACCCTATAGTCGTCGGATAAGTCGGCGGCCGGCCAACCTAGTCCCGGGGTCGTGGGGACGACCCTATAGTCGTCGGACGTGTCGGCGTCTGGCGAACTTAGTCCCGGGGTCGTGGGGACGACCCTATAGTCGTCGGACAAGTCGGCGGCGGGCCAACCTAGTCTCGTGGTCGTGGGGACGACCCCATAGTCGTAGGACACGTCGGCGGCGGGCCAACCTAGTCCCGGGGTCGCGGGGACGACCGTATAGTCGTCGGACATGACGGTGGCGGGCCAATCTAGTCCCGGGGTCGTGGGGACGACACTATAGTCGTCGGACATGTCGGCGGCTGGCCAACTTTGACCCGGGGCGTGGGGACGACCCTATAGTCGTCGGATATGTCGGTGACTGGCCAACCTAGTCCCGGGTTCGTGGGACGACCCTATAGTCGTCGGACATGTCGGCGGCTGGCCAACCTAGTCTCGTGGTCGTGGGGACGACGCCATAGTCGTAGGACACGTCGGCGGCGGGCCACCCTAGTCTCGTGGTCGTGGGGACGACGCCATAGTCGTCGGACAAGTCGGCGGCGGGCCAACCTAGTCCCGGGGTCGTGGGGACGACCCTATAGTCGTCGGATAAGTCGGCGGCGGGCCAACCTAGTCCCGGGGTCGTGGGGACGACCCTATAGTCGTCGGACGTGTCGGCGTCTGGCGAACTTAGTCCCGGGGTCGTGGGGACGACCCTATAGTCGTCGGACAAGTCGGCGGCGGGCCAACCTAGTCCCGGGGTCGCGGGGACGACCGTATAGTCGTCGGACATGACGGTGGCGGGCCAATCTAGTCCCGGGGTCGTGGGGACGACCCTATAGTCGTCGGACATGTCGGCGGCTGGCCAACTTTGGCCCGGGGCGTGGGGACGACCCTATAGTCGTCGGATATGTCGGTGACTGTCCAACCTAGTCCCGGGTTCGTGGGATGACCCTATAGTCGTCGGACATGTCGGCGGCAGGCCAACCTAGTCCCGGGGTCGTGGGGACGACCCTATAGTCGTCGGACATGTCGGCGGCAGGGCAACTTTGGCCCGTGGTCGTGGGGACGACCCTATAGTCGTCGGACATGTCGGCGGCTGGGCAACTTTGGCCTGTGGTCGTGGGGACGACCCTATAGTCGTCGGACATGTCGGTGACTGGCGAACCTAGTCCCGGGGTCGTGGAGACGACCCTATAGTCGTCGGACAAGTCGGCGGCGGGCCAACCTAGTCCCGGGGTCGTGGAGACGACCCTATAGTCGTCGGACATGTCGGCGGCAGGGCAACTTTGGCCCGTGGTCGTGGGGACGACCCTATAGTCGTCGGACAAGTCGGCGGGGGGCCAACCTAGTACCGGGGTCGTGGAGACGACCCTATAGTCGTCGGACATCACGGTGGCGGCCAATCTAGTCCCGGGGTCGTGGGGACGACCCTATAGTCGTCGGACATGTCGGCGGCAGGGCAACTTTGGCCCGTGGTCGTGGGGACGACCCTATAGTCGTCGGACAAGTCGGCGGCGGGCCAACCTAGTCCCGGGGTCGTGGAGACGACCCTATAGTCGTCGGACATCACGGTGGCGGCCAATCTAGTCCCGGGGTCGTGGGGACGACCCTATAGTCGTCGGACAAGTCGGCGGCGGGCCAACCTAGTCCCGGGGTCGCGGGGACGACCGTATAGTCGTCGGACATGACGGTGGCGGGCCAATCTAGTCCCGGGGTCGTGGGGACGACCCTATAGTCGTCGGACATGTCGGCGGCGGGCCAACCTAGTCCCGGGGTCGTGGGGACGACCCTATAGTAGTCGGACATGTCGGCGGCAGGGCAACTTTGGCCCGTGGTCGTGGGGACGACCCTATAGTCGTCGGATATGTCGGCGCCAGGGCAACTTTGGCCCGTGGTCGTGGGGACGACCCCATAGTCGTCGGAAAAGTCGGCGGCGGGCCAACCTAGACCCGGGATCGTGGGGACGACCCTATAGTCGTCGGACATGTCGGCGCCAGGGCAACTTTGGCCCGTGGTCGTGGGGACGACCCTATAGTCGTCGGATATGTCGGTGACTGGCCAACCTAGTCCCGGGTTCGTGGGGACGACCCTATAGTCGTCGGACATGTCGGCGGCTGGCCGACGTAGTCTCGTGGTCGTGGGGACGACCCTATAGTCGTCGGACATGTCTGCGGCTGGGCAACTTTGGCCAGTGGACGTGGGGACGACCGTATAGTCGTCGGACATGACGGTGGCGGGCCAATCTAGTCCCGGGGTCGTGGGGACGACCCCATAGTCGTCGGACATGTCGGCGGCTGGCCAACTTTGGACCGGGGCGTGGGGACGACCCTATAGTCGTCGGACATGTCGGCGGCGGGCCAACCTAGTCCCGGGGTCATGGGGACGACCCTATAGTCGTCGGACATGTCGGCGGCAGGGCAACTTTGCCCCGTGGTCGTGGGGACGACCCTATAGTCGTCGGACAAGTCGGCGGCGGGCCAACCTAGTCCCGGGGTCGTGGAGACGACCCTATAGTTGTCGGACATGTCGGCGGCTGGCCAACCTAGTCCCGGGGTCGTGGGGACGACCCTATACTCGTCGGACAAGTCGGCGGCGGGCCAACCTAGTCCCGGGGTCGTGGAGACGACCCTACAGTCGTCGGAAATGCCGGTGACTGGCCGACCTAGTCCCGGGGTCGTGGAGACGACCCTATAGTCGTCGGACGTGACGGTGCCGGGGCTATCTAGCCCCGGGGTCGAGGGGACGACCCTATAGACGTCGGACATGTCGGCGGCTGGCCAACCTAGTCTCGTGGTCGTGGGGACGACGCCATAGTCGTAGGACACGTCGGCGGCGGGCCACCCTAGTCTCGTGGTCGTGGGGACGACGCCATAGTCGTCGGACAAGTCGGCGGCGGGCCAACCTAGTCCCGGGGTCGTGGGGACGACCCTATAGTCGTCGGATAAGTCGGCGGCGGGCCAACCTAGTCCCGGGGTCGTGGGGACGACCCTATAGTCGTCGGACGTGTCGGCGTCTGGCGAACTTAGTCCCGGGGTCGTGGGGACGACCCTATAGTCGTCGGACAAGTCGGCGGCGGGCCAACCTAGTCCCGGGGTCGCGGGGACGACCGTATAGTCGTCGGACATGACGGTGGCGGGCCAATCTAGTCCCGGGGTCGTGGGGACGACCCTATAGTCGTCGGACATGTCGGCGGCTGGCCAACTTTGGCCCGGGGTGTGGGGACGACCCTATAGTCGTCGGATATGTCGGTGACTGTCCAACCTAGTCCCGGGTTCGTGGGATGACCCTATAGTCGTCGGACATGTCGGCGGCAGGCCAACCTAGTCCCGGGGTCGTGGGGACGACCCTATAGTCGTCGGACATGTCGGCGGCAGGGCAACTTTGGCCCGTGGTCGTGGGGACGACCCTATAGTCGTCGGACATGTCGGCGGCTGGGCAACTTTGGCCTGTGGTCGTGGGGACGACCCTATAGTCGTCGGACATGTCGGTGACTGGCGAACCTAGTCCCGGGGTCGTGGAGACGACCCTATAGTCGTCGGACAAGTCGGCGGCGGGCCAACCTAGTCCCGGGGTCGTGGAGACGACCCTATAGTCGTCGGACATGTCGGCGGCAGGGCAACTTTGGCCCGTGGTCGTGGGGACGACCCTATAGTCGTCGGACAAGTCGGCGGGGGGCCAACCTAGTACCGGGGTCGTGGAGACGACCCTATAGTCGTCGGACATCACGGTGGCGGCCAATCTAGTCCCGGGGTCGTGGGGACGACCCTATAGTCGTCGGACATGTCGGCGGCAGGGCAACTTTGGCCCGTGGTCGTGGGGACGACCCTATAGTCGTCGGACAAGTCGGCGGCGGGCCAACCTAGTCCCGGGGTCGTGGAGACGACCCTATAGTCGTCGGACATCACGGTGGCGGCCAATCTAGTCCCGGGGTCGTGGGGACGACCCTATAGTCGTCGGACAAGTCGGCGGCGGGCCAACCTAGTCCCGGGGTCGCGGGGACGACCGTATAGTCGTCGGACATGACGGTGGCGGGCCAATCTAGTCCCGGGGTCGTGGGGACGACCCTATAGTCGTCGGACATGTCGGCGGCGGGCCAACCTAGTCCCGGGGTCGTGGGGACGACCCTATAGTAGTCGGACATGTCGGCGGCAGGGCAACTTTGGCCCGTGGTCGTGGGGACGACCCTATAGTCGTCGGATATGTCGGCGCCAGGGCAACTTTGGCCCGTGGTCGTGGGGACGACCCCATAGTCGTCGGAAAAGTCGGCGGCGGGCCAACCTAGACCCGGGATCGTGGGGACGACCCTATAGTCGTCGGACATGTCGGCGCCAGGGCAACTTTGGCCCGTGGTCGTGGGGACGACCCTATAGTCGTCGGATATGTCGGTGACTGGCCAACCTAGTCCCGGGTTCGTGGGGACGACCCTATAGTCGTCGGACATGTCGGCGGCTGGCCGACCTAGTCTCGTGGTCGTGGGGACGACCCTATAGTCGTCGGACATGTCTGCGGCTGGGCAACTTTGGCCAGTGGACGTGGGGACGACCGTATAGTCGTCGGACATGACGGTGGCGGGCCAATCTAGTCCCGGGGTCGTGGGGACGACCCCATAGTCGTCGGACATGTCGGCGGCTGGCCAACTTTGGACCGGGGCGTGGGGACGACCCTATAGTCGTCGGACATGTCGGCGGCGGGCCAACCTAGTCCCGGGGTCATGGGGACGACCCTATAGTCGTCGGACATGTCGGCGGCAGGGCAACTTTGCCCCGTGGTCGTGGGGACGACCCTATAGTCGTCGGACAAGTCGGCGGCGGGCCAACCTAGTCCCGGGGTCGTGGAGACGACCCTATAGTTGTCGGACATGTCGGCGGCTGGCCAACCTAGTCCCGGGGTCGTGGGGACGACCCTATACTCGTCGGACAAGTCGGCGGCGGGCCAACCTAGTCCCGGGGTCGTGGAGACGACCCTACAGACGTCGGAAATGCCGGTGACTGGCCGACCTAGTCCCGGGGTCGTGGAGACGACCCTATAGTCGTCGGACGTGACGGTGCCGGGGCTATCTAGCCCCGGGGTCGAGGGGACGACCCTATAGACGTCGGACATGTCGGCGGCTGGCCAACCTAGTCCCGAGATGGTAGGGACGACCCTATAGTCGTCGGACAAGTCGGCGGCGGGCCAACCTAGTCCCGGGGTCGTGGGGACGACCCTATAGTCGTCGACCATGTCGGCGGCTGGCCAACCTAGTCCGGGGGTGGTAGGGACGACCCTATAGTCGTCGGACAAGTCGGCGGCGGGCCAACCTAGTCCCGGGGTCGTGGGGACGACCCTATAATCGTCGGATAAGTCGGCTGCGGGCCAACCTAGTCCCGGGGTCGTGGGGACGACCCTATAGTCGTCGGACATGACGGTGCCGGGGCAATCTAGCCCCGGGGTCGTGGGGATGACCGTATAGTCGTCGGACATGACGGTGGCGGGCCATCTAGTCCCGGGGTCGTGGGGACGACCCTATAGTCGTCGGACCTGTCTGCGGCTGGGCAACTTTGGCCAGTGGTCGTGGGGACGAACCTATAGTCGTCGGAGAAGTCGGCGGCGGGCCAACCTAGTCCCGGGGTCGTGGGGACGACCCTATAATCGTCGGATAAGTCGGCGGCTGGCCAACCTAGTCCCGGGGTCGTGGAGACGACCCTATAGTCGCCGGACAAGTCGGCGGCAAGCCAACCTAGTCCCGGGGTCGTGGGGACGAACCTATAGTCGTCGGACATGTTGGCGGCTGGCCAGCTTTGGCGCGGTGTCGTGGCGACGACCCTATAGTTGTCGAACATGTCGGCGGCGGGCCAACCTAGTCCCGGGGTCGTGGGGACGATCCTATAGTCGTCGGACATGTCGGCGGCTGGCCAACCTAGTCTCGTGGTCGTGGGGACGACCCCATAGTCGTAGGACACGTCGGCGGCGGGCCAACCTACTCCCGGGGTCGCGGGGACGACCGTATAGTCGTCGGACATCACGGTGGCGGCCAATCTAGTCCCGGGGTCGTGGGGACGACCCTATAGTCGTCGGACATGTCGGCGGCGGGCCAACCTAGTCCCGGGGTCGTGGGGACGACCCTATAGTCGTCGGACATGTCGGCGGCAGGGCAACTTTGGCCCGTGGTCGTGGGGACGACCCTATAGTCGTCGGACAAGTCGGCGGCGGGCCAACCTAGTCCCGGGGTCGTGGAGACGACCCTATAGTCGTCGGACGTGACGGTGCCGGGGCAATCTAGCCCCGGGGTCGAGGGGACGACCCTATAGACGTCGGACATGTCGGCGGCTGGCCAACCTAGTCCCGGGGAGGTAGGGACGACCCTATAGTCGTCGGACAAGTCGGCGGCGGGCCAACCTAGTCCCGGGGTCGTGGGGACGACCCTATAGTCGTCGACCAAGTCGGCGGCTGGCCAACCTAGTCCGGGGGTGGTAGGGACGACCCTATAGTCGTCGGACAAGTCGGCGGCGGGCCAACCTAGTCCCGGGGTCGTGGGGACGACCCTATAGTCGTCGGATAAGTCGGCGGCGGGCCAACCTAGTCCCGGGGTCGTGGGGACGACCCTATAGTCGTCGGACGTGTCGGCGTCTGGCCAACTTAGTCCCGGGGTCGTGGGGACGACCCTATAGTCGTCGGACAAGTCGGCGGCGGGCCAACCTACTCCCGGGGTCGTGGGGACGACCCCATAGTCGTCGGAAAAGTCGGCGGCGGGCCAACCTAGACCCGGGGTCGTGGGGACGACCCTATAGTCGTCGGACATGTCGGCGCCAGGGCAACTTTGGCCCGTGGTCGTGGGGACGATCCTATAGTCGTCGGATATGTCGGTGACATGCCAACCTAGTCCCGGGTTCGTGGGGACGACCCTATAGTCGTCGGACATGTCGGCGGCTGGCCAACTTTGGACCGGGGCGTGGGGACGACCCTATAGTCGTCGGACATGTCGGCGGCGGGCCAACCTAGTCCCGGGGTCGTGGGGACGACCCTATAGTCGTCGGACATGTCGGCGGCAGGGCAACTTTGGCCCGTGGTCGTGGGGACGACCCTATAGTCGTCGGACAAGTCGGCGGCCGGCCAACCTAGTCCCGGGGTCGTGGAGAGGACCCTATAGTTGTCGGACATGTCGGCGGCTGGCCAATCTAGTCCCGGGGTCGTGGGGACGACCCTATAGTCGTCGTACAAGTCGGCGGCGGGCCAACCTACTCCCGGGGTCGCGGGGACGACCGTATAGTCGTCGGACATGACGGTGGCGGGCCAATCTAGTCCCGGGGTCGTGGGGACGACCCTATAGTCGTCGGACATGACGGTGCCGGGGCAATCTAGCCCCGGGGTCGTGGGGACGACCCTATAGTCGTCGGACATGTTGGCGGCTGGCCAACTTTGGCCCGGGGCGTGGGGACGACCCTACAGTCGTCGGACATGTCGGCGGCGGGCCAACCTAGTCCCGGGATCGTGGGGACGACCCTATAGTCGTCGGACATCACGGTGGCGGCCAATCTAGTCCCGGGGTCGTGGGGACGACCCTATAGTCGTCGGACATCACGGTGGCGGGCCAATCTAGTCCCGGGGTCGTGGGGACGACCCTATAGTCGTCGGACATGTCTGCGGCTGGGCAACTTTGGCCAGTGGACGTGGGGACGACCGTATAGTCGTCGGACATGACGGTGGCGGGCCAATCTAGTCCCGGGGTCGTGGGGACGACCCCGTAGTCGTCGGACATGTCGGCGGCTGGCCAACCTAGTCCCGGGGTCGTGGAGAGGACCCTATAGGTGTCGGACATGTCGGCGGCTGGCCAATCTAGTTCCGGGGTCGTGGGGACGACCCTGTAGTCGTCGTACAAGTCGGCGGCGGGCCAACCTAGTCCCGGGGTCGTGGAGACGACCCTATAGTTGTCGGACATGTCGGCGGCTGGCCAATCTAGTCCCGGGGTCGTGGGGACGACCCTATAGTCGTCGGACATGTCGGCGCCAGGGCAACTTTGGCCCGTGGTCGTGGGGACGACCCTATAGTCGTCGGATATGTCGGTGACTGGCCAACCTAGTCCCGGGTTCGTGGGACGACCCTATAGTCGTCGGACATGTCGGCGGCTGGCCAACCTAGTCTCGTGGTCGTGGGGACGACCCCATAGTCGTAGGACACGTCGGCGGCGGGCCAACCTAGTCCCGGGTTCGCGGGGACGACCGTATAGTCGTCGGACATGTCGGCGGCAGGGCAACTTTGGCCCGTGGTCGTGGGGACGACCCTATAGTCGTCGGACAAGTCGGCGGCGGGCCAACCTAGTCCCGGGGTCGTGGAGACGACCCTATAGTTGTCGGACATATCGGCGGCTGGCCAACCTAGTCCCGGGGTCGTGGGGACGACCCTATAGACGTCGGACATGTCGGCGGCTGGCCAACCTAGTCCCGGGGTGGTAGGGACGACCCTATAGTCGTCGGACAAGTCGGCGGCGGGCCAACCTAGTCCCGGGGTCGTGGGGACGACCCTATAGTCGTCGACCAAGTCGGCGGCGGGCCAACCTAGACCCGGGGTCGTGGAGACGACCCTATAGTTGTCGGACATGTCGGCGGCTGGCCGACCTAGTCTCGTGGTCGTGGGGACGACCCTATAGTCGTCGGACATGTCTGCGGCTGGGCAACTTTGGCCAGTGGACGTGGGGACGACCGTATAGTCGTCGGACATGACGGTGGCGGGCCAATCTAGTCCCGGGGTCGTGGGGACGACCCCATAGTCGTCGGACATGTCGGCGGCTGGCCAACTTTGGACCGGGGCGTGGGGACGACCCTATAGTCGTCGGACATGTCGGCGGCGGGCCAACCTAGTCCCGGGGTCATGGGGACGACCCTATAGTCGTCGGACATGTCGGCGGCAGGGCAACTTTGCCCCGTGGTCGTGGGGACGACCCTATAGTCGTCGGACAAGTCGGCGGCGGGCCAACCTAGTCCCGGGGTCGTGGAGACGACCCTATAGTTGTCGGACATGTCGGCGGCTGGCCAACCTAGTCCCGGGGTCGTGGGGACGACCCTATACTCGTCGGACAAGTCGGCGGCGGGCCAACCTAGTCCCGGGGTCGTGGAGACGACCCTACAGTCGTCGGAAATGCCGGTGACTGGCCGACCTAGTCCCGGGGTCGTGGAGACGACCCTATAGTCGTCGGACGTGACGGTGCCGGGGCTATCTAGCCCCGGGGTCGAGGGGACGACCCTATAGACGTCGGACATGTCGGCGGCTGGCCAACCTAGTCCCGAGGTGGTAGGGACGACCCTATAGTCGTCGGACAAGTCGGCGGCGGGCCAACCTAGTCCCGGGGTCGTGGGGACGACCCTATAGTCGTCGACCATGTCGGCGGCTGGCCAACCTAGTCCGGGGGTGGTAGGGACGACCCTATAGTCGTCGGACAAGTCGGCGGCGGGCCAACCTAGTCCCGGGGTCGTGGGGACGACCCTATAATCGTCGGATAAGTCGGCTGCGGGCCAACCTAGTCCCGGGGTCGTGGGGACGACCCTATAGTCGTCGGACATGACGGTGCCGGGGCAATCTAGCCCCGGGGTCGTGGGGATGACCGTATAGTCGTCGGACATGACGGTGGCGGGCCATCTAGTCCCGGGGTCGTGGGGACGACCCTATAGTCGTCGGACCTGTCTGCGGCTGGGCAACTTTGGCCAGTGGTCGTGGGGACGAACCTATAGTCGTCGGAGAAGTCGGCGGCGGGCCAACCTAGTCCCGGGGTCGTGGGGACGACCCTATAATCGTCGGATAAGTCGGCGGCTGGCCAACCTAGTCCCGGGGTCGTGGAGACGACCCTATAGTCGCCGGACAAGTCGGCGGCAAGCCAACCTAGTCCCGGGGTCGTGGGGACGAACCTATAGTCGTCGGACATGTTGGCGGCTGGCCAGCTTTGGCGCGGTGTCGTGGCGACGACCCTATAGTTGTCGAACATGTCGGCGGCGGGCCAACCTAGTCCCGGGGTCGTGGGGACGATCCTATAGTCGTCGGACATGTCGGCGGCTGGCCAACCTAGTCTCGTGGTCGTGGGGACGACCCCATAGTCGTAGGACACGTCGGCGGCGGGCCAACCTACTCCCGGGGTCGCGGGGACGACCGTATAGTCGTCGGACATCACGGTGGCGGCCAATCTAGTCCCGGGGTCGTGGGGACGACCCTATAGTCGTCGGACATGTCGGCGGCGGGCCAACCTAGTCCCGGGGTCGTGGGGACGACCCTATAGTCGTCGGACATGTCGGCGGCAGGGCAACTTTGGCCCGTGGTCGTGGGGACGACCCTATAGTCGTCGGACAAGTCGGCGGCGGGCCAACCTAGTCCCGGGGTCGTGGAGACGACCCTATAGTCGTCGGACGTGACGGTGCCGGGGCAATCTAGCCCCGGGGTCGAGGGGACGACCCTATAGACGTCGGACATGTCGGTGGCTGGCCAACCTAGTCCCGGGGAGGTAGGGACGACCCTATAGTCGTCGGACAAGTCGGCGGCGGGCCAACCTAGTCCCGGGGTCGTGGGGACGACCCTATAGTCGTCGACCAAGTCGGCGGCTGGCCAACCTAGTCCGGGGGTGGTAGGGACGACCCTATAGTCGTCGGACAAGTCGGCGGCGGGCCAACCTAGTCCCGGGGTCGTGGGGACGACCCTATAGTCGTCGGATAAGTCGGCGGCGGGCCAACCTAGTCCCGGGGTCGTGGGGACGACCCTATAGTCGTCGGACGTGTCGGCGTCTGGCCAACTTAGTCCCGGGGTCGTGGGGACGACCCTATGTGTCGTCGGACAAGTCGGCGGCGGGCCAACCTACTCCCGGGGTCGTGGGGACGACCCCATAGTCGTCGGAAAAGTCGGCGGCGGGCCAACCTAGACCCGGGGTCGTGGGGACGACCCTATAGTCGTCGGACATGTCGGCGCCAGGGCAACTTTGGCCCGTGGTCGTGGGGACGATCCTATAGTCGTCGGATATGTCGGTGACTGGCCAACCTAGTCCCGGGTTCGTGGGGACGACCCTATAGTCGTCGGACATGTCGGCGGCTGGCCAACTTTGGACCGGGGCGTGGGGACGACCCTATAGTCGTCGGACATGTCGGCGGCGGGCCAACCTAGTCCCGGGGTCGTGGGGACGACCCTATAGTCGTCGGACATGTCGGCGGCAGGGCAACTTTGGCCCGTGGTCGTGGGGACGACCCTATAGTCGTCGGACAAGTCGGCGGCCGGCCAACCTAGTCCCGGGGTCGTGGAGAGGACCCTATAGTTGTCGGACATGTCGGCGGCTGGCCAATCTAGTCCCGGGGTCGTGGGGACGACCCTATAGTCGTCGTACAAGTCGGCGGCGGGCCAACCTACTCCCGGGGTCGCGGGGACGACCGTATAGTCGTCGGACATGACGGTGGCGGGCCAATCTAGTCCCGGGGTCGTGGGGACGACCCTATAGTCGTCGGACATGACGGTGCCGGGGCAATCTAGCCCCGGGGTCGTGGGGACGACCCTATAGTCGTCGGACATGTTGGCGGCTGGCCAACTTTGGCCCGGGGCGTGGGGACGACCCTACAGTCGTCGGACATGTCGGCGGCGGGCCAACCTAGTCCCGGGATCGTGGGGACGACCCTATAGTCGTCGGACATCACGGTGGCGGCCAATCTAGTCCCGGGGTCGTGGGGACGACCCTATAGTCGTCGGACATCACGGTGGCGGGCCAATCTAGTCCCGGGGTCGTGGGGACGACCCTATAGTCGTCGGACATGTCTGCGGCTGGGCAACTTTGGCCAGTGGACGTGGGGACGACCGTATAGTCGTCGGACATGACGGTGGCGGGCCAATCTAGTCCCGGGGTCGTGGGGACGACCCCGTAGTCGTCGGACATGTCGGCGGCTGGCCAACCTAGTCCCGGGGTCGTGGAGAGGACCCTATAGGTGTCGGACATGTCGGCGGCTGGCCAATCTAGTTCCGGGGTCGTGGGGACGACCCTGTAGTCGTCGTACAAGTCGGCGGCGGGCCAACCTAGTCCCGGGGTCGTGGAGACGACCCTATAGTTGTCGGACATGTCGGCGGCTGGCCAATCTAGTCCCGGGGTCGTGGGGACGACCCTATAGTCGTCGGACATGTCGGCGCCAGGGCAACTTTGGCCCGTGGTCGTGGGGACGACCCTATAGTCGTCGGATATGTCGGTGACTGGCCAACCTAGTCCCGGGTTCGTGGGACGACCCTATAGTCGTCGGACATGTCGGCGGCTGGCCAACCTAGTCTCGTGGTCGTGGGGACGACCCCATAGTCGTAGGACACGTCGGCGGCGGGCCAACCTAGTCCCGGGTTCGCGGGGACGACCGTATAGTCGTCGGACATGTCGGCGGCAGGGCAACTTTGGCCCGTGGTCGTGGGGACGACCCTATAGTCGTCGGACAAGTCGGCGGCGGGCCAACCTAGTCCCGGGGTCGTGGAGACGACCCTATAGTTGTCGGACATATCGGCGGCTGGCCAACCTAGTCCCGGGGTCGTGGGGACGACCCTATAGACGTCGGACATGTCGGCGGCTGGCCAACCTAGTCCCGGGGTGGTAGGGACGACCCTATAGTCGTCGGACAAGTCGGCGGCGGGCCAACCTAGTCCCGGGGTCGTGGGGACGACCCTATAGTCGTCGACCAAGTCGGCGGCGGGCCAACCTAGACCCGGGGTCGTGGAGACGACCCTATAGTTGTCGGACATATCGGCGGCTGGCCAACCTAGTCCCGGGGTCGTGGGGACGACCCTATAGACGTCGGACATGTCGGCGGCTGGCCAACCTAGTCCGGGGGTGGTAGGGACGACCCTATAGTCGTCGGACAAGTCGGCGGCGGGCCAACCTAGTCCCGGGGTCGTGGGGACGACCCCATAGTCGTCGGAAAAGTCGGCGGCGGGCCAACCTAGACCCGGGGTCGTGGGGACGACCCTATAGTCGTCGGACATGTCGGCGCCAGGGCAACTTTGGCCCGTGGTCGTGGGGACGACCCTATAGTCGTCGGATATGTCGGTGACTGGCCAACCTAGTCCCGGGTTCGTGGGGACGACCCTATAGTCGTCGGACATGTCGGCGGCTGGCCAACTTTGGACCGGGGCGTGGGGACGACCCTATAGTCGTCGGACATGTCGGCGGCGGGCCAACCTAGTCCCGGGGTCGTGGGGACGACCCTATAGTCGTCGGACATGTCGGCGGCAGGGCAACTTTGGCCCGTGGTCGTGGGGACGACCCTATAGTCGTCGGACATGTCGGCGGCGGGCCAACCTACTCCCGGGGTCGTGGAGAGGACCCCATAGTCGTAGGACACGTCGGCGGCGGGCCAACCTAGTCCCGGGGTCGCGGGGACGACCGTATAGTCGTCGGACATCACGGTGGCCGCCAATCTAGTCCCGGGGTCGTGGGGACGACCCTATAGTCGTCGGACATCACGGTGGCGGGCCAATCTAGTCCCGGGGTCGTGGGGACGACCCTATAGTCGTCGGACATGTCTGCGGCTGGGCAACTTTGGCCAGTGGACGTGGGGACGACCGTATAGTCGTCGGACATGACGGTGGCGGGCCAATCTAGTCCCGGGGTCGTGGGGACGACCCCATAGTCGTCGGACATGTCGGCGGCTGGCCAACTTTGGACCGGGGCGTGGGGACGACCCTATAGTCGTCGGACATGTCGGCGGCGGGCCAACCTAGTCCCGGGGTCGTGGGGACGACCCTATAGTCGTCGGACATGTCGGCGGCAGGGCAACTTTGGCCCGTGGTCGTGGGGACGACCCTATAGTTGTATGACAAGTCGGCGGCGGGCCAATCTAGTCCCGGGGTCGTGGGGACGACCCTATAGTCGTCGGACATGACGGTGCCGGGGCAATCTAGCCCCGGGGTCGTGGGGACGACCCTATAGTCGTCGGACATGTTGGCGGCTGGCCAACTTTGGCCCGGGGCGTGGGGACGACCCTACAGTCGTCGGACATGTCGGCGGCGGGCCAACCTAGTCCCGGGATCGTGGGGACGACCCTATAGTCGTCGGACATCACGGTGGCGGCCAATCTAGTCCCGGGGTCGTGGGGACGACCCTATAGTCGTCGGACATCACGGTGGCGGGCCAATCTAGTCCCGGGGTCGTGGGGACGACCCTATAGTCGTCGGACATGTCTGCGGCTGGGCAACTTTGGCCAGTGGACGTGGGGACGACCGTATAGTCGTCGGACATGACGGTGGCGGGCCAATCTAGTCCCGGGGTCGTGGGGACGACCCCGTAGTCGTCGGACATGTCGGCGGCTGGCCAACCTAGTCCCGGGGTCGTGGAGAGGACCCTATAGGTGTCGGACATGTCGGCGGCTGGCCAATCTAGTTCCGGGGTCGTGGGGACGACCCTGTAGTCGTCGTACAAGTCGGCGGCGGGCCAACCTAGTCCCGGGGTCGTGGAGACGACCCTATAGTTGTCGGACATGTCGGCGGCTGGCCAATCTAGTCCCGGGGTCGTGGGGACGACCCTATAGTCGTCGGACATGTCGGCGCCAGGGCAACTTTGGCCCGTGGTCGTGGGGACGACCCTATAGTCGTCGGATATGTCGGTGACTGGCCAACCTAGTCCCGGGTTCGTGGGACGACCCTATAGTCGTCGGACATGTCGGCGGCTGGCCAACCTAGTCTCGTGGTCGTGGGGACGACCCCATAGTCGTAGGACACGTCGGCGGCGGGCCAACCTAGTCCCGGGTTCGCGGGGACGACCGTATAGTCGTCGGACATGTCGGCGGCAGGGCAACTTTGGCCCGTGGTCGTGGGGACGACCCTATAGTCGTCGGACAAGTCGGCGGCGGGCCAACCTAGTCCCGGGGTCGTGGAGACGACCCTATAGTTGTCGGACATATCGGCGGCTGGCCAACCTAGTCCCGGGGTCGTGGGGACGACCCTATAGACGTCGGACATGTCGGCGGCTGGCCAACCTAGTCCCGGGGTGGTAGGGACGACCCTATAGTCGTCGGACAAGTCGGCGGCGGGCCAACCTAGTCCCGGGGTCGTGGGGACGACCCTATAGTCGTCGACCAAGTCGGCGGCGGGCCAACCTAGACCCGGGGTCGTGGAGACGACCCTATAGTTGTCGGACATATCGGCGGCTGGCCAACCTAGTCCCGGGGTCGTGGGGACGACCCTATAGACGTCGGACATGTCGGCGGCTGGCCAACCTAGTCCGGGGGTGGTAGGGACGACCCTATAGTCGTCGGACAAGTCGGCGGCGGGCCAACCTAGTCCCGGGGTCGTGGGGACGACCCCATAGTCGTCGGAAAAGTCGGCGGCGGGCCAACCTAGACCCGGGGTCGTGGGGACGACCCTATAGTCGTCGGACATGTCGGCGCCAGGGCAACTTTGGCCCGTGGTCGTGGGGACGACCCTATAGTCGTCGGATATGTCGGTGACTGGCCAACCTAGTCCCGGGTTCGTGGGGACGACCCTATAGTCGTCGGACATGTCGGCGGCTGGCCAACTTTGGACCGGGGCGTGGGGACGACCCTATAGTCGTCGGACATGTCGGCGGCGGGCCAACCTAGTCCCGGGGTCGTGGGGACGACCCTATAGTCGTCGGACATGTCGGCGGCAGGGCAACTTTGGCCCGTGGTCGTGGGGACGACCCTATAGTCGTCGGACATGTCGGCGGCGGGCCAACCTACTCCCGGGGTCGTGGAGAGGACCCCATAGTCGTAGGACACGTCGGCGGCGGGCCAACCTAGTCCCGGGGTCGCGGGGACGACCGTATAGTCGTCGGACATCACGGTGGCCGCCAATCTAGTCCCGGGGTCGTGGGGACGACCCTATAGTCGTCGGACATCACGGTGGCGGGCCAATCTAGTCCCGGGGTCGTGGGGACGACCCTATAGTCGTCGGACATGTCTGCGGCTGGGCAACTTTGGCCAGTGGACGTGGGGACGACCGTATAGTCGTCGGACATGACGGTGGCGGGCCAATCTAGTCCCGGGGTCGTGGGGACGACCCCATAGTCGTCGGACATGTCGGCGGCTGGCCAACTTTGGACCGGGGCGTGGGGACGACCCTATAGTCGTCGGACATGTCGGCGGCGGGCCAACCTAGTCCCGGGGTCGTGGGGACGACCCTATAGTCGTCGGACATGTCGGCGGCAGGGCAACTTTGGCCCGTGGTCGTGGGGACGACCCTATAGTTGTATGACAAGTCGGCGGCGGGCCAACCTAGTCCCGGGGTCGTGGAGACGACCCTATAGTCGTCGGACGTGACGGTGCCGGGGCAATCTAGCCCCGGGGTCGTGGGGACGACCCCATAGTCGTCGGACATGTCGGCGGCTGGCCAACTTTGGACCGGGGCGTGGGGACGACCCTATAGTCGTCGGACATGTCGGCGGCGGGCCAACCTAGTCCCGGGGTCATGGGGACGACCCTATAGTCGTCGGACATGTCGGCGGCAGGGCAACTTTGCCCCGTGGTCGTGGGGACGACCCTATAGTCGTCGGACAAGTCGGCGGCGGGCCAACCTAGTCCCGGGGTCGTGGAGACGACCCTATAGTTGTCGGACATGTCGGCGGCTGGCCAACCTAGTCCCGGGGTCGTGGGGACGACCCTATACTCGTCGGACAAGTCGGCGGCGGGCCAACCTAGTCCCGGGGTCGTGGAGACGACCCTACAGTCGTCGGAAATGCCGGTGACTGGCCGACCTAGTCCCGGGGTCGTGGAGACGACCCTATAGTCGTCGGACGTGACGGTGCCGGGGCTATCTAGCCCCGGGGTCGAGGGGACGACCCTATAGACGTCGGACATGTCGGCGGCTGGCCAACCTAGTCCCGAGGTGGTAGGGACGACCCTATAGTCGTCGGACAAGTCGGCGGCGGGCCAACCTAGTCCCGGGGTCGTGGGGACGACCCTATAGTCGTCGACCATGTCGGCGGCTGGCCAACCTAGTCCGGGGGTGGTAGGGACGACCCTATAGTCGTCGGACAAGTCGGCGGCGGGCCAACCTAGTCCCGGGGTCGTGGGGACGACCCTATAATCGTCGGATAAGTCGGCTGCGGGCCAACCTAGTCCCGGGGTCGTGGGGACGACCCTATAGTCGTCGGACATGACGGTGCCGGGGCAATCTAGCCCCGGGGTCGTGGGGACGACCGTATAGTCGTCGGACATGACGGTGGCGGGCCATCTAGTCCCGGGGTCGTGGGGACGACCCTATAGTCGTCGGACATGTCTGCGGCTGGGCAACTTTGGCCAGTGGTCGTGGGGACGAACCTATAGTCGTCGGAGAAGTCGGCGGCGGGCCAACCTAGTCCCGGGGTCGTGGGGACGACCCTATAATCGTCGGATAAGTCGGCGGCTGGCCAACCTAGTCCCGGGGTCGTGGAGACGACCCTATAGTCGCCGGACAAGTCGGCGGCAAGCCAACCTAGTCCCGGGGTCGTGGGGACGAACCTATAGTCGTCGGACATGTTGGCGGCTGGCCAGCTTTGGCGCGGTGTCGTGGCGACGACCCTATAGTTGTCGAACATGTCGGCGGCGGGCCAACCTAGTCCCGGGGTCGCGGGGACGACCGTATAGTCGTCGGACATGACGGTGGCGGGCCAATCTAGTCCCGGGGTCGTGGGGACGACCCTATAGTCGTCGGACATGTTGGCGGCTGGCCAGCTTTGGCGCGGGGTCGTGGCGACGACCCTATAGTTGTCGAACATGTCGGCGGCTGGCCAACCTAGTCCCGGGGTCGTGGGGACGATCCTATAGTCGTCGGACATGTCGGCGGCTGGCCAACCTAGTCTCGTGGTCGTGGGGACGACCCCATAGTCGTAGGACACGTCGGCGGCGGGCCAACCTACTCCCGGGGTCGCGGGGACGACCGTATAGTCGTCGGACATCACGGTGGCGGCCAATCTAGTCCCGGGGTCGTGGGGACGACCCTATAGTCGTCGGACATGTCGGCGGCGGGCCAACCTAGTCCCGGGGTCGTGGGGACGACCCTATAGTCGTCGGACATGTCGGCGGCAGGGCAACTTTGGCCCGTGGTCGTGGGGACGACCCTATAGTCGTCGGACAAGTCGGCGGCGGGCCAACCTAGTCCCGGGGTCGTGGAGACGACCCTATAGTCGTCGGACGTGACGGTGCCGGGGCAATCTAGCCCCGGGGTCGAGGGGACGACCCTATAGACGTCGGACATGTCGGCGGCTGGCCAACCTAGTCCCGGGGAGGTAGGGACGACCCTATAGTCGTCGGACAAGTCGGCGGCGGGCCAACCTAGTCCCGGGGTCGTGGGGACGACCCTATAGTCGTCGACCAAGTCGGCGGCTGGCCAACCTAGTCCGGGGGTGGTAGGGACGACCCTATAGTCGTCGGACAAGTCGGCGGCGGGCCAACCTAGTCCCGGGGTCGTGGGGACGACCCTATAGTCGTCGGATAAGTCGGCGGCGGGCCAACCTAGTCCCGGGATCGTGGGGACGACCCTATAGTCGTCGGACGTGTCGGCGTCTGGCCAACTTAGTCCCGGGGTCGTGGGGACGACCCTATAGTCGTCGGACAAGTCGGCGGCGGGCCAACCTACTCCCGGGGTCGTGGGGACGACCCCATAGTCGTCGGAAAAGTCGGCGGCGGGCCAACCTAGACCCGGGGTCGTGGGGACGACCCTATAGTCGTCGGACAAGTCGGCGCCAGGGCAACTTTGGCCCGTGGTCGTGGGGACGATCCTATAGTCGTCGGATATGTCGGTGACTGGCCAACCTAGTCCCGGGTTCGTGGGGACGACCCTATAGTCGTCGGACATGTCGGCGGCTGGCCAACTTTGGACCGGGGCGTGGGGACGACCCTATAGTCGTCGGACATGTCGGCGGCGGGCCAACCTAGTCCCGGGGTCGTGGGGACGACCCTATAGTCGTCGGACATGTCGGCGGCAGGGCAACTTTGGCCCGTGGTCGTGGGGACGACCCTATAGTCGTCGGACAAGTCGGCGGCCGGCCAACCTAGTCCCGGGGTCGTGGAGAGGACCCTATAGTTGTCGGACATGTCGGCGGCTGGCCAATCTAGTCCCGGGGTCGTGGGGACGACCCTATAGTCGTCGTACAAGTCGGCGGCGGGCCAACCTACTCCCGGGGTCGCGGGGACGACCGTATAGTCGTCGGACATGACGGTGGCGGGCCAATCTAGTCCCGGGGTCGTGGGGACGACCCTATAGTCGTCGGACATGACGGTGCCGGGGCAATCTAGCCCCGGGGTCGTGGGGACGACCCTATAGTCGTCGGACATGTTGGCGGCTGGCCAACTTTGGCCCGGGGCGTGGGGACGACCCTACAGTCGTCGGACATGTCGGCGGCGGGCCAACCTAGTCCCGGGATCGTGGGGACGACCCTATAGTCGTCGGACATCACGGTGGCGGCCAATCTAGTCCCGGGGTCGTGGGGACGACCCTATACTCGTCGGACATCACGGTGGCGGGCCAATCTAGTCCCGGGGTCGTGGGGACGACCCTATAGTCGTCGGACATGTCTGCGGCTGGGCAACTTTGGCCAGTGGACGTGGGGACGACCGTATAGTCGTCGGACATGACGGTGGCGGGCCAATCTAGTCCCGGGGTCGTGGGGACGACCCCGTAGTCGTCGGACATGTCGGCGGCTGGCCAACCTAGTCCCGGGGTCGTGGAGAGGACCCTATAGGTGTCGGACATGTCGGCGGCTGGCCAATCTAGTTCCGGGGTCGTGGGGACGACCCTATAGTCGTCGTACAAGTCGGCGGCGGGCCAACCTAGTCCCGGGGTCGTGGAGACGACCCTATAGTTGTCGGACATGTCGGCGGCTGGCCAATCTAGTCCCGGGGTCGTGGGGACGACCCTATAGTCGTCGGACATGTCGGCGCCAGGGCAACTTTGGCCCGTGGTCGTGGGGACGACCCTATAGTCGTCGGATATGTCGGTGACTGGCCAACCTAGTCCCGGGTTCGTGGGACGACCCTATAGTCGTCGGACATGTCGGCGGCTGGCCAACCTAGTCTCGTGGTCGTGGGGACGACCCCATAGTCGTAGGACACGTCGGCGGCGGGCCAACCTAGTCCCGGGTTCGCGGGGACGACCGTATAGTCGTCGGACATGTCGGCGGCAGGGCAACTTTGGCCCGTGGTCGTGGGGACGACCCTATAGTCGTCGGACAAGTCGGCGGCGGGCCAACCTAGTCCCGGGGTCGTGGGGACGACCCCATAGTCGTCGGACATGTCGGCGGCTGGCCAACTTTGGACCGGGGCGTGGGGACGACCCTATAGTCGTCGGACATGTCGGCGGCGGGCCAACCTAGTCCCGGGGTCGTGGGGACGACCCTATAGTCGTCGGACATGTCGGCGGCAGGGCAACTTTGGCCCGTGGTCGTGGGGACGACCCTATAGTCGTCGGACAAGTCGGCGGCGGGCCAACCTAGTCCCGGGGTCGTGGAGACGACCCTATAGTCGTCGGACGTGACGGTGCCGGGGCAATCTAGCCCCGGGGTCGTGGGGACGACCCCATAGTCGTCGGACATGTCGGCGGCTGGCCAACTTTGGACCGGGGCGTGGGGACGACCCTATAGTCGTCGGACATGTCGGCGGCGGGCCAACCTAGTCCCGGGGTCATGGGGACGACCCTATAGTCGTCGGACATGTCGGCGGCAGGGCAACTTTGCCCCGTGGTCGTGGGGACGACCCTATAGTCGTCGGACAAGTCGGCGGCGGGCCAACCTAGTCCCGGGGTCGTGGAGACGACCCTATAATTGTCGGACATGTCGGCGGCTGGCCAACCTAGTCCCGGGGTCGTGGGGACGACCCTATACTCGTCGGACAAGTCGGCGGCGGGCCAACCTAGTCCCGGGGTCGTGGAGACGACCCTACAGTCGTCGGAAATGCCGGTGACTGGCCGACCTAGTCCCGGGGTCGTGGAGACGACCCTATAGTCGTCGGACGTGACGGTGCCGGGGCTATCTAGCCCCGGGGTCGAGGGGACGACCCTATAGACGTCGGACATGTCGGCGGCTGGCCAACCTAGTCCCGAGGTGGTAGGGACGACCCTATAGTCGTCGGACAATTCGGCGGCGGGCCAACCTAGTCCCGGGGTCGTGGGGACGACCCTATAGTCGTCGACCATGTCGGCGGCTGGCCAACCTAGTCCGGGGGTGGTAGGGACGACCCTATAGTCGTCGGACAAGTCGGCGGCGGGCCAACCTAGTCCCGGGGTCGTGGGGACGACCCTATAATCGTCGGATAAGTCGGCTGCGGGCCAACCTAGTCCCGGGGTCGTGGGGACGACCCTATAGTCGTCGGACATGACGGTGCCGGGGCAATCTAGCCCCGGGGTCGTGGGGACGACCGTATAGTCGTCGGACATGACGGTGGCGGGCCATCTAGTCCCGGGGTCGTGGGGACGACCCTATAGTCGTCGGACATGTCTGCGGCTGGGCAACTTTGGCCAGTGGTCGTGGGGACGAACCTATAGTCGTCGGAGAAGTCGGCGGCGGGCCAACCTAGTCCCGGGGTCGTGGGGACGACCCTATAATCGTCGGATAAGTCGGCGGCTGGCCAACCTAGTCCCGGGGTCGTGGAGACGACCCTATAGTCGCCGGACAAGTCGGCGGCAAGCCAACCTAGTCCCGGGGTCGTGGGGACGAACCTATAGTCGTCGGACATGTTGGCGGCTGGCCAGCTTTGGCGCGGTGTCGTGGCGACGACCCTATAGTTGTCGAACATGTCGGCGGCGGGCCAACCTAGTCCCGGGGTCGCGGGGACGACCGTATAGTCGTCGGACATGACGGTGGCGGGCCAATCTAGTCCCGGGGTCGTGGGGACGACCCTATAGTCGTCGGACATGTTGGCGGCTGGCCAGCTTTGGCGCGGGGTCGTGGCGACGACCCTATAGTTGTCGAACATGTCGGCGGCTGGCCAACCTAGTCCCGGGGTCGTGGGGACGATCCTATAGTCGTCGGACATGTCGGCGGCTGGCCAACCTAGTCTCGTGGTCGTGGGGACGACCCCATAGTCGTAGGACACGTCGGCGGCGGGCCAACCTACTGCCGGGGTCGCGGGGACGACCGTATAGTCGTCGGACATCACGGTGGCGGCCAATCTAGTCCCGGGGTCGTGGGGACGACCCTATAGTCGTCGGACATGTCGGCGGCGGGCCAACCTAGTCCCGGGGTCGTGGGGACGACCCTATAGTCGTCGGACATGTCGGCGGCAGGGCAACTTTGGCCCGTGGTCGTGGGGACGACCCTATAGTCGTCGGACAAGTCGGCGGCGGGCCAACCTAGTCCCGGGGTCGTGGAGACGACCCTATAGTCGTCGGACGTGACGGTGCCGGGGCAATCTAGCCCCGGGGTCGAGGGGACGACCCTATAGACGTCGGACATGTCGGCGGCTGGCCAACCTAGTCCCGGGGAGGTAGGGACGACCCTATAGTCGTCGGACAAGTCGGCGGCGGGCCAACCTAGTCCCGGGGTCGTGGGGACGACCCTATAGTCGTCGACCAAGTCGGCGGCTGGCCAACCTAGTCCGGGGGTGGTAGGGACGACCCTATAGTCGTCGGACAAGTCGGCGGCGGGCCAACCTAGTCCCGGGGTCGTGGGGACGACCCTATAGTCGTCGGATAAGTCGGCGGCGGGCCAACCTAGTCCCGGGGTCGTGGGGACGACCCTATAGTCGTCGGACGTGTCGGCGTCTGGCCAACTTAGTCCCGGGGTCGTGGGGACGACCCTATAGTCGTCGGACAAGTCGGCGGCGGGCCAACCTACTCCCGGGGTCGTGGGGACGACCCCATAGTCGTCGGAAAAGTCGGCGGCGGGCCAACCTAGACCCGGGGTCGTGGGGACGACCCTATAGTCGTCGGACATGTCGGCGCCAGGGCAACTTTGGCCCGTGGTCGTGGGGACGATCCTATAGTCGTCGGATATGTCGGTGACTGGCCAACCTAGTCCCGGGTTCGTGGGGACGACCCTATAGTCGTCGGACATGTCGGCGGCTGGCCAACTTTGGACCGGGGCGTGGGGACGACCCTATAGTCGTCGGACATGTCGGCGGCGGGCCAACCTAGTCCCGGGGTCGTGGGGACGACCCTATAGTCGTCGGACATGTCGGCGGCAGGGCAACTTTGGCCCGTGGTCGTGGGGACGACCCTATAGTCGTCGGACAAGTCGGCGGCCGGCCAACCTAGTCCCGGGGTCGTGGAGAGGACCCTATAGTTGTCGGACATGTCGGCGGCTGGCCAATCTAGTCCCGGGGTCGTGGGGACGACCCTATAGTCGTCGTACAAGTCGGCGGCGGGCCAACCTACTCCCGGGGTCGCGGGGACGACCGTATAGTCGTCGGACATGACGGTGGCGGGCCAATCTAGTCCCGGGGTCGTGGGGACGACCCTATAGTCGTCGGACATGACGGTGCCGGGGCAATCTAGCCCCGGGGTCGTGGGGACGACCCTATAGTCGTCGGACATGTTGGCGGCTGGCCAACTTTGGCCCGGGGCGTGGGGACGACCCTACAGTCGTCGGACATGTCGGCGGCGGGCCAACCTAGTCCCGGGATCGTGGGGACGACCCTATAGTCGTCGGACATCACGGTGGCGGCCAATCTAGTCCCGGGGTCGTGGGGACGACCCTATAGTCGTCGGACATCACGGTGGCGGGCCAATCTAGTCCCGGGGTCGTGGGGACGACCCTATAGTCGTCGGACATGTCTGCGGCTGGGCAACTTTGGCCAGTGGACGTGGGGACGACCGTATAGTCGTCGGACATGACGGTGGCGGGCCAATCTAGTCCCGGGGTCGTGGGGACGACCCCGTAGTCGTCGGACATGTCGGCGGCTAGCCAACCTAGTCCCGGGGTCGTGGAGAGGACCCTATAGGTGTCGGACATGTCGGCGGCTGGCCAATCTAGTTCCGGGGTCGTGGGGACGACCCTATAGTCGTCGTACAAGTCGGCGGCGGGCCAACCTAGTCCCGGGGTCGTGGAGACGACCCTATAGTTGTCGGACATGTCGGCGGCTGGCCAATCTAGTCCCGGGGTCGTGGGGACGACCCTATAGTCGTCGGACATGTCGGCGCCAGGGCAACTTTGGCCCGTGGTCGTGGGGACGACCCTATAGTCGTCGGATATGTCGGTGACTGGCCAACCTAGTCCCGGGTTCGTGGGACGACCCTATAGTCGTCGGACATGTCGGCGGCTGGCCAACCTAGTCTCGTGGTCGTGGGGACGACCCCATAGTCGTAGGACACGTCGGCGGCGGGCCAACCTAGTCCCGGGTTCGCGGGGACGACCGTATAGTCGTCGGACATGTCGGCGGCAGGGCAACTTTGGCCCGTGGTCGTGGGGACGACCCTATAGTCGTCGGACAAGTCGGCGGCGGGCCAACCTAGTCCCGGGGTCGTGGAGACGACCCTATAGTTGTCGGACATATCGGCGGCTGGCCAACCTAGTCCCGGGGTCGTGGGGACGACCCTATAGACGTCGGACATGTCGGCGGCTGGCCAACCTAGTCCCGGGGTGGTAGGGACGACCCTATAGTCGTCGGACAAGTCGGCGGCGGGCCAACCTAGTCCCGGGGTCGTGGGGACGACCCTATAGTCGTCGACCAAGTCGGCGGCGGGCCAACCTAGACCCGGGGTCGTGGAGACGACCCTATAGTTGTCGGACATATCGGCGGCTGGCCAACCTAGTCCCGGGGTCGTGGGGACGACCCTATAGACGTCGGACATGCCGGCGGCTGGCCAACCTAGTCCGGGGGTGGTAGGGACGACCCTATAGTCGTCGGACAAGTCGGCGGCGGGCCAACCTAGTCCCGGGGTCGTGGGGACGACCCCATAGTCGTCGGAAAAGTCGGCGGCGGGCCAACCTAGACCCGGGGTCGTGGGGACGACCCTATAGTCGTCGGACATGTCGGCGCCAGGGCAACTTTGGCCCGTGGTCGTGGGGACGACCCTATAGTCGTCGGATATGTCGGTGACTGGCCAACCTAGTCCCGGGTTCGTGGGGACGACCCTATAGTCGTCGGACATGTCGGCGGCTGGCCAACTTTGGACCGGGGCGTGGGGACGACCCTATAGTCGTCGGACATGTCGGCGGCGGGCCAACCTAGTCCCGGGGTCGTGGGGACGACCCTATAGTCGTCGGACATGTCGGCGGCAGGGCAACTTTGGCCCGTGGTCGTGGGGACGACCCTATAGTCGTCGGACATGTCGGCGGCGGGCCGACCTACTCCCGGGGTCGTGGAGAGGACCCCATAGTCGTAGGACACGTCGGCGGCGGGCCAACCTAGTCCCGGGGTCGCGGGGACGACCGTATAGTCGTCGGACATCACGGTGCCCGCCAATCTAGTCCCGGGGTCGTGGGGACGACCCTATAGTCGTCGGACATCACGGTGGCGGGCCAATCTAGTCCCGGGGTCGTGGGGACGACCCTATAGTCGTCGGACATGTCTGCGGCTGGGCAACTTTGGCCAGTGGACGTGGGGACGACCGTATAGTCGTCGGACATGACGGTGGCGGGCCAATCTAGTCCCGGGGTCGTGGGGACGACCCCATAGTCGTCGGACATGTCGGCGGCTGGCCAACTTTGGACCGGGGCGTGGGGACGACCCTATAGTCGTCGGACATGTCGGCGGCGGGCCAACCTAGTCCCGGGGTCGTGGGGACGACCCTATAGTCGTCGGACATGTCGGCGGCAGGGCAACTTTGGCCCGTGGTCGTGGGGACGACCCTATAGTCGTCGGACAAGTCGGCGGCGGGCCAACCTAGTCCCGGGGTCGTGGAGACGACCCTATAGTCGTCGGACGTGACGGTGCCGGGGCAATCTAGCCCCGGGGTCGAGGGGACGACCCTATAGACGTCGGACATGTCGGCGGCTGGCCAACCTAGTCCCGGGGTGGTAGGGACGACCCTATAGTCGTCGGACAAGTCGGCGGCGGGCCAACCTAGTCCCGGGGTCGTGGGGACGACCCTATAGTCGTCGACCAAGACGGCGGCTGGCCAACCTAGTCCGGGGGTGGTAGGGACGACCCTATAGTCGTCCGACAAGTCGGCGGCGGGCCAACCTAGTCCCGGGGTCGTGGGGACGACCCTATAGTCGTCGGATAAGTCGGCGGCGGGCCAACCTAGTCCCGGGGTCGTGGGGACGACCCTATAGTCGTCGGACGTGTCGGCGTCTGGCCAACTTAGTCCCGGGGTCGTGGGGACGACCCTATAGTCGTCGGACAAGTCGGCGGCGGGCCAACCTACTCCCGGGGTCGTGGGGACGACCCCATAGTCGTCGGAAAAGTCGGCGGCGGGCCAACCTAGACCCGGGGTCGTGGGGACGACCCTATAGTCGTCGGACATGTCGGCGCCAGGGCAACTTTGGCCCGTGGTCGTGGGGACGACCGTATAGTCGTCGGACATGACGGTGGCGGGCCAATCTAGTCCCGGGGTCGTGGGGACGACCCTATAGTCGTCGGACATGTCGGCGGCTGGCCAACTTTGGACCGGGGCGTGGGGACGACCCTATAGTCGTCGGACATGTCGGCGGCGGGCCAACCTAGTCCCGGGGTCGTGGGGACGACCCTATAGTCGTCGGACATGTCGGCGGCAGGGCAACTTTGGCCCGTGGTCGTGGGGACGACCCTATAGTCGTCGGACAAGTCGGCGGCGGGCCAACCTAGTCCCGGGGTCGTGGAGAGGACCCTATAGTTGTCGGACATGTCGGCGGCTGGCCAATCTAGTCCCGGGGTCGTGGGGACGACCCTATAGTCGTCGTACAAGTCGGCGGCGGGCCAACCTACTCCCGGGGTCGCGGGGACGACCGTATAGTCGTCGGACATGACGGTGGCGGGCCAATATAGTCCCGGGGTCGTGGGGACGACCCTATAGTCGTCGGACATGACGGTGCCGGGGCAATCTAGCCCCGGGGTCGTGGGGACAACCCTATAGTCGTCGGACATGTCGGCGGCTGGCCAACTTTGGCCCGGGGCGTGGGGACGACCCTATAGTCGTCGGACATGTCGGCGGCGGGCCAACCTAGTCCCGGGATCGTGGTTACGACCCTATAGTCGTCGGACATCACGGTGGCGGCCAATCTAGTCCCGGGGTCGTGGGGACGACCCTATAGTCGTCGGACATGTCTGCGTCTGGGCAACTTTGGCCAGTGGTCGTGGCGACGACCCTATAGTTGTCGAACATGTCGGCGGCTGGCCAACCTAGTCCCGGGGTCGTGGGGACGACCCTATAGTCGTCGGACAAGTCGGCGGCTGGCCAGCTTTGGCGCGGGGTCGTGGCGACGACCCTATAGTTGTCGAACATGTCGGCGGCTGGCCAACCTAGTCCCGGGGTCGTGGGGACGACCCTATAGTCGTCGGACATCACGGTGGCGGACAATCTAGTCCCGGGGTCGTGGGGACGACCCTATAGTCGTCGGACATCACGGTGGCGGGCCAATCTAGTCCCGGGGTCGTGGGGACGACCCTATAGTCGTCGGACATGTCTGCGGCTGGGCAACTTTGGCCAGTGGACGTGGGGACGACCGTATAGTCGTCGGACATGACGGTGGCGGGCCAATCTAGTCCCGAGGTCGTGGGGACGACCCCCTAGTCGTCGGACATGTCGGCGGCTGGCCAACTTTGGACCGGGGCGTGGGGACGACCCTATAGTCGTCGGACATGTCGGCGGCGGGCCAACCTAGTCTCGGGGTCGTGGGGACGACCCTATAGTCGTCGGACATGTCGGCGGCAGGGCAACTTTGGCCCGTGGTCGTGGGGACGACCCTATAGTCGTCGGACATGTCGGCGGCTGGCCAACCTAGTCCGGGGGTGGTAGGGACGACCCTATAGTCGTCGGACAAGTCGGCGGCGGGCCAACCTAGTCCCGGGGTCGTGGGGACGACCCTATAGTCGTCGGATAAGTCGGCGGCGGGCCAACCTAGACCCGGGGTCGTGGGGACGACCCTATAGTCGTCGGACATGTCGGCGCCAGGGCAACTTTGGCCCGTGGTAGTGGGGACGACCCTATAGTCGTCGGATATGTCGGTGACTGGCCAACCTAGTCCCGGGTTCGTGGGGACGACCCTATAGTCGTCGGATAAGTCGGCGGCGGGCCAACCTAGTCCCGGGGTCGTGGGGACGACCCTATAGTCGTCGGACGTGTCGGCGTCTGGCCAACTTAGTCCCGGGGTCGTGGGGACGACCCTATAGTCGTCGGACAAGTCGGCGGCGGGCCAACCTACTCCCGGGGTCGTGGGGACGACCCCATAGTCGTCGGAAAAGTCGGCGGCGAGCCAACCTAGACCCGGGGTCGTGGGGACGACCCTATAGTCGTCGGACATGTCGGCGCCAGGGCAACGTAGTCCCGTGGTCGTGGGGACGACCCTATAGTCGTCGGACATGTCGGTGACTGGCCAACCTATTCCCGGGGTGGTAGGGACGACCCTATAGTCGTCGGACAAGTCGGCGGCGGGCCAACCTAGTCCCGGGGTCGTGGGGGCGACCCTATAGACGGCGGACATGTCGGCGGCAGGCCAACATAGTCCCGGGGTCGTGGGGACGACCCTATAGTCGTCGGACAAGTCGGTGGCGGGCCAATCTAGTCCCGGGGCCGTGGGGACGACCGTATGGTCGTCGGACATGTCGGCGGCTGGCCAACCTAGTCCCGGGGTCGTGGGGACGACCCTATAGTCGTCGGACATGTCGGCGGCAGGCCAACATAGTCCCGGGGTCGTGGGGACGACCCTATAGTCGTCGGACATGTCGGCAGCTGGCCAACCTAGTCCCGGGGTGGTAGGGACGACCCTATAGTCGTCGGACATGTCGGCGGCTGGCCAACTTTGGCCCGTGGTCGTGGGGACGACCCTATTGTCGTCGGACATGACGGTGGCGGGCCAATCTAGTCCCGGGGTCGTGGGGACGACCCTATAGACGGCGGACATGTCGGCGGCAGGCCAACATAGTCCCGGGGTCGTGGGGACGACCCTATAGTCGTCGGACAAGTCGGTGGCGGGCCAATCTAGTCCCGGGGCCGTGGGGACGACCGTGTAGTCGTCGGACATGTCGGCGGCTGGCCAACTTTGGCCCGTGGTCGTGGGGACGACCCTATTGTCGTCGGACATGACGGTGGCGGGCCAATCTAGTCCCGGGGTCGTGGGGACGACCCTATAGTCGTCGGAGAAGTCGGCGGCGGGCCAAACTAGTCCCGGGGTCGTGGAGACGACCCTATAGTCGTCGGATATGTTGGTGGCGGGCCAATCTAGTCCCGGGGTCGTGGGGACGACCCTATAGTCGCCGGACAAGTCGGTGGCGGGCCAACGTAGTCCCGGGGTCGTGGGGACGACCCTATAGTCGTCGGACATGTCTGCGGCGCGCCAACCTAGTCCCGTGGTCGTGGGGACGATCCTATGATCGTCGGACAAGTCGGCGGCTGGCCAACTTTGTCCCGTAGTGGTGGGGACGATCCTATAGTCGTCGGACATGACGGTGGCGGGCCAATCTAGTCCCAGGGTCGTGGGGACGGCCCTATAGTCGTCGGACATGTCGGCGGCGGGCCAACGTAGGCCCGGGATCGAGGGGACGACCCTATAGTCGTCGGACATGTCGGCGGCGGGCCAACGTAGGCCCAGGGTCGTAGGGACGAACCTATAGTCGTCGGACATGACGGTGGCGGGCCAATCTAGTCCCGGGCTCGTGGGGACGACCCTATAGTCGTCGGACATGTCGGCGGCAGGGCAACTTTGGCCCGTGGTCGTGGGGACGACCCTATAGTCGTCGGACATGTCGGCGGCAGGGCAACTTTGGGCCGGGGTCGTGGGGACGACCCTATAGTCGTCGGACATGTCGGCGGCTGGGCAACTTTGGCCAGTGGTCGTGGGAACGACCCTATAGTCGTCGGACAAGTCGGCGGCGGGCCAACCTAGTCCCGGGGTCGTGGAGACGACCCTATAGTCGTCGGACATGACGGTGGCGGGCCAATCTAGTCCCGGGGTCGTGGGGACGACCCTATAGTCGTCGGACAAGTCGGCGGTGGGCCAACCTTGACCCGGGGCCGTGGGGACGACCCTATAGTCGTCGGACATGTCGGCGGCAGGGCAACTTTGGCCCGTGGTCTTGGGGACGACCCTATAGTCGTCGGACATGTCGGTGACTGGCCAACCTAGTCCCGGGTTCGTGGGGACGACCCTATAGTCGTCGGACAAGTCGGCGGCGGGCCAACATAGTCCCGGGGTCGTGGGGACGACCCTATAGTCGTCGGACAAGTCGGCGGCTGGCCAGCTTTGGCGCGGGGTCGTGGCGACGACCCTATAGTTGTCGAACATGTCGGCGGCTGGCCAACCTAGTCCCGGGGTCGTGGGGACGACCCTATAGTCGTCGGACATCACGGTGGCGGACAATCTAGTCCCGGGGTCGTGGGGACGACCCTATAGTCGTCGGACATCACGGTGGCGGGCCAATCTAGTCCCGGGGTCGTGGGGACGACCCTATAGTCGTCGGACATGTCTGCGGCTGGGCAACTTTGGCCAGTGGACGTGGGGACGACCGTATAGTCGTCGGACATGACGGTGGCGGGCCAATCTAGTCCCGAGGTCGTGGGGACGACCCCCTAGTCGTCGGACATGTCGGCGGCTGGCCAACTTTGGACCGGGGCGTGGGGACGACCCTATAGTCGTCGGACATGTCGGCGGCGGGCCAACCTAGTCTCGGGGTCGTGGGGACGACCCTATAGTCGTCGGACATGTCGGCGGCAGGGCAACTTTGGCCCGTGGTCGTGGGGACGACCCTATAGTCGTCGGACATGTCGGCGGCTGGCCAACCTAGTCCGGGGGTGGTAGGGACGACCCTATAGTCGTCGGACAAGTCGGCGGCGGGCCAACCTAGTCCCGGGGTCGTGGGGACGACCCTATAGTCGTCGGATAAGTCGGCGGCGGGCCAACCTAGACCCGGGGTCGTGGGGACGACCCTATAGTCGTCGGACATGTCGGCGCCAGGGCAACTTTGGCCCGTGGTAGTGGGGACGACCCTATAGTCGTCGGATATGTCGGTGACTGGCCAACCTAGTCCCGGGTTCGTGGGGACGACCCTATAGTCGTCGGATAAGTCGGCGGCGGGCCAACCTAGTCCCGGGGTCGTGGGGACGACCCTATAGTCGTCGGACGTGTCGGCGTCTGGCCAACTTAGTCCCGGGGTCGTGGGGACGACCCTATAGTCGTCGGACAAGTCGGCCGCGGGCCAACCTACTCCCGGGGTCGTGGGGACGACCCCATAGTCGTCGGAAAAGTCGGCGGCGAGCCAACCTAGACCCGGGGTCGTGGGGACGACCCTATAGTCGTCGGACATGTCGGCGCCAGGGCAACGTAGTCCCGTGGTCGTGGGGACGACCCTATAGTCGTCGGACGTGTCGGCGTCTGGCCAACTTAGTCCCGGGGTCGTGGGGACGACCCTATAGTCGTCGGACAAGTCGGCCGCGGGCCAACCTACTCCCGGGGTCGTGGGGACGACCCCATAGTCGTCGGAAAAGTCGGCGGCGAGCCAATCTAGTCCCGAGGTCGTGGGGACGACCCCCTAGTCGTCGGACATGTCGGCGGCTGGCCAACTTTGGACCGGGGCGTGGGGACGACCCTATAGTCGTCGGACATGTCGGCGGCGGGCCAACCTAGTCTCGGGGTCGTGGGGACGACCCTATAGTCGTCGGACATGTCGGCGGCAGGGCAACTTTGGCCCGTGGTCGTGGGGACGACCCTATAGTCGTCGGACATGTCGGCGGCTGGCCAACCTAGTCCGGGGGTGGTAGGGACGACCCTATAGTCGTCGGACAAGTCGGCGGCGGGCCAACCTAGTCCCGGGGTCGTGGGGACGACCCTATAGTCGTCGGATAAGTCGGCGGCGGGCCAACCTAGACCCGGGGTCGTGGGGACGACCCTATAGTCGTCGGACATGTCGGCGCCAGGGCAACTTTGGCCCGTGGTAGTGGGGACGACCCTATAGTCGTCGGATATGTCGGTGACTGGCCAACATATTCCCGGGGTGGTAGGGACGACCCTATAGTCGTCGGACAAGTCGGCGGCGGGCCAACCTAGTCCCGGGGTCGTGGGGGCGACCCTATAGACGGCGGACATGTCGGCGGCAGGCCAACATAGTCCCGGGGTCGTGGGGACGACCCTATAGTCGTCGGACAAGTCGGTGGCGGGCCAATCTAGTCCCGGGGCCGTGGGGACGACCGTATGGTCGTCGGACATGTCGGCGGCTGGCCAACCTAGTCCCGGGGTCGTGGGGACGACCCTATAGTCGTCGGACATGTCGGCGGCAGGCCAACATAGTCCCGGGGTCGTGGGGACGACCCTATAGTCGTCGGACATGTCGGCAGCTGGCCAACCTAGTCCCGGGGTGGTAGGGACGACCCTATAGTCGTCGGACATGTCGGCGGCTGGCCAACTTTGGCCCGTGGTCGTGGGGACGACCCTATTGTCGTCGGACATGACGGTGGCGGGCCAATCTAGTCCCGGGGTCGTGGGGACGACCCTATAGACGGCGGACATGTCGGCGGCAGGCCAACATAGTCCCGGGGTCGTGGGGACGACCCTATAGTCGTCGGACAAGTCGGTGGCGGGCCAATCTAGTCCCGGGGCCGTGGGGACGACCGTGTAGTCGTCGGACATGTCGGCGGCTGGCCAACTTTGGCCCGGGGTGGTAGGGACGACCCTATAGTCGTCGGACATGTCGGCGGCTGGCCAACTTTGGCCCGTGGTCGTGGGGACGACCCTATTGTCGTCGGACATGACGGTGGCGGGCCAATCTAGTCCCGGGGTCGTGGGGACGACCCTATAGACGGCGGACATGTCGGCGGCAGGCCAACATAGTCCCGGGGTCGTGGGGACGACCCTATAGTCGTCGGACAAGTCGGTGGCGGGCCAATCTAGTCCCGGGGCCGTGGGGACGACCGTGTAGTCGTCGGACATGTCGGCGGCTGGCCAACTTTGGCCCGTGGTCGTGGGGACGACCCTATTGTCGTCGGACATGACGGTGGCGGGCCAATCTAGTCCCGGGGTCGTGGGGACGACCCTATAGTCGTCGGAGAAGTCGGCGGCGGGCCAAACTAGTCCCGGGGTCGTGGAGACGACCCTATAGTCGTCGGATATGTTGGTGGCGGGCCAATCTAGTCCCGGGGTCGTGGGGACGACCCTATAGTCGCCGGACAAGTCGGTGGCGGGCCAACGTAGTCCCGGGGTCGTGGGGACGACCCTATAGTCGTCGGACATGTCTGCGGCGCGCCAACCTAGTCCCGTGGTCGTGGGGACGATCCTATGATCGTCGGACAAGTCGGCGGCTGGCCAACTTTGTCCCGTAGTGGTGGGGACGATCCTATAGTCGTCGGACATGACGGTGGCGGGCCAATCTAGTCCCAGGGTCGTGGGGACGGCCCTATAGTCGTCGGACATGTCGGCGGCGGGCCAACGTAGGCCCGGGATCGAGGGGACGACCCTATAGTCGTCGGACATGTCGGCGGCGGGCCAACGTAGGCCCAGGGTCGTAGGGACGAACCTATAGTCGTCGGACATGACGGTGGCGGGCCAATCTAGTCCCGGGCTCGTGGGGACGACCCTATAGTCGTCGGACATGTCGGCGGCAGGGCAACTTTGGCCCGTGGTCGTGGGGACGACCCTATAGTCGTCGGACAAGTCGGCGGCGGGCCAACCTAGTCCCGGGGTCGTGGAGACGACCCTATAGTCGTCGGACATGACGGTGGCGGGCCAATCTAGTCCCGGGGTCGTGGGGACGACCCTATAGTCGTCGGACAAGTCGGCGGTGGGCCAACCTTGACCCGGGGCCGTGGGGACGACCCTATAGTCGTCGGACATGTCGGCGGCAGGGCAACTTTGGCCCGTGGTCTTGGGGACGACCCTATAGTCGTCGGACATGTCGGTGACTGGCCAACCTAGTCCCGGGTTCGTGGGGACGACCCTATAGTCGTCGGACAAGTCGGCGGCGGGCCGACCTAGTCCCGGGGTCGTGGGGACGACCCTATAGACGTCGGACATGTCGGCGGCTGGCCAACCTAGTCCCGGGGTGGTAGGGACGACCCTATAGTCGTCGGACAAGTCGGCGGCGGGCCAACCTAGTCCCGTGGACGTGGGGACGACCGTATAGTCGTCGGACATGTCGGCGGCTGGCCAACCTAGTCCCGGGGTCGTGGGGACGACCCTATAGTCGTCGGACAAGTCGGCGGCGGGCCAACCTAGACCCGGGGTCGTGGGGACGACCCTATAGTCGTCGGACAAGTCGGCGGCGGGCCAACCTAGAACCGGGGTCGTGGGGACGACCCTATAGTCGTCGGGCATGTCGACGGCGGGCCAACCTAGACCCGGGGTCGTGGGGACGACCCTATAGTCGTCGGACAAGTCAGCGGCGGGCCAACCTAGTCCCGGGGTCGTGGGGACGACCCTATAGTCGTCGGACATGTCGGCGGCTGGCCAACCTAGTCTCGTGGTCGTGGGGACGACCGTATAGTCGTCGGACATGTCGGCGGCTGGCCAACCTAGTCTCGTGGTCGTGGGGACGACCGTATAGTCGTCGGACATGTCGGCGGCTGGCCAACCTAGTCCCGGGGTCGTGGGGACGACCCTATAGTCGTCGGACATGTCGACGGCGGGCCAACCTAGACCCGGGGTCGTGGGGACGACCCTATAGTCGTCGGACAAGTCGGCGGCGGGCCAACCTAGAACCGGGGTCGTGGGGACGACCCTATAGTCGTCGGACATGTCGGCGGCAGGGCAACTTTGGCCTGTGGTCGTGGGGACGAACCTATAGTCGTCGGACATGTCGGCGGCTGGCCAACCTAGACCCGGGGTGGTGGGGACGACCCTATAATCGTCGGCCATGTCGGCGGCTGGCCAACCTAGTCTCGTGGTCGTGGGGACGACCCCATAGTCGTAGAACACGTCCTCGGCGGGCCAACCTAGTCCCGGGGTCGTGGGGACGACCGTATAGTCGTCGGACATGACGGTGGCGGGCCAATCTAGTCCCGGGGTCGTGGGGACGACCCTATAGTCGTCGGACATGTCGGCGGCTGACCAACTTTGGCCCGTGGTCGTGGGGACGACCCTATAGTCGTCGGACAAGTCGGCGGCGGGCCAACCTAGTCCCGGGGTGGGAGGGACGACCCTATTGTCGTCGGACAAGTCGGCGGCGGGCCAACCTAGTCCCGGGGTCGTGGGGACGACCCTATAGTCGTCCGACATGATGGTGGCGGGCCAATCTAGTCCCGGGGTCGTGGGGACGACCCTATAGTCGTCGGATATGTCGGCGGCGGGCCAAACTATTCCCGGGGTCGTGGGGACGACCCTATAGTCGTCGGACATGATGGTGGCGGGCCAATCTAGTCCCGGGGTCGTGGGGACGACCCTATAGTCGTCGGACATGTCGGCGGCTGACCAACTTTGGCCCGTGGTCGTGGGGACGACCCTATAGTCGTCGCACAAGTCGGCGGCGGGCCAACCTAGTCCCGGGGTCGTGGAGACGACCCTATAGTCGTCGGATATGTCGGCGGCGGGCCAAACTATTCCCGGGGTCGTGGGGACGACCCTATAGTCGTCGGACATGATGGTGGCGGGCCAAGCTAGTCCCGGGGTCGTGGGTACGACCCTATAGTCGTCGGACATGTCGGCGGCTGGCGAACCTAGTCCCGGGGTGGTAGGGACGACCCTATAGTCGGCGGACATGTCGGCGGCTGGCCAACCTAGTTCCGGGGTCGTGGGGACGACCCTATAGTCGTCGGACAAGTCGGCGGCGGGCCAACCTAGTCCTGGGGTCGTGGAGACGACCCTATAGTCGTCGGACATGTCGGCGGCTCGGCCAATCTAGTCCCGGGGTCGTGGGGACGACCCTATAGTCGTCGGGCATGTCGGCGGCTGACCAACTTTGGCCCGTGGTCGTGGGGACGACCCCATAGTCGTCGGACATGTCGGCGGCTGGCCAACTTAATCCCGGGGTCGTGGGGACGACCCTATAGTCGTCGGACATGTCGGCGGCTGGCCAATCTAGCCCCGGGGTTGTGGGGACGACCCTATAGTCGTCGGACATGTCGGCGGCTGGCGAACCTAGTCCCGGGGTGGTAGGGACGACCCTATAGTCGGCGGACATGTCGGCGGCTGGCCAACCTAGTCCCGGGGTCGTGGGGACGACCCTATAGTCGTCGGACAAGTCGGCGGCGGGCCAACCTTGTCCCGGGGTCGTGGGGACGACCCTATAGTCGTCGGACATGACGGTGGCGGGCCAATCTAGTCCGGGGTCGTGGGGACGACCCTATAGTCGTCGGACATGTCGGCGGCTGGGCAACTTTGGCCCGTGGTCATGGGGACGACCCTATAGTCGTCGGACAAGTCGGCGGCGGGCCAACCTAGTCCCGGGGTCGTGGGGACGACCCTATAGTCGTCGGACATGACGGTGGCGGGCCAATCTAGTCCGGGGTCGTGGGGACGACCCTATAGTCGTCGGACATGTCGGCGGCTGACTAATCTAGTCCCGGTGTCGTGGGGACGACCCTATAGTCGTCGGACATGTCGGCGGCTGGGCAACTTTGGCCCGTGGTCATGGGGACGACCCTATAGTCGTCGGACAAGTCGGCGGCGGGCCAACCTAGTCCCGGGGTCGTGGAGACGACCCTATAGTCGTCGGACATGACGGTGGCGGGTCAACCTAGTCCGGGGTTCGTGGGGACGCCCCTATAGTCGTCGGACAAGTCGGCGGCGGGCCAACCTAGTCCCGGGGTCGTGGAGACGACCCTATAGTCGTCGGACATGACGGTGGCGGGTCAACCTAGTCCGGGGTTCGTGGGGACGCCCCTATAGTCGTCGGACAAGTCGGCGGCGGGCCAACCTAGTCCCGGGGTCGTGGAGACGACCCTATAGTCGTCGGACATGTCGGCGGCTCGGCCAATCTAGTCCCGGGGTCGTGGGGACGACCCTATAGTCGTCGGGCATGTCGGCGGCTGACCAACTTTGGCCCGTGGTCGTGGGGACGACCCCATAGTCGTCGGACATGTCGGCGGCTGGCCAACTTAATCCCGGGGCCGTGGGGACGACCCTATAGTCGTCGGACATGTCGGCGGCTGGCCAATCTAGCCCCGGGGTTGTGGGGACGACCCTATAGTAGTCGAACATGTCGGCGGCTGGCGAACCTAGTCCCGGGGTGGTAGGGACGACCCTATAGTCGGCGGACATGTCGGCGGCTGGCCAACCTAGTCCCGGGGTCGTGGGGACGACCCTATAATCGTCGGACAAGTCGGCGGCGGGCCAACCTTGTCCCGGGGTCGTGGGGACGACCCTATAGTCGTCGGACATGACGGTGGCGGGTCAACCTAGTCCGGGGTTCGTGGGGACGCCCCTATAGTCGTCGGACATGTCGGCGGCTCGGCCAATCTAGTCCCGGGGTCGTGGGGACGACCCTATAGTCGTCGGACATGTCGGTGGCTGGGCAACTTTGGCCCGTGGTCATGGGGACGACCCTATAGTCGTCGGACAAGTCGGCGGCGGGCCAACCTAGTCCCGGGGTCGTGGGGACGACCCTATAGTCGTCGGACATGACGGTGGCGGGCCAATATAGTCCGGGGTCGTGGGGACGACCCTATAGTCGTCGGACATGTCGGCGGCTGACTAATCTAGTCCCGGTGTCGTGGGGACGACCCTATAGTCGTCGGACATGTCGGCGGCTGGGCAACTTTGGCCCGTGGTCATGGGGACGACCCTATAGTCGTCGGACAAGTCGGCGGCGGGCCAACCTAGTCCCGGGGTCGTGGAGACGACCCTATAGTCGTCGGACATGACGGTGGCGGGTCAACCTAGTCCGGGGTTCGTGGGGACGGCCCTATAGTCGTCGGACATGTCGGCGGCAGGGCAACTTTGGCCGTGGTCGTGGGGACGACCCTATAGTCGTCGGACATGTCGGTGACTGGCCAACCTAGTCCCGGGGTCGTGGAGACGACCCTATAGTCGTCGGACATGTCGGTGACTGGCCAACCTAGTCCCGGGGTGGTAGGGACGACCCTATAATCGTCGGACAAGTCGGCGGCGGGCCATGCTAGTTCCGGGGTCGTGGGGACGACCCTATACTCGTCGGACATGACGGTGGCTGGCCAACTTTGGCCCGTGGTCGTGGGGACGACCCTATAGTCGTGGGACATGACGGTGGCGTGGCAATCTAGTCCTGGGGTCGTGGGGACGACCCTGTAGTCGTCGGACATGTCGGCGGCGGGCCAACCTAGTCCCGGGGTAGTGGGGACGACCCTATAGTCGTCGGACAAGTCGGCGGCGGGCCTACCTAGTCCCGTGGTCCTGGGGACGACCCTATAGTCGTCGGACAAGTCGGCGCCTGACCAACTTTGGCCCGTGGTCGTGTGGACGACCCTATAGTCGGCGGACATGACGGTGGCGGGGCAATCTAGCCCCGGCGTCGTGGGGACGACCCTATAGTCGTCGGACATGTCGGCGGCAGGCCATCCTAGTTCCGGGGTGGGAGGGACGACCCTATAGTCGTCGGACAAGTCGGCGGTGGGCCAACCTAGTCCCGGGGTCGTGGGGACGACCCTATAGTCGTCGGACAAGTCGGCGGCGGGCCAACCTAGACCGGGGGTCGTGGGAACGACCCTATAGTCGTCGGACATGTCGGCGGCTGGCCAATCTAGTCCCGGGGTCGTGGGGACGACCTTATAGTCGTCGGACATGACGGTGGCGGGTCAATCTAGTCCGGGGGTCGTGGGGACGACCCTATAGTCGTCGGACAAGTCGGCGGCGGGCCATCCTAGTCCCGGGGTCGTGGGGACGACCCTATAGTCGTCGGACATGTCGGCGGCTGGCCAACCTAGTCCCGGGGTCGTGGGGACGACCCTATAGTCGTCGGACATGTCGGCGGCTGGCCAACCTAGTTCCGGGGTGGGAGGGACGACCCTATAGTCGTCGGGCATGACGGTGGCGGGCCAATCTAGTCCCGGGCTCGTGGGGACGACCCTATAGTCGGCGGACATGTCGGCGGCTGGGCAACTTTGGCCCGTGGTCGTGGGGACGACCCTATAGTCGTCGGACAAGTCGGCGGCGGGCCAACCTAGTCCCGGGTTCGTGGAGACGACCCTATAGTCGTCGGACATGACGGTGGCGGGTCAATCTAGTCCGGGGGTCTTGGGGACGACCCTATAGTCGTCGGACATGTCGGCGGCTGACCAACTTTGGCCCGTGGTCGTGGGGACGACCCTATAGTCGGCGGACATGACGGTGGCGGGCCAATCTATCCCCGGGGACGTGGGGACGACCCTATAGTCGTTGGACATGTCGGCGGCTGGCCAACTTTGGCCCGGGGCGTGGGGACGACCCTATAGTCGTCGGACATGTCGGCGGCGGGCCAACCTAGTCCCGGGATCGTAGGGACGACCCTATAGTCGTCGGACATGTCGGCGGCAGGGCAACTTTGGCCCGTGGTCGTGGGGTCGACCCTATAGTCGTCGGACAAGTCGGCGGCGGGCCAACCTAGTCCCGGGGTCGTGGAGACGACCCTATAGTCGTCGGACATCACGGTGGCGGGCCAATCTAGTACCGGGGTCGTGGGGACGACCCTATAGTCGTCGGACATGTCTGCGGCTGGGCAACTTTGGCCAGTGGTCGTGGGGACGACCCTATAGTCGTCGGACAAGTCGGCGGTGGGCCAACCTAGTCCCGGGGTCGTGGGGACGACCCTATAGTCTTCGGACATGTCGGCGGCGGGCCAACCTAGTTCCTGGGTGGGAGGGACGACCCTATAGTCGTCGGACAAGTCGGCGGTGGGCCAACCTACTCCCGGGGTCGTGGGGACGACCCTATAGTGGTCGGACATGTCGGCGCCTGGCCAACCTAGTCCCGGGGTCGTGGGGACGACCCTATAGTCTTCGGACATGTCGGCGGCGGGCCAACCTAGTTCCTGGGTGGGAGGGACGACCCTATAGTCGTCGGACAAGTCGGCGGTGGGCCAACCTACTCCCGGGGTCGTGGGGACGACCCTATAGTCGTCGGACATGTCGGCGGCTGGCCAACCTAGTCCCGGGGTCGTGGGGACGACCCTATAGTCGTCGGACACGTCGGCGGCGGGCCAACCTAGTCCCGGGGTCGTGGAGACGACCCTATAGTTGTCGGACATGCCGGTGACTGGCCAACCTAGTCCCGGGGTCGTGGAGGCGTCCCTATAGTCGTCGGACGTGACGGTGCCGGGGCAATCTAGCCCCGGGGTCGTGGGGACGACCCTATAGTCTTCGGACATGTCGGCGGCGGGCCAACCTAGTCCGGGGGTCGTGGGAACGACCCTATAGTCGTCGGACATGTCGGCGGCTGGCCAATCTAGTCCCGGGGTCGTGGGGGCGACCCAATAGTCGTCGGACATGTCGGCGCCTGACCCACTTTGGCCCGTGGTCGTGTGGACGACCTTATAGTCGGCGGACATGACGGTGGCGGGGCAATCTAGCCCCGGCGTCGTGGGGACGACCCTATAGTCGTCGGACATGTCGGCGGCTGGCCATCCTAGTTCCTGGGTGGGAGGGACGACCCTATAGTCGTCGGACAAGTCGGCGGTGGGCCAACCTACTCCCGGGGTCGTGGGGACGACCCTATAGTCGTCGGACATGTCGGCGGCTGGCCAACCTAGTCCCGGGGTCGTGGGGACGACCCTATAGTCGTCGGACACGTCGGCGGCGGGCCAACCTAGTCCCGGGGTCGTGGAGACGACCCTATAGTCGTCGGACATGCCGGTGACTGGCCAACCTTGTCCCGGGGTCGTCGAGGCGACCCTATAGTCGTCGGACGTGACGGTGCCGGGGCAATCTAGCCCCGGGGTCGTGGGGACGACCCTATAGACGTCGGACATGTCGGCGGAGGGCCAACCTAGTCCCGGGGTCGTGGGGACGACCCTATAGTCGTCGGACATGTCTGCGGCTGGGCAACTTTGGCCGTGGTCGTGGGGACGACCCTATAGTCGTCGAACATGTCGGTGACTGGCCAACCTAGTCCCGGGGTCGTGGAGACGACCCTATAGTCGTCGGACATGTCGGTGACTGGCCAACGTAGTCCCGGGGTCGTGGGGACGACCCTATAGTTGTCGGACATGCCGGTGACTGGCCAACCTAGTCCCGGGGTCGTGGAGGCGACCCTATAGTCGTCGGACGTGACGGTGCCTGGGCAATCTAGCCCCGGGGTCGTGGGGACGACCCTATAATCGTCGGACATGTCGGCGGCAGGGCAACTTTGGCCCGTGGTCGTGGGGACGACCCTATAGTCGTCGGACAAGTCGGCGGCGGGACAACCTAGTCCCGGGGTCGTGGAGACGACCCTATAGTCGTCGGACATCACGGTGGCGGGCCAATCTAGTCCCGGGGTTGTGGGGATGACCCTGTAGTCGCCGGACATGTCTGCGGCTGGGCAACTTTGGCCAGTGGTCGTGGGGACGACCCTATAGTCGTCGGACAAGTCGGCGGCGGGCCAACCTAGTCCCGGGGTCGTGGGGACGACCCTATAGACGTCGGACATGTCGGCGGCGGGCCAACCTAGTCCCGGGGTCGTGGGGACGACCCTATAGTCGTCGGACATGTCGGCGGCTGGCCAACTTTGGACCGGGGCGTGGGGACGACCCTATAGTCGTCGGACATGTCGGCGGCTGGGCAACTTTGGCCAGTGGTCGTGGGGACGACCCTATAGTCGTCGGACATGTCGGCGGCAGGCCAACGTATGCCCAGGGACGTAGGGACGAACCTATAGTCGTCGGACATGACCGTGGCGGGCCAATCTAGTCCCGGGGTCGTGGGGACGACCCTATAGTCGTCGGACATGACGGTGCCGGGCCAATCTAGCCCCGGGGTCGTGGGGACGACCCTATAGTCGTTGGACATGTCGGCGGCTGGCCAACTTTGTCCCGGGGCGTGGGGACGACCCTATAGTCGTCGGACATGTCGGCGGCGGGCCAACCTAGTCCCGGGATCGTGGGGACGACCCTATAGTCTTCGGACATGTCGGCGGCAGGGCAACTTTGGCCCGTGGTCGTGGGGACGACCCTATAGTCGTCGGACAAGTCGGCGGCGGGCCAACCTAGTCCCGTGGTCGTGGGGACGACCGTATAGTCGTCGGACATTTCGGCGGCAGGCCAACCTAGTCCCGGGGTCGTGGGGACGACCCTATAGTCGTCGGACAAGTCGGCGGCGGACCAACCTACTCCCGGGGTCGTGGGGACGACCCTATAGTCGTCGGACACATCGGCGGCAGGCCAACGTATGCTCAGGGTCGTTGGGACGAACCTATAGTCGTCGGACATGACGGTGGCGGGGCAATCTAGCCCCGGGGTCGTGGGGACGACCCTATAGTCGTCGGACATGACGGTGCCGGGCCAATCTAGTCCCGGGGTCGTGAGGACGATCCCATAGTCGTCGGACATGACGGTGGCGGGCCAATCCAGTCCCGGGGTCGTGGGGACGACCCTATAGTCGTCGGACATGACGGTGCCGGGGCAATCTAGCCCCGGGGTCGTGGGGACGACCCTATAGACGTCGGACATGTCGGCGGCGGGCCAACCTAGTCCCGGGGTCGTGAGGACGACCCTATAGTCGTCGGACATGTCTGCGGCTGGGCAACTTTGACCAGTGGTCGTGGGGACGACCCTATAGTCGTCGGACAAGTCGGCGGCGGGCCAACCTAGTCCCGGGGTCGTGGGGACGACCGTATAGTCGTCGGACATGACGGTGGCGGGCCAATCTAGTCCCGGGGTCGTGGGGACGACCCTATAGTCGTCGGACAAGTCGGCGGCGGGCCAACCTATTCCCGGGGTCGTGGGGACGACCCTATAGTCGTCGGACGTGACGGTGCCGGGGCAATCTAGCCCCGGGGTCGTGGGGACGACCCTATAGTCGTCGGACGTGACGGTGCCGGGGCAATCTAGCCCCGGGGTCGTGGGGACGACCCTATAGTCGTCGGACATGTCGGCGGCTGGCCAACCTAGTCCCGGGGTCGTGGGGACGACCCTATAGTCGTCGGACACGTCGGCGGCGGGCCATCCTAGTCCCGGGGTCGTGGAGACGACCCTATATTCGTCGGACATGCCGGTGACTGGCCAACCTAGTCCCGGGGTCGTGGGGACGACCCTATAGACGTCGGATATGACGGTGCCGGGGCAATCTAGCCCCGGGGTCGTGGGGACGACCCTATAGACGTCGGGCATGTCGGCGGCGGGCCAACCTAGTCCCGGGGTCGTGGGGACGACCCTATAGTCGTCGGACAAGTCGGCGGCGGGCCAACCTATTCCCGGGGTCGTGGGGACGACCGTATAGTCGTCGGACGTGACGGTGCCGGGGCAATCTAGCCCCGGGGTCGTGGGGACGACCCTATAGTCGTCGGACATGTCGGCGGCTGGCCAACCTAGTCCCGGGGTCGTGGGGACGACCCTATAGTCGTCGGACACGTCGGCGGCGGGCCATCCTAGTCCCGGGGTCGTGGAGACGACCCTATATTCGTCGGACATGCCGGTGACTGGCCAACCTAGTCCCGGGGTCGTGGGGACGACCCTATAGACGTCGGATATGACGGTGCCGGGGCAATCTAGCCCCGGGGTCGTGGGGACGACCCTATAGACGTCGGACATGTCGGCGGCAGGGCAACTTTGGCCCGTGGTCGTGGGGACGACCCTATAGTCGTCGGACATGTCGGCGGCTGGGCAACTTTGGCCTGTGTTCGTGGGGACGACCCTATAGTCGTCGAACATGTCGGCGGCTGGCCAACCTAGTCCCGGGGTCGTGGGGACGACCCTATAGTCGTCGGACATGTCGGCGGCTGGCCAACCTAGTCTCGTGGTCGTGGGGACGACCCCATAGTCGTAGGACACGTCGGCGGCGGGCCAACCTAGTCCCGGGGTCGTGGGGACGACCCTATAGACGTCGGATATGACGGTGCCGGGGCAATCTAGCCCCGGGGTCGTGGGGACGACCCTATAGACGTCGGGCATGTCGGCGGCGGGCCAACCTAGTCACGGGGTCGTGGGGACGACCCTATAGTCGTCGGACATGTCGGCGGCAGGCCAACGTATGCCCAGGGTCGTAGGGACGAACCTATAGTCGTCGGACATGACCGTGGCGGGCCAATCTAGTTCCGGGGTCGTGGGGACGACCCTATAGTCGTCGGACATGACGGTGCCGGGGCAATCTAGCCCCGGAGTCGTGGGGACGACCCTATAGTCGTCGGACATGTCGGCGGCAGGGCAACTTTGGCCGTGGTCGTGGGGACGACCCTATAGTCGTCGGACATGTCGGCGGCAGGGCAACTTTGGCCCGTGGTCGTGGGGACGACCCTATAGTCGTCGGACATGTCGGCGGCTGGGCAACTTTGGCCTGTGTTCGTGGGGACGACCCTATAGTCGTCGAACATGTCGGCGGCTGGCCAACCTAGTCCCGGGGTCGTGGGGACGACCCTATAGTCGTCGGACATGTCGGCGGCTGGCCAACCTAGTCTCGTGGCCGTGGGGACGACCCCATAGTCGTAGGACACGTCGGCGGCGGACCAACCTAGTCCCGGGGTCGCGTGGACGACCGTATAGTCGTCGGACATCACGGTGGCGGCCAATCTAGTCCTGGGGTCGTGGGGACGACCCTATAGTCGTCGGACATCACGGTGGCGGGCCAATCTAGTCCCGGGGTCGTGGGGACGACCCTATAGTCGTCGGACATGTCTGCGGCTGGGCAACTTTGGCCAGTGGACGTGGGGACGACCGTATAGTCGTCGGACATGACGGTGGCGGGCCAATCTAGTCCCGGGGTCGTGGGGACGACCCCATAGTCGTCGGACATGTCGGCGGCTGGCCAACTTGGACCGGGGCGTGGGGACGACCCTATAGTCGTCGGACATGTCGGCGGCGGGCCAACCTAGTCCCGGGGTCGTGGGGACGACCCTATAGTCGTCGGACATGTCGGCGGCAGGGCAACTTTGGCCCGTGGTCGTGGGGACGACCCTATAGTCGTCGGACAAGTCGGCGGCGGGCCAACCTAGTCCCGGGGTCGTGGGGACGACCGTATAGTCGTCGGACATGACGGTGGCGGGCCAATCTAGTCCCGGTGTCGTGGGGACGACCCTATAGTCGTCGGACAAGTCGGCGGCGGGCCTACCTAGTCCCGTGGTCCTGGGGACGACCCTATAGTCGTCGGACAAGTCGGCGCCTGACCAACTTTGGCCCGTGGTCGTGTGGACGACCCTATAGTCGGCGGACATGACGGAGGCGGGGCAATCTAGCCCCGGCGTCGTGGGGACGACCCTATAGTCGTCGGACATGTCGGCGGCAGGCCATCCTAGTTCCGGGGTGGGAGGGACGACCCTATAGTCGTCGGACAAGTCGGCGGTGGGCCAACCTAGTCCCGGGGTCGTGGGGACGACCCTATAGTCGTCGGACAAGTCGGCGGCGGGCCAACCTAGTCCGGGGGTCGTGGGAACGACCCTATAGTCGTCGGACATGTCGGCGGCTGGCCAATCTAGTCCCGGGGTCGTGGGGACGACCTTATAGTCGTCGGACATGACGGTGGCGGGTCAATCTAGTCCGGGGGTCGTGGGGACGACCCTATAGTCGTCGGACAAGTCGGCGGTGGGCCAACCTAGTCCCGGGGTCGTGGGGACGACCCTATAGTCGTCGGACAAGTCGGCGGCGGGCCAACCTAGTCCGGGGGTCGTGGGAACGACCCTATAGTCGTCGGACATGTCGGCGGCTGGCCAATCTAGTCCCGGGGTCGTGGGGACGACCTTATAGTCGTCGGACATGACGGTGGCGGGTCAATCTAGTCCGGGGGTCTTGGGGACGACCCTATAGTCGTCGGACATGTCGGCGGCTGACCAACTTTGGCCCGTGGTCGTGGGGACGACCCTATAGTCGGCGGACATGACGGTGGCGGGCCAATCTATCCCCGGGGACGTGGGGACGACCCTATAGTCGTTGGACATGTCGGCGGCTGGCCAACTTTGGCCCGGGGCGTGGGGACGACCCTATAGTCGTCGGACATGTCGGCGGCGGGCCAACCTAGTCCCGGGATCGTAGGGACGACCCTATAGTCGTCGGACATGTCGGCGGCAGGGCAACTTTGGCCCGTGGTCGTGGGGACGACCCTATAGTCGTCGGACAAGTCGGCGGCGGGCCAACCTAGTCCCGGGGTCGTGGAGACGATCCTATAGTCGTCGGACATCACGGTGGCGGGCCAATCTAGTACCGGGGTCGTGGGGACGACCCTATAGTCGTCGGACATGTCTGCGGCTGGGCAACTTTGGCCAGTGGTCGTGGGGACGACCCTATAGTCGTCGGACAAGTCGGCGGTGGGCCAACCTAGTCCCGGGGTCGTGGGGACGACCCTATAGTCTTCGGACATGTCGGCGGCGGGCCAACCTAGTTCCTGGGTGGGAGGGACGACCCTATAGTCGTCGGACAAGTCGGCGGTGGGCCAACCTACTCCCGGGGTCGTGGGGACGACCCTATAGTCGTCGGACATGTCGGCGGCTGGCCAACTTTGGACCGGGGCGTGGGGACGACCCTATAGTCGTCGGACATGTCGGCGGCTGGGCAACTTTGGCCAGTGGTCGTGGGGACGACCCTATAGTCGTCGGACATGTCGGCGGCAGGCCAACGTATGCCCAGGGACGTAGGGACGACCCTATAGTCGTCGGACATGACCGTGGCGGGCCAATCTAGTCCCGGGGTCGTGGGGACGACCCTATAGTCGTCGGACATGACGGTGCCGGGCCAATCTAGCCCCGGGGTCGTGGGGACGACCCTATAGTCGTTGGACATGTCGGCGGCTGGCCAACTTTGTCCCGGGGCGTGGGGACGACCCTATAGTCGTCGGACATGTCGGCGGCGGGCCAACCTAGTCCCGGGATCGTGGGGACGACCCTATAGTCTTCGGACATGTCGGCGGCAGGGCAACTTTGGCCCGTGGTCGTGGGGACGACCCTATAGTCGTCGGACAAGTCGGCGGCGGGCCAACCTAGTCCCGTGGTCGTGGGGACGACCGTATAGTCGTCGGACATTTCGGCGGCAGGCCAACCTAGTCCCGGGGTCGTGGGGACGACCCTATAGTCGTCGGACAAGTCGGCGGCGGACCAACCTACTCCCGGGGTCGTGGGGACGACCCTATAGTCGTCGGACACATCGGCGGCAGGCCAACGTATGCTCAGGGTCGTTGGGACGAACCTATAGTCGTCGGACATGACGGTGGCGGGGCAATCTAGCCCCGGGGTCGTGGGGACGACCCTATAGTCGTCGGACATGACGGTGCCGGGCCAATCTAGTCCCGGGGTCGTGAGGACGATCCCATAGTCGTCGGACATGACGGTGGCGGGCCAATCCAGTCCCGGGGTCGTGGGGACGACCCTATAGTCGTCGGACATGACGGTGCCGGGGCAATCTAGCCCCGGGGTCGTGGGGACGACCCTATAGACGTCGGACATGTCGGCGGCGGGCCAACCTAGTCCCGGGGTCGTGAGGACGACCCTATAGTCGTCGGACATGTCTGCGGCTGGGCAACTTTGACCAGTGGTCGTGGGGACGACCCTATAGTCGTCGGACAAGTCGGCGGCGGGCCAACCTAGTCCCGGGGTCGTGGGGACGACCGTATAGTCGTCGGACATGACGGTGGCGGGCCAATCTAGTCCCGGGGTCGTGGGGACGACCCTATAGTCGTCGGACAAGTCGGCGGCGGGCCAACCTATTCCCGGGGTCGTGGGGACGACCCTATAGTCGTCGGACGTGACGGTGCCGGGGCAATCTAGCCCCGGGGTCGTGGGGACGACCCTATAGTCGTCGGACGTGACGGTGCCGGGGCAATCTAGCCCCGGGGTCGTGGGGACGACCCTATAGTCGTCGGACATGTCGGCGGCTGGCCAACCTAGTCCCGGGGTCGTGGGGACGACCCTATAGTCGTCGGACACGTCGGCGGCGGGCCATCCTAGTCCCGGGGTCGTGGAGACGACCCTATATTCGTCGGACATGCCGGTGACTGGCCAACCTAGTCCCGGGGTCGTGGGGACGACCCTATAGACGTCGGATATGACGGTGCCGGGGCAATCTAGCCCCGGGGTCGTGGGGACGACCCTATAGACGTCGGGCATGTCGGCGGCGGGCCAACCTAGTCCCGGGGTCGTGGGGACGACCCTATAGTCGTCGGACAAGTCGGCGGCGGGCCAACCTATTCCCGGGGTCGTGGGGACGACCGTATAGTCGTCGGACGTGACGGTGCCGGGGCAATCTAGCCCCGGGGTCGTGGGGACGACCCTATAGTCGTCGGACATGTCGGCGGCTGGCCAACCTAGTCCCGGGGTCGTGGGGACGACCCTATAGTCGTCGGACACGTCGGCGGCGGGCCATCCTAGTCCCGGGGTCGTGGAGACGACCCTATATTCGTCGGACATGCCGGTGACTGGCCAACCTAGTCCCGGGGTCGTGGGGACGACCCTATAGACGTCGGATATGACGGTGCCGGGGCAATCTAGCCCCGGGGTCGTGGGGACGACCCTATAGACGTCGGACATGTCGGCGGCAGGGCAACTTTGGCCCGTGGTCGTGGGGACGACCCTATAGTCGTCGGACATGTCGGCGGCTGGGCAACTTTGGCCTGTGTTCGTGGGGACGACCCTATAGTCGTCGAACATGTCGGCGGCTGGCCAACCTAGTCCCGGGGTCGTGGGGACGACCCTATAGTCGTCGGACATGTCGGCGGCTGGCCAACCTAGTCTCGTGGTCGTGGGGACGACCCCATAGTCGTAGGACACGTCGGCGGCGGGCCAACCTAGTCCCGGGGTCGTGGGGACGACCCTATAGACGTCGGATATGACGGTGCCGGGGCAATCTAGCCCCGGGGTCGTGGGGACGACCCTATAGACGTCGGGCATGTCGGCGGCGGGCCAACCTAGTCACGGGGTCGTGGGGACGACCCTATAGTCGTCGGACATGTCGGCGGCTGGGCAACTTTGGCCAGTGGTCGTGGGGACGACCCTATAGTCGTCGGATATGTCGGCGGCAGGCCAACGTATGCCCAGGGTCGTAGGGACGAACCTATAGTCGTCGGACATGACCGTGGCGGGCCAATCTAGTTCCGGGGTCGTGGGGACGACCCTATAGTCGTCGGACATGACGGTGCCGGGGCAATCTAGCCCCGGAGTCGTGGGGACGACCCTATAGTCGTCGGACATGTCGGCGGCAGGGCAACTTTGGCCGTGGTCGTGGGGACGACCCTATAGTCGTCGGACATGTCGGCGGCAGGGCAACTTTGGCCCGTGGTCGTGGGGACGACCCTATAGTCGTCGGACATGTCGGCGGCTGGGCAACTTTGGCCTGTGTTCGTGGGGACGACCCTATAGTCGTCGAACATGTCGGCGGCTGGCCAACCTAGTCCCGGGGTCGTGGGGACGACCCTATAGTCGTCGGACATGTCGGCGGCTGGCCAACCTAGTCTCGTGGTCGTGGGGACGACCCCATAGTCGTAGGACACGTCGGCGGCGGACCAACCTAGTCCCGGGGTCGCGTGGACGACCGTATAGTCGTCGGACATCACGGTGGCGGCCAATCTAGTCCTGGGGTCGTGGGGACGACCCTATAGTCGTCGGACATCACGGTGGCGGGCCAATCTAGTCCCGGGGTCGTGGGGACGACCCTATAGTCGTCGGACATGTCTGCGGCTGGGCAACTTTGGCCAGTGGACGTGGGGACGACCGTATAGTCGTCGGACATGACGGTGGCGGGCCAATCTAGTCCCGGGGTCGTGGGGACGACCCCATAGTCGTCGGACATGTCGGCGGCTGGCCAACTTGGACCGGGGCGTGGGGACGACCCTATAGTCGTCGGACATGTCGGCGGCGGGCCAACCTAGTCCCGGGGTCGTGGGGACGACCCTATAGTCGTCGGACATGTCGGCGGCAGGGCAACTTTGGCCCGTGGTCGTGGGGACGACCCTATAGTCGTCGGACAAGTCGGCGGCGGGCCAACCTAGTCCCGGGGTCGTGGGGACGACCGTATAGTCGTCGGACATGACGGTGGCGGGCCAATCTAGTCCCGGTGTCGTGGGGACGACCCTATAGTCGTCGGACAAGTCGGCGGCGGGCCTACCTAGTCCCGTGGTCCTGGGGACGACCCTATAGTCGTCGGACAAGTCGGCGCCTGACCAACTTTGGCCCGTGGTCGTGTGGACGACCCTATAGTCGGCGGACATGACGGTGGCGGGGCAATCTAGCCCCGGCGTCGTGGGGACGACCCTATAGTCGTCGGACATGTCGGCGGCAGGCCATCCTAGTTCCGGGGTGGGAGGGACGACCCTATAGTCGTCGGACAAGTCGGCGGTGGGCCAACCTAGTCCCGGGGTCGTGGGGACGACCCTATAGTCGTCGGACAAGTCGGCGGCGGGCCAACCTAGTCCGGGGGTCGTGGGAACGACCCTATTGTCGTCGGACATGTCGGCGGCTGGCCAATCTAGTCCCGGGGTCGTGGGGACGACCTTATAGTCGTCGGACATGACGGTGGCGGGTCAATCTAGTCCGGGGGTCGTGGGGACGACCCTATAGTCGTCGGACAAGTCGGCGGTGGGCCAACCTAGTCCCGGGGTCGTGGGGACGACCCTATAGTCGTCGGACAAGTCGGCGGCGGGCCAACCTAGTCCGGGGGTCGTGGGAACGACCCTATAGTCGTCGGACATGTCGGCGGCTGGCCAATCTAGTCCCGGGGTCGTGGGGACGACCTTATAGTCGTCGGACATGACGGTGGCGGGTCAATCTAGTCCGGGGGTCTTGGGGACGACCCTATAGTCGTCGGACATGTCGGCGGCTGACCAACTTTGGCCCGTGGTCGTGGGGACGACCCTATAGTCGGCGGACATGACGGTGGCGGGCCAATCTATCCCCGGGGACGTGGGGACGACCCTATAGTCGTTGGACATGTCGGCGGCTGGCCAACTTTGGCCCGGGGCGTGGGGACGACCCTATAGTCGTCGGACATGTCGGCGGCGGGCCAACCTAGTCCCGGGATCGTAGGGACGACCCTATAGTCGTCGGACATGTCGGCGGCAGGGCAACTTTGGCCCGTGGTCGTGGGGACGACCCTATAGTCGTCGGACAAGTCGGCGGCGGGCCAACCTAGTCCCGGGGTCGTGGAGACGATCCTATAGTCGTCGGACATCACGGTGGCGGGCCAATCTAGTACCGGGGTCGTGGGGACGACCCTATAGTCGTCGGACATGTCTGCGGCTGGGCAACTTTGGCCAGTGGTCGTGGGGACGACCCTATAGTCGTCGGACAAGTCGGCGGTGGGCCAACCTAGTCCCGGGGTCGTGGGGACGACCCTATAGTCTTCGGACATGTCGGCGGCGGGCCAACCTAGTTCCTGGGTGGGAGGGACGACCCTATAGTCGTCGGACAAGTCGGCGGTGGGCCAACCTACTCCCGGGGTCGTGGGGACGACCCTATAGTCGTCGGACATGTCGGCGGCTGGCCAACCTAGTCCCGGGGTCGTGGGGACGACCCTATAGTCTTCGGACATGTCGGCGGCGGGCCAACCTAGTTCCTGGGTGGGAGGGACGACCCTATAGTCGTCGGACAAGTCGGCGGTGGGCCAACCTACTCCCGGGGTCGTGGGGACGACCCTATAGTCGTCGGACATGTCGGCGGCTGGCCAACCTAGTCCCGGGGTCGTGGGGACGACCCTATAGTCGTCGGACACGTCGGCGGCGGGCCAACCTAGTCCCGGGGTCGTGGAGACGACCCTATAGTCGTCGGACATGCCGGTGACTGGCCAACCTTGTCCCGGGGTCGTGGAGGCGACCCTATAGTCGTCGGACGTGACGGTGCCGGGGCAATCTAGCCCCGGGGTCGTGGGGACGACCCTATAGACGTCGGACATGTCGGCGGCGGGCCAACCTAGTCCCGGGGTCGTGGGGACGACCCTATAGTCGTCGGACATGTCTGCGGCTGGGCAACTTTGGCCGTGGTCGTGGGGACGACCCTATAGTCGTCGAACATGTCGGTGACTGGCCAACCAAGTCCCGGGGTCGTGGAGACGACCCTATAGTCGTCGGACATGTCGGTGACTGGCCAACGTAGTCCCGGGGTCGTGGAGACGACCCTATAGTTGTCGGACATGCCGGTGACTGGCCAACCTAGTCCCGGGGTCGTGGAGGCGACCCTATAGTCGTCGGACGTGACGGTGCCGGGGCAATCTAGCCCCGGGGTCGTGGGGACGACCCTATAGTCTTCGGACATGTCGGCGGCGGGCCAACCTAGTCCGGGGGTCGTGGGAACGACCCTATAGTCGTCGGACATGTCGGCGGCTGGCCAATCTAGTCCCGGGGTCGTGGGGGCGACCCAATAGTCGTCGGACATGTCGGCGCCTGACCCACTTTGGCCCGTGGTCGTGTGGACGACCTTATAGTCGGCGGACATGACGGTGGCGGGGCAATCTAGCCCCGGCGTCGTGGGGACGACCCTATAGTCGTCGGACATGTCGGCGGCTGGCCATCCTAGTTCCTGGGTGGGAGGGACGACCCTATAGTCGTCGGACAAGTCGGCGGTGGGCCAACCTACTCCCGGGGTCGTGGGGACGACCCTATAGTCGTCGGACATGTCGGCGGCTGGCCAACCTAGTCCCGGGGTCGTGGGGACGACCCTATAGTCGTCGGACACGTCGGCGGCGGGCCAACCTAGTCCCGGGGTCGTGGAGACGACCCTATAGTCGTCGGACATGCCGGTGACTGGCCAACCTTGTCCCGGGGTCGTCGAGGCGACCCTATAGTCGTCGGACGTGACGGTGCCGGGGCAATCTAGCCCCGGGGTCGTGGGGACGACCCTATAGACGTCGGACATGTCGGCGGAGGGCCAACCTAGTCCCGGGGTCGTGGGGACGACCCTATAGTCGTCGGACATGTCTGCGGCTGGGCAACTTTGGCCGTGGTCGTGGGGACGACCCTATAGTCGTCGAACATGTCGGTGACTGGCCAACCTAGTCCCGGGGTCGTGGAGACGACCCTATAGTCGTCGGACATGTCGGTGACTGGCCAACGTAGTCCCGGGGTCGTGGGGACGACCCTATAGTTGTCGGACATGCCGGTGACTGGCCAACCAAGTCCCGGGGTCGTGGAGGCGACCCTATAGTCGTCGGACGTGACGGTGCCAGGGCAATCTAGCCCCGGGGTCGTGGGGACGACCCTATAATCGTCGGACATGTCGGCGGCAGGGCAACTTTGGCCCGTGGTCGTGGGGACGACCCTATAGTCGTCGGACAAGTCGGCGGCGGGACAACCTAGTCCCGGGGTCGTGGAGACGACCCTATAGTCGTCGGACATCACGGTGGCGGGCCAATCTAGTCCCGGGGTTGTGGGGATGACCCTGTAGTCGCCGGACATGTCTGCGGCTGGGCAACTTTGGCCAGTGGTCGTGGGGACGACCCTATAGTCGTCGGACAAGTCGGCGGCGGGCCAACCTAGTCCCGGGGTCGTGGGGACGACCGTATAGTCGTCGGACATGACGGTGGCGGGCCAATCTAGTCCCGGGGTCGTGGGGACGACCCTATAGTCGTCGGACATGTCGGCGGCTGGCCAACTTTGGACCGGGGCGTGGGGACGACCCTATAGTCGTCGGACATGTCGGCGGCGGGCGAACCTAGTCCCGGGGTCGTGGGGACGACCCTATAGTCGTCGGACATGTCGGCGGCAAGCAACTTTGGCCCGTGGTCGTGGGGACGACCCTATAGTCGTCGGACATGTCGGCGGCTGGGCAACTTTGGCCTGTGGTCGTGGGGACGACCCTATAGTCGTCGGACATGTCGGTGACTGGCCAACCTAGTCCCGGGGTCGTGGGGACGACCCTATAGTCGTCGGACAAGTCGGCGGCGGGCCAACCTAGTCCCGGGGTCGTGGGGACGACCCTATAGTCGTAGGACATGTCGGCGGCGGGCCAACCTAGTCCCTGGGCCTTGGGGACGACCCTACAGTCGTCGGACAAGTCGGCGGCGGGCCAACCTAGTCCCGGGATCGTGGGGACGACCCTATAGTCGGCGGACATGTTGGCGGCTGGCCAGCTTTGGCCCAGGGTCGTGGGGACGACCATATAGTTGTCGGACATGTCGGCGGCTGGCCAACCTAGTCCCGGGGTCGTGGGGACGACCCTATAGTCGTCGGACAAGTCGGCGGCGGGCCAACCTAGTCCCGGGGTCGTGGAAACGACCCTATAGATGTCGGACATGTCGGCGGCTGGCCAACCTAGTCCCGGGGTCGTGGTGACGACCCTATAGTCGTCGGACATGACGGTGCCGGGGCAATCTAGCCCCCGGGTCGTGGGGACGACCCTATAGTCGTCGGACATGTCGGCGGCAGGGCAACTTTGGCCCGTGGTCGTGGGGACGACCGTATAGTCGTCGGACATGACGGTGGCGGGCCAATCTAGTCCCGGGGTCGTGGGGACGACCCCATAGTCGTCAGACATGACGGTGGCGGGCCAATCTAGTCCCGGGGTCGTAGGGACGACCCTATAGTCGTCGGACAAGTCGGCGGCGGGCCAACCTAGTCCCGGGGTCGTGGAAACGACCCTATAGATGTCGGACATGTCGGCGGCTGGCCAACCTAGTCCCGGGGTCGTGGTGACGACCCTATAGTCGTCGGACATGACGGTGCCGGGGCAATCTAGCCCCCGGGTCGTGGGGACGACCCTATAGTCGTCGGACATGTCTGCGGCTGGGCAACTTTGGCCAGTGGTCGTGGGGACGACCCTATAGTCGTCGGACAAGTCGGCGGCGGGCCAACCTAGTCCCGGGGTCGTGGGGACGACCGTATAGTCGTCGGACATGACGGTGGCGGGCCAATCTAGTCCCGGGGTCGTAGGGACGACCCCATAGTCGTCGGACATGTCGGCGGCTGGCCAACTTTGGACCGGGGAGTGGGGACGACCCTATAGTCGTCGGACATGACGGCGGCGGGCCAACCTAGTCCCGGGGTCGTGGGGACGACCCCATAGTCGTCGGACATGTCGGCGGCTGGCCAACTTTGGCCCGGGGCGTGGGGACGACCCTATAGTCGTCGGACAAGTCGGCGGCGGGCCAACCTAGTCCCGGGGTCGTGGGGACGACCGTATAGTCGTCGGACATGACGGTGGCGGGCCAATCTAGTCCCGGGGTCGTGGGGACGACCCCATAGTCGTCGGACATGTCGGCGGCTGGCCAACTTTGGACCGGGGAGTGGGGACGACCCTATAGTCGTCGGACATGACGGCGGCGGGCCAACCTAGTCCCGGGGTCGTGGGGACGACCCTATAGTCGTCGGACATGTCGGCGGCAGGGCAACTTTGGCCCGTGGTCGTGGGGACGACCCTATAGTCGTCGGACATGTCGGCGGCTGGGCAACTTTGGCCTGTGGTCGTGGGGACGACCCTATAGTCGTCGGACATGTCGGTGACTGGCCAACCTAGTCCCGGGGTCGTGGGGACGACCCTATAGTCGTCGGACAAGTCGGCGGCGGGCCAACCTAGTCCCGGGGTCGTGGGGACGACCCTATAGTCGTAGGACATGTCGGCGGCGGGCCAACCTAGTCCCTGGGCCTTGGGGACGACCCTACAGTCGTCGGACAAGTCGGCGGCGGGCCAACCTAGTCCCGGGATCGTGGGGACGACCCTATAGTCGGCGGACATGTTGGCGGCTGGCCAGCTTTGGCCCAGGGTCGTGGGGACGACCATATAGTTGTCGGACATGTCGGCGGCTGGCCAACCTAGTCCCGGGGTCGTGGGGACGACCCTATAGTCGTCGGACAAGTCGGCGGCGGGCCAACCTAGTCCCGGGGTCGTGGAAACGACCCTATAGATGTCGGACATGTCGGCGGCTGGCCAACCTAGTCCCGGGGTCGTGGTGACGACCCTATAGTCGTCGGACATGACGGTGCCGGGGCAATCTAGCCCCCGGGTCGTGGGGACGACCCTATAGTCGTCGGACATGTCGGCGGCAGGGCAACTTTGGCCCGTGGTCGTGGGGACGACCGTATAGTCGTCGGACATGACGGTGGCGGGCCAATCTAGTCCCGGGGTCGTGGGGACGACCCCATAGTCGTCAGACATGACGGTGGCGGGCCAATCTAGTCCCGGGGTCGTAGGGACGACCCTATAGTCGTCGGACAAGTCGGCGGCGGGCCAACCTAGTCCCGGGGTCGTGGAAACGACCCTATAGATGTCGGACATGTCGGCGGCTGGCCAACCTAGTCCCGGGGTCGTGGTGACGACCCTATAGTCGTCGGACATGACGGTGCCGGGGCAATCTAGCCCCCGGGTCGTGGGGACGACCCTATAGTCGTCGGACATGTCTGCGGCTGGGCAACTTTGGCCAGTGGTCGTGGGGACGACCCTATAGTCGTCGGACAAGTCGGCGGCGGGCCAACCTAGTCCCGGGGTCGTGGGGACGACCGTATAGTCGTCGGACATGACGGTGGCGGGCCAATCTAGTCCCGGGGTCGTAGGGACGACCCCATAGTCGTCGGACATGTCGGCGGCTGGCCAACTTTGGACCGGGGAGTGGGGACGACCCTATAGTCGTCGGACATGACGGCGGCGGGCCAACCTAGTCCCGGGGTCGTGGGGACGACCCCATAGTCGTCGGACATGTCGGCGGCTGGCCAACTTTGGCCCGGGGCGTGGGGACGACCCTATAGTCGTCGGACAAGTCGGCGGCGGGCCAACCTAGTCCCGGGGTCGTGGGGACGACCGTATAGTCGTCGGACATGACGGTGGCGGGCCAATCTAGTCCCGGGGTCGTGGGGACGACCCCATAGTCGTCGGACATGTCGGCGGCTGGCCAACTTTGGACCGGGGAGTGGGGACGACCCTATAGTCGTCGGACATGACGGCGGCGGGCCAACCTAGTCCCGGGGTCGTGGGGACGACCCTATAGTCGTCGGACATGTCGGCGGCAGGGCAACTTTGGCCCGTGGTCTTGGGGACGACCGTATAGTCGTCGGACATGACGGTGGCGGGCCAATCTAGTCCCGGGGTCGTGGGGACGACCCCATAGTCTTCGGACATGTCGGCGGCTGGCCAACTTTGGCCCGGGGTGTGGGGACGACCCTATAGTCGTCGGACAAGTCGGCGGCGGGCCAACCTTGTCCCGGGGTCGTGGAGACGACCCTATAGTCGTCGGACATGTCGGCGGCTGGCCAACTTTGCCCCGGGGCGTGGGGACGACCCTATAGTCGTCGGACATGTCGGCGGCAGGCCAACCTAGTCCCGGGGTCGTGGGGACGACCCTATAGTCGTCGGACATGTCGGCGGTAGGGCAACTTTGGCCCGTGGTCGTGGGGACGACCCTATAGTCGTCGGACATGTCGGCGGCTGGGCAACTTTGGCCTGTGGTCGTGGAGACGACCCTATAGTCGTCGGACAAGTCGGCGGCGGGCCAACCTAGTCCCGGGGTCGTGGAGACGACCCTATAGTCGTCGGACATGTCGGCGGCGGGCCAACCTAGTCCCGGGGTCGTGGGGACGACCCTATAGTCGTCGGACATGTCGGCGGCAGGGCAACTTTGGCCCGTGGTCGTGGGGACGACCCTATAGTCGTCGGACAATTCGGCGGCGGGCCAACCTAGTCCCGGGGTCGTGGAGACGACCCTATAGTCGTCGGACATCACGGTGGCGGCCAATCTAGTCCCAGGGTCGTGGGGACGACCCTATAGTCGTCGGACATCACGGTGGCGGGCCAATCTAATCCCGGGGTCGTGGGGACGACCCTATAGTCGTCGGACATGTCGGCGGCGGGCCAACCTAGACCCGGGGTCGTGGGGACGACCCTATAGTCGTCGGACATGTCGGCGGCTGGCCAACTTTGGCCCGGGGCGTGGGGACGACCCTATAGTCGTCGGACAAGTCGGCGGCGGGCCAACCTAGTCCCGAGGTCGCGGGGACGACCGTATAGTCGTCGGACATGACGGTGGCGGGCCAATCTAGTCCCGGGGTCGTGGGGACGACCCTATAGTCGTCGGACATGTCGGCGGCTGGCCAACTTTGGACCGGGGCGTGGGGACGACCCTATAGTCGTCGGACATGTCGGCGGCGGGCCAACCTAGTCCCGGGGTCGTGGGGACGACCCTATAGTCGTCGGACATGTCGGCGGCAGGGCAACATTGGCCCGTGGTCGTGGGGACGACCCTATAGTCGTCGGACAAGTCGGCGGCGGGCCAACCTAGTCCCGGGGTCGTGGAGACGACCATATAGTTGTCGGACACGTCGGCGGCGGGCCAACCTAGTCCCGGGGTCGCGGGGACGACCGTATAGTCGTCGGACATGACGGTGGCGGGCCAATCTAGTCCCGGGGACGTGGGGACGACCCTATAGTCGTCGGACATGACGGTGCCGGGGCAATCTAGTCCCGGGGTGGTAGGGACGACCCTATAGTCGTCGGACAAGTCGGCGGCGGGCCAACCTAGTCCCGGGGTCGTGGGGACGACCCTATAGTCGTCGACCAAGTCGGCGGCTGGCCAACCTAGTCCGGGGGTGGTAGGGACGATCCTATAGTCGTCGGACAAGTCGGCGGCGGGCCAACCTAGTCCCGGGGTCGTGGGGACGACCCCATAGTCGTCGGAAAAGTCGGCGGCGGGCCAACCTAGACCCGGGGTCGTGGGGACGACCCTATAGTCGTCGGACATGTCGGCGCCAGGGCAACTTTGGCCCGTGGTCGTGGGGACGACCCCATAGTCGTAGGACACGTCGGCGGCGGGCCAACCTAGTCCCGGGGTCGCGGGGACGACCGTATAGTCGTCGGACATGACGGTGGCGGGCCAATCTAGTCCCGGGGACGTGGGGACGACCCTATAGTCGTCGGACATGACGGTGCCGGGGCAATCTAGCCCCGGGGTCGTGGGGACGACCCTATAGTCGTCGGACATGTCGGCGGCTGGCCAACTTTGGCCCGGGGCGTGGGGGCGACCCTATAGTCGTCGGACATGTCGGCGGCGGGCCAACCTAGTCCCGGGATCGTGGGGACGACCCTATAGTCGTCGGACATGTCGGCGGCAGGGCAACTTTGGCCCGTGGTCGTGGGGACGACCCTATAGTCGTCGGACAATTCGGCGGCGGGCCAACCTAGTCCCGGGGTCGTGGAGACGACCCTATAGTCGTCGGACATCACGGTGGCGGCCAATCTAGTCCCAGGGTCGTGGGGACGACCCTATAGTCGTCGGACATCACGGTGGCGGGCCAATCTAATCCCGGGGTCGTGGGGACGACCCTATAGTCGTCGGACATGTCTGCGGCTGGGCAACTTTGGCCAGTGGACGTGGGGACGACCGTATAGTCGTCGGACATGACGGTGGCGGGCCAATCTAGTCCCGGGGTCGTGGGGACGACCCCATAGTCGTCGGACATGTCGGCGGCTGGCCAACTTTGGACCGGGGCGTGGGGACGACCCTATAGTCGTCGGACATGCCGGCGGCGGGCCAACCTAGTCCCGGGGTCGTGGGGACGACCCTATAGTCGTCGGACATGTCGGCGGCAGGGCAACTTTGCCCCGTGGTCGTGGGGACGACCCTATAGTCGTCGGACAAGTCGGCGGCGGGCCAACCTAGTCCCGGGGTCGTGGAGACGACCCTATAGTTGTCGGACATGTCGGCGGCTGGCCAACCTAGTCCCGGGGTCGTGGGGACGACCCTATACTCGTCGGACAAGTCGGCGGCGGGCCAACCTAGTCCCGGGGTCGTGGAGACGACCCTATAGTTGTCGGACATGTCGGCGGCTGGCCAACCTAGTCCCGAGGTCGTGGGGACGACCCTATAGTCGTCGGACAAGTCGGCGGCGGGCCAACCTAGTCCCGGGGTCGTGGAGACGACCCTATAGTCGTCGGACATGCCGGTGACTGGCCAACCTAGTCCCGGGGTCGTGGAGACGACCCTATAGTCGTCGGACGTGACGGTGCCGGGGCAATCTAGCCCCGGGATCGAGGGGACGACCGTATAGTCGTCGGACATGACGGTGGCGGGCCAATCTAGTCCCGGGGTCGTGGGGACGACCCTATAGTCGTCGGACATGTCGGCGGCTGGCCAACCTAGTCCCGAGGTCGTGGGGACGACCCTATAGTCGTCGGACATGTCGGCGGCTGGCCAACCTAGTCCCGAGGTCGTGGGGACGACCCTATAGTCGTCGGACAAGTCGGCGGCGGGCCAACCTAGTCCCGGGGTCGTGGAGACGACCCTATAATCGTCGGACATGCCGGTGACTGGCCAACCTAGTCCCGGGGTCGTGGAGACGACCCTATAGTCGTCGGACGTGACGGTGCCGGGGCAATCTAGCCCCGGGGTCGAGGGGACGACCGTATAGTCGTCGGACATGACGGTGGCGGGCCAATCTAGTCCCGGGGTCGTGGGGACGACCCTATAGTCGTCGGACGTGACGGTGCCGGGGCAATCTAGCCCCGGGGTCGAGGGGACGACCGTATAGTCGTCGGACATGACGGTGGCGGGCCAATCTAGTCCCGGGGTCGTGGGGACGACCCTATAGTTGTCGGACATGTCGGCGGCTGGCCAATCTAGTCCCGAGGTCGTGGGGACGACCCTATAGTCGTCGGACATGTCGGCGGCTGGCCAACTTTGGACCGGGGCGTGGGGACGACCCTATAGTCGTCGGACATGCCGGTGACTGGCCAACCTAGTCCCGGGGTCGTGGAGACGACCCTATAGTCGTCGGACGTGACGGTGCCGGGGCAATCTAGCCCCGGGGTCGAGGGGACGACCCTATAGACGTCGGACATGTCGGCGGCTGGCCAACCTAGTCCCGGGGTGGTAGGGACGACCCTATAGTCGTCGGACATGTCGGCGGCAGGGCAACTTTGGCCCGTGGTCGTGGGGACGACCCTATAGTCGTCGGACAAGTCGGCGGCAAGCAACTTTGGCCCGTGGTCGTGGGGACGACCCTATAGTCGTCGGACATGTCGGCGGCAGGGCAACTTTGGCCCGTGGTCGTGGGGACGACCCTATAGTCGTCGGACAAGTCGGTGACTGGCCAACCTAGTCCCGGGGTCGTGGGGACGACCCTATAGTCGTCGGACAAGTCGGCGGCGGGCCAACCTAGTCCCGGGGTCGTGGGGACGACCCTATAGTCGTAGGACATGTCGGCGGCGGGCCAACCTAGTCCCTGGGCCTTGGGGACGACCCTACAGTCGTCGGACAAGTCGGCGGCGGGCCAACCTAGTCCCGGGATCGTGGGGACGACCCTATAGTCGGCGGACATGTTGGCGGCTGGCCAGCTTTGGCCCAGGGTCGTGGGGACGACCATATAGTTGTCGGACAAGTCGGCGGCGGGCCAACCTAGTCCCGGGGTCGTGGAAACGACCCTATAGATGTCGGACATGTCGGCGGCTGGCCAACCTAGTCCCGGGGTCGTGGTGACGACCCTATAGTCGTCGGACATGACGGTGCCGGGGCAATCTAGCCCCCGGGTCGTGGGGACGACCCTATAGTCGTCGGACATGTCGGCGGCAGGGCAACTTTGGCCCGTGGTCGTGGGGACGACCGTATAGTCGTCGGACATGACGGTGGCGGGCCAATCTAGTCCCGGGGTCGTGGGGACGACCCCATAGTCGTCAGACATCACGGTGGCGGGCCAATCTAGTCCCGGGGTCGTGGGGACGACCCTATAGTCGTCGGACATGTCTGCGGCTGGGCAACTTTGGCCAGTGGTCGTGGGGACGACCCTATAGTCGTCGGACAAGTCGGCGGCGGGCCAACCTAGTCCCGGGGTCGTGGGGACGACCGTATAGTCGTCGGACATGACGGTGGCGGGCCAATCTATTCCCGGGGTCGTAGGGACGACCCCATAGTCGTCGGACATGTCGGCGGCTGGCCAACTTTGGCCCGTGGTCGTGGGGACGACCGTATAGTCGTCGGACATGACGGTGGCGGGCCAATCTAGTCCCGGGGTCGTGGGGACGACCCCATAGTCGTCGGACATGACGGTGGCGGGCCAATCTAGTCCCGGGGTCGTGGGGACGACCCCATAGTCGTCAGACATCACGGTGGCGGGCCAATCTAGTCCCGGGGTCGTGGGGACGACCCTATAGTCGTCGGACATGTCTGCGGCTGGGCAACTTTGGCCAGTGGTCGTGGGGACGACCCTATAGTCGTCGGACAAGTCGGCGGCGGGCCAACCTAGTCCCGGGGTCGTGGGGACGACCGTATAGTCGTCGGACATGACGGTGGCGGGCCAATCTAGTCCCGGGGTCGTAGGGACGACCCCATAGTCGTCGGACATGTCGGCGGCTGGCCAACTTTGGACCGGGGAGTGGGGACGACCCTATAGTCGTCGGACATGACGGCGGCGGGCCAACCTAGTCCCGGGGTCGTGGGGACGACCCCATAGTCGTCGGACATGTCGGCGGCTGGCCAACTTTGGCCCGGGGCGTGGGGACGACCCTATAGTCGTCGGACAAGTCGGCGGCGGGCCAACCTAGTCCCGGGGTCGTGGGGACGACCGTATAGTCGTCGGACATGACGGTGGCGGGCCAATCTATTCCCGGGGTCGTGGGGACGACCCCATAGTCGTCGGACATGTCGGCGGCTGGCCAACTTTGGACCGGGGAGTGGGGACGACCCTATAGTCGTCGGACATGACGGCGGCGGGCCAACCTAGTCCCGGGGTCGTGGGGACGACCCCATAGTCGTCGGACATGTCGGCGGCTGGCCAACTTTGGCCCGGGGCGTGGGGACGACCCTATAGTCGTCGGACAAGTCGGCGGCGGGCCAACCTAGTCCCGGGGTCGTGGAGACGACCCTATAATCGTCGGACATGCCGGTGACTGGCCAACCTAGTCCCGGGGTCGTGGAGACGACCCTATAGTCGTCGGACGTGACGGTGCCGGGGCAATCTAGCCCCGGGGTCGAGGGGACGACCGTATAGTCGTCGGACATGACGGTGGCGGGCCAATCTAGTCCCGGGGTCGTGGGGACGACCCTATAGTCGTCGGACGTGACGGTGCCGGGGCAATCTAGCCCCGGGGTCGAGGGGACGACCGTATAGTCGTCGGACATGACGGTGGCGGGCCAATCTAGTCCCGGGGTGGTGGGGACGACCCTATAGTTGTCGGACATGTCGGCGGCTGGCCAATCTAGTCCCGAGGTCGTGGGGACGACCCTATAGTCGTCGGACATGTCGGCGGCTGGCCAACTTTGGACCGGGGCGTGGGGACGACCCTATAGTCGTCGGACATGCCGGTGACTGGCCAACCTAGTCCCGGGGTCGTGGAGACGACCCTATAGTCGTCGGACGTGACGGTGCCGGGGCAATCTAGCCCCGGGGTCGAGGGGACGACCCTATAGACGTCGGACATGTCGGCGGCTGGCCAACCTAGTCCCGGGGTGGTAGGGACGACCCTATAGTCGTCGGACATGTCGGCGGCAGGGCAACTTTGGCCCGTGGTCGTGGGGACGACCCTATAGTCGTCGGACAAGTCGGCGGCAAGCAACTTTGGCCCGTGGTCGTGGGGACGACCCTATAGTCGTCGGACATGTCGGCGGCAGGGCAACTTTGGCCCGTGGTCGTGGGGACGACCCTATAGTCGTCGGACAAGTCGGTGACTGGCCAACCTAGTCCCGGGGTCGTGGGGACGACCCTATAGTCGTCGGACAAGTCGGCGGCGGGCCAACCTAGTCCCGGGGTCGTGGGGACGACCCTATAGTCGTAGGACATGTCGGCGGCGGGCCAACCTAGTCCCTGGGCCTTGGGGACGACCCTACAGTCGTCGGACAAGTCGGCGGCGGGCCAACCTAGTCCCGGGATCGTGGGGACGACCCTATAGTCGGCGGACATGTTGGCGGCTGGCCAGCTTTGGCCCAGGGTCGTGGGGACGACCATATAGTTGTCGGACATGTCGGCGGCTGGCCAACCTAGTCCCGGGGTCGTGGGGACGACCCTATAGTCGTCGGACAAGTCGGCGGCGGGCCAACCTAGTCCCGGGGTCGTGGAGACGACCCTATAGAAGTCGGACATGTCGGCGGCTGGCCAACCTAGTCCCGGGGTCGTGGGGACGACCCTATAGTCGTCGGACAAGTCGGCGGCGGGCCAACCTAGTCCCGGGGTCGTGGAAACGACCCTATAGATGTCGGACATGTCGGCGGCTGGCCAACCTAGTCCCGGGGTCGTGGTGACGACCCTATAGTCGTCGGACATGACGGTGCCGGGGCAATCTAGCCCCCGGGTCGTGGGGACGACCCTATAGTCGTCGGACATGTCGGCGGCAGGGCAACTTTGGCCCGTGGTCGTGGGGACGACCGTATAGTCGTCGGACATGACGGTGGCGGGCCAATCTAGTCCCGGGGTCGTGGGGACGACCCCATAGTCGTCAGACATCACGGTGGCGGGCCAATCTAGTCCCGGGGTCGTGGGGACGACCCTATAGTCGTCGGACATGTCTGCGGCTGGGCAACTTTGGCCAGTGGTCGTGGGGACGACCATATAGTTGTCGGACATGTCGGCGGCTGGCCAACCTAGTCCCGGGGTCGTGGGGACGACCCTATAGTCGTCGGACAAGTCGGCGGCGGGCCAACCTAGTCCCGGGGTCGTGGAGACGACCCTATAGAAGTCGGACATGTCGGCGGCTGGCCAACCTAGTCCCGGGGTCGTGGGGACGACCCTATAGTCGTCGGACAAGTCGGCGGCGGGCCAACCTAGTCCCGGGGTCGTGGGGACGACCGTATAGTCGTCGGACATGACGGTGGCGGGCCAATCTAGTCCCGGGGTCGTAGGGACGACCCCATAGTCGTCGGACATGTCGGCGGCTGGCCAACTTTGGCCCGTGGTCGTGGGGACGACCGTATAGTCGTCGGACATGACGGTGGCGGGCCAATCTAGTCCCGGGGTCGTGGGGACGACCCCATAGTCGTCGGACATGACGGTGGCGGGCCAATCTAGTCCCGGGGTCGTGGGGACGACCCCATAGTCGTCAGACATCACGGTGGCGGGCCAATCTAGTCCCGGGGTCGTGGGGACGACCCTATAGTCGTCGGACATGTCTGCGGCTGGGCAACTTTGGCCAGTGGTCGTGGGGACGACCCTATAGTCGTCGGACAAGTCGGCGGCGGGCCAACCTAGTCCCGGGGTCGTGGGGACGACCGTATAGTCGTCGGACATGACGGTGGCGGGCCAATCTAGTCCCGGGGTCGTAGGGACGACCCCATAGTCGTCGGACATGTCGGCGGCTGGCCAACTTTGGACCGGGGAGTGGGGACGACCCTATAGTCGTCGGACATGACGGCGGCGGGCCAACCTAGTCCCGGGGTCGTGGGGACGACCCCATAGTCTTCGGACATGTCGGCGGCTGGCCAACTTTGGGCCGGGGTGTGGGAACGACCCTATAGTCGTCGGACAAGTCGGCGGCGGGCCAACCTTGTCCCGGGGTCGTGGAGACGACCCTATAGTCGTCGGACATGTCGGCAGCTGGCCAACTTTGCCCCGGGGCGTGGGGACGACCCTATAGTCGTCGGACATGTCGGCGGCAGGCCAACCTAGTCCCGGGGTCGTGGGGACGACCCTATAGTCGTCGGACATGTCGGCGGTAGGGCAACTTTGGCCCGTGGTCGTGGGGACGACCCTATAGTCGTCGGACATGTCGGCGGCTGGGCAACTTTGGCCTGTGGTCGTGGAGACGACCCTATAGTCGTCGGACAAGTCGGCGGCGGGCCAACCTAGTCCCGGGGTCGTGGAGACGACCCTATAGTCGTCGGACATGTCGGCGGCGGGCCAACCTAGTCCCGGGGTCGTGGGGACGACCCTATAGTCGTCGGACATGTCGGCGGCAGGGCAACTTTGGCCCGTGGTCGTGGGGACGACCCTATAGTCGTCGGACAAGTCGGCGGCGGGCCAACCTAGTCCCGGGGTCGTGGAGACGACCCTATAGTCGTCGGACATCACGGTGGCGGCCAATCTAGTCCCGGGGTCGTGGGGACGACCCTATAGTCGTCGGACATGTCGGCGGCGGGCCAACCTAGACCCGGGGTCGTGGGGACGACCCTATAGTCGTCGGACATGTCGGCGGCTGGCCAACTTTGGCCCGGGGCGTGGGGACGACCCTATAGTCGTCGGACAAGTCGGCGGCGGGCCAACCTAGTCCCGGGGTCGCGGGGACGACCGTATAGTCGTCGGACATGACGGTGGCGGGCCAATCTAGTCCCGGGGACGTGGGGACGACCGTATAGTCGTCGGACATGACGGTGGCGGGCCAATCTAGTCCCGGGGACGTGGGGACGACCCTATAGTCGTCGGACATGTCGGCGGCAGGGCAACTTTGGCCCGTGGTCGTGGGGACGACCCTATAGTCGTCGGACATGTCGGCGGCGGGCCAACCTAGTCCCGGGATCGTGGGGACGACCCTATAGTCGTCGGACATGTCGGCGGCAGGGCAACTTTGGCCCGTGGTCGTGGGGACGACCCTATAGTCGTCGGACAATTCGGCGGCGGGCCAACCTAGTCCCGGGGTCGTGGAGACGACCCTATAGTCGTCGGACATCACGGTGGCGGCCAATCTAGTCCCAGGGTCGTGGGGACGACCCTATAGTCGTCGGACATCACGGTGGCGGGCCAATCTAATCCCGGGGTCGTGGGGACGACCCTATAGTCGTCGGACATGTCTGCGGCTGGGCAACTTTGGCCAGTGGACGTGGGGACGACCGTATAGTCGTCGGACATGACGGTGGCGGGCCAATCTAGTCCCGGGGTCGTGGGGACGACCCCATAGTCGTCGGACATGTCGGCGGCTGGCCAACTTTGGACCGGGGCGTGGGGACGACCCTATAGTCGTCGGACATGCCGGCGGCGGGCCAACCTAGTCCCGGGGTCGTGGGGACGACCCTATAGTCGTCGGACATGTCGGCGGCAGGGCAACTTTGCCCCGTGGTCGTGGGGACGACCCTATAGTCGTCGGACAAGTCGGCGGCGGGCCAACCTAGTCCCGGGGTCGTGGAGACGACCCTATAGTTGTCGGACATGTCGGCGGCTGGCCAACCTAGTCCCGGGGTCGTGGGGACGACCCTATACTCGTCGGACAAGTCGGCGGCGGGCCAACCTAGTCCCGGGGTCGTGGAGACGACCCTATAGTTGTCGGACATGTCGGCGGCTGGCCAACCTAGTCCCGAGGTCGTGGGGACGACCCTATAGTCGTCGGACAAGTCGGCGGCGGGCCAACCTAGTCCCGGGGTCGTGGAGACGACCCTATAGTCGTCGGACATGCCGGTGACTGGCCAACCTAGTCCCGGGGTCGTGGAGACGACCCTATAGTCGTCGGACGTGACGGTGCCGGGGCAATCTAGCCCCGGGATCGAGGGGACGACCGTATAGTCGTCGGACATGACGGTGGCGGGCCAATCTAGTCCCGGGGTCGTGGGGACGACCCTATAGTCGTCGGACATGTCGGCGGCTGGCCAACCTAGTCCCGAGGTCGTGGGGACGACCCTATAGTCGTCGGACATGTCGGCGGCTGGCCAACCTAGTCCCGAGGTCGTGGGGACGACCCTATAGTCGTCGGACAAGTCGGCGGCGGGCCAACCTAGTCCCGGGGTCGTGGAGACGACCCTATAATCGTCGGACATGCCGGTGACTGGCCAACCTAGTCCCGGGGTCGTGGAGACGACCCTATAGTCGTCGGACGTGACGGTGCCGGGGCAATCTAGCCCCGGGGTCGAGGGGACGACCGTATAGTCGTCGGACATGACGGTGGCGGGCCAATCTAGTCCCGGGGTCGTGGGGACGACCCTATAGTCGTCGGACGTGACGGTGCCGGGGCAATCTAGCCCCGGGGTCGAGGGGACGACCGTATAGTCGTCGGACATGACGGTGGCGGGCCAATCTAGTCCCGTGGTCGTGGGGACGACCCTATAGTTGTCGGACATGTCGGCGGCTGGCCAACCTAGTCCCGAGGTCGTGGGGACGACCCTATAGTCGTCGGACATGTCGGCGGCTGGCCAACTTTGGACCGGGGCGTGGGGACGACCCTATAGTCGTCGGACATGCCGGTGACTGGCCAACCTAGTCCCGGGGTCGTGGAGACGACCCTATAGTCGTCGGACGTGACGGTGCCGGGGCAATCTAGCCCCGGGGTCGAGGGGACGACCCTATAGACGTCGGACATGTCGGCGGCTGGCCAACCTAGTCCCGGGGTGGTAGGGACGACCCTATAGTCGTCGGACAAGTCGGCGGCGGGCCAACCTAGTCCCGGGGTCGTGGGGACGACCCTATAGTCGTCGACCATGTCGGCGGCTGGCCAACCTAGTCCGGGGGTGGTAGGGACGACCCTATAGTCGTCGGACAAGTCCGCGGCGGGCCAACCTAGTCCCGGGGTCGTGGGGACGACCCTATAATCGTCGGATAAGTCGGCTGCGGGCCAACCTAGTCCCGGGGTCGTGGGGACGACCCTATAGTCGTCGGACATGACGGTGCCGGGGCAATCTAGCCCCGGGGTCGTGGGGACGACCGTATAGTCGTCGGACATGACGGTGGCGGGCCAATCTAGTCCCGGGGTCGTGGGGACGACCCTATAGTCGTCGGACATGTCTGCGGCAGGGCAACTTTGGCCAGTGGTCGTGGGGACCAACCTATAGTCGTCGGAGAAGTCGGTGGCGGGCCAACCTAGTCCCGGGGTCGTGGGGACGACCGTATAGTCGTCGGACATGACGGTGGCGGGCCAATCTAGTCCCGGGGTCGTGGGGACGACTCTATAGTCGTCGGACATGTCGGCGGCTGGCCAACTTTGGACCGGGGCGTGGGGACGACCCTATAGTCGTCGGACATGTCGGCGGCGGGCCGACCTAGTCCCGGGGTCGTGGGGACGACCCTATAGTCGTCGGACATGTTGGCGGCTGGCCAGCTTTGGCGCGGGGTCGTGGCGACGACCCTATAGTTGTCGAACATGTCGGCGTTGGGCCAACCTAGTCCCGGGGTCGCGGGGACGACCGTATAGTCGTCGGACATCACGGTGGCGGCCAATCTAGTCCCGGGGTCGTGGGGACGACCCTATAGTCGTCGGACATCACGGTGGCGGGCCAATCTAGTCCCGGGGTCGTGGGGACGACCCTATAGTCGTCGGACATGTCTGCGGCTGGGCAACTTTGGCCAGTGGACGTGGGGACGACCGTATAGTCGTCGGACATGACGGTGGCGGGCCAATCTAGTCCCGGGGTCGTGGGGACGACCCCATAGTCGTCGGACATGTCGGCGGCTGGCCAACTTTGGACCGGGGCGTGGGGACGACCCTATAGTCGTCGGACATGTCGGCGGCTGGCCAACCTAGTCCCGAGGTCGTGGGGACGACCCTATAGTCGTCGGACAAGTCGGCGGCGGGCCAACCTAGTCCCGGGGTCGTGGAGACGACCCTATAGTCGTCGGACATGCCGGTGACTGGCCAACCTAGTCCCGGGGTCGTGGAGACGACCCTATAGTCGTCGGACGTGACGGAGCCGGGGCAATCTAGCCCCGGGGTCGAGGGGACGACCCTATAGACGTCGGACATGTCGGCGGCTGGCCAACCTAGTCCCGGGGTGGTAGGGACGACCCTATAGTCGTCGGACAAGTCGGCGGCGGGCCAACCTAGTCCCGGGGTCGTGGGGACGACCCTATAGTCGTCGACCAAGTCGGCGGCTGGCCAACCTAGTCCGGGGGTGGTAGGGACGACCCTATAGTCGTCGGACAAGTCGGCGGCGGGCCAACCTATTCCCGGGGTCGTGGGGACGACCCTATAGTCGTCGGATAAGTCGGCGGCGGGCCAACCTAGTCCCGGGGTCGTGGGGACGACCCTATAGTCGTCGGACGTGTCGGCGTCTGGCCAACTTAGTCCCGGGGTCCTGGGGACGACCCTATAGTCGTCGGACAAGTCGGCGGCGGGCCAACCTACTCCCGGGGTCGTGGGGACGACCCCATAGTCGTCGGAAAAGTCGGCGCCAAGGCAACTTTGGCCCGTGGTCGTGGGGACGACCCTATAGTCGTCGGATATGTCGGTGACTGGCCAACCTAGTCCCGGGTTCGTGGGGACGACCCTATAGTCGTCGGACATGTCGGCGGCTGGCCAACTTTGGACCGGGGCGTGGGGACGACCCTATAGTCGTCGGACATGTCGGCGGCGGGCCAACCTAGTCCCGGGGTCGTGGGGACGACCCTATAGTCGTCGGACATGTCTGCGGCAGGGCAACTTTGGCCAGTGGTCGTGGGGACCAACCTATAGTCGTCGGAGAAGTCGGTGGCGGGCCAACCTAGTCCCGGGGTCGTGGGGACGACCGTATAGTCGTCGGACATGACGGTGGCGGGCCAATCTAGTCCCGGGGTCGTGGGGACGACTCTATAGTCGTCGGACATGTCGGCGGCTGGCCAACTTTGGACCGGGGCGTGGGGACGACCCTATAGTCGTCGGACATGTCGGCGGCGGGCCGACCTAGTCCCGGGGTCGTGGGGACGACCCTATAGTCGTCGGACATGTTGGCGGCTGGCCAGCTTTGGCGCGGGGTCGTGGCGACGACCCTATAGTTGTCGAACATGTCGGCGTTGGGCCAACCTAGTCCCGGGGTCGCGGGGACGACCGTATAGTCGTCGGACATCACGGTGGCGGCCAATCTAGTCCCGGGGTCGTGGGGACGACCCTATAGTCGTCGGACATCACGGTGGCGGGCCAATCTAGTCCCGGGGTCGTGGGGACGACCCTATAGTCGTCGGACATGTCTGCGGCTGGGCAACTTTGGCCAGTGGACGTGGGGACGACCGTATAGTCGTCGGACATGACGGTGGCGGGCCAATCTAGTCCCGGGGTCGTGGGGACGACCCCATAGTCGTCGGACATGTCGGCGGCTGGCCAACTTTGGACCGGGGCGTGGGGACGACCCTATAGTCGTCGGACATGTCGGCGGCGGGCCAACCTAGTCCCGGGGTCGTGGGGACGACCCTATAGTCGTCGGACATGTCGGCGGCAGGGCAACTTTGGCCCGTGGTCGTGGGGACGACCCTATAGTCGTCGGACAAGTCGGCGGCGGGCCAACCTAGTTCCGGGGTCGTGGAGAGGACCCTATAGTTGTCGGACATGTCGGCGGCTGGCCAATCTAGTCCCGGGGTCGTGGGGACGACCCTATAGTCGTCGTACAAGTCGGCGGCGGGCCAACCTACTCCCGGGGTCGCGGGGACGACCGTATAGTCGTCGGACATGACGGTGGCGGGCCAATCTAGTCCCGGGGTCGTGGGGACGACCCTATAGTCGTCGGACATGACGGTGCCGGGGCAATCTAGCCCCGGGGTCGTGGGGACGACCCTATAGTCGTCGGACATGTCGGCGGCGGGCCAACCTAGTCCCGGGATCGTGGGGACGACCCTATAGTCGTCGGACATGTCGGCGGCAGGGCAACTTTGGCCCGTGGTCGTGGGGACGACCCTATAGTCGTCGGACAAGTCGGCGGCGGGCCAACCTAGTCCCGGGGTCGTGGAGACGACCCTATAGTCGTCGGACATCACGGTGGCGGCCAATCTAGTCCCGGGGTCGTGGGGACGACCCTATAGTCGTCGGACATCACGGTGGCGGCCAATCTAGTCCCGGGGTCGTGGGGACGACCCTATAGTCGTCGGACATCACGGTGGCGGGCCAATCTAGTCCCGGGGTCGTGGGGACGACCCTATAGTCGTCGGACATGTCTGCGGCTGGGCAACTTTGGCCAGTGGACGTGGGGACGACCGTATAGTCGTCGGACATGTCGGCGGCTGGCCAACCTAGTCTCGTGGTCGTGGGGACGACCCCATAGTCGTAGGACACGTCGGCGGCGGGCCAACCTAGTCCCGGGGTCGCGGGGACGACCGTATAGTCGTCGGACATGTCGGCGGCAGGGCAACTTTGGCCCGTGGTCGTGGGGACGACCCTATAGTCGTCGGACAAGTCGGCGGCGGGCCAACCTAGTCCCGGGGTCGCGGGGACGACCGTATAGTCGTCGGACATGACGGTGGCGGGCCAATCTAGTCCCGGGGTCGTGGGGACGACCCTATAGTCGTCGGACATGTTGGCGGCTGGCCAGCTTTGGCGCGGGGTCGTGGCGACGACCCTATAGTTGTCGAACATGTCGGCGGCTGGCCAACCTAGTCCCGGGGTCGTGGGGACGACCCTATAGTCGCCGGACATGTCGGCGGCTGGCCAACCTAGTCTCGTGGTCGTGGGGACGACCCCATAGTCGTAGGACACGTCGGCGCCGGGCCAACCTAGTCCCGGGGTCGCGGGGACGACCGTATAGTCGTCGGACATCACGGTGGCGGCCAATCTAGTCCCGGGGTCGTGGGGACGACCCTATAGTCGTCGGACATCACGGTGGCGGGCCAATCTAGTCCCGGGGTCGTGGGGACGACCCTATAGTCGTCGGACATGTCTGCGGCTGGGCAACTTTGGCCAGTGGACGTGGGGACGACCGTATAGTCGTCGGACATGACGGTGGCGGGCCAATCTAGTCCCGGGGTCGTGGAGACGACCCCATAGTCGTCGGACATGTCGGCGGCTGGCCAACTTTGGACCGGGGCGTGGGGACGACCCTATAGTCGTCGGACATGTCGGCGGCGGGCCAACCTAGTCCCGGGGTCGTGGGGACGACCCTATAGTCGTCGGACATGTCGACGGCAGGGCAACTTTGGCCCGTGGTCGTAGGGACGACCCTATAGTCGTCGGACAAGTCGGCGGCGGGCCAACCTAGTCCCGGGGTCGTGGAGACGACCCTATAGTTGTCGGACATGTCGGCGGCTGGCCAACCTAGTCCCGAGGTCGTGGGGACGACCCTATAGTCGTCGGACAAGTCGGCGGCGGGCCAACCTAGTCCCGGTGTCGTGGAGACGACCCTATAGTCGTCGGACATGCCGGTGACTGGCCAACCTAGTCCCGGGGTCGTCGAGACGACCCTATAGTCGTCGGACGTGACGGAGCCGGGGCAATCTAGCCCCGGGGTCGAGGGGACGACCCTATAGACGTCGGACATGTCGGCGGCTGGCCAACCTAGTCCCGGGGTGGTAGGGACGACCCTATAGTCGTCGGACAAGTCGGCGGCGGGCCAACCTAGTCCCGGGGTCGTGGGGACGACCCTATAGTCGTCGACCAAGTCGGCGGCTGGCCAACCTAGTCCGGGGGTGGTAGGGACGACCCTATAGTCGTCGGACAAGTCGGCGGCGGGCCAACCTAGTCCCGGGGTCGTGGGGACGACCCTATAGTCGTCGGATAAGTCGGCGGCGGGCCAACCTAGTCCCGGGGTCGTGGGGACGACCCTATAGTCGTCGGACGTGTCGGCGTCTGGCCAACTTAGTCCCGGGGTCGTGGGGACGACCCTATAGTCGTCGGACAAGTCGGCGGCGGGCCAACCTACTCCCGGGGTCGTGGGGACGACCCTATAGTCGTCGACCAAGTCGGCGGCTGGCCAACCTAGTCCGGGGGTGGTAGGGACGACCCTATAATCGTCGGACAAGTCGGCGGCGGGCCAACCTATTCCCGGGGTCGTGGGGACGACCCTATAGTCGTCGGATAAGTCGGCGGCGGGCCAACCTAGTCCCGGGGTCGTGGGGACGACCCTATAGTCGTCGGACGTGTCGGCGCCTGGCCAACTTAGTCCCGGGGTCCTGGGGACGACCCTATAGTCGTCGGACAAGTCGGCGGCGGGCCAACCTACTCCCGGGGTCGTGGGGACGACCCCATAGTCGTCGGAAAAGTCGGCGCCAAGGCAACTTTGGCCCGTGTTCGTGGGGACGACCCTATAGTCGTCGGATATGTCGGTGACTGGCCAACCTAGTCCCGGGTTCGTGGGGACGACCCTATAGTCGTCGGACATGTCGGCGGCTGGCCAACTTTGGACCGGGGCGTGGGGACGACCCTATAGTCGTCGGACATGTCGGCGGCGGGCCAACCTAGTCCCGGGGTCGTGGGGACGACCCTATAGTCGTCGGACATGTCTGCGGCAGGGCAACTTTGGCCAGTGGTCGTGGGGACCAACCTATAGTCGTCGGAGAAGTCGGTGGCGGGCCAACCTAGTCCCGGGGTCGTGGGGACGACCGTATAGTCGTCGGACATGACGGTGGCGGGCCAATCTAGTCCCGGGGTCGTGGGGACGACTCTATAGTCGTCGGACATGTCGGCGGCTGGCCAACTTTGGACCGGGGCGTGGGGACGACCCTATAGTCGTCGGACATGTCGGCGGCGGGCCGACCTAGTCCCGGGGTCGTGGGGACGACCCTATAGTCGTCGGACATGTTGGCGGCTGGCCAGCTTTGGCGCGGCGTCGTGGCGACGACCCTATAGTTGTCGAACATGTCGGCGTTGGGCCAACCTAGTCCCGGGGTCGCGGGGACGACCGTATAGTCGTCGGACATCACGGTGGCGGCCAATCTAGTCCCGGGGTCGTGGGGACGACCCTATAGTCGTCGGACATCACGGTGGCGGGCCAATCTAGTCCCGGGGTCGTGGGGACGACCCTATAGTCGTCGGACATGTCTGCGGCTGGGCAACTTTGGCCAGTGGACGTGGGGACGACCGTATAGTCGTCGGACATGACGGTGGCGGGCCAATCTAGTCCCGGGGTCGTGGGGACGACCCCATAGTCGTCGGACATGTCGGCGGCTGGCCAACTTTGGACCGGGGCGTGGGGACGACCCTATAGTCGTCGGACATGTCGGCGGCGGGCCAACCTAGTCCCGGGGTCGTGGGGACGACCCTATAGTCGTCGGACATGTCGGCGGCAGGGCAACTTTGGCCCGTGGTCGTGGGGACGACCCTATAGTCGTCGGACAAGTCGGCGGCGGGCCAACCTAGTTCCGGGGTCGTGGAGAGGACCCTATAGTTGTCGGACATGTCGGCGGCTGGCCAATCTAGTCCCGGGGTCGTGGGGACGACCCTATAGTCGTCGTACAAGTCGGCGGCGGGCCAACCTACTCCCGGGGTCGCGGGGACGACCGTATAGTCGTCGGACATGACGGTGGCGGGCCAATCTAGTCCCGGGGTCGTGGGGACGACCCTATAGTCGTCGGACATCACGGTGGCGGCCAATCTAGTCCCGGGGTCGTGGGGACGACCCTATAGTCGTCGGACATCACGGTGGCGGGCCAATCTAGTCCCGGGGTCGTGGGGACGACCCTATAGTCGTCGGACATGTCTGCGGCTGGGCAACATTGGCCAGTGGACGTGGGGACGACCGTATAGTCGTCGGACTTGTCGGCGGCTGGCCAACCTAGTCTCGTGGTCGTGGGGACGACCCCATAGTCGTAGGACACGTCGGCGGCGGGCCAACCTAGTCCCGGGGTCGCGGGGACGACCGTATAGTCGTCGGACATGTCGGCGGCAGGGCAACTTTGGCCCGTGGTCGTGGGGACGACCCTATAGTTGTCGGACAAGTCGGCGGCGGGCCAACCTAGTCCCGGGGTCGCGGGGACGACCGTATAGTCGTCGGACATGACGGTGGCGGGCCAATCTAGTCCCGGGGTCGTGGGGACGACCCTATAGTCGTCGGACATGTTGGCGGCTGGCCAGCTTTGGCGCGGGGTCGTGGCGACGACCCTATAGTTGTCGAACATGTCGGCGGCTGGCCAACCTAGTCCCGGGGTCGTGGGGACGACCCTATAGTCGTCGGACATGTCGGCGGCTGGCCAACCTAGTCTCGTGGTCGTGGGGACGACCCCATAGTCGTAGGACACGTCGGCGCCGGGCCAACCTAGTCCCGGGGTCGCGGGGACGACCGTATAGTCGTCGGACATCACGGTGGCGGCCAATCTAGTCCCGGGGTCGTGGGGACGACCCTATAGTCGTCGGACATCACGGTGGCGGGCCAATCTAGTCCCGGGGTCGTGGGGACGACCCTATAGTCGTCGGACATGTCTGCGGCTGGGCAACTTTGGCCAGTGGACGTGGGGACGACCGTATAGTCGTCGGACATGACGGTGGCGGGCCAATCTAGTCCCGGGGTCGTGGGGACGACCCCATAGTCGTCGGACATGTCGGCGGCTGGCCAACTTTGGACCGGGGCGTGGGGACGACCCTATAGTCGTCGGACATGTCGGCGGCGGGCCAACCTAGTCCCGGGGTCGTGGGGACGACCCTATAGTCGTCGGACATGTCGACGGCAGGGCAACTTTGGCCCGTGGTCGTAGGGACGACCCTATAGTCGTCGGACAAGTCGGCGGCGGGCCAACCTAGTCCCGGGGTCGTGGAGACGACCCTATAGTTGTCGGACATGTCGGCGGCTGGCCAACCTAGTCCCGAGGTCGTGGGGACGACCCTATAGTCGTCGGACAAGTCGGCGGCGGGCCAACCTAGTCCCGGTGTCGTGGAGACGACCCTATAGTCGTCGGACATGCCGGTGACTGGCCAACCTAGTCCCGGGGTCGTCGAGACGACCCTATAGTCGTCGGACGTGACGGAGCCGGGGCAATCTAGCCCCGGGGTCGAGGGGACGACCCTATAGACGTCGGACATGTCGGCGGCTGGCCAACCTAGTCCCGGGGTGGTAGGGACGACCCTATAGTCGTCGGACAAGTCGGCGGCGGGCCAACCTAGTCCCGGGGTCGTGGGGACGACCCTATAGTCGTCGACCAAGTCGGCGGCTGGCCAACCTAGTCCGGGGGTGGTAGGGACGACCCTATAGTCGTCGGACAAGTCGGCGGCGGGCCAACCTAGTCCCGGGGTCGTGGGGACGACCCTATAGTCGTCGGATAAGTCGGCGGCGGGCCAACCTAGTCCCGGGGTCGTGGGGACGACCCTATAGTCGTCGGACGTGTCGGCGTCTGGCCAACTTAGTCCCGGGGTCGTGGGGACGACCCTATAGTCGTCGGACAAGTCGGCGGCGGGCCAACCTACTCCCGGGGTCGTGGGGACGACCCCATAGTCGTCGGAAAAGTCGGCGGCTGGCCAACCTAGTCCCGGGGTCGTGGGGACGACCCTATACTCGTCGGACATGTCTGCGGCTGGGCAACTTTGGCCAGTGGTTCGGGGGGACCAACCTATAGTCGTCGGAGAAGTCGGTGGCGGGCCAACCTAGTCCCGGGGTCGTGGGGACGACCGTATAGTCGTCGGACATGACGGTGGCGGGCCAATCTAGTCCCGGGGTCGTGGGGACGACTCTATAGTCGTCGGACATGTCGGCGGCTGGCCAACTTTGGACCGGGGCGTGGGGACGACCCTATAGTCGTCGGACATGTCTGCGGCTGGGCAACTTTGGCCAGTGGTTCGGGGGGACCAACCTATAGTCGTCGGAGAAGTCGGTGGCGGGCCAACCTAGTCCCGGGGTCGTGGGGACGACCGTATAGTCGTCGGACATGACGGTGGCGGGCCAATCTAGTCCCGGGGTCGTGGGGACGACTCTATAGTCGTCGGACATGTCGGCGGCTGGCCAACTTTGGACCGGGGCGTGGGGACGACCCTATAGTCGTCGGACATGTCGGCGGCGGGCCGACCTAGTCCCGGGGTCGTGGGGACGACCCTATAGTCGTCGGACATGTTGGCGGCTGGCCAGCTTTGGCGCGGGGTCGTGGCGACGACCCTATAGTTGTCGAACATGTCGGCGGCGGGCCAACCTAGTCCCGGGGTCGCGGGGACGACCGTATAGTCGTCGGACATGACGGTGGCGGGCCAATCTAGTCCCGGGGTCGTGGGGACGACCCTATAGTCGTCGGACATGTTGGCGGCTGGCCAGCTTTGGCGCGGGGTCGTGGCGACGACCCTATAGTTGTCGAACATGTCGGCGGCTGGCCAACCTAGTCCCGGGGTCGTGGGGACGACCCTATAGTCGTCGGACATGTCGGCGGCTGGCCAACCTAGTCTCGTGGTCGTGGGGACGACCCCATAGTCGTAGGACACGTCGGCGGCGGGCCAACCTAGTCCCGGGGTCGTGGGGACGACCCTATAGTCGTCGGATAAGTCGGCGGCGGGCCAACCTAGTCCCGGGGTCGTGGGGACGACCCTATAGTCGTCGGACGTGTCGGCGTCTGGCCAACTTAGTCCCGGGGTCGTGGGGACGACCCTATAGACGTCGGACAAGTCGGCGGCGGGCCAACCTACTCCCGGGGTCGTGGGGACGACCCCATAGTCGTCGGAAAAGTCGGCGGCGGGCCAACCTAGACCCGGGGTCGTGGGGACGACCCTATAGTCGTCGGACATGTCGGCGCCAGGGCAACATTGGCCCGTGGTCGTGGGGACGACCCTATAGTCGTCGGATATGTCGGTGACTGGCCAACCTAGTCCCGGGTTCGTGGGGACGACCCTATAGTCGTCGGACATGTCGGCGGCTGGCCAACTTTGGACCGGGGCGTGGGGACGACCCTATAGTCGTCGGACATGTCGGCGGCGGGCCAACCTAGTCCCGGGGTCGTGGGGACGACCCTATAGTCGTCAGACATGTCGGCGGCAGGGCAACTTTGGCCCGTGGTCGTGGGGACGACCCTATAGTCGTCGGACAAGTCGGCGGCGGGCCAACCTAGTCCCGGGGTCGTGGAGAGGACCCTATAGTTGTCGGACATGTCGGCGGCTGGCCAATCTAGTCCCGGGGTCGTGGGGACGACCCTATAGTCGTCGTACAAGTCGGCGGCGGGCCAACCTACTCCCGGGGTCGCGGGGACGACCGTATAGTCGTCGGACATGACGGCGGCGGGCCAATCTAGTCCCGGGGTCGTGGGGACGACCCTATAGTCGTCGGACATGACGGTGCCGGGGCAATCTAGCCCCGGGGTCGTGGGGACGACCCTATAGTTGTCGGACATGTCGGCGGCTGGCCAACCTAGTCCCGGGGTCGTGGGGACGACCCTATACTCGTCGGACAAGTCGGCGGCGGGCCAACCTAGTCCCGGGGTCGTGGAGACGACCCTACAGTCGTCGGAAAAGCCGGTGACGGGCCAACCTAGGCCCGGGGTCGTGGAGACGACCCTATAGTCGTCGGACGTGACGGTGCCGGGGCAATCTAGCCCCGGCGTCGAGGGGACGACCCTATAGACGTCGGACATGTCGGCGGCTGGCCAACCTAGTCCCGGGGTGGTAGGGACGACCCTATAGTCGTCGGACATGTCTGCGGCTGGGCAACTTTGGCCAGTGGTTCGGGGGGACCAACCTATAGTCGTCGGAGAAGTCGGTGGCGGGCCAACCTAGTCCCGGGGTCGTGGGGACGACCGTATAGTCGTCGGACATGACGGTGGCGGGCCAATCTAGTCCCGGGGTCGTGGGGACGACTCTATAGTCGTCGGACATGTCGGCGGCTGGCCAACTTTGGACCGGGGCGTGGGGACGACCCTATAGTCGTCGGACATGTCGGCGGCGGGCCGACCTAGTCCCGGGGTCGTGGGGACGACCCTATAGTCGTCGGACATGTTGGCGGCTGGCCAGCTTTGGCGCGGGGTCGGGGCGACGACCCTATAGTTGTCGAACATGTCGGCGTTGGGCCAACCTAGTCCCGGGGTCGCGGGGACGACCGTATAGTCGTCGGACATCACGGTGGCGGCCAATCTAGTCCCGGGGTCGTGGGGACGACCCTATAGTCGTCGGACATCACGGTGGCGGGCCAATCTAGTCCCGGGGTCGTGGGGACGACCCTATAGTCGTCGGACATGTCTGCGGCTGGGCAACTTTGGCCAGTGGACGTGGGGACGACCGTATAGTCGTCGGACATGACGGTGGCGGGCCAATCTAGTCCCGGGGTCGTGGGGACGACCCCATAGTCGTCGGACATGTCGGCGGCTGGCCAACTTTGGACCGGGGCGTGGGGACGACCCTATAGTCGTCGGACATGTCGGCGGCGGGCCAACCTAGTCCCGGGGTCGTGGGGACGACCCTATAGTCGTCGGACATGTCGGCGGCAGGGCAACTTTGGCCCGTGGTCGTGGGGACGACCCTATAGTCGTCGGACAAGTCGGCGGCGGGCCAACCTAGTTCCGGGGTCGTGGAGAGGACCCTATAGTTGTCGGACATGTCGGCGGCTGGCCAATCTAGTCCCGGGGTCGTGGGGACGACCCTATAGTCGTCGTACAAGTCGGCGGCGGGCCAACCTACTCCCGGGGTCGCGGGGACGACCGTATAGTCGTCGGACATGACGGTGGCGGGCCAATCTAGTCCCGGGGTCGTGGGGACGACCCTATAGTCGTCGGACATCACGGTGGCGGCCAATCTAGTCCCGGGGTCGTGGGGACGACCCTATAGTCGTCGGACATCACGGTGGCGGGCCAATTTAGTCCCGGGGTCGTGGGGACGACCCTATAGTCGTCGGACATGTCTGCGGCTGGGCAACTTTGGCCAGTGGACGTGGGGACGACCGTATAGTCGTCGGACTTGTCGGCGGCTGGCCAACCTAGTCTCGTGGTCGTGGGGACGACCCCATAGTCGTAGGACACGTCGGCGGCGGGCCAACCTAGTCCCGGGGTCGCGGGGACGACCGTATAGTCGTCGGACATGTCGGCGGCAGGGCAACTTTGGCCCGTGGTCGTGGGGACGACCCTATAGTCGTCGGACAAGTCGGCGGCGGGCCAACCTAGTCCCGGGGTCGCGGGGACGACCGTATAGTCGTCGGACATGACGGTGGCGGGCCAATCTAGTCCCGGGGTCGTGGGGACGACCCTATAGTCGTCGGACATGTTGGCGGCTGGCCAGCTTTGGCGCGGGGTCGTGGCGACGACCCTATAGTTGTCGAACATGTCGGCGGCTGGCCAACCTAGTCCCGGGGTCGTGGGGACGACCCTATAGTCGTCGGACATGTCGGCGGCTGGCCAACCTAGTCTCGTGGTCGTGGGGACGACCCCATAGTCGTAGGACACGTCGGCGCCGGGCCAACCTAGTCCCGGGGTCGCGGGGACGACCGTATAGTCGTCGGACATCACGGTGGCGGCCAATCTAGTCCCGGCGTCGTGGGGACGACCCTATAGTCGTCGGACATCACGGTGGCGGGCCAATCTAGTCCCGGGGTCGTGGGGACGACCCTATAGTCGTCGGACCTGTCTGCGGCTGGGCAACTTTGGCCAGTGGACGTGGGGACGACCGTATAGTCGTCGGACATGACGGTGGCGGGCCAATCTAGTCCCGGGGTCGTGGGGACGACCCCATAGTCGTCGGACATGTCGGCGGCTGGCCAACTTTGGACCGGGGCGTGGGGACGACCCTATAGTCGTCGGACATGTCGGCGGCGGGCCAACCTAGTCCCGGGGTCGTGGGGACGCCCTATAGTCGTCGGACATGTCGACGGCAGGGCAACTTTGGCCCGTGGTCGTAGGGACGACCCTATAGTCGTCGGACAAGTCGGCGGCGGGCCAACCTAGTCCCGGGGTCGTGGAGACGACCCTATAGTTGTCGGACATGTCGGCGGCTGGCCAACCTTGTCCCGAGGTCGTGGGGACGACCCTATAGTCGTCGGACAAGTCGGCGGCGGGCCAACCTAGTCCCGGTGTCGTGGAGACGACCCTATAGTCGTCGGACATGCCGGTGACTGGCCAACCTAGTCCCGGGGTCGTCGAGACGACCCTATAGTCGTCGGACGTGACGGAGCCGGGGCAATCTAGCCCCGGGGTCGAGGGGACGACCCTATAGACGTCGGACATGTCGGCGGCTGGCCAACCTAGTCCCGGGGTGGTAGGGACGACCCTATAGTCGTCGGACAAGTCGGCGGCGGGCCAACCTAGTCCCGGGGTCGTGGGGACGACCCTATAGTCGTCGACCAAGTCGGCGGCTGGCCAACCTAGTCCGGGGGTGGTAGGGACGACCCTATAGTCGTCGGACAAGTCGGCGGCGGGCCAACCTAGTCCCGGGGTCGTGGGGACGACCCTATAGTCGTCGGATAAGTCGGCGGCGGGCCAACCTAGTCCCGGGGTCGTGGGGACGACCCTATAGTCGTCGGACGTGTCGGCGTCTGGCCAACTTAGTCCCGGGGTCGTGGGGACGACCCTATAGTCGTCGGACAAGTCGGCGGCGGGCCAACCTACTCCCGGGGTCGTGGGGACGACCCCATAGTCGTCGGAAAAGTCGGCGGCTGGCCAACCTAGTCCCGGGGTCGTGGGGACGACCCTATACTCGTCGGACATGTCTGCGGCTGGGCAACTTTGGCCAGTGGTTCGGGGGGACCAACCTATAGTCGTCGGAGAAGTCGGTGGCGGGCCAACCTAGTCCCGGGGTCGTGGGGACGACCCTATAGACGTCGGACAAGTCGGCGGCGGGCCAACCTACTCCCGGGGTCGTGGGGACGACCCCATAGTCGTCGGAAAAGTCGGCGGCGGGCCAACCTAGACCCGGGGTCGTGGGGACGACCCTATAGTCGTCGGACATGTCGGCGCCAGGGCAACAATGGCCCGTGGTCGTGGGGACGACCCTATAGTCGTCGGATATGTCGGTGACTGGCCAACCTAGTCCCGGGTTCGTGGGGACGACCCTATAGTCGTCGGACATGTCGGCGGCTGGCCAACTTTGGACCGGGGCGTGGGGACGACCCTATAGTCGTCGGACATGTCGGCGGCGGGCCAACCTAGTCCCGGGGTCGTGGGGACGACCCTATAGTCGTCAGACATGTCGGCGGCAGGGCAACTTTGGCCCGTGGTCGTGGGGACGACCCTATAGTCGTCGGACAAGTCGGCGGCGGGCCAACCTAGTCCCGGGGTCGTGGAGAGGACCCTATAGTCGTCGGACATGACGGTGCCGGGGCAATCTAGCCCCGGGGTCGTGGGGACGACCCTATAGTTGTCGGACATGTCGGCGGCTGGCCAACCTAGTCCCGGGGTCGTGGGGACGACCCTATACTCGTCGGACAAGTCGGCGGCGGGCCAACCTAGTCCCGGGGTCGTGGAGACGACCCTACAGTCGTCGGAAAAGCCGGTGACTGGCCAACCTAGGCCCGGGGTCGTGGAGACGACCCTATAGTCGTCGGACGTGACGGTGCCGGGGCAATCTAGCCCCGGGGTCGAGGGGACGACCCTATAGACGTCGGACATGTCGGCGGCTGGCCAACCTAGTCCCGGGGTGGTAGGGACGACCCTATAGTCGTCGGACATGTCTGCGGCTGGGCAACTTTGGCCAGTGGTTCGGGGGGACCAACCTATAGTCGTCGGAGAAGTCGGTGGCGGGCCAACCTAGTCCCGGGGTCGTGGGGACGACCGTATAGTCGTCGGACATGACGGTGGCGGGCCAATCTAGTCCCGGGGTCGTGGGGACGACTCTATAGTCGTCGGACATGTCGGCGGCTGGCCAACTTTGGACCGGGGCGTGGGGACGACCCTATAGTCGTCGGACATGTCGGCGGCGGGCCGACCTAGTCCCGGGGTCGTGGGGACTACCCTATAGTCGTCGGACATGTTGGCGGCTGGCCAGCTTTGGCGCGGGGTCGTGGCGACGACCCTATAGTTGTCGAACATGTCGGCGGCGGGCCAACCTAGTCCCGGGGTCGCGGGGACGACCGTATAGTCGTCGGACATGACGGTGGCGGGCCAATCTAGTCCCGGGGTCGTGGGGACGACCCTATAGTCGTCGGACATGTTGGCGGCTGGCCAGCTTTGGCGCGGGGTCGTGGCGACGACCCTATAGTTGTCGAACATGTCGGCGGCTGGCCAACCTAGTCCCGGGGTCGTGGGGACGACCCTATAGTCGTCGGACATGTCGGCGGCTGGCCAACCTAGTCTCGTGGTCGTGGGGACGACCCCATAGTCGTAGGACACGTCGGCGGCGGGCCAACCTAGTCCCGGGGTCGCGGGGACGACCGTATAGTCGTCGGACATCACGGTGGCGGCCAATCTAGTCCCGGGGTCGTGGGGACGACCCTATAGTCGTCGGACATCACGGTGGCGGGCCAATCTAGTCCCGGGGTCGTGGGGACGACCCTATAGTCGTCGGACATGTCTGCGGCTGGGCAACTTTGGCCAGTGGACGTGGGGACGGCCGTATAGTCGTCGGACATGACGGTGGCGGGCCAATCTAGTCCCGGGGTCGTGGGGACGACCCCATAGTCGTCGGACATGTCGGCGGCTGGCCAACTTTGGACCGGGGCGTGGGGACGACCCTATAGTCGTCGGACATGTCGGCGGCAGGGCAACTTTGGCCCGTGGTCGTGGGGACGACCCTATAGTCGTCGGACAAGTCGGCGGCGGGCCAACCTAGTCCCGGGGTCGTGGAGACGACCCTAAAGTTGTCGGACATGTCGGCGGCTGGCCAACCTTGTCCCGAGGTCGTGGGGACGACCCTATAGTCGTCGGACAAGTCGGCGGCGGGCCAACCTAGTCCCGGGGTCGTGGAGACGACCCTATAGTCGTCGGACATGCCGGTGACTGGCCAACCTAGTCCCGGTGTCGTGGAGACGACCCTATAGTCGTCGGACGTGACGGAGCCGGGGCAATCTAGCCCCGGGGTCGAGGGGACGACCCTATAGACGTCGGACATGTCGGCGGCTGGCCAACCTAGTCCCGGGGTGGTAGGGACGACCCTATAGTCGTCGGACAAGTCGGCGGCGGGCCAACCTAGTCCCGGGATCGTGGGGACGACCCTATAGTCGTCGACCAAGTCGGCGGCTGGCCAACCTAGTCCGGGGGTGGTAGGGACGACCCTATAGTCGTCGGACAAGTCGGCGGCGGGCCAACCTAGTCCCGGGGTCGTGGGGACGACCCTATAGTCGTCGGATAAGTCGGCGGCGGGCCAACCTAGTCCCGGGGTCTTGGAGAGGACCCTATAGTTGTCGGACATGTCGGCGGCTGGCCAATCTAGTCCCGGGGTCGTGGGGACGACCCTATAGTCGTCGTACAAGTCGGCGGCGGGCCAACCTACTCCCGGGGTCGCGGGGACGACCGTATAGTCGTCGGACATGACGGTGGCGGGCCAATCTAGTCCCGGGGTCGTGGGGACGACCCTATAGTCGTCGGACATGACGGTGCCGGGGCAATCTAGCCCCGGGGTCGTGGGGACGACCCTATAGTTGTCGGACATGTCGGCGGCTGGCCAACCTAGTCCCGGGGTCGTGGGGACGACCCTATACTCGTCGGACAAGTCGGCGGCGGGCCAACCTAGTCCAGGGGTCGTGGAGACGACCCTACAGTCGTCGGAAATGCCGGTGACTGGCCAACCTAGGCCCGGGGTCGTGGAGACGACCCTATAGTCGTCGGACGTGACGGTGCCGGGGCAATCTAGCCCCGGGGTCGAGGGGACGACCCTATAGACGTCGGACATGTCGGCGGCTGGCCAACCTAGTCCCGGGGTGGTAGGGACGACCCTATAGTCGTCGGACATGTCTGCGGCTGGGCAACTTTGGCCAGTGGTCGTGGGGACCAACCTATAGTCGTCGGAGAAGTCGGTGGCGGGCCAACCTAGTCCCGGGGTCGTGGGGACGACCGTATAGTCGTCGGACATGACGGTGGCGGGCCAATCTAGTCCCGGGGTCGTGGGGACGACTCTATAGTCGTCGGACATGTCGGCGGCTGGCCAACTTTGGACCGGGGCGTGGGGACGGCCCTATAGTCGTCGGACATGTCGACGGCGGGCCGACCTAGTCCCGGGGTCGTGGGGACGACCCTATAGTCGTCGGACATGTTGGCGGCTGGCCAGCTTTGGCGCGGGGTCGTGGCGACGACCCTATAGTTGTCGAACATGTCGGCGGCGGGCCAACCTAGTCCCGGGGTCGCGGGGACGACCGTATAGTCGTCGGACATGACGGTGGCGGGCCAATCTCGTCCCGGGGTCGTGGGGACGACCCTATAGTCGTCGGACATGTTGGCGGCTGGCCAGCTTTGGCGCGGGGTCGTGGAGACGACCCTATAGTTGTCGGACATGTCGGCGGCTGGCCAACCTAGTCCCGAGGTCGTGGGGACGACCCTATAGTCGTCGGACAAGTCGGCGGCGGGCCAACCTAGTCCCGGGGTCGTGGGGACGAACCTATAGTCGTCGACCAAGTCGGCGGCTGGCCAACCTAGTCCGGGGGTGGTAGGGACGACCCTATAGTCGTCGGACAAGTCGGCGGCGGGCCAACCTAGTCCCGGGGTCGTGGAGAGGACCCTATAGTTGTCGGACATGTCGGCGGCTGGCCAATCTAGTCCCGGGGTCGTGGGGACGACCCTATAGTCGTCGTACAAGTCGGCGGCGGGCCAACCTACTCCCGGGGTCGCGGGGACGACCGTATAGTCGTCGGACATGACGGTGGCGGGCCAATCTAGTCCCGGGGTCGTGGGGACGACCCTATAGTCGTCGGACATGACGGTGCCGGGGCAATCTAGCCCCGGGGTCGTGGGGACGACCCTATAGTTGTCGGACATGTTGGCGGCTGGCCAACCTAGTCCCGGGGTCGTGGGGACGACCCTATACTCGTCGGACAAGTCGGCGGCGGGCCAACCTAGTCCCGGGGTCGTGGAGACGACCCTACAGTCGTCGGAAAAGCCGATGACTGGCCAACCTAGGCCCGGGGTCGTGGAGACGACCCTATAGTCGTCGGACGTGACGGTGCCGGGGCAATCTAGCCCCGGGGTCGAGGGGACGACCCTATAGACGTCGGACATGTCGGCGGCTGGCCAACCTAGTCCCGGGGTGGTAGGGACGACCCTATAGTCGTCGGACATGTTGGCGGCTGGCCAGCTTTGGCGCGGGGTCGTGGCGACGACCCTATAGTTGTCGAACATGTCGGCGGCGGGCCAACCTAGTCCCGGGGTCGTGGGGACGACCGTATAGTCGTCGGACATGACGGTGGCGGGCCAATCTAGTCCCGGGGTCGTGGGGACGACTCTATAGTCGTCGGACATGTCGGCGGCTGGCCAACTTTGGACCGGGGCGTGGGGACGACCCTATAGTCGTCGGACATGTCGGCGGCGGGCCGACCTAGTCCCGGGGTCGTGGGGACGACCCTATAGTCGTCGGACATGTTGGCGGCTGGCCAGCTTTGGCGCGGGGTCGTGGCGACGACCCTATAGTTGTCGAACATGTCGGCGGCGGGCCAACCTAGTCCCGGGGTCGCGGGGACGACCGTATAGTCGTCGGACATGACGGTGGCGGGCCAATCTAGTCCCGGGGTCGTGGGGACGACCCTATAGTCGTCGGACATGTTGGCGGCTGGCCAGCTTTGGCGCGGGGTCGTGGCGACGACCCTATAGTTGTCGAACATGTCGGCGGCTGGCCAACCTAGTCCCGGGGTCGTGGGGACGACCCTATAGTCGTCGGACATGTCGGCGGCTGGCCAACCTAGTCTCGTGGTCGTGGGGACGACCCCATAGTCGTAGGACACGTCGGCGGCGGGCCAACCTAGTCCCGGGGTCGCGGGGACGACCGTATAGTCGTCGGACATCACGGTGGCGGCCAATCTAGTCCCGGGGTCGTGGGGACGACCCTATAGTCGTCGGACATCACGGTGGCGGGCCAATCTAGTCCCGGGGTCGTGGGGACGACCCTATAGTCGTCGGACATGTCTGCGGCTGGGCAACTTTGGCCAGTGGACGTGGGGACGACCGTATAGTCGTCGGACATGACGGTGGCGGGCCAATCTAGTCCCGGGGTCGTGGGGACGACCCCATAGTCGTCGGACATGTCGGCGGCTGGCCAACTTTGGACCGGGGCGTGGGGACGACCCTATAGTCGTCGGACATGTCGGCGGCGGGCCAACCTAGTCCCGGGGTCGTGGGGACGACCCTATAGTCGTCGGACATGTCGGCGGCAGGGCAACTTTGGCCCGTGGTCGTGGGGACGACCCTATAGTCGTCGGACAAGTCGGCGGCGGGCCAACCTAGTCCCGGGGTCGTGGAGACGACCCTATAGTCGTCGGACATGCCGGTGACTGGCCAACCTAGTCCCGGTGTCGTGGAGACGACCCTATAGTCGTCGGACGTGACGGAGCCGGGGCAATCTAGCCCCGGGGTCGAGGGGACGACCCTATAGACGTCGGACATGTCGGCGGCTGGCCAACCTAGTCCCGGGGTGGTAGGGACGACCCTATAGTCGTCGGACAAGTCGGCGGCGGGCCAACCTAGTCCCGGGATCGTGGGGACGACCCTATAGTCGTCGACCAAGTCGGCGGCTGGCCAACCTAGTCCGGGGGTGGTAGGGACGACCCTATAGTCGTCGGACAAGTCGGCGGCGGGCCAACCTAGTCCCGGGGTCGTGGGGACGACCCTATAGTCGTCGGATAAGTCGGCGGCGGGCCAACCTAGTCCCGGGGTCGTGGAGAGGACCCTACAGTTGTCGGACATGTCGGCGGCTGGCCAATCTAGTCCCGGGGTCGTGGGGACGACCCTATAGTCGTCGTACAAGTCGGCGGCGGGCCAACCTACTCCCGGGGTCGCGGGGACGACCGTATAGTCGTCGGACATGACGGTGGCGGGCCAATCTAGTCCCGGGGTCGTGGGGACGACCCTATAGTCGTCGGACATGACGGTGGCGGGCCAATCTAGTCCCGGGGTCGTGGGGACGACTCTATAGTCGTCGGACATGTCGGCGGCTGGCCAACTTTGGACCGGGGCGTGGGGACGGCCCTATAGTCGTCGGACATGTCGGCGGCGGGCCGACCTAGTCCCGGGGTCGTGGGGACGACCCTATAGTCGTCGGACATGTTGGCGGCTGGCCAGCTTTGGCGCGGGGTCGTGGCGACGACCCTATAGTTGTCGAACATGTCGGCGGCGGGCCAACCTAGTCCCGGGGTCGCGGGGACGACCGTATAGTCGTCGGACATGACGGTGGCGGGCCAATCTCGTCCCGGGATCGTGGGGACGACCCTATAGTCGTCGGACATGTTGGCGGCTGGCCAACCTAGTCCCGGTGTCGTGGAGACGACCCTATAGTCGTCGGACGTGACGGAGCCGGGGCAATCTAGCCCCGGGGTCGAGGGGACGACCCTATAGACGTCGGACATGTCGGCGGCTGGCCAACCTAGTCCCGGGGTGGTAGGGACGACCCTATAGTCGTCGGACAAGTCGGCGGCGGGCCAACCTAGTCCCGGGGTCGTGGGGACGACCCTATAGTCGTCGACCAAGTCGGCGGCTGGCCAACCTAGTCCGGGGGTGGTAGGGACGACCCTATAGTCGTCGGACAAGTCGGCGGCGGGCCAACCTAGTCCCGGGGTCGTGGGGACGACCCTATAGTCGTCGGATAAGTCGGCGGCGGGCCAACCTAGTCCCGGGGTCGGGGGGACGACCCTATAGTCGTCGGACGTGTCGGCGTCTGGCCAACTTAGTCCCGGGGTCGTGGGGACGACCCTATAGTCGTCGGACAAGTCGGCGGCGGGCCAACCTACTCCCGGGGTCGTGGGGACGACCCCATAGTCGTCGGAAAAGTCGGCGGCGGGCCAACCTAGACCCGGGGTCGTGGGGACGACCCTATAGTCGTCGGACATGTCGGCGCCAGGGCAACTTTGGCCCGTGGTCGTGGGGACGACCCTATAGTCGTCGGACAAGTCGGCGGCGGGCCAACCTAGTCCCGGGGTCGTGGAGAGGACCCTATAGTTGTCGGACATGCCGGCGGCTGGCCAATCTAGTCCCGGGGTCGTGGGGACGACCCTATAGTCGTCGGACAAGTCGGCGGCGGGCCAACCTAGTCCCGGGGTCGTGGAGACGACCCTATAGTCGTCGGACATCACGGTGGCGGCCAATCTAGTCCCGGGGTCGTGGGGACGACCCTATAGTCGTCGGACATCACGGTGGCGGGCCAATCTAGTCCCGGGGTCGTGGGGACGACCCTATAGTCGTCGGACGTGACGGAGCCGGGGCAATCTAGCCCCGGGGTCGAGGGGACGACCCTATAGACGTCGGACATGTCGGCGGCTGGCCAACCTAGTCCCGGGGTGGTAGGGACGACCCTATAGTCGTCGGACAAGTCGGCGGCGGGCCAACCTAGTCCCGGGGTCGTGGGGACGACCCTATAGTCGTCGGACAAGTCGGCGGCGGGCCAACCTAGTCCCGGGGTCGTGGAGACGACCCTATAGTCGTCGGACATCACGGTGGCGGCCAATCTAGTCCCGGGGTCGTGGGGACGACCCTATAGTCGTCGGACATCACGGTGGCGGGCCAATCTAGTCCCGGGGTCGTGGGAACGACCCTATAGTCGTCGGACGTGACGGAGCCGGGGCAATCTAGCCCCGGGGTCGAGGGGACGACCCTATAGACGTCGGACATGTCGGCGGCTGGCCAACCTAGTCCCGGGGTGGTAGGGACGACCCTATAGTCGTCGGACAAGTCGGCGGCGGGCCAACCTAGTCCCGGGGTCGTGGGGACGACCCTATAGTCGTCGGACATGTCGGCGGCAGGGCAACTTTGGCCCGTGGTCGTGGGGACGACCCTGTAGTCGTCGGACAAGTCGGCGGCGGGCCAACCTAGTCCCGGGGTCGTGGGGACGACCCTATAGTCGTCGGATAAGTCGGCGGCGGGCCAACCTAGTCCCGGGGTCGTGGGGACGACCCTATAGTCGTCGGACGTGTCGGCGTCTGGCCAACTTAGTCCCGGGGTCGTGGGGACGACCCTATAGTCGTCGGACAAGTCGGCGGCGGGCCAACCTACTCCCGGGGTCGTGGGGACGACCCCATAGTCGTCGGAAAAGTCGGCGGCGGGCCAACCTAGACCCGGGGTCGTGGGGACGACCCTATAGTCGTCGGACATGTCGGCGCCAGGGCAACTTTGGCCCGTGGTCGTGGGGACGACCCTATAGTCGTCGGACAAGTCGGCGGCGGGCCAACCTAATCCCGGGGTCGTGGAGAGGACCCTATAGTTGTCGGACATGCCGGCGGCTGGCCAATCTAGTCCCGGGGTCGTGGGGACGACCCTATAGTCGTCGGACAAGTCGGCGGCGGGCCAACCTAGTCCCGGGGTCGTGGAGACGACCCTATAGTCGTCGGACATCACGGTGGCGGCCAATCTAGTCCCGGGGTCGTGGGGACGACCCTATAGTCGTCGGACATCACGGTGGCGGGCCAATCTAGTCCCGGGGTCGTGGGGACGACCCTATAGTCGTCGGACGTGACGGAGCCGGGGCAATCTAGCCCCGGGGTCGAGGGGACGACCCTATAGACGTCGGACATGTCGGCGGCTGGCCAACCTAGTCCCGGGGTGGTAGGGACGACCCTATAGTCGTCGGACAAGTCGGCGGCGGGCCAACCTAGTCCCGGGGTCGTGGGGACGACCCTATAGTCGTCGGACATGTCGGCGGCAGGGCAACTTTGGCCCGTGGTCGTGGGGACGACCCTATAGTCGTCGGACAAGTCGGCGGCGGGCCAACCTAGTCCCGGGGTCGTGGAGACGACCCTAAAGTTGTCGGACATGTCGGCGGCTGGCCAACCTTGTCCCGAGGTCGTGGGGACGACCCTATAGTCGTCGGACAAGTCGGCGGCGGGCCAACCTAGTCCCGGGGTCGTGGAGACGACCCTATAGTCGTCGGACATGCCGGTGACTGGCCAACCTAGTCCCGGTGTCGTGGAGACGACCCTATAGTCGTCGGACGTGACGGAGCCGGGGCAATCTAGCCCCGGGGTCGAGGGGACGACCCTATAGACGTCGGACATGTCGGCGGCTGGCCAACCTAGTCCCGGGGTGGTAGGGACGACCCTATAGTCGTCGGACAAGTCGGCGGCGGGCCAACCTAGTCCCGGGATCGTGGGGACGACCCTATAGTCGTCGACCAAGTCGGCGGCTGGCCAACCTAGTCCGGGGGTGGTAGGGACGACCCTATAGTCGTCGGACAAGTCGGCGGCGGGCCAACCTAGTCCCGGGGTCGTGGGGACGACCCTATAGTCGTCGGATAAGTCGGCGGCGGGCCAACCTAGTCCCGGGGTCGTGGAGAGGACCCTACAGTTGTCGGACATGTCGGCGGCTGGCCAATCTAGTCCCGGGGTCGTGGGGACGACCCTATAGTCGTCGTACAAGTCGGCGGCGGGGCAACCTACTCCCGGGGTCGCGGGGACGACCGTATAGTCGTCGGACATGACGGTGGCGGGCCAATCTAGTCCCGGGGTCGTGGGGACGACCCTATAGTCGTCGGACATGACGGTGGCGGGCCAATCTAGTCCCGGGGTCGTGGGGACGACTCTATAGTCGTCGGACATGTCGGCGGCTGGCCAACTTTGGACCGGGGCGTGGGGACGGCCCTATAGTCGTCGGACATGTCGGCGGCGGGCCGACCTAGTCCCGGGGTCGTGGGGACGACCCTATAGTCGTCGGACATGTTGGCGGCTGGCCAGCTTTGGCGCGGGGTCGTGGCGACGACCCTATAGTTGTCGAACATGTCGGCGGCGGGCCAACCTAGTCCCGGAGCGCGGGGACGACCGTATAGTCGTCGGACATGACGGTGGCGGGCCAATCTCGTCCCGGGATCGTGGGGACGACCCTATAGTCGTCGGACATGTTGGCGGCTGGCCAACCTAGTCCCGGTGTCGTGGAGACGACCCTATAGTCGTCGGACGTGACGGAGCCGGGGCAATCTAGCCCCGGGGTCGAGGGGACGACCCTATAGACGTCGGACATGTCGGCGGCTGGCCAACCTAGTCCCGGGGTGGTAGGGACGACCCTATAGTCGTCGGACAAGTCGGCGGCGGGCCAACCTAGTCCCGGGGTCGTGGGGACGACCCTATAGTCGTCGACCAAGTCGGCGGCTGGCCAACCTAGTCCGGGGGTGGTAGGGACGACCCTATAGTCGTCGGACAAGTCGGCGGCGGGCCAACCTAGTCCCGGGGTCGTGGGGACGACCCTATAGTCGTCGGATAAGTCGGCGGCGGGCCAACCTAGTCCCGGGGTCGGGGGGACGACCCTATAGTCGTCGGACGTGTCGGCGTCTGGCCAACTTAGTCCCGGGGTCGTGGGGACGACCCTATAGTCGTCGGACAAGTCGGCGGCGGGCCAACCTACTCCCGGGGTCGTGGGGACGACCCCATAGTCGTCGGAAAAGTCGGCGGCGGGCCAACCTAGACCCGGGGTCGTGGGGACGACCCTATAGTCGTCGGACATGTCGGCGCCAGGGCAACTTTGGCCCGTGGTCGTGGGGACGACCCTATAGTCGTCGGACAAGTCGGCGGCGGGCCAACCTAGTCCCGGGGTCGTGGAGAGGACCCTATAGTTGTCGGACATGCCGGCGGCTGGCCAATCAAGTCCCGGGGTCGTGGGGACGACCCTATAGTCGTCGGACAAGTCGGCGGCGGGCCAACCTAGTCCCGGGGTCGTGGAGACGACCCTATAGTCGTCGGACATCACGGTGGCGGCCAATCTAGTCCCGGGGTCGTGGGGACGACCCTATAGTCGTCGGACATCACGGTGGCGGGCCAATCTAGTCCCGGGGTCGTGGGGACGACCCTATAGTCGTCGGACGTGACGGAACCGGGGCAATCTAGCCCCGGGGTCGAGGGGACGACCCTATAGACGTCGGACATGTCGGCGGCTGGCCAACCTAGTCCCGGGGTGGTAGGGACGACCCTATAGTCGTCGGACAAGTCGGCGGCGGGCCAACCTAGTCCCGGGGTCGTGGGGACGACCCTATAGTCGTCGGACAAGTCGGCGGCGGGCCAACCTAGTCCCGGGGTCGTGGAGACGACCCTATAGTCGTCGGACATCACGGTGGCGGCCAATCTAGTCCCGGGGTCGTGGGGACGACCCTATAGTCGTCGGACATCACGGTGGCGGGCCAATCTAGTCCCGGGGTCGTGGGAACGACCCTATAGTCGTCGGACGTGACGGAGCCGGGGCAATCTAGCCCCGGGGTCGAGGGGACGACCCTATAGACGTCGGACATGTCGGCGGCTGGCCAACCTAGTCCCGGGGTGGTAGGGACGACCCTATAGTCGTCGGACAAGTCGGCGGCGAGCCAACCTAGTCCCGGGGTCGTGGGGACGACCCTATAGTCGTCGGACATGTCGGCGGCAGGGCAACTTTGGCCCGTGGTCGTGGGGACGACCCTGTAGTCGTCGGACAAGTCGGCGGCGGGCCAACCTAGTCCCGGGGTCGTGGGGACGACCCTATAGTCGTCGGATAAGTCGGCGGCGGGCCAACCTAGTCCCGGGGTCGTGGGGACGACCCTATAGTCGTCGGACGTGTCGGCGTCTGGCCAACTTAGTCCCGGGGTCGTGGGGACGACCCTATAGTCGTCGGACAAGTCGGCGGCGGGCCAACCTACTCCCGGGGTCGTGGGGACGACCCCATAGTCGTCGGAAAAGTCGGCGGCGGGCCAACCTAGACCCGGGGTCGTGGGGACGACCCTATAGTCGTCGGACATGTCGGCGCCAGGGCAACTTTGGCCCGTGGTCGTGGGGACGACCCTATAGTCGTCGGACAAGTCGGCGGCGGGCCAACCTAATCCCGGGGTCGTGGAGAGGACCCTATAGTTGTCGGACATGCCGGCGGCTGGCCAATCTAGTCCCGGGGTCGTGGGGACGACCCTATAGTCGTCGGACAAGTCGGCGGCGGGCCAACCTAGTCCCGGGGTCGTGGAGACGACCCTATAGTCGTCGGACATCACGGTGGCGGCCAATCTAGTCCCGGGGTCTTGGGGACGACCCTATAGTCGTCGGACATCACGGTGGCGGGCCAATCTAGTCCCGGGGTCGTGGGGACGACCCTATAGTCGTCGGACGTGACGGAGCCGGGGCAATCTAGCCCCGGGGTCGAGGGGACGACCCTATAGACGTCGGACATGTCGGCGGCTGGCCAACCTAGTCCCGGGGTGGTAGGGACGACCCTATAGTCGTCGGACAAGTCGGCGGCGGGCCAACCTAGTCCCGGGGTCGTGGGGACGACCCTATAGTCGTCGGACATGTCGGCGGCAGGGCAACTTTGGCCCGTGGTCGTGGGGACGACCCTATAGTCGTCGGACAAGTCGGCGGCGGGCCAACCTAGTCCCGGGGTCGTGGAGACGACCCTAAAGTTGTCGGACATGTCGGCGGCTGGCCAACCTTGTCCCGAGGTCGTGGGGACGACCCTATAGTCGTCGGACAAGTCGGCGGCGGGCCAACCTAGTCCCGGGGTCGTGGAGACGACCCTATAGTCGTCGGACATGCCGGTGACTGGCCAACCTAGTCCCGGTGTCGTGGAGACGACCCTATAGTCGTCGGACGTGACGGAGCCGGGGCAATCTAGCCCCGGGGTCGAGGGGACGACCCTATAGACGTCGGACATGTCGGCGGCTGGCCAACCTAGTCCCGGGGTGGTAGGGACGACCCTATAGTCGTCGGACAAGTCGGCGGCGGGCCAACCTAGTCCCGGGATCGTGGGGACGACCCTATAGTCGTCGACCAAGTCGGCGGCTGGCCAACCTAGTCCGGGGGTGGTAGGGACGACCCTATAGTCGTCGGACAAGTCGGCGGCGGGCCAACCTAGTCCCGGGGTCGTGGGGACGACCCTATAGTCGTCGGATAAGTCGGCGGCGGGCCAACCTAGTCCCGGGGTCGTGGAGAGGACCCTACAGTTGTCGGACATGTCGGCGGCTGGCCAATCTAGTCCCGGGGTCGTGGGGACGACCCTATAGTCGTCGTACAAGTCGGCGGCGGGGCAACCTACTCCCGGGGTCGCGGGGACGACCGTATAGTCGTCGGACATGACGGTGGCGGGCCAATCTAGTCCCGGGGTCGTGGGGACGACCCTATAGTCGTCGGACATGACGGTGGCGGGCCAATCTAGTCCCGGGGTCGTGGGGACGACTCTATAGTCGTCGGACATGTCGGCGGCTGGCCAACTTTGGACCGGGGCGTGGGGACGGCCCTATAGTCGTCGGACATGTCGGCGGCGGGCCGACCTAGTCCCGGGGTCGTGGGGACGACCCTATAGTCGTCGGACATGTTGGCGGCTGGCCAGCTTTGGCGCGGGGTCGTGGCGACGACCCTATAGTTGTCGAACATGTCGGCGGCGGGCCAACCTAGTCCCGGAGCGCGGGGACGACCGTATAGTCGTCGGACATGACGGTGGCGGGCCAATCTCGTCCCGGGATCGTGGGGACGACCCTATAGTCGTCGGACATGTTGGCGGCTGGCCAACCTAGTCCCGGTGTCGTGGAGACGACCCTATAGTCGTCGGACGTGACGGAGCCGGGGCAATCTAGCCCCGGGGTCGAGGGGACGACCCTATAGACGTCGGACATGTCGGCGGCTGGCCAACCTAGTCCCGGGGTGGTAGGGACGACCCTATAGTCGTCGGACAAGTCGGCGGCGGGCCAACCTAGTCCCGGGGTCGTGGGGACGACCCTATAGTCGTCGACCAAGTCGGCGGCTGGCCAACCTAGTCCGGGGGTGGTAGGGACGACCCTATAGTCGTCGGACAAGTCGGCGGCGGGCCAACCTAGTCCCGGGGTCGTGGGGACGACCCTATAGTCGTCGGATAAGTCGGCGGCGGGCCAACCTAGTCCCGGGGTCGGGGGGACGACCCTATAGTCGTCGGACGTGTCGGCGTCTGGCCAACTTAGTCCCGGGGTCGTGGGGACGACCCTATAGTCGTCGGACAAGTCGGCGGCGGGCCAACCTACTCCCGGGGTCGTGGGGACGACCCCATAGTCGTCGGAAAAGTCGGCGGCGGGCCAACCTAGACCCGGGGTCGTGGGGACGACCCTATAGTCGTCGGACATGTCGGCGCCAGGGCAACTTTGGCCCGTGGTCGTGGGGACGACCCTATAGTCGTCGGACAAGTCGGCGGCGGGCCAACCTAGTCCCGGGGTCGTGGAGAGGACCCTATAGTTGTCGGACATGCCGGCGGCTGGCCAATCAAGTCCCGGGGTCGTGGGGACGACCCTATAGTCGTCGGACAAGTCGGCGGCGGGCCAACCTAGTCCCGGGGTCGTGGAGACGACCCTATAGTCGTCGGACATCACGGTGGCGGCCAATCTAGTCCCGGGGTCGTGGGGACGACCCTATAGTCGTCGGACATCACGGTGGCGGGCCAATCTAGTCCCGGGGTCGTGGGGACGACCCTATAGTCGTCGGACGTGACGGAACCGGGGCAATCTAGCCCCGGGGTCGAGGGGACGACCCTATAGACGTCGGACATGTCGGCGGCTGGCCAACCTAGTCCCGGGGTGGTAGGGACGACCCTATAGTCGTCGGACAAGTCGGCGGCGGGCCAACCTAGTCCCGGGGTCGTGGGGACGACCCTATAGTCGTCGGACAAGTCGGCGGCGGGCCAACCTAGTCCCGGGGTCGTGGAGACGACCCTATAGTCGTCGGACATCACGGTGGCGGCCAATCTAGTCCCGGGGTCGTGGGGACGACCCTATAGTCGTCGGACATCACGGTGGCGGGCCAATCTAGTCCCGGGGTCGTGGGAACGACCCTATAGTCGTCGGACGTGACGGAGCCGGGGCAATCTAGCCCCGGGGTCGAGGGGACGACCCTATAGACGTCGGACATGTCGGCGGCTGGCCAACCTAGTCCCGGGGTGGTAGGGACGACCCTATAGTCGTCGGACAAGTCGGCGGCGAGCCAACCTAGTCCCGGGGTCGTGGGGACGACCCTATAGTCGTCGGACATGTCGGCGGCAGGGCAACTTTGGCCCGTGGTCGTGGGGACGACCCTGTAGTCGTCGGACAAGTCGGCGGCGGGCCAACCTAGTCCCGGGGTCGTGGGGACGACCCTATAGTCGTCGGATAAGTCGGCGGCGGGCCAACCTAGTCCCGGGGTCGTGGGGACGACCCTATAGTCGTCGGACGTGTCGGCGTCTGGCCAACTTAGTCCCGGGGTCGTGGGGACGACCCTATAGTCGTCGGACAAGTCGGCGGCGGGCCAACCTACTCCCGGGGTCGTGGGGACGACCCCATAGTCGTCGGAAAAGTCGGCGGCGGGCCAACCTAGACCCGGGGTCGTGGGGACGACCCTATAGTCGTCGGACATGTCGGCGCCAGGGCAACTTTGGCCCGTGGTCGTGGGGACGACCCTATAGTCGTCGGACAAGTCGGCGGCGGGCCAACCTAATCCCGGGGTCGTGGAGAGGACCCTATAGTTGTCGGACATGCCGGCGGCTGGCCAATCTAGTCCCGGGGTCGTGGGGACGACCCTATAGTCGTCGGACAAGTCGGCGGCGGGCCAACCTAGTCCCGGGGTCGTGGAGACGACCCTATAGTCGTCGGACATCACGGTGGCGGCCAATCTAGTCCCGGGGTCTTGGGGACGACCCTATAGTCGTCGGACATCACGGTGGCGGGCCAATCTAGTCCCGGGGTCGTGGGGACGACCCTATAGTCGTCGGACGTGACGGAGCCGGGGCAATCTAGCCCCGGGGTCGAGGGGACGACCCTATAGACGTCGGACATGTCGGCGGCTGGCCAACCTAGTCCCGGGGTGGTAGGGACGACCCTATAGTCGTCGGACAAGTCGGCGGCGGGCCAACCTAGTCCCGGGGTCGTGGGGACGACCCTATAGTCGTCGGACATGTCGGCGGCAGGGCAACTTTGGCCCGTGGTCGTGGGGACGACCCTATAGTCGTCGGACAAGTCGGCGGCGGGCCAACCTAGTCCCGGGGTCGTGGAGACGACCCTAAAGTTGTCGGACATGTCGGCGGCTGGCCAACCTTGTCCCGAGGTCGTGGGGACGACCCTATAGTCGTCGGACAAGTCGGCGGCGGGCCAACCTAGTCCCGGGGTCGTGGAGACGACCCTATAGTCGTCGGACATGCCGGTGACTGGCCAACCTAGTCCCGGTGTCGTGGAGACGACCCTATAGTCGTCGGACGTGACGGAGCCGGGGCAATCTAGCCCCGGGGTCGAGGGGACGACCCTATAGACGTCGGACATGTCGGCGGCTGGCCAACCTAGTCCCGGGGTGGTAGGGACGACCCTATAGTCGTCGGACAAGTCGGCGGCGGGCCAACCTAGTCCCGGGATCGTGGGGACGACCCTATAGTCGTCGACCAAGTCGGCGGCTGGCCAACCTAGTCCGGGGGTGGTAGGGACGACCCTATAGTCGTCGGACAAGTCGGCGGCGGGCCAACCTAGTCCCGGGGTCGTGGGGACGACCCTATAGTCGTCGGATAAGTCGGCGGCGGGCCAACCTAGTCCCGGGGTCGTGGAGAGGACCCTACAGTTGTCGGACATGTCGGCGGCTGGCCAATCTAGTCCCGGGGTCGTGGGGACGACCCTATAGTCGTCGTACAAGTCGGCGGCGGGGCAACCTACTCCCGGGGTCGCGGGGACGACCGTATAGTCGTCGGACATGACGGTGGCGGGCCAATCTAGTCCCGGGGTCGTGGGGACGACCCTATAGTCGTCGGACATGACGGTGGCGGGCCAATCTAGTCCCGGGGTCGTGGGGACGACTCTATAGTCGTCGGACATGTCGGCGGCTGGCCAACTTTGGACCGGGGCGTGGGGACGGCCCTATAGTCGTCGGACATGTCGGCGGCGGGCCGACATAGTCCCGGGGTCGTGGGGACGACCCTATAGTCGTCGGACATGTTGGCGGCTGGCCAGCTTTGGCGCGGGGTCGTGGCGACGACCCTATAGTTGTCGAACATGTCGGCGGCGGGCCAACCTAGTCCCGGAGCGCGGGGACGACCGTATAGTCGTCGGACATGACGGTGGCGGGCCAATCTCGTCCCGGGATCGTGGGGACGACCCTATAGTCGTCGGACATGTTGGCGGCTGGCCAACCTAGTCCCGGTGTCGTGGAGACGACCCTATAGTCGTCGGACGTGACGGAGCCGGGGCAATCTAGCCCCGGGGTCGAGGGGACGACCCTATAGACGTCGGACATGTCGGCGGCTGGCCAACCTAGTCCCGGGGTGGTAGGGACGACCCTATAGTCGTCGGACAAGTCGGCGGCGGGCCAACCTAGTCCCGGGGTCGTGGGGACGACCCTATAGTCGTCGACCAAGTCGGCGGCTGGCCAACCTAGTCCGGGGGTGGTAGGGACGACCCTATAGTCGTCGGACAAGTCGGCGGCGGGCCAACCTAGTCCCGGGGTCGTGGGGACGACCCTATAGTCGTCGGATAAGTCGGCGGCGGGCCAACCTAGTCCCGGGGTCGGGGGGACGACCCTATAGTCGTCGGACGTGTCGGCGTCTGGCCAACTTAGTCCCGGGGTCGTGGGGACGACCCTATAGTCGTCGGACAAGTCGGCGGCGGGCCAACCTACTCCCGGGGTCGTGGGGACGACCCCATAGTCGTCGGAAAAGTCGGCGGCGGGCCAACCTAGACCCGGGGTCGTGGGGACGACCCTATAGTCGTCGGACATGTCGGCGCCAGGGCAACTTTGGCCCGTGGTCGTGGGGACGACCCTATAGTCGTCGGACAAGTCGGCGGCGGGCCAACCTAGTCCCGGGGTCGTGGAGAGGACCCTATAGTTGTCGGACATGCCGGCGGCTGGCCAATCAAGTCCCGGGGTCGTGGGGACGACCCTATAGTCGTCGGACAAGTCGGCGGCGGGCCAACCTAGTCCCGGGGTCGTGGAGACGACCCTATAGTCGTCGGACATCACGGTGGCGGCCAATCTAGTCCCGGGGTCGTGGGGACGACCCTATAGTCGTCGGACATCACGGTGGCGGGCCAATCTAGTCCCGGGGTCGTGGGGACGACCCTATAGTCGTCGGACGTGACGGAGCCGGGGCAATCTAGCCCCGGGGTCGAGGGGACGACCCTATAGACGTCGGACATGTCGGCGGCTGGCCAACCTAGTCCCGGGGTGGTAGGGACGACCCTATAGTCGTCGGACAAGTCGGCGGCGGGCCAACCTAGTCCCGGGGTCGTGGGGACGACCCTATAGTCGTCGGACAAGTCGGCGGCGGGCCAACCTAGTCCCGGGGTCGTGGAGACGACCCTATAGTCGTCGGACATCACGGTGGCGGCCAATCTAGTCCCGGGGTCGTGGGGACGACCCTATAGTCGTCGGACATCACGGTGGCGGGCCAATCTAGTCCCGGGGTCGTGGGAACGACCCTATAGTCGTCGGACGTGACGGAGCCGGGGCAATCTAGCCCCGGGGTCGAGGGGACGACCCTATAGACGTCGGACATGTCGGCGGCTGGCCAACCTAGTCCCGGGGTGGTAGGGACGACCCTATAGTCGTCGGACAAGTCGGCGGCGAGCCAACCTAGTCCCGGGGTCGTGGGGACGACCCTATAGTCGTCGGACATGTCGGCGGCAGGGCAACTTTGGCCCGTGGTCGTGGGGACGACCCTGTAGTCGTCGGACAAGTCGGCGGCGGGCCAACCTAGTCCCGGGGTCGTGGGGACGACCCTATAGTCGTCGGATAAGTCGGCGGCGGGCCAACCTAGTCCCGGGGTCGTGGGGACGACCCTATAGTCGTCGGACGTGTCGGCGTCTGGCCAACTTAGTCCCGGGGTCGTGGGGACGACCCTATAGTCGTCGGACAAGTCGGCGGCGGGCCAACCTACTCCCGGGGTCGTGGGGACGACCCCATAGTCGTCGGAAAAGTCGGCGGCGGGCCAACCTAGACCCGGGGTCGTGGGGACGACCCTATAGTCGTCGGACATGTCGGCGCCAGGGCAACTTTGGCCCGTGGTCGTGGGGACGACCCTATAGTCGTCGGACAAGTCGGCGGCGGGCCAACCTACTCCCGGGGTCGTGGGGACGACCCCATAGTCGTCGGAAAAGTCGGCGGCGGGCCAACCTAGACCCGGGGTCGTGGGGACGACCCTATAGTCGTCGGACATGTCGGCGCCAGGGCAACTTTGGCCCGTGGTCGTGGGGACGACCCTATAGTCGTCGGACAAGTCGGCGGCGGGCCAACCTAGTCCCGGGGTCGTGGAGAGGACCCTATAGTTGTCGGACATGCCGGCGGCTGGCCAATCAAGTCCCGGGGTCGTGGGGACGACCCTATAGTCGTCGGACAAGTCGGCGGCGGGCCAACCTAGTCCCGGGGTCGTGGGGACGACCCTATAGTCGTCGGATAAGTCGGCGGCGGGCCAACCTAGTCCCGGGGTCGGGGGGACGACCCTATAGTCGTCGGACGTGTCGGCGTCTGGCCAACTTAGTCCCGGGGTCGTGGGGACGACCCTATAGTCGTCGGACAAGTCGGCGGCGGGCCAATCTACTCCCGGGGTCGTGGGGACGACCCCATAGTCGTCGGAAAAGTCGGCGGCGGGCCAACCTAGACCCGGGGTCGTGGGGACGACCCTATAGTCGTCGGACATGTCGGCGCCAGGGCAACTTTGGCCCGTGGTCGTGGGGACGACCCTATAGTCGTCGGACAAGTCGGCGGCGGGCCAACCTAGTCCCGGGGTCGTGGAGAGGACCCTATAGTTGTCGGACATGCCGGCGGCTGGCCAATCAAGTCCCGGGGTCGTGGGGACGACCCTATAGTCGTCGGACAAGTCGGCGGCGGGCCAACCTAGTCCCGGGGTCGTGGAGACGACCCTATAGTCGTCGGACATCACGGTGGCGGCCAATCTAGTCCCGGGGTCGTGGGGACGACCCTATAGTCGTCGGACATCACGGTGGCGGGCCAATCTAGTCCCGGGGTCGTGGGGACGACCCTATAGTCGTCGGACGTGACGGAGCCGGGGCAATCTAGCCCCGGGGTCGAGGGGACGACCCTATAGACGTCGGACATGTCGGCGGCTGGCCAACCTAGTCCCGGGGTGGTAGGGACGACCCTATAGTCGTCGGACAAGTCGGCGGCGGGCCAACCTAGTCCCGGGGTCGTGGGGACGACCCTATAGTCGTCGGACAAGTCGGCGGCGGGCCAACCTAGTCCCGGGGTCGTGGAGACGACCCTATAGTCGTCGGACATCACGGTGGCGGCCAATCTAGTCCCGGGGTCGTGGGGACGACCCTATAGTCGTCGGACATCACGGTGGCGGGCCAATCTAGTCCCGGGGTCGTGGGAACGACCCTATAGTCGTCGGACGTGACGGAGCCGGGGCAATCTAGCCCCGGGGTCGAGGGGACGACCCTATAGACGTCGGACATGTCGGCGGCTGGCCAACCTAGTCCCGGGGTGGTAGGGACGACCCTATAGTCGTCGGACAAGTCGGCGGCGAGCCAACCTAGTCCCGGGGTCGTGGGGACGACCCTATAGTCGTCGGACATGTCGGCGGCAGGGCAACTTTGGCCCGTGGTCGTGGGGACGACCCTGTAGTCGTCGGACAAGTCGGCGGCGGGCCAACCTAGTCCCGGGGTCGTGGGGACGACCCTATAGTCGTCGGATAAGTCGGCGGCGGGCCAACCTAGTCCCGGGGTCGTGGGGACGACCCTATAGTCGTCGGACGTGTCGGCGTCTGGCCAACTTAGTCCCGGGGTCGTGGGGACGACCCTATAGTCGTCGGACAAGTCGGCGGCGGGCCAACCTACTCCCGGGGTCGTGGGGACGACCCCATAGTCGTCGGAAAAGTCGGCGGCGGGCCAACCTAGACCCGGGGTCGTGGGGACGACCCTATAGTCGTCGGACATGTCGGCGCCAGGGCAACTTTGGCCCGTGGTCGTGGGGACGACCCTATAGTCGTCGGACAAGTCGGCGGCGGGCCAACCTAATCCCGGGGTCGTGGAGAGGACCCTATAGTTGTCGGACATGCCGGCGGCTGGCCAATCTAGTCCCGGGGTCGTGGGGACGACCCTATAGTCGTCGGACAAGTCGGCGGCGGGCCAACCTAGTCCCGGGGTCGTGGAGACGACCCTATAGTCGTCGGACATCACGGTGGCGGCCAATCTAGTCCCGGGGTCGTGGGGACGACCCTATAGTCGTCGGACATGTCGGCGGCAGGGCAACTTTGGCCCGTGGTCGTGGGGACGACCCTATAGTCGTCGGACAAGTCGGCGGCGGGCCAACCTAGTCCCGGGGTCGTGGAGACGACCCTAAAGTTGTCGGACATGTCGGCGGCTGGCCAACCTTGTCCCGAGGTCGTGGGGACGACCCTATAGTCGTCGGACAAGTCGGCGGCGGGCCAACCTAGTCCCGGGGTCGTGGAGACGACCCTATAGTCGTCGGACATGCCGGTGACTGGCCAACCTAGTCCCGGTGTCGTGGAGACGACCCTATAGTCGTCGGACGTGACGGAGCCGGGGCAATCTAGCCCCGGGGTCGAGGGGACGACCCTATAGACGTCGGACATGTCGGCGGCTGGCCAACCTAGTCCCGGGGTGGTAGGGACGACCCTATAGTCGTCGGACAAGTCGGCGGCGGGCCAACCTAGTCCCGGGATCGTGGGGACGACCCTATAGTCGTCGACCAAGTCGGCGGCTGGCCAACCTAGTCCGGGGGTGGTAGGGACGACCCTATAGTCGTCGGACAAGTCGGCGGCGGGCCAACCTAGTCCCGGGGTCGTGGGGACGACCCTATAGTCGTCGGATAAGTCGGCGGCGGGCCAACCTAGTCCCGGGGTCGTGGAGAGGACCCTACAGTTGTCGGACATGTCGGCGGCTGGCCAATCTAGTCCCGGGGTCGTGGGGACGACCCTATAGTCGTCGTACAAGTCGGCGGCGGGCCAACCTACTCCCGGGGTCGCGGGGACGACCGTATAGTCGTCGGACATGACGGTGGCGGGCCAATCTAGTCCCGGGGTCGTGGGGACGACCCTATAGTCGTCGGACATGACGGTGGCGGGCCAATCTAGTCCCGGGGTCGTGGGGACGACTCTATAGTCGTCGGACATGTCGGCGGCTGGCCAACTTTGGACCGGGGCGTGGGGACGGCCCTATAGTCGTCGGACATGTCGGCGGCGGGCCGACCTAGTCCCGGGGTCGTGGGGACGACCCTATAGTCGTCGGACATGTTGGCGGCTGGCCAGCTTTGGCGCGGGGTCGTGGCGACGACCCTATAGTTGTCGAACATGTCGGCGGCGGGCCAACCTAGTCCCGGGGTCGCGGGGACGACCGTATAGTCGTCGGACATGACGGTGGCGGGCCAATCTCGTCCCGGGATCGTGGGGACGACCCTATAGTCGTCGGACATGTTGGCGGCTGGCCAACCTAGTCCCGGTGTCGTGGAGACGACCCTATAGTCGTCGGACGTGACGGAGCCGGGGCAATCTAGCCCCGGGGTCGAGGGGACGACCCTATAGACGTCGGACATGTCGGCGGCTGGCCAACCTAGTCCCGGGGTGGTAGGGACGACCCTATAGTCGTCGGACAAGTCGGCGGCGGGCCAACCTAGTCCCGGGGTCGTGGGGACGACCCTATAGTCGTCGACCAAGTCGGCGGCTGGCCAACCTAGTCCGGGGGTGGTAGGGACGACCCTATAGTCGTCGGACAAGTCGGCGGCGGGCCAACCTAGTCCCGGGGTCTTGGGGACGACCCTATAGTCGTCGGATAAGTCGGCGGCGGGCCAACCTAGTCCCGGGGTCGGGGGGACGACCCTATAGTCGTCGGACGTGTCGGCGTCTGGCCAACTTAGTCCCGGGGTCGTGGGGACGACCCTATAGTCGTCGGACAAGTCGGCGGCGGGCCAACCTACTCCCGGGGTCGTGGGGACGACCCCATAGTCGTCGGAAAAGTCGGCGGCGGGCCAACCTAGACCCGGGGTCGTGGGGACGACCCTATAGTCGTCGGACATGTCGGCGCCAGGGCAACTTTGGCCCGTGGTCGTGGGGACGACCCTATAGTCGTCGGACAAGTCGGCGGCGGGCCAACCTAGTCCCGGGGTCGTGGAGAGGACCCTATAGTTGTCGGACATGCCGGCGGCTGGCCAATCTAGTCCCGGGGTCGTGGGGACGACCCTATAGTCGTCGGACAAGTCGGCGGCGGGCCAACCTAGTCCCGGGGTCGTGGAGACGACCCTATAGTCGTCGGACATCACGGTGGCGGCCAATCTAGTCCCGGGGTCGTGGGGACGACCCTATAGTCGTCGGACATCACGGTGGCGGGCCAATCTAGTCCCGGGGTCGTGGGGACGACCCTATAGTCGTCGGACGTGACGGAGCCGGGGCAATCTAGCCCCGGGGTCGAGGGGACGACCCTATAGACGTCGGACATGTCGGCGGCTGGCCAACCTAGTCCCGGGGTGGTAGGGACGACCCTATAGTCGTCGGACAAGTCGGCGGCGGGCCAACCTAGTCCCGGGGTCGTGGGGACGACCCTATAGTCGTCGGACAAGTCGGCGGCGGGCCAACCTAGTCCCGGGGTCGTGGAGACGACCCTATAGTCGTCGGACAAGTCGGCGGCGGGCCAACCTAGTCCCGGGGTCGTGGGGACGACCCTATAGTCGTCGGACATCACGGTGGCGGGCCAATCTAGTCCCGGGGTCGTGGGGACGACCCTATAGTCGTCGGACGTGACGGAGCCGGGGCAATCTAGCCCCGGGGTCGAGGGGACGACCCTATAGACGTCGGACATGTCGGCGGCTGGCCAACCTAGTCCCGGGGTGGTAGGGACGACCCTATAGTCGTCGGACAAGTCGGCGGCGGGCCAACCTAGTCCCGGGGTCGTGGGGACGACCCTATAGTCGTCGGACATGTCGGCGGCAGGGCAACTTTGGCCCGTGGTCGTGGGGACGACCCTGTAGTCGTCGGACAAGTCGGCGGCGGGCCAACCTAGTCCCGGGGTCGTGGGGACGACCCTATAGTCGTCGGATAAGTCGGCGGCGGGCCAACCTAGTCCCGGGGTCGTGGGGACGACCCTATAGTCGTCGGACGTGTCGGCGTCTGGCCAACTTAGTCCCGGGGTCGTGGGGACGACCCTATAGTCGTCGGACAAGTCGGCGGCGGGCCAACCTACTCCCGGGGTCGTGGGGACGACCCCATAGTCGTCGGAAAAGTCGGCGGCGGGCCAACCTAGACCCGGGGTCGTGGGGACGACCCTATAGTCGTCGGACATGTCGGCGCCAGGGCAACTTTGGCCCGTGGTCGTGGGGACGACCCTATAGTCGTCGGACAAGTCGGCGGCGGGCCAACCTAATCCCGGGGTCGTGGAGAGGACCCTATAGTTGTCGGACATGCCGGCGGCTGGCCAATCTAGTCCCGGGGTCGTGGGGACGACCCTATAGTCGTCGGACAAGTCGGCGGCGGGCCAACCTAGTCCCGGGGTCGTGGAGACGACCCTATAGTCGTCGGACATCACGGTGGCGGCCAATCTAGTCCCGGGGTCGTGGGGACGACCCTATAGTCGTCGGACATCACGGTGGCGGGCCAATCTAGTCCCGGGGTCGTGGGGACGACCCTATAGTCGTCGGACGTGACGGAGCCGGGGCAATCTAGCCCCGGGGTCGAGGGGACGACCCTATAGACGTCGGACATGTCGGCGGCTGGCCAACCTAGTCCCGGGGTGGTAGGGACGACCCTATAGTGGTCGGACAAGTCGGCGGCGGGCCAACCTAGTCCCGGGGTCGTGGGGACGACCCTATAGTCGTCGGACATGTCGGCGGCAGGGCAACTTTGGCCCGTGGTCGTGGGGACGACCCTATAGTCGTCGGACAAGTCGGCGGCGGGCCAACCTAGTCCCGGGGTCGTGGGGACGACCCTATAGTCGTCGGATAAGTCGGCGGCGGGCCAACCTAGTCCCGGGGTCGTGGGGACGACCCTATAGTCGTCGGACGTGTCGGCGTCTGGCCAACTTAGTCCCGGGGTCGTGGGGACGACCCTATAGTCGTCGGACAAGTCGGCGGCGGGCCAACCTACTCCCGGGGTCGTGGGGACGACCCCATAGTCGTCGGAAAAGTCGGCGGCGGGCCAACCTAGACCCGGGGTCGTGGGGACGACCCTATAGTCGTCGGACATGTCGGCGCCAGGGCAACTTTGGCCCGTGGTCGTGGGGACGACCCTATAGTCGTCGGATATGTCGGTGACTGGCCAACCTAGTCCCGGGTTCGTGGGGACGACCCTATAGTCGTCGGACATGTCGGCGGCTGGCCAACTTTGGACCGGGGCGTGGGGACGACCCTATAGTCGTCGGACATGTCGGCGGCGGGCCAACCTAGTCCCGGGGTCGTGGGGACGACCCTATAGTCGTCGGACATGTCGGCGGCAGGGCAACTTTGGCCCGTGGTCGTGGGGACGACCCCATAGTCATCGGACAAGTCGGCGGCGGGCCAACCTAGTCCCGGGGTCGTGGAGAGGACCCTATAGTTGTCGGTCATGTCGGCGGCTGGCCAATCTATTCCCGGGGTCGTGGGGACGACCCTATAGTCGTCGTACAAGTCGGCGGCGGGCCAACTTACTCCCGGGGTCGCGGGGACGACCGTATAGTCGTCGGACATGACGGTGGCGGGCCAATCTAGTCCCGGGGTCGTGGGGACGACCCAATAGTCGTCGGACATGTCGGCGGCTGGTCACCTATGGCCCGGGGCGTGGGGACGACACTATAGTCGTCGGACATGTCGGCGGCGGGCCAACCTAGTCCCGGGATCGTGGGGACGACCCTATAGTCGTCGGACATGTCGGCGGCAGGGCAACTTTGGCCCGTGGTCGTGGGGACGACCCTAAAGTCGTCGGACAAGTCGGCGGCGGGCCAACCTAGTCCCGGGGTCGTGGAGACGACCCTATAGTCGTCGGACATCACGGTGGCGGCCAATCTAGTCCCGGGGTCGTGGGGACGACCCTATAGTCGTCGGACATCACGGTGGCGGGCCAATCTAGTCCCGGGGTCGTGGGGACGACCCTATAGTCGTCGGACATGTCTGCGGCTGGGCAACTTTGGCCAGTGGACGTGGGGACGACCGTATAGTCGTCGGACATGACGGTGGCGGGCCAATCTAATCCCGGGGTCGTGGGGACGACCCCGTAGTCGTCGGACATGTCGGCGGCTGGCCAACTTTGGACCGAGGCGTGGGGACGACCCTATAGTCGTCGGACATGTCGGCGGCGGGCCAACCTAGTCCCGGGGTCGTGGGGACGACCCTATAGTCGTCGGACATGTCGGCGGCAGGGCAACTTTGGCCCGGGGTGGTAGGGACGACCCTATAGTCGTCGGACAAGTCGGCGGCGGGCCAACCTAGTCCCGGGGTCGTGGGGACGACCCTATAGTAGTCGGACATGACGGTGCCGGGGCAATCTAGCCCCGGGGTCGTGGGGACGACCCTATAGTCGTCGGACATGTCGGCGGCTGGCTAACCTAGTCCCGGGGTGGTAGGCACGACCCTATAGTCGTCGGACAAGTCGGCGGCGGGCCAACCTGTTCCCGGGGTCGTGGGGACGACCCTATAGTCGTCGAACAAGTCGGCGGCTGGCCAACCTAGTCCGGGGGTGGTAGGGACGACCCTATAGTCGTCGGACAAGTCGGCGGCGGGCCAACCTAGTCCCGGGGTCGTGGGGACGACCCTATAGTCGTCGGATAAGTCGGCGGCGGGCCAACCTAGTCCCGGGGTCGTGGGGACGACCCTATAGTCGTCGGACGTGTCGGCGTCTGGCCAACTTAGTCCCGGGGTCGTGGGGACGACCCTATAGTCGTCGGACAAGTCGGCGGCGGGCCAACCTACTCCCGGGGTCGTAGGGACGACCCCATAGTCGTCGGAAAAGTCGGCGGCGGGCCAACCTAGACCCGGGGTCGTGGGGACGACCCTATAGTCGTCGGACATGTCGGCGCCAGGGCAACTTTGGCCCGTGGTCGTGGGGACGACCCTATAGTCGTCGGATATGTCGGTGACTGGCCAACCTAGTCCCGGGTTCGTGGGGACGACCCTATAGTCGTCGGACATGTCGGCGCCAGGGCAACTTTGGCCCGTGGTCGTGGGGACGACCCTATAGTCGTCGGATATGTCGGTGACTGGCCAACCTAGTCCCGGGGTCGTGGGGACGACCCTATAGTCGTCGGACATGTCGGCGGCAGGGCAACTTTGGCCCGGGGTGGTAGGGACGACCCTATAGTCGTCGGACAAGTCGGCGGCGGGCCAACCTAGTCCCGGGGTCGTGGAGAGGACCCTATAGTTGTCGGACATGTCGGCGGCTTGCCAATCTAGTCCCGGGGTCGTGGGGACGACCCTATAGTCGTCGTACAAGTCGGCGGCGGGCCAACCTAGACCCGGGGTCGTGGGGACGACCCTATAGTCGTCGGACATCACGGTGGCGGGCCAATCTAGTCCCGGGGTCGTGGGGACGACCCTATAGTCGTCGGACGTGACGGAGCCGGGGCAATCTAGCCCCGGGGTCGAGGGGACGACCCTATAGACGTCGGACATGTCGGCGGCTGGCCAACCTAGTCCCGGGGTGGTAGGGACGACCCTATAGTCGTCGGACAAGTCGGCGGCGGGCCAACCTAGTCCCGGGGTCGTGGGGACGACCCTATAGTCGTCGGACATGTCGGCGGCAGGGCAACTTTGGCCCGTGGTCGTGGGGACGACCCTATAGTCGTCGGACAAGTCGGCGGCGGGCCAACCTAGTCCCGGGGTCGTGGAGACGACCCTAAAGTTGTCGGACATGTCGGCGGCTGGCCAACCTTGTCCCGAGGTCGTGGGGACGACCCTATAGTCGTCGGACAAGTCGGCGGCGGGCCAACCTAGTCCCGGGGTCGTGGAGACGACCCTATAGTCGTCGGACATGCCGGTGACTGGCCAACCTAGTCCCGGTGTCGTGGAGACGACCCTATAGTCGTCGGACGTGACGGAGCCGGGGCAATCTAGCCCCGGGGTCGAGGGGACGACCCTATAGACGTCGGACATGTCGGCGGCTGGCCAACCTAGTCCCGGGGTGGTAGGGACGACCCTATAGTCGTCGGACAAGTCGGCGGCGGGCCAACCTAGTCCCGGGATCGTGGGGACGACCCTATAGTCGTCGACCAAGTCGGCGGCTGGCCAACCTAGTCCGGGGGTGGTAGGGACGACCCTATAGTCGTCGGACAAGTCGGCGGCGGGCCAACCTAGTCCCGGGGTCGTGGGGACGACCCTATAGTCGTCGGATAAGTCGGCGGCGGGCCAACCTAGTCCCGGGGTCGTGGAGAGGACCCTACAGTTGTCGGACATGTCGGCGGCTGGCCAATCTAGTCCCGGGGTCGTGGGGACGACCCTATAGTCGTCGTACAAGTCGGCGGCGGGGCAACCTACTCCCGGGGTCGCGGGGACGACCGTATAGTCGTCGGACATGACGGTGGCGGGCCAATCTAGTCCCGGGGTCGTGGGGACGACCCTATAGTCGTCGGACATGACGGTGGCGGGCCAATCTAGTCCCGGGGTCGTGGGGACGACTCTATAGTCGTCGGACATGTCGGCGGCTGGCCAACTTTGGACCGGGGCGTGGGGACGGCCCTATAGTCGTCGGACATGTCGGCGGCGGGCCGACCTAGTCCCGGGGTCGTGGGGACGACCCTATAGTCGTCGGACATGTTGGCGGCTGGCCAGCTTTGGCGCGGGGTCGTGGCGACGACCCTATAGTTGTCGAACATGTCGGCGGCGGGCCAACCTAGTCCCGGAGCGCGGGGACGACCGTATAGTCGTCGGACATGACGGTGGCGGGCCAATCTCGTCCCGGGATCGTGGGGACGACCCTATAGTCGTCGGACATGTTGGCGGCTGGCCAACCTAGTCCCGGTGTCGTGGAGACGACCCTATAGTCGTCGGACGTGACGGAGCCGGGGCAATCTAGCCCCGGGGTCGAGGGGACGACCCTATAGACGTCGGACATGTCGGCGGCTGGCCAACCTAGTCCCGGGGTGGTAGGGACGACCCTATAGTCGTCGGACAAGTCGGCGGCGGGCCAACCTAGTCCCGGGGTCGTGGGGACGACCCTATAGTCGTCGACCAAGTCGGCGGCTGGCCAACCTAGTCCGGGGGTGGTAGGGACGACCCTATAGTCGTCGGACAAGTCGGCGGCGGGCCAACCTAGTCCCGGGGTCGTGGGGACGACCCTATAGTCGTCGGATAAGTCGGCGGCGGGCCAACCTAGTCCCGGGGTCGGGGGGACGACCCTATAGTCGTCGGACGTGTCGGCGTCTGGCCAACTTAGTCCCGGGGTCGTGGGGACGACCCTATAGTCGTCGGACAAGTCGGCGGCGGGCCAACCTACTCCCGGGGTCGTGGGGACGACCCCATAGTCGTCGGAAAAGTCGGCGGCGGGCCAACCTAGACCCGGGGTCGTGGGGACGACCCTATAGTCGTCGGACATGTCGGCGCCAGGGCAACTTTGGCCCGTGGTCGTGGGGACGACCCTATAGTCGTCGGACAAGTCGGCGGCGGGCCAACCTAGTCCCGGGGTCGTGGAGAGGACCCTATAGTTGTCGGACATGCCGGCGGCTGGCCAATCAAGTCCCGGGGTCGTGGGGACGACCCTATAGTCGTCGGACAAGTCGGCGGCGGGCCAACCTAGTCCCGGGGTCGTGGAGACGACCCTATAGTCGTCGGACATCACGGTGGCGGCCAATCTAGTCCCGGGGTCGTGGGGACGACCCTATAGTCGTCGGACATCACGGTGGCGGGCCAATCTAGTCCCGGGGTCGTGGGGACGACCCTATAGTCGTCGGACGTGACGGAGCCGGGGCAATCTAGCCCCGGGGTCGAGGGGACGACCCTATAGACGTCGGACATGTCGGCGGCTGGCCAACCTAGTCCCGGGGTGGTAGGGACGACCCTATAGTCGTCGGACAAGTCGGCGGCGGGCCAACCTAGTCCCGGGGTCGTGGGGACGACCCTATAGTCGTCGGACAAGTCGGCGGCGGGCCAACCTAGTCCCGGGGTCGTGGAGACGACCCTATAGTCGTCGGACATCACGGTGGCGGCCAATCTAGTCCCGGGGTCGTGGGGACGACCCTATAGTCGTCGGACATCACGGTGGCGGGCCAATCTAGTCCCGGGGTCGTGGGAACGACCCTATAGTCGTCGGACGTGACGGAGCCGGGGCAATCTAGCCCCGGGGTCGAGGGGACGACCCTATAGACGTCGGACATGTCGGCGGCTGGCCAACCTAGTCCCGGGGTGGTAGGGACGACCCTATAGTCGTCGGACAAGTCGGCGGCGAGCCAACCTAGTCCCGGGGTCGTGGGGACGACCCTATAGTCGTCGGACATGTCGGCGGCAGGGCAACTTTGGCCCGTGGTCGTGGGGACGACCCTGTAGTCGTCGGACAAGTCGGCGGCGGGCCAACCTAGTCCCGGGGTCGTGGGGACGACCCTATAGTCGTCGGATAAGTCGGCGGCGGGCCAACCTAGTCCCGGGGTCGTGGGGACGACCCTATAGTCGTCGGACGTGTCGGCGTCTGGCCAACTTAGTCCCGGGGTCGTGGGGACGACCCTATAGTCGTCGGACAAGTCGGCGGCGGGCCAACCTACTCCCGGGGTCGTGGGGACGACCCCATAGTCGTCGGAAAAGTCGGCGGCGGGCCAACCTAGACCCGGGGTCGTGGGGACGACCCTATAGTCGTCGGACATGTCGGCGCCAGGGCAACTTTGGCCCGTGGTCGTGGGGACGACCCTATAGTCGTCGGACAAGTCGGCGGCGGGCCAACCTAATCCCGGGGTCGTGGAGAGGACCCTATAGTTGTCGGACATGCCGGCGGCTGGCCAATCTAGTCCCGGGGTCGTGGGGACGACCCTATAGTCGTCGGACAAGTCGGCGGCGGGCCAACCTAGTCCCGGGGTCGTGGAGACGACCCTATAGTCGTCGGACATCACGGTGGCGGCCAATCTAGTCCCGGGGTCGTGGGGACGACCCTATAGTCGTCGGACATCACGGTGGCGGGCCAATCTAGTCCCGGGGTCGTGGGGACGACCCTATAGTCGTCGGACGTGACGGAGCCGGGGCAATCTAGCCCCGGGGTCGAGGGGACGACCCTATAGACGTCGGACATGTCGGCGGCTGGCCAACCTAGTCCCGGGGTGGTAGGGACGACCCTATAGTCGTCGGACAAGTCGGCGGCGGGCCAACCTAGTCCCGGGGTCGTGGGGACGACCCTATAGTCGTCGGACATGTCGGCGGCAGGGCAACTTTGGCCCGTGGTCGTGGGGACGACCCTATAGTCGTCGGACAAGTCGGCGGCGGGCCAACCTAGTCCCGGGGTCGTGGAGACGACCCTAAAGTTGTCGGACATGTCGGCGGCTGGCCAACCTTGTCCCGAGGTCGTGGGGACGACCCTATAGTCGTCGGACAAGTCGGCGGCGGGCCAACCTAGTCCCGGGGTCGTGGAGACGACCCTATAGTCGTCGGACATGCCGGTGACTGGCCAACCTAGTCCCGGTGTCGTGGAGACGACCCTATAGTCGTCGGACGTGACGGAGCCGGGGCAATCTAGCCCCGGGGTCGAGGGGACGACCCTATAGACGTCGGACATGTCGGCGGCTGGCCAACCTAGTCCCGGGGTGGTAGGGACGACCCTATAGTCGTCGGACAAGTCGGCGGCGGGCCAACCTAGTCCCGGGATCGTGGGGACGACCCTATAGTCGTCGACAAAGTCGGCGGCTGGCCAACCTAGTCCGGGGGTGGTAGGGACGACCCTATAGTCGTCGGACAAGTCGGCGGCGGGCCAACCTAGTCCCGGGGTCGTGGGGACGACCCTATAGTCGTCGGATAAGTCGGCGGCGGGCCAACCTAGTCCCGGGGTCGTGGAGAGGACCCTACAGTTGTCGGACATGTCGGCGGCTGGCCAATCTAGTCCCGGGGTCGTGGGGACGACCCTATAGTCGTCGTACAAGTCGGCGGCGGGCCAACCTACTCCCGGGGTCGCGGGGACGACCGTATAGTCGTCGGACATGACGGTGGCGGGCCAATCTAGTCCCGGGGTCGTGGGGACGACCCTATAGTCGTCGGACATGACGGTGGCGGGCCAATCTAGTCCCGGGGTCGTGGGGACGACTCTATAGTCGTCGGACATGTCGGCGGCTGGCCAACTTTGGACCGGGGCGTGGGGACGGCCCTATAGTCGTCGGACATGTCGGCGGCGGGCCGACCTAGTCCCGGGGTCGTGGGGACGACCCTATAGTCGTCGGACATGTTGGCGGCTGGCCAGCTTTGGCGCGGGGTCGTGGCGACGACCCTATAGTTGTCGAACATGTCGGCGGCGGGCCAACCTAGTCCCGGGGTCGCGGGGACGACCGTATAGTCGTCGGACATGACGGTGGCGGGCCAATCTCGTCCCGGGATCGTGGGGACGACCCTATAGTCGTCGGACATGTTGGCGGCTGGCCAACCTAGTCCCGGTGTCGTGGAGACGACCCTATAGTCGTCGGACGTGACGGAGCCGGGGCAATCTAGCCCCGGGGTCGAGGGGACGACCCTATAGACGTCGGACATGTCGGCGGCTGGCCAACCTAGTCCCGGGGTGGTAGGGACGACCCTATAGTCGTCGGACAAGTCGGCGGCGGGCCAACCTAGTCCCGGGGTCGTGGGGACGACCCTATAGTCGTCGACCAAGTCGGCGGCTGGCCAACCTAGTCCGGGGGTGGTAGGGACGACCCTATAGTCGTCGGACAAGTCGGCGGCGGGCCAACCTAGTCCCGGGGTCTTGGGGACGACCCTATAATCGTCGGATAAGTCGGCGGCGGGCCAACCTAGTCCCGGGGTCGGGGGGACGACCCTATAGTCGTCGGACGTGTCGGCGTCTGGCCAACTTAGTCCCGGGGTCGTGGGGACGACCCTATAGTCGTCGGACAAGTCGGCGGCGGGCCAACCTACTCCCGGGGTCGTGGGGACGACCCCATAGTCGTCGGAAAAGTCGGCGGCGGGCCAACCTAGACCCGGGGTCGTGGGGACGACCCTATAGTCGTCGGACATGTCGGCGCCAGGGCAACTTTGGCCCGTGGTCGTGGGGACGACCCTATAGTCGTCGGACAAGTCGGCGGCGGGCCAACCTAGTCCCGGGGTCGTGGAGAGGACCCTATAGTTGTCGGACATGCCGGCGGCTGGCCAATCTAGTCCCGGGGTCGTGGGGACGACCCTATAGTCGTCGGACAAGTCGGCGGCGGGCCAACCTAGTCCCGGGGTCGTGGAGACGACCCTATAGACGTCGGACATGTCGGCGGCTGGCCAACCTAGTCCCGGGGTGGTAGGGACGACCCTATAGTCGTCGGACAAGTCGGCGGCGGGCCAACCTAGTCCCGGGGTCGTGGGGACGACCCTATAGTCGTCGGACAAGTCGGCGGCGGGCCAACCTAGTCCCGGGGTCGTGGAGACGACCCTATAGTCGTCGGACAAGTCGGCGGCGGGCCAACCTAGTCCCGGGGTCGTGGGGACGACCCTATAGTCGTCGGACATCACGGTGGCGGGCCAATCTAGTCCCGGGGTCGTGGGGACGACCCTATAGTCGTCGGACGTGACGGAGCCGGGGCAATCTAGCCCCGGGGTCGAGGGGACGACCCTATAGACGTCGGACATGTCGGCGGCTGGCCAACCTAGTCCCGGGGTGGTAGGGACGACCCTATAGTCGTCGGACAAGTCGGCGGCGGGCCAACCTAGTCCCGGGGTCGTGGGGACGACCCTATAGTCGTCGGACATGTCGGCGGCAGGGCAACTTTGGCCCGTGGTCGTGGGGACGACCCTGTAGTCGTCGGACAAGTCGGCGGCGGGCCAACCTAGTCCCGGGGTCGTGGGGACGACCCTATAGTCGTCGGATAAGTCGGCGGCGGGCCAACCTAGTCCCGGGGTCGTGGGGACGACCCTATAGTCGTCGGACGTGTCGGCGTCTGGCCAACTTAGTCCCGGGGTCGTGGGGACGACCCTATAGTCGTCGGACAAGTCGGCGGCGGGCCAACCTACTCCCGGGGTCGTGGGGACGACCCCATAGTCGTCGGAAAAGTCGGCGGCGGGCCAACCTAGACCCGGGGTCGTGGGGACGACCCTATAGTCGTCGGACATGTCGGCGCCAGGGCAACTTTGGCCCGTGGTCGTGGGGACGACCCTATAGTCGTCGGACAATTCGGCGGCGGGCCAACCTAATCCCGGGGTCGTGGAGAGGACCCTATAGTTGTCGGACATGCCGGCGGCTGGGCAATCTAGTCCCGGGGTCGTGGGGACGACCCTATAGTCGTCGGACAAGTCGGCGGCGGGCCAACCTAGTCCCGGGGTCGTGGAGACGACCCTATAGTCGTCGGACATCACGGTGGCGGCCAATCTAGTCCCGGGGTCGTGGGGACGACCCTATAGTCGTCGGACATCACGGTGGCGGGCCAATCTAGTCCCGGGGTCGTGGGGACGACCCTATAGTCGTCGGACGTGACGGAGCCGGGGCAATCTAGCCCCGGGGTCGAGGGGACGACCCTATAGACGTCGGACATGTCGGCGGCTGGCCAACCTAGTCCCGGGGTGGTAGGGACGACCCTATAGTGGTCGGACAAGTCGGCGGCGGGCCAACCTAGTCCCGGGGTCGTGGGGACGACCCTATAGTCGTCGGACATGTCGGCGGCAGGGCAACTTTGGCCCGTGGTCGTGGGGACGACCCTATAGTCGTCGGACAAGTCGGCGGCGGGCCAACCTAGTCCCGGGGTCGTGGGGACGACCCTATAGTCGTCGGATAAGTCGGCGGCGGGCCAACCTAGTCCCGGGGTCGTGGGGACGACCCTATAGTCGTCGGACGTGTCGGCGTCTGGCCAACTTAGTCCCGGGGTCGTGGGGACGACCCTATAGTCGTCGGACAAGTCGGCGGCGGGCCAACCTACTCCCGGGGTCGTGGGGACGACCCCATAGTCGTCGGAAAAGTCGGCGGCGGGCCAACCTAGACCCGGGGTCGTGGGGACGACCCTATAGTCGTCGGACATGTCGGCGCCAGGGCAACTTTGGCCCGTGGTCGTGGGGACGACCCTATAGTCGTCGGATATGTCGGTGACTGGCCAACCTAGTCCCGGGTTCGTGGGGACGACCCTATAGTCGTCGGACATGTCGGCGGCTGGCCAACTTTGGACCGGGGCGTGGGGACGACCCTATAGTCGTCGGACATGTCGGCGGCGGGCCAACCTAGTCCCGGGGTCGTGGGGACGACCCTATAGTCGTCGGACATGTCGGCGGCAGGGCAACTTTGGCCCGTGGTCGTGGGGACGACCCCATAGTCATCGGACAAGTCGGCGGCGGGCCAACCTAGTCCCGGGGTCGTGGAGAGGACCCTATAGTTGTCGGTCATGTCGGCGGCTGGCCAATCTATTCCCGGGGTCGTGGGGACGACCCTATAGTCGTCGTACAAGTCGGCGGCGGGCCAACTTACTCCCGGGGTCGCGGGGACGACCGTATAGTCGTCGGACATGACGGTGGCGGGCCAATCTAGTCCCGGGGTCGTGGGGACGACCCAATAGTCGTCGGACATGTCGGCGGCTGGTCACCTATGGCCCGGGGCGTGGGGACGACACTATAGTCGTCGGACATGTCGGCGGCGGGCCAACCTAGTCCCGGGATCGTGGGGACGACCCTATAGTCGTCGGACATGTCGGCGGCAGGGCAACTTTGGCCCGTGGTCGTGGGGACGACCCTAAAGTCGTCGGACAAGTCGGCGGCGGGCCAACCTAGTCCCGGGGTCGTGGAGACGACCCTATAGTCGTCGGACATCACGGTGGCGGCCAATCTAGTCCCGGGGTCGTGGGGACGACCCTATAGTCGTCGGACATCACGGTGGCGGGCCAATCTAGTCCCGGGGTCGTGGGGACGACCCTATAGTCGTCGGACATGTCTGCGGCTGGGCAACTTTGGCCAGTGGACGTGGGGACGACCGTATAGTCGTCGGACATGACGGTGGCGGGCCAATCTAATCCCGGGGTCGTGGGGACGACCCCGTAGTCGTCGGACATGTCGGCGGCTGGCCAACTTTGGACCGAGGCGTGGGGACGACCCTATAGTCGTCGGACATGTCGGCGGCGGGCCAACCTAGTCCCGGGGTCGTGGGGACGACCCTATAGTCGTCGGACATGTCGGCGGCAGGGCAACTTTGGCCCGGGGTGGTAGGGACGACCCTATAGTCGTCGGACAAGTCGGCGGCGGGCCAACCTAGTCCCGGGGTCGTGGGGACGACCCTATAGTAGTCGGACATGACGGTGCCGGGGCAATCTAGCCCCGGGGTCGTGGGGACGACCCTATAGTCGTCGGACATGTCGGCGGCTGGCTAACCTAGTCCCGGGGTGGTAGGCACGACCCTATAGTCGTCGGACAAGTCGGCGGCGGGCCAACCTGTTCCCGGGGTCGTGGGGACGACCCTATAGTCGTCGAACAAGTCGGCGGCTGGCCAACCTAGTCCGGGGGTGGTAGGGACGACCCTATAGTCGTCGGACAAGTCGGCGGCGGGCCAACCTAGTCCCGGGGTCGTGGGGACGACCCTATAGTCGTCGGATAAGTCGGCGGCGGGCCAACCTAGTCCCGGGGTCGTGGAGACGACCCTAAAGTTGTCGGACATGTCGGCGGCTGGCCAACCTTGTCCCGAGGTCGTGGGGACGACCCTATAGTCGTCGGACAAGTCGGCGGCGGGCCAACCTAGTCCCGGGGTCGTGGAGACGACCCTATAGTCGTCGGACATGCCGGTGACTGGCCAACCTAGTCCCGGTGTCGTGGAGACGACCCTATAGTCGTCGGACGTGACGGAGCCGGGGCAATCTAGCCCCGGGGTCGAGGGGACGACCCTATAGACGTCGGACATGTCGGCGGCTGGCCAACCTAGTCCCGGGGTGGTAGGGACGACCCTATAGTCGTCGGACAAGTCGGCGGCGGGCCAACCTAGTCCCGGGATCGTGGGGACGACCCTATAGTCGTCGACAAAGTCGGCGGCTGGCCAACCTAGTCCGGGGGTGGTAGGGACGACCCTATAGTCGTCGGACAAGTCGGCGGCGGGCCAACCTAGTCCCGGGGTCGTGGGGACGACCCTATAGTCGTCGGATAAGTCGGCGGCGGGCCAACCTAGTCCCGGGGTCGTGGAGAGGACCCTACAGTTGTCGGACATGTCGGCGGCTGGCCAATCTAGTCCCGGGGTCGTGGGGACGACCCTATAGTCGTCGTACAAGTCGGCGGCGGGCCAACCTACTCCCGGGGTCGCGGGGACGACCGTATAGTCGTCGGACATGACGGTGGCGGGCCAATCTAGTCCCGGGGTCGTGGGGACGACCCTATAGTCGTCGGACATGACGGTGGCGGGCCAATCTAGTCCCGGGGTCGTGGGGACGACTCTATAGTCGTCGGACATGTCGGCGGCTGGCCAACTTTGGACCGGGGCGTGGGGACGGCCCTATAGTCGTCGGACATGTCGGCGGCGGGCCGACCTAGTCCCGGGGTCGTGGGGACGACCCTATAGTCGTCGGACATGTTGGCGGCTGGCCAGCTTTGGCGCGGGGTCGTGGCGACGACCCTATAGTTGTCGAACATGTCGGCGGCGGGCCAACCTAGTCCCGGGGTCGCGGGGACGACCGTATAGTCGTCGGACATGACGGTGGCGGGCCAATCTCGTCCCGGGATCGTGGGGACGACCCTATAGTCGTCGGACATGTTGGCGGCTGGCCAACCTAGTCCCGGTGTCGTGGAGACGACCCTATAGTCGTCGGACGTGACGGAGCCGGGGCAATCTAGCCCCGGGGTCGAGGGGACGACCCTATAGACGTCGGACATGTCGGCGGCTGGCCAACCTAGTCCCGGGGTGGTAGGGACGACCCTATAGTCGTCGGACAAGTCGGCGGCGGGCCAACCTAGTCCCGGGGTCGTGGGGACGACCCTATAGTCGTCGACCAAGTCGGCGGCTGGCCAACCTAGTCCGGGGGTGGTAGGGACGACCCTATAGTCGTCGGACAAGTCGGCGGCGGGCCAACCTAGTCCCGGGGTCTTGGGGACGACCCTATAATCGTCGGATAAGTCGGCGGCGGGCCAACCTAGTCCCGGGGTCGGGGGGACGACCCTATAGTCGTCGGACGTGTCGGCGTCTGGCCAACTTAGTCCCGGGGTCGTGGGGACGACCCTATAGTCGTCGGACAAGTCGGCGGCGGGCCAACCTACTCCCGGGGTCGTGGGGACGACCCCATAGTCGTCGGAAAAGTCGGCGGCGGGCCAACCTAGACCCGGGGTCGTGGGGACGACCCTATAGTCGTCGGACATGTCGGCGCCAGGGCAACTTTGGCCCGTGGTCGTGGGGACGACCCTATAGTCGTCGGACAAGTCGGCGGCGGGCCAACCTAGTCCCGGGGTCGTGGAGAGGACCCTATAGTTGTCGGACATGCCGGCGGCTGGCCAATCTAGTCCCGGGGTCGTGGGGACGACCCTATAGTCGTCGGACAAGTCGGCGGCGGGCCAACCTAGTCCCGGGGTCGTGGAGACGACCCTATAGACGTCGGACATGTCGGCGGCTGGCCAACCTAGTCCCGGGGTGGTAGGGACGACCCTATAGTCGTCGGACAAGTCGGCGGCGGGCCAACCTAGTCCCGGGGTCGTGGGGACGACCCTATAGTCGTCGGACAAGTCGGCGGCGGGCCAACCTAGTCCCGGGGTCGTGGAGACGACCCTATAGTCGTCGGACAAGTCGGCGGCGGGCCAACCTAGTCCCGGGGTCGTGGGGACGACCCTATAGTCGTCGGACATCACGGTGGCGGGCCAATCTAGTCCCGGGGTCGTGGGGACGACCCTATAGTCGTCGGACGTGACGGAGCCGGGGCAATCTAGCCCCGGGGTCGAGGGGACGACCCTATAGACGTCGGACATGTCGGCGGCTGGCCAACCTAGTCCCGGGGTGGTAGGGACGACCCTATAGTCGTCGGACAAGTCGGCGGCGGGCCAACCTAGTCCCGGGGTCGTGGGGACGACCCTATAGTCGTCGGACATGTCGGCGGCAGGGCAACTTTGGCCCGTGGTCGTGGGGACGACCCTGTAGTCGTCGGACAAGTCGGCGGCGGGCCAACCTAGTCCCGGGGTCGTGGGGACGACCCTATAGTCGTCGGATAAGTCGGCGGCGGGCCAACCTAGTCCCGGGGTCGTGGGGACGACCCTATAGTCGTCGGACGTGTCGGCGTCTGGCCAACTTAGTCCCGGGGTCGTGGGGACGACCCTATAGTCGTCGGACAAGTCGGCGGCGGGCCAACCTACTCCCGGGGTCGTGGGGACGACCCCATAGTCGTCGGAAAAGTCGGCGGCGGGCCAACCTAGACCCGGGGTCGTGGGGACGACCCTATAGTCGTCGGACATGTCGGCGCCAGGGCAACTTTGGCCCGTGGTCGTGGGGACGACCCTATAGTCGTCGGACAATTCGGCGGCGGGCCAACCTAATCCCGGGGTCGTGGAGAGGACCCTATAGTTGTCGGACATGCCGGCGGCTGGGCAATCTAGTCCCGGGGTCGTGGGGACGACCCTATAGTCGTCGGACAAGTCGGCGGCGGGCCAACCTAGTCCCGGGGTCGTGGAGACGACCCTATAGTCGTCGGACATCACGGTGGCGGCCAATCTAGTCCCGGGGTCGTGGGGACGACCCTATAGTCGTCGGACATCACGGTGGCGGGCCAATCTAGTCCCGGGGTCGTGGGGACGACCCTATAGTCGTCGGACGTGACGGAGCCGGGGCAATCTAGCCCCGGGGTCGAGGGGACGACCCTATAGACGTCGGACATGTCGGCGGCTGGCCAACCTAGTCCCGGGGTGGTAGGGACGACCCTATAGTGGTCGGACAAGTCGGCGGCGGGCCAACCTAGTCCCGGGGTCGTGGGGACGACCCTATAGTCGTCGGACATGTCGGCGGCAGGGCAACTTTGGCCCGTGGTCGTGGGGACGACCCTATAGTCGTCGGACAAGTCGGCGGCGGGCCAACCTAGTCCCGGGGTCGTGGGGACGACCCTATAGTCGTCGGATAAGTCGGCGGCGGGCCAACCTAGTCCCGGGGTCGTGGGGACGACCCTATAGTCGTCGGACGTGTCGGCGTCTGGCCAACTTAGTCCCGGGGTCGTGGGGACGACCCTATAGTCGTCGGACAAGTCGGCGGCGGGCCAACCTACTCCCGGGGTCGTGGGGACGACCCCATAGTCGTCGGAAAAGTCGGCGGCGGGCCAACCTAGACCCGGGGTCGTGGGGACGACCCTATAGTCGTCGGACATGTCGGCGCCAGGGCAACTTTGGCCCGTGGTCGTGGGGACGACCCTATAGTCGTCGGATATGTCGGTGACTGGCCAACCTAGTCCCGGGTTCGTGGGGACGACCCTATAGTCGTCGGACATGTCGGCGGCTGGCCAACTTTGGACCGGGGCGTGGGGACGACCCTATAGTCGTCGGACATGTCGGCGGCGGGCCAACCTAGTCCCGGGGTCGTGGGGACGACCCTATAGTCGTCGGACATGTCGGCGGCAGGGCAACTTTGGCCCGTGGTCGTGGGGACGACCCCATAGTCATCGGACAAGTCGGCGGCGGGCCAACCTAGTCCCGGGGTCGTGGAGAGGACCCTATAGTTGTCGGTCATGTCGGCGGCTGGCCAATCTATTCCCGGGGTCGTGGGGACGACCCTATAGTCGTCGTACAAGTCGGCGGCGGGCCAACTTACTCCCGGGGTCGCGGGGACGACCGTATAGTCGTCGGACATGACGGTGGCGGGCCAATCTAGTCCCGGGGTCGTGGGGACGACCCAATAGTCGTCGGACATGTCGGCGGCTGGTCACCTATGGCCCGGGGCGTGGGGACGACACTATAGTCGTCGGACATGTCGGCGGCGGGCCAACCTAGTCCCGGGATCGTGGGGACGACCCTATAGTCGTCGGACATGTCGGCGGCAGGGCAACTTTGGCCCGTGGTCGTGGGGACGACCCTAAAGTCGTCGGACAAGTCGGCGGCGGGCCAACCTAGTCCCGGGGTCGTGGAGACGACCCTATAGTCGTCGGACATCACGGTGGCGGCCAATCTAGTCCCGGGGTCGTGGGGACGACCCTATAGTCGTCGGACATCACGGTGGCGGGCCAATCTAGTCCCGGGGTCGTGGGGACGACCCTATAGTCGTCGGACATGTCTGCGGCTGGGCAACTTTGGCCAGTGGACGTGGGGACGACCGTATAGTCGTCGGACATGACGGTGGCGGGCCAATCTAATCCCGGGGTCGTGGGGACGACCCCGTAGTCGTCGGACATGTCGGCGGCTGGCCAACTTTGGACCGAGGCGTGGGGACGACCCTATAGTCGTCGGACATGTCGGCGGCGGGCCAACCTAGTCCCGGGGTCGTGGGGACGACCCTATAGTCGTCGGACATGTCGGCGGCAGGGCAACTTTGGCCCGGGGTGGTAGGGACGACCCTATAGTCGTCGGACAAGTCGGCGGCGGGCCAACCTAGTCCCGGGGTCGTGGGGACGACCCTATAGTAGTCGGACATGACGGTGCCGGGGCAATCTAGCCCCGGGGTCGTGGGGACGACCCTATAGTCGTCGGACATGTCGGCGGCTGGCTAACCTAGTCCCGGGGTGGTAGGCACGACCCTATAGTCGTCGGACAAGTCGGCGGCGGGCCAACCTGTTCCCGGGGTCGTGGGGACGACCCTATAGTCGTCGAACAAGTCGGCGGCTGGCCAACCTAGTCCGGGGGTGGTAGGGACGACCCTATAGTCGTCGGACAAGTCGGCGGCGGGCCAACCTAGTCCCGGGGTCGTGGGGACGACCCTATAGTCGTCGGATAAGTCGGCGGCGGGCCAACCTAGTCCCGGGGTCGTGGGGACGACCCTATAGTCGTCGGACGTGTCGGCGTCTGGCCAACTTAGTCCCGGGGTCGTGGGGACGACCCTATAGTCGTCGGACAAGTCGGCGGCGGGCCAACCTACTCCCGGGGTCGTAGGGACGACCCCATAGTCGTCGGAAAAGTCGGCGGCGGGCCAACCTAGACCCGGGGTCGTGGGGACGACCCTATAGTCGTCGGACATGTCGGCGCCAGGGCAACTTTGGCCCGTGGTCGTGGGGACGACCCTATAGTCGTCGGATATGTCGGTGACTGGCCAACCTAGTCCCGGGTTCGTGGGGACGACCCTATAGTCGTCGGACATGTCGGCGCCAGGGCAACTTTGGCCCGTGGTCGTGGGGACGACCCTATAGTCGTCGGATATGTCGGTGACTGGCCAACCTAGTCCCGGGGTCGTGGGGACGACCCTATAGTCGTCGGACATGTCGGCGGCAGGGCAACTTTGGCCCGGGGTGGTAGGGACGACCCTATAGTCGTCGGACAAGTCGGCGGCGGGCCAACCTAGTCCCGGGGTCGTGGAGAGGACCCTATAGTTGTCGGACATGTCGGCGGCTTGCCAATCTAGTCCCGGGGTCGTGGGGACGACCCTATAGTCGTCGTACAAGTCGGCGGCGGGCCAACCTAGACCCGGGGTCGTGGGGACGACCCTATAGTCGTCGGACGTGTCGGCGTCTGGCCAACTTAGTCCCGGGGTCGTGGGGACGACCCTATAGTCGTCGGACAAGTCGGCGGCGGGCCAACCTACTCCCGGGGTCGTGGGGACGACCCCATAGTCGTCGGAAAAGTCGGCGGCGGGCCAACCTAGACCCGGGGTCGTGGGGACGACCCTATAGTCGTCGGACATGTCGGCGCCAGGGCAACTTTGGCCCGTGGTCGTGGGGACGACCCTATAGTCGTCGGATATGTCGGTGACTGGCCAATCTAGTCCCGGGGTCGTGGGGACGACCCTATAGTCGTCGGACATGTCTGCGGCTGGGCAACTTTGGCCAGTGGACGTGGGGACGACCGTATAGTCGTCGGACATGACGGTGGCGGGCCAATCTAATCCCGGGGTCGTGGGGACGACCCCGTAGTCGTCGGACATGTCGGCGGCTGGCCAACTTTGGACCGAGGCGTGGGGACGACCCTATAGTCGTCGGACATGTCGGCGGCGGGCCAACCTAGTCCCGGGGTCGTGGGGACGACCCTATAGTCGTCGGACGTGTCGGCGTCTGGCCAACTTAGTCCCGGGGTCGTGGGGACGACCCTATAGTCGTCGGACAAGTCGGCGGCGGGCCAACCTACTCCCGGGGTCGTGGGGACGACCCCATAGTCGTCGGAAAAGTCGGCGGCGGGCCAACCTAGACCCGGGGTCGTGGGGACGACCCTATAGTCGTCGGACATGTCGGCGCCAGGGCAACTTTGGCCCGTGGTCGTGGGGACGACCCTATAGTCGTCGGACAAGTCGGCGGCGGGCCAACCTAATCCCGGGGTCGTGGAGAGGACCCTATAGTTGTCGGACATGCCGGCGGCTGGCCAATCTAGTCCCGGGGTCGTGGGGACGACCCTATAGTCGTCGGACAAGTCGGCGGCGGGCCAACCTAGTCCCGGGGTCGTGGAGACGACCCTATAGTCGTCGGACATCACGGTGGCGGCCAATCTAGTCCCGGGGTCGTGGGGACGACCCTATAGTCGTCGGACATCACGGTGGCGGGCCAATCTAGTCCCGGGGTCGTGGGGACGACCCTATAGTCGTCGGACGTGACGGAGCCGGGGCAATCTAGCCCCGGGGTCGAGGGGACGACCCTATAGACGTCGGACATGTCGGCGGCTGGCCAACCTAGTCCCGGGGTGGTAGGGACGACCCTATAGTGGTCGGACAAGTCGGCGGCGGGCCAACCTAGTCCCGGGGCCGTGGGGACGACCCTATAGTCGTCGGACATGTCGGCGGCAGGGCAACTTTGGCCCGTGGTCGTGGGGACGACCCTATAGTCGTCGGACAAGTCGGCGGCGGGCCAACCTAGTCCCGGGGTCGTGGGGACGACCCTATAGTCGTCGGATAAGTCGGCGGCGGGCCAACCTAGTCCCGGGGTCGTGGGGACGACCCTATAGTCGTCGGACGTGTCGGCGTCTGGCCAACTTAGTCCCGGGGTCGTGGGGACGACCCTATAGTCGTCGGACAAGTCGGCGGCGGGCCAACCTACTCCCGGGGTCGTGGGGACGACCCCATAGTCGTCGGAAAAGTCGGCGGCGGGCCAACCTAGACCCGGGGTCGTGGGGACGACCCTATAGTCGTCGGACATGTCGGCGCCAGGGCAACTTTGGCCCGTGGTCGTGGGGACGACCCTATAGTCGTCGGATATGTCGGTGACTGGCCAACCTAGTCCCGGGTTCGTGGGGACGACCCTATAGTCGTCGGACATGTCGGCGGCTGGCCAACTTTGGACCGGGGCGTGGGGACGACCCTATAGTCGTCGGACATGTCGGCGGCGGGCCAACCTAGTCCCGGGGTCGTGGGGACGACCCTATAGTCGTCGGACATGTCGGCGGCAGGGCAACTTTGGCCCGTGGTCGTGGGGACGACCCCATAGTCATCGGACAAGTCGGCGGCGGGCCAACCTAGTCCCGGGGTCGTGGAGAGGACCCTATAGTTGTCGGTCATGTCGGCGGCTGGCCAATCTATTCCCGGGGTCGTGGGGACGACCCTATAGTCGTCGTACAAGTCGGCGGCGGGCCAACTTACTCCCGGGGTCGCGGGGACGACCGTATAGTCGTCGGACATGACGGTGGCGGGCCAATCTAGTCCCGGGGTCGTGGGGACGACCCAATAGTCGTCGGACATGTCGGCGGCTGGTCACCTATGGCCCGGGGCGTGGGGACGACACTATAGTCGTCGGACATGTCGGCGGCGGGCCAACCTAGTCCCGGGATCGTGGGGACGACCCTATAGTCGTCGGACATGTCGGCGGCAGGGCAACTTTGGCCCGTGGTCGTGGGGACGACCCTAAAGTCGTCGGACAAGTCGGCGGCGGGCCAACCTAGTCCCGGGGTCGTGGAGACGACCCTATAGTCGTCGGACATCACGGTGGCGGCCAATCTAGTCCCGGGGTCGTGGGGACGACCCTATAGTCGTCGGACATCACGGTGGCGGGCCAATCTAGTCCCGGGGTCGTGGGGACGACCCCGTAGTCGTCGGACATGTCGGCGGCTGGCCAACTTTGGACCGAGGCGTGGGGACGACCCTATAGTCGTCGGACATGTCGGCGGCGGGCCAACCTAGTCCCGGGGTCGTGGGGACGACCCTATAGTCGTCGGACATGTCGGCGGCAGGGCAACTTTGGCCCGGGGTGGTAGGGACGACCCTATAGTCGTCGGACAAGTCGGCGGCGGGCCAACCTAGTCCCGGGGTCGTGGGGACGACCCTATAGTAGTCGGACATGACGGTGCCGGGGCAATCTAGCCCCGGGGTCGTGGGGACGACCCTATAGTCGTCGGACATGTCGGCGGCTGGCTAACCTAGTCCCGGGGTGGTAGGCACGACCCTATAGTCGTCGGACAAGTCGGCGGCGGGCCAACCTGTTCCCGGGGTCGTGGGGACGACCCTATAGTCGTCGAACAAGTCGGCGGCTGGCCAACCTAGTCCGGGGGTGGTAGGGACGACCCTATAGTCGTCGGACAAGTCGGCGGCGGGCCAACCTAGTCCCGGGGTCGTGGGGACGACCCTATAGTCGTCGGATAAGTCGGCGGCGGGCCAACCTAGTCCCGGGGTCGTGGGGACGACCCTATAGTCGTCGGACGTGTCGGCGTCTGGCCAACTTAGTCCCGGGGTCGTGGGGACGACCCTATAGTCGTCGGACAAGTCGGCGGCGGGCCAACCTACTCCCGGGGTCGTAGGGACGACCCCATAGTCGTCGGAAAAGTCGGCGGCGGGCCAACCTAGACCCGGGGTCGTGGGGACGACCCTATAGTCGTCGGACATGTCGGCGCCAGGGCAACTTTGGCCCGTGGTCGTGGGGACGACCCTATAGTCGTCGGATATGTCGGTGACTGGCCAACCTAGTCCCGGGTTCGTGGGGACGACCCTATAGTCGTCGGACATGTCGGCGCCAGGGCAACTTTGGCCCGTGGTCGTGGGGACGACCCTATAGTCGTCGGATATGTCGGTGACTGGCCAACCTAGTCCCGGGGTCGTGGGGACGACCCTATAGTCGTCGGACATGTCGGCGGCAGGGCAACTTTGGCCCGGGGTGGTAGGGACGACCCTATAGTCGTCGGACAAGTCGGCGGCGGGCCAACCTAGTCCCGGGGTCGTGGAGAGGACCCTATAGTTGTCGGACATGTCGGCGGCTTGCCAATCTAGTCCCGGGGTCGTGGGGACGACCCTATAGTCGTCGTACAAGTCGGCGGAGGGCCAACCTACTGCCGGGGTCGCGGGGACGACCGTATAGTCGTCGGACATGACGGTGGCGGGCCAATCTAGTCCCGGGGTCGTGGGGACGACCCTATAGTCGTCGGACATGACGGTGCCGGGGCAATCTAGCCCCGGGGTCGTGGGGACGACCCTATAGTCGTCGGACATGTCGGCGGCTGGCCAACTTTGGCCCGGGGCGTGGGGACGACCCTATAGTCGTCGGACATGTCGGCGGCGGGCCAACCTAGTCCCGGGATCGTGGGGACGACCCTATAGTCGTCGGACATGTCGGCGGCAGGGCAACTTTGGCCCGTGGTCGTGGGGACGACCGTATAGTCGTCGGACATGTCGGCGGCTGGCCAACCTAGTCCCGGGGTGGTAGGGACGATCCTATAGTCGTCGGACAAGTCGGCGGCGGGCCAACCTAGTCCCGGGGTCGTGGGGACGACCCTATAGTCGTCGAACAAGTCGGCGGCTGGCCAACCTAGTCCGGGGGTGGTAGGGACGACCCTATAGTCGTCGGACAAGTCGGCGGCGGGCCAACCTAGTCCCGGGGTCGTGGGGACGACCCTATAGTCGTCGGATAAGTCGGCGGCGGGCCAACCTAGTCCCGGGGTCGTGGGGACGACCCTATAGTCGTCGGACAAGTCGGCGGCGGGCCAACCTAGTCCCGGGGTCGTGGAGAGGACCCTATAGTTGTCGGACATGTCGGCGGCTTGCCAATCTAGTCCCGGGGTCGTGGGGACGACCCTATAGTCGTCGTACAAGTCGGCGGCGGGCCAACCTACTCCCGGGGTCGCGGGGACGACCGTATAGTCGTCGGACATGACGGCGGCTGGCCAACCTAGTCCCGGGGTGGTAGGGACGACCCTACAGTCGTCGGACAAGTCGGCGGCGGGCCAACCTAGTCCCGGGGTCGTGGGGACGACCCTATAGTCGTCGACCAAGTCGGCGGCTGGCCAACCTAGTCCGGGGGTGGTAGGGACGACCCTATAGTCGTCGGACAAGTCGGCGGCGGGCCAACCTAGTCCCGGGGTCGTGGGGACGACCCTATAGTCGTCGGATAAGTCGGCGGCGGGTCAACCTAGTCCCGGGGTCGTGGGGACGACCCTATAGTCGTCGGACGTGTCGGCGTCTGGCCAACTTAGTCCCGGGGTCGTGGGGACGACCCTATAGTCGTCGGACAAGTCGGCGGCGGGCCAACCTACTCCCGGGGTCGTGGGGACGACCCCATAGTCGTCGGAAAAGTCGGCGGCGGGCCAACCTAGACCCGGGGTCGTGGGGACGACCCTATAGTCGTCGGACATGTCGGCGCCAGGGCAACTTTGGCCCGTGGTCGTGGGGACGACCCTATAGTCGTCGGACATGTCGGCGGCAGGGCAACTTTGGCCCGTGGTCGTGGGGACGACCCTAAAGTCGTCGGACAAGTCGGCGGCGGGCCAACCTAGACCCGGGGTCGTGGGGACGACCCTATAGTCGTCGGATATGTCGGTGACTGGCCAACCTAGTCCCGGGTTCGTGGGGACGACCCTATAGTCGTCGGACATGTCGGCGGCTGGCCAACTTTGGACCGGGGCGTGGGGACGACCCTATAGTCGTCGGACATGTCGGCGGCGGGCCAACCTAGTCCCGGGGTCGTGGGGACGACCCTATAGTCGTCGGACATGTCGGCGGCAGGGCAACTTTGGCCCGTGGTCGTGGGGACGACCCTATAGTCGTCGGACAAGTCGGCGGCGGGCCAACCTAGTCCCGGGGTCGTGGAGAGGACCCTATAGTTGTCGGACATGTCGGCGGCTGGCCAATCTAGTCCCGGGGTCGTGGGGACGACCCTAAAGTCGTCGTACAAGTCGTCGGCGGGCCAACCTACTCCCGGGGTCGCGGGGACGACCGTATAGTCGTCGGACATGACGGTGGCGGGCCAATCTAGTCCCGGGGTCGTGGGGACGACCCTATAGTCGTCGGACATGACGGTGCCGGGGCAATCTAGCCCCGGGGTCGTGAGGACGACCCTATAGTCGTCGGACATGTCGGCGGCTGGCCAACTTTGGCCCGGGGCGTGGGGACGACCCTATAGTCGTCGGACATGTCGGCGGCGGGCCAACCTAGTCCCGGGATCGTGGGGACGACACTATAGTCGTCGGACATGTCGGCGGCAGGGCAACTTTGGCCCGTGGTCGTGGGGACGACCCTAAAGTCGTCGGACAAGTCGGCGGCGGGCCAACCTAGACCCGTGGTCGTGGGGACGACCCTATAGTCGTCGGATATGTCGGTGACTGGCCAACCTAGTCCCGGGTTCGTGGGGACGACCCTATAGTCGTCGGACATGTCGGCGGCTGGCCAACTTTGGACCGGGGCGTGGGGACGACCCTATAGTCGTCGGACATGTCGGCGGCGGGCCAACCTAGTCCCGGGGTCGTGGGGACGACCCTATAGTCGTCGGACATGTCGGCGGCAGGGCAACTTTGGCCCGTGGTCGTGGGGACGACCCTATAGTCGTCGGACAAGTCGGCGGCGGGCCAACCTAGTCCCGGGGTCGTGGAGAGGACCCTATAGTTGTCGGACATGTCGGCGGCTGGCCAATCTAGTCCCGGGGTCGTGGGGACGACCCTAAAGTCGTCGTACAAGTCGTCGGCGGGCCAACCTACTCCCGGGGTCGCGGGGACGACCGTATAGTCGTCGGACATGACGGTGGCGGGCCAATCTAGTCCCGGGGTCGTGGGGACGACCCTATAGTCGTCGGACATGACGGTGCCGGGGCAATCTAGCCCCGGGGTCGTGAGGACGACCCTATAGTCGTCGGACATGTCGGCGGCTGGCCAACTTTGGCCCGGGGCGTGGGGACGACCCTATAGTCGTCGGACATGTCGGCGGCGGGCCAACCTAGTCCCGGGATCGTGGGGACGACACTATAGTCGTCGGACATGTCGGCGGCAGGGCAACTTTGGCCCGTGGTCGTGGGGACGACCCTATAGTCGTCGGACAAGTCGGCGGCGGGCCAACCTAGTCCCGGGGTCATGGAGACGACCCTATAGTCGTCGGACATCACGGTGGCGGCCAATCTAGTCCCGGGGTCGTGGGGACGACCCTATAGTCGTCGGACATCACGGTGGCGGGCCAATCTAGTCCCGGGGTCGTGGGGACGACCCTATAGTCGTCGGACATGTCTGCGGCTGGGCAACTTTGGCCAGTGGACGTGGGGACGACCGTATAGCCGTCGGACATGACGGTGGCGGGCCAATCTAGTCCCGGGGTCGTGGGGACGACCCCGTAGTCGTCGGACATGTCGGCGGCTGGCCAACTTTGGACCGGGGCGTGGGGACGACCCTATAGTCGTCGGACATGTCGGCGGCGGGCCAACCTAGTCCCGGGGTCGTGGGGACGACCCTATAGTCGTCGGAACATGTCGGCGGCAGGGCAACTTTGGCCCGTGGTCGTGGGGACGACCCTATAGTCGTCGGACATGTCGGCGGCGGGCCAACCTAGTCCCGGGGTCGTGGAGAGGACCCTATAGTTGTCGGACATGTCGGCGGCTGGCCAATCAAGTCCCGGGGTCGTGGGGACGACCCTATAGTCGTCGTACAAGTCGGCGGCGGGCCAACCTAGTCCCGGGGTCGTGGAGACGACCCTATAGTCGTCGGACATGCCGGTGACTGGCCAACCTAGTCCCGGGGTCGTGGAGACGACCCTATAGTCGTCGGACGTGACGGTGCCGGGGCAATCTAGCCCCGGGGTCGAGGGGACGACCCTATAGACGTCGGACATGACGGTGGCGGGCCAATCTAGTCCCGGGGTCGTGGGGACGACCCCGTAGTCGTCGGACATGTCGGCGGCTGGCCAACTTTGGACCGGGGCGTGGGGACGACCCTATAGTCGTCGGACATGTCGGCGGCGGGCCAACCTAGTCCCGGGGTCGTGGGGACGACCCTATAGTCGTCGGACGTGTCGGCGTCTGGCGAACTTAGTCCCGGGGTCGTGGGGACGACCCTATAGTCGTCGGACAAGTCGGCGGCGGGCCAACCTACTCCCGGGGTCGTGGGGACGACCCCATAGTCGTCGGAAAAGTCGGCGGCGGGCCAACCTAGACCCGGGGTCGTGGGGACGACCCTATAGTCGTCGGACATGTCGGCGCCAGGGCAACTTTGGCCCGTGGTCGTGGGGACGACCCTATAGTCGTCGGATATGTCGGTGACTGGCCAACCTAGTCCCGGGTTCGTGGGACGACCCTATAGTCGTCCGACATGTCGGCGGCTGGCCAACCTAGTCTCGTGGTCGTGTGGACGACCCCATAGTCGTAGGACACGTCGGCGGCGGGCCAACCTAGTCCCGGGGTCGCGGGGACGACCGTATAGTCGTCGGACATGTCGGCGGCAGGGCAACTTTGGCCCGTGGTCGTGGGGACGACCCTATAGTCGTCGGACAAGTCGGCGGCGGGCCAACCTAGTCCGGGGTCGTGGAGACGACCCTATAGTTGTCGGACATATCGGCGGCTGGCCAACCTAGTCCCGGGGTCGTGGGGACGACCCTATAGACGTCGGACATGTCGGCGGCTGGCCAACCTAGTCCCGGGGTGGTAGGGACGACCCTATAGTCGTCGGACAAGTCGGCGGCGGGCCAACCTAGTCCCGGGGTCGTGGGGACGACCCTATAGTCGTCGACCAAGTCGGCGGCTGGCCAACCTAGTCCGGGGGTGGTAGGGACGACCCTATAGTCGTCGACCAAGTCGGCGGCTGGCCAACCTAGTCCGGGGGTGGTAGGGACGACCCTATAGACGTCGGACAAGTCGGCGGCGGGCCAACCTAGTCCCGGGGTCGTGGGGACGACCCTATAGTCGTCGGATAAGTCGGCGGCGGGCCAACCTAGTCCCTGGGTCGTGGGGACGACCCTATAGTCGTCGGACGTGTCGGCGTCTGGCGAACTTAGTCCCGGGGTCGTGGGGACGACCCTATAGTCGTCGGACAAGTCGGCGGCGGGCCAACCTACTCCCGGGGTCGTGGGGACGACCACATAGTCGTCGGAAAAGTCGGCGGCGGGCCAACCTAGACCCGGGGTCGTGGGGACGACCCTATAGTCGTCGGACATGTCGGCGCCAGGGCAACTTTGGCCCGTGGTCGTGGGGACGACCCTATAGTCGTCGGATATGTCGGTGACTGGCCAACCTAGTCCCGGGTTCGTGGGACGACCCTATAGTCGTCGGACATGTCGGCGGCTGGCCAACCTAGTCTCGTGGTCGTGTGGACGACCCCATAGTCGTAGGACACGTCGGCGGCGGGCCAACCTAGTCCCGGGGTCGCGGGGACGACCGTATAGTCGTCGGACATGTCGGCGGCAGGGCAACTTTGGCCCGTGGTCGTGGGGACGACCCTATAGTCGTCGGACAAGTCGGCGGCGGGCCAACCTAGTCCCGGGGTCGTGGAGAGGACCCTATAGTTGTCGGACATGTCGGCGGCTGGCCAATCTATTCCCGGGGTCGTGGGGACGACCCTATAGTCGTCGTACAAGTCGGCGGCGGGCCAACCTACTCCCGGGGTCGCGGGGACGACCGTATAGTCGTCGGACATGACGGTGGCGGGCCAATCTAGTCCCGGGGTCGTGGAGAGGACCCTATAGTTGTCGGACATATCGGCGGCTGGCCAACCTAGTCCCGGGGTCGTGGGGACGACCCTATAGACGTCGGACATGTCGGCGGCTGGCCAACCTAGTCCGGGGGTGGTAGGGACGACCCTATAGTCGTCGGACAAGTCGGCGGCGGGCCAACCTAGTCCCGGGGTCGTGGGGACGACCCTATAGTCGTCGGATAAGTCGGCGGCGGGTCAACCTAGTCCCGGGGTCGTGGGGACGACCCTATAGTCGTCGGACGTGTCGGCGTCTGGCCAACTTAGTCCCGGGGTCGTGGGGACGACCCCATAGTCGTCGGAAAAGTCGGCGGCGGGCCAACCTAGACCCGGGGTCGTGGGGACGACCCTATAGTCGTCGGACATGTCGGCGCCAGGGCAACTTTGGCCCGTGGTCGTGGGGACGACCCTATAGTCGTCGGATATGTCGGTGACTGGCCAACCTAGTCCCGGGTTCGTGGGGACGACCCTATAGTCGTCGGACATGTCGGCGGCTGGCCAACTTTGGACCGGGGCGTGGGGACGACCCTATAGTCGTCGGACATGTCGGCGGCGGGCCAACCTAGTCCCGGGGTCGTGGGGACGACCCTATAGTCGTCGGACATGTCTGCGGCTGGGCAACTTTGGCCAGTGGACGTGGGGACGACCGTATAGTCGTCGGACATGACGGTGGCGGGCCAATCTAGTCCCGGGGTCGTGGGGACGACCCCGTAGTCGTCGGACATGACGGCGGCTGGCCAACTTTGGACCGGGGCGTGGGGACGACCCTATAGTCGTCGGACATGTCGGCGGCGGGCCAACCTAGTCCCGGGGTCGTGGGGACGACCCTATAGTCGTCGGACATGTCGGCGGCAGGGCAACTTTGGCCCGGGGTGGTAGGGACGACCCTATAGTCGTCGGACAAGTCGGCGGCGGGCCAACCTAGTCCCGGGGTCGTGGGGACGACCCTATAGTCGTCGGACATGACGGTGCCGGGGCAATCTAGCCCCGGGGTCGTGGGGACGACCCTATAGTCGTCGGACATGTCGGCGGCTGGCCAACCTAGTCCCGGGGTGGTAGGGACGACCCTATAGTCGTCGGACAAGTCGGCGGCGGGCCAACCTAGTCCCGGGGTCGTGGGGACGACCCTATAGTCGTCGGTCGTGTCGGCGTCTGGCCAACTTAGTCCCGGGGTCGTGGGGACGACCCTATAGTCGTCGGACAAGTCGGCGGCGGGCCAACCTACTCCCGGGGTCGTGGGGACGACCCCATAGTCGTCGGAAAAGTCGGCGGCGGGCCAACCTAGACCCGGGGTCGTGGGGACGACCCTATAGTCGTCGGACATGTCGGCGCCAGGGCAACTTTGGCCCGTGGTCGTGGGGACGACCCTATAGTCGTCGGATATGTCGGTGACTGGCCAACCTAGTCCCGGGTTCGTGGGGACGACCCTATAGTCGTCGGACATGTCGGCGGCTGGCCAACTTTGGACCGGGGCGTGGGGACGACCCTATGGTCGTCGGACATGTCGGCGGCGGGCCAACCTAGTCCCGGGGTCGTGGGGACGACCCTATAGTCGTCGGACATGTCGGCGGCAGGGCAACTTTGGCCCGTGGTCGTGGGGACGACCCTATAGTCGTCGGACAAGTCGGCGGCGGGCCAACCTAGTCCCGGGGTCGTGGAGAGGACCCTATAGTTGTCGGACATGTCGGCGGCTTGCCAATCTAGTCCCGGGGTCGTGGGGACGACCCTATAGTCGTCGTACAAGTCGGCGGCGGGCCAACCTACTCCCGGGGTCGCGGGGACGACCGTATAGTCGTCGGACATGACGGTGGCGGGCCAATCTAGTCCCGGGGTCGTGGGGACGACCCTATAGTCGTCGGACATGACGGTGCCGGGGCAATCTAGCCCCGGGGTCGTGGGGACGACCCTATAGTCGTCGGACATGTCTGCGGCTGGGCAACTTTGGCCAGTGGACGTGGGGACGACCGTATAGTCGTCGGACATGTCGGCGGCGGGCCAACCTAGTCCCGGGGTCGTGGAGAGGACCCTATAGTTGTCGGACATGTCGGCGGCTGGCCAATCTAGTCCCAGGGTCGTGGGGACGACCCTATAGTCGTCGTACAAGTCGGCGGCGGGCCAACCTAGTCCCGGGGTCGTGGAGACGACCCTATAGTCGTCGGACATGCCGGTGACTGGCCAACCTAGTCCCGGAGTCGTGGAGACGACCCTATAGTCGTCGGACGTGACGGTGCCGGGGCAATCTAGCCCCGGGGTGGTAGGGATGACCCTATAGTCGTCGGATAAGTCGGCGGCGGGCCAACCTAGTCCCGGGGTCGTGGGGACGACCCTATAGTCGTCGACCAAGTCGGCGGCTGGCCAACCTAGTCCGGGGGTGGTAGGGACGACCCTATAGTCGTCGGACAAGTCGGCGGCGGGCCAACCTAGTCCCGGGGTCGTGGGGACGACCCTATAGTCGTCGGATAAGTCAGCGGCGGGCCAACCTAGTCCCGGGGTCGTGGGGACGACCCTATAGTCGTCGGACGTGTCGGCGTCTGGCGAACTTAGTCCCGGGGTCGTGGGGACGACCCTATAGTCGTCGGACAAGTCGGCGGCGGGCCAACCTACTCCCGGGGTCGTGGGGACGACCCCATAGTCGTCGGAAAAGTCGGCGGCGGGCCAACCTGGACCCGGGGTCGTGGGGACGACCCTATAGTCGTCGGACATGTCGGCGCCAGGGGAACTTTGGCCCGTGGTCGTGGGGACGACCCTATAGTCGTCGGATATGTCGGTGACTGGCCAACCTAGTCCCGGGTTCGTGGGACGACCCTATAGTCGTCGGACATGTCGGCGGCTGGCCAACCTAGTCTCGTGGTCGTGTGGACGACCCCATAGTCGTAGGACACGTCGGCGGCGGGCCAACCTAGTCCCGGGGTCGCGGGGACGACCGTATAGTCGTCGGACATGTCGGCGGCAGGGCAACTTTGGCCCGTGGTCGTGGGGACGACCCTATAGTCGTCGGACAAGTCGGCGGCGGGCCAACCTAGTCCCGGGGTCGTGGAGACGACCCTATAGTTGTCGGACATATCGGCGGCTGGCCAACCTAGTCCCGGGATGGTAGGGACGACCCTATAGTCGTCGGACAAGTCGGCGGCGGGCCAACCTAGTCCCGGGGTCGTGGGGACGACCCTATAGTCGTCGACCAAGTCGGCGGCTGGCCAACCTAGTCCGGGGGTGGTAGGGACGACCCTATAGTCGTCGGACAAGTCGGCGGCGGGCCAACCTAGTCCCGGGGTCGTGGGGACGACCCCATAGTCGTCGGAAAAGTCGGCGGCGGGCCAACCTAGACCCGGGGTCGTGGGGACGACCCTATAGTCGTCGGACATGTCGGCGCCAGGGCAACTTTGGCCCGTGGTCGTGGGGACGACCCTATAGTCGTCGGATATGTCGGTGACTGGCCAACCTAGTCCCGGGTTCGTGGGGACGACCCTATAGTCGTCGGACATGTCGGCGGCTGGCCAACCTAGTCTCGTGGTCGTGGGGACGACCCCATAGTCGTAGGACACGTCGGCGGCGGGCCAACCTAGTCCCGGGGTCGCGGGGACGACCGTATAGTCGTCGGACATGACGGTGGCGGGCCAACCTAGTCCCGGGGTGGTAGGGACGACCCTATAGTCGTCGGACAAGTCGGCGGCGGGCCAACCTAGTCCCGGGGTCGTGGGGACGACCCTATAGTCGTCGACCAAGTCGGCGGCTGGCCAACCTAGTCCGGGGGTGGTAGGGACGACCCTATAGTCGTCGGACAAGTCGGCGGAGGGCCAACCTAGTCCCGGGGTCGTGGGGACGACCCCATAGTCGTCGGAAAAGTCGGCGGCGGGCCAAACTAGTCCGGGGTCGTGGAGACGACCCTATAGTTGTCGGACATATCGGCGGCTGGCCAACCTAGTCCCGGGGTCGTGGGGACGACCCTATAGACGTCGGACATGTCGGCGGCTGGCCAACCTAGTCCCGGGGTGGTAGGGACGACCCTATAGTCGTCGGACAAGTCGGCGGCGGGCCAACCTAGTCCCGGGGTCGTGGGGACGACCCTATAGTCGTCGACCAAGTCGGCGGCTGGCCAACCTAGTCCGGGGGTGGTAGGGACGACCCTATAGTCGTCGACCAAGTCGGCGGCTGGCCAACCTAGTCCGGGGGTGGTAGGGACGACCCTATAGTCGTCGGACAAGTCGGCGGCGGGCCAACCTAGTCCCGGGGTCGTGGGGACGACCCTATAGTCGTCGGACGTGTCGGCGTCTGGCCAACTTAGTCCCGGGGTCGTGGAGAGGACCCTATAGTTGTCGGACATGTCGGCGGCTGGCCAATCTATTCCCGGGGTCGTGGGGACGACCCTATAGTCGTCGTACAAGTCGGCGGCGGGCCAACCTACTCCCGGGGTCGCGGGGACGACCGTATAGTCGTCGGACATGACGGTGGCGGGCCAATCTAGTCCCGGGGTCGTGGAGAGGACCCTATAGTTGTCGGACATATCGGCGGCTGGCCAACCTAGTCCCGGGGTCGTGGGGACGACCCTATAGACGTCGGACATGTCGGCGGCTGGCCAACATAGTCCGGGGGTGGTAGGGACGACCCTATAGTCGTCGGACAAGTCGGCGGCGGGCCAACCTAGTCCCGGGGTCGTGGGGACGACCCTATAGTCGTCGGATAAGTCGGCGGCGGGTCAACCTAGTCCCGGGGTCGTGGGGACGACCCTATAGTCGTCGGACGTGTCGGCGTCTGGCCAACTTAGTCCCGGGGTCGTGGGGAGGACCCCATAGTCGTCGGAAAAGTCGGCGGCGGGCCAACCTAGACCCGGGGTCGTGGGGACGACCCTATAGTCGTCGGACATGTCGGCGCCAGGGCAACTTTGGCCCGTGGTCGTGGGGACGACCCTATAGTCGTCGGATATGTCGGTGACTGGCCAACCTAGTCCCGGGTTCGTGGGGACGACCCTATAGTCGTCGGACATGTCGGCGGCTGGCCAACTTTGGACCGGGGCGTGGGGACGACCCAATAGTCGTCGGACATGTCGGCGGCGGGCCAACCTAGTCCCGGGGTCGTGGGGACGACCCTATAGTCGTCGGACATGTCGGCGGCGGGCCAACCTAGTCCCGGGGTCGTGGGGACGACCCTATAGTCGTCGGACATGTCTGCGGCTGGGCAACTTTGGCCAGTGGACGTGGGGACGACCGTATAGTCGTCGGACATGACGGTGGCGGGCCAATCTAGTCCCGGGGTCGTGGGGACGACCCCGTAGTCGTCGGACATGTCGGCGGCTGGCCAACTTTGGACCGGGGCGTGGGGACGACCCTATAGTCGTCGGACATGTCGGCGGCGGGCCAACCTAGTCCCGGGGTCGTGGGGACGACCCTATAGTCGTCGGACATGTCGGCGGCAGGGCAACTTTGGCCCGGGGTGGTAGGGACGACCCTATAGTCGTCGGACAAGTCGGCGGCGGGCCAACCTAGTCCCGGGGTCGTGGGGACGACCCTATAGTCGTCGGACATGACGGTGCCGGGGCAATCTAGCCCCGGGGTCGTGGGGACGACCCTATAGTCGTCGGACATGTCGGCGGCTGGCCAACCTAGTCCCGGGGTGGTAGGGACGACCCTATAGTCGTCGGACAAGTCGGCGGCGGGCCAACCTAGTCCCGGGGTCGTGGGGACGACCCTATAGTCGTCGGTCGTGTCGGCGTCTGGCCAACTTAGTCCCGGGGTCGTGGGGACGACCCTATAATCGTCGGACAAGTCGGCGGCGGGCCAACCTACTCCCGGGGTCGTGGGGACGACCCCATAGTCTTCGGAAAAGTCGGCGGCGGGCCAACCTAGACCCGGGGTCGTGGGGACGACCCTATAGTCGTCGGACATGTCGGCGCCAGGGCAACTTTGGCCCGTGGTCGTGGGTGACTGGCCAACCTAGTCCCGGGTTCGTGGGGACGACCCTATAGTCGTCGGACATGTCGGCGGCTGGCCAACTTTGGACCGGGGCGTGGGGACGACCCTATGGTCGTCGGACATGTCGGCGGCGGGCCAACCTAGTCCCGGGGTCGTGGGGACGACCCTATAGTCGTCGGACATGTCGGCGGCAGGGCAACTTTGGCCCGTGGTCGTGGGGACGACCCTATAGTCGTCGGACAAGTCGGCGGCGGGCCAACCTAGTCCCGGGGTCGTGGAGAGGACCCTATAGTTGTCGGACATGTCGGCGGCTTGCCAATCTAGTCCCGGGGTCGTGGGGACGACCCTATAGTCGTCGTACAAGTCGGCGGCGGGCCAACCTACTCCCGGGGTCGCGGGGACGACCGTATAGTCGTCGGACATGACGGTGGCGGGCCAATCTAGTCCCGGGGTCGTGGGGACGACCCTATAGTCGTCGGACATGACGGTGCCGGGGCAATCTAGCCCCGGGGTCGTGGGGACGACCCTATAGTCGTCGGACATGTCTGCGGCTGGGCAACTTTGGCCAGTGGACGTGGGGACGACCGTATAGTCGTCGGACATGTCGGCGGCGGGCCAACCTAGTCCCGGGGTCGTGGAGAGGACCCTATAGTTGTCGGACATGTCGGCGGCTGGCCAATCTAGTCCCAGGGTCGTGGGGACGACCCTATAGTCGTCGTACAAGTCGGCGGCGGGCCAACCTAGTCCCGGGGTCGTGGAGACGACCCTATAGTCGTCGGACATGCCGGTGACTGGCCAACCTAGTCCCGGAGTCGTGGAGACGACCCTATAGTCGTCGGACGTGACGGTGCCGGGGCAATCTAGCCCCGGGGTGGTAGGGATGACCCTATAGTCGTCGGATAAGTCGGCGGCGGGCCAACCTAGTCCCGGGGTCGTGGGGACGACCCTATAGTCGTCGACCAAGTCGGCGGCTGGCCAACCTAGTCCGGGGGTGGTAGGGACGACCCTATAGTCGTCGGACAAGTCGGCGGCGGGCCAACCTAGTCCCGGGGTCGTGGGGACGACCCTATAGTCGTCGGATAAGTCAGCGGCGGGCCAACCTAGTCCCGGGGTCGTGGGGACGACCCTATAGTCGTCGGACGTGTCGGCGTCTGGCGAACTTAGTCCCGGGGTCGTGGGGACGACCCTATAGTCGTCGGACAAGTCGGCGGCGGGCCAACCTACTCCCGGGGTCGTGGGGACGACCCCATAGTCGTCGGAAAAGTCGGCGGCGGGCCAACCTGGACCCGGGGTCGTGGGGACGACCCTATAGTCGTCGGACATGTCGGCGCCAGGGGAACTTTGGCCCGTGGTCGTGGGGACGACCCTATAGTCGTCGGATATGTCGGTGACTGGCCAACCTAGTCCCGGGTTCGTGGGACGACCCTATAGTCGTCGGATATGTCGGCGGCTGGCCAACTTTGGACCGGGGCGTGGGGACGACCCTATAGTCGTCGGACATGTCGGCGGCGGGCCAACCTAGTCCCGGGGTCGTGGGGACGACCCTATAGTCGTCGGACATGTCGGCGGCAGGGCAACTTTGGCCCGTGGTCGTGGGGACGACCCTATAGTCGTCGGACAAGTCGGCGGCGGGCCAACCTAGTCCCGGGGTCGTGGAGAGGACCCTATAGTTGTCGGACATGTCGGCGGCTGGCCAATCTAGTCCCGGGGTCGTGGGGACGACCCTAAAGTCGTCGTACAAGTCGTCGGCGGGCCAACCTACTCCCGGGGTCGCGGGGACGACCGTATAGTCGTCGGACATGACGGTGGCGGGCCAATCTAGTCCCGGGGTCGTGGGGACGACCCTATAGTCGTCGGACATGACGGTGCCGGGGCAATCTAGCCCCGGGGTCGTGAGGACGACCCTATAGTCGTCGGACATGTCGGCGGCTGGCCAACTTTGGCCCGGGGCGTGGGGACGACCCTATAGTCGTCGGACATGTCGGCGGCGGGCCAACCTAGTCCCGGGATCGTGGGGACGACCCTATAGTCGTCGGACATGTCGGCGGCAGGGCAACTTTGGCCCGTGGTCGTGGGGACGACCCTATAGTCGTCGGACAAGTCGGCGGCGGGCCAACCTAGTCCCGGGGTCATGGAGACGACCCTATAGTCGTCGGACATCACGGTGGCGGCCAATCTAGTCCCGGGGTCGTGGGGACGACCCTATAGTCGTCGGACATCACGGTGGCGGGCCAATCTAGTCCCGGGGTCGTGGGGACGACCCTATAGTCGTCGGACATGTCTGCGGCTGGGCAACTTTGGCCAGTGGACGTGGGGACGACCGTATAGCCGTCGGACATGACGGTGGCGGGCCAATCTAGTCCCGGGGTCGTGGGGACGACCCCGTAGTCGTCGGACATGTCGGCGGCTGGCCAACTTTGGACCGGGGCGTGGGGACGACCCTATAGTCGTCGGACATGTCGGCGGCGGGCCAACCTAGTCCCGGGGTCGTGGGGACGACCCTATAGTCGTCGGAACATGTCGGCGGCAGGGCAACTTTGGCCCGTGGTCGTGGGGACGACCCTATAGTCGTCGGACATGTCGGCGGCGGGCCAACCTAGTCCCGGGGTCGTGGAGAGGACCCTATAGTTGTCGGACATGTCGGCGGCTGGCCAATCAAGTCCCGGGGTCGTGGGGACGACCCTATAGTCGTCGTACAAGTCGGCGGCGGGCCAACCTAGTCCCGGGGTCGTGGAGACGACCCTATAGTCGTCGGACATGCCGGTGACTGGCCAACCTAGTCCCGGGGTCGTGGAGACGACCCTATAGTCGTCGGACGTGACGGTGCCGGGGCAATCTAGCCCCGGGGTCGAGGGGACGACCCTATAGACGTCGGACATGACGGTGGCGGGCCAATCTAGTCCCGGGGTCGTGGGGACGACCCCGTAGTCGTCGGACATGTCGGCGGCTGGCCAACTTTGGACCGGGGCGTGGGGACGACCCTATAGTCGTCGGACATGTCGGCGGCGGGCCAACCTAGTCCCGGGGTCGTGGGGACGACCCTATAGTCGTCGGACGTGTCGGCGTCTGGCGAACTTAGTCCCGGGGTCGTGGGGACGACCCTATAGTCGTCGGACAAGTCGGCGGCGGGCCAACCTACTCCCGGGGTCGTGGGGACGACCCCATAGTCGTCGGAAAAGTCGGCGGCGGGCCAACCTAGACCCGGGGTCGTGGGGACGACCCTATAGTCGTCGGACATGTCGGCGCCAGGGCAACTTTGGCCCGTGGTCGTGGGGACGACCCTATAGTCGTCGGATATGTCGGTGACTGGCCAACCTAGTCCCGGGTTCGTGGGACGACCCTATAGTCGTCCGACATGTCGGCGGCTGGCCAACCTAGTCTCGTGGTCGTGTGGACGACCCCATAGTCGTAGGACACGTCGGCGGCGGGCCAACCTAGTCCCGGGGTCGCGGGGACGACCGTATAGTCGTCGGACATGTCGGCGGCAGGGCAACTTTGGCCCGTGGTCGTGGGGACGACCCTATAGTCGTCGGACAAGTCGGCGGCGGGCCAACCTAGTCCGGGGTCGTGGAGACGACCCTATAGTTGTCGGACATATCGGCGGCTGGCCAACCTAGTCCCGGGGTCGTGGGGACGACCCTATAGACGTCGGACATGTCGGCGGCTGGCCAACCTAGTCCCGGGGTGGTAGGGACGACCCTATAGTCGTCGGACAAGTCGGCGGCGGGCCAACCTAGTCAAGGGGTCGTGGGGACGACCCTATAGTCGTCGACCAAGTCGGCGGCTGGCCAACCTAGTCCGGGGGTGGTAGGGACGACCCTATAGTCGTCGACCAAGTCGGCGGCTGGCCAACCTAGTCCGGGGGTGGTAGGGACGACCCTATAGTCGTCGGACAAGTCGGCGGCGGGCCAACCTAGTCCCGGGGTCGTGGGGACGACCCTATAGTCGTCGGATAAGTCGGCGGCGGGCCAACCTAGTCCCGGGGTCGTGGGGACGACCCTATAGTCGTCGGACGTGTCGGCGTCTGGCGAACTTAGTCCCGGGGTCGTGGGGACGACCCTATAGTCGTCGGACAAGTCGGCGGCGGCCAACCTACTCCCGGGGTCGTGGGGACGACCACATAGTCGTCGGAAAAGTCGGCGGCGGGCCAACCTAGACCCGGGGTCGTGGGGACGACCCTATAGTCGTCGGACATGTCGGCGCCAGGGCAACTTTGGCCCGTGGTCGTGGGGACGACCCTATAGTCGTCGGATATGTCGGTGACTGGCCAACCTAGTCCCGGGTTCGTGGGACGACCCTATAGTCGTCGGACATGTCGGCGGCTGGCCAACCTAGTCTCGTGGTCGTGTGGACGACCCCATAGTCGTAGGACACGTCGGCGGCGGGCCAACCTAGTCCCGGGGTCGCGGGGACGACCGTATAGTCGTCGGACATGTCGGCGGCAGGGCAACTTTGGCCCGTGGTCGTGGGGACGACCCTATAGTCGTCGGACAAGTCGGCGGCGGGCCAACCTAGTCCCGGGGTCGTGGAGAGGACCCTATAGTTGTCGGACATGTCGGCGGCTGGCCAATCTATTCCCGGGGTCGTGGGGACGACCCTATAGTCGTCGTACAAGTCGGCGGCGGGCCAACCTACTCCCGGGGTCGCGGGGACGACCGTATAGTCGTCGGACATGACGGTGGCGGGCCAATCTAGTCCCGGGGTCGTGGAGAGGACCCTATAGTTGTCGGACATATCGGCGGCTGGCCAACCTAGTCCCGGGGTCGTGGGGACGACCCTATAGACGTCGGACATGTCGGCGGCAGGGCAACTTTGGCCCGTGGTCGTGGGGACGACCGTATAGTCGTCGGACATGTCGGCGGCTGGCCAACCTAGTCCCGGGGTGGTAGGGACGATCCTATAGTCGTCGGACAAGTCGGCGGCGGGCCAACCTAGTCCCGGGGTCGTGGGGACGACCCTATAGTCGTCGAACAAGTCGGCGGCTGGCCAACCTAGTCCGGGGGTGGTAGGGACGACCCTATAGTCGTCGGACAAGTCGGCGGCGGGCCAACCTAGTCCCGGGGTCGTGGGGACGACCCTATAGTCGTCGGATAAGTCGGCGGCGGGCCAACCTAGTCCCGGGGTCGTGGGGACGACCCTATAGTCGTCGGACAAGTCGGCGGCGGGCCAACCTAGTCCCGGGGTCGTGGAGAGGACCCTATAGTTGTCGGACATGTCGGCGGCTTGCCAATCTAGTCCCGGGGTCGTGGGGACGACCCTATAGTCGTCGTACAAGTCGGCGGCGGGCCAACCTACTCCCGGGGTCGCGGGGACGACCGTATAGTCGTCGGACATGACGGCGGCTGGCCAACCTAGTCCCGGGGTGGTAGGGACGACCCTACAGTCGTCGGACAAGTCGGCGGCGGGCCAACCTAGTCCCGGGGTCGTGGGGACGACCCTATAGTCGTCGACCAAGTCGGCGGCTGGCCAACCTAGTCCGGGGGTGGTAGGGACGACCCTATAGTCGTCGGACAAGTCGGCGGCGGGCCAACCTAGTCCCGGGGTCGTGGGGACGACCCTATAGTCGTCGGATAAGTCGGCGGCGGGTCAACCTAGTCCCGGGGTCGTGGGGACGACCCTATAGTCGTCGGACGTGTCGGCGTCTGGCCAACTTAGTCCCGGGGTCGTGGGGACGACCCTATAGTCGTCGGACAAGTCGGCGGCGGGCCAACCTACTCCCGGGGTCGTGGGGACGACCCCATAGTCGTCGGAAAAGTCGGCGGCGGGCCAACCTAGACCCGGGGTCGTGGGGACGACCCTATAGTCGTCGGACATGTCGGCGCCAGGGCAACTTTGGCCCGTGGTCGTGGGGACGACCCTATAGTCGTCGGACATGTCGGCGGCAGGGCAACTTTGGCCCGTGGTCGTGGGGACGACCCTAAAGTCGTCGGACAAGTCGGCGGCGGGCCAACCTAGTCCCGGGGTCGTGGAGACGACCCTATAGTCGTCGGACATCACGGTGGCGGCCAATCTAGTCCCGGGGTCGTGGGGACGACCCTATAGTCGTCGGACATCACGGTGGCGGGCCAATCTAGTCCCGGGGTCGTGGGGACGACCCTATAGTCGTCGGTCATGTCGGCGGCTGGCCAATCTATTCCCGGGGTCGTGGGGACGACCCTATAGTCGTCGTACAAGTCGGCGGCGGGCCAACTTACTCCCGGGGTCGCGGGGACGACCGTATAGTCGTCGGACATGACGGTGGCGGGCCAACCTAGTCCCGGGTTCGTGGGACGACCCTATAGTCGTCGGACATGTCGGCGGCTGGCCAACCTAGTCTCGTGGTCGTGTGGACGACCCCATAGTCGTAGGACACGTCGGCGGCGGGCCAACCTAGACCCGGGGTCGTGGGGACGACCCTATAGTCGTCGGACATGTCGTCGCCAGGGCAACTTTGGCCCGTGGTCGTGGGGACGACCCTATAGTCGTCGGATATGTCGGTGACTGGCCAACCTAGTCCCGGGTTCGTGGGGACGACCCTATAGTCGTCGGACATGTCGGCGGCTGGCCAACTTTGGACCGGGGCGTGGGGACGACCCTATAGTCGTCGGACATGTCGGCGGCGGGCCAACCTAGTCCCGGGGTCGTGGGGACGACCCTATAGTCTTCGGACATGTCGGCGGCAGGGCAACTTTGGCCCGTGGTCGTGGGGACGACCCTATAGTCGTCGGACAAGTCGGCGGCGGGCCAACCTAGTCCCGGGGTCGTGGAGAGGACCCTATAGTTGTCGGACATGTCAGCGGCTGGCCAATCTAGTCCCGGGGTCGTGGGGACGACCCTAAAGTCGTCGTACAAGTCGGCGGCGGGCCAACCTACTCCCGGGGTCGCGGGGACGACCGTATAGTCGTCGGACATGACGGTGGCGGGCCAATCTAGTCCCGGGGTCGTGGGGACGACCCTATAGTCGTCGGACATGACGGTGCCGGGGCAATCTAGCCCCGGGGTCGTGAGGACGACCCTATAGTCGTCGGACATGTCGGCGGCTGGCCAACTTTGGCCCGGGGCGTGGGGACGACCCTATAGTCGTCGGACATGTCGGCGGCGGGCCAACCTAGTCCCGGGGTCGTGGGGACGACCCCATAGTCGTCGGAAAAGTCGGCGGCGGGCCAACCTAGACCCGGGGTCGTGGGGACGACCCTATAGTCGTCGGACATGTCGGCGGCTGGCCAACCTAGTCCCGGGGTGGTAGGGACGACCCTATAGTCGTCGGACAAGTCGGCGGCGGGCCAACCTAGTCCCGGGGTCGTGGGGACGACCCTATAGTCGTCGACCAAGTCGGCGGCTGGCCAACCTAGTCCCGGGGTCGCGGGGACGACCGTATAGTCGTCGGACATGACGGTGGCGGGCCAATCTAGTCCCGGGGACGTGGGGACGACCCTATAGTCGTCGGACATGACGGTGCCGGGGCAATCTAGCCCCGGGGTCGTGGGGACGACCCTATAGTCGTCGGACATGTCGGCGGCTGGCCAACCTAGTCCCGGGGTGGTAGGGACGACCCTATAGTCGTCGGACAAGTCGGCGGCGGGCCAACCTAGTCCCGGGGTCGTGGGTACGACCCTATAGTCGTCGACCAAGTCGGCGGCTGGCCAACCTAGTCCGGGGGTGGTAGGGACGACCCTATAGTCGTCGGACAAGTCGGCGGCGGGCCAACCTAGTCCCGGGGTCGTGGGGACGACCCTATAGCCGTCGGATATGTCGGTGACTGGCCAACCTAGTCCCGGGTTCGTGGGGACGACCCTATAGTCGTCGGACATGTCGGAGGCTGGCCAACTTTGGACCGGGGCGTGGGGACGACCCTATAGTCGTCGGACATGTCGGCGGCGGGCCAACCTAGTCCCGGGGTCGTGGGGACGACCCTATAGTCGTCGGACAAGTCGGCGGCGGGCCAACCTACTCCCGGGGTCGTGGGGTCGACCCCATAGTCGTCGGAAAAGTCGGCGGCGGGCCAACCTAGACCCGGGGTCGTGGGGACGACCCTATAGTCGTCGGACATGTCGTCGCCAGGGCAACTTTGGCCCGTGGTCGTGGGGACGACCCTATAGTCGTCGGATATGTCGGTGACTGGCCAACCTAGTCCCGGGTTCGTGGGGACGACCCTATAGTCGTCGGACATGTCGGCGGCTGGCCAACTTTGGACCGGGGCGTGGGGACGACCCTATAGTCGTCGGACATGTCGGCGGCGGGCCAACCTAGTCCCGGGGTCGTGGGGACGACCCTATAGTCGTCGGACATGTCGGCGCCAGGGCAACTTTGGCCCGTGGTCGTGGGGACGACCCTATAGTCGTCGGATATGTCGGTGACTGGCCAACCTAGTCCCGGGTTCGTGGGGACGACCCTATAGTCGTCGGACATGTCGGCGGCTGGCCAACTTTGGACCGGGGCGTGGGGACGACCCAATAGTCGTCGGACATGTCGGCGGCGGGCCAACCTAGTCCCGGGGTCGTGGGGACGACCCTATAGTCGTCGGACATGTCGGCGGCGGGCCAACCTAGTCCCGGGGTCGTGGGGACGACCCTATAGTCGTCGGACATGTCTGCGGCTGGGCAACTTTGGCCAGTGGACGTGGGGACGACCGTATAGTCGTCGGACACGACGGTGGCGGGCCAATCTAGTCCCGGGGTCGTGGGGACGACCCCGTAGTCGTCGGACATGTCGGCGGCTGGCCAACTTTGGACCGGGGCGTGGGGACGACCCTATAGTCGTCGGACATGTCGGCGGCGGGCCAACCTAGTCCCGGGGTCGTGGGGACGACCCTATAGTCGTCGGACATGTCGGCGGCAGGGCAACTTTGGCCCGGGGTGGTAGGGACGACCCTATAGTCGTCGGACAAGTCGGCGGCGGGCCAACCTAGTCCCGGGGTCGTGGGGACGACCCTATAGTCGTCGGACATGACGGTGCCGGGGCAATCTAGCCCCGGGGTCGTGGGGACGACCCTATAGTCGTCGGACATGTCGGCGGCTGGCCAACCTAGTCCCGGGGTGGTAGGGACGACCCTATAGTCGTCGGACAAGTCGGCGGCGGGCCAACCTAGTCCCGGGGTCGTGGGGACGACCCTATAGTCGTCGGTCGTGTCGGCGTCTGGCCAACTTAGTCCCGGGGTCGTGGGGACGACCCTATAATCGTCGGACAAGTCGGCGGCGGGCCAACCTACTCCCGGGGTCGTGGGGACGACCCCATAGTCTTCGGAAAAGTCGGCGGCGGGCCAACCTAGACCCGGGGTCGTGGGGACGACCCTATAGTCGTCGGACATGTCGGCGCCAGGGCAACTTTGGCCCGTGGTCGTGGGTGACTGGCCAACCTAGTCCCGGGTTCGTGGGGACGACCCTATAGTCGTCGGACATGTCGGCGGCTGGCCAACTTTGGACCGGGGCGTGGGGACGACCCTATGGTCGTCGGACATGTCGGCGGCGGGCCAACCTAGTCCCGGGGTCGTGGGGACGACCCTATAGTCGTCGGACATGTCGGCGGCAGGGCAACTTTGGCCCGTGGTCGTGGGGACGACCCTATAGTCGTCGGACAAGTCGGCGGTGGGCCAACCTAGTCCCGGGGTCGTGGAGAGGACCCTATAGTTGTCGGACATGTCGGCGGCTTGCCAATCTAGTCCCGGGGTCGTGGGGACGACCCTATAGTCGTCGTACAAGTCGGCGGCGGGCCAACCTACTCCCGGGGTCGCGGGGACGACCGTATAGTCGTCGGACATGACGGTGGCGGGCCAATCTAGTCCCGGGGTCGTGGGGACGACCCTATAGTCGTCGGACATGACGGTGCCGGGGCAATCTAGCCCCGGGGTCGTGGGGACGACCCTATAGTCGTCGGACATGTCTGCGGCTGGGCAACTTTGGCCAGTGGACGTGGGGACGACCGTATAGTCGTCGGACATGTCGGCGGCGGGCCAACCTAGTCCCGGGGTCGTGGAGAGGACCCTATAGTTGTCGGACATGTCGGCGGCTGGCCAATCTAGTCCCAGGGTCGTGGGGACGACCCTATAGTCGTCGTACAAGTCGGCGGCGGGCCAACCTAGTCCCGGGGTCGTGGAGACGACCCTATAGTCGTCGGACATGCCGGTGACTGGCCAACCTAGTCCCGGAGTCGTGGAGACGACCCTATAGTCGTCGGACGTGACGGTGCCGGGGCAATCTAGCCCCGGGGTGGTAGGGATGACCCTATAGTCGTCGGATAAGTCGGCGGCGGGCCAACCTAGTCCCGGGGTCGTGGGGACGACCCTATAGTCGTCGACCAAGTCGGCGGCTGGCCAACCTAGTCCGGGGGTGGTAGGGACGACCCTATAGTCGTCGGACAAGTCGGCGGCGGGCCAACCTAGTCCCGGGGTCGTGGGGACGACCCTATAGTCGTCGGATAAGTCAGCGGCGGGCCAACCTAGTCCCGGGGTCGTGGGGACGACCCTATAGTCGTCGGACGTGTCGGCGTCTGGCGAACTTAGTCCCGGGGTCGTGGGGACGACCCTATAGTCGTCGGACAAGTCGGCGGCGGGCCAACCTACTCCCGGGGTCGTGGGGACGACCCCATAGTCGTCGGAAAAGTCGGCGGCGGGCCAACCTGGACCCGGGGTCGTGGGGACGACCCTATAGTCGTCGGACATGTCGGCGCCAGGGGAACTTTGGCCCGTGGTCGTGGGGACGACCCTATAGTCGTCGGATATGTCGGTGACTGGCCAACCTAGTCCCGGGTTCGTGGGACGACCCTATAGTCGTCGGACATGTCGGCGGCTGGCCAACTTTGGACCGGGGCGTGGGGACGACCCTATAGTCGTCGGACATGTCGGCGGCGGGCCAACCTAGTCCCGGGGTCGTGGGGACGACCCTATAGTCGTCGGACATGTCGGCGGCAGGGCAACTTTGGCCCGTGGTCGTGGGGACGACCCTATAGTCGTCGGACAAGTCGGCGGCGGGCCAACCTAGTCCCGGGGTCGTGGAGAGGACCCTATAGTTGTCGGACATGTCGGCGGCTGGCCAATCTAGTCCCGGGGTCGTGGGGACGACCCTAAAGTCGTCGTACAAGTCGTCGGCGGGCCAACCTACTCCCGGGGTCGCGGGGACGACCGTATAGTCGTCGGACATGACGGTGGCGGGCCAATCTAGTCCCGGGGTCGTGGGGACGACCCTATAGTCGTCGGACATGACGGTGCCGGGGCAATCTAGCCCCGGGGTCGTGAGGACGACCCTATAGTCGTCGGACATGTCGGCGGCTGGCCAACTTTGGCCCGGGGCGTGGGGACGACCCTATAGTCGTCGGACATGTCGGCGGCGGGCCAACCTAGTCCCGGGATCGTGGGGACGACCCTATAGTCGTCGGACATGTCGGCGGCAGGGCAACTTTGGCCCGTGGTCGTGGGGACGACCCTATAGTCGTCGGACAAGTCGGCGGCGGGCCAACCTAGTCCCGGGGTCATGGAGACGACCCTATAGTCGTCGGACATCACGGTGGCGGCCAATCTAGTCCCGGGGTCGTGGGGACGACCCTATAGTCGTCGGACATCACGGTGGCGGGCCAATCTAGTCCCGGGGTCGTGGGGACGACCCTATAGTCGTCGGACATGTCTGCGGCTGGGCAACTTTGGCCAGTGGACGTGGGGACGACCGTATAGCCGTCGGACATGACGGTGGCGGGCCAATCTAGTCCCGGGGTCGTGGGGACGACCCCGTAGTCGTCGGACATGTCGGCGGCTGGCCAACTTTGGACCGGGGCGTGGGGACGACCCTATAGTCGTCGGACATGTCGGCGGCGGGCCAACCTAGTCCCGGGGTCGTGGGGACGACCCTATAGTCGTCGGAACATGTCGGCGGCAGGGCAACTTTGGCCCGTGGTCGTGGGGACGACCCTATAGTCGTCGGACATGTCGGCGGCGGGCCAACCTAGTCCCGGGGTCGTGGAGAGGACCCTATAGTTGTCGGACATGTCGGCGGCTGGCCAATCAAGTCCCGGGGTCGTGGGGACGACCCTATAGTCGTCGTACAAGTCGGCGGCGGGCCAACCTAGTCCCGGGGTCGTGGAGACGACCCTATAGTCGTCGGACATGCCGGTGACTGGCCAACCTAGTCCCGGGGTCGTGGAGACGACCCTATAGTCGTCGGACGTGACGGTGCCGGGGCAATCTAGCCCCGGGGTCGAGGGGACGACCCTATAGACGTCGGACATGACGGTGGCGGGCCAATCTAGTCCCGGGGTCGTGGGGACGACCCCGTAGTCGTCGGACATGTCGGCGGCTGGCCAACTTTGGACCGGGGCGTGGGGACGACCCTATAGTCGTCGGACATGTCGGCGGCGGGCCAACCTAGTCCCGGGGTCGTGGGGACGACCCTATAGTCGTCGGACGTGTCGGCGTCTGGCGAACTTAGTCCCGGGGTCGTGGGGACGACCCTATAGTCGTCGGACAAGTCGGCGGCGGGCCAACCTACTCCCGGGGTCGTGGGGACGACCCCATAGTCGTCGGAAAAGTCGGCGGCGGGCCAACCTAGACCCGGGGTCGTGGGGACGACCCTATAGTCGTCGGACATGTCGGCGCCAGGGCAACTTTGGCCCGTGGTCGTGGGTGACTGGCCAACCTAGTCCCGGGTTCGTGGGGACGACCCTATAGTCGTCGGACATGTCGGCGGCTGGCCAACTTTGGACCGGGGCGTGGGGACGACCCTATGGTCGTCGGACATGTCGGCGGCGGGCCAACCTAGTCCCGGGGTCGTGGGGACGACCCTATAGTCGTCGGACATGTCGGCGGCAGGGCAACTTTGGCCCGTGGTCGTGGGGACGACCCTATAGTCGTCGGACAAGTCGGCGGTGGGCCAACCTAGTCCCGGGGTCGTGGAGAGGACCCTATAGTTGTCGGACATGTCGGCGGCTTGCCAATCTAGTCCCGGGGTCGTGGGGACGACCCTATAGTCGTCGTACAAGTCGGCGGCGGGCCAACCTACTCCCGGGGTCGCGGGGACGACCGTATAGTCGTCGGACATGACGGTGGCGGGCCAATCTAGTCCCGGGGTCGTGGGGACGACCCTATAGTCGTCGGACATGACGGTGCCGGGGCAATCTAGCCCCGGGGTCGTGGGGACGACCCTATAGTCGTCGGACATGTCTGCGGCTGGGCAACTTTGGCCAGTGGACGTGGGGACGACCGTATAGTCGTCGGACATGTCGGCGGCGGGCCAACCTAGTCCCGGGGTCGTGGAGAGGACCCTATAGTTGTCGGACATGTCGGCGGCTGGCCAATCTAGTCCCAGGGTCGTGGGGACGACCCTATAGTCGTCGTACAAGTCGGCGGCGGGCCAACCTAGTCCCGGGGTCGTGGAGACGACCCTATAGTCGTCGGACATGCCGGTGACTGGCCAACCTAGTCCCGGAGTCGTGGAGACGACCCTATAGTCGTCGGACGTGACGGTGCCGGGGCAATCTAGCCCCGGGGTGGTAGGGATGACCCTATAGTCGTCGGATAAGTCGGCGGCGGGCCAACCTAGTCCCGGGGTCGTGGGGACGACCCTATAGTCGTCGACCAAGTCGGCGGCTGGCCAACCTAGTCCGGGGGTGGTAGGGACGACCCTATAGTCGTCGGACAAGTCGGCGGCGGGCCAACCTAGTCCCGGGGTCGTGGGGACGACCCTATAGTCGTCGGATAAGTCAGCGGCGGGCCAACCTAGTCCCGGGGTCGTGGGGACGACCCTATAGTCGTCGGACGTGTCGGCGTCTGGCGAACTTAGTCCCGGGGTCGTGGGGACGACCCTATAGTCGTCGGACAAGTCGGCGGCGGGCCAACCTACTCCCGGGGTCGTGGGGACGACCCCATAGTCGTCGGAAAAGTCGGCGGCGGGCCAACCTGGACCCGGGGTCGTGGGGACGACCCTATAGTCGTCGGACATGTCGGCGCCAGGGGAACTTTGGCCCGTGGTCGTGGGGACGACCCTATAGTCGTCGGATATGTCGGTGACTGGCCAACCTAGTCCCGGGTTCGTGGGACGACCCTATAGTCGTCGGACATGTCGGCGGCTGGCCAACTTTGGACCGGGGCGTGGGGACGACCCTATAGTCGTCGGACATGTCGGCGGCGGGCCAACCTAGTCCCGGGGTCGTGGGGACGACCCTATAGTCGTCGGACATGTCGGCGGCAGGGCAACTTTGGCCCGTGGTCGTGGGGACGACCCTATAGTCGTCGGACAAGTCGGCGGCGGGCCAACCTAGTCCCGGGGTCGTGGAGAGGACCCTATAGTTGTCGGACATGTCGGCGGCTGGCCAATCTAGTCCCGGGGTCGTGGGGACGACCCTAAAGTCGTCGTACAAGTCGTCGGCGGGCCAACCTACTCCCGGGGTCGCGGGGACGACCGTATAGTCGTCGGACATGACGGTGGCGGGCCAATCTAGTCCCGGGGTCGTGGGGACGACCCTATAGTCGTCGGACATGACGGTGCCGGGGCAATCTAGCCCCGGGGTCGTGAGGACGACCCTATAGTCGTCGGACATGTCGGCGGCTGGCCAACTTTGGCCCGGGGCGTGGGGACGACCCTATAGTCGTCGGACATGTCGGCGGCGGGCCAACCTAGTCCCGGGATCGTGGGGACGACCCTATAGTCGTCGGACATGTCGGCGGCAGGGCAACTTTGGCCCGTGGTCGTGGGGACGACCCTATAGTCGTCGGACAAGTCGGCGGCGGGCCAACCTAGTCCCGGGGTCATGGAGACGACCCTATAGTCGTCGGACATCACGGTGGCGGCCAATCTAGTCCCGGGGTCGTGGGGACGACCCTATAGTCGTCGGACATCACGGTGGCGGGCCAATCTAGTCCCGGGGTCGTGGGGACGACCCTATAGTCGTCGGACATGTCTGCGGCTGGGCAACTTTGGCCAGTGGACGTGGGGACGACCGTATAGCCGTCGGACATGACGGTGGCGGGCCAATCTAGTCCCGGGGTCGTGGGGACGACCCCGTAGTCGTCGGACATGTCGGCGGCTGGCCAACTTTGGACCGGGGCGTGGGGACGACCCTATAGTCGTCGGACATGTCGGCGGCGGGCCAACCTAGTCCCGGGGTCGTGGGGACGACCCTATAGTCGTCGGAACATGTCGGCGGCAGGGCAACTTTGGCCCGTGGTCGTGGGGACGACCCTATAGTCGTCGGACATGTCGGCGGCGGGCCAACCTAGTCCCGGGGTCGTGGAGAGGACCCTATAGTTGTCGGACATGTCGGCGGCTGGCCAATCAAGTCCCGGGGTCGTGGGGACGACCCTATAGTCGTCGTACAAGTCGGCGGCGGGCCAACCTAGTCCCGGGGTCGTGGAGACGACCCTATAGTCGTCGGACATGCCGGTGACTGGCCAACCTAGTCCCGGGGTCGTGGAGACGACCCTATAGTCGTCGGACGTGACGGTGCCGGGGCAATCTAGCCCCGGGGTCGAGGGGACGACCCTATAGACGTCGGACATGACGGTGGCGGGCCAATCTAGTCCCGGGGTCGTGGGGACGACCCCGTAGTCGTCGGACATGTCGGCGGCTGGCCAACTTTGGACCGGGGCGTGGGGACGACCCTATAGTCGTCGGACATGTCGGCGGCGGGCCAACCTAGTCCCGGGGTCGTGGGGACGACCCTATAGTCGTCGGACGTGTCGGCGTCTGGCGAACTTAGTCCCGGGGTCGTGGGGACGACCCTATAGTCGTCGGACAAGTCGGCGGCGGGCCAACCTACTCCCGGGGTCGTGGGGACGACCCCATAGTCGTCGGAAAAGTCGGCGGCGGGCCAACCTAGACCCGGGGTCGTGGGGACGACCCTATAGTCGTCGGACATGTCGGCGCCAGGGCAACTTTGGCCCGTGGTCGTGGGGACGACCCTATAGTCGTCGGATATGTCGGTGACTGGCCAACCTAGTCCCGGGTTCGTGGGACGACCCTATAGTCGTCCGACATGTCGGCGGCTGGCCAACCTAGTCTCGTGGTCGTGTGGACGACCCCATAGTCGTAGGACACGTCGGCGGCGGGCCAACCTAGTCCCGGGGTCGCGGGGACGACCGTATAGTCGTCGGACATGTCGGCGGCAGGGCAACTTTGGCCCGTGGTCGTGGGGACGACCCTATAGTCGTCGGACAAGTCGGCGGCGGGCCAACCTAGTCCGGGGTCGTGGAGACGACCCTATAGTTGTCGGACATATCGGCGGCTGGCCAACCTAGTCCCGGGGTCGTGGGGACGACCCTATAGACGTCGGACATGTCGGCGGCTGGCCAACCTAGTCCCGGGGTGGTAGGGACGACCCTATAGTCGTCGGACAAGTCGGCGGCGGGCCAACCTAGTCAAGGGGTCGTGGGGACGACCCTATAGTCGTCGACCAAGTCGGCGGCTGGCCAACCTAGTCCGGGGGTGGTAGGGACGACCCTATAGTCGTCGACCAAGTCGGCGGCTGGCCAACCTAGTCCGGGGGTGGTAGGGACGACCCTATAGTCGTCGGACAAGTCGGCGGCGGGCCAACCTAGTCCCGGGGTCGTGGGGACGACCCTATAGTCGTCGGATAAGTCGGCGGCGGGCCAACCTAGTCCCGGGGTCGTGGGGACGACCCTATAGTCGTCGGACGTGTCGGCGTCTGGCGAACTTAGTCCCGGGGTCGTGGGGACGACCCTATAGTCGTCGGACAAGTCGGCGGCGGCCAACCTACTCCCGGGGTCGTGGGGACGACCACATAGTCGTCGGAAAAGTCGGCGGCGGGCCAACCTAGACCCGGGGTCGTGGGGACGACCCTATAGTCGTCGGACATGTCGGCGCCAGGGCAACTTTGGCCCGTGGTCGTGGGGACGACCCTATAGTCGTCGGATATGTCGGTGACTGGCCAACCTAGTCCCGGGTTCGTGGGACGACCCTATAGTCGTCGGACATGTCGGCGGCTGGCCAACCTAGTCTCGTGGTCGTGTGGACGACCCCATAGTCGTAGGACACGTCGGCGGCGGGCCAACCTAGTCCCGGGGTCGCGGGGACGACCCTATAGTCGTCGGACAAGTCGGCGGCGGGCCAACCTAGTCCCGGGGTCGTGGAGAGGACCCTATAGTTGTCGGACATGTCGGCGGCTGGCCAATCTATTCCCGGGGTCGTGGGGACGACCCTATAGTCGTCGTACAAGTCGGCGGCGGGCCAACCTACTCCCGGGGTCGCGGGGACGACCGTATAGTCGTCGGACATGACGGTGGCGGGCCAATCTAGTCCCGGGGTCGTGGAGAGGACCCTATAGTTGTCGGACATATCGGCGGCTGGCCAACCTAGTCCCGGGGTCGTGGGGACGACCCTATAGACGTCGGACATGTCGGCGGCAGGGCAACTTTGGCCCGTGGTCGTGGGGACGACCGTATAGTCGTCGGACATGTCGGCGGCTGGCCAACCTAGTCCCGGGGTGGTAGGGACGATCCTATAGTCGTCGGACAAGTCGGCGGCGGGCCAACCTAGTCCCGGGGTCGTGGGGACGACCCTATAGTCGTCGAACAAGTCGGCGGCTGGCCAACCTAGTCCGGGGGTGGTAGGGACGACCCTATAGTCGTCGGACAAGTCGGCGGCGGGCCAACCTAGTCCCGGGGTCGTGGGGACGACCCTATAGTCGTCGGATAAGTCGGCGGCGGGCCAACCTAGTCCCGGGGTCGTGGGGACGACCCTATAGTCGTCGGACAAGTCGGCGGCGGGCCAACCTAGTCCCGGGGTCGTGGAGAGGACCCTATAGTTGTCGGACATGTCGGCGGCTTGCCAATCTAGTCCCGGGGTCGTGGGGACGACCCTATAGTCGTCGTACAAGTCGGCGGCGGGCCAACCTACTCCCGGGGTCGCGGGGACGACCGTATAGTCGTCGGACATGACGGCGGCTGGCCAACCTAGTCCCGGGGTGGTAGGGACGACCCTACAGTCGTCGGACAAGTCGGCGGCGGGCCAACCTAGTCCCGGGGTCGTGGGGACGACCCTATAGTCGTCGACCAAGCCGGCGGCTGGCCAACCTAGTCCGGGGGTGGTAGGGACGACCCTATAGTCGTCGGACAAGTCGGCGGCGGGCCAACCTAGTCCCGGGGTCGTGGGGACGACCCTATAGTCGTCGGATAAGTCGGCGGCGGGTCAACCTAGTCCCGGGGTCGTGGGGACGACCCTATAGTCGTCGGACGTGTCGGCGTCTGGCCAACTTAGTCCCGGGGTCGTGGGGACGACCCTATAGTCGTCGGACAAGTCGGCGGCGGGCCAACCTACTCCCGGGGTCGTGGGGACGACCCCATAGTCGTCGGAAAAGTCGGCGGCGGGCCAACCTAGACCCGGGGTCGTGGGGACGACCCTATAGTCGTCGGACATGTCGGCGCCAGGGCAACTTTGGCCCGTGGTCGTGGGGACGACCCTATAGTCGTCGGACATGTCGGCGGCAGGGCAACTTTGGCCCGTGGTCGTGGGGACGACCCTAAAGTCGTCGGACAAGTCGGCGGCGGGCCAACCTAGTCCCGGGGTCGTGGAGACGACCCTATAGTCGTCGGACATCACGGTGGCGGCCAATCTAGTCCCGGGGTCGTGGGGACGACCCTATAGTCGTCGGACATCACGGTGGCGGGCCAATCTAGTCCCGGGGTCGTGGGGACGACCCTATAGTCGTCGGTCATGTCGGCGGCTGGCCAATCTATTCCCGGGGTCGTGGGGACGACCCTATAGTCGTCGTACAAGTCGGCGGCGGGCCAACTTACTCCCGGGGTCGCGGGGACGACCGTATAGTCGTCGGACATGACGGTGGCGGGCCAACCTAGTCCCGGGTTCGTGGGACGACCCTATAGTCGTCGGACATGTCGGCGGCTGGCCAACCTAGTCTCGTGGTCGTGTGGACGACCCCATAGTCGTAGGACACGTCGGCGGCGGGCCAACCTAGACCCGGGGTCGTGGGGACGACCCTATAGTCGTCGGACATGTCGTCGCCAGGGCAACTTTGGCCCGTGGTCGTGGGGACGACCCTATAGTCGTCGGATATGTCGGTGACTGGCCAACCTAGTCCCGGGTTCGTGGGGACGACCCTATAGTCGTCGGACATGTCGGCGGCTGGCCAACTTTGGACCGGGGCGTGGGGACGACCCTATAGTCGTCGGACATGTCGGCGGCGGGCCAACCTAGTCCCGGGGTCGTGGGGACGACCCTATAGTCTTCGGACATGTCGGCGGCAGGGCAACTTTGGCCCGTGGTCGTGGGGACGACCCTATAGTCGTCGGACAAGTCGGCGGCGGGCCAACCTAGTCCCGGGGTCGTGGAGAGGACCCTATAGTTGTCGGACATGTCGGCGGCTGGCCAATCTAGTCCCGGGGTCGTGGGGACGACCCTAAAGTCGTCGTACAAGTCGGCGGCGGGCCAACCTACTCCCGGGGTCGCGGGGACGACCGTATAGTCGTCGGACATGACGGTGGCGGGCCAATCTAGTCCCGGGGTCGTGGGGACGACCCTATAGTCGTCGGACATGACGGTGCCGGGGCAATCTAGCCCCGGGGTCGTGAGGACGACCCTATAGTCGTCGGACATGTCGGCGGCTGGCCAACTTTGGCCCGGGGCGTGGGGACGACCCTATAGTCGTCGGACATGTCGGCGGCGGGCCAACCTAGTCCCGGGGTCGTGGGGACGACCCCATAGTCGTCGGAAAAGTCAGCGGCGGGCCAACCTAGACCCGGGGTCGTGGGGACGACCCTATAGTCGTCGGACATGTCGGCGGCTGGCCAACCTAGTCCCGGGGTGGTAGGGACGACCCTATAGTCGTCGGACAAGTCGGCGGCGGGCCAACCTAGTCCCGGGGTCGTGGGGACGACCCTATAGTCGTCGACCAAGTCGGCGGCTGGCCAACCTAGTCCCGGGGTCGCGGGGACGACCGTATAGTCGTCGGACATGACGGTGGCGGGCCAATCTAGTCCCGGGGACGTGGGGACGACCCTATAGTCGTCGGACATGACGGTGCCGGGGCAATCTAGCCCCGGGGTCGTGGGGACGACCCTATAGTCGTCGGACATGTCGGCGGCTGGCCAACCTAGTCCCGGGGTGGTAGGGACGACCCTATAGTCGTCGGACAAGTCGGCGGCGGGCCAACCTAGTCCCGGGGTCGTGGGTACGACCCTATAGTCGTCGACCAAGTCGGCGGCTGGCCAACCTAGTCCGGGGGTGGTAGGGACGACCCTATAGTCGTCGGACAAGTCGGCGGCGGGCCAACCTAGTCCCGGGGTCGTGGGGACGACCCTATAGCCGTCGGATATGTCGGTGACTGGCCAACCTAGTCCCGGGTTCGTGGGGACGACCCTATAGTCGTCGGACATGTCGGAGGCTGGCCAACTTTGGACCGGGGCGTGGGGACGACCCTATAGTCGTCGGACATGTCGGCGGCGGGCCAACCTAGTCCCGGGGTCGTGGGGACGACCCTATAGTCGTCGGACAAGTCGGCGGCGGGCCAACCTACTCCCGGGGTCGTGGGGTCGACCCCATAGTCGTCGGAAAAGTCGGCGGCGGGCCAACCTAGACCCGGGGTCGTGGGGACGACCCTATAGTCGTCGGACATGTCGTCGCCAGGGCAACTTTGGCCCGTGGTCGTGGGGACGACCCTATAGTCGTCGGATATGTCGGTGACTGGCCAACCTAGTCCCGGGTTCGTGGGGACGACCCTATAGTCGTCGGACATGTCGGCGGCTGGCCAACTTTGGACCGGGGCGTGGGGACGACCCTATAGTCGTCGGACATGTCGGCGGCGGGCCAACCTAGTCCCGGGGTCGTGGGGACGACCCTATAGTCGTCGGACATGTCGGCGGCAGGGCAACTTTGGCCCGTGGTCGTGGGGACGACCCTATAGTCGTCGGACAAGTCGGCGGCGGGCCAACCTAGTCCCGGGGTCGTGGAGAGGACCCTATAGTTGTCGGACATGTCGGCGGCTGGCCAATCTAGTCCCGGGGTCGTGGGGACGACCCTAAAGTCGTCGTACAAGTCGTCGGCGGGCCAACCTACTCCCGGGGTCGCGGGGACGACCGTATAGTCGTCGGACATGACGGTGGCGGGCCAATCTAGTCCCGGGGTCGTGGGGACGACCCTATAGTCGTCGGACATGACGGTGCCGGGGCAATCTAGCCCCGGGGTCGTGAGGACGACCCTATAGTCGTCGGACATGTCGGCGGCTGGCCAACTTTGGCCCGGGGCGTGGGGACGACCCTATAGTCGTCGGACATGTCGGCGGCGGGCCAACCTAGTCCCGGGATCGTGGGGACGACCCTATAGTCGTCGGACATGTCGGCGGCAGGGCAACTTTGGCCCGTGGTCGTGGGGACGACCCTATAGTCGTCGGACAAGTCGGCGGCGGGCCAACCTAGTCCCGGGGTCATGGAGACGACCCTATAGTCGTCGGACATCACGGTGGCGGCCAATCTAGTCCCGGGGTCGTGGGGACGACCCTATAGTCGTCGGACATCACGGTGGCGGGCCAATCTAGTCCCGGGGTCGTGGGGACGACCCTATAGTCGTCGGACATGTCTGCGGCTGGGCAACTTTGGCCAGTGGACGTGGGGACGACCGTATAGCCGTCGGACATGACGGTGGCGGGCCAATCTAGTCCCGGGGTCGTGGGGACGACCCCGTAGTCGTCGGACATGTCGGCGGCTGGCCAACTTTGGACCGGGGCGTGGGGACGACCCTATAGTCGTCGGACATGTCGGCGGCGGGCCAACCTAGTCCCGGGGTCGTGGGGACGACCCTATAGTCGTCGGAACATGTCGGCGGCAGGGCAACTTTGGCCCGTGGTCGTGGGGACGACCCTATAGTCGTCGGACATGTCGGCGGCGGGCCAACCTAGTCCCGGGGTCGTGGAGAGGACCCTATAGTTGTCGGACATGTCGGCGGCTGGCCAATCAAGTCCCGGGGTCGTGGGGACGAACCTATAGTCGTCGTACAAGTCGGCGGCGGGCCAACCTAGTCCCGGGGTCGTGGAGACGACCCTATAGTCGTCGGACATGCCGGTGACTGGCCAACCTAGTCCCGGGGTCGTGGAGACGACCCTATAGTCGTCGGACGTGACGGTGCCGGGGCAATCTAGCCCCGGGGTCGAGGGGACGACCCTATAGACGTCGGACATGACGGTGGCGGGCCAATCTAGTCCCGGGGTCGTGGGGACGACCCCGTAGTCGTCGGACATGTCGGCGGCTGGCCAACTTTGGACCGGGGCGTGGGGACGACCCTATAGTCGTCGGACATGTCGGCGGCGGGCCAACCTACTCCCGGGGTCGTGGGGACGACCCTATAGTCGTCGGACGTGTCGGCGTCTGGCGAACTTAGTCCCGGGGTCGTGGGGACGACCCTATAGTCGTCGGACAAGTCGGCGGCGGGCCAACCTACTCCCGGGGTCGTGGGGACGACCCCATAGTCGTCGGAAAAGTCGGCGGCGGGCCAACCTAGACCCGGGGTCGTGGGGACGACCCTATAGTCGTCGGACATGTCGGCGCCAGGGCAACTTTGGCCCGTGGTCGTGGGGACGACCCTATAGTCGTCGGATATGTCGGTGACTGGCCAACCTAGTCCCGGGTTCGTGGGACGACCCTATAGTCGTCCGACATGTCGGCGGCTGGCCAACCTAGTCTCGTGGTCGTGTGGACGACCCCATAGTCGTAGGACACGTCGGCGGCGGGCCAACCTAGTCCCGGGGTCGCGGGGACGACCGTATAGTCGTCGGACATGTCGGCGGCAGGGCAACTTTGGCCCGTGGTCGTGGGGACGACCCTATAGTCGTCGGACAAGTCGGCGGCGGGCCAACCTAGTCCGGGGTCGTGGAGACGACCCTATAGTTGTCGGACATATCGGCGGCTGGCCAACCTAGTCCCGGGGTCGTGGGGACGACCCTATAGACGTCGGACATGTCGGCGGCTGGCCAACCTAGTCCCGGGGTGGTAGGGACGACCCTATAGTCGTCGGACAAGTCGGCGGCGGGCCAACCTAGTCCCGGGGTCGTGGGGACGACCCTATAGTCGTCGACCAAGTCGGCGGCTGGCCAACCTAGTCCGGGGGTGGTAGGGACGACCCTATAGTCGTCGACCAAGTCGGCGGCTGGCCAACCTAGTCCGGGGGTGGTAGGGACGACCCTATAGACGTCGGACAAGTCGGCGGCGGGCCAACCTAGTCCCGGGGTCGTGGGGACGACCCTATAGTCGTCGGATAAGTCGGCGGCGGGCCAACCTAGTCCCTGGGTCGTGGGGACGACCCTATAGTCGTCGGACGTGTCGGCGTCTGGCGAACTTAGTCCCGGGGTCGTGGGGACGACCCTATAGTCGTCGGACAAGTCGGCGGCGGGCCAACCTACTCCCGGGGTCGTGGGGACGACCACATAGTCGTCGGAAAAGTCGGCGGCGGGCCAACCTAGACCCGGGGTCGTGGGGACGACCCTATAGTCGTCGGACATGTCGGCGCCAGGGCAACTTTGGCCCGTGGTCGTGGGGACGACCCTATAGTCGTCGGATATGTCGGTGACTGGCCAACCTAGTCCCGGGTTCGTGGGACGACCCTATAGTCGTCGGACATGTCGGCGGCTGGCCAACCTAGTCTCGTGGTCGTGTGGACGACCCCATAGTCGTAGGACACGTCGGCGGCGGGCCAACCTAGTCCCGGGGTCGCGGGGACGACCGTATAGTCGTCGGACATGTCGGCGGCAGGGCAACTTTGGCCCGTGGTCGTGGGGACGACCCTATAGTCGTCGGACAAGTCGGCGGCGGGCCAACCTAGTCCCGGGGTCGTGGAGAGGACCCTATAGTTGTCGGACATGTCGGCGGCTGGCCAATCTATTCCCGGGGTCGTGGGGACGACCCTATAGTCGTCGTACAAGTCGGCGGCGGGCCAACCTACTCCCGGGGTCGCGGGGACGACCGTATAGTCGTCGGACATGACGGTGGCGGGCCAATCTAGTCCCGGGGTCGTGGAGAGGACCCTATAGTTGTCGGACATATCGGCGGCTGGCCAACCTAGTCCCGGGGTCGTGGGGACGACCCTATAGACGTCGGACATGTCGGCGGCTGGCCAACCTAGTCCGGGGGTGGTAGGGACGACCCTATAGTCGTCGGACAAGTCGGCGGCGGGCCAACCTAGTCCCGGGGTCGTGGGGACGACCCTATAGTCGTCGGATAAGTCGGCGGCGGGTCAACCTAGTCCCGGGGTCGTGGGGACGACCCTATAGTCGTCGGACGTGTCGGCGTCTGGCCAACTTAGTCCCGGGGTCGTGGGGACGACCCCATAGTCGTCGGAAAAGTCGGCGGCGGGCCAACCTAGACCCGGGGTCGTGGGGACGACCCTATAGTCGTCGGACATGTCGGCGCCAGGGCAACTTTGGCCCGTGGTCGTGGGGACGACCCTATAGTCGTCGGATATGTCGGTGACTGGCCAACCTAGTCCCGGGTTCGTGGGGACGACCCTATAGTCGTCGGACATGTCGGCGGCTGGCCAACTTTGGACCGGGGCGTGGGGACGACCCTATAGTCGTCGGACATGTCGGCGGCGGGCCAACCTAGTCCCGGGGTCGTGGGGACGACCCTATAGTCGTCGGACATGTCTGCGGCTGGGCAACTTTGGCCAGTGGACGTGGGGACGACCGTATAGTCGTCGGACATGACGGTGGCGGGCCAATCTAGTCCCGGGGTCGTGGGGACGACCCCGTAGTCGTCGGACATGACGGCGGCTGGCCAACTTTGGACCGGGGCGTGGGGACGACCCTATAGTCGTCGGACATGTCGGCGGCGGGCCAACCTAGTCCCGGGGTCGTGGGGACGACCCTATAGTCGTCGGACATGTCGGCGGCAGGGCAACTTTGGCCCGGGGTGGTAGGGACGACCCTATAGTCGTCGGACAAGTCGGCGGCGGGCCAACCTAGTCCCGGGGTCGTGGGGACGACCCTATAGTCGTCGGACATGACGGTGCCGGGGCAATCTAGCCCCGGGGTCGTGGGGACGACCCTATAGTCGTCGGACATGTCGGCGGCTGGCCAACCTAGTCCCGGGGTGGTAGGGACGACCCTATAGTCGTCGGACAAGTCGGCGGCGGGCCAACCTAGTCCCGGGGTCGTGGGGACGACCCTATAGTCGTCGGTCGTGTCGGCGTCTGGCCAACTTAGTCCCGGGGTCGTGGGGACGACCCTATAGTCGTCGGACAAGTCGGCGGCGGGCCAACCTACTCCCGGGGTCGTGGGGACGACCCCATAGTCGTCGGAAAAGTCGGCGGCGGGCCAACCTAGACCCGGGGTCGTGGGGACGACCCTATAGTCGTCGGACATGTCGGCGCCAGGGCAACTTTGGCCCGTGGTCGTGGGGACGACCCTATAGTCGTCGGATATGTCGGTGACTGGCCAACCTAGTCCCGGGTTCGTGGGGACGACCCTATAGTCGTCGGACATGTCGGCGGCTGGCCAACTTTGGACCGGGGCGTGGGGACGACCCTATGGTCGTCGGACATGTCGGCGGCGGGCCAACCTAGTCCCGGGGTCGTGGGGACGACCCTATAGTCGTCGGACATGTCGGCGGCAGGGCAACTTTGGCCCGTGGTCGTGGGGACGACCCTATAGTCGTCGGACAAGTCGGCGGCGGGCCAACCTAGTCCCGGGGTCGTGGAGAGGACCCTATAGTTGTCGGACATGTCGGCGGCTTGCCAATCTAGTCCCGGGGTCGTGGGGACGACCCTATAGTCGTCGTACAAGTCGGCGGCGGGCCAACCTACTCCCGGGGTCGCGGGGACGACCGTATAGTCGTCGGACATGACGGTGGCGGGCCAATCTAGTCCCGGGGTCGTGGGGACGACCCTATAGTCGTCGGACATGACGGTGCCGGGGCAATCTAGCCCCGGGGTCGTGGGGACGACCCTATAGTCGTCGGACATGTCTGCGGCTGGGCAACTTTGGCCAGTGGACGTGGGGACGACCGTATAGTCGTCGGACATGTCGGCGGCGGGCCAACCTAGTCCCGGGGTCGTGGAGAGGACCCTATAGTTGTCGGACATGTCGGCGGCTGGCCAATCTAGTCCCAGGGTCGTGGGGACGACCCTATAGTCGTCGTACAAGTCGGCGGCGGGCCAACCTAGTCCCGGGGTCGTGGAGACGACCCTATAGTCGTCGGACATGCCGGTGACTGGCCAACCTAGTCCCGGAGTCGTGGAGACGACCCTATAGTCGTCGGACGTGACGGTGCCGGGGCAATCTAGCCCCGGGGTGGTAGGGATGACCCTATAGTCGTCGGATAAGTCGGCGGCGGGCCAACCTAGTCCCGGGGTCGTGGGGACGACCCTATAGTCGTCGACCAAGTCGGCGGCTGGCCAACCTAGTCCGGGGGTGGTAGGGACGACCCTATAGTCGTCGGACAAGTCGGCGGCGGGCCAACCTAGTCCCGGGGTCGTGGGGACGACCCTATAGTCGTCGGATAAGTCAGCGGCGGGCCAACCTAGTCCCGGGGTCGTGGGGACGACCCTATAGTCGTCGGACGTGTCGGCGTCTGGCGAACTTAGTCCCGGGGTCGTGGGGACGACCCTATAGTCGTCGGACAAGTCGGCGGCGGGCCAACCTACTCCCGGGGTCGTGGGGACGACCCCATAGTCGTCGGAAAAGTCGGCGGCGGGCCAACCTGGACCCGGGGTCGTGGGGACGACCCTATAGTCGTCGGACATGTCGGCGCCAGGGGAACTTTGGCCCGTGGTCGTGGGGACGACCCTATAGTCGTCGGATATGTCGGTGACTGGCCAACCTAGTCCCGGGTTCGTGGGACGACCCTATAGTCGTCGGACATGTCGGCGGCTGGCCAACCTAGTCTCGTGGTCGTGTGGACGACCCCATAGTCGTAGGACACGTCGGCGGCGGGCCAACCTAGTCCCGGGGTCGCGGGGACGACCGTATAGTCGTCGGACATGTCGGCGGCAGGGCAACTTTGGCCCGTGGTCGTGGGGACGACCCTATAGTCGTCGGACAAGTCGGCGGCGGGCCAACCTAGTCCCGGGGTCGTGGAGACGACCCTATAGTTGTCGGACATATCGGCGGCTGGCCAACCTAGTCCCGGGATGGTAGGGACGACCCTATAGTCGTCGGACAAGTCGGCGGCGGGCCAACCTAGTCCCGGGGTCGTGGGGACGACCCTATAGTCGTCGACCAAGTCGGCGGCTGGCCAACCTAGTCCGGGGGTGGTAGGGACGACCCTATAGTCGTCGGACAAGTCGGCGGCGGGCCAACCTAGTCCCGGGGTCGTGGGGACGACCCCATAGTCGTCGGAAAAGTCGGCGGCGGGCCAACCTAGACCCGGGGTCGTGGGGACGACCCTATAGTCGTCGGACATGTCGGCGCCAGGGCAACTGTGGCCCGTGGTCGTGGGGACGACCCTATAGTCGTCGGATATGTCGGTGACTGGCCAACCTAGTCCCGGGTTCGTGGGGACGACCCTATAGTCGTCGGACATGTCGGCGGCTGGCCAACCTAGTCTCGTGGTCGTGGGGACGACCCCATAGTCGTAGGACACGTCGGCGGCGGGCCAACCTAGTCCCGGGGTCGCGGGGACGACCGTATAGTCGTCGGACATGACGGTGGCGGGCCAACCTAGTCCCGGGGTGGTAGGGACGACCCTATAGTCGTCGGACAAGTCGGCGGCGGGCCAACCTAGTCCCGGGGTCGTGGGGACGACCCTATAGTCGTCGACCAAGTCGGCGGCTGGCCAACCTAGTCCGGGGGTGGTAGGGACGACCCTATAGTCGTCGGACAAGTCGGCGGAGGGCCAACCTAGTCCCGGGGTCGTGGGGACGACCCCATAGTCGTCGGAAAAGTCGGCGGCGGGCCAAACTAGTCCGGGGTCGTGGAGACGACCCTATAGTTGTCGGACATATCGGCGGCTGGCCAACCTAGTCCCGGGGTCGTGGGGACGACCCTATAGACGTCGGACATGTCGGCGGCTGGCCAACCTAGTCCCGGGGTGGTAGGGACGACCCTATAGTCGTCGGACAAGTCGGCGGCGGGCCAACCTAGTCCCGGGGTCGTGGGGACGACCCTATAGTCGTCGACCAAGTCGGCGGCTGGCCAACCTAGTCCGGGGGTGGTAGGGACGACCCTATAGTCGTCGACCAAGTCGGCGGCTGGCCAACCTAGTCCGGGGGTGGTAGGGACGACCCTATAGTCGTCGGACAAGTCGGCGGCGGGCCAACCTAGTCCCGGGGTCGTGGGGACGACCCTATAGTCGTCGGACGTGTCGGCGTCTGGCCAACTTAGTCCCGGGGTCGTGGAGAGGACCCTATAGTTGTCGGACATGTCGGCGGCTGGCCAATCTATTCCCGGGGTCGTGGGGACGACCCTATAGTCGTCGTACAAGTCGGCGGCGGGCCAACCTACTCCCGGGGTCGCGGGGACGACCGTATAGTCGTCGGACATGACGGTGGCGGGCCAATCTAGTCCCGGGGTCGTGGAGAGGACCCTATAGTTGTCGGACATATCGGCGGCTGGCCAACCTAGTCCCGGGGTCGTGGGGACGACCCTATAGACGTCGGACATGTCGGCGGCTGGCCAACATAGTCCGGGGGTGGTAGGGACGACCCTATAGTCGTCGGACAAGTCGGCGGCGGGCCAACCTAGTCCCGGGGTCGTGGGGACGACCCTATAGTCGTCGGATAAGTCGGCGGCGGGTCAACCTAGTCCCGGGGTCGTGGGGACGACCCTATAGTCGTCGGACGTGTCGGCGTCTGGCCAACTTAGTCCCGGGGTCGTGGGGAGGACCCCATAGTCGTCGGAAAAGTCGGCGGCGGGCCAACCTAGACCCGGGGTCGTGGGGACGACCCTATAGTCGTCGGACATGTCGGCGCCAGGGCAACTTTGGCCCGTGGTCGTGGGGACGACCCTATAGTCGTCGGATATGTCGGTGACTGGCCAACCTAGTCCCGGGTTCGTGGGGACGACCCTATAGTCGTCGGACATGTCGGCGGCTGGCCAACTTTGGACCGGGGCGTGGGGACGACCCAATAGTCGTCGGACATGTCGGCGGCGGGCCAACCTAGTCCCGGGGTCGTGGGGACGACCCTATAGTCGTCGGACATGTCGGCGGCGGGCCAACCTAGTCCCGGGGTCGTGGGGACGACCCTATAGTCGTCGGACATGTCTGCGGCTGGGCAACTTTGGCCAGTGGACGTGGGGACGACCGTATAGTCGTCGGACATGACGGTGGCGGGCCAATCTAGTCCCGGGGTCGTGGGGACGACCCCGTAGTCGTCGGACATGTCGGCGGCTGGCCAACTTTGGACCGGGGCGTGGGGACGACCCTATAGTCGTCGGACATGTCGGCGGCGGGCCAACCTAGTCCCGGGGTCGTGGGGACGACCCTATAGTCGTCGGACATGTCGGCGGCAGGGCAACTTTGGCCCGGGGTGGTAGGGACGACCCTATAGTCGTCGGACAAGTCGGCGGCGGGCCAACCTAGTCCCGGGGTCGTGGGGACGACCCTATAGTCGTCGGACATGACGGTGCCGGGGCAATCTAGCCCCGGGGTCGTGGGGACGACCCTATAGTCGTCGGACATGTCGGCGGCTGGCCAACCTAGTCCCGGGGTGGTAGGGACGACCCTATAGTCGTCGGACAAGTCGGCGGCGGGCCAACCTAGTCCCGGGGTCGTGGGGACGACCCTATAGTCGTCGGTCGTGTCGGCGTCTGGCCAACTTAGTCCCGGGGTCGTGGGGACGACCCTATAATCGTCGGACAAGTCGGCGGCGGGCCAACCTACTCCCGGGGTCGTGGGGACGACCCCATAGTCTTCGGAAAAGTCGGCGGCGGGCCAACCTAGACCCGGGGTCGTGGGGACGACCCTATAGTCGTCGGACATGTCGGCGCCAGGGCAACTTTGGCCCGTGGTCGTGGGTGACTGGCCAACCTAGTCCCGGGTTCGTGGGGACGACCCTATAGTCGTCGGACATGTCGGCGGCTGGCCAACTTTGGACCGGGGCGTGGGGACGACCCTATGGTCGTCGGACATGTCGGCGGCGGGCCAACCTAGTCCCGGGGTCGTGGGGACGACCCTATAGTCGTCGGACATGTCGGCGGCAGGGCAACTTTGGCCCGTGGTCGTGGGGACGACCCTATAGTCGTCGGACAAGTCGGCGGCGGGCCAACCTAGTCCCGGGGTCGTGGAGAGGACCCTATAGTTGTCGGACATGTCGGCGGCTTGCCAATCTAGTCCCGGGGTCGTGGGGACGACCCTATAGTCGTCGTACAAGTCGGCGGCGGGCCAACCTACTCCCGGGGTCGCGGGGACGACCGTATAGTCGTCGGACATGACGGTGGCGGGCCAATCTAGTCCCGGGGTCGTGGGGACGACCCTATAGTCGTCGGACATGACGGTGCCGGGGCAATCTAGCCCCGGGGTCGTGGGGACGACCCTATAGTCGTCGGACATGTCTGCGGCTGGGCAACTTTGGCCAGTGGACGTGGGGACGACCGTATAGTCGTCGGACATGTCGGCGGCGGGCCAACCTAGTCCCGGGGTCGTGGAGAGGACCCTATAGTTGTCGGACATGTCGGCGGCTGGCCAATCTAGTCCCAGGGTCGTGGGGACGACCCTATAGTCGTCGTACAAGTCGGCGGCGGGCCAACCTAGTCCCGGGGTCGTGGAGACGACCCTATAGTCGTCGGACATGCCGGTGACTGGCCAACCTAGTCCCGGAGTCGTGGAGACGACCCTATAGTCGTCGGACGTGACGGTGCCGGGGCAATCTAGCCCCGGGGTGGTAGGGATGACCCTATAGTCGTCGGATAAGTCGGCGGCGGGCCAACCTAGTCCCGGGGTCGTGGGGACGACCCTATAGTCGTCGACCAAGTCGGCGGCTGGCCAACCTAGTCCGGGGGTGGTAGGGACGACCCTATAGTCGTCGGACAAGTCGGCGGCGGGCCAACCTAGTCCCGGGGTCGTGGGGACGACCCTATAGTCGTCGGATAAGTCAGCGGCGGGCCAACCTAGTCCCGGGGTCGTGGGGACGACCCTATAGTCGTCGGACGTGTCGGCGTCTGGCGAACTTAGTCCCGGGGTCGTGGGGACGACCCTATAGTCGTCGGACAAGTCGGCGGCGGGCCAACCTACTCCCGGGGTCGTGGGGACGACCCCATAGTCGTCGGAAAAGTCGGTGCCGGGGCAATCTAGCCCCGGGGTCGTGGGGACGACCCTATAGTCGTCGGACATGTCGGCGGCTGGCCAACCTAGTCCCGGGGTGGTAGGGACGACCCTATAGTCGTCGGACAAGTCGGCGGCGGGCCAACCTAGTCCCGGGGTCGTGGGGACGACCCTATAGTCGTCGGTCGTGTCGGCGTCTGGCCAACCTACTCCCGGGGTCGCGGGGACGACCGTATAGTCGTCGGACATGACGGTGGCGGGCCAATCTAGTCCCGGGGTCGTGGAGAGGACCCTATAGTTGTCGGACATATCGGCGGCTGGCCAACCTAGTCCCGGGGTCGTGGGGACGACCCTATAGACGTCGGACATGTCGGCGGCTGGCCAACATAGTCCGGGGGTGGTAGGGACGACCCTATAGTCGTCGGACAAGTCGGCGGCGGGCCAACCTAGTCCCGGGGTCGTGGGGACGACCCTATAGTCGTCGGATAAGTCGGCGGCGGGTCAACCTAGTCCCGGGGTCGTGGGGACGACCCTATAGTCGTCGGACGTGTCGGCGTCTGGCCAACTTAGTCCCGGGGTCGTGGGGAGGACCCCATAGTCGTCGGAAAAGTCGGCGGCGGGCCAACCTAGACCCGGGGTCGTGGGGACGACCCTATAGTCGTCGGACATGTCGGCGCCAGGGCAACTTTGGCCCGTGGTCGTGGGGACGACCCTATAGTCGTCGGATATGTCGGTGACTGGCCAACCTAGTCCCGGGTTCGTGGGGACGACCCTATAGTCGTCGGACATGTCGGCGGCTGGCCAACTTTGGACCGGGGCGTGGGGACGACCCAATAGTCGTCGGACATGTCGGCGGCGGGCCAACCTAGTCCCGGGGTCGTGGGGACGACCCTATAGTCGTCGGACATGTCGGCGGCGGGCCAACCTAGTCCCGGGGTCGTGGGGACGACCCTATAGTCGTCGGACATGTCTGCGGCTGGGCAACTTTGGCCAGTGGACGTGGGGACGACCGTATAGTCGTCGGACATGACGGTGGCGGGCCAATCTAGTCCCGGGGTCGTGGGGACGACCCCGTAGTCGTCGGACATGTCGGCGGCTGGCCAACTTTGGACCGGGGCGTGGGGACGACCCTATAGTCGTCGGACATGTCGGCGGCGGGCCAACCTAGTCCCGGGGTCGTGGGGACGACCCTATAGTCGTCGGACATGTCGGCGGCAGGGCAACTTTGGCCCGGGGTGGTAGGGACGACCCTATAGTCGTCGGACAAGTCGGCGGCGGGCCAACCTAGTCCCGGGGTCGTGGGGACGACCCTATAGTCGTCGGACATGACGGTGCCGGGGCAATCTAGCCCCGGGGTCGTGGGGACGACCCTATAGTCGTCGGACATGTCGGCGGCTGGCCAACCTAGTCCCGGGGTGGTAGGGACGACCCTATAGTCGTCGGACAAGTCGGCGGCGGGCCAACCTAGTCCCGGGGTCGTGGGGACGACCCTATAGTCGTCGGTCGTGTCGGCGTCTGGCCAACTTAGTCCCGGGGTCGTGGGGACGACCCTATAATCGTCGGACAAGTCGGCGGCGGGCCAACCTACTCCCGGGGTCGTGGGGACGACCCCATAGTCTTCGGAAAAGTCGGCGGCGGGCCAACCTAGACCCGGGGTCGTGGGGACGACCCTATAGTCGTCGGACATGTCGGCGCCAGGGCAACTTTGGCCCGTGGTCGTGGGTGACTGGCCAACCTAGTCCCGGGTTCGTGGGGACGACCCTATAGTCGTCGGACATGTCGGCGGCTGGCCAACTTTGGACCGGGGCGTGGGGACGACCCTATGGTCGTCGGACATGTCGGCGGCGGGCCAACCTAGTCCCGGGGTCGTGGGGACGACCCTATAGTCGTCGGACATGTCGGCGGCAGGGCAACTTTGGCCCGTGGTCGTGGGGACGACCCTATAGTCGTCGGACAAGTCGGCGGCGGGCCAACCTAGTCCCGGGGTCGTGGAGAGGACCCTATAGTTGTCGGACATGTCGGCGGCTTGCCAATCTAGTCCCGGGGTCGTGGGGACGACCCTATAGTCGTCGTACAAGTCGGCGGCGGGCCAACCTACTCCCGGGGTCGCGGGGACGACCGTATAGTCGTCGGACATGACGGTGGCGGGCCAATCTAGTCCCGGGGTCGTGGGGACGACCCTATAGTCGTCGGACATGACGGTGCCGGGGCAATCTAGCCCCGGGGTCGTGGGGACGACCCTATAGTCGTCGGACATGTCTGCGGCTGGGCAACTTTGGCCAGTGGACGTGGGGACGACCGTATAGTCGTCGGACATGTCGGCGGCGGGCCAACCTAGTCCCGGGGTCGTGGAGAGGACCCTATAGTTGTCGGACATGTCGGCGGCTGGCCAATCTAGTCCCAGGGTCGTGGGGACGACCCTATAGTCGTCGTACAAGTCGGCGGCGGGCCAACCTAGTCCCGGGGTCGTGGAGACGACCCTATAGTCGTCGGACATGCCGGTGACTGGCCAACCTAGTCCCGGAGTCGTGGAGACGACCCTATAGTCGTCGGACGTGACGGTGCCGGGGCAATCTAGCCCCGGGGTGGTAGGGATGACCCTATAGTCGTCGGATAAGTCGGCGGCGGGCCAACCTAGTCCCGGGGTCGTGGGGACGACCCTATAGTCGTCGACCAAGTCGGCGGCTGGCCAACCTAGTCCGGGGGTGGTAGGGACGACCCTATAGTCGTCGGACAAGTCGGCGGCGGGCCAACCTAGTCCCGGGGTCGTGGGGACGACCCTATAGTCGTCGGATAAGTCAGCGGCGGGCCAACCTAGTCCCGGGGTCGTGGGGACGACCCTATAGTCGTCGGACGTGTCGGCGTCTGGCGAACTTAGTCCCGGGGTCGTGGGGACGACCCTATAGTCGTCGGACAAGTCGGCGGCGGGCCAACCTACTCCCGGGGTCGTGGGGACGACCCCATAGTCGTCGGAAAAGTCGGCGGCGGGCCAACCTGGACCCGGGGTCGTGGGGACGACCCTATAGTCGTCGGACATGTCGGCGCCAGGGGAACTTTGGCCCGTGGTCGTGGGGACGACCCTATAGTCGTCGGATATGTCGGTGACTGGCCAACCTAGTCCCGGGTTCGTGGGACGACCCTATAGTCGTCGGACATGTCGGCGGCTGGCCAACTTTGGACCGGGGCGTGGGGACGACCCTATAGTCGTCGGACATGTCGGCGGCGGGCCAACCTAGTCCCGGGGTCGTGGGGACGACCCTATAGTCGTCGGACATGTCGGCGGCAGGGCAACTTTGGCCCGTGGTCGTGGGGACGACCCTATAGTCGTCGGACAAGTCGGCGGCGGGCCAACCTAGTCCCGGGGTCGTGGAGAGGACCCTATAGTTGTCGGACATGTCGGCGGCTGGCCAATCTAGTCCCGGGGTCGTGGGGACGACCCTAAAGTCGTCGTACAAGTCGTCGGCGGGCCAACCTACTCCCGGGGTCGCGGGGACGACCGTATAGTCGTCGGACATGACGGTGGCGGGCCAATCTAGTCCCGGGGTCGTGGGGACGACCCTATAGTCGTCGGACATGACGGTGCCGGGGCAATCTAGCCCCGGGGTCGTGAGGACGACCCTATAGTCGTCGGACATGTCGGCGGCTGGCCAACTTTGGCCCGGGGCGTGGGGACGACCCTATAGTCGTCGGACATGTCGGCGGCGGGCCAACCTAGTCCCGGGATCGTGGGGACGACCCTATAGTCGTCGGACATGTCGGCGGCAGGGCAACTTTGGCCCGTGGTCGTGGGGACGACCCTATAGTCGTCGGACAAGTCGGCGGCGGGCCAACCTAGTCCCGGGGTCATGGAGACGACCCTATAGTCGTCGGACATCACGGTGGCGGCCAATCTAGTCCCGGGGTCGTGGGGACGACCCTATAGTCGTCGGACATCACGGTGGCGGGCCAATCTAGTCCCGGGGTCGTGGGGACGACCCTATAGTCGTCGGACATGTCTGCGGCTGGGCAACTTTGGCCAGTGGACGTGGGGACGACCGTATAGCCGTCGGACATGACGGTGGCGGGCCAATCTAGTCCCGGGGTCGTGGGGACGACCCCGTAGTCGTCGGACATGTCGGCGGCTGGCCAACTTTGGACCGGGGCGTGGGGACGACCCTATAGTCGTCGGACATGTCGGCGGCGGGCCAACCTAGTCCCGGGGTCGTGGGGACGACCCTATAGTCGTCGGAACATGTCGGCGGCAGGGCAACTTTGGCCCGTGGTCGTGGGGACGACCCTATAGTCGTCGGACATGTCGGCGGCGGGCCAACCTAGTCCCGGGGTCGTGGAGAGGACCCTATAGTTGTCGGACATGTCGGCGGCTGGCCAATCAAGTCCCGGGGTCGTGGGGACGACCCTATAGTCGTCGTACAAGTCGGCGGCGGGCCAACCTAGTCCCGGGGTCGTGGAGACGACCCTATAGTCGTCGGACATGCCGGTGACTGGCCAACCTAGTCCCGGGGTCGTGGAGACGACCCTATAGTCGTCGGACGTGACGGTGCCGGGGCAATCTAGCCCCGGGGTCGAGGGGACGACCCTATAGACGTCGGACATGACGGTGGCGGGCCAATCTAGTCCCGGGGTCGTGGGGACGACCCCGTAGTCGTCGGACATGTCGGCGGCTGGCCAACTTTGGACCGGGGCGTGGGGACGACCCTATAGTCGTCGGACATGTCGGCGGCGGGCCAACCTAGTCCCGGGGTCGTGGGGACGACCCTATAGTCGTCGGACGTGTCGGCGTCTGGCGAACTTAGTCCCGGGGTCGTGGGGACGACCCTATAGTCGTCGGACAAGTCGGCGGCGGGCCAACCTACTCCCGGGGTCGTGGGGACGACCCCATAGTCGTCGGAAAAGTCGGCGGCGGGCCAACCTAGACCCGGGGTCGTGGGGACGACCCTATAGTCGTCGGACATGTCGGCGCCAGGGCAACTTTGGCCCGTGGTCGTGGGGACGACCCTATAGTCGTCGGATATGTCGGTGACTGGCCAACCTAGTCCCGGGTTCGTGGGACGACCCTATAGTCGTCCGACATGTCGGCGGCTGGCCAACCTAGTCTCGTGGTCGTGTGGACGACCCCATAGTCGTAGGACACGTCGGCGGCGGGCCAACCTAGTCCCGGGGTCGCGGGGACGACCGTATAGTCGTCGGACATGTCGGCGGCAGGGCAACTTTGGCCCGTGGTCGTGGGGACGACCCTATAGTCGTCGGACAAGTCGGCGGCGGGCCAACCTAGTCCGGGGTCGTGGAGACGACCCTATAGTTGTCGGACATATCGGCGGCTGGCCAACCTAGTCCCGGGGTCGTGGGGACGACCCTATAGACGTCGGACATGTCGGCGGCTGGCCAACCTAGTCCCGGGGTGGTAGGGACGACCCTATAGTCGTCGGACAAGTCGGCGGCGGGCCAACCTAGTCAAGGGGTCGTGGGGACGACCCTATAGTCGTCGACCAAGTCGGCGGCTGGCCAACCTAGTCCGGGGGTGGTAGGGACGACCCTATAGTCGTCGACCAAGTCGGCGGCTGGCCAACCTAGTCCGGGGGTGGTAGGGACGACCCTATAGTCGTCGGACAAGTCGGCGGCGGGCCAACCTAGTCCCGGGGTCGTGGGGACGACCCTATAGTCGTCGGATAAGTCGGCGGCGGGCCAACCTAGTCCCGGGGTCGTGGGGACGACCCTATAGTCGTCGGACGTGTCGGCGTCTGGCGAACTTAGTCCCGGGGTCGTGGGGACGACCCTATAGTCGTCGGACAAGTCGGCGGCGGCCAACCTACTCCCGGGGTCGTGGGGACGACCACATAGTCGTCGGAAAAGTCGGCGGCGGGCCAACCTAGACCCGGGGTCGTGGGGACGACCCTATAGTCGTCGGACATGTCGGCGCCAGGGCAACTTTGGCCCGTGGTCGTGGGGACGACCCTATAGTCGTCGGATATGTCGGTGACTGGCCAACCTAGTCCCGGGTTCGTGGGACGACCCTATAGTCGTCGGACATGTCGGCGGCTGGCCAACCTAGTCTCGTGGTCGTGTGGACGACCCCATAGTCGTAGGACACGTCGGCGGCGGGCCAACCTAGTCCCGGGGTCGCGGGGACGACCGTATAGTCGTCGGACATGTCGGCGGCAGGGCAACTTTGGCCCGTGGTCGTGGGGACGACCCTATAGTCGTCGGACAAGTCGGCGGCGGGCCAACCTAGTCCCGGGGTCGTGGAGAGGACCCTATAGTTGTCGGACATGTCGGCGGCTGGCCAATCTATTCCCGGGGTCGTGGGGACGACCCTATAGTCGTCGTACAAGTCGGCGGCGGGCCAACCTACTCCCGGGGTCGCGGGGACGACCGTATAGTCGTCGGACATGACGGTGGCGGGCCAATCTAGTCCCGGGGTCGTGGAGAGGACCCTATAGTTGTCGGACATATCGGCGGCTGGCCAACCTAGTCCCGGGGTCGTGGGGACGACCCTATAGACGTCGGACATGTCGGCGGCTGGCCAACCTAGTCCGGGGGTGGTAGGGACGACCCTATAGTCGTCGGACAAGTCGGCGGCGGGCCAACCTAGTCCCGGGGTCGTGGGGACGACCCTATAGTCGTCGGATAAGTCGGCGGCGGGTCAACCTAGTCCCGGGGTCGTGGGGACGACCCTATAGTCGTCGGACGTGTCGGCGTCTGGCCAACTTAGTCCCGGGGTCGTGGGGACGACCCCATAGTCGTCGGAAAAGTCGGCGGCGGGCCAACCTAGACCCGGGGTCGTGGGGACGACCCTATAGTCGTCGGACATGTCGGCGCCAGGGCAACTTTGGCCCGTGGTCGTGGGGACGACCCTATAGTCGTCGGATATGTCGGTGACTGGCCAACCTAGTCCCGGGTTCGTGGGGACGACCCTATAGTCGTCGGACATGTCGGCGGCTGGCCAACTTTGGACCGGGGCGTGGGGACGACCCTATGGTCGTCGGACATGTCGGCGGCGGGCCAACCTAGTCCCGGGGTCGTGGGGACGACCCTATAGTCGTCGGACATGTCGGCGGCAGGGCAACTTTGGCCCGTGGTCGTGGGGACGACCCTATAGTCGTCGGACAAGTCGGCGGCGGGCCAACCTAGTCCCGGGGTCGTGGAGAGGACCCTATAGTTGTCGGACATGTCGGCGGCTTGCCAATCTAGTCCCGGGGTCGTGGGGACGACCCTATAGTCGTCGTACAAGTCGGCGGCGGGCCAACCTAGTCCCGGGGTCGTGGGGACGACCCTATAGTCGTCGGACATGACGGTGCCGGGGCAATCTAGCCCCGGGGTCGTGGGGACGACCCTATAGTCGTCGGACATGTCGGCGGCTGGCCAACCTAGTCCCGGGGTGGTAGGGACGACCCTATAGTCGTCGGACAAGTCGGCGGCGGGCCAACCTAGTCCCGGGGTCGTGGGGACGACCCTATAGTCGTCGGTCGTGTCGGCGTCTGGCCAACTTAGTCCCGGGGTCGTGGGGACGACCCTATAGTCGTCGGACAAGTCGGCGGCGGGCCAACCTACTCCCGGGGTCGTGGGGACGACCCCATAGTCGTCGGAAAAGTCGGCGGCGGGCCAACCTAGACCCGGGGTCGTGGGGACGACCCTATAGTCGTCGGACATGTCGGCGCCAGGGCAACTTTGGCCCGTGGTCGTGGGGACGACCCTATAGTCGTCGGATATGTCGGTGACTGGCCAACCTAGTCCCGGGTTCGTGGGGACGACCCTATAGTCGTCGGACATGTCGGCGGCTGGCCAACTTTGGACCGGGGCGTGGGGACGACCCTATGGTCGTCGGACATGTCGGCGGCGGGCCAACCTAGTCCCGGGGTCGTGGGGACGACCCTATAGTCGTCGGACATGTCGGCGGCAGGGCAACTTTGGCCCGTGGTCGTGGGGACGACCCCATAGTCGTCGGAAAAGTCGGCGGCGGGCCAACCTAGACCCGGGGTCGTGGGGACGACCCTATAGTCGTCGGACATGTCGGCGCCAGGGCAACTTTGGCCCGTGGTCGTGGGGACGACCCTATAGTCGTCGGATATGTCGGTGACTGGCCAACCTAGTCCCGGGGTCGTGGGGACGACCCCATAGTCTTCGGAAAAGTCGGCGGCGGGCCAACCTAGACCCGGGGTCGTGGGGACGACCCTATAGTCGTCGGACATGTCGGCGCCAGGGCAACTTTGGCCCGTGGTCGTGGGTGACTGGCCAACCTAGTCCCGGGTTCGTGGGGACGACCCTATAGTCGTCGGACATGTCGGCGGCTGGCCAACTTTGGACCGGGGCGTGGGGACGACCCTATGGTCGTCGGACATGTCGGCGGCGGGCCAACCTAGTCCCGGGGTCGTGGGGACGACCCTATAGTCGTCGGACATGTCGGCGGCAGGGCAACTTTGGCCCGTGGTCGTGGGGACGACCCTATAGTCGTCGGACAAGTCGGCGGCGGGCCAACCTAGTCCCGGGGTCGTGGAGAGGACCCTATAGTTGTCGGACATGTCGGCGGCTTGCCAATCTAGTCCCGGGGTCGTGGGGACGACCCTATAGTCGTCGTACAAGTCGGCGGCGGGCCAACCTACTCCCGGGGTCGCGGGGACGACCGTATAGTCGTCGGACATGACGGTGGCGGGCCAATCTAGTCCCGGGGTCGTGGGGACGACCCTATAGTCGTCGGACATGACGGTGCCGGGGCAATCTAGCCCCGGGGTCGTGGGGACGACCCTATAGTCGTCGGACATGTCTGCGGCTGGGCAACTTTGGCCAGTGGACGTGGGGACGACCGTATAGTCGTCGGACATGTCGGCGGCGGGCCAACCTAGTCCCGGGGTCGTGGAGAGGACCCTATAGTTGTCGGACATGTCGGCGGCTGGCCAATCTAGTCCCAGGGTCGTGGGGACGACCCTATAGTCGTCGTACAAGTCGGCGGCGGGCCAACCTAGTCCCGGGGTCGTGGAGACGACCCTATAGTCGTCGGACATGCCGGTGACTGGCCAACCTAGTCCCGGAGTCGTGGAGACGACCCTATAGTCGTCGGACGTGACGGTGCCGGGGCAATCTAGCCCCGGGGTGGTAGGGATGACCCTATAGTCGTCGGATAAGTCGGCGGCGGGCCAACCTAGTCCCGGGGTCGTGGGGACGACCCTATAGTCGTCGACCAAGTCGGCGGCTGGCCAACCTAGTCCGGGGGTGGTAGGGACGACCCTATAGTCGTCGGACAAGTCGGCGGCGGGCCAACCTAGTCCCGGGGTCGTGGGGACGACCCTATTGTCGTCGGATAAGTCAGCGGCGGGCCAACCTAGTCCCGGGGTCGTGGGGACGACCCTATAGTCGTCGGACGTGTCGGCGTCTGGCGAACTTAGTCCCGGGGTCGTGGGGACGACCCTATAGTCGTCGGACAAGTCGGCGGCGGGCCAACCTACTCCCGGGGTCGTGGGGACGACCCCATAGTCGTCGGAAAAGTCGGCGGCGGGCCAACCTGGACCCGGGGTCGTGGGGACGACCCTATAGTCGTCGGACATGTCGGCGCCAGGGGAACTTTGGCCCGTGGTCGTGGGGACGACCCTATAGTCGTCGGATATGTCGGTGACTGGCCAACCTAGTCCCGGGTTCGTGGGACGACCCTATAGTCGTCGGACATGTCGGCGGCTGGCCAACTTTGGACCGGGGCGTGGGGACGACCCTATAGTCGTCGGACATGTCGGCGGCGGGCCAACCTAGTCCCGGGGTCGTGGGGACGACCCTATAGTCGTCGGACATCACGGTGGCGGCCAATCTAGTCCCGGGGTCGTGGGGACGACCCTATAGTCGTCGGACATGACGGTGCCGGGGCAATCTAGCCCCGGGGTCGTGAGGACGACCCTATAGTCGTCGGACATGTCGGCGGCTGGCCAACTTTGGCCCGGGGCGTGGGGACGACCCTATAGTCGTCGGACATGTCGGCGGCGGGCCAACCTAGTCCCGGGATCGTGGGGACGACCCTATAGTCGTCGGACATGTCGGCGGCAGGGCAACTTTGGCCCGTGGTCGTGGGGACGACCCTATAGTCGTCGGACAAGTCGGCGGCGGGCCAACCTAGTCCCGGGGTCATGGAGACGACCCTATAGTCGTCGGACATCACGGTGGCGGCCAATCTAGTCCCGGGGTCGTGGGGACGACCCTATAGTCGTCGGACATCACGGTGGCGGGCCAATCTAGTCCCGGGGTCGTGGGGACGACCCTATAGTCGTCGGACATGTCTGCGGCTGGGCAACTTTGGCCAGTGGACGTGGGGACGACCGTATAGCCGTCGGACATGACGGTGGCGGGCCAATCTAGTCCCGGGGTCGTGGGGACGACCCCGTAGTCGTCGGACATGTCGGCGGCTGGCCAACTTTGGACCGGGGCGTGGGGACGACCCTATAGTCGTCGGACATGTCGGCGGCGGGCCAACCTAGTCCCGGGGTCGTGGGGACGACCCTATAGTCGTCGGAACATGTCGGCGGCAGGGCAACTTTGGCCCGTGGTCGTGGGGACGACCCTATAGTCGTCGGACATGTCGGCGGCGGGCCAACCTAGTCCCGGGGTCGTGGAGAGGACCCTATAGTTGTCGGACATGTCGGCGGCTGGCCAATCAAGTCCCGGGGTCGTGGGGACGACCCTATAGTCGTCGTACAAGTCGGCGGCGGGCCAACCTAGTCCCGGGGTCGTGGAGACGACCCTATAGTCGTCGGACATGCCGGTGACTGGCCAACCTAGTCCCGGGGTCGTGGAGACGACCCTATAGTCGTCGGACGTGACGGTGCCGGGGCAATCTAGCCCCGGGGTCGAGGGGACGACCCTATAGACGTCGGACATGACGGTGGCGGGCCAATCTAGTCCCGGGGTCGTGGGGACGACCCCGTAGTCGTCGGACATGTCGGCGGCTGGCCAACTTTGGACCGGGGCGTGGGGACGACCCTATAGTCGTCGGACATGTCGGCGGCGGGCCAACCTAGTCCCGGGGTCGTGGGGACGACCCTATAGTCGTCGGACGTGTCGGCGTCTGGCGAACTTAGTCCCGGGGTCGTGGGGACGACCCTATAGTCGTCGGACAAGTCGGCGGCGGGCCAACCTACTCCCGGGGTCGTGGGGACGACCCCATAGTCGTCGGAAAAGTCGGCGGCGGGCCAACCTAGACCCGGGGTCGTGGGGACGACCCTATAGTCGTCGGACATGTCGGCGCCAGGGCAACTTTGGCCCGTGGTCGTGGGGACGACCCTATAGTCGTCGGATATGTCGGTGACTGGCCAACCTAGTCCCGGGTTCGTGGGACGACCCTATAGTCGTCCGACATGTCGGCGGCTGGCCAACCTAGTCTCGTGGTCGTGTGGACGACCCCATAGTCGTAGGACACGTCGGCGGCGGGCCAACCTAGTCCCGGGGTCGCGGGGACGACCGTATAGTCGTCGGACATGTCGGCGGCAGGGCAACTTTGGCCCGTGGTCGTGGGGACGACCCTATAGTCGTCGGACAAGTCGGCGGCGGGCCAACCTAGTCCGGGGTCGTGGAGACGACCCTATAGTTGTCGGACATATCGGCGGCTGGCCAACCTAGTCCCGGGGTCGTGGGGACGACCCTATAGACGTCGGACATGACGGCGGCTGGCCAACCTAGTCCCGGGGTGGTAGGGACGACCCTATAGTCGTCGGACAAGTCGGCGGCGGGCCAACCTAGTCAAGGGGTCGTGGGGACGACCCTATAGTCGTCGACCAAGTCGGCGGCTGGCCAACCTAGTCCGGGGGTGGTAGGGACGACCCTATAGTCGTCGACCAAGTCGGCGGCTGGCCAACCTAGTCCGGGGGTGGTAGGGACGACCCTATAGTCGTCGGACAAGTCGGCGGCGGGCCAACCTAGTCCCGGGGTCGTGGGGACGACCCTATAGTCGTCGGATAAGTCGGCGGCGGGCCAACCTAGTCCCGGGGTCGTGGGGACGACCCTATAGTCGTCGGACGTGTCGGCGTCTGGCGAACTTAGTCCCGGGGTCGTGGGGACGACCCTATAGTCGTCGGACAAGTCGGCGGCGGGCCAACCTACTCCCGGGGTCGTGGGGACGACCACATAGTCGTCGGAAAAGTCGGCGGCGGGCCAACCTAGACCCGGGGTCGTGGGGACGACCCTATAGTCGTCGGACATGTCGGCGCCAGGGCAACTTTGGCCCGTGGTCGTGGGGACGACCCTATAGTCGTCGGATATGTCGGTGACTGGCCAACCTAGTCCCGGGTTCGTGGGACGACCCTATAGTCGTCGGACATGTCGGCGGCTGGCCAACCTAGTCTCGTGGTCGTGTGGACGACCCCATAGTCGTAGGACACGTCGGCGGCGGGCCAACCTAGTCCCGGGGTCGCGGGGACGACCGTATAGTCGTCGGACATGTCGGCGGCAGGGCAACTTTGGCCCGTGGTCGTGGGGACGACCCTATAGTCGTCGGACAAGTCGGCGGCGGGCCAACCTAGTCCCGGGGTCGTGGAGAGGACCCTATAGTTGTCGGACATGTCGGCGGCTGGCCAATCTATTCCCGGGGTCGTGGGGACGACCCTATAGTCGTCGTACAAGTCGGCGGCGGGCCAACCTACTCCCGGGGTCGCGGGGACGACCGTATAGTCGTCGGACATGACGGTGGCGGGCCAATCTAGTCCCGGGGTCGTGGAGAGGACCCTATAGTTGTCGGACATATCGGCGGCTGGCCAACCTAGTCCCGGGGTCGTGGGGACGACCCTATAGACGTCGGACATGTCGGCGGCTGGCCAACCTAGTCCGGGGGTGGTAGGGACGACCCTATAGTCGTCGGACATGTCGGCGCCAGGGCAACTTTGGCCCGTGGTCGTGGGGACGACCCTATAGTCGTCGGATATGTCGGTGACTGGCCAACCTAGTCCCGGGTTCGTGGGGACGACCCTATAGTCGTCGGACATGTCGGCGGCTGGCCAACTTTGGACCGGGGCGTGGGGACGACCCTATGGTCGTCGGACATGTCGGCGGCGGGCCAACCTAGTCCCGGGGTCGTGGGGACGACCCTATAGTCGTCGGACATGTCGGCGGCAGGGCAACTTTGGCCCGTGGTCGTGGGGACGACCCTATAGTCGTCGGACAAGTCGGCGGCGGGCCAACCTAGTCCCGGGGTCGTGGAGAGGACCCTATAGTTGTCGGACATGTCGGCGGCTTGCCAATCTAGTCCCGGGGTCGTGGGGACGACCCTATAGTCGTCGTACAAGTCGGCGGCGGGCCAACCTAGTCCCGGGGTCGTGGGGACGACCCTATAGTCGTCGGACATGACGGTGCCGGGGCAATCTAGCCCCGGGGTCGTGGGGACGACCCTATAGTCGTCGGACATGTCGGCGGCTGGCCAACCTAGTCCCGGGGTGGTAGGGACGACCCTATAGTCGTCGGACAAGTCGGCGGCGGGCCAACCTAGTCCCGGGGTCGTGGGGACGACCCTATAGTCGTCGGTCGTGTCGGCGTCTGGCCAACTTAGTCCCGGGGTCGTGGGGACGACCCTATAGTCGTCGGACAAGTCGGCGGCGGGCCAACCTACTCCCGGGGTCGTGGGGACGACCCCATAGTCGTCGGAAAAGTCGGCGGCGGGCCAACCTAGACCCGGGGTCGTGGGGACGACCCTATAGTCGTCGGACATGTCGGCGCCAGGGCAACTTTGGCCCGTGGTCGTGGGGACGACCCTATAGTCGTCGGATATGTCGGTGACTGGCCAACCTAGTCCCGGGTTCGTGGGGACGACCCTATAGTCGTCGGACATGTCGGCGGCTGGCCAACTTTGGACCGGGGCGTGGGGACGACCCTATGGTCGTCGGACATGTCGGCGGCGGGCCAACCTAGTCCCGGGGTCGTGGGGACGATCCTATAGTCGTCGGACATGTCGGCGGCAGGGCAACTTTGGCCCGTGGTCGTGGGGACGACCCTATAGTCGTCGGACAAGTCGGCGGCGGGCCAACCTAGTCCCGGGGTCGTGGAGAGGACCCTATAGTTGTCGGACATGTCGGCGGCTTGCCAATCTAGTCCCGGGGTCGTGGGGACGACCCTATAGTCGTCGTACAAGTCGGCGGCGGGCCAACCTACTCCCGGGGTCGCGGGGACGACCGTATAGTCGTCGGACATGACGGTGGCGGGCCAATCTAGTCCCGGGGTCGTGGGGACGACCCTATAGTCGTCGGACATGACGGTGCCGGGGCAATCTAGCCCCGGGGTCGTGGGGACGACCCTATAGTCGTCGGACATGTCTGCGGCTGGGCAACTTTGGCCAGTGGACGTGGGGACGACCGTATAGTCGTCGGACATGTCGGCGGCGGGCCAACCTAGTCCCGGGGTCGTGGAGAGGACCCTATAGTTGTCGGACATGTCGGCGGCTGGCCAATCTAGTCCCAGGGTCGTGGGGACGACCCTATAGTCGTCGTACAAGTCGGCGGCGGGCCAACCTAGTCCCGGGGTCGTGGAGACGACCCTATAGTCGTCGGACATGCCGGTGACTGGCCAACCTAGTCCCGGAGTCGTGGAGACGACCCTATAGTCGTCGGACGTGACGGTGCCGGGGCAATCTAGCCCCGGGGTGGTAGGGATGACCCTATAGTCGTCGGATAAGTCGGCGGCGGGCCAACCTAGTCCCGGGGTCGTGGGGACGACCCTATAGTCGTCGACCAAGTCGGCGGCTGGCCAACCTAGTCCGGGGGTGGTAGGGACGACCCTATAGTCGTCGGACAAGTCGGCGGCGGGCCAACCTAGTCCCGGGGTCGTGGGGACGACCCTATAGTCGTCGGATAAGTCAGCGGCGGGCCAACCTAGTCCCGGGGTCGTGGGGACGACCCTATAGTCGTCGGACGTGTCGGCGTCTGGCGAACTTAGTCCCGGGGTCGTGGGGACGACCCTATAGTCGTCGGACAAGTCGGCGGCGGGCCAACCTACTCCCGGGGTCGTGGGGACGACCCCATAGTCGTCGGAAAAGTCGGCGGCGGGCCAACCTGGACCCGGGGTCGTGGGGACGACCCTATAGTCGTCGGACATGTCGGCGCCAGGGGAACTTTGGCCCGTGGTCGTGGGGACGACCCTATAGTCGTCGGATATGTCGGTGACTGGCCAACCTAGTCCCGGGTTCGTGGGACGACCCTATAGTCGTCGGACATGTCGGCGGCTGGCCAACCTAGTCTCGTGGTCGTGTGGACGACCCCATAGTCGTAGGACACGTCGGCGGCGGGCCAACCTAGTCCCGGGGTCGCGGGGACGACCGTATAGTCGTCGGACATGTCGGCGGCAGGGCAACTTTGGCCCGTGGTCGTGGGGACGACCCTATAGTCGTCGGACAAGTCGGCGGCGGGCCAACCTAGTCCCGGGGTCGTGGAGACGACCCTATAGTTGTCGGACATATCGGCGGCTGGCCAACCTAGTCCCGGGATGGTAGGGACGACCCTATAGTCGTCGGACAAGTCGGCGGCGGGCCAACCTAGTCCCGGGGTCGTGGGGACGACCCTATAGTCGTCGACCAAGTCGGCGGCTGGCCAACCTAGTCCGGGGGTGGTAGGGACGACCCTATAGTCGTCGGACAAGTCGGCGGCGGGCCAACCTAGTCCCGGGGTCGTGGGGACGACCCCATAGTCGTCGGAAAAGTCGGCGGCGGGCCAACCTAGACCCGGGGTCGTGGGGACGACCCTATAGTCGTCGGACATGTCGGCGCCAGGGCAACTTTGGCCCGTGGTCGTGGGGACGACCCTATAGTCGTCGGATATGTCGGTGACTGGCCAACCTAGTCCCGGGTTCGTGGGGACGACCCTATAGTCGTCGGACATGTCGGCGGCTGGCCAACCTAGTCTCGTGGTCGTGGGGACGACCCCATAGTCGTAGGACACGTCGGCGGCGGGCCAACCTAGTCCCGGGGTCGCGGGGACGACCGTATAGTCGTCGGACATGACGGTGGCGGGCCAACCTAGTCCCGGGGTGGTAGGGACGACCCTATAGTCGTCGGACAAGTCGGCGGCGGGCCAACCTAGTCCCGGGGTCGTGGGGACGACCCTATAGTCGTCGACCAAGTCGGCGGCTGGCCAACCTAGTCCGGGGGTGGTAGGGACGACCCTATAGTCGTCGGACAAGTCGGCGGAGGGCCAACCTAGTCCCGGGGTCGTGGGGACGACCCCATAGTCGTCGGAAAAGTCGGCGGCGGGCCAAACTAGTCCGGGGTCGTGGAGACGACCCTATAGTTGTCGGACATATCGGCGGCTGGCCAACCTAGTCCCGGGGTCGTGGGGGACGACCCTATAGACGTCGGACATGTCGGCGGCTGGCCAACCTAGTCCCGGGGTGGTAGGGACGACCCTATAGTCGTCGGACAAGTCGGCGGCGGGCCAACCTAGTCCCGGGGTCGTGGGGACGACCCTATAGTCGTCGACCAAGTCGGCGGCTGGCCAACCTAGTCCGGGGGTGGTAGGGACGACCCTATAGTCGTCGACCAAGTCGGCGGCTGGCCAACCTAGTCCGGGGGTGGTAGGGACGACCCTATAGTCGTCGGACAAGTCGGCGGCGGGCCAACCTAGTCCGGGGTCGTGGGGACGACCCTATAGTCGTCGGACGTGTCGGCGTCTGGCCAACTTAGTCCCGGGGTCGTGGAGAGGACCCTATAGTTGTCGGACATGTCGGCGGCTGGCCAATCTATTCCCGGGGTCGTGGGGACGACCCTATAGTCGTCGTACAAGTCGGCGGCGGGCCAACCTACTCCCGGGGTCGCGGGGACGACCGTATAGTCGTCGGACATGACGGTGGCGGGCCAATCTAGTCCCGGGGTCGTGGAGAGGACCCTATAGTTGTCGGACATATCGGCGGCTGGCCAACCTAGTCCCGGGGTCGTGGGGACGACCCTATAGACGTCGGACATGTCGGCGGCTGGCCAACATAGTCCGGGGGTGGTAGGGACGACCCTATAGTCGTCGGACAAGTCGGCGGCGGGCCAACCTAGTCCCGGGGTCGTGGGGACGACCCTATAGTCGTCGGATAAGTCGGCGGCGGGTCAACCTAGTCCCGGGGTCGTGGGGACGACCCTATAGTCGTCGGACGTGTCGGCGTCTGGCCAACTTAGTCCCGGGGTCGTGGGGAGGACCCCATAGTCGTCGGAAAAGTCGGCGGCGGGCCAACCTAGACCCGGGGTCGTGGGGACGACCCTATAGTCGTCGGACATGTCGGCGCCAGGGCAACTTTGGCCCGTGGTCGTGGGGACGACCCTATAGTCGTCGGATATGTCGGTGACTGGCCAACCTAGTCCCGGGTTCGTGGGGACGACCCTATAGTCGTCGGACATGTCGGCGGCTGGCCAACTTTGGACCGGGGGCGTGGGGACGACCCCAATAGTCGTCGGACATGTCGGCGGCGGGCCAACCTAGTCCCGGGGTCGTGGGGACGACCCTATAGTCGTCGGACATGTCGGCGGCGGGCCAACCTAGTCCCGGGGTCGTGGGGACGACCCTATAGTCGTCGGACATGTCTGCGGCTGGGCAACTTTGGCCAGTGGACGTGGGGACGACCGTATAGTCGTCGGACATGACGGTGGCGGGCCAATCTAGTCCCGGGGTCGTGGGGGACGACCCCGTAGTCGTCGGACATGTCGGCGGCTGGCCAACTTTGGACCGGGGCGTGGGGACGACCCCTATAGTCGTCGGACATGTCGGCGGCGGGCCAACCTAGTCCCGGGGTCGTGGGGACGACCCTATAGTCGTCGGACATGTCGGCGGCAGGGCAACTTTGGCCCGGGGTGGTAGGGACGACCCTATAGTCGTCGGACAAGTCGGCGGCGGGCCAACCTAGTCCCGGGGTCGTGGGGACGACCCTATAGTCGTCGGACATGACGGTGCCGGGGCAATCTAGCCCCGGGGTCGTGGGGACGACCCTATAGTCGTCGGACATGTCGGCGGCTGGCCAACCTAGTCCCGGGGTGGTAGGGACGACCCTATAGTCGTCGGACAAGTCGGCGGCGGGCCAACCTAGTCCCGGGGTCGTGGGGACGACCCTATAGTCGTCGGTCGTGTCGGCGTCTGGCCAACTTAGTCCCGGGGTCGTGGGGACGACCCTATAATCGTCGGACAAGTCGGCGGCGGGCCAACCTACTCCCGGGGTCGTGGGGACGACCCCATAGTCGTCGGAAAAGTCGGCGGCGGGCCAACCTAGACCCGGGGTCGTGGGGACGACCCTATAGTCGTCGGACATGTCGGCGCCAGGGCAACTTTGGCCCGTGGTCGTGGGTGACTGGCCAACCTAGTCCCGGGTTCGTGGGGACGACCCTATAGTCGTCGGACAAGTCGGCGGCGGGGCCAACCTAGTCCCGGGGTCGTGGGGACGACCCTATAGTCGTCGACCAAGTCGGCGGCTGGCCAACCTAGTCCGGGGGTGGTAGGGACGACCCTATAGTCGTCGGACAAGTCGGCGGAGGGCCAACCTAGTCCCGGGGTCGTGGGGACGACCCCCATAGTCGTCGGAAAAGTCGGCGGCGGGCCAAACTAGTCCGGGGTCGTGGAGACGACCCTATAGTTGTCGGACATATCGGCGGCTGGCCAACCTAGTCCCGGGGTCGTGGGGACGACCCTATAGACGTCGGACATGTCGGCGGCTGGCCAACCTAGTCCCGGGGTGGTAGGGACGACCCTATAGTCGTCGGACAAGTCGGCGGCGGGCCAACCTAGTCCCGGGGTCGTGGGGACGACCCTATAGTCGTCGACCAAGTCGGCGGCTGGCCAACCTAGTCCGGGGGTGGTAGGGACGACCCTATAGTCGTCGACCAAGTCGGCGGCTGGCCAACCTAGTCCGGGGGTGGTAGGGACGACCCTATAGTCGTCGGACAAGTCGGCGGCGGGCCAACCTAGTCCCGGGGTCGTGGGGACGACCCTATAGTCGTCGGACGTGTCGGCGTCTGGCCAACTTAGTCCCGGGGTCGTGGAGAGGACCCTATAGTTGTCGGACATGTCGGCGGCTGGCCAATCTATTCCCGGGGTCGTGGGGACGACCCTATAGTCGTCGTACAAGTCGGCGGCGGGCCAACCTACTCCCGGGGTCGCGGGGACGACCGTATAGTCGTCGGACATGACGGTGGCGGGCCAATCTAGTCCCGGGGTCGTGGAGAGGACCCTATAGTTGTCGGACATATCGGCGGCTGGCCAACCTAGTCCCGGGGTCGTGGGGACGACCCTATAGACGTCGGACATGTCGGCGGCTGGCCAACATAGTCCGGGGGTGGTAGGGACGACCCTATAGTCGTCGGACAAGTCGGCGGCGGGCCAACCTAGTCCCGGGGTCGTGGGGACGACCCTATAGTCGTCGGATAAGTCGGCGGCGGGTCAACCTAGTCCCGGGGTCGTGGGGACGACCCTATAGTCGTCGGACGTGTCGGCGTCTGGCCAACTTAGTCCCGGGGTCGTGGGGACGACCCCATAGTCGTCGGAAAAGTCGGCGGCGGGCCAACCTAGACCCGGGGTCGTGGGGACGACCCTATAGTCGTCGGACATGTCGGCGCCAGGGCAACTTTGGCCCGTGGTCGTGGGGACGACCCTATAGTCGTCGGATATGTCGGTGACTGGCCAACCTAGTCCCGGGTTCGTGGGGACGACCCTATAGTCGTCGGACATGTCGGCGGCTGCCAACTTTGGACCGGGGCGTGGGGACGACCCAATAGTCGTCGGACATGTCGGCGGCGGGCCAACCTAGTCCCGGGGTCGTGGGGACGACCCTATAGTCGTCGGACATGTCTGCGGCTGGGCAACTTTGGCCAGTGGACGTGGGGACGACCGTATAGTCGTCGGACATGACGGTGGCGGGCCAATCTAGTCCCGGGGTCGTGGGGACGACCCCGTAGTCGTCGGACATGTCGGCGGCTGGCCAACTTTGGACCGGGGCGTGGGGACGACCCTATAGTCGTCGGACATGTCGGCGGCGGGCCAACCTAGTCCCGGGGTCGTGGGGACGACCCTATAGTCGTCGGACATGTCGGCGGCAGGGCAACTTTGGCCCGGGGTGGTAGGGACGACCCTATAGTCGTCGGACAAGTCGGCGGCGGGCCAACCTAGTCCCGGGGTCGTGGGGACGACCCTATAGTCGTCGGACATGACGGTGCCGGGGCAATCTAGCCCCGGGGTCGTGGGGACGACCCTATAGTCGTCGGACATGTCGGCGGCTGGCCAACCTAGTCCCGGGGTGGTAGGGACGACCCTATAGTCGTCGGACAAGTCGGCGGCGGGCCAACCTAGTCCCGGGGTCGTGGGGACGACCCTATAGTCGTCGGACATGTCGGCGGCAGGGCAACTTTGGCCCGTGGTCGTGGGGACGACCCTATAGTCGTCGGACAAGTCGGCGGCGGGCCAACCTAGTCCCGGGGTCGTGGAGAGGACCCTATAGTTGTCGGACATGTCGGCGGCTTGCCAATCTAGTCCCGGGGTCGTGGGGACGACCCTATAGTCGTCGTACAAGTCGGCGGCGGGCCAACCTACTCCCGGGGTCGCGGGGACGACCGTATAGTCGTCGGACATGACGGTGGCGGGCCAATCTAGTCCCGGGGTCGTGGGGACGACCCTATAGTCGTCGGACATGACGGTGCCGGGGCAATCTAGCCCCGGGGTCGTGGGGACGACCCTATAGTCGTCGGACATGTCTGCGGCTGGGCAACTTTGGCCAGTGGACGTGGGGACGACCGTATAGTCGTCGGACATGTCGGCGGCGGGCCAACCTAGTCCCGGGGTCGTGGAGAGGACCCTATAGTTGTCGGACATGTCGGCGGCTGGCCAATCTAGTCCCGGGGTCGTGGGGACGACCCTATAGTCGTCGTACAAGTCGGCGGCGGGCCAACCTAGTCCCGGGGTCGTGGAGACGACCCTATAGTCGTCGGACATGCCGGTGACTGGCCAACCTAGTCCCGGAGTCGTGGAGACGACCCTATAGTCGTCGGACGTGACGGTGCCGGGGCAATCTAGCCCCGGGGTGGTAGGGATGACCCTATAGTCGTCGGATAAGTCGGCGGCGGGCCAACCTAGTCCCGGGGTCGTGGGGACGACCCTATAGTCGTCGACCAAGTCGGCGGCTGGCCAACCTAGTCCGGGGGTGGTAGGGACGACCCTATAGTCGTCGGACAAGTCGGCGGCGGGCCAACCTAGTCCCGGGGTCGTGGGGACGACCCTATAGTCGTCGGATAGGTCGGCGGCGGGCCAACCTAGTCCCGGGGTCGTGGGGACGACCCTATAGTCGTCGGACGTGTCGGCGTCTGGCGAACTTAGTCCCGGGGTCGTGGGGACGACCCTATAGTCGTCGGACATGTCGGCGGCAGGGCATCTTTGGCCCGTGGTCGCGGGGACGACCCTATAGTCGTCGGACATGTCGGCGGCTGGCCAACCTAGTCCCGGGGCCGTGGAGACGACCCTATAGTCGTCGGACAAGTCGGCGGCGGGCCAACCTAGTCCCGGGGTCGTGGGGACGACCCTATAGTCGTCGGACAAGTCGGCGGCGGGCCAACCTAGTCCCGGGGTCGTGGGGACGACCCTATAGCCGTCGGACAAGTCGGCGGCGGGCCAACCTACTCCCGGGGTCGTGGGGACGACCCTATAGTCGTCGGACATGTCGGCGGCGGGCCAACCTAGTCCCGGGGTCGTGTAGACGACCCTATAGTCGTCGGACAAGTCGGCGGCGGGCCAACCTAGTCCCGGGGTCGTAGGGACGACCCTATAGGCGTCGGACATGTTGGCGGCTGGCCAGCTTTGGCCCGGGGTCGTGGGGACGACCCTATAGTCGTCGGACAAGTCGGCGGCGGGCCAACCTAGTCCCGGGGTCGTGGGGACGACCCTATAGGCGTCGGACATGTTGGCGGCTGGCCAGCTTTGGCCCGGGGTCGTGGGGACGACCCTATAGTCGTCGGACATGTCGGCGGCGGGCCAACCTAGTCCCGGGGTCGTGGGGACGACCCTATAGTCGTCGGACATGTCGGCGGCAGGGCATCTTTGGCCCGTGGTCGCGGGGACGACCCTATAGTCTTCGGACATGTCGGCGGCTGGCCAACCTAGTCCCGGGGTCGTGGAGACGACCCTATAGTCGTCGGACAAGTCGGCGGCGGGCCAACCTAGTCCCGGGGTCGTGGGGACGACCCTATAGCCGTCGGACAAGTCGGCGGCGGGCCAACCTACTCCCGGGGTCGTGGGGACGACCCTATAGTCGTCGGACATGTCGGCGGCAGGGCATCTTTGGCCCGTGGTCGCGGGAACGACCCTATAGTCGTCGGACATGTCGGCGGCTGGCCAACCTAGTCCCGGGGTCGTGGAGACGACCCTATAGTCGTCGGACAAGTCGGCGACGGGCCAACCTAGTCCCGGGGTCGTGGGGACGACCCTATAGTCGTCGGACAAGTCGGCGGCGGGCCAACCTAGTCCCGGGGTCGTGGAGACGACCCTATAGTCGTCGGACATGTCGGCGGCGGGCCAACCTAGTCCCGGGGTCGTGGGGACGACCCTATAGTCGTCGGACATGTCGGCGGCAGGGCATCTTTGGCCCGTGGTCGCGGGGACGACCCTATAGTCGTCGGACATGTCGGCGGCTGGCCAACCTAGTCCCGGGGTCGTGGAGACGACCCTATAGTCGTCGGACAAGTCGGCGGCGGGCCTACCTAGTCCCGGGGTCGTGGGGACGACCCTATAGTCGTCGGACATGACGGTGGCGGGCCAATCTTGTCCCGGGGTCGTGGGGACGACCCTATAGTCGTCGGACATGTCGGCGGCTGGCCAACCTAGTCCCGGGGTCGTGGAGACGACCCTATAGTCGTCGGACAAGTCGGCGGCGGGCCAACCTAGTCCCGGGGTCGTGGGGACGACCCTATAGTCGTCGGACAAGTCGGCGGCGGGCCAACCTAGTCCCGGGGTCGTGGAGACGACCCTATAGTCGTCGGACAAGTCGGCGGCGGGCCAACCTACTCCCGGGGTCGTGGGGACGACCCTATAGTCGTCGGAAAAGTCGGCGGCGGGCCAACCTAGTCCAGGGGTCGTGGAGACGACCCTATAGACGTCGGACATGTCGTCGGCGGGCCAACCTAGTCCCGGGGTCGTGGGGACGACCCTATAGACGTCGGACATGTCGTCGGCGGGCCAACCTAGTCCCGGGGTCGTGGGGACGACCCTATAGTCGTCGGACATGTCGGCGGCAGGGCATCTTTGGCCCGTGGTCGCGGGGACGACCCTATAGTCGTCGGACATGACGGTGGCGGGCCAATCATGTCCCGGGGTCGTGGGGACGACCCTATAGTCGTCGGACATGTCTGCGGCTGGCCAACCTAGTCCCGGGCCGCGGGGACGACCCTATAGTCGTCGGACATGTCGGCGGCTGGCCAACCTAGTCCCGGGGTCGTGGAGACGACCCTATAGTCGTCGGACAAGTCGGCGGCGGGCCAACCTAGTCCCGGGGTCGTGGGGACGACCCTATAGCCGTCGGACAAGTCGGCGGCGGGCCAACCTACTCCCGGGGTCGTGGGGACAACCCTATAGTCGTCGGAAAAGTCGGCGGCGGGCCAACCTAGACCCGGGGTCGTGGGGACGACCCTATAGTCGTCGGACATTTCGGCGGCAGGGCATCTTTGGCCCGTGGTCGCGGGAACGACCCTATAGTCGTCGGACATGTCGGCGGCTGGCCAACCTAGTCCCGGGGTCGTGGGGACGACCCTATAGTCGTCGGACATGTCGGCGGCAGGGCATCTTTGGCCCGTGGTCGCGGGAACGACCCTATAGTCGTCGGACATGTCGGCGGCTGGCCAACCTAGTCCCGGGGTCGTGGAGACGACCCTATAGTCGTCGGACAAGTCGGCGACGGGCCAACCTAGTCCCGGGGTCGTGGGGACGACCCTATAGTCGTCGGACAAGTCGGCGGCGGGCCAACCTAGGCCCGGGGTCGTGGAGACGACCCTATAGTCGTCGGACATGTCGGCGGCGGGCCAACCTAGTCCCGGGGTCGTGGGGACGACCCTATAGTCGTCGGACATGTCGGCGGCAGGGCATCTTTGGCCCGTGGTCGCGGGGACGACCCTATAGTCGTCGGACATGTCGGCGGCTGGCCAACCTAGTCCCGGGGTCGTGGAGACGACCCTATAGTCGTCGGACAAGTCGGCGGCGGGCCTACCTAGTCCCGGGGTCGTGGGGACGACCCTATAGTCGTCGGACATGACGGTGGCGGGCCAATCTTGTCCCGGGGTCGTGGGGACGACCCTATAGTCGTCGGACATGTCGGCGGCTGGCCAACCTAGTCCCGGGGTCGTGGAGACGACCCTATAGTCGTCGGACAAGTCGGCGGCGGGCCAACCTAGTCCCGGGGTCGTGGGGACGACCCTATAGTCGTCGGACAAGTCGGCGGCGGGCCAACCTAGTCCCGGGGTCGTGGAGACGACCCTATAGTCGTCGGACAAGTCGGCGGCGGGCCAACCTACTCCCGGGGTCGTGGGGACGACCCTATAGTCGTCGGAAAAGTCGGCGGCGGGCCAACCTAGTCCAGGGGTCGTGGAGACGACCCTATAGACGTCGGACATGTCGTCGGCGGGCCAACCTAGTCCCGGGGTCGTGGGGACGACCCTATAGACGTCGGACATGTCGTCGGCGGGCCAACCTAGTCCCGGGGTCGTGGGGACGACCCTATAGTCGTCGGACATGTCGGCGGCAGGGCATCTTTGGCCCGTGGTCGCGGGGACGACCCTATAGTCGTCGGACATGACGGTGGCGGGCCAATCTTGTCCCGGGGTCGTGGGGACGACCCTATAGTCGTCGGACATGTCTGCGGCTGGCCAACCTAGTCCCGGGCCGCGGGGACGACCCTATAGTCGTCGGACATGTCGGCGGCTGGCCAACCTAGTCCCGGGGTCGTGGAGACGACCCTATAGTCGTCGGACAAGTCGGCGGCGGGCCAACCTAGTCCCGGGGTCGTGGGGACGACCCTATAGCCGTCGGACAAGTCGGCGGCGGGCCAACCTACTCCCGGGGTCGTGGGGACAACCCTATAGTCGTCGGAAAAGTCGGCGGCGGGCCAACCTAGACCCGGGGTCGTGGGGACGACCCTATAGTCGTCGGACATTTCGGCGGCAGGGCATCTTTGGCCCGTGGTCGCGGGAACGACCCTATAGTCGTCGGACATGTCGGCGGCTGGCCAACCTAGTCCCGGGGTCGTGGAGACGACCCTATAGTCGTCGGACAAGTCGGCGGCGGGCCAACCTAGTCCCGGGGTCGTGGGGACGACCCTATTGTCGTCGGACAAGTCGGCGGCGGGCCAACCTAGTCCCGGGGTCGTGGAGACGACCCTATAGACGTCGGACATGTCGGCGGCGGGCCAACCTAGTCCCGGGGTCGTGGGGACGACCCTATAGTCGTCGGACATGTCGGCGGCAGGGCATCTTTGGCCCGTGGTCGCGGGGACGACCCTATAGTCGTCGGACATGTCGGCGGCTGGCCAACCTAGTCCCGGGGTCGTGGAGACGACCCTATAGTCGTCGGACAAGTCGGCGGCGGGCCAACCTAGTCCCGGGGTCGTGGGGACGACCCTATAGTCGGCGGACATGTCGGCGGCCGGGCAACATTGGCCCGTGGTCGTGGAGACGACCCTATAGTCATCGGACATGACGGTGCCGGGGCAATCTAGCCCCGGGGTCGTGGGAACGACCCTATATTCTTCGGACATGTCGGCGGCGGGCCAACATAGTCCCGGGGTCGTGGGGACGACCCTATAGTCGTCGGACATGTCGGCGGCTGGCCAACATTGGCCCGGGTCGTGGGGACGACCCTATAGTCGTCGGACATGTCGGCGGCGGGCCGACCTAGTCCCGGGGTCGTGGGGACGACCCTATAGTCATCGGACATGTCGGCGGCTTGCCAACCTAGTCCCGGGGTGGTAGGGACGACCCTATAGTCGTCAGACAAGTCGGCGGCGGGCCAATCTAGTCCCGGGGTCGTGCGGACGACCCTATAGTCGTCGGACATGTCGGCGGCAGGTCAACTTTGGCCCGTGGTCGTGGGGACGACCCTATAGTCGTCGGATATGTCGGAGGCTGGCCAACCTAGTCCCGGGGTCGTGGGGACGACCCTATAGTCGTCGGACAAGTCGGCGGCGGGCCAACCTAGTCCCGGGGTCGTGGGGCGACCCTATAGTCGTCGGACATGTCGGTGACGGGCCAATCTAGACCCGGGGTCGTGGGGACGACCCTATAGTCGGCGGACATGTCGGCGGCCGGGCAACATTGGCCCGTGGTCGTGGAGACGACCCTATAGTCATCGGACATGACGGTGCCGGGGCAATCTAGCCCCGGGGTCGTGGGAACGACCCTATATTCTTCGGACATGTCGGCGGCGGGCCAACATATTCCCGGGGTCGTGGGGACGACCCTATAGTCGTCGGACATGTCGGCGGCTGGCCAACATTGGCCCGGGTCGTGGCGACGACCCTATAGTCGTCGGACATGTCGGCGGCGGGCCGACCAAGTCCCGGGGTCGTGGGGACGACCCTATAGTCATCGGACATGTCGGCGGCTTGCCAACCTAGTCCCGGGGTGGTAGGGACGACCCTATAGTCGTCAGACAAGTTGGCGGCGGGCCAATCTAGTCCCGGGGTCGTGGGGACGACCCTATAGTCGTCGGACATGTCTGCGGCTGGCCAACCTAGTCCCGGGGTCGTGGGGACGACTCTATAGTCGTCGGACAAGTCGGCGGCGGGCCAACCTAGTCCCGGGGTCGTGGAGATGAACCTATAGACGTCGGACATGTCGGCGGCGGGCCAACCTAGTCCCGGGGTCGTGGGGACGACCCTATAGTCGTCGGACAAGTCGGCGGCGGACCAACCTACTCCCGGGGTCGTGGGGACGACCCTATAGTCGTCGGGCAAGTCGGCGGCGGGTCATCCTAGTCCCGGGGACGTGGGGACGACCCTATAGTCGTCGGACAAGTCGGCGGCGGACCAACCTACTCCCGGGGTCGTGGGGACGATCCTATAGTCGTCGGAAATGACGGTGGCGGGCCAATGTAGTCCCGGGGTCGTGGGGACGACCCTATAGCCGTCGGACATGATGGTGGGGGGCCAATCTAGTCCCGGGGTCGTGGGGACGACCCTATAGTCGTTGGACATGTTGGCGGCTGGGCAACTTTGGCCCGTGGTCGTGGGGACGACCCTATAGTCGTCGGACATGACGGTGCCGGGGCAATCTAGCCCCGGGGTCGTGGGAACGACCCTATATTCTTCGGACATGTCGGCGGCGGGCCAACATAGTCCCGGGGTCGTGGGGACGACCCTATAGTCGTCGGACAAGTCGGCGGCGGGCCAACCTAGTCCCGGGGTCGTGGGGCGACCCTATAGTCGCCGGACATGTCGGTGACGGACCAATCTAGACCCGGGGTCGTGGGGACGACCCTATAGTCGGCGGACATGTCGGCGGCTGGGCAACATTGGCCCGTGGTCGTGGAGACGACCCTATAGTCATCGGACATGACGGTGCCGGGGCAATCTAGCCCCGGGGTCGTGGGAACGACCCTATATTCTTCGGACATGTCGGCGGCGGGCCAACATAGTCCCGGGGTCGTGGGGACGACCCTATAGTCGTCGGACAAGTCGGCGGCGGGCCAACCTAGTCCCGGGATCGTGGAGACGAACCTATAGACGTCGGACATGTCGGCGGCGAGCCAACCTAGTCCCGGGGTCGTGGGGACGACCCTATAGTCGTCGGACATGTCGGCGGCAGGGCATCTTTGGCCCGTGGTCGTGGAGACGACCCTATAGTCATCGGACATGACGGTGCCGGGGCAATCTAGCCCCGGGGTCGTGGGAACGACCCTATATTCTTCGGACATGTCGGCGGCGGGCCAACATAGTCCCGGGGTCGTGGGGACGACCCTATAGTCGTCAGACAAGTCGGCGGCGGGCCAATCTAGTCCCGGGGTCGTGGGGACGACCCTATAGTCGTCGGACATGTCCGCGGCTGGCCAACCTAGTCCCGGGGTCGTGGGGACGACTCTATAGTCGTCGGACAAGTCGGCGGCGGGCCAACCTAGTCCCGGGGTCGTGGAGACGAACCTATAGACGTCGGACATGTCGGCGGCGGGCCAACCTAGTCCCGGGGTCGTGGGGACGACCCTATAGTCGTCGGACAAGTCGGCGGCGGGCCAACCTAGTCCCGGGGTCGTGGGGCGACCCTATAGTCGTCGGACATGTCGGTGACGGACCAATCTAGACCCGGGGTCGTGGGGACGACCCTATAGTCGGCGGACATGTCGGCGGCTGGGCAACATTGGCCCGTGGTCGTGGAGACGACCCTATAGTCATCGGACATGACGGTGCCGGGGCAATCTAGCCCCGGGGTCGTGGGAACGACCCTATATTCTTCGGACATGTCGGCGGCGGGCCAACATAGTCCCGGGGTCGTGGGGACGAGCCTATAGTCGTCGGACAAGTCGGCGGCTGGCCAACATTGGCCCGGGTCGTGGGGACGACCCTATAGTCGTCGGACATGTCGGCGGCGGGCCGACCTAGTCCCGGGGTCGTGGGGACGACCCTATAGTCATCGGACATGTCGGCGGCTTGCCAACCTAGTCCCGGGGTGGTAGGGACGACCCTATAGTCGTCAGACAAGTCGGCGGCGGGCCAATCTAGTCCCGGGGTCGTGGGGACGACCCTATAGTCGTCGGACATGTCCGCGGCTGGCCAACCTACTCCCGGGGTCGTGGGGACGACTCTATAGTCGTCGGACAAGTCGGCGGCGGGCCAACCTAGACCCGGGGTCGTGGGGACGACCCTATAGTCGTCGGACATGTCGGCGGCAGGGCAACTTTGGCCCGTGGTCGTGGGGGCGACCCTATAGTCGTCGGACATGACGGTGGCGGGCCAATCTAGTCCCGGGGTCGTGGGGACGACCCTATAGTCGTCGGACATGTCTGCGGCTGGCCAACCTAGTCCCGGGTCGTGGGGACGACCCTATAGTCGTTGGACATGTTGGCGGCTGGGCAACTTTGGCCCGTGGTCGTGGGGACGACCCTATAGTCGTCGGACATGTCGGCGGCTGGCCAACATTGGCCCGGGTCGTGGGGACGACCCTATAGTCATCGGACATGACGGTGCCGGGGCAATCTAGCCCCGGGGTCGTGGGAACGACCCTATATTCTTCGGACATGTCGGCGGCGGGCCAACATAGTCCCGGGGTCGTGGGGACGACCCTATAGTCGTCGGACATGTCGGCGGCTGGCCAGCTTTGGCCCGGGGTCGTGGGGACGACCCTATAGTCGTCGGACATGTCGGCGGCAGGGCAACTTTGGCCCGTGGTCGTGGGGGCGACCCTATAGTCGTCGGACATGTCGGCGGCTGGCCAACCTAGTCCCGGGGTCGTGGAGACGACCCTATAGTCGTCGGACAAGTCGGCGGCGGGCCAACCTACTCCCGGGGTCGTGGGGACGACCCTATAGTCGTCGGAAAAGTCGGCGGCGGGCCAACCTAGACCCGGGGTCGTGGGGACGACCCTATAGTCGTCGGACATGTCGGCGGCAGGGCAACTTTGGCCCGTGGTCGTGGGGGCGACCCTATAGTCGTCGTACATGACGGTGGCGGGCCAATCTAGTCCCGGGGTCGTGGGGACGACCCTATAGTCGTCGGACATGTCTGCGGCTGGCCAACCTAGTCCCGGGCCGTGGGGACGACCCTATAGTCGTCGGACAAGTCGGCGGCGGGCCAACCTAGTCCAGGGGTCGTGGAGACGATCCTATAAACGTCGGACATGTCGTCGGCGGGCCAACCTAGTCCCGGGGTCGTGGGGACGACCCTATAGTCGTCGGACATGTCGGCGGCAGGGCATCTTTGGCCCGTGGTCGCGGGGACGACCCTATAGTCGTCGGACATGTCGGCGGCTGGACAACCTAGTCCCGGGGTCGTGGAGACGACCCTATAGTCGTCGGACAAGTCGGCGGCGGGCCAACCTAGTCCCGGGGTCGTGGGGACGACCCTATAGGCGTCGGACATGTTGGCGGCTGGCCAGCTTTGGCCCGGGGTCGTGGGGACGACCCTATAGTCGTCGGACATGTCTGCGGCTGGCCAACCTAGTCCCGGGCCGTGGGGACGACCCTATAGTCGTCGGACAAGTCGGCGTCGGGCCAACCTAGTCCCGGGGTCGTGGAGACGACCCTATAGACGTCGGACATGTCGGCGGCGGGCCAACCTAGTCCCGGGGTCGTGGGGACGACCCTATAGTCGTCGGACATGTCGGCGGCAGGGCAACTTTGGCCCGTGGTCGTGGGGGCGACCCTATAGTCGTCGGACATGACGGTGGCGGGCCAATCTAGTCCCGGGGTCGTGGGGACGACCCTATAGTCGTCGGACATGTCTGCGGCTGGCCAACCTAGTCCCGGGTCGTGGGGACGACCCTATAGTCGTCGGACATGTCCGCGGCTGGCCAACCTACTCCCGGGGTCGTGGGGACGACTCTATAGTCGTCGGACAAGTCGGCGGCGGGCCAACCTAGACCCGGGGTCGTGGGGACGACCCTATAGTCGTCGGACATGTCGGCGGCAGGGCAACTTTGGCCCGTGGTCGTGGGGGCGACCCTATAGTCGTCGGACATGACGGTGGCGGGCCAATCTAGTCCCGGGGTCGTGGGGACGACCCTATAGTCGTCGGACATGTCTGCGGCTGGCCAACCTAGTCCCGGGTCGTGGGGACGACCCTATAGTCGTTGGACATGTTGGCGGCTGGGCAACTTTGGCCCGTGGTCGTGGGGACGACCCTATAGTCGTCGGACATGTCGGCGGCTGGCCAACATTGGCCCGGGTCGTGGGGACGACCCTATAGTCATCGGACATGACGGTGCCGGGGCAATCTAGCCCCGGGGTCGTGGGAACGACCCTATATTCTTCGGACATGTCGGCGGCGGGCCAACATAGTCCCGGGGTCGTGGGGACGACCCTATAGTCGTCGGACATGTCGGCGGCTGGCCAGCTTTGGCCCGGGGTCGTGGGGACGACCCTATAGTCGTCGGACATGTCGGCGGCAGGGCAACTTTGGCCCGTGGTCGTGGGGGCGACCCTATAGTCGTCGGACATGTCGGCGGCTGGCCAACCTAGTCCCGGGGTCGTGGAGACGACCCTATAGTCGTCGGACAAGTCGGCGGCGGGCCAACCTACTCCCGGGGTCGTGGGGACGACCCTATAGTCGTCGGAAAAGTCGGCGGCGGGCCAACCTAGACCCGGGGTCGTGGGGACGACCCTATAGTCGTCGGACATGTCGGCGGCAGGGCAACTTTGGCCCGTGGTCGTGGGGGCGACCCTATAGTCGTCGTACATGACGGTGGCGGGCCAATCTAGTCCCGGGGTCGTGGGGACGACCCTATAGTCGTCGGACATGTCTGCGGCTGGCCAACCTAGTCCCGGGCCGTGGGGACGACCCTATAGTCGTCGGACAAGTCGGCGGCGGGCCAACCTAGTCCAGGGGTCGTGGAGACGATCCTATAAACGTCGGACATGTCGTCGGCGGGCCAACCTAGTCCCGGGGTCGTGGGGACGACCCTATAGTCGTCGGACATGTCGGCGGCAGGGCATCTTTGGCCCGTGGTCGCGGGGACGACCCTATAGTCGTCGGACATGTCGGCGGCTGGACAACCTAGTCCCGGGGTCGTGGAGACGACCCTATAGTCGTCGGACAAGTCGGCGGCGGGCCAACCTAGTCCCGGGGTCGTGGGGACGACCCTATAGGCGTCGGACATGTTGGCGGCTGGCCAGCTTTGGCCCGGGGTCGTGGGGACGACCCTATAGTCGTCGGACATGTCTGCGGCTGGCCAACCTAGTCCCGGGCCGTGGGGACGACCCTATAGTCGTCGGACAAGTCGGCGTCGGGCCAACCTAGTCCCGGGGTCGTGGAGACGACCCTATAGACGTCGGACATGTCGGCGGCGGGCCAACCTAGTCCCGGGGTCGTGGGGACGACCCTATAGTCGTCGGACATGTCGGCGGCAGGGCATCTTTGGCCCGTGGTCGCGGGGACGACCCTATAGTCGTCGGACATGTCGGCGGCTGGCCAACCTAGTCCCGGGGTCGTGGAGACGACCCTATAGTCGTCGGACATGTCTGCGGCTGGCCAACCTAGTCCCGGGCCGTGGGGACGACCCTATAGTCGTCGGACAAGTCGGCGGCGGGCCAACCTAGTCCAGGGGTCGTGGAGACGATCCTATAAACGTCGGACATGTCGTCGGCGGGCCAACCTAGTCCAGGGGTCGTGGGGACGACCCTATAGTCGTCGGACATGTCGGCGGCAGGGCATCTTTGGCCCGTGGTCGCGGGGACGACCCTATAGTCGTCGGACATGTCGGCGGCTGGACAACCTAGTCCCGGGGTCGTGGAGACGACCCTATAGTCGTCGGACAAGTCGGCGGCGGGCCAACCTAGTCCCGGGGTCGTGGGGACGACCCTATAGGCGTCGGACATGTTGGCGGCTGGCCAGCTTTGGCCCGGGGTCGTGGGGACGACCCTATAGTCGTCGGACATGTCTGCGGCTGGCCAACCTAGTCCCGGGCCGTGGGGACGACCCTATAGTCGTCGGACAAGTCGGCGTCGGGCCAACCTAGTCCCGGGGTCGTGGAGACGACCCTATAGACGTCGGACATGTCGGCGGCGGGCCAACCTAGTCCCGGGGTCGTGGGGACGACCCTATAGTCGTCGGACATGTCGGCGGCAGGGCATCATTGGCCCGTGGTCGCGGGGACGACCCTATAGTCGTCGGACATGTCGGCGGCTGGCCAACCTAGTCCCGGGGTCGTGGAGACGACCCTATAGTCGTCGGACAAGTCGGCGGCGGGCCAACCTAGTCCCGGGGTCGTGGGGACGACCCTATAGCCGTCGGACAAGTCGGCGGCGGGCCAACCTACTCCCGGGGTCGTGGGGACGACCCTATAGTCGTCGGAAAAGTCGGCGGCGGGCCAACCTAGACCCGGGGTCGTGGGGACGACCCTATAGTCGTCGGACATGTCGGCGGCAGGGCATCTTTGGCCCGTGGTCGCGGGAACGACCCTATAGTCGTCGGACATGTCGGCGGCTGGCCAACCTAGTCCCGGGGTCGTGGAGACGACCCTATAGTCGTCGGACAAGTCGGCGGCGGGCCAACCTAGTCCCGGGGTCGTGGGGACGACCCTATAGTCGTCGGACAAGTCGGCGGCGGGCCAACCTAGTCGCGGAGACGTGGAGACGACCCTATAGACGTCGGACATGTCGGCGGCGGGCCAACCTAGTCCCGGGGTCGTGGGGACGACCCTATAGTCGTCGGACATGTCGGCGGCAGGGCATCTTTGGCCCGTGGTCGCGGGGACGACCCTATAGTCGTCGGACATGTCGGCGGCTGGCCAACCTAGTCACGGGGTCGTGGAGACGACCCTATAGTCGTCGGACAAGTCGGCGGCGGGCCAACCTAGTCCCGGGGTCGTGGGGGCGACCCTATAGTCGTCGGACATGTCGGCGGCGGGACAACGTATGCCCAGGGTCGTAGGCACGAACCTATATTCGTCGGACATGACGGTGGCGGGCCAATCTAGTCCCGGGGTCGTGGAGACGACCCTATAGTCGTCGGACATGTCGGCGGCTGGCCAGCTTTGGCCCGTGGTCGTGGGGACGACCCTATAGTCGTCGGACATGTCGGCGGCTGGCCAACCTAGTCCCGGGGTCGTGGAGACGACCCTATAGTCGTCGGACATGTCGGCGGCTGGCCAGCTTTGGCCCGTGGTCGTGGGGACGACCCTATTGTCGTCGGACATGACGGTGGCGGGCCAATCTAGTCCCGGGGTCGTGCGGACGACCCCATAGTCGTCGGACATGTCGGCGGCAGGTCAACTTTGGCCCGTGGTCGTGGGGACGACCCTATAGTCGTCGGATATGTCGGAGGCTGGCCAACCTAGTCCCGGGGTCGTGGGGACGACCCTATAGTCGTCGGACATGTCGGCGGCAGGGCATCTTTGGCCCGTGGTCGCGGGGACGACCCTATAGTCGTCGGACATGTCGGCGGCTGGCCAACCTAGTCCCGGGGTCGTGGAGACGACCCTATAGTCGTCGGACAAGTCGGCGGCGGGCCAACCTAGTCCCGGGGTCGTGGGGGCGACCCTATAGTCGTCGGACATGTCGGCGGCGGGACAACGTATGCCCAGGGTCGTAGGCACGAACCTATATTCGTCGGACATGACGGTGGCGGGCCAATCTAGTCCCGGGGTCGTGGGGACGACCCTATAGTCGTCGGACATGTCGGCGGCTGGCCAGCTGTGGCCCGTGGTCGTGGGGACGACCCTATAGTCGTCGGACATGTCGGCGGCTGGCCAACCTAGTCCCGGGGTCGTGGAGACGACCCTATAGTCGTCGGACATGTCGGCGGCTGGCCAGCTTTGGCCCGTGGTCGTGGGGACGACCCTATTGTCGTCGGACATGACGGTGGCGGGCCAATCTAGTCCCGGGGTCGTGCGGACGACCCCATAGTCGTCGGACATGTCGGCGGCAGGTCAACTTTGGCCCGTGGTCGTGGGGACGACCCTATAGTCGTCGGATATGTCGGAGGCTGGCCAACCTAGTCCCGGGGTCGTGGGGACGACCCTATAGTCGTCGGACAAGTCGGCGGCGGGCCAACCTAGTCCCGGGGTCGTGGAGACGACCCTATAGACGTCGGACATGTCGGCGGCGGGACAACCTAGTCCCGGGGTCGTGGGGACGACCCTATAGTCGTCGGACAAGTCGGCGGCGGGCCGACCTAGTCCCGGGGTCGTGGGGACGACCCTATAGTCGCCGGATAAGTCGGCGGCGGGCCAACCTAGTCCCGTGGTCGTGGGGACGAACCTATAGTCGTCGGACATGTCGGCGGCTGGCCAACTTTGGCCCGGGGCGTGGGGACGACCCTATAGTCGTCGGACAAGTCGACGGCGGGCCAACCTAGACCCGGGGTCGTGGGGCCGACCCTATAGTCGTCGGACATGTCGGCGGCAGGGCAACTTTGGCCCGTGGTCTTGGGGACGACCCTATAGTCGTCGAACATGTCGGTGACTGGCCAACCTAGTCCCGGGTTCGTGGGGACGACCCTATAGTCGTCGGACATGTCGGCGGCAGGCCAACCTAGTCCCGGGGTCGTGGGGATGACCCTATAGTCGTCGGACATGTCGGCGGCTGGCCAACTTTGGCCCGGGTCGTGGGGACGACCCTATAGTCGTCGGACAAGTCGGCGGCGGGCCAACCTACTCCCGGGGTCATGAGGACGACCCTATAGTCGTCGGATATGTCGGCGGCTGGGCAACTTTGGCCAGTGGTCGTGGGGACGACCCTATAGTCGTCGGACATGTCGGCGGCGGGCCAACCTAGTCCCGGGATCGTGGGGACGACCCTATAGTCGTCGGACATGTCGGCGGCAGTGCAACTTTGGCCCGTGGTCGTGGGGACGACCCTATAGTCGTCGGACAAGTCGGCGGCGGGCCGACCTAGTCCCGGGGTCGTGGGGACGACCCTATAGTCGTCGGACAAGTCGGCGGCGGGCCAACCTCGTCCCGTGGTCGTGGGGACGAACCTATAGTCGTCGGACATGACGGTGGCGGGCCAATCTAGTCCCGGGGTCGTGGAGACGACCCTATAGTCGTCGGACATGTCGGCGGCTGGCCAGCTTTGGCCCGTGGTCGTGGGGACGACCCTATAGTCGTCGGACATGTCGGCGGCTGGCCAACCTAGTCCCGGGGTCGTGGAGACGACCCTATAGTCGTCGGACATGTCGGCGGCTGGCCAGCTTTGGCCCGTGGTCGTGGGGACGACCCTATAGTCGTCGGACAAGTCGGCGGCGGGCCAACCTAGTCCCGGGGTCGTGGGGGCGACCCTATAGTCGTCGGACATGTCGGCGGCGGGACAACGTATGCCCAGGGTCGTAGGCACGAACCTATATTCGTCGGACATGACGGTGGCGGGCCAATCTAGTCCCGGGGTCGTGGAGACGACCCTATAGTCGTCGGACATGTCGGCGGCTGGCCAGCTTTGGCCCGTGGTCGTGGGGACGACCCTATAGTCGTCGGACATGTCGGCGGCTGGCCAACCTAGTCCCGGGGTCGTGGAGACGACCCTATAGTCGTCGGACATGTCGGCGGCTGGCCAGCTTTGGCCCGTGGTCGTGGGGACGACCCTATTGTCGTCGGACATGACGGTGGCGGGCCAATCTAGTCCCGGGGTCGTGCGGACGACCCCATAGTCGTCGGACATGTCGGCGGCAGGTCAACTTTGGCCCGTGGTCGTGGGGACGACCCTATAGTCGTCGGATATGTCGGAGGCTGGCCAACCTAGTCCCGGGGTCGTGGGGACGACCCTATAGTCGTCGGACATGTCGGCGGCAGGGCATCTTTGGCCCGTGGTCGCGGGGACGACCCTATAGTCGTCGGACATGTCGGCGGCTGGCCAACCTAGTCCCGGGGTCGTGGAGACGACCCTATAGTCGTCGGACAAGTCGGCGGCGGGCCAACCTAGTCCCGGGGTCGTGGGGGCGACCCTATAGTCGTCGGACATGTCGGCGGCGGGACAACGTATGCCCAGGGTCGTAGGCACGAACCTATATTCGTCGGACATGACGGTGGCGGGCCAATCTAGTCCCGGGGTCGTGGAGACGACCCTATAGTCGTCGGACATGTCGGCGGCTGGCCAGCTGTGGCCCGTGGTCGTGGGGACGACCCTATAGTCGTCGGACATGTCGGCGGCTGGCCAACCTAGTCCCGGGGTCGTGGAGACGACCCTATAGTCGTCGGACATGTCGGCGGCTGGCCAGCTTTGGCCCGTGGTCGTGGGGACGACCCTATTGTCGTCGGACATGACGGTGGCGGGCCAATCTAGTCCCGGGGTCGTGCGGACGACCCCATAGTCGTCGGACATGTCGGCGGCAGGTCAACTTTGGCCCGTGGTCGTGGGGACGACCCTATAGTCGTCGGATATGTCGGAGGCTGGCCAACCTAGTCCCGGGGTCGTGGGGACGACCCTATAGTCGTCGGACAAGTCGGCGGCGGGCCAACCTAGTCCCGGGGTCGTGGAGACGACCCTATAGACGTCGGACATGTCGGCGGCGGGACAACCTAGTCCCGGGGTCGTGGGGACGACCCTATAGTCGTCGGACAAGTCGGCGGCGGGCCGACCTAGTCCCGGGGTCGTGGGGACGACCCTATAGTCGCCGGATAAGTCGGCGGCGGGCCAACCTAGTCCCGTGGTCGTGGGGACGAACCTATAGTCGTCGGACATGTCGGCGGCTGGCCAACTTTGGCCCGGGGCGTGGGGACGACCCTATAGTCGTCGGACAAGTCGACGGCGGGCCAACCTAGACCCGGGGTCGTGGGGCCGACCCTATAGTCGTCGGACATGTCGGCGGCAGGGCAACTTTGGCCCGTGGTCTTGGGGACGACCCTATAGTCGTCGAACATGTCGGTGACTGGCCAACCTAGTCCCGGGTTCGTGGGGACGACCCTATAGTCGTCGGACATGTCGGCGGCAGGCCAACCTAGTCCCGGGGTCGTGGGGATGACCCTATAGTCGTCGGACATGTCGGCGGCTGGCCAACTTTGGCCCGGGTCGTGGGGACGACCCTATAGTCGTCGGACAAGTCGGCGGCGGGCCAACCTACTCCCGGGGTCATGAGGACGACCCTATAGTCGTCGGATATGTCGGCGGCTGGGCAACTTTGGCCAGTGGTCGTGGGGACGACCCTATAGTCGTCGGACATGTCGGCGGCGGGCCAACCTAGTCCCGGGATCGTGGGGACGACCCTATAGTCGTCGGACATGTCGGCGGCAGTGCAACTTTGGCCCGTGGTCGTGGGGACGACCCTATAGTCGTCGGACAAGTCGGCGGCGGGCCGACCTAGTCCCGGGGTCGTGGGGACGACCCTATAGTCGTCGGACAAGTCGGCGGCGGGCCAACCTCGTCCCGTGGTCGTGGGGACGAACCTATAGTCGTCGGACATGACGGTGGCGGGCCAATCTAGTCCCGGGGTCGAGTGGACGACCGTGTAGTCGTCGGACATGACGGTGGCGGGCCAATCTTGTCCCGGGGTCGTGGGGACGACCCTATAGTCGTCGGGCATGTCGGCGGCTGGCCAACGTATGCCCAGGGTCGTAGGGACGAACCTATAGTCGTCGGACATGACGGTGGCGGGCCAATCTAGTCCCGGGGTCGTGGGGACGACCCTATAGTCGTCGGACATGTCGGCGGCTGGCCAACCTAGTCTCGTGGTCGTGGGGTCGACCCCATAGTCGTACGACACGTCGGCGGCGGGCCAACCTATTCCCGGGGTCGAGGGGACGACCGTATAGTCGTCGGACATGACGGTGGCGGGCCAATCTTGACCCGGGGTCGTGGGGACGAACCTATAGTCGTCGGACATGTCGGCGGCAGGGCAACTTTGGCCCGTGGTCGTGGGGGCGACCCTATAGTCGTCGGACATGTCGGTGACTGGCCAACGTAGTCCCGGGTTCGTGGGGACGACCCTATAGTCGTCGGAAAAGTCGGCGGCGGGTCATCCTAGTCCCGGGGTGGTAGGCACGACCCTATAGTCGTCGGACAAGTCGGCGGCGGGCCGACCTAGTCCCGGGGTCGTGGGGACGACCCTATAGTCGTCGGATAAGTCGGCGGCGGGCCAACCTAGTCCCGGGGTCGTGGAGACGACCCTATAGACGTCGGACATGGCGGCGGCGGGCCAACCTAGTCCCGGGGTCGTGGGGACGACCCTATAGTCGTCGGACAAGTCGGCGGCGGGCCGACCTAGCCCCGGGGTCGTGGGGACGACCCTATAGTCGTCGGATAAGTCGGCGGCGGGCCAACCTAGTCCCGTGGTCGTGGGGACGAACCTATAGTCGTCGGACATGTCGGCGGCTGGCCAACTTTGGCCCGGGGCGTGGGGACGACCCTATAGTCGTCGGACAAGTCGACGGCGGGCCAACCTAGACCCGGGGTCGTGGGGACGACCCTATAGTCGTCGGACATGTTGGCGGCAGGGCAACTTTGGCCCGTGGTCTTGGGGACGACCCTATAGTCGTCGAACATGTCGGTGACTGGCCAACCTAGTCCCGGGTTCGTGGGGACGACCCTATAGTCGTCGGACATGTCGGCGGCAGGCCAACCTAGTCCCGGGGTCGTGGGGATGACCCTATAGTCGTCGGACATGTCGGCGGCTGGCCAACTTTGGCCCGGGTCGTGGGGACGACCCTATAGTCGTCGGACAAGTCGGCGGCAGGGCAACTTTGGCCCGTGGTCGTGGGGACGACCCAATAGTCGTCGAACAAGTCGGCGGCGGGCCGACCTAGTCCCGGGGTCGTGGGGACGACCCTATAGTCGTCGGACAAGTCGGCGGCGGGCCAACCTCGTCCCGTGGTCGTGGGGACGAACCTATAGTCGTCGGACATGACGGTGGCGGGCCAATCTAGTCCCGGGGTCGAGAGGACGACCCTATAGTCGTCGGACAAGTCGACGGCGGGCCAACCTAGACCCGGGGTCGTGGGGCCGACCCTATAGTCGTCGAACATGTCGGCGGCAGGCCAACCTAGTCCCGGGGTCTTGGGGATGACCCTATAGTCGTCGGACATGTCGGCGGCTGGCCAACTTTGGCACGGGTCGTGGGGACGACCCTATAGCCGTCGGACAAGTCGGCGGCGGGTCAACCTAGTCCCGGGGTCGTGGGGACGACCCTATAGTCGTCGGACATGTCGGCGGCTGGGCAACTTTGGCCAGTGGTCGTGGGGACGACCCTATAGTCGTCGGACATGTCGGCGGCGGGCCAACCTAGTCCCGGGATCGTGGGGACGACCCTATAGTCGTCGGACATGTCGGCGGCAGCGTATCTTTGGCCCGTGGTCGTGGGGACGACCCTATAGTCGTCGGACAAGTCGGCGGCGGGCCGACCTAGTCCCGGGGTCGTGGGGACGACCCTATAGTCGTCGGACAAGTCGGCGGCGGGCCAACCTCGTCCCGTGGTCGTGGGGACGAACCTATAGTCGTCGGACATGACGGTGGCGGGCCAATCTAGTCCCGGGGTCGAGAGGACGACCGTGTAGTCGTCGGACATGACGGTGGCGGGCCAATCTTGTCCCGGGGTCGTGGGGACGACCCTATAGTCGTCGGGCATGTCGGCGGCTGGCCAACGTATGCCCAGGGTCGTAGGGACGAACCTATAGTCGTCGGACATGACGGTGGCGGGCCAATCTAGTCCCGGGGTCGTGGGGACGACCCTATAGTCGTCGGACATGTCGGCGGCTGGCCAACCTAGTCTCGTGGTCGTGGGGTCGACCCCATAGTCGTACGACACGTCGGCGGCGGGCCAACCTATTCCCGGGGTCGAGGGGACGACCGTATAGTCGTCGGACATGACGGTGGCGGGCCAATCTTGACCCGGGGTCGTGGGGACGACCCTATAGTCGTCGGACATGTCGGCGGCAGGGCAACTTTGGCCCGTGGTCGAGGGGACGACCGTATAGTCGTCGGACATGACGGTGGCGGGCCAATCTTGACCCGGGGTCGTGGGGACGACCCTATAGACGTCGGACATGTCGGCGGCAGGCCAACCTAGTCCCGCGGTCGTGGGGACGACCCTATAGTCGTCGGACATGACGGTGGCGGGGGCAATCTAGCCCCGGGGTCGTGGGGACGACCCTATAGACGTCGGACATGTCGGCGGCTGGCCAACCTAGTCCCGGGGTGGTAGGGACGTCCCTATAGTCGTCGGACAAGTCGGCGGCGGGCCAATCAAGTCCCGTGGTCGTGGGGACGACCCTATAGTCGTCGGACAAGTCGGCGGCGGGCCATCCTACTCCCGGGGTCGTGGGGACGACCCTATAGTAGTCGGACAAGTCGGCGGCGGGCCAACCTAGACCCGGGGTCGTGGGGACGACCCTATAGTCGTCGGACATGTCGGCGGCGGGCCAATCTAGTCCCGGGGTCGTGGGGACGACCCTATAGTCGTCGGACATGTCTGCGGCTGGCCAACCTAGTCCCGGGGTCGTGGGGACGACTCTATAGCCGTCGGACAAGTCTGCGGCGGGCCAACCTAGTCCCGGGGTCGTGGAGACGAACCTATAGTCGTCGGACATGTCGGCGGCTGGCCAACCTAGCCTCGTGGTCGTGGGGACGACCCCATAGTCGTAGGACATGTCGGTGACTGGCCAACCTAGTCCCGGGGTCGTGGAGACGACCCTATAGTCGTCGGACATGACGGTGGGGGGCCAATCTAGGCCCGGGGTCGTGGGGACGACCCTATAGTCGTCGGACATGTCGGCGGCAGGGCAACTTTGGCCCGTGGTCGTGGGTACGACCCTATAGTCGTCGGACATGACGGTGGTGGGCCAATCTATTCCTGGGGCCGTGGGGACGACCCTATTGTCGTCGGAAATGTCGGCGGCTGGCCAACCTAGTCCCGGGATCGTGGGGACGACCCTATAGTCGGCGGACATGTCGGCGGCGGGCCAACGTATGCCCAGGGTCGTAGGGACGAACCCATAGTCGTCGGACATGACGGTGGCGGGCCAATCTAGTCCCGGGGTCGTGGGGACGACCCTATAGTCGTCGGACATGACGGTGCCGGGGCAATCTAGCCCCGGGGTCGTGGGGACGACCCTATAGTCGTCGGACATGTCGGCGGCAGGGCAACTTTGGCCCGGGGTCGTGGGGACGACCCTATAGTCGTCGGACAAGACGGCGGCGGGCCGACCTAGTCCCGGGGTCGTGGGGACGACCCTATAGTCGTCGGACAAGTCGGCGGCGGGCCAACCTAGCCCCGGGGTCGTGGGGACGACCCTATAGACGTCGGACATGTCGGCGGCTGGCCAACCTAGTCCCGGGGTGGTAGGGACGACCCTATAGTCGTCGGACAAGTCGGCGGCGGGCCAACCTACTCCCGTGGTCGTGGGGACGACCCTATAGTCGTCGGACATGTCGGCGGCAGGGCAACTTTGGCCCGGGGTCGTGGGGACGACCCTATAGTCGTCGGACATGATGGTGGCGGGCCAATCTAGTCCTGGGGTCGTGGGGGCGACCCTATAGTCGTCGGAAAAGACGGCGGCGGGCCAACCTAGACCCGCGGTCGTGGGGACGACCCTATAGTCGTCGGACATGTCGGCGGCAGGGCAACTTTGGCCCGTGGGCGTGAGGACGACCCTATAGTCGTCGGACATGTCGGGGACTGGCCAACCTAGTCCCAGGGTCGTGGGGACGACCCTATAGTCGTCGGACATGTCGGCGGCAGGGCAACTTTGGCCCGTGGTCGTGGGGACGACCCTATAGTCGTCGGACAAGTCGGCGGCGGGCCAACCTAGTCCCGTGGTCGTGGGGACGACCGTATAGTCGTCGGACATGTCGGCGGCTGGCCAACCTAGTCCCGGGGTCGTGGGGACGACCCTATAGTCGTCGGACATGTCGGCGGCAGGGCAACTTTGTCCCGTGGTCGTGGGGACGACCCTATAGTCGTCGGAAAAGTCGGCGGCGGGCCAACCTAGACCCGGGGTCGTGGGGACGACCCTATAGTCGTCGGACATGTCGGCGGCACGGCAACTTTGGCCCGTGGTCGTGGGGGCGACCCTATAGTCGTCGGACATGTCGGCGGCACGGCAACTTTGGCCCGTGGTCGTGGGGGCGACCCTATAGTCGTCGGACATGTCGGTGACTGGCCAACCTAGTCCCGGGCCGTGGGGACGACCCTATAGTCGTCGGACAAGTCGGCGGCGGGCCAACCTAGTCCCGGGGTCGTGCGGACGACCCTATAGTCGTCGGACATGTCGGCGGCAGGGCAACTTTGGCCCGTGGGCGTGAGGACGACCCTATAGTCGTCGGACATGTCGGGGACTGGCCAACCTAGTCCCGGGGTCGTGGGGACGACCCTATAGTCGTCGGACATGTCGGCGGCAGGGCAACTTTGGCCCGTGGTCGTGGGGACGACCCTATAGTCGTCGGAAAAGTCGGCGGCGGGCCAACCTAGACCCGGGGTCGTGGGGACGACCCTATAGTCGTCGGACATGTCGGCGGCACGGCAACTTTGGCCCGTGGTCGTGGGGGCGACCCTATAGTCGTCGGACATGTCGGCGGCAGGGCAACTTTGGCCCGTGGTCGTGGGGACGACCCTATAGTCGTCGGAAAAGTCGGCGGCGGGCCATCCTAGTCCCGGGGTCGTGGGGACGACCCTATAGTCGTCGGACATGTCGGCGGCACGGCAACTTTGGCCCTGGGTCGTGGGGACGACCCTATAGTCGTCGGACATGTCGGGGGCTGGCCAGCTTTGGCCCGTGGTCGTGGGGACGACCCTATAGTCGTCGGAAAAGACGGCGGCGGGCCAACCTAGACCCGCGGTCGTGGGGACGACCCTATAGTCGTCGGACATGTCGGCGGCAGGGCAACTTTGGCCCGTGGGCGTGAGGACGACCCTATAGTCGTCGGACATGTCGGGGACTGGCCAACCTAGTCCCGGGGTCGTGGGGACGACCCTATAGTCGTCGGACATGTCGGCGGCAGGGCAACTTTGGCCCGTGGTCGTGGGGACGACCCTATAGTCGTCGGAAAAGTCGGCGGCGGGCCAACCTAGACCCGGGGTCGTGGGGACGACCCTATAGTCGTCGGACATGTCGGCGGCACGGCAACTTTGGCCCGTGGTCGTGGGGGCGACCCTATAGTCGTCGGACATGTCGGCGAAACGGCAACTTTGGCCCGTGGTCGTGGGGGCGACCCTATAGTCGTCGGACATGTCGGTGACTGGCCAACGTAGTCCCGGGTTCGTGGGGACGACCCTATAGGCGTCGGACATGTCGGCGGCAGGGCAACTTTGGCCCGGGGTCGTGGGGACGACCCTATAGTCGTCGGACATGATGGTGGCGGGCCAATCTAGTCCTGGGGTCGTGGGGGCGACCCTATAGTCGTCGGAAAAGTCGGCGGCGGGCCAACCTAGACCCGCGGTCGTGGGGACGACCCTATAGTCGTCGGACATGTCGGCGGCAGGGCAACTTTGGCCCGTGGGCGTGAGGACGACCCTATAGTCGTCGGACATGTCGGGGACTGGCCAACCTAGTCCCGGGGTCGTGGGGACGACCCTATAGTCGTCGGACATGTCGGCGGCAGGGCAACTTTGGCCCGTGGTCGTGGGGACGACCCTATAGTCGTCGGACAAGTCGGCGGCGGGCCAACCTAGTCCCGTGGTCGTGGGGACGACCCTACAGTCGTCGGACAAGTCGGCGGCGGGCCAACCTAGTCCCGGGGTCGTGGAGACGACCCTATAGACGTCGGACAATTCGGCGGCGGGCCAACCTAGTCCCGGGGTCGTGGGGACGACCCTATAGTCGTCGGACATGTTGGCGGCTGGCCAGCTTTGGCCCGGGGTCGTGGGGACGACCCTATAGTCGTCGGACATGTCGGCGGCAGCGCAAATTTGGCCCGGGGTCGTGGGGACGACCCTATAGTCGTCGGACATGCCGGTGACTGGCCAACCTACTCCCGGGGTCGAGGGGACGACCCTATAGACGTCGGACATGTCGGCGGCTGGCCAACCTAGTCCCGGGGTGGTCGGGACGACCCTATAGTCGTCGGACATGTCGGCGGCACGGCAACTTTGGCCCGTGGTCGTGGGGGCGACCCTATAGTCGTCGGACATGTCGGCGGCAGGGCAACTTTGGCCCGTGGTCGTGGGGACGACCCTATAGTCGTCGGACAAGTCGGCGGCGGGCCAACCTAGTCCCGTGGTCGTGGGGACGACCGTATAGTCGTCGGACATGTCGGCGGCTGGCCAACCTAGTCCCGGGGTCGTGGGGACGACCCTACAGTCGTCGGACAAGTCGGCGGCGGGCCAACCTAGTCCCGGGGTCGTGGAGACGACCCTATAGACGTCGGACAATTCGGCGGCGGGCCAACCTAGTCCCGGGGTCGTGGGGACGACCCTATAGTCGTCGGACATGTCTGCGGCTGGCCAACCTAGTCCCGGGCCGTGGGGACGACCCTAGAGTCGTCGGACAAGTCGGCGGCGGGCCAACCTAGTCCCGGGGTCGTGGAGACGACCCTATAGACGTCGGACATGTCGGCGGCGGGCCAACCTAGTCCCGGGGTCGTGGAGACGACCCTATAGACGTCGGACATGTCGGCGGCGGGCCAACCTAGTCCCGGGGTCGTGGGGACGTCCCTATAGTCGTCGGACATGTCGGCGGCTGGCCAACCTAGTCTCGTGGTCGTGGGGACGACCGTATAGTCGTCGGACATGACGGTGGCGGGCCAATCTAGTCCCGGGGTCGTGGGGACGAACATATAGTCGTCGGACATGTCGGCGGCTGGCCAACCTAGTCCCGGGCCGTGGGGACGACCCTATAGTCGTCGGCCAAGTCGGCGGCGGGCCAACCTAGTCCCGGGGTCGTGGAGACGACCCTATAGACGTCGGACATGTCGGCGGCGGGCCAACCTAGTCCCGGGGTCGTGGGGACGACCCTATAGTCGTCGGACATGTCGGCGGCAGGGCATCTTTGGCCCGTGGTCGCGGGGACGACCCTATAGTCGTCGGACATGTCGGCGGCTGGCCAACCTAGTCTCGTGGTCGTGGGGACGACCGTATAGTCGTCGGACATGACGGTGGCGGGCCAATCTAGTCCCGGGGTCGTGGGGACGACCCTATAGTCGTCGGACATGTCGGCGGCTGGCCAACTTTGGCCCGGGGGTGGGGACGACCCTATAGTCGTCGGACATGTCGACGGCGGGCCAACCTAGACCCGGGGTCGTGGGGACGTCCCTATAGTCGTCGGACATGATGGTGGCTTGCCAATCTAGTCCCGGGGTCGTTGGGACGACCCTATAGTCGTCGGACATGTCGGCGGCAGGGCAACTTTGGCCCGTGGTCGTGGGGGCGACCCTATAGTCGTCGGACATGTCGGTGACTGGCCAACGTAGTCCCGGGGTGGTGGAGACGACCCTATAGACGTCGGACATGTCGGCGGCGGGCCAACCTAGTCCCGGGGTGGTGGAGACGACCCTATAGACGTCGGACATGTCGGCGGCGGGCCAACCTAGTCCCGGGGTCGTGGGGACGACCCTATAGTCGTCGGACATGTCGGCGGCAGGGCATCTTTGGCCCGTGGTCGCGGGGACGACCCTATAGTCGTCGGACATGTCGGCGGTTGGCCAATCTTGTCCCGGGGTCGTGCGGACGACCCTATAGTCGTCGGACATGTCGGCGGCAGGGCAACTTTGGCCCGTGGTCGTGGGGGCGACCCTATAGTCGTCGGACATGTCGGTGACTGGCCAACGTAGTCCCGGGTTCGTGGGGACGACCCTATAGTCGTCGGACAAGTCGGCGGCGGGCCAACCTAGTCCCGTGGTCGTGGGGACGTCCCTATAGTCGTCGGACATGATGGTGGCGGGCCAATCTAGTCCCGGGGTCGTTGGGACGACCCTATAGTCGTCGGTCTAGTCGGCGGAGGGCCAACCTAGTCCCGGGGTCGTGGAGACGACCCTATAGACGTCGGACATGTCGGCGGCGGGCCAACCTAGTCCGGGGTCGTGGGGACGACCCTATAGTCGTCGGACAAGTCGGCGGCGGGCCGACCTAGTCCCGGGGTCGTGGGGACGACCCTATAGTCGTCGGATAAGTCGGCGGCGGGCCAACCTAGTCCCGTGGTCGTGTGGACGAACCTATAGTCGTCGGACATGTCGGCGGCTGGCCAACTTTGGCCCGGGGCGAGGGGACGACCCTATAGTCGTCGGACAAGTCGACGGCGGGCCAACCTAGACCCGGGGTCGTGGGGACGACCCTATAGTCGTCGGACATGTCGGCGGCGGGCCAACCTAGTCCCGGGGTCGTGGGGACGACCCTATAGTCGTCGGACATGTCGGCGGCAGGGCATCTTTGGCCCGGGTTCGTGGGGACGACCCTATAGTCGTCGGACATGTCGGCGGCAGGCCAACCTAGTCCCGGGGTCGTGGGGATGACCCTATAGTCGTCGGACATGTCGGCGGCTGGCCAGCTTTGGCCCGTGGTCGTGGGGACGACCCTATAGTCGTCGGACATGTCGGCGGCTGGCCAACCTAGTCCCGGGGTCGTGGAGACGACCCTATAGTCGTCGGACATGTCGGCGGCTGGCCAGCTTTGGCCCGTGGTCGTGGGGACGACCCTATTGTCGTCGGACATGACGGTGGCGGGCCAATCTAGTCCCGGGGTCGTGCGGACGACCCCATAGTCGTCGGACATGTCGGCGGCAGGTCAACTTTGGCCCGTGGTCGTGGGGACGACCCTATAGTCGTCGGATATGTCGGAGGCTGGCCAACCTAGTCCCGGGGTCGTGGGGACGACCCTATAGTCGTCGGACATGTCGGCGGCAGGGCATCTTTGGCCCGTGGTCGCGGGGACGACCCTATAGTCGTCGGACATGTCGGCGGCTGGCCAACCTAGTCCCGGGGTCGTGGAGACGACCCTATAGTCGTCGGACAAGTCGGCGGCGGGCCAACCTAGTCCCGGGGTCGTGGGGGCGACCCTATAGTCGTCGGACATGTCGGCGGCGGGACAACGTATGCCCAGGGTCGTAGGCACGAACCTATATTCGTCGGACATGACGGTGGCGGGCCAATCTAGTCCCGGGGTCGTGGGGACGACCCTATAGTCGTCGGACATGTCGGCGGCTGGCCAGCTGTGGCCCGTGGTCGTGGGGACGACCCTATAGTCGTCGGACATGTCGGCGGCTGGCCAACCTAGTCCCGGGGTCGTGGAGACGACCCTATAGTCGTCGGACATGTCGGCGGCTGGCCAGCTTTGGCCCGTGGTCGTGGGGACGACCCTATTGTCGTCGGACATGACGGTGGCGGGCCAATCTAGTCCCGGGGTCGTGCGGACGACCCCATAGTCGTCGGACATGTCGGCGGCAGGTCAACTTTGGCCCGTGGTCGTGGGGACGACCCTATAGTCGTCGGATATGTCGGAGGCTGGCCAACCTAGTCCCGGGGTCGTGGGGACGACCCTATAGTCGTCGGACAAGTCGGCGGCGGGCCAACCTAGTCCCGGGGTCGTGGAGACGACCCTATAGACGTCGGACATGTCGGCGGCGGGACAACCTAGTCCCGGGGTCGTGGGGACGACCCTATAGTCGTCGGACAAGTCGGCGGCGGGCCGACCTAGTCCCGGGGTCGTGGGGACGACCCTATAGTCGCCGGATAAGTCGGCGGCGGGCCAACCTAGTCCCGTGGTCGTGGGGACGAACCTATAGTCGTCGGACATGTCGGCGGCTGGCCAACTTTGGCCCGGGGCGTGGGGACGACCCTATAGTCGTCGGACAAGTCGACGGCGGGCCAACCTAGACCCGGGGTCGTGGGGCCGACCCTATAGTCGTCGGACATGTCGGCGGCAGGGCAACTTTGGCCCGTGGTCTTGGGGACGACCCTATAGTCGTCGAACATGTCGGTGACTGGCCAACCTAGTCCCGGGTTCGTGGGGACGACCCTATAGTCGTCGGACATGTCGGCGGCAGGCCAACCTAGTCCCGGGGTCGTGGGGATGACCCTATAGTCGTCGGACATGTCGGCGGCTGGCCAACTTTGGCCCGGGTCGTGGGGACGACCCTATAGTCGTCGGACAAGTCGGCGGCGGGCCAACCTACTCCCGGGGTCATGAGGACGACCCTATAGTCGTCGGATATGTCGGCGGCTGGGCAACTTTGGCCAGTGGTCGTGGGGACGACCCTATAGTCGTCGGACATGTCGGCGGCGGGCCAACCTAGTCCCGGGATCGTGGGGACGACCCTATAGTCGTCGGACATGTCGGCGGCAGTGCAACTTTGGCCCGTGGTCGTGGGGACGACCCTATAGTCGTCGGACAAGTCGGCGGCGGGCCGACCTAGTCCCGGGGTCGTGGGGACGACCCTATAGTCGTCGGACAAGTCGGCGGCGGGCCAACCTCGTCCCGTGGTCGTGGGGACGAACCTATAGTCGTCGGACATGACGGTGGCGGGCCAATCTAGTCCCGGGGTCGTGGAGACGACCCTATAGTCGTCGGACATGTCGGCGGCTGGCCAGCTTTGGCCCGTGGTCGTGGGGACGACCCTATAGTCGTCGGACATGTCGGCGGCTGGCCAACCTAGTCCCGGGGTCGTGGAGACGACCCTATAGTCGTCGGACATGTCGGCGGCTGGCCAGCTTTGGCCCGTGGTCGTGGGGACGACCCTATAGTCGTCGGACAAGTCGGCGGCGGGCCAACCTAGTCCCGGGGTCGTGGGGGCGACCCTATAGTCGTCGGACATGTCGGCGGCGGGACAACGTATGCCCAGGGTCGTAGGCACGAACCTATATTCGTCGGACATGACGGTGGCGGGCCAATCTAGTCCCGGGGTCGTGGAGACGACCCTATAGTCGTCGGACATGTCGGCGGCTGGCCAGCTTTGGCCCGTGGTCGTGGGGACGACCCTATAGTCGTCGGACATGTCGGCGGCTGGCCAACCTAGTCCCGGGGTCGTGGAGACGACCCTATAGTCGTCGGACATGTCGGCGGCTGGCCAGCTTTGGCCCGTGGTCGTGGGGACGACCCTATTGTCGTCGGACATGACGGTGGCGGGCCAATCTAGTCCCGGGGTCGTGCGGACGACCCCATAGTCGTCGGACATGTCGGCGGCAGGTCAACTTTGGCCCGTGGTCGTGGGGACGACCCTATAGTCGTCGGATATGTCGGAGGCTGGCCAACCTAGTCCCGGGGTCGTGGGGACGACCCTATAGTCGTCGGACATGTCGGCGGCAGGGCATCTTTGGCCCGTGGTCGCGGGGACGACCCTATAGTCGTCGGACATGTCGGCGGCTGGCCAACCTAGTCCCGGGGTCGTGGAGACGACCCTATAGTCGTCGGACAAGTCGGCGGCGGGCCAACCTAGTCCCGGGGTCGTGGGGGCGACCCTATAGTCGTCGGACATGTCGGCGGCGGGACAACGTATGCCCAGGGTCGTAGGCACGAACCTATATTCGTCGGACATGACGGTGGCGGGCCAATCTAGTCCCGGGGTCGTGGAGACGACCCTATAGTCGTCGGACATGTCGGCGGCTGGCCAGCTGTGGCCCGTGGTCGTGGGGACGACCCTATAGTCGTCGGACATGTCGGCGGCTGGCCAACCTAGTCCCGGGGTCGTGGAGACGACCCTATAGTCGTCGGACATGTCGGCGGCTGGCCAGCTTTGGCCCGTGGTCGTGGGGACGACCCTATTGTCGTCGGACATGACGGTGGCGGGCCAATCTAGTCCCGGGGTCGTGCGGACGACCCCATAGTCGTCGGACATGTCGGCGGCAGGTCAACTTTGGCCCGTGGTCGTGGGGACGACCCTATAGTCGTCGGATATGTCGGAGGCTGGCCAACCTAGTCCCGGGGTCGTGGGGACGACCCTATAGTCGTCGGACAAGTCGGCGGCGGGCCAACCTAGTCCCGGGGTCGTGGAGACGACCCTATAGACGTCGGACATGTCGGCGGCGGGACAACCTAGTCCCGGGGTCGTGGGGACGACCCTATAGTCGTCGGACAAGTCGGCGGCGGGCCGACCTAGTCCCGGGGTCGTGGGGACGACCCTATAGTCGCCGGATAAGTCGGCGGCGGGCCAACCTAGTCCCGTGGTCGTGGGGACGAACCTATAGTCGTCGGACATGTCGGCGGCTGGCCAACTTTGGCCCGGGGCGTGGGGACGACCCTATAGTCGTCGGACAAGTCGACGGCGGGCCAACCTAGACCCGGGGTCGTGGGGCCGACCCTATAGTCGTCGGACATGTCGGCGGCAGGGCAACTTTGGCCCGTGGTCTTGGGGACGACCCTATAGTCGTCGAACATGTCGGTGACTGGCCAACCTAGTCCCGGGTTCGTGGGGACGACCCTATAGTCGTCGGACATGTCGGCGGCAGGCCAACCTAGTCCCGGGGTCGTGGGGATGACCCTATAGTCGTCGGACATGTCGGCGGCTGGCCAACTTTGGCCCGGGTCGTGGGGACGACCCTATAGTCGTCGGACAAGTCGGCGGCGGGCCAACCTACTCCCGGGGTCATGAGGACGACCCTATAGTCGTCGGATATGTCGGCGGCTGGGCAACTTTGGCCAGTGGTCGTGGGGACGACCCTATAGTCGTCGGACATGTCGGCGGCGGGCCAACCTAGTCCCGGGATCGTGGGGACGACCCTATAGTCGTCGGACATGTCGGCGGCAGTGCAACTTTGGCCCGTGGTCGTGGGGACGACCCTATAGTCGTCGGACAAGTCGGCGGCGGGCCGACCTAGTCCCGGGGTCGTGGGGACGACCCTATAGTCGTCGGACAAGTCGGCGGCGGGCCAACCTCGTCCCGTGGTCGTGGGGACGAACCTATAGTCGTCGGACATGACGGTGGCGGGCGAATCTAGTCCCGGGGTCGAGTGGACGACCGTGTAGTCGTCGGACATGACGGTGGCGGGCCAATCTTGTCCCGGGGTCGTGGGGACGACCCTATAGTCGTCGGGCATGTCGGCGGCTGGCCAACGTATGCCCAGGGTCGTAGGGACGAACCTATAGTCGTCGGACATGACGGTGGCGGGCCAATCAAGTCCCGGGGTCGTGGGGACGACCCTATAGTCGTCGGACATGTCGGCGGCTGGCCAACCTAGTCTCGTGGTCGTGGGGTCGACCCCATAGTCGTACGACACGTCGGCGGCGGGCCAACCTATTCCCGGGGTCGAGGGGACGACCGTATAGTCGTCGGACATGACGGTGGCGGGCCAATCTTGACCCGGGGTCGTGGGGACGAACCTATAGTCGTCGGACATGTCGGCGGCAGGGCAACTTTGGCCCGTGGTCGTGGGGGCGACCCTATAGTCGTCGGACATGTCGGTGACTGGCCAACGTAGTCCCGGGTTCGTGGGGACGACCCTATAGTCGTCGGAAAAGTCGGCGGCGGGTCATCCTAGTCCCGGGGTGGTAGGCACGACCCTATAGTCGTCGGACAAGTCGGCGGCGGGCCGACCTAGTCCCGGGGTCGTGGGGACGACCCTATAGTCGTCGGATAAGTCGGCGGCGGGCCAACCTAGTCCCGGGGTCGTGGAGACGACCCTATAGACGTCGGACATGTCGGCGGCGGGCCAACCTAGTCCCGGGGTCGTGGGGACGACCCTATAGTCGTCGGACAAGTCGGCGGCGGGCCGACCTAGCCCCGGGGTCGTGGGGACGACCCTATAGTCGTCGGATAAGTCGGCGGCGGGCCAACCTAGTCCCGTGGTCGTGGGGACGAACCTATAGTCGTCGGACATGTCGGCGGCTGGCCAACTTTGGCCCGGGGCGTGGGGACGACCCTATAGTCGTCGGACAAGTCGACGGCGGGCCAACCTAGACCCGGGGTCGTGGGGACGACCCTATAGTCGTCGGACATGTTGGCGGCAGGGCAACTTTGGCCCGTGGTCTTGGGGACGACCCTATAGTCGTCGAACATGTCGGTGACTGGCCAACCTAGTCCCGGGTTCGTGGGGACGACCCTATAGTCGTCGGACATGTCGGCGGCAGGCCAACCTAGTCCCGGGGTCGTGGGGATGACCCTATAGTCGTCGGACATGTCGGCGGCTGGCCAACTTTGGCCCGGGTCGTGGGGACGACCCTATAGTCGTCGGACAAGTCGGCGGCAGGGCAACTTTGGCCCGTGGTCGTGGGGACGACCCAATAGTCGTCGAACAAGTCGGCGGCGGGCCGACCTAGTCCCGGGGTCGTGGGGACGACCCTATAGTCGTCGGACAAGTCGGCGGCGGGCCAACCTCGTCCCGTGGTCGTGGGGACGAACCTATAGTCGTCGGACATGACGGTGGCGGGCCAATCTAGTCCCGGGGTCGAGAGGACGACCCTATAGTCGTCGGACAAGTCGACGGCGGGCCAACCTAGACCCGGGGTCGTGGGGCCGACCCTATAGTCGTCGAACATGTCGGCGGCAGGCCAACCTAGTCCCGGGGTCGTGGGGATGACCCTATAGTCGTCGGACATGTCGGCGGCTGGCCAACTTTGGCACGGGTCGTGGGGACGACCCTATAGCCGTCGGACAAGTCGGCGGCGGGCCAACCTAGTCCCGGGGTCGTGGGGACGACCCTATAGTCGTCGGACATGTCGGCGGCTGGGCAACTTTGGCCAGTGGTCGTGGGGACGACCCTATAGTCGTCGGACATGTCGGCGGCGGGCCAACCTAGTCCCGGGATCGTGGGGACGACCCTATAGTCGTCGGACATGTCGGCGGCAGCGTATCTTTGGCCCGTGGTCGTGGGGACGACCCTATAGTCGTCGGACAAGTCGGCGGCGGGCCGACCTAGTCCCGGGGTCGTGGGGACGACCCTATAGTCGTCGGACAAGTCGGCGGCGGGCCAACCTCGTCCCGTGGTCGTGGGGACGAACCTATAGTCGTCGGACATGACGGTGGCGGGCCAATCTAGTCCCGGGGTCGAGAGGACGACCGTGTAGTCGTCGGACATGACGGTGGCGGGCCAATCTTGTCCCGGGGTCGTGGGGACGACCCTATAGTCGTCGGGCATGTCGGCGGCTGGCCAACGTATGCCCAGGGTCGTAGGGACGAACCTATAGTCGTCGGACATGACGGTGGCGGGCCAATCTAGTCCCGGGGTCGTGGGGACGACCCTATAGTCGTCGGACATGTCGGCGGCTGGCCAACCTAGTCTCGTGGTCGTGGGGTCGACCCCATAGTCGTACGACACGTCGGCGGCGGGCCAACCTATTCCCGGGGTCGAGGGGACGACCGTATAGTCGTCGGACATGACGGTGGCGGGCCAATCTTGACCCGGGGTCGTGGGGACGACCCTATAGTCGTCGGACATGTCGGCGGCAGGGCAACTTTGGCCCGTGGTCGAGGGGACGACCGTATAGTCGTCGGACATGACGGTGGCGGGCCAATCTTGACCCGGGGTCGTGGGGACGACCCTATAGACGTCGGACATGTCGGCGGCAGGCCAACCTAGTCCCGCGGTCGTGGGGACGACCCTATAGTCGTCGGACATGACGGTGGCGGGGGCAATCTAGCCCCGGGGTCGTGGGGACGACCCTATAGACGTCGGACATGTCGGCGGCTGGCCAACCTAGTCCCGGGGTGGTAGGGACGTCCCTATAGTCGTCGGACAAGTCGGCGGCGGGCCAATCAAGTCCCGTGGTCGTGGGGACGACCCTATAGTCGTCGGACAAGTCGGCGGCGGGCCATCCTACTCCCGGGGTCGTGGGGACGACCCTATAGTAGTCGGACAAGTCGGCGGCGGGCCAACCTAGACCCGGGGTCGTGGGGACGACCCTATAGTCGTCGGACATGTCGGCGGCGGGCCAATCTAGTCCCGGGGTCGTGGGGACGACCCTATAGTCGTCGGACATGTCTGCGGCTGGCCAACCTAGTCCCGGGGTCGTGGGGACGACTCTATAGCCGTCGGACAAGTCTGCGGCGGGCCAACCTAGTCCCGGGGTCGTGGAGACGAACCTATAGTCGTCGGACATGTCGGCGGCTGGCCAACCTAGCCTCGTGGTCGTGGGGACGACCCCATAGTCGTAGGACATGTCGGTGACTGGCCAACCTAGTCCCGGGGTCGTGGAGACGACCCTATAGTCGTCGGACATGACGGTGGGGGGCCAATCTAGGCCCGGGGTCGTGGGGACGACCCTATAGTCGTCGGACATGTCGGCGGCAGGGCAACTTTGGCCCGTGGTCGTGGGTACGACCCTATAGTCGTCGGACATGACGGTGGTGGGCCAATCTATTCCTGGGGCCGTGGGGACGACCCTATTGTCGTCGGAAATGTCGGCGGCTGGCCAACCTAGTCCCGGGATCGTGGGGACGACCCTATAGTCGGCGGACATGTCGGCGGCGGGCCAACGTATGCCCAGGGTCGTAGGGACGAACCCATAGTCGTCGGACATGACGGTGGCGGGCCAATCTAGTCCCGGGGTCGTGGGGACGACCCTATAGTCGTCGGACATGACGGTGCCGGGGCAATCTAGCCCCGGGGTCGTGGGGACGACCCTATAGACGTCGGACATGTCGACGGCGGGCCAACCTAGTCCCGGGGTCGTGGGGACGACCCTATAGTTGTCGGACATGTCGGCGGCAGGGCAACTTTGGCCCGGGGTCGTGGGGACGACCCTATAGTCGTCGGACATGTCGGCGGCTGGGCAACTTTGGCCATTGGTCGTGGGGACGACCCTATAGTCGTCGGACAAGTCGGCGGCGGGCCAACCTAGTCCCGGGGTCGTGTAGACGAACCTATAGTCGTCGGACATGACGGTGGCGGGCCAATCTAGTCCCGGGGTCGTGGGGACGACCCTATAGTCGTCGGACATGTCGGCGGTAGGGCAACTTTGGCCCGTGGTCGTGGGGACGACCCTATAGTCGTCGGACAAGACGGCGGCGGGCCGACCTAGTCCCGGGGTCGTGGGGACGACCCTATAGTCGTCGGACAAGTCGGCGGCGGGCCAACCTAGCCCCGGGGTCGTGGGGACGACCCTATAGACGTCGGACATGTCGGCGGCTGGCCAACCTAGTCCCGGGGTGGTAGGGACGACCCTATAGTCGTCGGACAAGTCGGCGGCGGGCCAACCTACTCCCGTGGTCGTGGGGACGACCCTATAGTCGTCGGACATGTCGGCGGCAGGGCAACTTTGGCCCGGGGTCGTGGGGACGACCCTATAGTCGTCGGACATGATGGTGGCGGGCCAATCTAGTCCTGGGGTCGTGGGGGCGACCCTATAGTCGTCGGAAAAGACGGCGGCGGGCCAACCTAGACCCGCGGTCGTGGGGACGACCCTATAGTCGTCGGACATGTCGGCGGCAGGGCAACTTTGGCCCGTGGGCGTGAGGACGACCCTATAGTCGTCGGACATGTCGGGGACTGGCCAACCTAGTCCCAGGGTCGTGGGGACGACCCTATAGTCGTCGGACATGTCGGCGGCAGGGCAACTTTGGCCCGTGGTCGTGGGGACGACCCTATAGTCGTCGGACAAGTCGGCGGCGGGCCAACCTAGTCCCGTGGTCGTGGGGACGACCGTATAGTCGTCGGACATGTCGGCGGCTGGCCAACCTAGTCCCGGGGTCGTGGGGACGACCCTATAGTCGTCGGACATGTCGGCGGCAGGGCAACTTTGTCCCGTGGTCGTGGGGACGACCCTATAGTCGTCGGAAAAGTCGGCGGCGGGCCAACCTAGACCCGGGGTCGTGGGGACGACCCTATAGTCGTCGGACATGTCGGCGGCACGGCAACTTTGGCCCGTGGTCGTGGGGGCGACCCTATAGTCGTCGGACATGTCGGCGGCACGGCAACTTTGGCCCGTGGTCGTGGGGGCGACCCTATAGTCGTCGGACATGTCGGTGACTGGCCAACCTAGTCCCGGGCCGTGGGGACGACCCTATAGTCGTCGGACAAGTCGGCGGCGGGCCAACCTAGTCCCGGGGTCGTGCGGACGACCCTATAGTCGTCGGACATGTCGGCGGCAGGGCAACTTTGGCCCGTGGGCGTGAGGACGACCCTATAGTCGTCGGACATGTCGGGGACTGGCCAACCTAGTCCCGGGGTCGTGGGGACGACCCTATAGTCGTCGGACATGTCGGCGGCAGGGCAACTTTGGCCCGTGGTCGTGGGGACGACCCTATAGTCGTCGGAAAAGTCGGCGGCGGGCCAACCTAGACCCGGGGTCGTGGGGACGACCCTATAGTCGTCGGACATGTCGGCGGCACGGCAACTTTGGCCCGTGGTCGTGGGGGCGACCCTATAGTCGTCGGACATGTCGGCGGCAGGGCAACTTTGGCCCGTGGTCGTGGGGACGACCCTATAGTCGTCGGAAAAGTCGGCGGCGGGCCATCCTAGTCCCGGGGTCGTGGGGACGACCCTATAGTCGTCGGACATGTCGGCGGCACGGCAACTTTGGCCCGGGGTCGTGGGGACGACCCTATAGTCGTCGGACATGTCGGGGGCTGGCCAGCTTTGGCCCGTGGTCGTGGGGACGACCCTATAGTCGTCGGAAAAGACGGCGGCGGGCCAACCTAGACCCGCGGTCGTGGGGACGACCCTATAGTCGTCGGACATGTCGGCGGCAGGGCAACTTTGGCCCGTGGGCGTGAGGACGACCCTATAGTCGTCGGACATGTCGGGGACTGGCCAACCTAGTCCCGGGGTCGTGGGGACGACCCTATAGTCGTCGGACATGTCGGCGGCAGGGCAACTTTGGCCCGTGGTCGTGGGGACGACCCTATAGTCGTCGGAAAAGTCGGCGGCGGGCCAACCTAGACCCGGGGTCGTGGGGACGACCCTATAGTCGTCGGACATGTCGGCGGCACGGCAACTTTGGCCCGTGGTCGTGGGGGCGACCCTATAGTCGTCGGACATGTCGGCGAAACGGCAACTTTGGCCCGTGGTCGTGGGGGCGACCCTATAGTCGTCGGACATGTCGGTGACTGGCCAACGTAGTCCCGGGTTCGTGGGGACGACCCTATAGGCGTCGGACATGTCGGCGGCAGGGCAACTTTGGCCCGGGGTCGTGGGGACGACCCTATAGTCGTCGGACATGATGGTGGCGGGCCAATCTAGTCCTGGGGTCGTGGGGGCGACCCTATAGTCGTCGGAAAAGTCGGCGGCGGGCCAACCTAGACCCGCGGTCGTGGGGACGACCCTATAGTCGTCGGACATGTCGGCGGCAGGGCAACTTTGGCCCGTGGGCGTGAGGACGACCCTATAGTCGTCGGACATGTCGGGGACTGGCCAACCTAGTCCCGGGGTCGTGGGGACGACCCTATAGTCGTCGGACATGTCGGCGGCAGGGCAACTTTGGCCCGTGGTCGTGGGGACGACCCTATAGTCGTCGGACAAGTCGGCGGCGGGCCAACCTAGTCCCGTGGTCGTGGGGACGACCCTACAGTCGTCGGACAAGTCGGCGGCGGGCCAACCTAGTCCCGGGGTCGTGGAGACGACCCTATAGACGTCGGACAATTCGGCGGCGGGCCAACCTAGTCCCGGGGTCGTGGGGACGACCCTATAGTCGTCGGACATGTTGGCGGCTGGCCAGCTTTGGCCCGGGGTCGTGGGGACGACCCTATAGTCGTCGGACATGTCGGCGGCAGCGCAAATTTGGCCCGGGGTCGTGGGGACGACCCTATAGTCGTCGGACATGCCGGTGACTGGCCAACCTACTCCCGGGGTCGAGGGGACGACCCTATAGACGTCGGACATGTCGGCGGCTGGCCAACCTAGTCCCGGGGTGGTCGGGACGACCCTATAGTCGTCGGACATGTCGGCGGCACGGCAACTTTGGCCCGTGGTCGTGGGGGCGACCCTATAGTCGTCGGACATGTCGGCGGCAGGGCAACTTTGGCCCGTGGTCGTGGGGACGACCCTATAGTCGTCGGACAAGTCGGCGGCGGGCCAACCTAGTCCCGTGGTCGTGGGGACGACCGTATAGTCGTCGGACATGTCGGCGGCTGGCCAACCTAGTCCCGGGGTCGTGGGGACGACCCTACAGTCGTCGGACAAGTCGGCGGCGGGCCAACCTAGTCCCGGGGTCGTGGAGACGACCCTATAGACGTCGGACAATTCGGCGGCGGGCCAACCTAGTCCCGGGGTCGTGGGGACGACCCTATAGTCGTCGGACATGTCTGCGGCTGGCCAACCTAGTCCCGGGCCGTGGGGACGACCCTAGAGTCGTCGGACAAGTCGGCGGCGGGCCAACCTAGTCCCGGGGTCGTGGAGACGACCCTATAGACGTCGGACATGTCGGCGGCGGGCCAACCTAGTCCCGGGGTCGTGGAGACGACCCTATAGACGTCGGACATGTCGGCGGCGGGCCAACCTAGTCCCGGGGTCGTGGGGACGTCCCTATAGTCGTCGGACATGTCGGCGGCTGGCCAACCTAGTCTCGTGGTCGTGGGGACGACCGTATAGTCGTCGGACATGACGGTGGCGGGCCAATCTAGTCCCGGGGTCGTGGGGACGAACATATAGTCGTCGGACATGTCGGCGGCTGGCCAACCTAGTCCCGGGCCGTGGGGACGACCCTATAGTCGTCGGCCAAGTCGGCGGCGGGCCAACCTAGTCCCGGGGTCGTGGAGACGACCCTATAGACGTCGGACATGTCGGCGGCGGGCCAACCTAGTCCCGGGGTCGTGGGGACGACCCTATAGTCGTCGGACATGTCGGCGGCAGGGCATCTTTGGCCCGTGGTCGCGGGGACGACCCTATAGTCGTCGGACATGTCGGCGGCTGGCCAACCTAGTCTCGTGGTCGTGGGGACGACCGTATAGTCGTCGGACATGACGGTGGCGGGCCAATCTAGTCCCGGGGTCGTGGGGACGACCCTATAGTCGTCGGACATGTCGGCGGCTGGCCAACTTTGGCCCGGGGGTGGGGACGACCCTATAGTCGTCGGACATGTCGACGGCGGGCCAACCTAGACCCGGGGTCGTGGGGACGTCCCTATAGTCGTCGGACATGATGGTGGCTTGCCAATCTAGTCCCGGGGTCGTTGGGACGACCCTATAGTCGTCGGACATGTCGGCGGCAGGGCAACTTTGGCCCGTGGTCGTGGGGGCGACCCTATAGTCGTCGGACATGTCGGTGACTGGCCAACGTAGTCCCGGGGTGGTGGAGACGACCCTATAGACGTCGGACATGTCGGCGGCGGGCCAACCTAGTCCCGGGGTGGTGGAGACGACCCTATAGACGTCGGACATGTCGGCGGCGGGCCAACCTAGTCCCGGGGTCGTGGGGACGACCCTATAGTCGTCGGACATGTCGGCGGCAGGGCATCTTTGGCCCGTGGTCGCGGGGACGACCCTATAGTCGTCGGACATGTCGGCGGTTGGCCAATCTTGTCCCGGGGTCGTGCGGACGACCCTATAGTCGTCGGACATGTCGGCGGCAGGGCAACTTTGGCCCGTGGTCGTGGGGGCGACCCTATAGTCGTCGGACATGTCGGTGACTGGCCAACGTAGTCCCGGGTTCGTGGGGACGACCCTATAGTCGTCGGACAAGTCGGCGGCGGGCCAACCTAGTCCCGTGGTCGTGGGGACGTCCCTATAGTCGTCGGACATGATGGTGGCGGGCCAATCTAGTCCCGGGGTCGTTGGGACGACCCTATAGTCGTCGGTCTAGTCGGCGGAGGGCCAACCTAGTCCCGGGGTCGTGGAGACGACCCTATAGACGTCGGACATGTCGGCGGCGGGCCAACCTAGTCCGGGGTCGTGGGGACGACCCTATAGTCGTCGGACAAGTCGGCGGCGGGCCGACCTAGTCCCGGGGTCGTGGGGACGACCCTATAGTCGTCGGATAAGTCGGCGGCGGGCCAACCTAGTCCCGTGGTCGTGTGGACGAACCTATAGTCGTCGGACATGTCGGCGGCTGGCCAACTTTGGCCCGGGGCGAGGGGACGACCCTATAGTCGTCGGACAAGTCGACGGCGGGCCAACCTAGACCCGGGGTCGTGGGGACGACCCTATAGTCGTCGGACATGTCGGCGGCAGGGCAACTTTGGCCCGTGGTCTTGGGGACGACCCTATAGTCGTCGAAAATGTCGGTGACTGGCCAACCTAGTCCCGGGTTCGTGGGGACGACCCTATAGTCGCCGGACATGTCGGCGGCAGGCCAACCTAGTCCCGGGGTCGTGGGGATGACCCTATAGTCGTCGGACATGTCGGCGGCTGGCCAACTTTGGCCCGGGTCGTGGGGACGACCCTATAGTCGTCGGACAAGTCGGCGGCGGGCCAACCTAGTCCCGGGGTCGTGGGGACGACCCTATAGTCGTCGGACATGTCGGCGGCTGGGCAACTTTGGCCAGTGGTCGTGGGGACGACCCTATAGTCGTCGGACATGTCGGCGGCGGGCCAACCTAGTGCCGGGATCGTGGGGACGACCCTATAGTCGTCGGACATGTCTGCGGCTGGCCAACCTAGTCCCGGGCCGTGGGGACGACCCTATAGTCGTCGGACAAGTCGGCGGCGGGCCAACCTAGTCCAGGGGTCGTGGAGACGACCCTATAGACGTCGGACATGTCGTCAGCGGGCCAACCTAGTCCCGGGGTCGTGGGGACGACCCTATAGTCGTCGGACATGTCGGCGGCAGGGCATCTTTGGCCCGTGGTCGCGGGGACGACCCTATAGTCGTCGGACAAGTCGGCGGCGGGCCAACCTAGTCCCGGGGTCGTGGAGACGACCCTATAGACGTCGGACATGTCGGCGGCGGGCCAACCTAGTCCCGGGGTCGTGGGGACGACCCTATAGTCGTCGGATAAGTCGGCGGCGGGCCAACCTAGTCCCGGGGTCGTGGGGACGACCCTATAGTCGTCGGACATGTCGGCGGCGGGCCAACCTAGACCCGGGGTCGTGGGGACGACCCTATAGTCGTCGGACATGTCGGCGGCAGGGCAACTTTGGCCCGTGGTCTTGGGGACGACCCTATAGTCGTCGAACATGTCGGTGACTGGCCAACCTAGTCCCGGGTTCGTGGGGACGACCCTATAGTCGTCGGACATGTCGGCGGCAGGCCAACCTAGTCCCGGGGTCGTGGGGATGACCCTATAGTCGTCGGACATGTCGGCGGCTGGCCAACTTTGGCCCGGGTCGTGGGGACGACCCTATAGTCGTCGGACAAGTCGGCGGCGGGCCAACCTAGTCCCGGGGTCGTGGGGACGACCCTATAGTCGTCGGACATGTCGGCGGCTGGGCAACTTTGGCCAGTGGTCGTGGGGACGACCCTATAGTCGTCGGACATGTCGGCGGCGGGCCAACCTAGTGCCGGGATCGTGGGGACGACCCTATAGTCGTCGGACATGTCGGCGGCAGGGCAACTTTGGCCCGTGGTCGTGGGGACGACCCTATAGTCGTCGGACAAGTCGGCGGCGGGCCGACCTAGTCCCGGGGTCGTGGGGACGACCCTATAGTCGACGGACAAGTCGGCGGCGGGCCAACCTAGTCCCGGGGTCGTGGAGACGACCCTATAGACGTCGGACATGTCGGCGGCGGGCCAACCTAGTCCCGGGGTCGTGGGGACGACCCTATAGTCGTCGGACATGACGGTGGCGGGCCAATCTAGTCCCGGGGTCGAGAGGACGACCGTGTAGTCGTCGGACATGACGGTGGCGGGCCAATCTTGTCCCGGGGTCGTGGGGACGACCCTATAGTCGTCGGGCATGTCGGCGGCTGGCCAACGTATGCCCAGGGTCGTAGGGACGAACCTATAGTCGTCGGACATGACGGTGGCGGGCCAATCTAGTCCCGGGGTCGTGGGGACGACCCTATAATCGTCGGACATGTCGGCGGCTGGCCAACCTAGTCTCGTGGTCGTGGGGTCGACCCCATAGTCGTACGACACGTCGGCGGCGGGCCAACCTATTCCCGGGGTCGAGGGGACGACCGTATATTCGTCGGACATGACGGTGGCGGGCCAATCTTGACCCGGGGTCGTGGGGACGACCCTATAGTCGTCGGACATGTCGGCGGCAGGGCAACTTTGGCCCGTGGTCGTGGGGGCGACCCTATAGTCGTCGGACATGACGGTGGCGGGCCAATCTAGTCCCGGGGTCGTGGGGACGACCCTATAGTCGTAGGACATGTCTGCGGCTGGCCAACCTAGTCCCGGGCCGTGGGGACGACCCTATAGTCGTCGGACAAGTCGGCGGCGGGCCAACCTAGTCCAGGGGTCGTGGAGACGACCCTATAGACGTCGGACATGTCGTCGGCGGGCCAACCTAGTCCCGGGGCCGTGGGGACGACCCTATAGTCGTCGGACATGTCGGCGGCAGGGCATCTTTGGCCCGTGGTCGCGGGGACGACCCTATAGTCGTCGGACAAGTCGGCGGCGGGCCAACCTAGTCCCGGGGTCGTGGAGACGACCCTATAGACGTCGGACATGTCGGCGGCGGGCCAACCTAGTCCCGGGGTCGTGGGGACGACCCTATAGTCGTCGGACAAGTCGGCGGCGGGCCAACCTAGTCCCGGGGTCGTGGGGACGACCCTATAGCCGTCGGACAAGTCGGCGGCGGGCCAACCTACTCCCGGGGTCGTGGGGACGACCCTATAGTCGTCGGACAAGTCGGCGGCGGGCCAACCTAGTCCCGGGGTCGTGGGGACGACCCTATAGTCGTCGGACATGTTGGCGTCTGGCCAGCTTTGGCCCGGGGTAGTGGGGACGACCCTATAGTCGTCGGACATGTCGGCGGCAGGGCAACTTTGGCCCGTGGTCGTGGGGACGACCCTATTGTCGTCGGACATGACTGTGGCGGGCCAATCTAGTCCCGGGGTCGTGGGGACGACCCTATTGTCGTCGGACATGTCGGCGGCTGGCCAACCTAGTCGCGGGATCGTGGGGACGACCCTATAGTCGTCGGACATGTCGGCGGCGGGCCAACGTAAGCCCAGGATCGTAGGCACGAACCTATATTCGTCGGACATGACGGTGGCGGGCCAATCTAGTCCCGGGGTCGTGGAGACGACCCTATATTCGTCGGACATGTCGGCGGCTGGCCAGCTTTGGCCCGTGGTCGTGGGGACGACCCTATTGTCGTCGGACATGACGGTGGCGGGCCAATCTAGTCCCGGGGTCGTGCGGACGACCCTATAGTCGTCGGACATGTCGGCGGCAGGTCAACTTTGGCCCGTGGTCGTGGGGACGACCCTATAGTCGTCGGATATGTCGGAGGCTGGCCAACCTAGTCCCGGGGTCGTGGGGACGACCCTATAGTCGTCGGACATGTCGGCGGCTGGCCAAATTTGGCCCCCGGTCGTGGGGAAGACCCTACAGTCGTCGGACATGATGGTGGCGGGCCAATCTAGTCCCGGGGTCGTTGGGACGACCCTATAGTCGTCGGACTAGTCGGCGGCGGCCCAACCTAGTCCCGGGGTCGTGGGGACGACCCTATAGTCGTCGGACATGTCGGCGGCTGGCCAAATTTGGCCCCCGGTCGTGGGGAAGACCCTACAGTCGTCGGATATGTCGGAGGCTGGCCAACCTAGTCCCGGGGTGGTAGGCACGACCCTATAGTCGTAGGACAAGTCGGCCGCAGGCCAACTTAGGCCCGGGGTCGTGGGGACGACCCTATAGTCGGCGGACATGTCGGCGGCAGGGCAACTTTGGCCCGTGGTCGTGGGGGCGACCATATAGTTGTCGGACATGTCGGTGACTGGCCAACGTAGTCCCGTGTTCGTGGGGACGACCCTATAGTCGTCGGAAAAGTCGGCGGCGGGTCATCCTAGTCCCGGGGTGGTAGGCACGACCCTATAGTCGTCGGACAAGTCGGCGGCGGGCCAACCTAGTCCCGTGGTCGTGGGGACGTCCCTATAGTCGTCGGACATGATGGTGGCGGGCCAATCTAGTCCCGGGGTCGTTGGGACGACCCTATAGTCGTCGGACTAGTCGGCGGCGGCCCAACCTAGTCCCGGGGTCGTGGGGACGACTCTATAGTCGTCGGACATGTCGGCGGCGGGCCAACCTAGTCCCGGGGTCGTGGAGACGACCCTATAGACGTCGGACATGTCGGCGGCGGGCCAACCTAGTCCCGGGGTCGTGGGGACGACCCTATAGTCTTCGGACATGTCGGCGGCAGGGCATCTTTGGCCCGTGGTCGCGGGGACGACCCTATAGTCGTCGGACATATCGGCGGCTGGCCAACCTAGTCCCGGGGTCGTGGAGACGACCCTATAGTCGTCGGACAAGTCGGCGGCGGGCCAACCTAGTCCCGGGGTCGTGGGGACGACCCTATAGTCGTCGGACATGTCGGCGGCTGGCCAGCTTTGGCCCGTGGTCGTGGGGACGACCCTATTGTCGTCGGACATGACGGTGGCGGGCCAATCTAGTCCCGGGGTCGTGGGGACGACCCTATAGTCGTCGGACATGTCGGCGGCTGGCCAGCTTTGGCCCGCGGTCGTGGGGACGACCCTATAGTCGTCGGACATGTCGGCGGTTGGCCAACCTAGTCCCGGGGTCGTGGAGACGACCCTATAGTCGTCGGACATGTCGGCGGCTGGCCAGCTTTGGCCCGTGGTCGTGGGGACGACCCTATTGTCGTCGGACATGACGGTGGCGGGCCAATCTAGTCCCGGGGTCGTGGGGACGACCCTATAGTTGTCGGACATGACGGTGCCGGGGCAATCTAGCCCCGGGGTCGTGGGGACGACCCTATAATCGTCGGACAAGTCGGCGGCGGGCCAACCTAGTCCCGGGGTCGTGGAGACGACCCTATAGACGTCGGACATGTCGGCGGCGGGCCAACCTAGTCCCGGGGTCGTGGGGACGACCCTATAGTCGTCGGACATGTCGGCGGCAGGGCATCTTTGGCCCGTGGTCGCGGGGACGACCCTATAGTCGTCGGACATGTCGGCGGCTGGCCAACCTAGTCTCGTGGTCGTGGGGACGACCGTATAGTCGTCGGACATGACGGTGGCGGGCCAATCTAGTCCCGGGGTCGTGGGGACGACCCTATAGTCGTCGGACATGTCGGCGGCTGGCCAACTTTGGCCCGGGGGTGGGGACGACCCTATAGTCGTCGGACATGTCGACGGCGGGCCAACCTAGACCCGGGGTCGTGGGGACGTCCCTATAGTCGTCGGACATGATGGTGGCTTGCCAATCTAGTCCCGGGGTCGTTGGGACGACCCTATAGTCGTCGGACATGTCGGCGGCAGGGCAACTTTGGCCCGTGGTCGTGGGGGCGACCCTATAGTCGTCGGACATGTCGGTGACTGGCCAACGTAGTCCCGGGGTGGTGGAGACGACCCTATAGACGTCGGACATGTCGGCGGCGGGCCAACCTAGTCCCGGGGTGGTGGAGACGACCCTATAGACGTCGGACATGTCGGCGGCGGGCCAACCTAGTCCCGGGGTCGTGGGGACGACCCTATAGTCGTCGGACATGTCGGCGGCAGGGCATCTTTGGCCCGTGGTCGCGGGGACGACCCTATAGTCGTCGGACATGTCGGCGGTTGGCCAATCTTGTCCCGGGGTCGTGCGGACGACCCTATAGTCGTCGGACATGTCGGCGGCAGGGCAACTTTGGCCCGTGGTCGTGGGGGCGACCCTATAGTCGTCGGACATGTCGGTGACTGGCCAACGTAGTCCCGGGTTCGTGGGGACGACCCTATAGTCGTCGGACAAGTCGGCGGCGGGCCAACCTAGTCCCGTGGTCGTGGGGACGTCCCTATAGTCGTCGGACATGATGGTGGCGGGCCAATCTAGTCCCGGGGTCGTTGGGACGACCCTATAGTCGTCGGTCTAGTCGGCGGAGGGCCAACCTAGTCCCGGGGTCGTGGAGACGACCCTATAGACGTCGGACATGTCGGCGGCGGGCCAACCTAGTCCGGGGTCGTGGGGACGACCCTATAGTCGTCGGACAAGTCGGCGGCGGGCCGACCTAGTCCCGGGGTCGTGGGGACGACCCTATAGTCGTCGGATAAGTCGGCGGCGGGCCAACCTAGTCCCGTGGTCGTGTGGACGAACCTATAGTCGTCGGACATGTCGGCGGCTGGCCAACTTTGGCCCGGGGCGAGGGGACGACCCTATAGTCGTCGGACAAGTCGACGGCGGGCCAACCTAGACCCGGGGTCGTGGGGACGACCCTATAGTCGTCGGACATGTCGGCGGCAGGGCAACTTTGGCCCGTGGTCTTGGGGACGACCCTATAGTCGTCGAAAATGTCGGTGACTGGCCAACCTAGTCCCGGGTTCGTGGGGACGACCCTATAGTCGCCGGACATGTCGGCGGCAGGCCAACCTAGTCCCGGGGTCGTGGGGATGACCCTATAGTCGTCGGACATGTCGGCGGCTGGCCAACTTTGGCCCGGGTCGTGGGGACGACCCTATAGTCGTCGGACAAGTCGGCGGCGGGCCAACCTAGTCCCGGGGTCGTGGGGACGACCCTATAGTCGTCGGACATGTCGGCGGCTGGGCAACTTTGGCCAGTGGTCGTGGGGACGACCCTATAGTCGTCGGACATGTCGGCGGCGGGCCAACCTAGTGCCGGGATCGTGGGGACGACCCTATAGTCGTCGGACATGTCTGCGGCTGGCCAACCTAGTCCCGGGCCGTGGGGACGACCCTATAGTCGTCGGACAAGTCGGCGGCGGGCCAACCTAGTCCAGGGGTCGTGGAGACGACCCTATAGACGTCGGACATGTCGTCAGCGGGCCAACCTAGTCCCGGGGTCGTGGGGACGACCCTATAGTCGTCGGACATGTCGGCGGCAGGGCATCTTTGGCCCGTGGTCGCGGGGACGACCCTATAGTCGTCGGACAAGTCGGCGGCGGGCCAACCTAGTCCCGGGGTCGTGGAGACGACCCTATAGACGTCGGACATGTCGGCGGCGGGCCAACCTAGTCCCGGGGTCGTGGGGACGACCCTATAGTCGTCGGATAAGTCGGCGGCGGGCCAACCTAGTCCCGGGGTCGTGGGGACGACCCTATAGTCGTCGGACATGTCGGCGGCGGGCCAACCTAGACCCGGGGTCGTGGGGACGACCCTATAGTCGTCGGACATGTCGGCGGCAGGGCAACTTTGGCCCGTGGTCTTGGGGACGACCCTATAGTCGTCGAACATGTCGGTGACTGGCCAACCTAGTCCCGGGTTCGTGGGGACGACCCTATAGTCGTCGGACATGTCGGCGGCAGGCCAACCTAGTCCCGGGGTCGTGGGGATGACCCTATAGTCGTCGGACATGTCGGCGGCTGGCCAACTTTGGCCCGGGTCGTGGGGACGACCCTATAGTCGTCGGACAAGTCGGCGGCGGGCCAACCTAGTCCCGGGGTCGTGGGGACGACCCTATAGTCGTCGGACATGTCGGCGGCTGGGCAACTTTGGCCAGTGGTCGTGGGGACGACCCTATAGTCGTCGGACATGTCGGCGGCGGGCCAACCTAGTGCCGGGATCGTGGGGACGACCCTATAGTCGTCGGACATGTCGGCGGCAGGGCAACTTTGGCCCGTGGTCGTGGGGACGACCCTATAGTCGTCGGACAAGTCGGCGGCGGGCCGACCTAGTCCCGGGGTCGTGGGGACGACCCTATAGTCGACGGACAAGTCGGCGGCGGGCCAACCTAGTCCCGGGGTCGTGGAGACGACCCTATAGACGTCGGACATGTCGGCGGCGGGCCAACCTAGTCCCGGGGTCGTGGGGACGACCCTATAGTCGTCGGACATGACGGTGGCGGGCCAATCTAGTCCCGGGGTCGAGAGGACGACCGTGTAGTCGTCGGACATGACGGTGGCGGGCCAATCTTGTCCCGGGGTCGTGGGGACGACCCTATAGTCGTCGGGCATGTCGGCGGCTGGCCAACGTATGCCCAGGGTCGTAGGGACGAACCTATAGTCGTCGGACATGACGGTGGCGGGCCAATCTAGTCCCGGGGTCGTGGGGACGACCCTATAATCGTCGGACATGTCGGCGGCTGGCCAACCTAGTCTCGTGGTCGTGGGGTCGACCCCATAGTCGTACGACACGTCGGCGGCGGGCCAACCTATTCCCGGGGTCGAGGGGACGACCGTATATTCGTCGGACATGACGGTGGCGGGCCAATCTTGACCCGGGGTCGTGGGGACGACCCTATAGTCGTCGGACATGTCGGCGGCAGGGCAACTTTGGCCCGTGGTCGTGGGGGCGACCCTATAGTCGTCGGACATGACGGTGGCGGGCCAATCTAGTCCCGGGGTCGTGGGGACGACCCTATAGTCGTAGGACATGTCTGCGGCTGGCCAACCTAGTCCCGGGCCGTGGGGACGACCCTATAGTCGTCGGACAAGTCGGCGGCGGGCCAACCTAGTCCAGGGGTCGTGGAGACGACCCTATAGACGTCGGACATGTCGTCGGCGGGCCAACCTAGTCCCGGGGCCGTGGGGACGACCCTATAGTCGTCGGACATGTCGGCGGCAGGGCATCTTTGGCCCGTGGTCGCGGGGACGACCCTATAGTCGTCGGACAAGTCGGCGGCGGGCCAACCTAGTCCCGGGGTCGTGGAGACGACCCTATAGACGTCGGACATGTCGGCGGCGGGCCAACCTAGTCCCGGGGTCGTGGGGACGACCCTATAGTCGTCGGACAAGTCGGCGGCGGGCCAACCTAGTCCCGGGGTCGTGGGGACGACCCTATAGCCGTCGGACAAGTCGGCGGCGGGCCAACCTACTCCCGGGGTCGTGGGGACGACCCTATAGTCGTCGGACAAGTCGGCGGCGGGCCAACCTAGTCCCGGGGTCGTGGGGACGACCCTATAGTCGTCGGACATGTTGGCGTCTGGCCAGCTTTGGCCCGGGGTAGTGGGGACGACCCTATAGTCGTCGGACATGTCGGCGGCAGGGCAACTTTGGCCCGTGGTCGTGGGGACGACCCTATTGTCGTCGGACATGACTGTGGCGGGCCAATCTAGTCCCGGGGTCGTGGGGACGACCCTATTGTCGTCGGACATGTCGGCGGCTGGCCAACCTAGTCGCGGGATCGTGGGGACGACCCTATAGTCGTCGGACATGTCGGCGGCGGGCCAACGTAAGCCCAGGATCGTAGGCACGAACCTATATTCGTCGGACATGACGGTGGCGGGCCAATCTAGTCCCGGGGTCGTGGAGACGACCCTATATTCGTCGGACATGTCGGCGGCTGGCCAGCTTTGGCCCGTGGTCGTGGGGACGACCCTATTGTCGTCGGACATGACGGTGGCGGGCCAATCTAGTCCCGGGGTCGTGCGGACGACCCTATAGTCGTCGGACATGTCGGCGGCAGGTCAACTTTGGCCCGTGGTCGTGGGGACGACCCTATAGTCGTCGGATATGTCGGAGGCTGGCCAACCTAGTCCCGGGGTCGTGGGGACGACCCTATAGTCGTCGGACATGTCGGCGGCTGGCCAAATTTGGCCCCCGGTCGTGGGGAAGACCCTACAGTCGTCGGACATGATGGTGGCGGGCCAATCTAGTCCCGGGGTCGTTGGGACGACCCTATAGTCGTCGGACTAGTCGGCGGCGGCCCAACCTAGTCCCGGGGTCGTGGGGACGACCCTATAGTCGTCGGACATGTCGGCGGCTGGCCAAATTTGGCCCCCGGTCGTGGGGAAGACCCTACAGTCGTCGGATATGTCGGAGGCTGGCCAACCTAGTCCCGGGGTGGTAGGCACGACCCTATAGTCGTAGGACAAGTCGGCCGCAGGCCAACTTAGGCCCGGGGTCGTGGGGACGACCCTATAGTCGGCGGACATGTCGGCGGCAGGGCAACTTTGGCCCGTGGTCGTGGGGGCGACCATATAGTTGTCGGACATGTCGGTGACTGGCCAACGTAGTCCCGTGTTCGTGGGGACGACCCTATAGTCGTCGGAAAAGTCGGCGGCGGGTCATCCTAGTCCCGGGGTGGTAGGCACGACCCTATAGTCGTCGGACAAGTCGGCGGCGGGCCAACCTAGTCCCGTGGTCGTGGGGACGTCCCTATAGTCGTCGGACATGATGGTGGCGGGCCAATCTAGTCCCGGGGTCGTTGGGACGACCCTATAGTCGTCGGACTAGTCGGCGGCGGCCCAACCTAGTCCCGGGGTCGTGGGGACGACTCTATAGTCGTCGGACATGTCGGCGGCGGGCCAACCTAGTCCCGGGGTCGTGGAGACGACCCTATAGACGTCGGACATGTCGGCGGCGGGCCAACCTAGTCCCGGGGTCGTGGGGACGACCCTATAGTCTTCGGACATGTCGGCGGCAGGGCATCTTTGGCCCGTGGTCGCGGGGACGACCCTATAGTCGTCGGACATATCGGCGGCTGGCCAACCTAGTCCCGGGGTCGTGGAGACGACCCTATAGTCGTCGGACAAGTCGGCGGCGGGCCAACCTAGTCCCGGGGTCGTGGGGACGACCCTATAGTCGTCGGACATGTCGGCGGCTGGCCAGCTTTGGCCCGTGGTCGTGGGGACGACCCTATTGTCGTCGGACATGACGGTGGCGGGCCAATCTAGTCCCGGGGTCGTGGGGACGACCCTATAGTCGTCGGACATGTCGGCGGCTGGCCAGCTTTGGCCCGCGGTCGTGGGGACGACCCTATAGTCGTCGGACATGTCGGCGGTTGGCCAACCTAGTCCCGGGGTCGTGGAGACGACCCTATAGTCGTCGGACATGTCGGCGGCTGGCCAGCTTTGGCCCGTGGTCGTGGGGACGACCCTATTGTCGTCGGACATGACGGTGGCGGGCCAATCTAGTCCCGGGGTCGTGGGGACGACCCTATAGTTGTCGGACATGACGGTGCCGGGGCAATCTAGCCCCGGGGTCGTGGGGACGACCCTATAATCGTCGGACAAGTCGGCGGCGGGCCAACCTAGTCCCGGGGTCGTGGAGACGACCCTATAGACGTCGGACATGTCGGCGGCTGGGCAACTTTGGCCCGTGGTCGTGGGGACGTCTCTATAATCGTCGGAAAAGTCGGCGGCGGTCCAACCTAGTCCCGGGGTCGTGGAGACGACCCTATAGTCGTCGGACATGACGGTGGCGGGGCAATCAAGTCCGGGGGTCGTGGGGACGATCCTGTAGTCGTCGGACATGACGGTGGTGGGCCAATCTATTCCTGGGGCCGTGGGGACGACCCTATAGTCGTCGGACATGGTTGCGGCTGGCCAACCTAGTCCCGGGATCGTGGGGACGACCCTATAGTCGTCGGACATGTCGGCGGCTGGCCAACCTAGTCCCGGGGTCGTGGAGACGACCCTATAGTCGTCGGACAAGTCGGCGGCGGGCCAACCTAGTCCCGGGGTCGTGGGGGCGACCCTATAGTCGTCGGACATGTCGGCGGCGGGACAACGTATGCCCAGGGTCGTAGGCACGAACCTATATTCGTCGGACATGACGGTGGCGGGCCAATCTAGTCCCGGGGTCGTGGGGACGACCCTATAGTCGTCGGACATGTCGGCGGCTGGCCAGCTGTGGCCCGTGGTCGTGGGGACGACCCTATAGTCGTCGGACATGTCGGCGGCTGGCCAACCTAGTCCCGGGGTCGTGGAGACGACCCTATAGTCGTCGGACATGTCGGCGGCTGGCCAGCTTTGGCCCGTGGTCGTGGGGACGACCCTATTGTCGTCGGACATGACGGTGGCGGGCCAATCTAGTCCCGGGGTCGTGCGGACGACCCCATAGTCGTCGGACATGTCGGCGGCAGGTCAACTTTGGCCCGTGGTCGTGGGGACGACCCTATAGTCGTCGGATATGTCGGAGGCTGGCCAACCTAGTCCCGGGGTCGTGGGGACGACCCTATAGTCGTCGGACAAGTCGGCGGCGGGCCAACCTAGTCCCGGGGTCGTGGAGACGACCCTATAGACGTCGGACATGTCGGCGGCGGGACAACCTAGTCCCGGGGTCGTGGGGACGACCCTATAGTCGTCGGACAAGTCGGCGGCGGGCCGACCTAGTCCCGGGGTCGTGGGGACGACCCTATAGTCGCCGGATAAGTCGGCGGCGGGCCAACCTAGTCCCGTGGTCGTGGGGACGAACCTATAGTCGTCGGACATGTCGGCGGCTGGCCAACTTTGGCCCGGGGCGTGGGGACGACCCTATAGTCGTCGGACAAGTCGACGGCGGGCCAACCTAGACCCGGGGTCGTGGGGCCGACCCTATAGTCGTCGGACATGTCGGCGGCAGGGCAACTTTGGCCCGTGGTCTTGGGGACGACCCTATAGTCGTCGAACATGTCGGTGACTGGCCAACCTAGTCCCGGGTTCGTGGGGACGACCCTATAGTCGTCGGACATGTCGGCGGCAGGCCAACCTAGTCCCGGGGTCGTGGGGATGACCCTATAGTCGTCGGACATGTCGGCGGCTGGCCAACTTTGGCCCGGGTCGTGGGGACGACCCTATAGTCGTCGGACAAGTCGGCGGCGGGCCAACCTACTCCCGGGGTCATGAGGACGACCCTATAGTCGTCGGATATGTCGGCGGCTGGGCAACTTTGGCCAGTGGTCGTGGGGACGACCCTATAGTCGTCGGACATGTCGGCGGCGGGCCAACCTAGTCCCGGGATCGTGGGGACGACCCTATAGTCGTCGGACATGTCGGCGGCAGTGCAACTTTGGCCCGTGGTCGTGGGGACGACCCTATAGTCGTCGGACAAGTCGGCGGCGGGCCGACCTAGTCCCGGGGTCGTGGGGACGACCCTATAGTCGTCGGACAAGTCGGCGGCGGGCCAACCTCGTCCCGTGGTCGTGGGGACGAACCTATAGTCGTCGGACATGACGGTGGCGGGCCAATCTAGTCCCGGGGTCGTGGAGACGACCCTATAGTCGTCGGACATGTCGGCGGCTGGCCAGCTTTGGCCCGTGGTCGTGGGGACGACCCTATAGTCGTCGGACATGTCGGCGGCTGGCCAACCTAGTCCCGGGGTCGTGGAGACGACCCTATAGTCGTCGGACATGTCGGCGGCTGGCCAGCTTTGGCCCGTGGTCGTGGGGACGACCCTATAGTCGTCGGACAAGTCGGCGGCGGGCCAACCTAGTCCCGGGGTCGTGGGGGCGACCCTATAGTCGTCGGACATGTCGGCGGCGGGACAACGTATGCCCAGGGTCGTAGGCACGAACCTATATTCGTCGGACATGACGGTGGCGGGCCAATCTAGTCCCGGGGTCGTGGAGACGACCCTATAGTCGTCGGACATGTCGGCGGCTGGCCAGCTTTGGCCCGTGGTCGTGGGGACGACCCTATAGTCGTCGGACATGTCGGCGGCTGGCCAACCTAGTCCCGGGGTCGTGGAGACGACCCTATAGTCGTCGGACATGTCGGCGGCTGGCCAGCTTTGGCCCGTGGTCGTGGGGACGACCCTATTGTCGTCGGACATGACGGTGGCGGGCCAATCTAGTCCCGGGGTCGTGCGGACGACCCCATAGTCGTCGGACATGTCGGCGGCAGGTCAACTTTGGCCCGTGGTCGTGGGGACGACCCTATAGTCGTCGGATATGTCGGAGGCTGGCCAACCTAGTCCCGGGGTCGTGGGGACGACCCTATAGTCGTCGGACATGTCGGCGGCAGGGCATCTTTGGCCCGTGGTCGCGGGGACGACCCTATAGTCGTCGGACATGTCGGCGGCTGGCCAACCTAGTCCCGGGGTCGTGGAGACGACCCTATAGTCGTCGGACAAGTCGGCGGCGGGCCAACCTAGTCCCGGGGTCGTGGGGGCGACCCTATAGTCGTCGGACATGTCGGCGGCGGGACAACGTATGCCCAGGGTCGTAGGCACGAACCTATATTCGTCGGACATGACGGTGGCGGGCCAATCTAGTCCCGGGGTCGTGGAGACGACCCTATAGTCGTCGGACATGTCGGCGGCTGGCCAGCTGTGGCCCGTGGTCGTGGGGACGACCCTATAGTCGTCGGACATGTCGGCGGCTGGCCAACCTAGTCCCGGGGTCGTGGAGACGACCCTATAGTCGTCGGACATGTCGGCGGCTGGCCAGCTTTGGCCCGTGGTCGTGGGGACGACCCTATTGTCGTCGGACATGACGGTGGCGGGCCAATCTAGTCCCGGGGTCGTGCGGACGACCCCATAGTCGTCGGACATGTCGGCGGCAGGTCAACTTTGGCCCGTGGTCGTGGGGACGACCCTATAGTCGTCGGATATGTCGGAGGCTGGCCAACCTAGTCCCGGGGTCGTGGGGACGACCCTATAGTCGTCGGACAAGTCGGCGGCGGGCCAACCTAGTCCCGGGGTCGTGGAGACGACCCTATAGACGTCGGACATGTCGGCGGCGGGACAACCTAGTCCCGGGGTCGTGGGGACGACCCTATAGTCGTCGGACAAGTCGGCGGCGGGCCGACCTAGTCCCGGGGTCGTGGGGACGACCCTATAGTCGCCGGATAAGTCGGCGGCGGGCCAACCTAGTCCCGTGGTCGTGGGGACGAACCTATAGTCGTCGGACATGTCGGCGGCTGGCCAACTTTGGCCCGGGGCGTGGGGACGACCCTATAGTCGTCGGACAAGTCGACGGCGGGCCAACCTAGACCCGGGGTCGTGGGGCCGACCCTATAGTCGTCGGACATGTCGGCGGCAGGGCAACTTTGGCCCGTGGTCTTGGGGACGACCCTATAGTCGTCGAACATGTCGGTGACTGGCCAACCTAGTCCCGGGTTCGTGGGGACGACCCTATAGTCGTCGGACATGTCGGCGGCAGGCCAACCTAGTCCCGGGGTCGTGGGGATGACCCTATAGTCGTCGGACATGTCGGCGGCTGGCCAACTTTGGCCCGGGTCGTGGGGACGACCCTATAGTCGTCGGACAAGTCGGCGGCGGGCCAACCTACTCCCGGGGTCATGAGGACGACCCTATAGTCGTCGGATATGTCGGCGGCTGGGCAACTTTGGCCAGTGGTCGTGGGGACGACCCTATAGTCGTCGGACATGTCGGCGGCGGGCCAACCTAGTCCCGGGATCGTGGGGACGACCCTATAGTCGTCGGACATGTCGGCGGCAGTGCAACTTTGGCCCGTGGTCGTGGGGACGACCCTATAGTCGTCGGACAAGTCGGCGGCGGGCCGACCTAGTCCCGGGGTCGTGGGGACGACCCTATAGTCGTCGGACAAGTCGGCGGCGGGCCAACCTCGTCCCGTGGTCGTGGGGACGAACCTATAGTCGTCGGACATGACGGTGGCGGGCCAATCTAGTCCCGGGGTCGAGTGGACGACCGTGTAGTCGTCGGACATGACGGTGGCGGGCCAATCTTGTCCCGGGGTCGTGGGGACGACCCTATAGTCGTCGGGCATGTCGGCGGCTGGCCAACGTATGCCCAGGGTCGTAGGGACGAACCTATAGTCGTCGGACATGACGGTGGCGGGCCAATCTAGTCCCGGGGTCGTGGGGACGACCCTATAGTCGTCGGACATGTCGGCGGCTGGCCAACCTAGTCTCGTGGTCGTGGGGTCGACCCCATAGTCGTACGACACGTCGGCGGCGGGCCAACCTATTCCCGGGGTCGAGGGGACGACCGTATAGTCGTCGGACATGACGGTGGCGGGCCAATCTTGACCCGGGGTCGTGGGGACGAACCTATAGTCGTCGGACATGTCGGCGGCAGGGCAACTTTGGCCCGTGGTCGTGGGGGCGACCCTATAGTCGTCGGACATGTCGGTGACTGGCCAACGTAGTCCCGGGTTCGTGGGGACGACCCTATAGTCGTCGGAAAAGTCGGCGGCGGGTCATCCTAGTCCCGGGGTGGTAGGCACGACCCTATAGTCGTCGGACAAGTCGGCGGCGGGCCGACCTAGTCCCGGGGTCGTGGGGACGACCCTATAGTCGTCGGATAAGTCGGCGGCGGGCCAACCTAGTCCCGGGGTCGTGGAGACGACCCTATAGACGTCGGACATGTCGGCGGCGGGCCAACCTAGTCCCGGGGTCGTGGGGACGACCCTATAGTCGTCGGACAAGTCGGCGGCGGGCCGACCTAGCCCCGGGGTCGTGGGGACGACCCTATAGTCGTCGGATAAGTCGGCGGCGGGCCAACCTAGTCCCGTGGTCGTGGGGACGAACCTATAGTCGTCGGACATGTCGGCGGCTGGCCAACTTTGGCCCGGGGCGTGGGGACGACCCTATAGTCGTCGGACAAGTCGACGGCGGGCCAACCTAGACCCGGGGTCGTGGGGACGACCCTATAGTCGTCGGACATGTTGGCGGCAGGGCAACTTTGGCCCGTGGTCTTGGGGACGACCCTATAGTCGTCGAACATGTCGGTGACTGGCCAACCTAGTCCCGGGTTCGTGGGGACGACCCTATAGTCGTCGGACATGTCGGCGGCAGGCCAACCTAGTCCCGGGGTCGTGGGGATGACCCTATAGTCGTCGGACATGTCGGCGGCTGGCCAACTTTGGCCCGGGTCGTGGGGACGACCCTATAGTCGTCGGACAAGTCGGCGGCAGGGCAACTTTGGCCCGTGGTCGTGGGGACGACCCAATAGTCGTCGAACAAGTCGGCGGCGGGCCGACCTAGTCCCGGGGTCGTGGGGACGACCCTATAGTCGTCGGACAAGTCGGCGGCGGGCCAACCTCGTCCCGTGGTCGTGGGGACGAACCTATAGTCGTCGGACATGACGGTGGCGGGCCAATCTAGTCCCGGGGTCGAGAGGACGACCCTATAGTCGTCGGACAAGTCGACGGCGGGCCAACCTAGACCCGGGGTCGTGGGGCCGACCCTATAGTCGTCGAACATGTCGGCGGCAGGCCAACCTAGTCCCGGGGTCGTGGGGATGACCCTATAGTCGTCGGACATGTCGGCGGCTGGCCAACTTTGGCACGGGTCGTGGGGACGACCCTATAGCCGTCGGACAAGTCGGCGGCGGGCCAACCTAGTCCCGGGGTCGTGGGGACGACCCTATAGTCGTCGGACATGTCGGCGGCTGGGCAACTTTGGCCAGTGGTCGTGGGGACGACCCTATAGTCGTCGGACATGTCGGCGGCGGGCCAACCTAGTCCCGGGATCGTGGGGACGACCCTATAGTCGTCGGACATGTCGGCGGCAGCGTATCTTTGGCCCGTGGTCGTGGGGACGACCCTATAGTCGTCGGACAAGTCGGCGGCGGGCCGACCTAGTCCCGGGGTCGTGGGGACGACCCTATAGTCGTCGGACAAGTCGGCGGCGGGCCAACCTCGTCCCGTGGTCGTGGGGACGAACCTATAGTCGTCGGACATGACGGTGGCGGGCCAATCTAGTCCCGGGGTCGAGAGGACGACCGTGTAGTCGTCGGACATGACGGTGGCGGGCCAATCTTGTCCCGGGGTCGTGGGGACGACCCTATAGTCGTCGGGCATGTCGGCGGCTGGCCAACGTATGCCCAGGGTCGTAGGGACGAACCTATAGTCGTCGGACATGACGGTGGCGGGCCAATCTAGTCCCGGGGTCGTGGGGACGACCCTATAGTCGTCGGACATGTCGGCGGCTGGCCAACCTAGTCTCGTGGTCGTGGGGTCGACCCCATAGTCGTACGACACGTCGGCGGCGGGCCAACCTATTCCCGGGGTCGAGGGGACGACCGTATAGTCGTCGGACATGACGGTGGCGGGCCAATCTTGACCCGGGGTCGTGGGGACGACCCTATAGTCGTCGGACATGTCGGCGGCAGGGCAACTTTGGCCCGTGGTCGAGGGGACGACCGTATAGTCGTCGGACATGACGGTGGCGGGCCAATCTTGACCCGGGGTCGTGGGGACGACCCTATAGACGTCGGACATGTCGGCGGCAGGCCAACCTAGTCCCGCGGTCGTGGGGACGACCCTATAGTCGTCGGACATGACGGTGGCGGGGGCAATCTAGCCCCGGGGTCGTGGGGACGACCCTATAGACGTCGGACATGTCGGCGGCTGGCCAACCTAGTCCCGGGGTGGTAGGGACGTCCCTATAGTCGTCGGACAAGTCGGCGGCGGGCCAATCAAGTCCCGTGGTCGTGGGGACGACCCTATAGTCGTCGGACAAGTCGGCGGCGGGCCATCCTACTCCCGGGGTCGTGGGGACGACCCTATAGTAGTCGGACAAGTCGGCGGCGGGCCAACCTAGACCCGGGGTCGTGGGGACGACCCTATAGTCGTCGGACATGTCGGCGGCGGGCCAATCTAGTCCCGGGGTCGTGGGGACGACCCTATAGTCGTCGGACATGTCTGCGGCTGGCCAACCTAGTCCCGGGGTCGTGGGGACGACTCTATAGCCGTCGGACAAGTCTGCGGCGGGCCAACCTAGTCCCGGGGTCGTGGAGACGAACCTATAGTCGTCGGACATGTCGGCGGCTGGCCAACCTAGCCTCGTGGTCGTGGGGACGACCCCATAGTCGTAGGACATGTCGGTGACTGGCCAACCTAGTCCCGGGGTCGTGGAGACGACCCTATAGTCGTCGGACATGACGGTGGGGGGCCAATCTAGGCCCGGGGTCGTGGGGACGACCCTATAGTCGTCGGACATGTCGGCGGCAGGGCAACTTTGGCCCGTGGTCGTGGGTACGACCCTATAGTCGTCGGACATGACGGTGGTGGGCCAATCTATTCCTGGGGCCGTGGGGACGACCCTATTGTCGTCGGAAATGTCGGCGGCTGGCCAACCTAGTCCCGGGATCGTGGGGACGACCCTATAGTCGGCGGACATGTCGGCGGCGGGCCAACGTATGCCCAGGGTCGTAGGGACGAACCCATAGTCGTCGGACATGACGGTGGCGGGCCAATCTAGTCCCGGGGTCGTGGGGACGACCCTATAGTCGTCGGACATGACGGTGCCGGGGCAATCTAGCCCCGGGGTCGTGGGGACGACCCTATAGACGTCGGACATGTCGACGGCGGGCCAACCTAGTCCCGGGGTCGTGGGGACGACCCTATAGTTGTCGGACATGTCGGCGGCAGGGCAACTTTGGCCCGGGGTCGTGGGGACGACCCTATAGTCGTCGGACATGTCGGCGGCTGGGCAACTTTGGCCATTGGTCGTGGGGACGACCCTATAGTCGTCGGACAAGTCGGCGGCGGGCCAACCTAGTCCCGGGGTCGTGTAGACGAACCTATAGTCGTCGGACATGACGGTGGCGGGCCAATCTAGTCCCGGGGTCGTGGGGACGACCCTATAGTCGTCGGACATGTCGGCGGTAGGGCAACTTTGGCCCGTGGTCGTGGGGACGACCCTATAGTCGTCGGACAAGACGGCGGCGGGCCGACCTAGTCCCGGGGTCGTGGGGACGACCCTATAGTCGTCGGACAAGTCGGCGGCGGGCCAACCTAGCCCCGGGGTCGTGGGGACGACCCTATAGACGTCGGACATGTCGGCGGCTGGCCAACCTAGTCCCGGGGTGGTAGGGACGACCCTATAGTCGTCGGACAAGTCGGCGGCGGGCCAACCTACTCCCGTGGTCGTGGGGACGACCCTATAGTCGTCGGACATGTCGGCGGCAGGGCAACTTTGGCCCGGGGTCGTGGGGACGACCCTATAGTCGTCGGACATGATGGTGGCGGGCCAATCTAGTCCTGGGGTCGTGGGGGCGACCCTATAGTCGTCGGAAAAGACGGCGGCGGGCCAACCTAGACCCGCGGTCGTGGGGACGACCCTATAGTCGTCGGACATGTCGGCGGCAGGGCAACTTTGGCCCGTGGGCGTGAGGACGACCCTATAGTCGTCGGACATGTCGGGGACTGGCCAACCTAGTCCCAGGGTCGTGGGGACGACCCTATAGTCGTCGGACATGTCGGCGGCAGGGCAACTTTGGCCCGTGGTCGTGGGGACGACCCTATAGTCGTCGGACAAGTCGGCGGCGGGCCAACCTAGTCCCGTGGTCGTGGGGACGACCGTATAGTCGTCGGACATGTCGGCGGCTGGCCAACCTAGTCCCGGGGTCGTGGGGACGACCCTATAGTCGTCGGACATGTCGGCGGCAGGGCAACTTTGTCCCGTGGTCGTGGGGACGACCCTATAGTCGTCGGAAAAGTCGGCGGCGGGCCAACCTAGACCCGGGGTCGTGGGGACGACCCTATAGTCGTCGGACATGTCGGCGGCACGGCAACTTTGGCCCGTGGTCGTGGGGGCGACCCTATAGTCGTCGGACATGTCGGCGGCACGGCAACTTTGGCCCGTGGTCGTGGGGGCGACCCTATAGTCGTCGGACATGTCGGTGACTGGCCAACCTAGTCCCGGGCCGTGGGGACGACCCTATAGTCGTCGGACAAGTCGGCGGCGGGCCAACCTAGTCCCGGGGTCGTGCGGACGACCCTATAGTCGTCGGACATGTCGGCGGCAGGGCAACTTTGGCCCGTGGGCGTGAGGACGACCCTATAGTCGTCGGACATGTCGGGGACTGGCCAACCTAGTCCCGGGGTCGTGGGGACGACCCTATAGTCGTCGGACATGTCGGCGGCAGGGCAACTTTGGCCCGTGGTCGTGGGGACGACCCTATAGTCGTCGGAAAAGTCGGCGGCGGGCCAACCTAGACCCGGGGTCGTGGGGACGACCCTATAGTCGTCGGACATGTCGGCGGCACGGCAACTTTGGCCCGTGGTCGTGGGGGCGACCCTATAGTCGTCGGACATGTCGGCGGCAGGGCAACTTTGGCCCGTGGTCGTGGGGACGACCCTATAGTCGTCGGAAAAGTCGGCGGCGGGCCATCCTAGTCCCGGGGTCGTGGGGACGACCCTATAGTCGTCGGACATGTCGGCGGCACGGCAACTTTGGCCCGGGGTCGTGGGGACGACCCTATAGTCGTCGGACATGTCGGGGGCTGGCCAGCTTTGGCCCGTGGTCGTGGGGACGACCCTATAGTCGTCGGAAAAGACGGCGGCGGGCCAACCTAGACCCGCGGTCGTGGGGACGACCCTATAGTCGTCGGACATGTCGGCGGCAGGGCAACTTTGGCCCGTGGGCGTGAGGACGACCCTATAGTCGTCGGACATGTCGGGGACTGGCCAACCTAGTCCCGGGGTCGTGGGGACGACCCTATAGTCGTCGGACATGTCGGCGGCAGGGCAACTTTGGCCCGTGGTCGTGGGGACGACCCTATAGTCGTCGGAAAAGTCGGCGGCGGGCCAACCTAGACCCGGGGTCGTGGGGACGACCCTATAGTCGTCGGACATGTCGGCGGCACGGCAACTTTGGCCCGTGGTCGTGGGGGCGACCCTATAGTCGTCGGACATGTCGGCGAAACGGCAACTTTGGCCCGTGGTCGTGGGGGCGACCCTATAGTCGTCGGACATGTCGGTGACTGGCCAACGTAGTCCCGGGTTCGTGGGGACGACCCTATAGGCGTCGGACATGTCGGCGGCAGGGCAACTTTGGCCCGGGGTCGTGGGGACGACCCTATAGTCGTCGGACATGATGGTGGCGGGCCAATCTAGTCCTGGGGTCGTGGGGGCGACCCTATAGTCGTCGGAAAAGTCGGCGGCGGGCCAACCTAGACCCGCGGTCGTGGGGACGACCCTATAGTCGTCGGACATGTCGGCGGCAGGGCAACTTTGGCCCGTGGGCGTGAGGACGACCCTATAGTCGTCGGACATGTCGGGGACTGGCCAACCTAGTCCCGGGGTCGTGGGGACGACCCTATAGTCGTCGGACATGTCGGCGGCAGGGCAACTTTGGCCCGTGGTCGTGGGGACGACCCTATAGTCGTCGGACAAGTCGGCGGCGGGCCAACCTAGTCCCGTGGTCGTGGGGACGACCCTACAGTCGTCGGACAAGTCGGCGGCGGGCCAACCTAGTCCCGGGGTCGTGGAGACGACCCTATAGACGTCGGACAATTCGGCGGCGGGCCAACCTAGTCCCGGGGTCGTGGGGACGACCCTATAGTCGTCGGACATGTTGGCGGCTGGCCAGCTTTGGCCCGGGGTCGTGGGGACGACCCTATAGTCGTCGGACATGTCGGCGGCAGCGCAAATTTGGCCCGGGGTCGTGGGGACGACCCTATAGTCGTCGGACATGCCGGTGACTGGCCAACCTACTCCCGGGGTCGAGGGGACGACCCTATAGACGTCGGACATGTCGGCGGCTGGCCAACCTAGTCCCGGGGTGGTCGGGACGACCCTATAGTCGTCGGACATGTCGGCGGCACGGCAACTTTGGCCCGTGGTCGTGGGGGCGACCCTATAGTCGTCGGACATGTCGGCGGCAGGGCAACTTTGGCCCGTGGTCGTGGGGACGACCCTATAGTCGTCGGACAAGTCGGCGGCGGGCCAACCTAGTCCCGTGGTCGTGGGGACGACCGTATAGTCGTCGGACATGTCGGCGGCTGGCCAACCTAGTCCCGGGGTCGTGGGGACGACCCTACAGTCGTCGGACAAGTCGGCGGCGGGCCAACCTAGTCCCGGGGTCGTGGAGACGACCCTATAGACGTCGGACAATTCGGCGGCGGGCCAACCTAGTCCCGGGGTCGTGGGGACGACCCTATAGTCGTCGGACATGTCTGCGGCTGGCCAACCTAGTCCCGGGCCGTGGGGACGACCCTAGAGTCGTCGGACAAGTCGGCGGCGGGCCAACCTAGTCCCGGGGTCGTGGAGACGACCCTATAGACGTCGGACATGTCGGCGGCGGGCCAACCTAGTCCCGGGGTCGTGGGGACGACCCTATAGTCGTCGGACATGTCGGCGGCAGGGCATCTTTGGCCCGTGGTCGCGGGGACGACCCTATAGTCGTCGGACATGTCGGCGGCTGGCCAACCTAGTCTCGTGGTCGTGGGGACGACCGTATAGTCGTCGGACATGACGGTGGCGGGCCAATCTAGTCCCGGGGTCGTGGGGACGACCCTATAGTCGTCGGACATGTCGGCGGCTGGCCAACTTTGGCCCGGGGGTGGGGACGACCCTATAGTCGTCGGACATGTCGACGGCGGGCCAACCTAGACCCGGGGTCGTGGGGACGTCCCTATAGTCGTCGGACATGATGGTGGCTTGCCAATCTAGTCCCGGGGTCGTTGGGACGACCCTATAGTCGTCGGACATGTCGGCGGCAGGGCAACTTTGGCCCGTGGTCGTGGGGGCGACCCTATAGTCGTCGGACATGTCGGTGACTGGCCAACGTAGTCCCGGGGTGGTGGAGACGACCCTATAGACGTCGGACATGTCGGCGGCGGGCCAACCTAGTCCCGGGGTGGTGGAGACGACCCTATAGACGTCGGACATGTCGGCGGCGGGCCAACCTAGTCCCGGGGTCGTGGGGACGACCCTATAGTCGTCGGACATGTCGGCGGCAGGGCATCTTTGGCCCGTGGTCGCGGGGACGACCCTATAGTCGTCGGACATGTCGGCGGTTGGCCAATCTTGTCCCGGGGTCGTGCGGACGACCCTATAGTCGTCGGACATGTCGGCGGCAGGGCAACTTTGGCCCGTGGTCGTGGGGGCGACCCTATAGTCGTCGGACATGTCGGTGACTGGCCAACGTAGTCCCGGGTTCGTGGGGACGACCCTATAGTCGTCGGACAAGTCGGCGGCGGGCCAACCTAGTCCCGTGGTCGTGGGGACGTCCCTATAGTCGTCGGACATGATGGTGGCGGGCCAATCTAGTCCCGGGGTCGTTGGGACGACCCTATAGTCGTCGGTCTAGTCGGCGGAGGGCCAACCTAGTCCCGGGGTCGTGGAGACGACCCTATAGACGTCGGACATGTCGGCGGCGGGCCAACCTAGTCCGGGGTCGTGGGGACGACCCTATAGTCGTCGGACAAGTCGGCGGCGGGCCGACCTAGTCCCGGGGTCGTGGGGACGACCCTATAGTCGTCGGATAAGTCGGCGGCGGGCCAACCTAGTCCCGTGGTCGTGTGGACGAACCTATAGTCGTCGGACATGTCGGCGGCTGGCCAACTTTGGCCCGGGGCGAGGGGACGACCCTATAGTCGTCGGACAAGTCGACGGCGGGCCAACCTAGACCCGGGGTCGTGGGGACGACCCTATAGTCGTCGGACATGTCGGCGGCAGGGCAACTTTGGCCCGTGGTCTTGGGGACGACCCTATAGTCGTCGAAAATGTCGGTGACTGGCCAACCTAGTCCCGGGTTCGTGGGGACGACCCTATAGTCGCCGGACATGTCGGCGGCAGGCCAACCTAGTCCCGGGGTCGTGGGGATGACCCTATAGTCGTCGGACATGTCGGCGGCTGGCCAACTTTGGCCCGGGTCGTGGGGACGACCCTATAGTCGTCGGACAAGTCGGCGGCGGGCCAACCTAGTCCCGGGGTCGTGGGGACGACCCTATAGTCGTCGGACATGTCGGCGGCTGGGCAACTTTGGCCAGTGGTCGTGGGGACGACCCTATAGTCGTCGGACATGTCGGCGGCGGGCCAACCTAGTGCCGGGATCGTGGGGACGACCCTATAGTCGTCGGACATGTCTGCGGCTGGCCAACCTAGTCCCGGGCCGTGGGGACGACCCTATAGTCGTCGGACAAGTCGGCGGCGGGCCAACCTAGTCCAGGGGTCGTGGAGACGACCCTATAGACGTCGGACATGTCGTCAGCGGGCCAACCTAGTCCCGGGGTCGTGGGGACGACCCTATAGTCGTCGGACATGTCGGCGGCAGGGCATCTTTGGCCCGTGGTCGCGGGGACGACCCTATAGTCGTCGGACAAGTCGGCGGCGGGCCAACCTAGTCCCGGGGTCGTGGAGACGACCCTATAGACGTCGGACATGTCGGCGGCGGGCCAACCTAGTCCCGGGGTCGTGGGGACGACCCTATAGTCGTCGGATAAGTCGGCGGCGGGCCAACCTAGTCCCGGGGTCGTGGGGACGACCCTATAGTCGTCGGACATGTCGGCGGCGGGCCAACCTAGACCCGGGGTCGTGGGGACGACCCTATAGTCGTCGGACATGTCGGCGGCAGGGCAACTTTGGCCCGTGGTCTTGGGGACGACCCTATAGTCGTCGAACATGTCGGTGACTGGCCAACCTAGTCCCGGGTTCGTGGGGACGACCCTATAGTCGTCGGACATGTCGGCGGCAGGCCAACCTAGTCCCGGGGTCGTGGGGATGACCCTATAGTCGTCGGACATGTCGGCGGCTGGCCAACTTTGGCCCGGGTCGTGGGGACGACCCTATAGTCGTCGGACAAGTCGGCGGCGGGCCAACCTAGTCCCGGGGTCGTGGGGACGACCCTATAGTCGTCGGACATGTCGGCGGCTGGGCAACTTTGGCCAGTGGTCGTGGGGACGACCCTATAGTCGTCGGACATGTCGGCGGCGGGCCAACCTAGTGCCGGGATCGTGGGGACGACCCTATAGTCGTCGGACATGTCGGCGGCAGGGCAACTTTGGCCCGTGGTCGTGGGGACGACCCTATAGTCGTCGGACAAGTCGGCGGCGGGCCGACCTAGTCCCGGGGTCGTGGGGACGACCCTATAGTCGACGGACAAGTCGGCGGCGGGCCAACCTAGTCCCGGGGTCGTGGAGACGACCCTATAGACGTCGGACATGTCGGCGGCGGGCCAACCTAGTCCCGGGGTCGTGGGGACGACCCTATAGTCGTCGGACATGACGGTGGCGGGCCAATCTAGTCCCGGGGTCGAGAGGACGACCGTGTAGTCGTCGGACATGACGGTGGCGGGCCAATCTTGTCCCGGGGTCGTGGGGACGACCCTATAGTCGTCGGGCATGTCGGCGGCTGGCCAACGTATGCCCAGGGTCGTAGGGACGAACCTATAGTCGTCGGACATGACGGTGGCGGGCCAATCTAGTCCCGGGGTCGTGGGGACGACCCTATAATCGTCGGACATGTCGGCGGCTGGCCAACCTAGTCTCGTGGTCGTGGGGTCGACCCCATAGTCGTACGACACGTCGGCGGCGGGCCAACCTATTCCCGGGGTCGAGGGGACGACCGTATATTCGTCGGACATGACGGTGGCGGGCCAATCTTGACCCGGGGTCGTGGGGACGACCCTATAGTCGTCGGACATGTCGGCGGCAGGGCAACTTTGGCCCGTGGTCGTGGGGGCGACCCTATAGTCGTCGGACATGACGGTGGCGGGCCAATCTAGTCCCGGGGTCGTGGGGACGACCCTATAGTCGTAGGACATGTCTGCGGCTGGCCAACCTAGTCCCGGGCCGTGGGGACGACCCTATAGTCGTTGGACAAGTCGGCGGCGGGCCAACCTAGTCCAGGGGTCGTGGAGACGACCCTATAGACGTCGGACATGTCGTCGGCGGGCCAACCTAGTCCCGGGGCCGTGGGGACGACCCTATAGTCGTCGGACATGTCGGCGGCAGGGCATCTTTGGCCCGTGGTCGCGGGGACGACCCTATAGTCGTCGGACAAGTCGGCGGCGGGCCAACCTAGTCCCGGGGTCGTGGAGACGACCCTATAGACGTCGGACATGTCGGCGGCGGGCCAACCTAGTCCCGGGGTCGTGGGGACGACCCTATAGTCGTCGGACAAGTCGGCGGCGGGCCAACCTAGTCCCGGGGTCGTGGGGACGACCCTATAGCCGTCGGACAAGTCGGCGGCGGGCCAACCTACTCCCGGGGTCGTGGGGACGACCCTATAGTCGTCGGACAAGTCGGCGGCGGGCCAACCTAGTCCCGGGGTCGTGGGGACGACCCTATAGTCGTCGGACATGTTGGCGTCTGGCCAGCTTTGGCCCGGGGTAGTGGGGACGACCCTATAGTCGTCGGACATGTCGGCGGCAGGGCAACTTTGGCCCGTGGTCGTGGGGACGACCCTATTGTCGTCGGACATGACTGTGGCGGGCCAATCTAGTCCCGGGGTCGTGGGGACGACCCTATTGTCGTCGGACATGTCGGCGGCTGGCCAACCTAGTCGCGGGATCGTGGGGACGACCCTATAGTCGTCGGACATGTCGGCGGCGGGCCAACGTAAGCCCAGGATCGTAGGCACGAACCTATATTCGTCGGACATGACGGTGGCGGGCCAATCTAGTCCCGGGGTCGTGGAGACGACCCTATATTCGTCGGACATGTCGGCGGCTGGCCAGCTTTGGCCCGTGGTCGTGGGGACGACCCTATTGTCGTCGGACATGACGGTGGCGGGCCAATCTAGTCCCGGGGTCGTGCGGACGACCCTATAGTCGTCGGACATGTCGGCGGCAGGTCAACTTTGGCCCGTGGTCGTGGGGACGACCCTATAGTCGTCGGATATGTCGGAGGCTGGCCAACCTAGTCCCGGGGTCGTGGGGACGACCCTATAGTCGTCGGACATGTCGGCGGCTGGCCAAATTTGGCCCCCGGTCGTGGGGAAGACCCTACAGTCGTCGGACATGATGGTGGCGGGCCAATCTAGTCCCGGGGTCGTTGGGACGACCCTATAGTCGTCGGACTAGTCGGCGGCGGCCCAACCTAGTCCCGGGGTCGTGGGGACGACCCTATAGTCGTCGGACATGTCGGCGGCTGGCCAAATTTGGCCCCCGGTCGTGGGGAAGACCCTACAGTCGTCGGATATGTCGGAGGCTGGCCAACCTAGTCCCGGGGTGGTAGGCACGACCCTATAGTCGTAGGACAAGTCGGCCGCAGGCCAACTTAGGCCCGGGGTCGTGGGGACGACCCTATAGTCGGCGGACATGTCGGCGGCAGGGCAACTTTGGCCCGTGGTCGTGGGGACGACCATATAGTTGTCGGACATGTCGGTGACTGGCCAACGTAGTCCCGTGTTCGTGGGGACGACCCTATAGTCGTCGGAAAAGTCGGCGGCGGGTCATCCTAGTCCCGGGGTGGTAGGCACGACCCTATAGTCGTCGGACAAGTCGGCGGCGGGCCAACCTAGTCCCGTGGTCGTGGGGACGTCCCTATAGTCGTCGGACATGATGGTGGCGGGCCAATCTAGTCCCGGGGTCGTTGGGACGACCCTATAGTCGTCGGACTAGTCGGCGGCGGCCCAACCTAGTCCCGGGGTCGTGGGGACGACTCTATAGTCGTCGGACATGTCGGCGGCGGGCCAACCTAGTCCCGGGGTCGTGGAGACGACCCTATAGACGTCGGACATGTCGGCGGCGGGCCAACCTAGTCCCGGGGTCGTGGGGACGACCCTATAGTCTTCGGACATGTCGGCGGCAGGGCATCTTTGGCCCGTGGTCGCGGGGACGACCCTATAGTCGTCGGACATATCGGCGGCTGGCCAACCTAGTCCCGGGGTCGTGGAGACGACCCTATAGTCGTCGGACAAGTCGGCGGCGGGCCAACCTAGTCCCGGGGTCGTGGGGACGACCCTATAGTCGTCGGACATGTCGGCGGCTGGCCAGCTTTGGCCCGTGGTCGTGGGGACGACCCTATTGTCGTCGGACATGACGGTGGCGGGCCAATCTAGTCCCGGGGTCGTGGGGACGACCCTATAGTCGTCGGACATGTCGGCGGCTGGCCAGCTTTGGCCCGCGGTCGTGGGGACGACCCTATAGTCGTCGGACATGTCGGCGGTTGGCCAACCTAGTCCCGGGGTCGTGGAGACGACCCTATAGTCGTCGGACATGTCGGCGGCTGGCCAGCTTTGGCCCGTGGTCGTGGGGACGACCCTATTGTCGTCGGACATGACGGTGGCGGGCCAATCTAGTCCCGGGGTCGTGGGGACGACCCTATAGTTGTCGGACATGACGGTGCCGGGGCAATCTAGCCCCGGGGTCGTGGGGACGACCCTATAATCGTCGGACAAGTCGGCGGCGGGCCAACCTAGTCCCGGGGTCGTGGAGACGACCCTATAGACGTCGGACATGTCGGCGGCGGGCCAACCTAGTCCCGGGGTCGTGGGGACGACCCTATAGTCGTCGGACATGTCGGCGGCAGGGCATCTTTGGCCCGTGGTCGCGGGGACGACCCTATAGTCGTCGGACATGTCGGCGGCTGGCCAACCTAGTCTCGTGGTCGTGGGGACGACCGTATAGTCGTCGGACATGACGGTGGCGGGCCAATCTAGTCCCGGGGTCGTGGGGACGACCCTATAGTCGTCGGACATGTCGGCGGCTGGCCAACTTTGGCCCGGGGGTGGGGACGACCCTATAGTCGTCGGACATGTCGACGGCGGGCCAACCTAGACCCGGGGTCGTGGGGACGTCCCTATAGTCGTCGGACATGATGGTGGCTTGCCAATCTAGTCCCGGGGTCGTTGGGACGACCCTATAGTCGTCGGACATGTCGGCGGCAGGGCAACTTTGGCCCGTGGTCGTGGGGGCGACCCTATAGTCGTCGGACATGTCGGTGACTGGCCAACGTAGTCCCGGGGTGGTGGAGACGACCCTATAGACGTCGGACATGTCGGCGGCGGGCCAACCTAGTCCCGGGGTGGTGGAGACGACCCTATAGACGTCGGACATGTCGGCGGCGGGCCAACCTAGTCCCGGGGTCGTGGGGACGACCCTATAGTCGTCGGACATGTCGGCGGCAGGGCATCTTTGGCCCGTGGTCGCGGGGACGACCCTATAGTCGTCGGACATGTCGGCGGTTGGCCAATCTTGTCCCGGGGTCGTGCGGACGACCCTATAGTCGTCGGACATGTCGGCGGCAGGGCAACTTTGGCCCGTGGTCGTGGGGGCGACCCTATAGTCGTCGGACATGTCGGTGACTGGCCAACGTAGTCCCGGGTTCGTGGGGACGACCCTATAGTCGTCGGACAAGTCGGCGGCGGGCCAACCTAGTCCCGTGGTCGTGGGGACGTCCCTATAGTCGTCGGACATGATGGTGGCGGGCCAATCTAGTCCCGGGGTCGTTGGGACGACCCTATAGTCGTCGGTCTAGTCGGCGGAGGGCCAACCTAGTCCCGGGGTCGTGGAGACGACCCTATAGACGTCGGACATGTCGGCGGCGGGCCAACCTAGTCCGGGGTCGTGGGGACGACCCTATAGTCGTCGGACAAGTCGGCGGCGGGCCGACCTAGTCCCGGGGTCGTGGGGACGACCCTATAGTCGTCGGATAAGTCGGCGGCGGGCCAACCTAGTCCCGTGGTCGTGTGGACGAACCTATAGTCGTCGGACATGTCGGCGGCTGGCCAACTTTGGCCCGGGGCGAGGGGACGACCCTATAGTCGTCGGACAAGTCGACGGCGGGCCAACCTAGACCCGGGGTCGTGGGGACGACCCTATAGTCGTCGGACATGTCGGCGGCAGGGCAACTTTGGCCCGTGGTCTTGGGGACGACCCTATAGTCGTCGAAAATGTCGGTGACTGGCCAACCTAGTCCCGGGTTCGTGGGGACGACCCTATAGTCGCCGGACATGTCGGCGGCAGGCCAACCTAGTCCCGGGGTCGTGGGGATGACCCTATAGTCGTCGGACATGTCGGCGGCTGGCCAACTTTGGCCCGGGTCGTGGGGACGACCCTATAGTCGTCGGACAAGTCGGCGGCGGGCCAACCTAGTCCCGGGGTCGTGGGGACGACCCTATAGTCGTCGGACATGTCGGCGGCTGGGCAACTTTGGCCAGTGGTCGTGGGGACGACCCTATAGTCGTCGGACATGTCGGCGGCGGGCCAACCTAGTGCCGGGATCGTGGGGACGACCCTATAGTCGTCGGACATGTCTGCGGCTGGCCAACCTAGTCCCGGGCCGTGGGGACGACCCTATAGTCGTCGGACAAGTCGGCGGCGGGCCAACCTAGTCCAGGGGTCGTGGAGACGACCCTATAGACGTCGGACATGTCGTCAGCGGGCCAACCTAGTCCCGGGGTCGTGGGGACGACCCTATAGTCGTCGGACATGTCGGCGGCAGGGCATCTTTGGCCCGTGGTCGCGGGGACGACCCTATAGTCGTCGGACAAGTCGGCGGCGGGCCAACCTAGTCCCGGGGTCGTGGAGACGACCCTATAGACGTCGGACATGTCGGCGGCGGGCCAACCTAGTCCCGGGGTCGTGGGGACGACCCTATAGTCGTCGGATAAGTCGGCGGCGGGCCAACCTAGTCCCGGGGTCGTGGGGACGACCCTATAGTCGTCGGACATGTCGGCGGCGGGCCAACCTAGACCCGGGGTCGTGGGGACGACCCTATAGTCGTCGGACATGTCGGCGGCAGGGCAACTTTGGCCCGTGGTCTTGGGGACGACCCTATAGTCGTCGAACATGTCGGTGACTGGCCAACCTAGTCCCGGGTTCGTGGGGACGACCCTATAGTCGTCGGACATGTCGGCGGCAGGCCAACCTAGTCCCGGGGTCGTGGGGATGACCCTATAGTCGTCGGACATGTCGGCGGCTGGCCAACTTTGGCCCGGGTCGTGGGGACGACCCTATAGTCGTCGGACAAGTCGGCGGCGGGCCAACCTAGTCCCGGGGTCGTGGGGACGACCCTATAGTCGTCGGACATGTCGGCGGCTGGGCAACTTTGGCCAGTGGTCGTGGGGACGACCCTATAGTCGTCGGACATGTCGGCGGCGGGCCAACCTAGTGCCGGGATCGTGGGGACGACCCTATAGTCGTCGGACATGTCGGCGGCAGGGCAACTTTGGCCCGTGGTCGTGGGGACGACCCTATAGTCGTCGGACAAGTCGGCGGCGGGCCGACCTAGTCCCGGGGTCGTGGGGACGACCCTATAGTCGACGGACAAGTCGGCGGCGGGCCAACCTAGTCCCGGGGTCGTGGAGACGACCCTATAGACGTCGGACATGTCGGCGGCGGGCCAACCTAGTCCCGGGGTCGTGGGGACGACCCTATAGTCGTCGGACATGACGGTGGCGGGCCAATCTAGTCCCGGGGTCGAGAGGACGACCGTGTAGTCGTCGGACATGACGGTGGCGGGCCAATCTTGTCCCGGGGTCGTGGGGACGACCCTATAGTCGTCGGGCATGTCGGCGGCTGGCCAACGTATGCCCAGGGTCGTAGGGACGAACCTATAGTCGTCGGACATGACGGTGGCGGGCCAATCTAGTCCCGGGGTCGTGGGGACGACCCTATAATCGTCGGACATGTCGGCGGCTGGCCAACCTAGTCTCGTGGTCGTGGGGTCGACCCCATAGTCGTACGACACGTCGGCGGCGGGCCAACCTATTCCCGGGGTCGAGGGGACGACCGTATATTCGTCGGACATGACGGTGGCGGGCCAATCTTGACCCGGGGTCGTGGGGACGACCCTATAGTCGTCGGACATGTCGGCGGCAGGGCAACTTTGGCCCGTGGTCGTGGGGGCGACCCTATAGTCGTCGGACATGACGGTGGCGGGCCAATCTAGTCCCGGGGTCGTGGGGACGACCCTATAGTCGTAGGACATGTCTGCGGCTGGCCAACCTAGTCCCGGGCCGTGGGGACGACCCTATAGTCGTCGGACAAGTCGGCGGCGGGCCAACCTAGTCCAGGGGTCGTGGAGACGACCCTATAGACGTCGGACATGTCGTCGGCGGGCCAACCTAGTCCCGGGGCCGTGGGGACGACCCTATAGTCGTCGGACATGTCGGCGGCAGGGCATCTTTGGCCCGTGGTCGCGGGGACGACCCTATAGTCGTCGGACAAGTCGGCGGCGGGCCAACCTAGTCCCGGGGTCGTGGAGACGACCCTATAGACGTCGGACATGTCGGCGGCGGGCCAACCTAGTCCCGGGGTCGTGGGGACGACCCTATAGTCGTCGGACAAGTCGGCGGCGGGCCAACCTAGTCCCGGGGTCGTGGGGACGACCCTATAGCCGTCGGACAAGTCGGCGGCGGGCCAACCTACTCCCGGGGTCGTGGGGACGACCCTATAGTCGTCGGACAAGTCGGCGGCGGGCCAACCTAGTCCCGGGGTCGTGGGGACGACCCTATAGTCGTCGGACATGTTGGCGTCTGGCCAGCTTTGGCCCGGGGTAGTGGGGACGACCCTATAGTCGTCGGACATGTCGGCGGCAGGGCAACTTTGGCCCGTGGTCGTGGGGACGACCCTATTGTCGTCGGACATGACTGTGGCGGGCCAATCTAGTCCCGGGGTCGTGGGGACGACCCTATTGTCGTCGGACATGTCGGCGGCTGGCCAACCTAGTCGCGGGATCGTGGGGACGACCCTATAGTCGTCGGACATGTCGGCGGCGGGCCAACGTAAGCCCAGGATCGTAGGCACGAACCTATATTCGTCGGACATGACGGTGGCGGGCCAATCTAGTCCCGGGGTCGTGGAGACGACCCTATATTCGTCGGACATGTCGGCGGCTGGCCAGCTTTGGCCCGTGGTCGTGGGGACGACCCTATTGTCGTCGGACATGACGGTGGCGGGCCAATCTAGTCCCGGGGTCGTGCGGACGACCCTATAGTCGTCGGACATGTCGGCGGCAGGTCAACTTTGGCCCGTGGTCGTGGGGACGACCCTATAGTCGTCGGATATGTCGGAGGCTGGCCAACCTAGTCCCGGGGTCGTGGGGACGACCCTATAGTCGTCGGACATGTCGGCGGCTGGCCAAATTTGGCCCCCGGTCGTGGGGAAGACCCTACAGTCGTCGGACATGATGGTGGCGGGCCAATCTAGTCCCGGGGTCGTTGGGACGACCCTATAGTCGTCGGACTAGTCGGCGGCGGCCCAACCTAGTCCCGGGGTCGTGGGGACGACCCTATAGTCGTCGGACATGTCGGCGGCTGGCCAAATTTGGCCCCCGGTCGTGGGGAAGACCCTACAGTCGTCGGATATGTCGGAGGCTGGCCAACCTAGTCCCGGGGTGGTAGGCACGACCCTATAGTCGTAGGACAAGTCGGCCGCAGGCCAACTTAGGCCCGGGGTCGTGGGGACGACCCTATAGTCGGCGGACATGTCGGCGGCAGGGCAACTTTGGCCCGTGGTCGTGGGGGCGACCATATAGTTGTCGGACATGTCGGTGACTGGCCAACGTAGTCCCGTGTTCGTGGGGACGACCCTATAGTCGTCGGAAAAGTCGGCGGCGGGTCATCCTAGTCCCGGGGTGGTAGGCACGACCCTATAGTCGTCGGACAAGTCGGCGGCGGGCCAACCTAGTCCCGTGGTCGTGGGGACGTCCCTATAGTCGTCGGACATGATGGTGGCGGGCCAATCTAGTCCCGGGGTCGTTGGGACGACCCTATAGTCGTCGGACTAGTCGGCGGCGGCCCAACCTAGTCCCGGGGTCGTGGGGACGACTCTATAGTCGTCGGACATGTCGGCGGCGGGCCAACCTAGTCCCGGGGTCGTGGAGACGACCCTATAGACGTCGGACATGTCGGCGGCGGGCCAACCTAGTCCCGGGGTCGTGGGGACGACCCTATAGTCTTCGGACATGTCGGCGGCAGGGCATCTTTGGCCCGTGGTCGCGGGGACGACCCTATAGTCGTCGGACATATCGGCGGCTGGCCAACCTAGTCCCGGGGTCGTGGAGACGACCCTATAGTCGTCGGACAAGTCGGCGGCGGGCCAACCTAGTCCCGGGGTCGTGGGGACGACCCTATAGTCGTCGGACATGTCGGCGGCTGGCCAGCTTTGGCCCGTGGTCGTGGGGACGACCCTATTGTCGTCGGACATGACGGTGGCGGGCCAATCTAGTCCCGGGGTCGTGGGGACGACCCTATAGTCGTCGGACATGTCGGCGGCTGGCCAGCTTTGGCCCGCGGTCGTGGGGACGACCCTATAGTCGTCGGACATGTCGGCGGTTGGCCAACCTAGTCCCGGGGTCGTGGAGACGACCCTATAGTCGTCGGACATGTCGGCGGCTGGCCAGCTTTGGCCCGTGGTCGTGGGGACGACCCTATTGTCGTCGGACATGACGGTGGCGGGCCAATCTAGTCCCGGGGTCGTGGGGACGACCCTATAGTTGTCGGACATGACGGTGCCGGGGCAATCTAGCCCCGGGGTCGTGGGGACGACCCTATAATCGTCGGACAAGTCGGCGGCGGGCCAACCTAGTCCCGGGGTCGTGGAGACGACCCTATAGACGTCGGACATGTCGGCGGCTGGGCAACTTTGGCCCGTGGTCGTGGGGACGTCTCTATAATCGTCGGAAAAGTCGGCGGCGGTCCAACCTAGTCCCGGGGTCGTGGAGACGACCCTATAGTCGTCGGACATGACGGTGGCGGGGCAATCAAGTCCGGGGGTCGTGGGGACGATCCTGTAGTCGTCGGACATGACGGTGGTGGGCCAATCTATTCCTGGGGCCGTGGGGACGACCCTATAGTCGTCGGACATGGTTGCGGCTGGCCAACCTAGTCCCGGGATCGTGGGGACGACCCTATAGTCGTCGGACATGTCGGCGGCTGGCCAACCTAGTCCCGGGGTCGTGGAGACGACCCTATAGTCGTCGGACAAGTCGGCGGCGGGCCAACCTAGTCCCGGGGTCGTGGGGGCGACCCTATAGTCGTCGGACATGTCGGCGGCGGGACAACGTATGCCCAGGGTCGTAGGCACGAACCTATATTCGTCGGACATGACGGTGGCGGGCCAATCTAGTCCCGGGGTCGTGGGGACGACCCTATAGTCGTCGGACATGTCGGCGGCTGGCCAGCTGTGGCCCGTGGTCGTGGGGACGACCCTATAGTCGTCGGACATGTCGGCGGCTGGCCAACCTAGTCCCGGGGTCGTGGAGACGACCCTATAGTCGTCGGACATGTCGGCGGCTGGCCAGCTTTGGCCCGTGGTCGTGGGGACGACCCTATTGTCGTCGGACATGACGGTGGCGGGCCAATCTAGTCCCGGGGTCGTGCGGACGACCCCATAGTCGTCGGACATGTCGGCGGCAGGTCAACTTTGGCCCGTGGTCGTGGGGACGACCCTATAGTCGTCGGATATGTCGGAGGCTGGCCAACCTAGTCCCGGGGTCGTGGGGACGACCCTATAGTCGTCGGACAAGTCGGCGGCGGGCCAACCTAGTCCCGGGGTCGTGGAGACGACCCTATAGACGTCGGACATGTCGGCGGCGGGACAACCTAGTCCCGGGGTCGTGGGGACGACCCTATAGTCGTCGGACAAGTCGGCGGCGGGCCGACCTAGTCCCGGGGTCGTGGGGACGACCCTATAGTCGCCGGATAAGTCTGCGGCGGGCCAACCTAGTCCCGTGGTCGTGGGGACGAACCTATAGTCGTCGGACATGTCGGCGGCTGGCCAACTTTGGCCCGGGGCGTGGGGACGACCCTATAGTCGTCGGACAAGTCGACGGCGGGCCAACCTAGACCCGGGGTCGTGGGGCCGACCCTATAGTCGTCGGACATGTCGGCGGCAGGGCAACTTTGGCCCGTGGTCTTGGGGACGACCCTATAGTCGTCGAACATGTCGGTGACTGGCCAACCTAGTCCCGGGTTCGTGGGGACGACCCTATAGTCGTCGGACATGTCGGCGGCAGGCCAACCTAGTCCCGGGGTCGTGGGGATGACCCTATAGTCGTCGGACATGTCGGCGGCTGGCCAACTTTGGCCCGGGTCGTGGGGACGACCCTATAGTCGTCGGACAAGTCGGCGGCGGGCCAACCTACTCCCGGGGTCATGAGGACGACCCTATAGTCGTCGGATATGTCGGCGGCTGGGCAACTTTGGCCAGTGGTCGTGGGGACGACCCTATAGTCGTCGGACATGTCGGCGGCGGGCCAACCTAGTCCCGGGATCGTGGGGACGACCCTATAGTCGTCGGACATGTCGGCGGCAGTGCAACTTTGGCCCGTGGTCGTGGGGACGACCCTATAGTCGTCGGACAAGTCGGCGGCGGGCCGACCTAGTCCCGGGGTCGTGGGGACGACCCTATAGTCGTCGGACAAGTCGGCGGCGGGCCAACCTCGTCCCGTGGTCGTGGGGACGAACCTATAGTCGTCGGACATGACGGTGGCGGGCCAATCTAGTCCCGGGGTCGTGGAGACGACCCTATAGTCGTCGGACATGTCGGCGGCTGGCCAGCTTTGGCCCGTGGTCGTGGGGACGACCCTATAGTCGTCGGACATGTCGGCGGCTGGCCAACCTAGTCCCGGGGTCGTGGAGACGACCCTATAGTCGTCGGACATGTCGGCGGCTGGCCAGCTTTGGCCCGTGGTCGTGGGGACGACCCTATAGTCGTCGGACAAGTCGGCGGCGGGCCAACCTAGTCCCGGGGTCGTGGGGGCGACCCTATAGTCGTCGGACATGTCGGCGGCGGGACAACGTATGCCCAGGGTCGTAGGCACGAACCTATATTCGTCGGACATGACGGTGGCGGGCCAATCTAGTCCCGGGGTCGTGGAGACGACCCTATAGTCGTCGGACATGTCGGCGGCTGGCCAGCTTTGGCCCGTGGTCGTGGGGACGACCCTATAGTCGTCGGACATGTCGGCGGCTGGCCAACCTAGTCCCGGGGTCGTGGAGACGACCCTATAGTCGTCGGACATGTCGGCGGCTGGCCAGCTTTGGCCCGTGGTCGTGGGGACGACCCTATTGTCGTCGGACATGACGGTGGCGGGCCAATCTAGTCCCGGGGTCGTGCGGACGACCCCATAGTCGTCGGACATGTCGGCGGCAGGTCAACTTTGGCCCGTGGTCGTGGGGACGACCCTATAGTCGTCGGATATGTCGGAGGCTGGCCAACCTAGTCCCGGGGTCGTGGGGACGACCCTATAGTCGTCGGACATGTCGGCGGCAGGGCATCTTTGGCCCGTGGTCGCGGGGACGACCCTATAGTCGTCGGACATGTCGGCGGCTGGCCAACCTAGTCCCGGGGTCGTGGAGACGACCCTATAGTCGTCGGACAAGTCGGCGGCGGGCCAACCTAGTCCCGGGGTCGTGGGGGCGACCCTATAGTCGTCGGACATGTCGGCGGCGGGACAACGTATGCCCAGGGTCGTAGGCACGAACCTATATTCGTCGGACATGACGGTGGCGGGCCAATCTAGTCCCGGGGTCGTGGAGACGACCCTATAGTCGTCGGACATGTCGGCGGCTGGCCAGCTGTGGCCCGTGGTCGTGGGGACGACCCTATAGTCGTCGGACATGTCGGCGGCTGGCCAACCTAGTCCCGGGGTCGTGGAGACGACCCTATAGTCGTCGGACATGTCGGCGGCTGGCCAGCTTTGGCCCGTGGTCGTGGGGACGACCCTATTGTCGTCGGACATGACGGTGGCGGGCCAATCTAGTCCCGGGGTCGTGCGGACGACCCCATAGTCGTCGGACATGTCGGCGGCAGGTCAACTTTGGCCCGTGGTCGTGGGGACGACCCTATAGTCGTCGGATATGTCGGAGGCTGGCCAACCTAGTCCCGGGGTCGTGGGGACGACCCTATAGTCGTCGGACAAGTCGGCGGCGGGCCAACCTAGTCCCGGGGTCGTGGAGACGACCCTATAGACGTCGGACATGTCGGCGGCGGGACAACCTAGTCCCGGGGTCGTGGGGACGACCCTATAGTCGTCGGACAAGTCGGCGGCGGGCCGACCTAGTCCCGGGGTCGTGGGGACGACCCTATAGTCGCCGGATAAGTCGGCGGCGGGCCAACCTAGTCCCGTGGTCGTGGGGACGAACCTATAGTCGTCGGACATGTCGGCGGCTGGCCAACTTTGGCCCGGGGCGTGGGGACGACCCTATAGTCGTCGGACAAGTCGACGGCGGGCCAACCTAGACCCGGGGTCGTGGGGCCGACCCTATAGTCGTCGGACATGTCGGCGGCAGGGCAACTTTGGCCCGTGGTCTTGGGGACGACCCTATAGTCGTCGAACATGTCGGTGACTGGCCAACCTAGTCCCGGGTTCGTGGGGACGACCCTATAGTCGTCGGACATGTCGGCGGCAGGCCAACCTAGTCCCGGGGTCGTGGGGATGACCCTATAGTCGTCGGACATGTCGGCGGCTGGCCAACTTTGGCCCGGGTCGTGGGGACGACCCTATAGTCGTCGGACAAGTCGGCGGCGGGCCAACCTACTCCCGGGGTCATGAGGACGACCCTATAGTCGTCGGATATGTCGGCGGCTGGGCAACTTTGGCCAGTGGTCGTGGGGACGACCCTATAGTCGTCGGACATGTCGGCGGCGGGCCAACCTAGTCCCGGGATCGTGGGGACGACCCTATAGTCGTCGGACATGTCGGCGGCAGTGCAACTTTGGCCCGTGGTCGTGGGGACGACCCTATAGTCGTCGGACAAGTCGGCGGCGGGCCGACCTAGTCCCGGGGTCGTGGGGACGACCCTATAGTCGTCGGACAAGTCGGCGGCGGGCCAACCTCGTCCCGTGGTCGTGGGGACGAACCTATAGTCGTCGGACATGACGGTGGCGGGCCAATCTAGTCCCGGGGTCGAGTGGACGACCGTGTAGTCGTCGGACATGACGGTGGCGGGCCAATCTTGTCCCGGGGTCGTGGGGACGACCCTATAGTCGTCGGGCATGTCGGCGGCTGGCCAACGTATGCCCAGGGTCGTAGGGACGAACCTATAGTCGTCGGACATGACGGTGGCGGGCCAATCTAGTCCCGGGGTCGTGGGGACGACCCTATAGTCGTCGGACATGTCGGCGGCTGGCCAACCTAGTCTCGTGGTCGTGGGGTCGACCCCATAGTCGTACGACACGTCGGCGGCGGGCCAACCTATTCCCGGGGTCGAGGGGACGACCGTATAGTCGTCGGACATGACGGTGGCGGGCCAATCTTGACCCGGGGTCGTGGGGACGAACCTATAGTCGTCGGACATGTCGGCGGCAGGGCAACTTTGGCCCGTGGTCGTGGGGGCGACCCTATAGTCGTCGGACATGTCGGTGACTGGCCAACGTAGTCCCGGGTTCGTGGGGACGACCCTATAGTCGTCGGAAAAGTCGGCGGCGGGTCATCCTAGTCCCGGGGTGGTAGGCACGACCCTATAGTCGTCGGACAAGTCGGCGGCGGGCCGACCTAGTCCCGGGGTCGTGGGGACGACCCTATAGTCGTCGGATAAGTCGGCGGCGGGCCAACCTAGTCCCGGGGTCGTGGAGACGACCCTATAGACGTCGGACATGTCGGCGGCGGGCCAACCTAGTCCCGGGGTCGTGGGGACGACCCTATAGTCGTCGGACATGTCGGCGGCAGGGCAACTTTGGCCCGTGGTCGAGGGGACGACCGTATAGTCGTCGGACATGACGGTGGCGGGCCAATCTTGACCCGGGGTCGTGGGGACGACCCTATAGACGTCGGACAAGTCGGCGGCGGGCCAACCTAGACCCGGGGTCGTGGGGACGACCCTATAGTCGTCGGACATGTCGGCGGCGGGCCAATCTAGTCCCGGGGTCGTGGGGACGACCCTATAGTCGTCGGACATGTCTGCGGCTGGCCAACCTAGTCCCGGGGTCGTGGGGACGACTCTATAGCCGTCGGACAAGTCTGCGGCGGGCCAACCTAGTCCCGGGGTCGTGGAGACGAACCTATAGTCGTCGGACATGTCGGCGGCTGGCCAACCTAGCCTCGTGGTCGTGGGGACGACCCCATAGTCGTAGGACATGTCGGTGACTGGCCAACCTAGTCCCGGGGTCGTGGAGACGACCCTATAGTCGTCGGACATGACGGTGGGGGGCCAATCTAGGCCCGGGGTCGTGGGGACGACCCTATAGTCGTCGGACATGTCGGCGGCAGGGCAACTTTGGCCCGTGGTCGTGGGTACGACCCTATAGTCGTCGGACATGACGGTGGTGGGCCAATCTATTCCTGGGGCCGTGGGGACGACCCTATTGTCGTCGGAAATGTCGGCGGCTGGCCAACCTAGTCCCGGGATCGTGGGGACGACCCTATAGTCGGCGGACATGTCGGCGGCGGGCCAACGTATGCCCAGGGTCGTAGGGACGAACCCATAGTCGTCGGACATGACGGTGGCGGGCCAATCTAGTCCCGGGGTCGTGGGGACGACCCTATAGTCGTCGGACATGACGGTGCCGGGGCAATCTAGCCCCGGGGTCGTGGGGACGACCCTATAGACGTCGGACATGTCGACGGCGGGCCAACCTAGTCCCGGGGTCGTGGGGACGACCCTATAGTTGTCGGACATGTCGGCGGCAGGGCAACTTTGGCCCGGGGTCGTGGGGACGACCCTATAGTCGTCGGACATGTCGGCGGCTGGGCAACTTTGGCCATTGGTCGTGGGGACGACCCTATAGTCGTCGGACAAGTCGGCGGCGGGCCAACCTAGTCCCGGGGTCGTGTAGACGAACCTATAGTCGTCGGACATGACGGTGGCGGGCCAATCTAGTCCCGGGGTCGTGGGGACGACCCTATAGTCGTCGGACATGTCGGCGGTAGGGCAACTTTGGCCCGTGGTCGTGGGGACGACCCTATAGTCGTCGGACAAGACGGCGGCGGGCCGACCTAGTCCCGGGGTCGTGGGGACGACCCTATAGTCGTCGGACAAGTCGGCGGCGGGCCAACCTAGCCCCGGGGTCGTGGGGACGACCCTATAGACGTCGGACATGTCGGCGGCTGGCCAACCTAGTCCCGGGGTGGTAGGGACGACCCTATAGTCGTCGGACAAGTCGGCGGCGGGCCAACCTACTCCCGTGGTCGTGGGGACGACCCTATAGTCGTCGGACATGTCGGCGGCAGGGCAACTTTGGCCCGGGGTCGTGGGGACGACCCTATAGTCGTCGGACATGATGGTGGCGGGCCAATCTAGTCCTGGGGTCGTGGGGGCGACCCTATAGTCGTCGGAAAAGACGGCGGCGGGCCAACCTAGACCCGCGGTCGTGGGGACGACCCTATAGTCGTCGGACATGTCGGCGGCAGGGCAACTTTGGCCCGTGGGCGTGAGGACGACCCTATAGTCGTCGGACATGTCGGGGACTGGCCAACCTAGTCCCAGGGTCGTGGGGACGACCCTATAGTCGTCGGACATGTCGGCGGCAGGGCAACTTTGGCCCGTGGTCGTGGGGACGACCCTATAGTCGTCGGACAAGTCGGCGGCGGGCCAACCTAGTCCCGTGGTCGTGGGGACGACCGTATAGTCGTCGGACATGTCGGCGGCTGGCCAACCTAGTCCCGGGGTCGTGGGGACGACCCTATAGTCGTCGGACATGTCGGCGGCAGGGCAACTTTGTCCCGTGGTCGTGGGGACGACCCTATAGTCGTCGGAAAAGTCGGCGGCGGGCCAACCTAGACCCGGGGTCGTGGGGACGACCCTATAGTCGTCGGACATGTCGGCGGCACGGCAACTTTGGCCCGTGGTCGTGGGGGCGACCCTATAGTCGTCGGACATGTCGGCGGCACGGCAACTTTGGCCCGTGGTCGTGGGGGCGACCCTATAGTCGTCGGACATGTCGGTGACTGGCCAACCTAGTCCCGGGCCGTGGGGACGACCCTATAGTCGTCGGACAAGTCGGCGGCGGGCCAACCTAGTCCCGGGGTCGTGCGGACGACCCTATAGTCGTCGGACATGTCGGCGGCAGGGCAACTTTGGCCCGTGGGCGTGAGGACGACCCTATAGTCGTCGGACATGTCGGGGACTGGCCAACCTAGTCCCGGGGTCGTGGGGACGACCCTATAGTCGTCGGACATGTCGGCGGCAGGGCAACTTTGGCCCGTGGTCGTGGGGACGACCCTATAGTCGTCGGAAAAGTCGGCGGCGGGCCAACCTAGACCCGGGGTCGTGGGGACGACCCTATAGTCGTCGGACATGTCGGCGGCACGGCAACTTTGGCCCGTGGTCGTGGGGGCGACCCTATAGTCGTCGGACATGTCGGCGGCAGGGCAACTTTGGCCCGTGGTCGTGGGGACGACCCTATAGTCGTCGGAAAAGTCGGCGGCGGGCCATCCTAGTCCCGGGGTCGTGGGGACGACCCTATAGTCGTCGGACATGTCGGCGGCACGGCAACTTTGGCCCGGGGTCGTGGGGACGACCCTATAGTCGTCGGACATGTCGGGGGCTGGCCAGCTTTGGCCCGTGGTCGTGGGGACGACCCTATAGTCGTCGGAAAAGACGGCGGCGGGCCAACCTAGACCCGCGGTCGTGGGGACGACCCTATAGTCGTCGGACATGTCGGCGGCAGGGCAACTTTGGCCCGTGGGCGTGAGGACGACCCTATAGTCGTCGGACATGTCGGGGACTGGCCAACCTAGTCCCGGGGTCGTGGGGACGACCCTATAGTCGTCGGACATGTCGGCGGCAGGGCAACTTTGGCCCGTGGTCGTGGGGACGACCCTATAGTCGTCGGAAAAGTCGGCGGCGGGCCAACCTAGACCCGGGGTCGTGGGGACGACCCTATAGTCGTCGGACATGTCGGCGGCACGGCAACTTTGGCCCGTGGTCGTGGGGGCGACCCTATAGTCGTCGGACATGTCGGCGAAACGGCAACTTTGGCCCGTGGTCGTGGGGGCGACCCTATAGTCGTCGGACATGTCGGTGACTGGCCAACGTAGTCCCGGGTTCGTGGGGACGACCCTATAGGCGTCGGACATGTCGGCGGCAGGGCAACTTTGGCCCGGGGTCGTGGGGACGACCCTATAGTCGTCGGACATGATGGTGGCGGGCCAATCTAGTCCTGGGGTCGTGGGGGCGACCCTATAGTCGTCGGAAAAGTCGGCGGCGGGCCAACCTAGACCCGCGGTCGTGGGGACGACCCTATAGTCGTCGGACATGTCGGCGGCAGGGCAACTTTGGCCCGTGGGCGTGAGGACGACCCTATAGTCGTCGGACATGTCGGGGACTGGCCAACCTAGTCCCGGGGTCGTGGGGACGACCCTATAGTCGTCGGACATGTCGGCGGCAGGGCAACTTTGGCCCGTGGTCGTGGGGACGACCCTATAGTCGTCGGACAAGTCGGCGGCGGGCCAACCTAGTCCCGTGGTCGTGGGGACGACCCTACAGTCGTCGGACAAGTCGGCGGCGGGCCAACCTAGTCCCGGGGTCGTGGAGACGACCCTATAGACGTCGGACAATTCGGCGGCGGGCCAACCTAGTCCCGGGGTCGTGGGGACGACCCTATAGTCGTCGGACATGTTGGCGGCTGGCCAGCTTTGGCCCGGGGTCGTGGGGACGACCCTATAGTCGTCGGACATGTCGGCGGCAGCGCAAATTTGGCCCGGGGTCGTGGGGACGACCCTATAGTCGTCGGACATGCCGGTGACTGGCCAACCTACTCCCGGGGTCGAGGGGACGACCCTATAGACGTCGGACATGTCGGCGGCTGGCCAACCTAGTCCCGGGGTGGTCGGGACGACCCTATAGTCGTCGGACATGTCGGCGGCACGGCAACTTTGGCCCGTGGTCGTGGGGGCGACCCTATAGTCGTCGGACATGTCGGCGGCAGGGCAACTTTGGCCCGTGGTCGTGGGGACGACCCTATAGTCGTCGGACAAGTCGGCGGCGGGCCAACCTAGTCCCGTGGTCGTGGGGACGACCGTATAGTCGTCGGACATGTCGGCGGCTGGCCAACCTAGTCCCGGGGTCGTGGGGACGACCCTACAGTCGTCGGACAAGTCGGCGGCGGGCCAACCTAGTCCCGGGGTCGTGGAGACGACCCTATAGACGTCGGACAATTCGGCGGCGGGCCAACCTAGTCCCGGGGTCGTGGGGACGACCCTATAGTCGTCGGACATGTCTGCGGCTGGCCAACCTAGTCCCGGGCCGTGGGGACGACCCTAGAGTCGTCGGACAAGTCGGCGGCGGGCCAACCTAGTCCCGGGGTCGTGGAGACGACCCTATAGACGTCGGACATGTCGGCGGCGGGCCAACCTAGTCCCGGGGTCGTGGAGACGACCCTATAGACGTCGGACATGTCGGCGGCGGGCCAACCTAGTCCCGGGGTCGTGGGGACGTCCCTATAGTCGTCGGACATGTCGGCGGCTGGCCAACCTAGTCTCGTGGTCGTGGGGACGACCGTATAGTCGTCGGACATGACGGTGGCGGGCCAATCTAGTCCCGGGGTCGTGGGGACGAACATATAGTCGTCGGACATGTCGGCGGCTGGCCAACCTAGTCCCGGGCCGTGGGGACGACCCTATAGTCGTCGGCCAAGTCGGCGGCGGGCCAACCTAGTCCCGGGGTCGTGGAGACGACCCTATAGACGTCGGACATGTCGGCGGCGGGCCAACCTAGTCCCGGGGTCGTGGGGACGACCCTATAGTCGTCGGACATGTCGGCGGCAGGGCATCTTTGGCCCGTGGTCGCGGGGACGACCCTATAGTCGTCGGACATGTCGGCGGCTGGCCAACCTAGTCTCGTGGTCGTGGGGACGACCGTATAGTCGTCGGACATGACGGTGGCGGGCCAATCTAGTCCCGGGGTCGTGGGGACGACCCTATAGTCGTCGGACATGTCGGCGGCTGGCCAACTTTGGCCCGGGGGTGGGGACGACCCTATAGTCGTCGGACATGTCGACGGCGGGCCAACCTAGACCCGGGGTCGTGGGGACGTCCCTATAGTCGTCGGACATGATGGTGGCTTGCCAATCTAGTCCCGGGGTCGTTGGGACGACCCTATAGTCGTCGGACATGTCGGCGGCAGGGCAACTTTGGCCCGTGGTCGTGGGGGCGACCCTATAGTCGTCGGACATGTCGGTGACTGGCCAACGTAGTCCCGGGGTGGTGGAGACGACCCTATAGACGTCGGACATGTCGGCGGCGGGCCAACCTAGTCCCGGGGTGGTGGAGACGACCCTATAGACGTCGGACATGTCGGCGGCGGGCCAACCTAGTCCCGGGGTCGTGGGGACGACCCTATAGTCGTCGGACATGTCGGCGGCAGGGCATCTTTGGCCCGTGGTCGCGGGGACGACCCTATAGTCGTCGGACATGTCGGCGGTTGGCCAATCTTGTCCCGGGGTCGTGCGGACGACCCTATAGTCGTCGGACATGTCGGCGGCAGGGCAACTTTGGCCCGTGGTCGTGGGGGCGACCCTATAGTCGTCGGACATGTCGGTGACTGGCCAACGTAGTCCCGGGTTCGTGGGGACGACCCTATAGTCGTCGGACAAGTCGGCGGCGGGCCAACCTAGTCCCGTGGTCGTGGGGACGTCCCTATAGTCGTCGGACATGATGGTGGCGGGCCAATCTAGTCCCGGGGTCGTTGGGACGACCCTATAGTCGTCGGTCTAGTCGGCGGAGGGCCAACCTAGTCCCGGGGTCGTGGAGACGACCCTATAGACGTCGGACATGTCGGCGGCGGGCCAACCTAGTCCGGGGTCGTGGGGACGACCCTATAGTCGTCGGACAAGTCGGCGGCGGGCCGACCTAGTCCCGGGGTCGTGGGGACGACCCTATAGTCGTCGGATAAGTCGGCGGCGGGCCAACCTAGTCCCGTGGTCGTGTGGACGAACCTATAGTCGTCGGACATGTCGGCGGCTGGCCAACTTTGGCCCGGGGCGAGGGGACGACCCTATAGTCGTCGGACAAGTCGACGGCGGGCCAACCTAGACCCGGGGTCGTGGGGACGACCCTATAGTCGTCGGACATGTCGGCGGCAGGGCAACTTTGGCCCGTGGTCTTGGGGACGACCCTATAGTCGTCGAAAATGTCGGTGACTGGCCAACCTAGTCCCGGGTTCGTGGGGACGACCCTATAGTCGCCGGACATGTCGGCGGCAGGCCAACCTAGTCCCGGGGTCGTGGGGATGACCCTATAGTCGTCGGACATGTCGGCGGCTGGCCAACTTTGGCCCGGGTCGTGGGGACGACCCTATAGTCGTCGGACAAGTCGGCGGCGGGCCAACCTAGTCCCGGGGTCGTGGGGACGACCCTATAGTCGTCGGACATGTCGGCGGCTGGGCAACTTTGGCCAGTGGTCGTGGGGACGACCCTATAGTCGTCGGACATGTCGGCGGCGGGCCAACCTAGTGCCGGGATCGTGGGGACGACCCTATAGTCGTCGGACATGTCTGCGGCTGGCCAACCTAGTCCCGGGCCGTGGGGACGACCCTATAGTCGTCGGACAAGTCGGCGGCGGGCCAACCTAGTCCAGGGGTCGTGGAGACGACCCTATAGACGTCGGACATGTCGTCAGCGGGCCAACCTAGTCCCGGGGTCGTGGGGACGACCCTATAGTCGTCGGACATGTCGGCGGCAGGGCATCTTTGGCCCGTGGTCGCGGGGACGACCCTATAGTCGTCGGACAAGTCGGCGGCGGGCCAACCTAGTCCCGGGGTCGTGGAGACGACCCTATAGACGTCGGACATGTCGGCGGCGGGCCAACCTAGTCCCGGGGTCGTGGGGACGACCCTATAGTCGTCGGATAAGTCGGCGGCGGGCCAACCTAGTCCCGGGGTCGTGGGGACGACCCTATAGTCGTCGGACATGTCGGCGGCGGGCCAACCTAGACCCGGGGTCGTGGGGACGACCCTATAGTCGTCGGACATGTCGGCGGCAGGGCAACTTTGGCCCGTGGTCTTGGGGACGACCCTATAGTCGTCGAACATGTCGGTGACTGGCCAACCTAGTCCCGGGTTCGTGGGGACGACCCTATAGTCGTCGGACATGTCGGCGGCAGGCCAACCTAGTCCCGGGGTCGTGGGGATGACCCTATAGTCGTCGGACATGTCGGCGGCTGGCCAACTTTGGCCCGGGTCGTGGGGACGACCCTATAGTCGTCGGACAAGTCGGCGGCGGGCCAACCTAGTCCCGGGGTCGTGGGGACGACCCTATAGTCGTCGGACATGTCGGCGGCTGGGCAACTTTGGCCAGTGGTCGTGGGGACGACCCTATAGTCGTCGGACATGTCGGCGGCGGGCCAACCTAGTGCCGGGATCGTGGGGACGACCCTATAGTCGTCGGACATGTCGGCGGCAGGGCAACTTTGGCCCGTGGTCGTGGGGACGACCCTATAGTCGTCGGACAAGTCGGCGGCGGGCCGACCTAGTCCCGGGGTCGTGGGGACGACCCTATAGTCGACGGACAAGTCGGCGGCGGGCCAACCTAGTCCCGGGGTCGTGGAGACGACCCTATAGACGTCGGACATGTCGGCGGCGGGCCAACCTAGTCCCGGGGTCGTGGGGACGACCCTATAGTCGTCGGACATGACGGTGGCGGGCCAATCTAGTCCCGGGGTCGAGAGGACGACCGTGTAGTCGTCGGACATGACGGTGGCGGGCCAATCTTGTCCCGGGGTCGTGGGGACGACCCTATAGTCGTCGGGCATGTCGGCGGCTGGCCAACGTATGCCCAGGGTCGTAGGGACGAACCTATAGTCGTCGGACATGACGGTGGCGGGCCAATCTAGTCCCGGGGTCGTGGGGACGACCCTATAATCGTCGGACATGTCGGCGGCTGGCCAACCTAGTCTCGTGGTCGTGGGGTCGACCCCATAGTCGTACGACACGTCGGCGGCGGGCCAACCTATTCCCGGGGTCGAGGGGACGACCGTATATTCGTCGGACATGACGGTGGCGGGCCAATCTTGACCCGGGGTCGTGGGGACGACCCTATAGTCGTCGGACATGTCGGCGGCAGGGCAACTTTGGCCCGTGGTCGTGGGGGCGACCCTATAGTCGTCGGACATGACGGTGGCGGGCCAATCTAGTCCCGGGGTCGTGGGGACGACCCTATAGTCGTAGGACATGTCTGCGGCTGGCCAACCTAGTCCCGGGCCGTGGGGACGACCCTATAGTCGTCGGACAAGTCGGCGGCGGGCCAACCTAGTCCAGGGGTCGTGGAGACGACCCTATAGACGTCGGACATGTCGTCGGCGGGCCAACCTAGTCCCGGGGCCGTGGGGACGACCCTATAGTCGTCGGACATGTCGGCGGCAGGGCATCTTTGGCCCGTGGTCGCGGGGACGACCCTATAGTCGTCGGACAAGTCGGCGGCGGGCCAACCTAGTCCCGGGGTCGTGGAGACGACCCTATAGACGTCGGACATGTCGGCGGCGGGCCAACCTAGTCCCGGGGTCGTGGGGACGACCCTATAGTCGTCGGACAAGTCGGCGGCGGGCCAACCTAGTCCCGGGGTCGTGGGGACGACCCTATAGCCGTCGGACAAGTCGGCGGCGGGCCAACCTACTCCCGGGGTCGTGGGGACGACCCTATAGTCGTCGGACAAGTCGGCGGCGGGCCAACCTAGTCCCGGGGTCGTGGGGACGACCCTATAGTCGTCGGACATGTTGGCGTCTGGCCAGCTTTGGCGGGGTAGTGGGGACGACCCTATAGTCGTCGGACATGTCGGCGGCAGGGCAACTTTGGCCCGTGGTCGTGGGGACGACCCTATTGTCGTCGGACATGACTGTGGCGGGCCAATCTAGTCCCGGGGTCGTGGGGACGACCCTATTGTCGTCGGACATGTCGGCGGCTGGCCAACCTAGTCGCGGGATCGTGGGGACGACCCTATAGTCGTCGGACATGTCGGCGGCGGGCCAACGTAAGCCCAGGATCGTAGGCACGAACCTATATTCGTCGGACATGACGGTGGCGGGCCAATCTAGTCCCGGGGTCGTGGAGACGACCCTATATTCGTCGGACATGTCGGCGGCTGGCCAGCTTTGGCCCGTGGTCGTGGGGACGACCCTATTGTCGTCGGACATGACGGTGGCGGGCCAATCTAGTCCCGGGGTCGTGCGGACGACCCTATAGTCGTCGGACATGTCGGCGGCAGGTCAACTTTGGCCCGTGGTCGTGGGGACGACCCTATAGTCGTCGGATATGTCGGAGGCTGGCCAACCTAGTCCCGGGGTCGTGGGGACGACCCTATAGTCGTCGGACATGTCGGCGGCTGGCCAAATTTGGCCCCCGGTCGTGGGGAAGACCCTACAGTCGTCGGACATGATGGTGGCGGGCCAATCTAGTCCCGGGGTCGTTGGGACGACCCTATAGTCGTCGGACTAGTCGGCGGCGGCCCAACCTAGTCCCGGGGTCGTGGGGACGACCCTATAGTCGTCGGACATGTCGGCGGCTGGCCAAATTTGGCCCCCGGTCGTGGGGAAGACCCTACAGTCGTCGGATATGTCGGAGGCTGGCCAACCTAGTCCCGGGGTGGTAGGCACGACCCTATAGTCGTAGGACAAGTCGGCCGCAGGCCAACTTAGGCCCGGGGTCGTGGGGACGACCCTATAGTCGGCGGACATGTCGGCGGCAGGGCAACTTTGGCCCGTGGTCGTGGGGGCGACCATATAGTTGTCGGACATGTCGGTGACTGGCCAACGTAGTCCCGTGTTCGTGGGGACGACCCTATAGTCGTCGGAAAAGTCGGCGGCGGGTCATCCTAGTCCCGGGGTGGTAGGCACGACCCTATAGTCGTCGGACAAGTCGGCGGCGGGCCAACCTAGTCCCGTGGTCGTGGGGACGTCCCTATAGTCGTCGGACATGATGGTGGCGGGCCAATCTAGTCCCGGGGTCGTTGGGACGACCCTATAGTCGTCGGACTAGTCGGCGGCGGCCCAACCTAGTCCCGGGGTCGTGGGGACGACTCTATAGTCGTCGGACATGTCGGCGGCGGGCCAACCTAGTCCCGGGGTCGTGGAGACGACCCTATAGACGTCGGACATGTCGGCGGCGGGCCAACCTAGTCCCGGGGTCGTGGGGACGACCCTATAGTCTTCGGACATGTCGGCGGCAGGGCATCTTTGGCCCGTGGTCGCGGGGACGACCCTATAGTCGTCGGACATATCGGCGGCTGGCCAACCTAGTCCCGGGGTCGTGGAGACGACCCTATAGTCGTCGGACAAGTCGGCGGCGGGCCAACCTAGTCCCGGGGTCGTGGGGACGACCCTATAGTCGTCGGACATGTCGGCGGCTGGCCAGCTTTGGCCCGTGGTCGTGGGGACGACCCTATTGTCGTCGGACATGACGGTGGCGGGCCAATCTAGTCCCGGGGTCGTGGGGACGACCCTATAGTCGTCGGACATGTCGGCGGCTGGCCAGCTTTGGCCCGCGGTCGTGGGGACGACCCTATAGTCGTCGGACATGTCGGCGGTTGGCCAACCTAGTCCCGGGGTCGTGGAGACGACCCTATAGTCGTCGGACATGTCGGCGGCTGGCCAGCTTTGGCCCGTGGTCGTGGGGACGACCCTATTGTCGTCGGACATGACGGTGGCGGGCCAATCTAGTCCCGGGGTCGTGGGGACGACCCTATAGTTGTCGGACATGACGGTGCCGGGGCAATCTAGCCCCGGGGTCGTGGGGACGACCCTATAATCGTCGGACAAGTCGGCGGCGGGCCAACCTAGTCCCGGGGTCGTGGAGACGACCCTATAGACGTCGGACATGTCGGCGGCGGGCCAACCTAGTCCCGGGGTCGTGGGGACGACCCTATAGTCGTCGGACATGTCGGCGGCAGGGCATCTTTGGCCCGTGGTCGCGGGGACGACCCTATAGTCGTCGGACATGTCGGCGGCTGGCCAACCTAGTCTCGTGGTCGTGGGGACGACCGTATAGTCGTCGGACATGACGGTGGCGGGCCAATCTAGTCCCGGGGTCGTGGGGACGACCCTATAGTCGTCGGACATGTCGGCGGCTGGCCAACTTTGGCCCGGGGGTGGGGACGACCCTATAGTCGTCGGACATGTCGACGGCGGGCCAACCTAGACCCGGGGTCGTGGGGACGTCCCTATAGTCGTCGGACATGATGGTGGCTTGCCAATCTAGTCCCGGGGTCGTTGGGACGACCCTATAGTCGTCGGACATGTCGGCGGCAGGGCAACTTTGGCCCGTGGTCGTGGGGGCGACCCTATAGTCGTCGGACATGTCGGTGACTGGCCAACGTAGTCCCGGGGTGGTGGAGACGACCCTATAGACGTCGGACATGTCGGCGGCGGGCCAACCTAGTCCCGGGGTGGTGGAGACGACCCTATAGACGTCGGACATGTCGGCGGCGGGCCAACCTAGTCCCGGGGTCGTGGGGACGACCCTATAGTCGTCGGACATGTCGGCGGCAGGGCATCTTTGGCCCGTGGTCGCGGGGACGACCCTATAGTCGTCGGACATGTCGGCGGTTGGCCAATCTTGTCCCGGGGTCGTGCGGACGACCCTATAGTCGTCGGACATGTCGGCGGCAGGGCAACTTTGGCCCGTGGTCGTGGGGGCGACCCTATAGTCGTCGGACATGTCGGTGACTGGCCAACGTAGTCCCGGGTTCGTGGGGACGACCCTATAGTCGTCGGACAAGTCGGCGGCGGGCCAACCTAGTCCCGTGGTCGTGGGGACGTCCCTATAGTCGTCGGACATGATGGTGGCGGGCCAATCTAGTCCCGGGGTCGTTGGGACGACCCTATAGTCGTCGGTCTAGTCGGCGGAGGGCCAACCTAGTCCCGGGGTCGTGGAGACGACCCTATAGACGTCGGACATGTCGGCGGCGGGCCAACCTAGTCCGGGGTCGTGGGGACGACCCTATAGTCGTCGGACAAGTCGGCGGCGGGCCGACCTAGTCCCGGGGTCGTGGGGACGACCCTATAGTCGTCGGATAAGTCGGCGGCGGGCCAACCTAGTCCCGTGGTCGTGTGGACGAACCTATAGTCGTCGGACATGTCGGCGGCTGGCCAACTTTGGCCCGGGGCGAGGGGACGACCCTATAGTCGTCGGACAAGTCGACGGCGGGCCAACCTAGACCCGGGGTCGTGGGGACGACCCTATAGTCGTCGGACATGTCGGCGGCAGGGCAACTTTGGCCCGTGGTCTTGGGGACGACCCTATAGTCGTCGAAAATGTCGGTGACTGGCCAACCTAGTCCCGGGTTCGTGGGGACGACCCTATAGTCGCCGGACATGTCGGCGGCAGGCCAACCTAGTCCCGGGGTCGTGGGGATGACCCTATAGTCGTCGGACATGTCGGCGGCTGGCCAACTTTGGCCCGGGTCGTGGGGACGACCCTATAGTCGTCGGACAAGTCGGCGGCGGGCCAACCTAGTCCCGGGGTCGTGGGGACGACCCTATAGTCGTCGGACATGTCGGCGGCTGGGCAACTTTGGCCAGTGGTCGTGGGGACGACCCTATAGTCGTCGGACATGTCGGCGGCGGGCCAACCTAGTGCCGGGATCGTGGGGACGACCCTATAGTCGTCGGACATGTCTGCGGCTGGCCAACCTAGTCCCGGGCCGTGGGGACGACCCTATAGTCGTCGGACAAGTCGGCGGCGGGCCAACCTAGTCCAGGGGTCGTGGAGACGACCCTATAGACGTCGGACATGTCGTCAGCGGGCCAACCTAGTCCCGGGGTCGTGGGGACGACCCTATAGTCGTCGGACATGTCGGCGGCAGGGCATCTTTGGCCCGTGGTCGCGGGGACGACCCTATAGTCGTCGGACAAGTCGGCGGCGGGCCAACCTAGTCCCGGGGTCGTGGAGACGACCCTATAGACGTCGGACATGTCGGCGGCGGGCCAACCTAGTCCCGGGGTCGTGGGGACGACCCTATAGTCGTCGGATAAGTCGGCGGCGGGCCAACCTAGTCCCGGGGTCGTGGGGACGACCCTATAGTCGTCGGACATGTCGGCGGCGGGCCAACCTAGACCCGGGGTCGTGGGGACGACCCTATAGTCGTCGGACATGTCGGCGGCAGGGCAACTTTGGCCCGTGGTCTTGGGGACGACCCTATAGTCGTCGAACATGTCGGTGACTGGCCAACCTAGTCCCGGGTTCGTGGGGACGACCCTATAGTCGTCGGACATGTCGGCGGCAGGCCAACCTAGTCCCGGGGTCGTGGGGATGACCCTATAGTCGTCGGACATGTCGGCGGCTGGCCAACTTTGGCCCGGGTCGTGGGGACGACCCTATAGTCGTCGGACAAGTCGGCGGCGGGCCAACCTAGTCCCGGGGTCGTGGGGACGACCCTATAGTCGTCGGACATGTCGGCGGCTGGGCAACTTTGGCCAGTGGTCGTGGGGACGACCCTATAGTCGTCGGACATGTCGGCGGCGGGCCAACCTAGTGCCGGGATCGTGGGGACGACCCTATAGTCGTCGGACATGTCGGCGGCAGGGCAACTTTGGCCCGTGGTCGTGGGGACGACCCTATAGTCGTCGGACAAGTCGGCGGCGGGCCGACCTAGTCCCGGGGTCGTGGGGACGACCCTATAGTCGACGGACAAGTCGGCGGCGGGCCAACCTAGTCCCGGGGTCGTGGAGACGACCCTATAGACGTCGGACATGTCGGCGGCGGGCCAACCTAGTCCCGGGGTCGTGGGGACGACCCTATAGTCGTCGGACATGACGGTGGCGGGCCAATCTAGTCCCGGGGTCGAGAGGACGACCGTGTAGTCGTCGGACATGACGGTGGCGGGCCAATCTTGTCCCGGGGTCGTGGGGACGACCCTATAGTCGTCGGGCATGTCGGCGGCTGGCCAACGTATGCCCAGGGTCGTAGGGACGAACCTATAGTCGTCGGACATGACGGTGGCGGGCCAATCTAGTCCCGGGGTCGTGGGGACGACCCTATAATCGTCGGACATGTCGGCGGCTGGCCAACCTAGTCTCGTGGTCGTGGGGTCGACCCCATAGTCGTACGACACGTCGGCGGCGGGCCAACCTATTCCCGGGGTCGAGGGGACGACCGTATATTCGTCGGACATGACGGTGGCGGGCCAATCTTGACCCGGGGTCGTGGGGACGACCCTATAGTCGTCGGACATGTCGGCGGCAGGGCAACTTTGGCCCGTGGTCGTGGGGGCGACCCTATAGTCGTCGGACATGACGGTGGCGGGCCAATCTAGTCCCGGGGTCGTGGGGACGACCCTATAGTCGTAGGACATGTCTGCGGCTGGCCAACCTAGTCCCGGGCCGTGGGGACGACCCTATAGTCGTCGGACAAGTCGGCGGCGGGCCAACCTAGTCCAGGGGTCGTGGAGACGACCCTATAGACGTCGGACATGTCGTCGGCGGGCCAACCTAGTCCCGGGGCCGTGGGGACGACCCTATAGTCGTCGGACATGTCGGCGGCAGGGCATCTTTGGCCCGTGGTCGCGGGGACGACCCTATAGTCGTCGGACAAGTCGGCGGCGGGCCAACCTAGTCCCGGGGTCGTGGAGACGACCCTATAGACGTCGGACATGTCGGCGGCGGGCCAACCTAGTCCCGGGGTCGTGGGGACGACCCTATAGTCGTCGGACAAGTCGGCGGCGGGCCAACCTAGTCCCGGGGTCGTGGGGACGACCCTATAGCCGTCGGACAAGTCGGCGGCGGGCCAACCTACTCCCGGGGTCGTGGGGACGACCCTATAGTCGTCGGACAAGTCGGCGGCGGGCCAACCTAGTCCCGGGGTCGTGGGGACGACCCTATAGTCGTCGGACATGTTGGCGTCTGGCCAGCTTTGGCCCGGGGTAGTGGGGACGACCCTATAGTCGTCGGACATGTCGGCGGCAGGGCAACTTTGGCCCGTGGTCGTGGGGACGACCCTATTGTCGTCGGACATGACTGTGGCGGGCCAATCTAGTCCCGGGGTCGTGGGGACGACCCTATTGTCGTCGGACATGTCGGCGGCTGGCCAACCTAGTCGCGGGATCGTGGGGACGACCCTATAGTCGTCGGACATGTCGGCGGCGGGCCAACGTAAGCCCAGGATCGTAGGCACGAACCTATATTCGTCGGACATGACGGTGGCGGGCCAATCTAGTCCCGGGGTCGTGGAGACGACCCTATATTCGTCGGACATGTCGGCGGCTGGCCAGCTTTGGCCCGTGGTCGTGGGGACGACCCTATTGTCGTCGGACATGACGGTGGCGGGCCAATCTAGTCCCGGGGTCGTGCGGACGACCCTATAGTCGTCGGACATGTCGGCGGCAGGTCAACTTTGGCCCGTGGTCGTGGGGACGACCCTATAGTCGTCGGATATGTCGGAGGCTGGCCAACCTAGTCCCGGGGTCGTGGGGACGACCCTATAGTCGTCGGACATGTCGGCGGCTGGCCAAATTTGGCCCCCGGTCGTGGGGAAGACCCTACAGTCGTCGGACATGATGGTGGCGGGCCAATCTAGTCCCGGGGTCGTTGGGACGACCCTATAGTCGTCGGACTAGTCGGCGGCGGCCCAACCTAGTCCCGGGGTCGTGGGGACGACCCTATAGTCGTCGGACATGTCGGCGGCTGGCCAAATTTGGCCCCCGGTCGTGGGGAAGACCCTACAGTCGTCGGATATGTCGGAGGCTGGCCAACCTAGTCCCGGGGTGGTAGGCACGACCCTATAGTCGTAGGACAAGTCGGCCGCAGGCCAACTTAGGCCCGGGGTCGTGGGGACGACCCTATAGTCGGCGGACATGTCGGCGGCAGGGCAACTTTGGCCCGTGGTCGTGGGGGCGACCATATAGTTGTCGGACATGTCGGTGACTGGCCAACGTAGTCCCGTGTTCGTGGGGACGACCCTATAGTCGTCGGAAAAGTCGGCGGCGGGTCATCCTAGTCCCGGGGTGGTAGGCACGACCCTATAGTCGTCGGACAAGTCGGCGGCGGGCCAACCTAGTCCCGTGGTCGTGGGGACGTCCCTATAGTCGTCGGACATGATGGTGGCGGGCCAATCTAGTCCCGGGGTCGTTGGGACGACCCTATAGTCGTCGGACTAGTCGGCGGCGGCCCAACCTAGTCCCGGGGTCGTGGGGACGACTCTATAGTCGTCGGACATGTCGGCGGCGGGCCAACCTAGTCCCGGGGTCGTGGAGACGACCCTATAGACGTCGGACATGTCGGCGGCGGGCCAACCTAGTCCCGGGGTCGTGGGGACGACCCTATAGTCTTCGGACATGTCGGCGGCAGGGCATCTTTGGCCCGTGGTCGCGGGGACGACCCTATAGTCGTCGGACATATCGGCGGCTGGCCAACCTAGTCCCGGGGTCGTGGAGACTACCCTATAGTCGTCGGACAAGTCGGCGGCGGGCCAACCTAGTCCCGGGGTCGTGGGGACGACCCTATAGTCGTCGGACATGTCGGCGGCTGGCCAGCTTTGGCCCGTGGTCGTGGGGACGACCCTATTGTCGTCGGACATGACGGTGGCGGGCCAATCTAGTCCCGGGGTCGTGGGGACGACCCTATAGTCGTCGGACATGTCGGCGGCTGGCCAGCTTTGGCCCGCGGTCGTGGGGACGACCCTATAGTCGTCGGACATGTCGGCGGTTGGCCAACCTAGTCCCGGGGTCGTGGAGACGACCCTATAGTCGTCGGACATGTCGGCGGCTGGCCAGCTTTGGCCCGTGGTCGTGGGGACGACCCTATTGTCGTCGGACATGACGGTGGCGGGCCAATCTAGTCCCGGGGTCGTGGGGACGACCCTATAGTTGTCGGACATGACGGTGCCGGGGCAATCTAGCCCCGGGGTCGTGGGGACGACCCTATAATCGTCGGACAAGTCGGCGGCGGGCCAACCTAGTCCCGGGGTCGTGGAGACGACCCTATAGACGTCGGACATGTCGGCGGCTGGGCAACTTTGGCCCGTGGTCGTGGGGACGTCTCTATAATCGTCGGAAAAGTCGGCGGCGGTCCAACCTAGTCCCGGGGTCGTGGAGACGACCCTATAGTCGTCGGACATGACGGTGGCGGGGCAATCAAGTCCGGGGGTCGTGGGGACGATCCTGTAGTCGTCGGACATGACGGTGGTGGGCCAATCTATTCCTGGGGCCGTGGGGACGACCCTATAGTCGTCGGACATGGTTGCGGCTGGCCAACCTAGTCCCGGGATCGTGGGGACGACCCTATAGTCGGCGGACATGTCGGCGGCGGGCCAACGTATGCCCAGGGTCGTAGGGACGAACCCATTGTCGTCGGACATGACGGTGGCGGGCCAATCTAGTCCCGGGGTCGTGGAGACGACCCTATAGTCGTCGGACATGACGGTGCCGGGGCAATCTAGCCCCGGGGTCGTGGGGACGACCCTATAGACGTCGGACATGTCGGCGGCTGGCCAACCTAGTCCCGGGGTCGTGGGGACGACCCTATAGTCGTCGGACATGTCTGCGGCTGGCCAACCTAGTCCCGGGCCGTGGGGACGACCCTATAGTCGTCGGACATGTCGGCGGCGGGCCAACCTAGTCCCGGGCCGTGGGGACGACCCTATAGTCGTCGGACATGTCGGCGGCTGGCCAACTTTGGCCCGGGGCGTGGGGACGACCCTATAGTCGTCGGACATGTCGACGGCGGGCCAACCTAGACCCGGGGTCGTGGGGACGTCCCTATAGTCGTCGGACATGTCGGCGGCAGGCCAACCTAGTCCCGCGGTCGTGGGGACGACCCTATAGTCGTCGGACATGACGGTGCCGGGGCAATCTAGCCCCGGGGTCGTGGGGACGACCCTATAGACGTCGGACATGTCGGCGGCTGGCCAACCTAGTCCCGGGGTCGTGGGGACGACCCTATAGTCGTCGGACATGTCTGCGGCTGGCCAACCTAGTCCCGGGCCGTGGGGACGACCCTATAGTCGTCGGACATGTCGGCGGCGGGCCAACCTAGTCCCGGGGTCGTGGGGACGACCCTATAGTCGTCGGACATGTCGGCGGCTGGCCAACTTTGGCCCGGGGCGTGGGGACGACCCTATAGTCGTCGGACATGTCGACGGCGGGCCAACCTAGACCCGGGGTCGTGGGGACGTCCCTATAGTCGTCGGACATGTCGGCGGCTGGCCAACCTAGTCTCGTGGTCGTGGGGACGACCGTATAGTCGTCGGACATGACGGTGGCGGGCCAATCTAGTCCCGGGGTCGTGGGGACGAACATATAGTCGTCGGACATGTCGGCGGCTGGCCAACCTAGTCCCGGGCCGTGGGGACGACCCTATAGTCGTCGGACAAGTCGGCGGCGGGCCAACCTAGTCCCGGGGTCGTGGAGACGACCCTATAGACGTCGGACATGTCGGCGGCGGGCCATCCTAGTCCCGGGGTCGTGGGGACGACCCTATAGTCGTCGGACATGTCGGCGGCACGGCAACTTTGGCCCGGGGTCGTGGGGACGACCCTATAGTCGTCGGACATGTCTGCGGCTGGCCAACCTAGTCCCGGGCCGTGGGGACGACCCTATAGTCGTCGGACATGTCGGGGGCTGGCCAGCTTTGGCCCGTGGTCGTGGGGACGACCCTATTGTCGTCGGACATGACGGTGGCGGGCCAATCTAGTGCCGGGGTCGTGGAGACGACCCTATAGTCGTCGGACATGTCGGCGGCTGGCCAGCTTTGGCCCGTGGTCGTGGGGACGACCCTATAGTCGTCGGACATGTCGGCGGCTGGCCAACCTAGTCCCGGGGTCGTGGAGACGACCCTATAGTCGTCGGACATGTCGGCGGCTGGCCAGCTTTGGCCCGTGATCGTGGGGACGACCCTATAGTCGTCGGACATGTCGGCGGCACGGCAACTTTGGCCCGTGGTCGTGGGGGCGACCCTATAGTCGTCGGACATGTCGGTGACTGGCCAACGTAGTCCCGGGTTCGTGGGGACGACCCTATAGTCGTCGGAAAAGTCGGCGGCGGGCCAACCTAGACCCGGGTTCGTGGGGACGACCCTATAGTCGTCGGACATGTCGGCGGCACGGCAACTTTGGCCCGTGGTCGTGGGGGCGACCCTATAGTCGTCGGACATGTCGGCGGCACGGCAACTTTGGCCCGTGGTCGTGGGGGCGACCCTATAGTCGTCGGACATGTCGGTGACTGGCCAACGTAGTCCCGGGTTCGTGGGGACGACCCTATAGTCGTCGGACATGTCGGCGGCAGGGCAACTTTGGCCCGGGGTCGTGGGGACGACCCTATAGTCGTCGGACATGATGGTGGCGGGCCAATCTAGTCCTGGGGTCGTGGGGGCGACCCTATAGTCGTCGGAAAAGACGGCGGCGGGCCAACCTAGACCCGCGGTCGTGGGGACGACCCTATAGTCGTCGGACATGTCGGCGGCAGGGCAACTTTGGCCCGTGGGCGTGAGGACGACCCTATAGTCGTCGGACATGTCGGGGACTGGCCAACCTAGTCCCGGGGTCGTGGGGACGACCCTATAGTCGTCGGACATGTCGGCGGCAGGGCAACTTTGGCCCGTGGTCGTGGGGACGACCCTATAGTCGTCGGACAAGTCGGCGGCGGGCCAACCTAGTCCCGTGGTCGTGGGGACGACCGTATAGTCGTCGGACATGTCGGCGGCTGGCCAACCTAGTCCCGGGGTCGTGGGGACGACCCTATAGTCGTCGGACATGTCGGCGGCAGGGCAACTTTGTCCCGTGGTCGTGGGGACGACCCTATAGTCGTCGGAAAAGTCGGCGGCGGGCCAACCTAGACCCGGGGTCGTGGGGACGACCCTATAGTCGTCGGACATGTCGGCGGCACGGCAACTTTGGCCCGTGGTCGTGGGGGCGACCCTATAGTCGTCGGACATGTCGGCGGCACGGCAACTTTGGCCCGTGGTCGTGGGGGCGACCCTATAGTCGTCGGACATGTCGGTGACTGGCCAACCTAGTCCCGGGCCGTGGGGACGACCCTATAGTCGTCGGACAAGTCGGCGGCGGGCCAACCTAGTCCCGGGGTCGTGCGGACGACCCTATAGTCGTCGGACATGTCGGCGGCAGGGCAACTTTGGCCCGTGGGCGTGAGGACGACCCTATAGTCGTCGGACATGTCGGGGACTGGCCAACCTAGTCCCGGGGTCGTGGGGACGACCCTATAGTCGTCGGACATGTCGGCGGCAGGGCAACTTTGGCCCGTGGTCGTGGGGACGACCCTATAGTCGTCGGAAAAGTCGGCGGCGGGCCAACCTAGACCCGGGGTCGTGGGGACGACCCTATAGTCGTCGGACATGTCGGCGGCACGGCAACTTTGGCCCGTGGTCGTGGGGGCGACCCTATAGTCGTCGGACATGTCGGCGGCAGGGCAACTTTGGCCCGTGGTCGTGGGGACGACCCTATAGTCGTCGGAAAAGTCGGCGGCGGGCCATCCTAGTCCCGGGGTCGTGGGGACGACCCTATAGTCGTCGGACATGTCGGCGGCACGGCAACTTTGGCCCGGGGTCGTGGGGACGACCCTATAGTCGTCGGACATGTCGGGGGCTGGCCAGCTTTGGCCCGTGGTCGTGGGGACGACCCTATTGTCGTCGGACATGATGGTGGCGGGCCAATCTAGTCCTGGGGTCGTGGGGGCGACCCTATAGTCGTCGGAAAAGACGGCGGCGGGCCAACCTAGACCCGCGGTCGTGGGGACGACCCTATAGTCGTCGGACATGTCGGCGGCAGGGCAACTTTGGCCCGTGGGCGTGAGGACGACCCTATAGTCGTCGGACATGTCGGGGACTGGCCAACCTAGTCCCGGGGTCGTGGGGACGACCCTATAGTCGTCGGACATGTCGGCGGCAGGGCAACTTTGGCCCGTGGTCGTGGGGACGACCCTATAGTCGTCGGAAAAGTCGGCGGCGGGCCAACCTAGACCCGGGGTCGTGGGGACGACCCTATAGTCGTCGGACATGTCGGCGGCACGGCAACTTTGGCCCGTGGTCGTGGGGGCGACCCTATAGTCGTCGGACATGTCGGCGAAACGGCAACTTTGGCCCGTGGTCGTGGGGGCGACCCTATAGTCGTCGGACATGTCGGTGACTGGCCAACGTAGTCCCGGGTTCGTGGGGACGACCCTATATGCGTCGGACATGTCGGCGGCAGGGCAACTTTGGCCCGGGGTCGTGGGGACGACCCTATAGTCGTCGGACATGATGGTGGCGGGCCAATCTAGTCCTGGGGTCGTGGGGGCGACCCTATAGTCGTCGGAAAAGTCGGCGGCGGGCCAACCTAGACCCGCGGTCGTGGGGACGACCCTATAGTCGTCGGACATGTCGGCGGCAGGGCAACTTTGGCCCGTGGGCGTGAGGACGACCCTATAGTCGTCGGACATGTCGGGGACTGGCCAACCTAGTCCCGGGGTCGTGGGGACGACCCTATAGTCGTCGGACATGTCGGCGGCAGGGCAACTTTGGCCCGTGGTCGTGGGGACGACCCTATAGTCGTCGGACAAGTCGGCGGCGGGCCAACCTAGTCCCGTGGTCGTGGGGACGACCCTACAGTCGTCGGACAAGTCGGCGGCGGGCCAACCTAGTCCCGGGGTCGTGGAGACGACCCTATAGACGTCGGACAATTCGGCGGCGGGCCAACCTAGTCCCGGGGTCGTGGGGACGACCCTATAGTCGTCGGACATGTTGGCGGCTGGCCAGCTTTGGCCCGGGGTCGTGGGGACGACCCTATAGTCGTCGGACATGTCGGCGGCAGCGCAAATTTGGCCCGGGGTCGTGGGGACGACCCTATAGTCGTCGGACATGCCGGTGACTGGCCAACCTACTCCCGGGGTCGAGGGGACGACCCTATAGACGTCGGACATGTCGGCGGCTGGCCAACCTAGTCCCGGGGTGGTCGGGACGACCCTATAGTCGTCGGACATGTCGGCGGCACGGCAACTTTGGCCCGTGGTCGTGGGGGCGACCCTATAGTCGTCGGACATGTCGGCGGCAGGGCAACTTTGGCCCGTGGTCGTGGGGACGACCCTATAGTCGTCGGACATGATGGTGGCGGGCCAATCTAGTCCCGGGGTCGTTGGGACGACCCTATAGTCGTCGGTCTAGTCGGCGGAGGGCCAACCTAGTCCCGGGGTCGTGGAGACGACCCTATAGACGTCGGACATGTCGGCGGCGGGCCAACCTAGTCCGGGGTCGTGGGGACGACCCTATAGTCGTCGGACAAGTCGGCGGCGGGCCGACCTAGTCCCGGGGTCGTTGGGACGACCCTATAGTCGTCGGTCTAGTCGGCGGAGGGCCAACCTAGTCCCGGGGTCGTGGAGACGACCCTATAGACGTCGGACATGTCGGCGGCGGGCCAACCTAGTCCGGGGTCGTGGGGACGACCCTATAGTCGTCGGACAAGTCGGCGGCGGGCCGACCTAGTCCCGGGGTCGTGGGGACGACCCTATAGTCGTCGGATAAGTCGGCGGCGGGCCAACCTAGTCCCGTGGTCGTGTGGACGAACCTATAGTCGTCGGACATGTCGGCGGCTGGCCAACTTTGGCCCGGGGCGAGGGGACGACCCTATAGTCGTCGGACAAGTCGACGGCGGGCCAACCTAGACCCGGGGTCGTGGGGACGACCCTATAGTCGTCGGACATGTCGGCGGCAGGGCAACTTTGGCCCGTGGTCTTGGGGACGACCCTATAGTCGTCGAAAATGTCGGTGACTGGCCAACCTAGTCCCGGGTTCGTGGGGACGACCCTATAGTCGCCGGACATGTCGGCGGCAGGCCAACCTAGTCCCGGGGTCGTGGGGATGACCCTATAGTCGTCGGACATGTCGGCGGCTGGCCAACTTTGGCCCGGGTCGTGGGGACGACCCTATAGTCGTCGGACAAGTCGGCGGCGGGCCAACCTAGTCCCGGGGGTCGTGGGGACGACCCTATAGTCGTCGGACATGTCGGCGGCTGGGCAACTTTGGCCAGTGGTCGTGGGGACGACCCTATAGTCGTCGGACATGTCGGCGGCGGGCCAACCTAGTGCCGGGATCGTGGGGACGACCCTATAGTCGTCGGACATGTCTGCGGCTGGCCAACCTAGTCCCGGGCCGTGGGGACGACCCTATAGTCGTCGGACAAGTCGGCGGCGGGCCAACCTAGTCCAGGGGTCGTGGAGACGACCCTATAGACGTCGGACATGTCGTCGGCGGGCCAACCTAGTCCCGGGGTCGTGGGGACGACCCTATAGTCGTCGGACATGTCGGCGGCAGGGCATCTTTGGCCCGTGGTCGCGGGGACGACCCTATAGTCGTCGGACAAGTCGGCGGCGGGCCAACCTAGTCCCGGGGTCGTGGAGACGACCCTATAGACGTCGGACATGTCGGCGGCGGGCCAACCTAGTCCCGGGGTCGTGGGGACGACCCTATAGTCGTCGGATAAGTCGGCGGCGGGCCAACCTAGTCCCGGGGTCGTGGGGACGACCCTATAGTCGTCGGACATGTCGGCGGCGGGCCAACCTAGACCCGGGGTCGTGGGGACGACCCTATAGTCGTCGGACATGTCGGCGGCAGGGCAACTTTGGCCCGTGGTCTTGGGGACGACCCTATAGTCGTCGAACATGTCGGTGACTGGCCAACCTAGTCCCGGGTTCGTGGGGACGACCCTATAGTCGTCGGACATGTCGGCGGCAGGCCAACCTAGTCCCGGGGTCGTGGGGATGACCCTATAGTCGTCGGACATGTCGGCGGCTGGCCAACTTTGGCCCGGGTCGTGGGGACGACCCTATAGTCGTCGGACAAGTCGGCGGCGGGCCAACCTAGTCCCGGGGTCGTGGGGACGACCCTATAGTCGTCGGACATGTCGGCGGCTGGGCAACTTTGGCCAGTGGTCGTGGGGACGACCCTATAGTCGTCGGACATGTCGGCGGCGGGCCAACCTAGTGCCGGGATCGTGGGGACGACCCTATAGTCGTCGGACATGTCGGCGGCAGGGCAACTTTGGCCCGTGGTCGTGGGGACGACCCTATAGTCGTCGGACAAGTCGGCGGCGGGCCGACCTAGTCCCGGGGTCGTGGGGACGACCCTATAGTCGACGGACAAGTCGGCGGCGGGCCAACCTAGTCCCGGGGTCGTGGAGACGACCCTATAGACGTCGGACATGTCGGCGGCGGGCCAACCTAGTCCCGGGGTCGTGGGGACGACCCTATAGTCGTCGGACATGACGGTGGCGGGCCAATCTAGTCCCGGGGTCGAGAGGACGACCGTGTAGTCGTCGGACATGACGGTGGCGGGCCAATCTTGTCCCGGGGTCGTGGGGACGACCCTATAGTCGTCGGGCATGTCGGCGGCTGGCCAACGTATGCCCAGGGTCGTAGGGACGAACCTATAGTCGTCGGACATGACGGTGGCGGGCCAATCTAGTCCCGGGGTCGTGGGGACGACCCTATAATCGTCGGACATGTCGGCGGCTGGCCAACCTAGTCTCGTGGTCGTGGGGTCGACCCCATAGTCGTACGACACGTCGGCGGCGGGCCAACCTATTCCCGGGGTCGAGGGGACGACCGTATATTCGTCGGACATGACGGTGGCGGGCCAATCTTGACCCGGGGTCGTGGGGACGACCCTATAGTCGTCGGACATGTCGGCGGCAGGGCAACTTTGGCCCGTGGTCGTGGGGGCGACCCTATAGTCGTCGGACATGACGGTGGCGGGCCAATCTAGTCCCGGGGTCGTGGGGACGACCCTATAGTCGTAGGACATGTCTGCGGCTGGCCAACCTAGTCCCGGGCCGTGGGGACGACCCTATAGTCGTCGGACAAGTCGGCGGCGGGCCAACCTAGTCCAGGGGTCGTGGAGACGACCCTATAGACGTCGGACATGTCGTCGGCGGGCCAACCTAGTCCCGGGGCCGTGGGGACGACCCTATAGTCGTCGGACATGTCGGCGGCAGGGCATCTTTGGCCCGTGGTCGCGGGGACGACCCTATAGTCGTCGGACAAGTCGGCGGCGGGCCAACCTAGTCCCGGGGTCGTGGAGACGACCCTATAGACGTCGGACATGTCGGCGGCGGGCCAACCTAGTCCCGGGGTCGTGGGGACGACCCTATAGTCGTCGGACAAGTCGGCGGCGGGCCAACCTAGTCCCGGGGTCGTGGGGACGACCCTATAGCCGTCGGACAAGTCGGCGGCGGGCCAACCTACTCCCGGGGTCGTGGGGACGACCCTATAGTCGTCGGACAAGTCGGCGGCGGGCCAACCTAGTCCCGGGGTCGTGGGGACGACCCTATAGTCGTCGGACATGTTGGCGTCTGGCCAGCTTTGGCCCGGGGTAGTGGGGACGACCCTATAGTCGTCGGACATGTCGGCGGCAGGGCAACTTTGGCCCGTGGTCGTGGGGAGGACCCTATTGTCGTCGGACATGACTGTGGCGGGCCAATCTAGTCCCGGGGTCGTGGGGACGACCCTATTGTCGTCGGACATGTCGGCGGCTGGCCAACCTAGTCGCGGGATCGTGGGGACGACCCTATAGTCGTCGGACATGTCGGCGGCGGGCCAACGTAAGCCCAGGATCGTAGGCACGAACCTATATTCGTCGGACATGACGGTGGCGGGCCAATCTAGTCCCGGGGTCGTGGAGACGACCCTATATTCGTCGGACATGTCGGCGGCTGGCCAGCTTTGGCCCGTGGTCGTGGGGACGACCCTATTGTCGTCGGACATGACGGTGGCGGGCCAATCTAGTCCCGGGGTCGTGCGGACGACCCTATAGTCGTCGGACATGTCGGCGGCAGGTCAACTTTGGCCCGTGGTCGTGGGGACGACCCTATAGTCGTCGGATATGTCGGAGGCTGGCCAACCTAGTCCCGGGGTCGTGGGGACGACCCTATAGTCGTCGGACATGTCGGCGGCTGGCCAAATTTGGCCCCCGGTCGTGGGGAAGACCCTACAGTCGTCGGACATGATGGTGGCGGGCCAATCTAGTCCCGGGGTCGTTGGGACGACCCTATAGTCGTCGGACTAGTCGGCGGCGGCCCAACCTAGTCCCGGGGTCGTGGGGACGACCCTATAGTCGTCGGACATGTCGGCGGCTGGCCAAATTTGGCCCCCGGTCGTGGGGAAGACCCTACAGTCGTCGGATATGTCGGAGGCTGGCCAACCTAGTCCCGGGGTGGTAGGCACGACCCTATAGTCGTAGGACAAGTCGGCCGCAGGCCAACTTAGGCCCGGGGTCGTGGGGACGACCCTATAGTCGGCGGACATGTCGGCGGCAGGGCAACTTTGGCCCGTGGTCGTGGGGGCGACCATATAGTTGTCGGACATGTCGGTGACTGGCCAACGTAGTCCCGTGTTCGTGGGGACGACCCTATAGTCGTCGGAAAAGTCGGCGGCGGGTCATCCTAGTCCCGGGGTGGTAGGCACGACCCTATAGTCGTCGGACAAGTCGGCGGCGGGCCAACCTAGTCCCGTGGTCGTGGGGACGTCCCTATAGTCGTCGGACATGATGGTGGCGGGCCAATCTAGTCCCGGGGTCGTTGGGACGACCCTATAGTCGTCGGACTAGTCGGCGGCGGCCCAACCTAGTCCCGGGGTCGTGGGGACGACTCTATAGTCGTCGGACATGTCGGCGGCGGGCCAACCTAGTCCCGGGGTCGTGGAGACGACCCTATAGACGTCGGACATGTCGGCGGCGGGCCAACCTAGTCCCGGGGTCGTGGGGACGACCCTATAGTCTTCGGACATGTCGGCGGCAGGGCATCTTTGGCCCGTGGTCGCGGGGACGACCCTATAGTCGTCGGACATATCGGCGGCTGGCCAACCTAGTCCCGGGGTCGTGGAGACGACCCTATAGTCGTCGGACAAGTCGGCGGCGGGCCAACCTAGTCCCGGGGTCGTGGGGACGACCCTATAGTCGTCGGACATGTCGGCGGCTGGCCAGCTTTGGCCCGTGGTCGTGGGGACGACCCTATTGTCGTCGGACATGACGGTGGCGGGCCAATCTAGTCCCGGGGTCGTGGGGACGACCCTATAGTCGTCGGACATGTCGGCGGCTGGCCAGCTTTGGCCCGCGGTCGTGGGGACGACCCTATAGTCGTCGGACATGTCGGCGGTTGGCCAACCTAGTCCCGGGGTCGTGGAGACGACCCTATAGTCGTCGGACATGTCGGCGGCTGGCCAGCTTTGGCCCGTGGTCGTGGGGACGACCCTATTGTCGTCGGACATGACGGTGGCGGGCCAATCTAGTCCCGGGGTCGTGGGGACGACCCTATAGTTGTCGGACATGACGGTGCCGGGGCAATCTAGCCCCGGGGTCGTGGGGACGACCCTATAATCGTCGGACAAGTCGGCGGCGGGCCAACCTAGTCCCGGGGTCGTGGAGACGACCCTATAGACGTCGGACATGTCGGCGGCTGGGCAACTTTGGCCCGTGGTCGTGGGGACGTCTCTATAATCGTCGGAAAAGTCGGCGGCGGTCCAACCTAGTCCCGGGGTCGTGGAGACGACCCTATAGTCGTCGGACATGACGGTGGCGGGGCAATCAAGTCCGGGGGTCGTGGGGACGATCCTGTAGTCGTCGGACATGACGGTGGTGGGCCAATCTATTCCTGGGGCCGTGGGGACGACCCTATAGTCGTCGGACATGGTTGCGGCTGGCCAACCTAGTCCCGGGATCGTGGGGACGACCCTATAGTCGGCGGACATGTCGGCGGCGGGCCAACGTATGCCCAGGGTCGTAGGGACGAACCCATTGTCGTCGGACATGACGGTGGCGGGCCAATCTAGTCCCGGGGTCGTGGAGACGACCCTATAGTCGTCGGACATGACGGTGCCGGGGCAATCTAGCCCCGGGGTCGTGGGGACGACCCTATAGACGTCGGACATGTCGGCGGCTGGCCAACCTAGTCCCGGGGTCGTGGGGACGACCCTATAGTCGTCGGACATGTCTGCGGCTGGCCAACCTAGTCCCGGGCCGTGGGGACGACCCTATAGTCGTCGGACATGTCGGCGGCGGGCCAACCTAGTCCCGGGCCGTGGGGACGACCCTATAGTCGTCGGACATGTCGGCGGCTGGCCAACTTTGGCCCGGGGCGTGGGGACGACCCTATAGTCGTCGGACATGTCGACGGCGGGCCAACCTAGACCCGGGGTCGTGGGGACGTCCCTATAGTCGTCGGACATGTCGGCGGCAGGCCAACCTAGTCCCGCGGTCGTGGGGACGACCCTATAGTCGTCGGACATGACGGTGCCGGGGCAATCTAGCCCCGGGGTCGTGGGGACGACCCTATAGACGTCGGACATGTCGGCGGCTGGCCAACCTAGTCCCGGGGTCGTGGGGACGACCCTATAGTCGTCGGACATGTCTGCGGCTGGCCAACCTAGTCCCGGGCCGTGGGGACGACCCTATAGTCGTCGGACATGTCGGCGGCGGGCCAACCTAGTCCCGGGGTCGTGGGGACGACCCTATAGTCGTCGGACATGTCGGCGGCTGGCCAACTTTGGCCCGGGGCGTGGGGACGACCCTATAGTCGTCGGACATGTCGACGGCGGGCCAACCTAGACCCGGGGTCGTGGGGACGTCCCTATAGTCGTCGGACATGTCGGCGGCTGGCCAACCTAGTCTCGTGGTCGTGGGGACGACCGTATAGTCGTCGGACATGACGGTGGCGGGCCAATCTAGTCCCGGGGTCGTGGGGACGAACATATAGTCGTCGGACATGTCGGCGGCTGGCCAACCTAGTCCCGGGCCGTGGGGACGACCCTATAGTCGTCGGACAAGTCGGCGGCGGGCCAACCTAGTCCCGGGGTCGTGGAGACGACCCTATAGACGTCGGACATGTCGGCGGCGGGCCATCCTAGTCCCGGGGTCGTGGGGACGACCCTATAGTCGTCGGACATGTCGGCGGCACGGCAACTTTGGCCCGGGGTCGTGGGGACGACCCTATAGTCGTCGGACATGTCTGCGGCTGGCCAACCTAGTCCCGGGCCGTGGGGACGACCCTATAGTCGTCGGACATGTCGGGGGCTGGCCAGCTTTGGCCCGTGGTCGTGGGGACGACCCTATTGTCGTCGGACATGACGGTGGCGGGCCAATCTAGTGCCGGGGTCGTGGAGACGACCCTATAGTCGTCGGACATGTCGGCGGCTGGCCAGCTTTGGCCCGTGGTCGTGGGGACGACCCTATAGTCGTCGGACATGTCGGCGGCTGGCCAACCTAGTCCCGGGGTCGTGGAGACGACCCTATAGACGTCGGACATGTCGGCGGCTGGCCAGCTTTGGCCCGTGATCGTGGGGACGACCCTATAGTCGTCGGACATGTCGGCGGCACGGCAACTTTGGCCCGTGGTCGTGGGGGCGACCCTATAGTCGTCGGACATGTCGGTGACTGGCCAACGTAGTCCCGGGTTCGTGGGGACGACCCTATAGTCGTCGGAAAAGTCGGCGGCGGGCCAACCTAGACCCGGGTTCGTGGGGACGACCCTATAGTCGTCGGACATGTCGGCGGCACGGCAACTTTGGCCCGTGGTCGTGGGGGCGACCCTATAGTCGTCGGACATGTCGGCGGCATGGCAACTTTGGCCCGTGGTCGTGGGGGCGACCCTATAGTCGTCGGACATGTCGGTGACTGGCCAACGTAGTCCCGGGTTCGTGGGGACGACCCTATAGTCGTCGGACATGTCGGCGGCAGGGCAACTTTGGCCCGGGGTCGTGGGGACGACCCTATAGTCGTCGGACATGATGGTGGCGGGCCAATCTAGTCCTGGGGTCGTGGGGGCGACCCTATAGTCGTCGGAAAAGACGGCGGCGGGCCAACCTAGACCCGCGGTCGTGGGGACGACCCTATAGTCGTCGGACATGTCGGCGGCAGGGCAACTTTGGCCCGTGGGCGTGAGGACGACCCTATAGTCGTCGGACATGTCGGGGACTGGCCAACCTAGTCCCGGGGTCGTGGGGACGACCCTATAGTCGTCGGACATGTCGGCGGCAGGGCAACTTTGGCCCGTGGTCGTGGGGACGACCCTATAGTCGTCGGACAAGTCGGCGGCGGGCCAACCTAGTCCCGTGGTCGTGGGGACGACCGTATAGTCGTCGGACATGTCGGCGGCTGGCCAACCTAGTCCCGGGGTCGTGGGGACGACCCTATAGTCGTCGGACATGTCGGCGGCAGGGCAACTTTGTCCCGTGGTCGTGGGGACGACCCTATAGTCGTCGGAAAAGTCGGCGGCGGGCCAACCTAGACCCGGGGTCGTGGGGACGACCCTATAGTCGTCGGACATGTCGGCGGCACGGCAACTTTGGCCCGTGGTCGTGGGGGCGACCCTATAGTCGTCGGACATGTCGGCGGCACGGCAACTTTGGCCCGTGGTCGTGGGGGCGACCCTATAGTCGTCGGACATGTCGGTGACTGGCCAACCTAGTCCCGGGCCGTGGGGACGACCCTATAGTCGTCGGACAAGTCGGCGGCGGGCCAACCTAGTCCCGGGGTCGTGCGGACGACCCTATAGTCGTCGGACATGTCGGCGGCAGGGCAACTTTGGCCCGTGGGCGTGAGGACGACCCTATAGTCGTCGGACATGTCGGGGACTGGCCAACCTAGTCCCGGGGTCGTGGGGACGACCCTATAGTCGTCGGACATGTCGGCGGCAGGGCAACTTTGGCCCGTGGTCGTGGGGACGACCCTATAGTCGTCGGAAAAGTCGGCGGCGGGCCAACCTAGACCCGGGGTCGTGGGGACGACCCTATAGTCGTCGGACATGTCGGCGGCACGGCAACTTTGGCCCGTGGTCGTGGGGGCGACCCTATAGTCGTCGGACATGTCGGCGGCAGGGCAACTTTGGCCCGTGGTCGTGGGGACGACCCTATAGTCGTCGGAAAAGTCGGCGGCGGGCCATCCTAGTCCCGGGGTCGTGGGGACGACCCTATAGTCGTCGGACATGTCGGCGGCACGGCAACTTTGGCCCGGGGTCGTGGGGACGACCCTATAGTCGTCGGACATGTCGGGGGCTGGCCAGCTTTGGCCCGTGGTCGTGGGGACGACCCTATTGTCGTCGGACATGATGGTGGCGGGCCAATCTAGTCCTGGGGTCGTGGGGGCGACCCTATAGTCGTCGGAAAAGACGGCGGCGGGCCAACCTAGACCCGCGGTCGTGGGGACGACCCTATAGTCGTCGGACATGTCGGCGGCAGGGCAACTTTGGCCCGTGGGCGTGAGGACGACCCTATAGTCGTCGGACATGTCGGGGACTGGCCAACCTAGTCCCGGGGTCGTGGGGACGACCCTATAGTCGTCGGACATGTCGGCGGCAGGGCAACTTTGGCCCGTGGTCGTGGGGACGACCCTATAGTCGTCGGAAAAGTCGGCGGCGGGCCAACCTAGACCCGGGGTCGTGGGGACGACCCTATAGTCGTCGGACATGTCGGCGGCACGGCAACTTTGGCCCGTGGTCGTGGGGGCGACCCTATAGTCGTCGGACATGTCGGCGAAACGGCAACTTTGGCCCGTGGTCGTGGGGGCGACCCTATAGTCGTCGGACATGTCGGTGACTGGCCAACGTAGTCCCGGGTTCGTGGGGACGACCCTATATGCGTCGGACATGTCGGCGGCAGGGCAACTTTGGCCCGGGGTCGTGGGGACGACCCTATAGTCGTCGGACATGATGGTGGCGGGCCAATCTAGTCCTGGGGTCGTGGGGGCGACCCTATAGTCGTCGGAAAAGTCGGCGGCGGGCCAACCTAGACCCGCGGTCGTGGGGACGACCCTATAGTCGTCGGACATGTCGGCGGCAGGGCAACTTTGGCCCGTGGGCGTGAGGACGACCCTATAGTCGTCGGACATGTCGGGGACTGGCCAACCTAGTCCCGGGGTCGTGGGGACGACCCTATAGTCGTCGGACATGTCGGCGGCAGGGCAACTTTGGCCCGTGGTCGTGGGGACGACCCTATAGTCGTCGGACAAGTCGGCGGCGGGCCAACCTAGTCCCGTGGTCGTGGGGACGACCCTACAGTCGTCGGACAAGTCGGCGGCGGGCCAACCTAGTCCCGGGGTCGTGGAGACGACCCTATAGACGTCGGACAATTCGGCGGCGGGCCAACCTAGTCCCGGGGTCGTGGGGACGACCCTATAGTCGTCGGACATGTTGGCGGCTGGCCAGCTTTGGCCCGGGGTCGTGGGGACGACCCTATAGTCGTCGGACATGTCGGCGGCAGCGCAAATTTGGCCCGGGGTCGTGGGGACGACCCTATAGTCGTCGGACATGCCGGTGACTGGCCAACCTACTCCCGGGGTCGAGGGGACGACCCTATAGACGTCGGACATGTCGGCGGCTGGCCAACCTAGTCCCGGGGTGGTCGGGACGACCCTATAGTCGTCGGACATGTCGGCGGCACGGCAACTTTGGCCCGTGGTCGTGGGGGCGACCCTATAGTCGTCGGACATGTCGGCGGCAGGGCAACTTTGGCCCGTGGTCGTGGGGACGACCCTATAGTCGTCGGACAAGTCGGCGGCGGGCCAACCTAGTCCCGTGGTCGTGGGGACGACCGTATAGTCGTCGGACATGTCGGCGGCTGGCCAACCTAGTCCCGGGGTCGTGGGGACGACCCTACAGTCGTCGGACAAGTCGGCGGCGGGCCAACCTAGTCCCGGGGTCGTGGAGACGACCCTATAGACGTCGGACAATTCGGCGGCGGGCCAACCTAGTCCCGGGGTCGTGGGGACGACCCTATAGTCGTCGGACATGTCTGCGGCTGGCCAACCTAGTCCCGGGCCGTGGGGACGACCCTAGAGTCGTCGGACAAGTCGGCGGCGGGCCAACCTAGTCCCGGGGTCGTGGAGACGACCCTATAGACGTCGGACATGTCGGCGGCGGGCCAACCTAGTCCCGGGGTCGTGGAGACGACCCTATAGACGTCGGACATGTCGGCGGCGGGCCAACCTAGTCCCGGGGTCGTGGGGACGTCCCTATAGTCGTCGGACATGTCGGCGGCTGGCCAACCTAGTCTCGTGGTCGTGGGGACGACCGTATAGTCGTCGGACATGACGGTGGCGGGCCAATCTAGTCCCGGGGTCGTGGGGACGAACATATAGTCGTCGGACATGTCGGCGGCTGGCCAACCTAGTCCCGGGCCGTGGGGACGACCCTATAGTCGTCGGCCAAGTCGGCGGCGGGCCAACCTAGTCCCGGGGTCGTGGAGACGACCCTATAGACGTCGGACATGTCGGCGGCGGGCCAACCTAGTCCCGGGGTCGTGGGGACGACCCTATAGTCGTCGGACATGTCGGCGGCAGGGCATCTTTGGCCCGTGGTCGCGGGGACGACCCTATAGTCGTCGGACATGTCGGCGGCTGGCCAACCTAGTCTCGTGGTCGTGGGGACGACCGTATAGTCGTCGGACATGACGGTGGCGGGCCAATCTACTCCCGGGGTCGTGGGGACGACCCTATAGTCGTCGGACATGTCGGCGGCTGGCCAACTTTGGCCCGGGGGTGGGGACGACCCTATAGTCGTCGGACATGTCGACGGCGGGCCAACCTAGACCCGGGGTCGTGGGGACGTCCCTATAGTCGTCGGACATGATGGTGGCTTGCCAATCTAGTCCCGGGGTCGTTGGGACGACCCTATAGTCGTCGGACATGTCGGCGGCAGGGCAACTTTGGCCCGTGGTCGTGGGGGCGACCCTATAGTCGTCGGACATGTCGGTGACTGGCCAACGTAGTCCCGGGGTGGTGGAGACGACCCTATAGACGTCGGACATGTCGGCGGCGGGCCAACCTAGTCCCGGGGTGGTGGAGACGACCCTATAGACGTCGGACATGTCGGCGGCGGGCCAACCTAGTCCCGGGGTCGTGGGGACGACCCTATAGTCGTCGGACATGTCGGCGGCAGGGCATCTTTGGCCCGTGGTCGCGGGGACGACCCTATAGTCGTCGGACATGTCGGCGGTTGGCCAATCTTGTCCCGGGGTCGTGCGGACGACCCTATAGTCGTCGGACATGTCGGCGGCAGGGCAACTTTGGCCCGTGGTCGTGGGGGCGACCCTATAGTCGTCGGACATGTCGGTGACTGGCCAACGTAGTCCCGGGTTCGTGGGGACGACCCTATAGTCGTCGGACAAGTCGGCGGCGGGCCAACCTAGTCCCGTGGTCGTGGGTACGTCCCTATAGTCGTCGGACATGATGGTGGCGGGCCAATCTAGTCCCGGGGTCGTTGGGACGACCCTATAGTCGTCGGTCTAGTCGGCGGAGGGCCAACCTAGTCCCGGGGTCGTGGAGACGACCCTATAGACGTCGGACATGTCGGCGGCGGGCCAACCTAGTCCCGGGGTCGTGGGGACGACCCTATAGTCGTCGGACAAGTCGGCGGCGGGCCGACCTAGTCCCGGGGTCGTGGGGACGACCCTATAGTCGTCGGATAAGTCGGCGGCGGGCCAACCTAGTCCCGTGGTCGTGGGGACGAACCTATAGTCGTCGGACATGTCGGCGGCTGGCCAACTTTGGCCCGGGGCGAGGGGACGACCCTATAGTCGTCGGACAAGTTGACGGCGGGCCAACCTAGACCCGGGGTCGTGGGGACGACCCTATAGTCGTCGGACAAGTCGGCGGCAGGGCAACTTTGGCCCGTGGTCTTGGGGACGACCCTATAGTCGTCGAAAATGTCGGTGACTGGCCAACCTAGTCCCGGGTTCGTGGGGACGACCCTATAGTCGCCGGACATGTCGGCGGCAGGCCAACCTAGTCCCGGGGTCGTGGGGACGACCCTATAGTCGTCGGACATGTCGGCGGCTGGGCAACTTTGGCCAGTGGTCGTGGGGACGACCCTATAGTCGTCGGACATGTCGGCGGCGGGCCAACCTAGTGCCGGGATCGTGGGGACGACCCTATAGTCGTCGGACATGTCTGCGGCTGGCCAACCTAGTCCCGGGCCGTGGGGACGACCCTATAGTCGTCGGACAAGTCGGCGGCGGGCCAACCTAGTCCAGGGGTCGTGGAGACGACCCTATAGACGTCGGACATGTCGTCGGCGGGCCAACCTAGTCCCGGGGTCGTGGGGACGACCCTATAGTCGTCGGACATGTCGGCGGCAGGGCATCTTTGGCCCGTGGTCGCGGGGACGACCCTATAGTCGTCGGACAAGTCGGCGGCGGGCCAACCTAGTCCCGGGGTCGTGGAGACGACCCTATAGACGTCGGACATGTCGGCGGCGGGCCAACCTAGTCCCGGGGTCGTGGGGACGACCCTATAGTCGTCGGATAAGTCGGCGGCGGGCCAACCTAGTCCCGGGGTCGTGGGGACGACCCTATAGTCGTCGGACATGTCGGCGGCGGGCCAACCTAGACCCGGGGTCGTGGGGACGACCCTATAGTCGTCGGACATGTCGGCGGCAGGGCAACTTTGGCCCGTGGTCTTGGGGACGACCCTATAGTCGTCGAACATGTCGGTGACTGGCCAACCTAGTCCCGGGTTCGTGGGGACGACCCTATAGTCGTCGGACATGTCGGCGGCAGGCCAACCTAGTCCCGGGGTCGCGGGGATGACCCTATAGTCGTCGGACATGTCGGCGGCTGGCCAACTTTGGCCCGGGTCGTGGGGACGACCCTATAGTCGTCGGACAAGTCGGCGGCGGGCCAACCTAGTCCCGGGGTCGTGGGGACGACCCTATAGTCGTCGGACATGTCGGCGGCTGGGCAACTTTGGCCAGTGGTCGTGGGGACGACCCTATAGTCGTCGGACATGTCGGCGGCGGGCCAACCTAGTGCCGGGATCGTGGGGACGACCCTATAGTCGTCGGACATGTCGGCGGCAGGGCAACTTTGGCCCGTGGTCGTGGGGACGACCCTATAGTCGTCGGACAAGTCGGCGGCGGGCCGACCTAGTCCCGGGGTCGTGGGGACGACCCTATAGTCGACGGACAAGTCGGCGGCGGGCCAACCTAGTCCCGGGGTCGTGGAGACGACCCTATAGACGTCGGACATGTCGGCGGCGGGCCAACCTAGTCCCGGGGTCGTGGGGACGACCCTATAGTCGTCGGACATGACGGTGGCGGGCCAATCTAGTCCCGGGGTCGAGAGGACGACCGTGTAGTCGTCGGACATGACGGTGGCGGGCCAATCTTGTCCCGGGGTCGTGGGGACGACCCTATAGTCGTCGGGCATGTCGGCGGCTGGCCAACGTATGCCCAGGGTCGTAGGGACGAACCTATAGTCGTCGGACATGACGGTGGCGGGCCAATCTAGTCCCGGGGTCGTGGGGACGACCCTATAATCGTCGGACATGTCGGCGGCTGGCCAACCTAGTCTCGTGGTCGTGGGGTCGACCCCATAGTCGTACGACACGTCGGCGGCGGGCCAACCTATTCCCGGGGTCGAGGGGACGACCGTATATTCGTCGGACATGACGGTGGCGGGCCAATCTTGACCCGGGGTCGTGGGGACGACCCTATAGTCGTCGGACATGTCGGCGGCAGGGCAACTTTGGCCCGTGGTCGTGGGGGCGACCCTATAGTCGTCGGACATGACGGTGGCGGGCCAATCTAGTCCCGGGGTCGTGGGGACGACCCTATAGTCGTAGGACATGTCTGCGGCTGGCCAACCTAGTCCCGGGCCGTGGGGACGACCCTATAGTCGTCGGACAAGTCGGCGGCGGGCCAACCTAGTCCAGGGGTCGTGGAGACGACCCTATAGACGTCGGACATGTCGTCGGCGGGCCAACCTAGTCCCGGGGCCGTGGGGACGACCCTATAGTCGTCGGACATGTCGGCGGCAGGGCATCTTTGGCCCGTGGTCGCGGGGACGACCCTATAGTCGTCGGACAAGTCGGCGGCGGGCCAACCTAGTCCCGGGGTCGTGGAGACGACCCTATAGACGTCGGACATGTCGGCGGCGGGCCAACCTAGTCCCGGGGTCGTGGGGACGACCCTATAGTCGTCGGACAAGTCGGCGGCGGGCCAACCTAGTCCCGGGGTCGTGGGGACGACCCTATAGCCGTCGGACAAGTCGGCGGCGGGCCAACCTACTCCCGGGGTCGTGGGGACGACCCTATAGTCGTCGGACAAGTCGGCGGCGGGCCAACCTAGTCCCGGGGTCGTGGGGACGACCCTATAGTCGTCGGACATGTTGGCGTCTGGCCAGCTTTGGCCCGGGGTAGTGGGGACGACCCTATAGTCGTCGGACATGTCGGCGGCAGGGCAACTTTGGCCCGTGGTCGTGGGGACGACCCTATTGTCGTCGGACATGACTGTGGCGGGCCAATCTAGTCCCGGGGTCGTGGGGACGACCCTATTGTCGTCGGACATGTCGGCGGCTGGCCAACCTAGTCGCGGGATCGTGGGGACGACCCTATAGTCGTCGGACATGTCGGCGGCTGGCCAACGTAAGCCCAGGATCGTAGGCACGAACCTATATTCGTCGGACATGACGGTGGCGGGCCAATCTAGTCCCGGGGTCGTGGAGACGACCCTATATTCGTCGGACATGTCGGCGGCTGGCCAGCTTTGGCCCGTGGTCGTGGGGACGACCCTATTGTCGTCGGACATGACGGTGGCGGGCCAATCTAGTCCCGGGGTCGTGCGGACGACCCTATAGTCGTCGGACATGTCGGCGGCAGGTCAACTTTGGCCCGTGGTCGTGGGGACGACCCTATAGTCGTCGGATATGTCGGAGGCTGGCCAACCTAGTCCCGGGGTCGTGGGGACGACCCTATAGTCGTCGGACATGTCGGCGGCTGGCCAAATTTGGCCCCCGGTCGTGGGGAAGACCCTACAGTCGTCGGACATGATGGTGGCGGGCCAATCTAGTCCCGGGGTCGTTGGGACGACCCTATAGTCGTCGGACTAGTCGGCGGCGGCCCAACCTAGTCCCGGGGTCGTGGGGACGACCCTATAGTCGTCGGACATGTCGGCGGCTGGCCAAATTTGGCCCCCGGTCGTGGGGAAGACCCTACAGTCGTCGGATATGTCGGAGGCTGGCCAACCTAGTCCCGGGGTGGTAGGCACGACCCTATAGTCGTAGGACAAGTCGGCCGCAGGCCAACTTAGGCCCGGGGTCGTGGGGACGACCCTATAGTCGGCGGACATGTCGGCGGCAGGGCAACTTTGGCCCGTGGTCGTGGGGGCGACCCTATAGTTGTCGGACATGTCGGTGACTGGCCAACGTAGTCCCGTGTTCGTGGGGACGACCCTATAGTCGTCGGAAAAGTCGGCGGCGGGTCATCCTAGTCCCGGGGTGGTAGGCACGACCCTATAGTCGTCGGACAAGTCGGCGGCGGGCCAACCTAGTCCCGTGGTCGTGGGGACGTCCCTATAGTCGTCGGACATGATGGTGGCGGGCCAATCTAGTCCCGGGGTCGTTGGGACGACCCTATAGTCGTCGGACTAGTCGGCGGCGGCCCAACCTAGTCCCGGGGTCGTGGGGACGACTCTATAGTCGTCGGACATGTCGGCGGCGGGCCAACCTAGTCCCGGGGTCGTGGAGACGACCCTATAGACGTCGGACATGTCGGCGGCGGGCCAACCTAGTCCCGGGGTCGTGGGGACGACCCTATAGTCTTCGGACATGTCGGCGGCAGGGCATCTTTGGCCCGTGGTCGCGGGGACGACCCTATAGTCGTCGGACATATCGGCGGCTGGCCAACCTAGTCCCGGGGTCGTGGAGACGACCCTATAGTCGTCGGACAAGTCGGCGGCGGGCCAACCTAGTCCCGGGGTCGTGGGGACGACCCTATAGTCGTCGGACATGTCGGCGGCTGGCCAGCTTTGGCCCGTGGTCGTGGGGACGACCCTATTGTCGTCGGACATGACGGTGGCGGGCCAATCTAGTCCCGGGGTCGTGGGGACGACCCTGTAGTCGTCGGACAAGTCGGCGGCGGGCCAAACTAGTCCCGGAGTCGCGGGGACGACCCTGTAGTCGTCGGACATGACGGTGGTGGGTAAAATCTAGTCCCGGGGTCGTGGGGACGAGCCTATAGTCGTCGGACATGTCGGCGGCTGACCAACTTTGGCCCGGGGTCGTGGAGACGAACCTATATTCGTCGGACATGACGGTGGCGGACCAATCGAGTCCCGGGGTCGTTGGGACGACCCCATAGTCGTCGGACTAGTCGGCGGCGGGCCAATCTAGTCCCGGGGTCGCGGCTACGACCCTATACTCGTCGGACATGACGGTGGTGGGCCAATCTAGTCCCGGGGTCGTGGGGACGACCCTGTAGTCGTCGGACAAGTCGGCGGCGGGCCAAACTAGTCCCGGGGTCGCGGGGACGACCCTGTAGTCGTCGGACATGACGGTGGTGGGCCAATCTAGTCCCTGGGTCGTGGGGACGACCCTATTGTCGTCGGACATGTCGGCGGCTGGCCAACCTAGTCGCGGGATCGTGGGGACGACCCTATAGTCGTCGGACATGTCGGCGGCGGGCCAACGTATGCCCAGGGTCGTAGGCACGAACCTATATTCGTCGGACATGACGGTGGCGGGCCAATCTAATCCCGGGGTCGTGGGTACGACCCTATACTCGTCGGACATGACGGTGGCGGGCCACTCTAGTCCCGGGGTTGTGGGGACGACCCCATAGTCGTCGAACATGTCGGCGGCCGGCCAATCTAGTCCCGGGGTCCTGGGGACGACCCTATAGTCGTGGGACAAGTCGGCGGCGGGCCACTCTAGTCCCGGGGTCATGGGGACGACCCTATAGTCGTCGGACATGTCGGCGGCTGACCAACTTTGGCCCGTGGTCGTGGGTAGGACCCAATAGTCGTCGGACATGTCGGCGGCTGGCCAATCTAGCCCCGCGGTCGTGGGGACGACCCTATAGGCGTCGGACAAGTCGGCGGCGGGCCAACCTAGTCCCGGGGTCATGGGGACGACCCTATAGTCGTCGGACATGTCGGCGGCTGACCAACCTAGTCCCGGGGTCGTGGGGACGACCCTATAGTCGTCGGACAAGTCGGCGGCGGGCCAACCTACTCCCGGGGTCGTGGGGACGACCCTATAGTCGTCGGACATGTCGGCGGCTGGGCAACTTTGGCCAGTGGTCGTGGGGACGACCCTATAGTCGTGGGACATGTCGGCGGCAGGCCAACGAATGCCCAGGGTCGTAGGGACGAACCTATAGTCGTCGGACATGACAGTGGCGGGCCAATCTAGCACCGGGGTCGTGGGGACGACCCTATAGACGTCGGACATGTCGGCGGCGGGACAACCTAGTCCCGGGTTCGTGGGGACGACCCTATAGGCGTCGGACAAGTCGGCGGCTGGCCAACCTAGTCCCGGGGTGGTAGGGACGACCCTATAGTCGTCGGACAAATCGGCGGCGGGCCAACCTAGTCCCGTGGTCGTGGGGACGACCGTATAGTCGTCGGACATGTCGGCGGCTGGGCAACTTTGGCCCGTGGTCGTGGGGACGTCTCTATAGTCGTCGGACAAGTCGGCGGCGGGCCAACCTAGTCCCGGGGTCGTGGGGACGACCCTATAGTCGTCGGACATGACGGTGCCGGGGCAATCTAGCCCCGGGGTCGTGGGGACGACCCTTTAGACGTCGGACATGTCGGCGGCGGGCCAACCTAGTCCCGGGGTCGTGGGGACGACCCTATAGTCGTCGGACATGTCGGCGGCTGGGCAACTTTGGCCAGTGGTCGTGGGGACGACCCTATAGTCGTCGGACATGTCGGCGGCAGGCCAACGAATGCCCAGGGTCGTAGGGACGAACCTATAGTCGTCGGACATGACGGTGGCGGGCCAATCTAGCCCCGGGGTCGTGGGGACGACCCTATAGACGTCGGATATGTCGGCGGCGGGCCAACCTAGTCCCGGGTTCGTGGGGACGACCCTATAGTCGTCGGAGACGTCGGCGGCTGGGCAACTTTGGCCAGTGGTCGTGGCGACGACCCTATAGTCGTCGGACATGACGGTGGCGGGCCAACCTAGTCCCGGGGTCGTGGAGACGACCCTATAGTCGTCGGACATGACGGTGGCGAGCCAATCTAGTCCCGGGGTCGTGGGGACGACCCTATAGTCGTCGGACATGTCTGCGGCTGGGCAACTTTGGCCAGTGGTCGTGGGGACGACCCTATAGTCGTCGGACTAGTCGGCGGCGGACCAACCTATTCCCGGGGTCGTAGAGACGACCCTATAGTCGTCGGACATGACGGTGGCGGGCCAACCTAGTCCCGTGGTCGTGGGGAAGACCGTATAGTCGTCGGACAAGTCGGCGTCTGGCCAGCCTAGTCCCGGGGTGGTAGGGACGACCCTATAGTCGTCGGACAAGTCGGCGGCGGGCCAACCTAGTCCCGGGGTCGTGGGGACGACCCTATAGTCGTCGGAGAAGTCGAAGGCGGGCCAACCTACTCCCGGGGTCGTGGGGACGACCCTATAGTCGTCGGACAAGTCGGCGGCGGGCCAACCTAGTCCCGGGGTCGTGGGGACGACCCTATAGTCGTCGGACATGTCGGCGGCTGGGCAACTTTGGCCCGTGGTCGTGGGGACGTCTCTATAGTCGTCGGACAAGTCGGCTGCGGGCCAACCTAGTCCCGGGGTCGTGGGGACGACCCCATAGTCGTCGAATATGTCGGCGGCTGGCTAACCTAGTCCCGGGGTCGCGGGGACGACCCTATAGTCGTCGGACAAATCGGCGGCGGGCCAACCTAGTCCCGTGGTCGTGGCGACGACCGTATAGTCGTCGGACATGTCGGCGGCTGGGCAACTTTGGCCCGTGGTCGTGGGGACGTCTCTATAGTCGTCGGACAAGTCGGCGGAGGGCCAACCTAGTCCCGGGGTCGTGGGGACGACCCTATAGTCGTCGGACATGACGGTGCCGGGGCAATCTAGTCCCGGGGTCGTGGGGACGACCCTTTAGACGTCGGACATGTCGGCGGCGGGCCAACCTAGTCCCGGGGTCGTGGGGACGACCCTATAGTCGTCGGACATGACGGTGGTGGGCCAATCTAGTCCCTGGGTCGTGGGGACGACCCTATTGTCGTCGGACATGTCGGCGGCTGGCCAACCTAGTCGCGGGATCGTGGGGACGACCCTATAGTCGTCGGACATGTCGGCGGCGGGCCAACGTATGCCCAGGGTCGTAGGCACGAACCTATATTCGTCGGACATGACGGTGGCGGGCCAATCTAGTCCCGGGGTCGTGGGGACGACCCTGTAGTCGTCGGACAAGTCGGCGGCGGGCCAATCTAGTCCCGGGGTCGTGGCTACGACCCTATACTCGTCGGACATGACGGTGGTGGGCCAATCTAGTCCCGAGGTCGTGGGGACGACCCTATAGTCTTCGGATATGCCGGTGGCGGGCCAATCTTGTCCCGGGGTCGTGGGGACGACCCTATAGTCTTCGGACATGCCGGCGGCTGGGTAACTTTGGCCCGTGGTCGTGGGGACGACCCTATAGTCGTCGGGCAATTCGGTGGCTGGCCAACCTAGTCCCGGGATCGTGGGGACGACCCTATAGTCGTCGGACATGTCGGCGGCGGGCCAACGTACGCCCAGGGTCGTAGGGACGAACCTATAGTCGTCGGACATGACGGTGGCGGGCCAATCTAGTCCCGGGGTCGTGGGGACGACCCCATAGTCGTCGGACATAACGATGGCGGGCCAATCTAGCCCCGGGGTGGTAGGGACGACCCTATAGTCGTCCGACAAGTCGGCGGCGGACCAACCTAGTCCCGTGGTCGTGGGGACGACCGTATAGTCGTCGGACATGTCGGCGGCGGGCCAACCTAGTCCCGGGGTCGTGGAGACGACCCTATAGACGTCGGACATGTCGGCGGCGGGCCAACCTAGTCCCGGGGTCGTGGGGACGACCCTATAGTCTTCGGACATGTCGGCGGCAGGGCATCTTTGGCCCGTGGTCGCGGGGACGACCCTATAGTCGTCGGACATATCGGCGGCTGGCCAACCTAGTCCCGGGGTCGTGGAGACGACCCTATAGTCGTCGGACAAGTCGGCGGCGGGCCAACCTAGTCCCGGGGTCGTGGGGACGACCCTATAGTCGTCGGACATGTCGGCGGCTGGCCAGCTTTGGCCCGTGGTCGTGGGGACGACCCTATTGTCGTCGGACATGACGGTGGCGGGCCAATCTAGTCCCGGGGTCGTGGGGACGACCCTGTAGTCGTCGGACAAGTCGGCGGCGGGCCAAACTAGTCCCGGAGTCGCGGGGACGACCCTGTAGTCGTCGGACATGACGGTGGTGGGTAAAATCTAGTCCCGGGGTCGTGGGGACGAGCCTATAGTCGTCGGACATGTCGGCGGCTGACCAACTTTGGCCCGGGGTCGTGGAGACGAACCTATATTCGTCGGACATGACGGTGGCGGACCAATCGAGTCCCGGGGTCGTTGGGACGACCCCATAGTCGTCGGACTAGTCGGCGGCGGGCCAATCTAGTCCCGGGGTCGCGGCTACGACCCTATACTCGTCGGACATGACGGTGGTGGGCCAATCTAGTCCCGGGGTCGTGGGGACGACCCTGTAGTCGTCGGACAAGTCGGCGGCGGGCCAAACTAGTCCCGGGGTCGCGGGGACGACCCTGTAGTCGTCGGACATGACGGTGGTGGGCCAATCTAGTCCCTGGGTCGTGGGGACGACCCTATTGTCGTCGGACATGTCGGCGGCTGGCCAACCTAGTCGCGGGATCGTGGGGACGACCCTATAGTCGTCGGACATGTCGGCGGCGGGCCAACGTATGCCCAGGGTCGTAGGCACGAACCTATATTCGTCGGACATGACGGTGGCGGGCCAATCTAATCCCGGGGTCGTGGGTACGACCCTATACTCGTCGGACATGACGGTGGCGGGCCACTCTAGTCCCGGGGTTGTGGGGACGACCCCATAGTCGTCGAACATGTCGGCGGCCGGCCAATCTAGTCCCGGGGTCCTGGGGACGACCCTATAGTCGTCGGACAAGTCGGCGGCGGGCCACTCTAGTCCCGGGGTCATGGGGACGACCCTATAGTCGTCGGACATGTCGGCGGCTGACCAACTTTGGCCCGTGGTCGTGGGTAGGACCCAATAGTCGTCGGACATGTCGGCGGCTGGCCAATCTAGCCCCGCGGTCGTGGGGACGACCCTATAGGCGTCGGACAAGTCGGCGGCGGGCCAACCTAGTCCCGGGGTCATGGGGACGACCCTATAGTCGTCGGACATGTCGGCGGCTGACCAACCTAGTCCCGGGGTCGTGGGGACGACCCTATAGTCGTCGGACAAGTCGGCGGCGGGCCAACCTACTCCCGGGGTCGTGGGGACGACCCTATAGTCGTCGGACATGTCGGCGGCTGGGCAACTTTGGCCAGTGGTCGTGGGGACGACCCTATAGTCGTGGGACATGTCGGCGGCAGGCCAACGAATGCCCAGGGTCGTAGGGACGAACCTATAGTCGTCGGACATGACAGTGGCGGGCCAATCTAGCACCGGGGTCGTGGGGACGACCCTATAGACGTCGGACATGTCGGCGGCGGGACAACCTAGTCCCGGGTTCGTGGGGACGACCCTATAGGCGTCGGACAAGTCGGCGGCTGGCCAACCTAGTCCCGGGGTGGTAGGGACGACCCTATAGTCGTCGGACAAATCGGCGGCGGGCCAACCTAGTCCCGTGGTCGTGGGGACGACCGTATAGTCGTCGGACATGTCGGCGGCTGGGCAACTTTGGCCCGTGGTCGTGGGGACGTCTCTATAGTCGTCGGACAAGTCGGCGGCGGGCCAACCTAGTCCCGGGGTCGTGGGGACGACCCTATAGTCGTCGGACATGACGGTGCCGGGGCAATCTAGCCCCGGGGTCGTGGGGACGACCCTTTAGACGTCGGACATGTCGGCGGCGGGCCAACCTAGTCCCGGGGTCGTGGGGACGACCCTATAGTCGTCGGACATGTCGGCGGCTGGGCAACTTTGGCCAGTGGTCGTGGGGACGACCCTATAGTCGTCGGACATGTCGGCGGCAGGCCAACGAATGCCCAGGGTCGTAGGGACGAACCTATAGTCGTCGGACATGACGGTGGCGGGCCAATCTAGCCCCGGGGTCGTGGGGACGACCCTATAGACGTCGGATATGTCGGCGGCGGGCCAACCTAGTCCCGGGTTCGTGGGGACGACCCTATAGTCGTCGGAGACGTCGGCGGCTGGGCAACTTTGGCCAGTGGTCGTGGCGACGACCCTATAGTCGTCGGACATGACGGTGGCGGGCCAACCTAGTCCCGGGGTCGTGGAGACGACCCTATAGTCGTCGGACATGACGGTGGCGAGCCAATCTAGTCCCGGGGTCGTGGGGACGACCCTATAGTCGTCGGACATGTCTGCGGCTGGGCAACTTTGGCCAGTGGTCGTGGGGACGACCCTATAGTCGTCGGACTAGTCGGCGGCGGACCAACCTATTCCCGGGGTCGTAGAGACGACCCTATAGTCGTCGGACATGACGGTGGCGGGCCAACCTAGTCCCGTGGTCGTGGGGAAGACCGTATAGTCGTCGGACAAGTCGGCGTCTGGCCAGCCTAGTCCCGGGGTGGTAGGGACGACCCTATAGTCGTCGGACAAGTCGGCGGCGGGCCAACCTAGTCCCGGGGTCGTGGGGACGACCCTATAGTCGTCGGAGAAGTCGAAGGCGGGGCAACCTACTCCCGGGGTCGTGGGGACGACCCTATAGTCGTCGGACAAGTCGGCGGCGGGCCAACCTAGTCCCGGGGTCGTGGGGACGACCCTATAGTCGTCGGACATGTCGGCGGCTGGGCAACTTTGGCCCGTGGTCGTGGGGACGTCTCTATAGTCGTCGGACAAGTCGGCTGCGGGCCAACCTAGTCCCGGGGTCGTGGGGACGACCCCATAGTCGTCGAATATGTCGGCGGCTGGCTAACCTAGTCCCGGGGTCGCGGGGACGACCCTATAGTCGTCGGACAAATCGGCGGCGGGCCAACCTAGTCCCGTGGTCGTGGCGACGACCGTATAGTCGTCGGACATGTCGGCGGCTGGGCAACTTTGGCCCGTGGTCGTGGGGACGTCTCTATAGTCGTCGGACAAGTCGGCGGAGGGCCAACCTAGTCCCGGGGTCGTGGGGACGACCCTATAGTCGTCGGACATGACGGTGCCGGGGCAATCTAGTCCCGGGGTCGTGGGGACGACCCTTTAGACGTCGGACATGTCGGCGGCGGGCCAACCTAGTCCCGGGGTCGTGGGGACGACCCTATAGTCGTCGGACATGACGGTGGTGGGCCAATCTAGTCCCTGGGTCGTGGGGACGACCCTATTGTCGTCGGACATGTCGGCGGCTGGCCAACCTAGTCGCGGGATCGTGGGGACGACCCTATAGTCGTCGGACATGTCGGCGGCGGGCCAACGTATGCCCAGGGTCGTAGGCACGAACCTATATTCGTCGGACATGACGGTGGCGGGCCAATCTAGTCCCGGGGTCGTGGGGACGACCCTGTAGTCGTCGGACAAGTCGGCGGCGGGCCAATCTAGTCCCGGGGTCGTGGCTACGACCCTATACTCGTCGGACATGACGGTGGTGGGCCAATCTAGTCCCGAGGTCGTGGGGACGACCCTATAGTCTTCGGATATGCCGGTGGCGGGCCAATCTTGTCCCGGGGTCGTGGGGACGACCCTATAGTCTTCGGACATGCCGGCGGCTGGGTAACTTTGGCCCGTGGTCGTGGGGACGACCCTATAGTCGTCGGGCAATTCGGTGGCTGGCCAACCTAGTCCCGGGATCGTGGGGACGACCCTATAGTCGTCGGACATGTCGGCGGCGGGCCAACGTACGCCCAGGGTCGTAGGGACGAACCTATAGTCGTCGGACATGACGGTGGCGGGCCAATCTAGTCCCGGGGTCGTGGGGACGACCTTATAGTCGTCGGACAAGTCGGCGGCGGGCCAACCTAGTCCCGGGGTCGTGGGGCGAGCCTATAGTCGTCGGACATGACGGTGGCGGGCCAATCTAGTCCCGGGGTAGTGGGGACGAGCCTATAGTCGTCGGACATGACGGTGCCGGGGCAATCTAGCCCCGGGGTCGTGGGGACGACCCTATAGTCGTCGGACATGTCGGTGGCTGGCCAACCTAGTCCCGGGATCGTGGGGACGACCCTATAGTCGTCGGACATGTCGGCGGCGGGCCAACGTACGCCCAGGGTCGTAGGGACGAACCTATAGTCGTCGGACATGCCGGTGGCGGGCCAATCTAGTCCCGGGGTCGTGGGGACGACCCCATAGTCGTCGGACATAACGATGGCGGGCCAATCTAGCCCCGGGGTCGTGGGGACGACCCTATAGACGTCGGACATGTCGGCGGCTGGACAACCTAGTCCCGGGGTGGTAGGGACGACCCTATAGTCGTCGGACAAGTCGGCGGCGGGCCAAACAAGTCCCGGGGTCGCGGGGACGACCCTGTAGTCGTCGGACATGACGGTGGTGGGTAAAATCTAGTCCCGGGGTCGCGGGGACGACCCTATTGTCGTCGGACATGTCGGCGGCTGGCCAACCTAGTCGCGGGATCGTGGGGACGACCCTATAGACGTCGGACATGTCGGCGGCTGGCCAACCTAGTCCCGGGGTCGTGGGGACGACCCTATTGTCGTCGGACATGTCGGCGGCGGGCCAACCTAGTCCCGGGGTCGTGGGGACGACCCTATTGTCGTCGGACAAGTCGGCGGCGGGCCAACCTAGTCCCGGGGTAGTGGGGACGACCCTATACTCGTCGGACATGACGGTGGTGGGCAATCTAGTCCCGGGGTCGTGGGGACGACCCTGTAGTCGTCGGACAAGTCGGCGGCGGGCCAAACTAGTCCCGGGGTCGCGGGGACGACCCTGTAGTCGTCGGACATGACGGTGGTGGGTAAAATCTAGTCCCGGGGTCGTGGGGACGGGCCTATAGTCGTCGGACATGTCGGCGGCTGACCAATCTAGTCCCGGGGTCCTGGGGACGACCCTATCGTCGTCGGACAAGTCGGCGGCGGGCCAACCTAGTCCCGGGGTCGTGGGGACGACCCTATAGTCGTCGGACAAGTGGGCGGCGGGCCAACATAGTCCCGGGGTCGTGGGGACGACCCTATAGTCGTCGGACAAGTCGGCGGCGGGCCAACCTAGTCCCGGGGTCGTGGGGCGACCCTATAGTCGTCGGACATGACGGTGGCGGGCCAATCTAGTCCCGGGGTCGTGGGGACGAGCCTATAGTCGTCGGACATGTCGGCGGCTGACCAACTTTGGACCGGGGCGTGGGGACGACCCTATGGTCGTCGGACATGTCGGCGGCGGGCCAACCTAGTCCCGGGGTCGTGGGGACGACCTTATAGTCGTCGGACATGTCGGCGGCAGGGCAACTTTGGCCCGTGGTCGTGGGGACGACCCTATAGTCGTCGGACATGTCGGCGGCTGGGCAACTTTGGCCTGTGGTCGTGGGGACGACCCTATAGTCGTCGGACATGTCGGCGGCTGACCAACTTTGGCCCGGGGTCGTGGAGACGAACCTATATTCGTCGGACATGACGGTGGCGGACCAATCGAGTCCCGGGGTCGTTGGGACGACCCCATAGTCGTCGGACTAGTCGGCGGCGGGCCAATCTAGTCCCGGGGTCGCGGCTACGACCCTATACTCGTCGGACATGACGGTGGTGGGCCAATCTAGTCCCGGGGTCGTGGGGACGACCCTGTAGTCGTCGGACAAGTCGGCGGCGGGCCAAACTAGTCCCGGGGTCGCGGGGACGACCCTGTAGTCGTCGGACATGACGGTGGTGGGCCAATCTAGTCCCTGGGTCGTGGGGACGACCCTATTGTCGTCGGACATGTCGGCGGCTGGCCAACCTAGTCGCGGGATCGTGGGGACGACCCTATAGTCGTCGGACATGTCGGCGGCGGGCCAACGTATGCCCAGGGTCGTAGGCACGAACCTATATTCGTCGGACATGACGGTGGCGGGCCAATCTAATCCCGGGGTCGTGGGTACGACCCTATACTCGTCGGACATGACGGTGGCGGGCCACTCTAGTCCCGGGGTTGTGGGGACGACCCCATAGTCGTCGAACATGTCGGCGGCCGGCCAATCTAGTCCCGGGGTCCTGGGGACGACCCTATAGTCGTCGGACAAGTCGGCGGCGGGCCACTCTAGTCCCGGGGTCATGGGGACGACCCTATAGTCGTCGGACATGTCGGCGGCTGACCAACTTTGGCCCGTGGTCGTGGGTAGGACCCAATAGTCGTCGGACATGTCGGCGGCTGGCCAATCTAGCCCCGCGGTCGTGGGGACGACCCTATAGGCGTCGGACAAGTCGGCGGCGGGCCAACCTAGTCCCGGGGTCATGGGGACGACCCTATAGTCGTCGGACATGTCGGCGGCTGACCAACCTAGTCCCGGGGTCGTGGGGACGACCCTATAGTCGTCGGACAAGTCGGCGGCGGGCCAACCTACTCCCGGGGTCGTGGGGACGACCCTATAGTCGTCGGACATGTCGGCGGCTGGGCAACTTTGGCCAGTGGTCGTGGGGACGACCCTATAGTCGTGGGACATGTCGGCGGCAGGCCAACGAATGCCCAGGGTCGTAGGGACGAACCTATAGTCGTCGGACATGACAGTGGCGGGCCAATCTAGCACCGGGGTCGTGGGGACGACCCTATAGACGTCGGACATGTCGGCGGTGGGACAACCTAGTCCCGGGTTCGTGGGGACGACCCTATAGGCGTCGGACAAGTCGGCGGCTGGCCAACCTAGTCCCGGGGTGGTAGGGACGACCCTATAGTCGTCGGACAAATCGGCGGCGGGCCAACCTAGTCCCGTGGTCGTGGGGACGACCGTATAGTCGTCGGACATGTCGGCGGCTGGGCAACTTTGGCCCGTGGTCGTGGGGACGTCTCTATAGTCGTCGGACAAGTCGGCGGCGGGCCAACCTAGTCCCGGGGTCGTGGGGACGACCCTATAGTCGTCGGACATGACGGTGCCGGGGCAATCTAGCCCCGGGGTCGTGGGGACGACCCTTTAGACGTCGGACATGTCGGCGGCGGGCCAACCTAGTCCCGGGGTCGTGGGGACGACCCTATAGTCGTCGGACATGTCGGCGGCTGGGCAACTTTGGCCAGTGGTCGTGGGGACGACCCTATAGTCGTCGGACATGTCGGCGGCAGGCCAACGAATGCCCAGGGTCGTAGGGACGAACCTATAGTCGTCGGACATGACGGTGGCGGGCCAATCTAGCCCCGGGGTCGTGGGGACGACCCTATAGACGTCGGATATGTCGGCGGCGGGCCAACCTAGTCCCGGGTTCGTGGGGACGACCCTATAGTCGTCGGAGACGTCGGCGGCTGGGCAACTTTGGCCAGTGGTCGTGGCGACGACCCTATAGTCGTCGGACATGACGGTGGCGGGCCAACCTAGTCCCGGGGTCGTGGAGACGACCCTATAGTCGTCGGACATGACGGTGGCGAGCCAATCTAGTCCCGGGGTCGTGGGGACGACCCTATAGTCGTCGGACATGTCTGCGGCTGGGCAACTTTGGCCAGTGGTCGTGGGGACGACCCTATAGTCGTCGGACTAGTCGGCGGCGGACCAACCTATTCCCGGGGTCGTAGAGACGACCCTATAGTCGTCGGACATGACGGTGGCGGGCCAACCTAGTCCCGTGGTCGTGGGGAAGACCGTATAGTCGTCGGACAAGTCGGCGTCTGGCCAGCCTAGTCCCGGGGTGGTAGGGACGACCCTATAGTCGTCGGACAAGTCGGCGGCGGGCCAACCTAGTCCCGGGGTCGTGGGGACGACCCTATAGTCGTCGGAGAAGTCGAAGGCGGGCCAACCTACTCCCGGGGTCGTGGGGACGACCCTATAGTCGTCGGACAAGTCGGCGGCGGGCCAACCTAGTCCCGGGGTCGTGGGGACGACCCTATAGTCGTCGGACATGTCGGCGGCTGGGCAACTTTGGCCCGTGGTCGTGGGGACGTCTCTATAGTCGTCGGACAAGTCGGCTGCGGGCCAACCTAGTCCCGGGGTCGTGGGGACGACCCCATAGTCGTCGAACATGTCGGCGGCTGGCTAACCTAGTCCCGGGGTCGCGGGGACGACCCTATAGTCGTCGGACAAATCGGCGGCGGGCCAACCTAGTCCCGTGGTCGTGGCGACGACCGTATAGTCGTCGGACATGTCGGCGGCTGGGCAACTTTGGCCCGTGGTCGTGGGGACGTCTCTATAGTCGTCGGACAAGTCGGCGGAGGGCCAACCTAGTCCCGGGGTCGTGGGGACGACCCTATAGTCGTCGGACATGACGGTGCCGGGGCAATCTAGCCCCGGGGTCGTGGGGACGACCCTTTAGACGTCGGACATGTCGGCGGCGGGCCAACCTAGTCCCGGGGTCGTGGGGACGACCCTATAGTCGTCGGACATGACGGTGGTGGGCCAATCTAGTCCCTGGGTCGTGGGGACGACCCTATAGTCGTCGGACAAGTCGGCGGCGGGCCAACCTAGTCCCGGGGTCGTGGGGACGACCCTATAGTCTTCGGACATGCCGGCGGCTGGGTAACTTTGGCCCGTGGTCGTGGGGACGACCCTATAGTCGTCGGGCAATTCGGTGGCTGGCCAACCTAGTCCCGGGATCGTGGGGACGACCCTATAGTCGTCGGACATGTCGGCGGCGGGCCAACGTACGCCCAGGGTCGTAGGGACGAACCTATAGTCGTCGGACATGACGGTGGCGGGCCAATCTAGTCCCGGGGTCGTGGGGACGACCCCATAGTCGTCGGACATAACGATGGCGGGCCAATCTAGCCCCGGGGTGGTAGGGACGACCCTATAGTCGTCCGACAAGTCGGCGGCGGACCAACCTAGTCCCGTGGTCGTGGGGACGACCGTATAGTCGTCGGATATGTCGGCGGCTGGCCAACCTAGTCCCGGGGTCGTGGAGACGACCCTATAGTCGTCGGACATGACGGTGGCGGGGCAATCTACTCCTGGGGTTGTGGGGACGACCCCATAGTCGTCGGACAAGTCGGCGGCGGGCCAACCTAGTCCCGGGGTCGTGGGGACGACCCTATAGTCGTCGGACATGATGGTGGCGGGCCAACGTACGCCCAGGGTCGTAGGGACGAACCTATAGTCGTCGGACATGCCGGTGGCGGGCCAATCTAGTCCCGGGGTCGTGGGGACGACCCCATAGTCGTCGGACATAACGATGGCGGGCCAATCTAGCCCCGGGGTCGTGGGGACGACCCTATAGACGTCGGACATGTCGGCGGCTGGACAACCTAGTCCCGGGGTGGTAGGGACGACCCTATAGTCGTCGGACAAGTCGGCGGCGGGCCAAACAAGTCCCGGGGTCGCGGGGACGACCCTGTAGTCGTCGGACATGACGGTGGTGGGTAAAATCTAGTCCCGGGGTCGCGGGGACGACCCTATTGTCGTCGGACATGTCGGCGGCTGGCCAACCTAGTCGCGGGATCGTGGGGACGACCCTATAGACGTCGGACATGTCGGCGGCTGGCCAACCTAGTCCCGGGGTCGTGGGGACGACCCTATTGTCGTCGGACATGTCGGCGGCGGGCCAACCTAGTCCCGGGGTCGTGGGGACGACCCTATTGTCGTCGGACAAGTCGGCGGCGGGCCAACCTAGTCCCGGGGTCGTGGGGACGACCCTATACTCGTCGGACATGACGGTGGTGGGCCAATCTAGTCCCGGGGTCGTGGGGACGACCCTGTAGTCGTCGGACAAGTCGGTGGCGGGCCAAACTAGTCCCGGGGTCGCGGGGACGACCCTGTAGTCGTCGGACATGACGGTGGTGGGTAAAATCTAGTCCCGGGGTCGTGGGGACGGGCCTATAGTCGTCGGACATGTCGGCGGCTGACCAATCTAGTCCCGGGGTCCTGGGGACGACCCTATAGTCGTCGGACAAGTCGGCGGCGGGCCAACCTAGTCCCGGGGTCGTGGGGACGACCCTATAGTCGTCGGACAAGTGGGCGGCGGGCCAACATAGTCCCGGGGTCGTGGGGACGACCTTATAGTCGGCGGACAAGTCGGCGGCGGGCCAACCTAGTCCCGGGGTCGTGGGGCGAGCCTATAGTCGTCGGACATGACGGTGGCGGGCCAATCTAGTCCCGGGGTCGTGGGGACGAGCCTATAGTCGTCGGACATGACGGTGCCGGGGCAATCTAGCCCCGGGGTCGTGGGGACGACCCTATAGACGTCGGACATGTCGGCGGCGGGCCAACCTAGTCCCGGGGTCGTGGGGACGACCCTATAGTCGTCGGACATGTCGGTGGCGGGGCAAATTTGGCCAGTGGTCGTGGGGACGACCCTATAGTCGTCGGACATGTCGGCGGCAGGCCAACGTATGCCCAGGGTCGTAGGGACGAACCTATAGTCGTCGGACATGACCGTGGCGGGCCAATCTAGCCCCGGGGTCGTGGGGACGACCCTATAGACGTCGGACATGTCGGCGGCGGGCCAACCTAGTCCCGGGGTCGTGGGGACGACCCTATAGTCGTCGGACATGTCGGCGGCTGGGAAACTTTGGCCAGTGGTCGTGGGGACGACCCTATAGTCGTCGGACATGTCGGCGGCAGGCCAACGTATGCCCAGGGACGTAGGGATGAACCTATAGTCGTCGGACATGACCGTGGCGGGCCAATCTAGTCCCGGGGTCGTGGGGACGACCCTATAGTCGTCGGACATGACGGTGCCGGGGCAATCTAGCCCCGGGGTCGTGGGTACCACCCTATAGTCGTTGGACATGTCGGCGGCTGGCCAACTTTGGCCCGGGGCGTGGGGACGACCCTATAGTCGTCGGACATGTCGGCGGCGGGCCAACCTAGTCCCGGGATCGTGGGGACGACCCTATAGTCGTCGGACATGTCGGCGGCAGGGCAACTTTGGCCCGTGGTCGTGGGGACGACCCTATAGTCGTCGGACAAGTCGGCGGCGGGCCAACCTAGTCCCGGGGTCGTGGAGACGACCCTATAGTCGTCGGACATCACGGTGGCGGGCCAATCTAGTACCGGGGTCGTGGGGACGACCCTATAGTCGTCGGACATGTCTGCGGCTGGGCAACTTTGGCCAGTGGTCGTGGGGACGACCCTATAGTCGTCGGACAAGTCGGCGGCGGGCCAACCTAGTCCCGGGGTCGTGGGGACGACCGTATAGTCGTCGGACATGACGGTGGCGGGCCAATCTAGTCCCGGGGTCGTGGGAACGACCCTATAGTCGTCGGACATGTCGGCGGCTGGCCAACTTTGGACCGGGGCGTGGGGACGACCCTATGGTCGTCGGACATGTCGGCGGCGGGCCAACCTAGTCCCGGGGTCGTGGGGACGACCTTATAGTCGTCGGACATGTCGGCGGCAGGGCAACTTTGGCCCGTGGTCGTGGGGACGACCCTATAGTCGTCGGACATGTCGGCGGCTGGGCAACTTTGGCCTGTGGTCGTGGGGACGACCCTATAGTCGTCGGACATGACGGTGACTGGCCAACCTAGTCCCGGGGTCGTGGAGACGACCCTATAGTCGTCGGACAAGTCGGCGGCGGGCCAACCTAGTCCCGGGGTCGTGGGGACGACCCTATAGTCGTCGGACATGTCTGCGGCTGGGCAACTTTGGCCAGTGGTCGTGGGGACGACCCTATAGTCGTCGGACAAGTCGGCGGCGGGCCAACCTAGTCCCGGGGTTGTGGGGACGACCCTATAGTCGGCGGACATGTTGGCGGCTGGCCAGCTTTGGCCCAGGGTCGTGGGGACGACCATATAGTTGTCGGACATGTCGGCGGCTGGCCAATCTAGTCCCGGGGTCGTGGGGACGACCCTATAGTCGTCGGACAAGTCGGCGGCGGGCCAACCTAGTCCCGGGGTCGTGGAGACGACCCTATAGAAGTCGGACATGTCGGCGGCTGGCCAACCTAGTCCCGGGGTCGTGGGGACGACCCTATAGTCGTCGGACAAGTCGGCGGCGGGACAACCTAGTCCCGGGGTCGTGGGGACGACCCTATAGTCGTCGGACATGTCGGCGGCTGGCCAACTTTGGACCGGGGCGTGGGGACGACCCTATAGTCGTCGGACATGTCGGCGGCGGGCGAACCTAGTCCCGGGGTCGTGGGGACGACCCTATAGTCGTCGGACATGTCGGCGGCAAGCAACTTTGGCCCGTGGTCGTGGGGACGACCCTATAGTCGTCGGACATGTCGGCGGCTGGGCAACTTTGGCCTGTGGTCGTGGGGACGACCCTATAGTCGTCGGACATGTCGGTGACTGGCCAACCTAGTCCCGGGGTCGTGGGGACGACCCTATAGTCGTCGGACAAGTCGGCGGCGGGCCAACCTAGTCCCGGGGTCGTGGGGACGACCCTATAGTCGTAGGACATGTCGGCGGCGGGCCAACCTAGTCCCTGGGCCTTGGGGACGACCCTACAGTCGTCGGACAAGTCGGCGGCGGGCCAACCTAGTCCCGGGATCGTGGGGACGACCCTATAGTCGGCGGACATGTTGGCGGCTGGCCAGCTTTGGCCCAGGGTCGTGGGGACGACCATATAGTTGTCGGACATGTCGGCGGCTGGCCAATCTAGTCCCGGGGTCGTGGGGACGACCCTATAGTCGTCGGACAAGTCGGCGGCGGGCCAACCTAGTCCCGGGGTCGTGGAGACGACCCTATAGAAGTCGGACATGTCGGCGGCTGGCCAACCTAGTCCCGGGGTCGTGGGGACGACCCTATAGTCGTCGGACAAGTCGGCGGCGGGCCTACCTAGTCCCGGGGTCGTGGAAACGACCCTATAGATGTCGGACATGTCGGCGGCTGGCCAACCTAGTCCCGGGGTCGTGGTGACGACCCTATAGTCGTCGGACATGACGGTGCCGGGGCAATCTAGCCCCCGGGTCGTGGGGACGACCCTATAGTCGTCGGACATGTCGGCGGCAGGGCAACTTTGGCCCGTGGTCGTGGGGACGACCGTATAGTCGTCGGACATGTCGGTGACTGGCCAACCTAGTCCCGGGGTCGTGGAGACGACCCTACAGTCGTCGGACATGTCGGCGGCTGGCCAACTTTGGACCGGGGCGTGGGGACGACCCTATGGTCGTCGGACATGTCGGCGGCGGGCCAACCTAGTCCCGGGGTCGTGGGGACGACCTTATAGTCGTCGGACATGTCGGCGGCAGGGCAACTTTGGCCCGTGGTCGTGGGGACGACCCTATAGTCGTCGGACATGTCGGCGGCTGGGCAACTTTGGCCTGTGGTCGTGGGGACGACCCTATAGTCGTCGGACATGACGGTGACTGGCCAACCTAGTCCCGGGGTCGTGGAGACGACCCTATAGTCGTCGGACAAGTCGGCGGCGGGCCAACCTAGTCCCGGGGTCGTGGGGACGACCCTATAGTCGTCGGACATGTCTGCGGCTGGGCAACTTTGGCCAGTGGTCGTGGGGACGACCCTATAGTCGTCGGACAAGTCGGCGGCGGGCCAACCTAGTCCCGGGGTCGTGGGGACGACCGTATAGTCGTCGGACATGACGGTGGCGGGCCAATCTAGTCCCGGGGTCGTGGGGACGACCCTATAGTCGTCGGACATGTCGGCGGCGGGGCATCTTTGGCCTGTGGTCGTGGGGACGACCCTATAGTCGTCGGACATGTCGGTGACTGGCCAACCTAGTCCCGGGGTCGTGGAGACGACCCTACAGTCGTCGGACAAGTCGGCGGCTGGCCAACCTAGTCTCGTGGTCGTGGGGACGACCCTATAGATGTCGGACATGTCGGCGGCTGGCCAACCTAGTCCCGGGGTGGTAGGGACGACCCTATAGTCGTCGGACAAGTCGGCGGCGGGCCAACCTAGTCCCGAGGTCGTGGGGACGACCCTATAGTCGTCGACCAAGTCGGCGGCTGGCCAACCTACTCCCGGGGTCGTGGGGACGACCCCATAGTCCTCGGAAAAGTCGGCGGCGGGCCAACCTAGTCCCGGGGTCGTGGAGACGACCCTATAGTTGTCGGACAAGTCGGCGGCGGGCCAACCTAGTCCCGGGGTCGTGGGGACGACCCTATAGTCGTCGGACATGTCGGCGGCAGGGCAACTTTGGCCCGTGGTCGTGGGGACGACCCTATAGTCGTCGGACAAGTCGGCGGCGGGCCAACCTAGTCCCGGGGTCGTGGAGACGACCCTATAGTTGTCGGACATGTCGGCGGCTGGCCAACCTACTCCCGGGGTCGTGGGGACGACCCCATAGTCCTCGGAAAAGTCGGCGGCGGGCCAACCTAGACCCGGGGTCGTGGGGACGACCCTATAGTCGTCGGACATGTCGGCGCCAGGGCAACTTTGGCCCGTGGTCGTGGGGACGACCCTATAGTCGTCGGATATGTCGGTGACTGGCCAACCTAGTCCCGGGTTCGTGGGGACGACCCTATAGTCGTCGGACATGTCGGCGGCTGGCCAACCTAGTCTCGTGGTCGTGGGGACGACCCCATAGTCGTAGGACACGTCGGCGGCGGGCCAACCAAGTCCCGGGGTCGCGGGGACGACCGTATAGTCGTCGGACATGACGGTGGCGGGACAATCTAGTCCCGGGGTCGTGGGGACGACCCTATAGTCGTCGGACATGACGGTGCCGGGGCAATCTAGCCCCGGGGTCGTGGGGACGACCCTATAGTCGTCGGACATGTCGGCGGCTGGACAACTTTGGCCCGGGGCGTGGGGACGACCCTATAGTCGTCGGACATGTCGGCGGCGGGCCAACCTAGTCCCGGGATCGTGGGGACGACCCTATAGTCGTCGGACATGTCGGCGGCAGGGCAACTTTGGCCCGTGGTCGTGGGGACGACCCTATAGTCTTCGGACAAGTCGGCGGCGGGCCAACCTAGTCCCGGGGTCGTGGAGACGACCCTATAGTCGTCGGACATCACGGTGGCGGCCAATCTAGTCCCGGGGTCGTGGGGACGACCCTATAGTCGTCGGACATGTCTGCGGCTGGTCAACTTTGGCCAGTGGTCGTGGGGACGACCCTATAGTCGTCGGACAAGTCGGCGGCGGGCCAACCTAGTCCCGGGGTCGTGGGAACGACCGCATAGTCGTCGGACATGACGGTGGCGGGCCAATCTAGTCCCGGGGTCGTGGGGACGACCCTATAGCCGTCGGACATGTCGGCGGCTGGCCAACTTTGGACCGGGGCGTGGGGACGACCCTATAGTCGTCGGACATGTCGGCGGCGGGCCAACCTAGTCCCGGGGTCGTGGGGACGACCCTATAGTCGTCGGACATGTCGGCGGCAGGGCAACTTTGGCCCGTGGTCGTGGGGACGACCCTATAGTCGTCGGACATGTCGGCGGCTGGGCAACTTTGGCCTGTGGTCGTGGGGACGACCCTATAGTCGTCGGATATGTCGGTGACTGGCCAACCTAGTCCCGGGGTCGCGGAGACGACCCTATAGTCGTCGGACACGTCGGCGGCAGCGCAAATTTGGCCAGTGGTCGTGGGGACGACCCTATAGTCGTCGGACAAGTCGGCGGCGGGCCAACCTAGTCCCGGGGTCGTGGGGACGACCGTATAGTCGTCGGACATGACGGTGGCGGGCCAATCTAGTCCCGGGGTCGTGGGGACGACCCTATTGTCGTCGGACAAGTCGGCGGCGGGTCATCCTAGGCCCGGGGTCGTGGGGACGACCCTATAGTCGTCGGACATGTCGGCGGCAGGGCAACTTTGGCCCGTGGTCGTGGGGACGACCCTATAGTCGTCGGACATGTCGGCGGCTGGGCAACTTTGGCCTGTGGTCGTGGGGACGAACCTATAGTCGTCGGACATGTCGGTGACTGGCCAACCTAGTCCCGGGGTCGTGGAGACGACCCTATAGTCGTCGGACAAGTCAGCGGCGGGCCAACCTAGTCCCGGTGTCGTGGGGACTACCCTATAGTCGTAGGACATGTCGGCGGCGGGCCAACCTAGTCCCTGGGCCTTGGGGACGACCCTATAGTCGTCGGACAAGTCGGCGGCAGGCCAACCTACTCCCGGGGTCGTGGGGACGACCCTATAGTCGTCGGACATGGCGGTGCCGGGGCAATCTAGCCCCGGGGTCGAGGGGACGACCCTATAGACGTCGGACATGTCGGCGGCTGGCCAACCTAGTCCCGGGGTGGTAGGGACGACCCTATAATCGTCGGACAAGTCGGCGGCGGGCCATGCTAGTTCCGGGGTCGTGGGGACGACCCTATACTCGTCGGACATGACGGTGGCTGGCCAACTTTGGCCCGTGGTCGTGGGGACGACCCTATAGTCGTGGGACATGACGGTGGCGTGGCAATCTAGTCCTGGGGTCGTGGGGACGACCCTGTAGTCGTCGGACATGTCGGCGGCGGGCCAACCTAGTCCCGGGGTCGTGGGGACGACCCTATAGTCGTCGGACATGTCGGCGGCGGGCCTACCCAGTCCCGTGGTCCTGGGGACGACCCTATAGTCGTCGGACATGACGGTGGCGGGGCAATCTAGCCCCGGCGTCGTGGGGACGACCCTATAGTCGTCGGACATGTCGGCGGCAGGCCATCCTAGTTCCGGGGTGGGAGGGACGACCCTATAGTCGTCGGACAAGTCGGCGGTGGGCCAACCTAGTCCCGGGGTCGTGGGGACGACCCTATAGACGTCGGACAAGTCGGCGGCGGGCCAACCTAGTCCGGGGGTCGTGGGAACGACCCTATAGTCGTCGGACATGTCGGCGGCTGGCCAATCTAGTCCCGGGGTCGTGGGGACGACCCTATAGTCGTCGGACATGTCTGCGGCTGGTCAACTTTGGCCAGTGGTCGTGGGGACGACCCTATAGTCGTCGGACAAGTCGGCGGCGGGCCAACCTAGTCCCGGGGTCGTGGGAACGACCGCATAGTCGTCGGACATGACGGTGGCGGGCCAATCTAGTCCCGGGGTCGTGGGGACGACCCTATAGCCGTCGGACATGTCGGCGGCTGGCCAACTTTGGACCGGGGCGTGGGGACGACCCTATAGTCGTCGGACATGTCGGCGGCGGGCCAACCTAGTCCCGGGGTCGTGGGGACGACCCTATAGTCGTCGGACATGTCGGCGGCAGGGCAACTTTGGCCCGTGGTCGTGGGGACGACCCTATAGTCGTCGGACATGTCGGCGGCTGGGCAACTTTGGCCTGTGGTCGTGGGGACGACCCTATAGTCGTCGGATATGTCGGTGACTGGCCAACCTAGTCCCGGGGTCGCGGAGACGACCCTATAGTCGTCGGACACGTCGGCGGCAGCGCAAATTTGGCCAGTGGTCGTGGGGACGACCCTATAGTCGTCGGACAAGTCGGCGGCGGGCCAACCTAGTCCCGGGGTCGTGGGGACGACCGTATAGTCGTCGGACATGACGGTGGCGGGCCAATCTAGTCCCGGGGTCGTGGGGACGACCCTATTGTCGTCGGACAAGTCGGCGGCGGGTCATCCTAGGCCCGGGGTCGTGGGGTCGTGGGGACGACCCTATAGTCGTCGGACATGTCGGCGGCAGGGCAACTTTGGCCCGTGGTCGTGGGGACGACCCTATAGTCGTCGGACATGTCGGCGGCTGGGCAACTTTGGCCTGTGGTCGTGGGGACGAACCTATAGTCGTCGGACATGTCGGTGACTGGCCAACCTAGTCCCGGGGTCGTGGGGACGACCCTATAGTCGTCGGACAAGTCAGCGGCGGGCCAACCTAGTCCCGGTGTCGTGGGGACTACCCTATAGTCGTAGGACATGTCGGCGGCGGGCCAACCTAGTCCCTGGGCCTTGGGGACGACCCTATAGTCGTCGGACAAGTCGGCGGCAGGCCAACCTACTCCCGGGGTCGTGGGGACGACCCTATAGTCGTCGGACATGGCGGTGCCGGGGCAATCTAGCCCCGGGGTCGAGGGGACGACCCTATAGACGTCGGACATGTCGGCGGCTGGCCAACCTAGTCCCGGGGTGGTAGGGACGACCCTATAATCGTCGGACAAGTCGGCGGCGGGCCATGCTAGTTCCGGGGTCGTGGGGACGACCCTATACTCGTCGGACATGACGGTGGCTGGCCAACTTTGGCCCGTGGTCGTGGGGACGACCCTATAGTCGTGGGACATGACGGTGGCGTGGCAATCTAGTCCTGGGGTCGTGGGGACGACCCTGTAGTCGTCGGACATGTCGGCGGCGGGCCAACCTAGTCCCGGGGTCGTGGGGACGACCCTATAGTCGTCGGACATGTCGGCGGCGGGCCTACCCAGTCCCGTGGTCCTGGGGACGACCCTATAGTCGTCGGACAAGTCGGCGCCTGACCAACTTTGGCCCGTGGTCGTGTGGACGACCCTATAGTCGGCGGACATGACGGTGGCGGGGCAATCTAGCCCCGGCGTCGTGGGGACGACCCTATAGTCGTCGGACATGTCGGCGGCAGGCCATCCTAGTTCCGGGGTGGGAGGGACGACCCTATAGTCGTCGGACAAGTCGGCGGTGGGCCAACCTAGTCCCGGGGTCGTGGGGACGACCCTATAGACGTCGGACAAGTCGGCGGCGGGCCAACCTAGTCCGGGGGTCGTGGGAACGACCCTATAGTCGTCGGACATGTCGGCGGCTGGCCAATCTAGTCCCGGGGTCGTGGGGACGACCCTATAGTCGTCGGACATGTCGGCGGCTGGCCAACCTAGTTCCGGGGTGGGAGGGACGACCCTATAGTCGTCGGGCATGACGGTGGCGGGCCAATCTAGTCCCGGGCTCGTGGGGACGACCCTATAGTCGGCGGACATGTCGGCGGCTGGGCAACTTTGGCCCGTGGTCGTGGGGACGACCCTATAGTCGTCGGACAAGTCGGCGGCGGGCCAACCTAGTCCCGGGTTCGTGGAGACGACCCTATAGTCGTCGGACATGACGGTGGCGGGTCAATCTAGTCCGGGGGTCTTGGGGACGACCCTATAGTCGTCGGACATGTCGGCGGCTGACCAACTTTGGCCCGTGGTCGTGGGGACGACCCTATAGTCGGCGGACATGACGGTGGCGGGCCAATCTATCCCCGGGGACGTGGGGACGACCCTATAGTCGTTGGACATGTCGGCGGCTGGCCAACTTTGGCCCGGGGCGTGGGGACGACCCTATAGTCGTCGGACAAGTCGGCGGCGGGCCAACCTAGTACCGGGGTCGTGGGGACGACCCTATAGTCGTCGGACATGTCGGCGGCTGGCCAACCTAGTCCCGGGGTCGTGGGGACGACCCTATAGTCCTCGGACATGACGGTGGCGGGCCAACCTAGTCCCGGGGTCGTGGGGACGACCCTATAGTCGACGGACATGTCGGCGGCTGGGCAACATTGGCCCGTGGTCGTTGGGACGACCCTATAGTCGTCGGACAAGTCGGCGGCGGGCCAACCTAGTCCCGGGGTCGTGGAGACGACCCTATAGTCGTCGGACATGACGGTGGCGGGTCAATCTAGTCCGGGGGTCGTGGGGACGACCCTATAGTCGTCGGACAAGTCGGCGGCGGGCCAACCTAGTCCCGGGGTCGTGGGGACGACCCTATAGTCGTCGGACATGTCGGCGGCTGGCCAACCTAGTCCCGGGGTCGTGGGGACGACCCTATAGTCTTCGGACATGTCGGCGGCGGGCCAACCTAGTCCGGGGGTCGTGGGAACGACCCTATAGTCGTCGGACATGTCGGCGGCTGGCCAATCTAGTCCCGGGGTCGTGGGGACGACCCAATAGTCGTCGGACATGTCGGCGCCTGACCCACTTTGGCCCGTGGTCGTGTGGACGACCCTATAGTCGGCGGACATGACGGTGGCGGGGCAATCTAGCCCCGGCGTCGTGGGGACGACCCTATAGTCGTCGGACATGTCGGCGGCTGGCCATCCTAGTTCCTGGGTGGGAGGGACGACCCTATAGTCGTCGGACAAGTCGGCGGTGGGCCAACCTACTCCCGGGGTCGTGGGGACGACCCTATAGTCGTCGGACATGTCGGCGGCTGGCCAACCTAGTCCCGGGGTCGTGGGGACGACCCTATAGTCGTCGGACACGTCGGCGGCGGGCCAACCTAGTCCCGGGGTCGTGGAGACGACCCAATAGTCGTCGGACATGCCGGTGACTGGCCAACCTTGTCCCGGGGTCGTGGAGGCGACCCTATAGTCGTCGGACGTGACGGTGCCGGGGCAATCTAGCCCCGGGGTCGTGGGGACGACCCTATAGACGTCGGACATGTCGGCGGCGGGCCAACCTAGTCCCGGGGTCGTGGGGACGACCCTATAGTCGTCGGACATGTCTGCGGCTGGGCAACTTTGGCCGTGGTCGTGGGGACGACCCTATAGTCGTCGAACATGTCGGTGACTGGCCAACCTAGTCCCGGGGTCGTGGGGACGACCCTATAGTCGTCGGACATGTCGGTGACTGGCCAACGTAGTCCCGGGGTCGTGGAGACGACCCTATAGTTGTCGGACATGCCGGTGACTGGCCAACCTAGTCCCGGGGTCGTGGAGGCGACCCTATAGTCGTCGGACGTGACGGTGCCGGGGCAATCTAGCCCCGGGGTCGTGGGGACGACCCTATAGTCTTCGGACATGTCGGCGGCGGGCCAACCTAGTCCGGGGGTCGTGGGAACGACCCTATAGTCGTCGGACATGTCGGCGGCTGGCCAATCTAGTCCCGGGGTCGTGGGGGCGACCCAATAGTCGTCGGACATGTCGGCGCCTGACCCACTTTGGCCCGTGGTCGTGTGGACGACCTTATAGTCGGCGGACATGACGGTGGCGGGGCAATCTAGCCCCGGCGTCGTGGGGACGACCCTATAGTCGTCGGACATGTCGGCGGCTGGCCATCCTAGTTCCTGGGTGGGAGGGACGACCCTATAGTCGTCGGACAAGTCGGCGGTGGGCCAACCTACTCCCGGGGTCGTGGGGACGACCCTATAGTCGTCGGACATGTCGGCGGCTGGCCAACCTAGTCCCGGGGTCGTGGGGACGACCCTATAGTCGTCGGACACGTCGGCGGCGGGCCAACCTAGTCCCGGGGTCGTGGAGACGACCCTATAGTCGTCGGACATGCTGGTGACTGGCCAACCTTGTCCCGGGGTCGTGGAGGCGACCCTATAGTCGTCGGACGTGACGGTGCCGGGGAAATCTAGCCCCGGGGTCGTGGGGACGACCCTATAGACGTCGGACATGTCGGCGGCGGGCCAACCTAGTCCCGGGGTTGTGGGGATGACCCTGTAGTCGCCGGACATGTCTGCGGCTGGGCAACTTTGGCCAGTGGTCGTGGGGACGACCCTATAGTCGTCGGACAAGTCGGCGGCGGGCCAACCTAGTCCCGGGGTCGTGGGGACGACCCTATAGTCGCCGGACAAGTCGGCGGCGGGACAACCTAGTCCCGGGGTCGTGGGGACGACCCTATAGTCGTCGGACATGTCGGCGGCTGGCCAACTTTGGCCCGGGGCGTGGGGACGACCCTATAGTCGTCGGACATGTCGGCGGCGGGCGAACCTAGTCCCGGGGTCGTGGGGACGACCCTATAGTCGTCGGACATGTCGGCGGCAAGCAACTTTGGCCCGTGGTCGTGGGGACGACCCTATAGTCGTCGGACATGTCGGCGGCTGGGCAACTTTGGCCTGTGGTCGTGGGGACGACCCTATAGTCGTCGGACATGTCGGTGACTGGCCAACCTAGTCCCGGGGTCGTGGGGACGACCCTATAGTCGTCGGACAAGTCGGCGGCGGGCCAACCTAGTCCCGGGGTCGTGGGGACGACCCTATAGTCGTAGGACATGTCGGCGGCGGGCCAACCTAGTCCCTGGGCCTTGGGGACGACCCTACAGTCGTCGGACAAGTCGGCGGCGGGCCAACCTAGTCCCGGGATCGTGGGGACGACCCTATAGTCGGCGGACATGTTGGCGGCTGGCCAGCTTTGGCCCAGGGTCGTGGGGACGACCATATAGTTGTCGGACATGTCGGCGGCTGGCCAATCTAGTCCCGGGGTCGTGGGGACGACCCTATAGTCGTCGGACAAGTCGGCGGCGGGCCAACCTAGTCCCGGGGTCGTGGAGACGACCCTATAGAAGTCGGACATGTCGGCGGCTGGCCAACCTAGTCCCGGGGTCGTGGGGACGACCCTATAGTCGTCGGACAAGTCGGCGGCGGGCCTACCTAGTCCCGGGGTCGTGGAAACGACCCTATAGATGTCGGACATGTCGGCGGCTGGCCAACCTAGTCCCGGGGTCGTGGTGACGACCCTATAGTCGTCGGACATGACGGTGCCGGGGCAATCTAGCCCCCGGGTCGTGGGGACGACCCTATAGTCGTCGGACATGTCGGCGGCAGGGCAACTTTGGCCCGTGGTCGTGGGGACGACCGTATAGTCGTCGGACATGACGGTGGCGGGCCAATCTAGTCCCGGGGTCGTGGGGACGACCCTATAGTCGTCGGACATGTCTGCGGCTGGGCAACTTTGGCCAGTGGTCGTGGGGACGACCCTATAGTCGTCGGACAAGTCGGCGGCGGGCCAACCTAGTCCCGGGGTCGTGGGGACGACCGTATAGTCGTCGGACATGACGGTGGCGGGCCAATCTAGTCCGGGGTCGTAGGGACGACCCCATAGTCGTCGGACATGTCGGCGGCTGGCCAACTTTGGACCGGGGAGTGGGGACGACCCTATAGTCGTCGGACATGACGGCGGCGGGCCAACCTAGTCCCGGGGTCGTGGGGACGACCCTATAGTCGTCGGACATGTCGGCGGCAAGGCAACTTTGGCCCGTGGTCGTGGGGACGACCGTATAGTCGTCGGACATGACGGTGGCGGGCCAATCTAGTCCCGGGGTCGTGGGGACGACCCCATAGTCGTCGGACATGTCGGCGGCTGGCCAACTTTGGCCCGGGGTGTGGGGACGACCCTATAGTCGTCGGACAAGTCGGCGGCGGGCCAACCTTGTCCCGGGGTCGTGGAAACGACCCTATAGATGTCGGACATGTCGGCGGCTGGCCAACCTAGTCCCGGGGTTGTGGAGACGACCGTATAGTCGTCGGACATGACGGTGGCGGGCCAATCTAGTCCCGGGGTCGTGGGGACGACCCCATAGTCGTCGGACATGTCGGCGGCTGGCCAACTTTGGCCCGGGGTGTGGGGACGACCCTATAGTCGTCGGACAAGTCGGCGGCGGGCCAACCTAGTCCCGGGGTCGTGGGGACGACCGTATAGTCGTCGGACATGACGGTGGCGGGCCAATCTAGTCCCGGGGTCGTGGGGACGACCCCATAGTCGTCGGACATGACGGCGGCGGGCCAACCTAGTCCCGGGGCGTGGGGACGACCCTATAGTCGTCGGACATGTCGGCGGCGGGCCAACCTAGTCCCGGGGTCGTGGGGACGACCCTATAGTCGTCGGACATGTCGGCGGCAGGGAAACTTTGGCCCGTGGTCGTGGGGACGACCCTATAGTCGTCGGACAAGTCGGCGGCGGGCCAACCTAGTCCCGGGGTCGTGGAGACGACCCTATAGTCGTCGACCAAGTCGGCGGCTGGCCAACCTAGTCCGGGGGTGGTAGGGACGACCCTATAGTCGTCGGACAAGTCGGCGGCGGGCCAACCTAGTCCCGGGGTCGTCGGGACGACCCTATAGTCGTCGGATAAGTCGGCGGCGGGCCAACCTAGTCCCGGGGTCGTGGGGACGACCCTATAGTTGTCGGACGTGTCGGCGTCTGGCCAACTTAGTCCCGGGGTCGTGGGGACGACCCTATAGTCGTCGGACATGACGGTGCCGGGGCAATCTAGCCCCGGGGTCGTGGGGACGACCCTATAGACGTCGGACATGTCGGCGGCGGGCCAACCTAGTCCCGGGGTCGTGGGGACGACCCTATAGTCGTCGGACATGTCGGCGGCTGGGCAACTTTGGCCAGTGGTCGTGGGGACGACCCTATAGTCGTCGGACATGTCGGCGGCAGGCCAACGTATGCCCAGGGACGTAGGGATGAACCTATAGTCGTCGGACATGTCGGCGGCTGGGCAACTTTGGCCAGTGGTCGTGGGGACGACCCTATAGTCGTCGGACATGTCGGCGGCAGGCCAACGTATGCCCAGGGACGTAGGGATGAACCTATAGTCGTCGGACATGACCGTGGCGGGCCAATCTAGTCCCGGGGTCGTGGGGACGACCCTATAGTCGTCGGACATGACGGTGCCGGGGCAATCTAGCCCCGGGGTCGTGGGGACGACCCTATAGTCGTTGGACATGTCGGCGGCTGGCCAACTTTGGCCCGGGGCGTGGGGACGACCCTATAGTCGTCGGACATGTCGGCGGCGGGCCAACCTAGTCCCGGGATCGTGGGGACGACCCTATAGTCGTCGGACATGTCGGCGGCAGGGCAACTTTGGCCCGTGGTCGTGGGGACGACCCTATAGTCGTCGGACAAGTCGGCGGCGGGCCAACCTAGTCCCGGGGTCGTGGAGACGACCCTACAGTCGTCGGACATCACGGTGGCGGGCCAATCTAGTACCGGGGTCGTGGGGACGACCCTATAGTCGTCGGACATGTCTGCGGCTGGGCAACCTAGTCCCGGGGTCGTGGGGACGACCCTATAGTCGTCGGACATGTCGGCGGCAGGGCAACTTTGGCCCGTGGTCGTGGGGACGACCCTATAGTCGTCGGACAAGTCGGCGGCGGGCCAACCTAGTCCCGGGGTCGTGGAGACGACCCTATAGTCGTCGGATAAGTCGGCGGCGGGCCAACCTAGTCCCGGGGTCGTGGGGACGACCCTATAGTCGTCGGACATCACGGTGGCGGGCCAATCTAGTCCCGGGGTCGTGGGGACGACCCTATAGTCGTCGGACATGTCTGCGGCTGGGCAACTTTGGCCAGTGGTCGTGGGAACGACCCTATAGTCGTCGGACAAGTCGGCGGCGGGCCAACCTAGTCCCGGGGTTGTGGAGACGACCGTATAGTCGTCGGACATAACGGTGGCGGGCCAATCTAGTCCCGGGGTCGTAGGGACGACCCCATAGTCGTCGGACATGTCGGCGGCTGGCCAACTTTGGACCGGGGAGTGGGGACGACCCTATAGTCGTCGGACATGACGGCGGCGGGCCAACCTAGTCCCGGGGTCGTGGGGACGACCCCATAGTCGTCGGACATGTCGGCGGCTGGCCACCTTTGGCCCGGGGTCGTGGGGACGACCCTATAGTCGCCGGACAAGTCGGCGGCGGGACAACCTAGTCCCGGGGTCGTGGGGACGACCCTATAGTCGTCGGACATGTCGGCGGCTGGCCAACTTTGGCCCGGGGTCGTGGGGACGACCCTATAGTCGTCGGACAAGTCGGCGGCGGGCCTACCTAGTCCCGGGGTCGTGGAAACGACCCTATAGATGTCGGACATGTCGGCGGCTGGCCAACCTAGTCCCGGGGTCGTGGTGACGACCCTATAGTCGTCGGACATGACGGTGCCGGGGCAATCTAGCCCCCGGGTCGTGGGGACGACCCTATAGTCGTCGGACATGTCGGCGGCAGGGCAACTTTGGCCCGTGGTCGTGGGGACGACCGTATAGTCGTCGGACATGACGGTGGCGGGCCAATCTAGTCCCGGGGTCGTGGGGACGACCCTATAGTCGTCGGACATGTCTGCGGCTGGGCAACTTTGGCCAGTGGTCGTGGGGACGACCCTATAGTCGTCGGACAAGTCGGCGGCGGGCCAACCTAGTCCCGGGGTCGTGGGGACGACCGTATAGTCGTCGGACATGACGGTGGCGGGCCAATCTAGTCCCGGGGTCGTAGGGACGACCCCATAGTCGTCGGACATGTCGGCGGCTGGCCAACTTTGGACCGGGGAGTGGGGACGACCCTATAGTCGTCGGACATGACGGCGGCGGGCCAACCTAGTCCCGGGGTCGTGGGGACGACCCTATAGTCGTCGGACATGTCGGCGGCAAGGCAACTTTGGCCCGTGGTCGTGGGGACGACCGTATAGTCGTCGGACATGACGGTGGCGGGCCAATCTAGTCCCGGGGTCGTGGGGACGACCCCATAGTCGTCGGACATGTCGGCGGCTGGCCAACTTTGGCCCGGGGTGTGGGGACGACCCTATAGTCGTCGGACAAGTCGGCGGCGGGCCAACCTTGTCCCGGGGTCGTGGAGACGACCCTATAGTCGTCGGACATCACGGTGGCGGGCCAATCTAGTCCCGGGGTCGTGGGGACGACCCTATAGTCGTCGGACATGTCTGCGGCTGGGCAACTTTGGCCAGTGGTCGTGGGAACGACCCTATAGTCGTCGGACAAGTCGGCGGCGGGCCAACCTAGTCCCGGGGTTGTGGAGACGACCGTATAGTCGTCGGACATGACGGTGGCGGGCCAATCTAGTCCCGGGGTCGTAGGGACGACCCCATAGTCGTCGGACATGTCGGCGGCTGGCCAACTTTGGACCGGGGAGTGGGGACGACCCTATAGTCGTCGGACATGACGGCGGCGGGCCAACCTAGTCCCGGGGTCGTGGGGACGACCCTATAGTCGTCGGACATGTCGGCGGCAGGGCAACTTTGGCCCGTGGTCGTGGGGACGACCGTATAGTCGTCGGACATGACGGTGGCGGGCCAATCTAGTCCCGGGGTCGTGGGGACGACCCCATAGTCGTCGGACATGTCGGCGGCTGGCCAACTTTGGCCCGGGGTGTGGGGACGACCCTATAGTCGTCGGACAAGTCGGCGGCGGGCCAACCTTGTCCCGGGGTCGTGGAGACGACCCTATAGTCGTCGGACATCACGGTGGCGGGCCAATCTAGTCCCGGGGTCGTGGGGACGACCCTATAGTCGTCGGACATGTCTGCGGCTGGGCAACTTTGGCCAGTGGTCGTGGGGACGACCCTATAGTCGTCGGACAAGTCGGCGGCGGGCCAACCTAGTCCCGGGGTCGTGGGGACGACCGTATAGTCGTCGGACATGACGGTGGCGGGCCAATCTAGTCCCGGGGTCGTGGGGACGACCCCATAGTCGTCGGACATGACGGCGGCGGGCCAACCTAGTCCCGGGGCGTGGGGACGACCCTATAGTCGTCGGACATGTCGGCGGCGGGCCAACCTAGTCCCGGGGTCGTGGGGACGACCCTATAGTCGTCGGACATGTCGGCGGCAGGGAAACTTTGGCCCGTGGTCGTGGGGACGACCCTATAGTCGTCGGACAAGTCGGCGGCGGGCCAACCTAGTCCCGGGGTCGTGGAGACGACCCTATAGTCGTCGACCAAGTCGGCGGCTGGCCAACCTAGTCCGGGGGTGGTAGGGACGACCCTATAGTCGTCGGACAAGTCGGCGGCGGGCCAACCTAGTCCCGGGGTCGTCGGGACGACCCTATAGTCGTCGGATAAGTCGGCGGCGGGCCAACCTAGTCCCGGGGTCGTGGGGACGACCCTATAGTTGTCGGACGTGTCGGCGTCTGGCCAACTTAGTCCCGGGGTCGTGGGGACGACCCTATAGTCGTCGGACATGACGGTGCCGGGGCAATCTAGCCCCGGGGTCGTGGGGACGACCCTATAGACGTCGGACATGTCGGCGGCGGGCCAACCTAGTCCCGGGGTCGTGGGGACGACCCTATAGTCGTCGGACATGTCGGCGGCTGGGCAACTTTGGCCAGTGGTCGTGGGGACGACCCTATAGTCGTCGGACATGTCGGCGGCAGGCCAACGTATGCCCAGGTTCGTAGGGACGAACCTATAGTCGTCGGACATGTCGGCGGCTGGGCAACTTTGGCCAGTGGTCGTGGGGACGACCCTATAGTCGTCGGACATGTCGGCGGCAGGCCAACGTATGCCCAGGGACGTAGGGATGAACCTATAGTCGTCGGACATGACCGTGGCGGGCCAATCTAGTCCCGGGGTCGTGGGGACGACCCTATAGTCGTCGGACATGACGGTGCCGGGGCAATCTAGCCCCGGGGTCGTGGGGACGACCCTATAGTCGTTGGACATGTCGGCGGCTGGCCAACTTTGGCCCGGGGCGTGGGGACGACCCTATAGTCGTCGGACATGTCGGCGGCGGGCCAACCTAGTCCCGGGATCGTGGGGACGACCCTATAGTCGTCGGACATGTCGGCGGCAGGGCAACTTTGGCCCGTGGTCGTGGGGACGACCCTATAGTCGTCGGACAAGTCGGCGGCGGGCCAACCTAGTCCCGGGGTCGTGGAGACGACCCTATAGTCGTCGGACATCCCGGTGGCGGGCCAATCTAGTACCGGGGTCGTGGGGACGACCCTATAGTCGTCGGACATGTCTGCGGCTGGGCAACCTAGTCCCGGGGTCGTGGGGACGACCCTATAGTCGTCGGACATGTCGGCGGCAGGGCAACATTGGCCCGTGGTCGTGGGGACGACCCTATAGTCGTCGGACAAGTCGGCGGCGGGCCAACCTAGTCCCGGGGTCGTGGAGACGACCCTATAGTCGTCGGATAAGTCGGCGGCGGGCCAACCTAGTCCCGGGGTCGTGGGGACGACCCTATAGTCGTCGGACATGTCGGCGGCGGGCCAACCTAGTCCCGGGGTCGTGGGGACGACCCTATAGTCGTCGGACATGTCGGCGGCAGGGCAACTTTGGCCCGTGGTCGTGGGGACGACCCTATAGTCGTCGGACAAGTCGGCGGCGGGCCAACCTAGTCCCGGGGTCGTGGAGACGACCCTATAGTCGTCGGACATCACGGTGGCGGGCCAATCTAGTCCCGGGGTCGTGGGGACGACCCTATAGTCGTCGGACATCACGGTGGCGGGCCAATCTAGTCCCGGGGTCGTGGGGACGACCCTATAGTCGTCGGACATGTCTGCGGCTGGGCAACTTTGGCCAGTGGTCGTGGGAACGACCCTATAGTCGTCGGACAAGTCGGCGGCGGGCCAACCTAGTCCCGGGGTTGTGGAGACGACCGTATAGTCGTCGGACATGACGGTGGCGGGCCAATCTAGTCCCGGGGTCGTAGGGACGACCCCATAGTCGTCGGACATGTCGGCGGCTGGCCAACTTTGGACCGGGGAGTGGGGACGACCCTATAGTCGTCGGACATGACGGCGGCGGGCCAACCTAGTCCCGGGGTCGTGGGGACGACCCTATAGTCGTCGGACATGTCGGCGGCAGGGCAACTTTGGCCCGTGGTCGTGGGGACGACCGTATAGTCGTCGGACATGACGGTGGCGGGCCAATCTAGTCCCGGGGTCGTGGGGACGACCCCATAGTCGTCGGACATGTCGGCGGCTGGCCAACTTTGGCCCGGGGTCGTGGGGACGACCCTATAGTCGCCGGACAAGTCGGCGGCGGGACAACCTAGTCCCGGGGTCGTGGGGACGACCCTATAGTCGTCGGACATGTCGGCGGCTGGCCAACTTTGGCCCGGGGTCGTGGGGACGACCCTATAGTCGTCGGACAAGTCGGCGGCGGGCCTACCTAGTCCCGGGGTCGTGGAAACGACCCTATAGATGTCGGACATGTCGGCGGCTGGCCAACCTAGTCCCGGGGTCGTGGTGACGACCCTATAGTCGTCGGACATGACGGTGCCGGGGCAATCTAGCCCCCGGGTCGTGGGGACGACCCTATAGTCGTCGGACATGTCGGCGGCAGGGCAACTTTGGCCCGTGGTCGTGGGGACGACCGTATAGTCGTCGGACATGACGGTGGCGGGCCAATCTAGTCCCGGGGTCGTGGGGACGACCCTATAGTCGTCGGACATGTCTGCGGCTGGGCAACTTTGGCCAGTGGTCGTGGGGACGACCCTATAGTCGTCGGACAAGTCGGCGGCGGGCCAACCTAGTCCCGGGGTCGTGGGGACGACCGTATAGTCGTCGGACATGACGGTGGCGGGCCAATCTAGTCCCGGGGTCGTAGGGACGACCCCATAGTCGTCGGACATGTCGGCGGCTGGCCAACTTTGGACCGGGGAGTGGGGACGACCCTATAGTCGTCGGACATGACGGCGGCGGGCCAACCTAGTCCCGGGGTCGTGGGGACGACCCTATAGTCGTCGGACATGTCGGCGGCAAGGCAACTTTGGCCCGTGGTCGTGGGGACGACCGTATAGTCGTCGGACATGACGGTGGCGGGCCAATCTAGTCCCGGGGTCGTGGGGACGACCCCATAGTCGTCGGACATGTCGGCGGCTGGCCAACTTTGGCCCGGGGTGTGGGGACGACCCTATAGTCGTCGGACAAGTCGGCGGCGGGCCAACCTTGTCCCGGGGTCGTGGAGACGACCCTATAGTCGTCGGACATCACGGTGGCGGGCCAATCTAGTCCCGGGGTCGTGGGGACGACCCTATAGTCGTCGGACATGTCTGCGGCTGGGCAACTTTGGCCAGTGGTCGTGGGAACGACCCTATAGTCGTCGGACAAGTCGGCGGCGGGCCAACCTAGTCCCGGGGTTGTGGGGACGACCGTATAGTCGTCGGACATGACGGTGGCGGGCCAATCTAGTCCCGGGGTCGTAGGGACGACCCCATAGTCGTCGGACATGTCGGCGGCTGGCCAACTTTGGACCGGGGAGTGGGGACGACCCTATAGTCGTCGGACATGACGGCGGCGGGCCAACCTAGTCCCGGGGTCGTGGGGACGACCCTATAGTCGTCGGACATGTCGGCGGCAGGGCAACTTTGGCCCGTGGTCGTGGGGACGACCGTATAGTCGTCGGACATGACGGTGGCGGGCCAATCTAGTCCCGGGGTCGTGGGGACGACCCCATAGTCGTCGGACATGTCGGCGGCTGGCCAACTTTGGCCCGGGGTGTGGGGACGACCCTATAGTCGTCGGACAAGTCGGCGGCGGGCCAACCTTGTCCCGGGGTCGTGGAGACGACCCTATAGTCGTCGGACATCACGGTGGCGGGCCAATCTAGTCCCGGGGTCGTGGGGACGACCCTATAGTCGTCGGACATGTCTGCGGCTGGGCAACTTTGGCCAGTGGTCGTGGGGACGACCCTATAGTCGTCGGACAAGTCGGCGGCGGGCCAACCTAGTCCCGGGGTCGTGGGGACGACCGTATAGTCGTCGGACATGACGGTGGCGGGCCAATCTAGTCCCGGGGTCGTGGGGACGACCCCATAGTCGTCGGACATGACGGCGGCGGGCCAACCTAGTCCCGGGGCGTGGGGACGACCCTATAGTCGTCGGACATGTCGGCGGCGGGCCAACCTAGTCCCGGGGTCGTGGGGACGACCCTATAGTCGTCGGACATGTCGGCGGCAGGGAAACTTTGGCCCGTGGTCGTGGGGACGACCCTATAGTCGTCGGACAAGTCGGCGGCGGGCCAACCTAGTCCCGGGGTCGTGGAGACGACCCTATAGTCGTCGACCAAGTCGGCGGCTGGCCAACCTAGTCCGGGGGTGGTAGGGACGACCCTATAGTCGTCGGACAAGTCGGCGGCGGGCCAACCTAGTCCCGGGGTCGTCGGGACGACCCTATAGTCGTCGGATAAGTCGGCGGCGGGCCAACCTAGTCCCGGGGTCGTGGGGACGACCCTATAGTTGTCGGACGTGTCGGCGTCTGGCCAACTTAGTCCCGGGGTCGTGGGGACGACCCTATAGTCGTCGGACATGACGGTGCCGGGGCAATCTAGCCCCGGGGTCGTGGGGACGACCCTATAGACGTCGGACATGTCGGCGGCGGGCCAACCTAGTCCCGGGGTCGTGGGGACGACCCTATAGTCGTCGGACATGACGGTGCCGGGGCACTCTAGCCCCGGGGTCGTGGGGACGACCCTATAGTCGTTGGACATGTCGGCGGCTGGCCAACTTTGGCCCGGGGCGTGGGGACGACCCTATAGTCGTCGGACATGTCGGCGGCGGGCCAACCTAGTCCCGGGATCGTGGGGACGACCCTATAGTCGTCGGACATGTCGGCGGCAGGGCAACTTTGGCCCGTGGTCGTGGGGACGACCCTATAGTCGTCGGACATGTCGGCGGCAGGCCAACGTATGCCCAGGTTCGTAGGGACGAACCTATAGTCGTCGGACATGTCGGCGGCTGGGCAACTTTGGCCAGTGGTCGTGGGGACGACCCTATAGTCGTCGGACATGTCGGCGGCAGGCCAACGTATGCCCAGGGACGTAGGGATGAACCTATAGTCGTCGGACATGACCGTGGCGGGCCAATCTAGTCCCGGGGTCGTGGGGACGACCCTATAGTCGTCGGACATGACGGTGCCGGGGCACTCTAGCCCCGGGGTCGTGGGGACGACCCTATAGTCGTTGGACATGTCGGCGGCTGGCCAACTTTGGCCCGGGGCGTGGGGACGACCCTATAGTCGTCGGACATGTCGGCGGCGGGCCAACCTAGTCCCGGGATCGTGGGGACGACCCTATAGTCGTCGGACATGTCGGCGGCAGGGCAACTTTGGCCCGTGGTCGTGGGGACGACCCTATAGTCGTCGGACAAGTCGGCGGCGGGCCAACCTAGTCCCGGGGTCGTGGAGACGACCCTATAGTCGTCGGACATCACGGTGGCGGGCCAATCTAGTACCGGGGTCGTGGGGACGACCCTATAGTCGTCGGACATGTCTGCGGCTGGGCAACCTAGTCCCGGGGTCGTGGGGACGACCCTATAGTCGTCGGACATGTCGGCGGCAGGGCAACTTTGGCCCGTGGTCGTGGGGACGACCCTATAGTCGTCGGACAAGTCGGCGGCGGGCCAACCTAGTCCCGGGGTCGTGGAGACGACCCTATAGTCGTCGGATAAGTCGGCGGCGGGCCAACCTAGTCCCGGGGTCGTGGGGACGACCCTATAGTCGTCGGACATCACGGTGGCGGGCCAATCTAGTCCCGGGGTCGTGGGGACGACCCTATAGTCGTCGGACATGTCTGCGGCTGGGCAACTTTGGCCAGTGGTCGTGGGAACGACCCTATAGTCGTCGGACAAGTCGGCGGCGGGCCAACCTAGTCCCGGGGTTGTGGAGACGACCGTATAGTCGTCGGACATGACGGTGGCGGGCCAATCTAGTCCCGGGGTCGTAGGGACGACCCCATAGTCGTCGGACATGTCGGCGGCTGGCCAACTTTGGACCGGGGAGTGGGGACGACCCTATAGTCGTCGGACATGACGGCGGCGGGCCAACCTAGTCCCGGGGTCGTGGGGACGACCCTATAGTCGTCGGACATGTCGGCGGCAGGGCAACTTTGGCCCGTGGTCGTGGGGACGACCGTATAGTCGTCGGACATGACGGTGGCGGGCCAATCTAGTCCCGGGGTCGTGGGGACGACCCCATAGTCGTCGGACATGTCGGCGGCTGGCCAACTTTGGCCCGGGGTCGTGGGGACGACCCTATAGTCGCCGGACAAGTCGGCGGCGGGACAACCTAGTCCCGGGGTCGTGGGGACGACCCTATAGTCGTCGGACATGTCGGCGGCTGGCCAACTTTGGCCCGGGGTCGTGGGGACGACCCTATAGTCGTCGGACAAGTCGGCGGCGGGCCTACCTAGTCCCGGGGTCGTGGAAACGACCCTATAGATGTCGGACATGTCGGCGGCTGGCCAACCTAGTCCCGGGGTCGTGGTGACGACCCTATAGTCGTCGGACATGACGGTGCCGGGGCAATCTAGCCCCCGGGTCGTGGGGACGACCCTATAGTCGTCGGACATGTCGGCGGCAGGGCAACTTTGGCCCGTGGTCGTGGGGACGACCGTATAGTCGTCGGACATGACGGTGGCGGGCCAATCTAGTCCCGGGGTCGTGGGGACGACCCTATAGTCGTCGGACATGTCTGCGGCTGGGCAACTTTGGCCAGTGGTCGTGGGGACGACCCTATAGTCGTCGGACAAGTCGGCGGCGGGCCAACCTAGTCCCGGGGTCGTGGGGACGACCGTATAGTCGTCGGACATGACGGTGGCGGGCCAATCTAGTCCCGGGGTCGTAGGGACGACCCCATAGTCGTCGGACATGTCGGCGGCTGGCCAACTTTGGACCGGGGAGTGGGGACGACCCTATAGTCGTCGGACATGACGGCGGCGGGCCAACCTAGTCCCGGGGTCGTGGGGACGACCCTATAGTCGTCGGACATGTCGGCGGCAAGGCAACTTTGGCCCGTGGTCGTGGGGACGACCGTATAGTCGTCGGACATGACGGTGGCGGGCCAATCTAGTCCCGGGGTCGTGGGGACGACCCCATAGTCGTCGGACATGTCGGCGGCTGGCCAACTTTGGCCCGGCGTGTGGGGACGACCCTATAGTCGTCGGACAAGTCGGCGGCGGGCCAACCTTGTCCCGGGGTCGTGGAGACGACCCTATAGTCGTCGGACATCACGGTGGCGGGCCAATCTAGTCCCGGGGTCGTGGGGACGACCCTATAGTCGTCGGACATGTCTGCGGCTGGGCAACTTTGGCCAGTGGTCGTGGGAACGACCCTATAGTCGTCGGACAAGTCGGCGGCGGGCCAACCTAGTCCCGGGGTTGTGGAGACGACCGTATAGTCGTCGGACATGACGGTGGCGGGCCAATCTAGTCCCGGGGTCGTAGGGACGACCCCATAGTCGTCGGACATGTCGGCGGCTGGCCAACTTTGGACCGGGGAGTGGGGACGACCCTATAGTCGTCGGACATGACGGCGGCGGGCCAACCTAGTCCCGGGGTCGTGGGGACGACCCTATAGTCGTCGGACATGTCGGCGGCAGGGCAACTTTGGCCCGTGGTCGTGGGGACGACCGTATAGTCGTCGGACAAGTCGGCGGCGGGCCAACCTAGTCCCGGGGTCGTGGGGACGACCGTATAGTCGTCGGACATGACGGTGGCGGGCCAATCTAGTCCCGGGGTCGTGGGGACGACCCCATAGTCGTCGGACATGACGGCGGCGGGCCAACCTAGTCCCGGGGCGTGGGGACGACCCTATAGTCGTCGGACATGTCGGCGGCGGGCCAACCTAGTCCCGGGGTCGTGGGGACGACCCTATAGTCGTCGGACATGTCGGCGGCAGGGAAACTTTGGCCCGTGGTCGTGGGGACGACCCTATAGTCGTCGGACAAGTCGGCGGCGGGCCAACCTAGTCCCGGGGTCGTGGAGACGACCCTATAGTCGTCGACCAAGTCGGCGGCTGGCCAACCTAGTCCGGGGGTGGTAGGGACGACCCTATAGTCGTCGGACAAGTCGGCGGCGGGCCAACCTAGTCCCGGGGTCGTCGGGACGACCCTATAGTCGTCGGATAAGTCGGCGGCGGGCCAACCTAGTCCCGGGGTCGTGGGGACGACCCTATAGTTGTCGGACGTGTCGGCGTCTGGCCAACTTAGTCCCGGGGTCGTGGGGACGACCCTATAGTCGTCGGACATGACGGTGCCGGGGCAATCTAGCCCCGGGGTCGTGGGGACGACCCTATAGACGTCGGACATGTCGGCGGCGGGCCAACCTAGTCCCGGGGTCGTGGGGACGACCCTATAGTCGTCGGACATGTCGGCGGCTGGGCAACTTTGGCCAGTGGTCGTGGGGACGACCCTATAGTCGTCGGACATGTCGGCGGCAGGCCAACGTATGCCCAGGTTCGTAGGGACGAACCTATAGTCGTCGGACATGTCGGCGGCTGGGCAACTTTGGCCAGTGGTCGTGGGGACGACCCTATAGTCGTCGGACATGTCGGCGGCAGGCCAACGTATGCCCAGGGACGTAGGGATGAACCTATAGTCGTCGGACATGACCGTGGCGGGCCAATCTAGTCCCGGGGTCGTGGGGACGACCCTATAGTCGTCGGACATGACGGTGCCGGGGCAATCTAGCCCCGGGGTCGTGGGGACGACCCTATAGTCGTTGGACATGTCGGCGGCTGGCCAACTTTGGCCCGGGGCGTGGGGACGACCCTATAGTCGTCGGACATGCCGGCGGCGGGCCAACCTAGTCCCGGGATCGTGGGGACGACCCTATAGTCGTCGGACATGTCGGCGGCAGGGCAACTTTGGCCCGTGGTCGTGGGGACGACCCTATAGTCGTCGGACAAGTCGGCGGCGGGCCAACCTAGTCCCGGGGTCGTGGAGACGACCCTATAGTCGTCGGACATCACGGTGGCGGGCCAATCTAGTACCGGGGTCGTGGGGACGACCCTATAGTCGTCGGACATGTCTGCGGCTGGGCAACCTAGTCCCGGGGTCGTGGGGACGACCCTATAGTCGTCGGACATGTCGGCGGCAGGGCAACTTTGGCCCGTGGTCGTGGGGACGACCCTATAGTCGTCGGACAAGTCGGCGGCGGGCCAACCTAGTCCCGGGGTCGTGGAGACGACCCTATAGTCGTCGGATAAGTCGGCGGCGGGCCAACCTAGTCCCGGGGTCGTGGGGACGACCCTATAGTCGTCGGACATGTCGGCGGCGGGCCAACCTAGTCCCGGGGTCGTGGGGACGACCCTATAGTCGTCGGACATGTCGGCGGCAGGGCAACTTTGGCCCGTGGTCGTGGGGACGACCCTATAGTCGTCGGACAAGTCGGCGGCGGGCCAACCTAGTCCCGGGGTCGTGGAGACGACCCTATAGTCGTCGGACATCACGGTGGCGGGCCAATCTAGTCCCGGGGTCGTGGGGACGACCCTATAGTCGTCGGACATCACGGTGGCGGGCCAATCTAGTCCCGGGGTCGTGGGGACGACCCTATAGTCGTCGGACATGTCTGCGGCTGGGCAACTTTGGCCAGTGGTCGTGGGAACGACCCTATAGTCGTCGGACAAGTCGGCGGCGGGCCAACCTAGTCCCGGGGTTGTGGAGACGACCGTATAGTCGTCGGACATGACGGTGGCGGGACAATCTAGTCCCGGGGTCGTAGGGACGACCCCATAGTCGTCGGACATGTCGGCGGCTGGCCAACTTTGGACCGGGGAGTGGGGACGACCCTATAGTCGTCGGACATGACGGCGGCGGGCCAACCTAGTCCCGGGGTCGTGGGGACGACCCTATAGTCGTCGGACATGTCGGCGGCAGGGCAACTTTGGCCCGTGGTCGTGGGGACGACCGTATAGTCGTCGGACATGACGGTGGCGGGCCAATCTAGTCCCGGGGTCGTGGGGACGACCCCATAGTCGTCGGACATGTCGGCGGCTGGCCAACTTTGGCCCGGGGTCGTGGGGACGACCCTATAGTCGCCGGACAAGTCGGCGGCGGGACAACCTAGTCCCGGGGTCGTGGGGACGACCCTATAGTCGTCGGACATGTCGGCGGCTGGCCAACTTTGGCCCGGGGTCGTGGGGACGACCCTATAGTCGTCGGACAAGTCGGCGGCGGGCCTACCTAGTCCCGGGGTCGTGGAAACGACCCTATAGATGTCGGACATGTCGGCGGCTGGCCAACCTAGTCCCGGGGTCGTGGTGACGACCCTATAGTCGTCGGACATGACGGTGCCGGGGCAATCTAGCCCCCGGGTCGTGGGGACGACCCTATAGTCGTCGGACATGTCGGCGGCAGGGCAACTTTGGCCCGTGGTCGTGGGGACGACCGTATAGTCGTCGGACATGACGGTGGCGGGCCAATCTAGTCCCGGGGTCGTGGGGACGACCCTATAGTCGTCGGACATGTCTGCGGCTGGGCAACTTTGGCCAGTGGTCGTGGGGACGACCCTATAGTCGTCGGACAAGTCGGCGGCGGGCCAACCTAGTCCCGGGGTCGTGGGGACGACCGTATAGTCGTCGGACATGACGGTGGCGGGCCAATCTAGTCCCGGGGTCGTAGGGACGACCCCATAGTCGTCGGACATGTGGGCGGCTGGCCAACTTTGGACCGGGGAGTGGGGACGACCCTATAGTCGTCGGACATGACGGCGGCGGGCCAACCTAGTCCCGGGGTCGTGGGGACGACCCTATAGTCGTCGGACATGTCGGCGGCAAGGCAACTTTGGCCCGTGGTCGTGGGGACGACCGTATAGTCGTCGGACATGACGGTGGCGGGCCAATCTAGTCCCGGGGTCGTGGGGACGACCCCATAGTCGTCGGACATGTCGGCGGCTGGCCAACTTTGGCCCGGGGTGTGGGGACGACCCTATAGTCGTCGGACAAGTCGGCGGCGGGCCAACCTAGTCCCGGGGTTGTGGGGACGACCGTATAGTCGTCGGACATGACGGTGGCGGGCCAATCTAGTCCCGGGGTCGTAGGGACGACCCCATAGTCGTCGGACATGTCGGCGGCTGGCCAACTTTGGACCGGGGAGTGGGGACGACCCTATAGTCGTCGGACATGACGGCGGCGGGCCAACCTAGTCCCGGGGTCGTGGGGACGACCCTATAGTCGTCGGACATGTCGGCGGCAGGGCAACTTTGGCCCGTGGTCGTGGGGACGACCGTATAGTCGTCGGACATGTCGGCGGCAGGCCAACGTATGCCCAGGGACGTAGGGATGAACCTATAGTCGTCGGACATGACCGTGGCGGGCCAATCTAGTCCCGGGGTCGTGGGGACGACCCTATAGTCGTCGGACATGACGGTGCCGGGGCAATCTAGCCCCGGGGTCGTGGGGACGACCCTATAGACGTCGGACATGTCGGCGGCGGGCCAACCTAGTCCCGGGGTCGTGGGGACGACCCTATAGTCGTCGGACATGTCGGCGGCTGGGCAACTTTGGCCAGTGGTCGTGGGGACGACCCTATAGTCGTCGGACATGTCGGCGGCAGGCCAACGTATGCCCAGGTTCGTAGGGACGAACCTATAGTCGTCGGACATGTCGGCGGCTGGGCAACTTTGGCCAGTGGTCGTGGGGACGACCCTATAGTCGTCGGACATGTCGGCGGCAGGCCAACGTATGCCCAGGGACGTAGGGATGAACCTATAGTCGTCGGACATGACCGTGGCGGGCCAATCTAGTCCCGGGGTCGTGGGGACGACCCTATAGTCGTCGGACATGACGGTGCCGGGGCAATCTAGCCCCGGGGTCGTGGGGACGACCCTATAGTCGTTGGACATGTCGGCGGCTGGCCAACTTTGGCCCGGGGCGTGGGGACGACCCTATAGTCGTCGGACATGCCGGCGGCGGGCCAACCTAGTCCCGGGATCGTGGGGACGACCCTATAGTCGTCGGACATGTCGGCGGCAGGGCAACTTTGGCCCGTGGTCGTGGGGACGACCCTATAGTCGTCGGACAAGTCGGCGGCGGGCCAACCTAGTCCCGGGGTCGTGGAGACGACCCTATAGTCGTCGGACATCACGGTGGCGGGCCAATCTAGTACCGGGGTCGTGGGGACGACCCTATAGTCGTCGGACATGTCTGCGGCTGGGCAACCTAGTCCCGGGGTCGTGGGGACGACCCTATAGTCGTCGGACATGTCGGCGGCAGGGCAACTTTGGCCCGTGGTCGTGGGGACGACCCTATAGTCGTCGGACAAGTCGGCGGCGGGCCAACCTAGTCCCGGGGTCGTGGAGACGACCCTATAGTCGTCGGATAAGTCGGCGGCGGGCCAACCTAGTCCCGGGGTCGTGGGGACGACCCTATAGTCGTCGGACATGTCGGCGGCGGGCCAACCTAGTCCCGGGGTCGTGGGGACGACCCTATAGTCGTCGGACATGTCGGCGGCAGGGCAACTTTGGCCCGTGGTCGTGGGGACGACCCTATAGTCGTCGGACAAGTCGGCGGCGGGCCAACCTAGTCCCGGGGTCGTGGAGACGACCCTATAGTCGTCGGACATCACGGTGGCGGGCCAATCTAGTCCCGGGGTCGTGGGGACGACCCTATAGTCGTCGGACATCACGGTGGCGGGCCAATCTAGTCCCGGGGTCGTGGGGACGACCCTATAGTCGTCGGACATGTCTGCGGCTGGGCAACTTTGGCCAGTGGTCGTGGGAACGACCCTATAGTCGTCGGACAAGTCGGCGGCGGGCCAACCTAGTCCCGGGGTTGTGGAGACGACCGTATAGTCGTCGGACATGACGGTGGCGGGCCAATCTAGTCCCGGGGTCGTAGGGACGACCCCATAGTCGTCGGACATGTCGGCGGCTGGCCAACTTTGGACCGGGGAGTGGGGACGACCCTATAGTCGTCGGACATGACGGCGGCGGGCCAACCTAGTCCCGGGGTCGTGGGGACGACCCTATAGTCGTCGGACATGTCGGCGGCAGGGCAACTTTGGCCCGTGGTCGTGGGGACGACCGTATAGTCGTCGGACATGACGGTGGCGGGCCAATCTAGTCCCGGGGTCGTGGGGACGACCCCATAGTCGTCGGACATGTCGGCGGCTGGCCAACTTTGGCCCGGGGTCGTGGGGACGACCCTATAGTCGCCGGACAAGTCGGCGGCGGGACAACCTAGTCCCGGGGTCGTGGGGACGACCCTATAGTCGTCGGACATGTCGGCGGCTGGCCAACTTTGGCCCGGGGTCGTGGGGACGACCCTATAGTCGTCGGACAAGTCGGCGGCGGGCCTACCTAGTCCCGGGGTCGTGGAAACGACCCTATAGATGTCGGACATGTCGGCGGCTGGCCAACCTAGTCCCGGGGTCGTGGTGACGACCCTATAGTCGTCGGACATGACGGTGCCGGGGCAATCTAGCCCCCGGGTCGTGGGGACGACCCTATAGTCGTCGGACATGTCGGCGGCAGGGCAACTTTGGCCCGTGGTCGTGGGGACGACCGTATAGTCGTCGGACATGACGGTGGCGGGCCAATCTAGTCCCGGGGTCGTGGGGACGACCCTATAGTCGTCGGACATGTCTGCGGCTGGGCAACTTTGGCCAGTGGTCGTGGGGACGACCCTATAGTCGTCGGACAAGTCGGCGGCGGGCCAACCTAGTCCCGGGGTCGTGGGGACGACCGTATAGTCGTCGGACATGACGGTGGCGGGCCAATCTAGTCCCGGGGTCGTAGGGACGACCCCATAGTCGTCGGACATGTGGGCGGCTGGCCAACTTTGGACCGGGGAGTGGGGACGACCCTATAGTCGTCGGACATGACGGCGGCGGGCCAACCTAGTCCCGGGGTCGTGGGGACGACCCTATAGTCGTCGGACATGTCGGCGGCAAGGCAACTTTGGCCCGTGGTCGTGGGGACGACCGTATAGTCGTCGGACATGACGGTGGCGGGCCAATCTAGTCCCGGGGTCGTGGGGACGACCCCATAGTCGTCGGACATGTCGGCGGCTGGCCAACTTTGGCCCGGGGTGTGGGGACGACCCTATAGTCGTCGGACAAGTCGGCGGCGGGCCAACCTAGTCCCGGGGTTGTGGGGACGACCGTATAGTCGTCGGACATGACGGTGGCGGGCCAATCTAGTCCCGGGGTCGTAGGGACGACCCCATAGTCGTCGGACATGTCGGCGGCTGGCCAACTTTGGACCGGGGAGTGGGGACGACCCTATAGTCGTCGGACATGACGGCGGCGGGCCAACCTAGTCCCGGGGTCGTGGGGACGACCCTATAGTCGTCGGACATGTCGGCGGCAGGGCAACTTTGGCCCGTGGTCGTGGGGACGACCGTATAGTCGTCGGACATGACGGTGGCGGGCCAATCTAGTCCCGGGGTCGTGGGGACGACCCCATAGTCGTCGGACATGTCGGCGGCTGGCCAACTTTGGCCCGGGGTGTGGGGACGACCCTATAGTCGTCGGACAAGTCGGCGGCGGGCCAACCTTGTCCCGGGGTCGTGGAGACGACCCTATAGTCGTCGGACATCACGGTGGCGGGCCAATCTAGTCCCGGGGTCGTGGGGACGACCCTATAGTCGTCGGACATGTCTGCGGCTGGGCCACTTTGGCCAGTGGTCGTGGGGACGACCCTATAGTCGTCGGACAAGTCGGCGGCGGGCCAACCTAGTCCCGGGGTCGTGGGGACGACCGTATAGTCGTCGGACATGACGGTGGCGGGCCAATCTAGTCCCGGGGTCGTGGGGACGACCCCATAGTCGTCGGACATGACGGCGGCGGGCCAACCTAGTCCCGGGGCGTGGGGACGACCCTATAGTCGTCGGACATGTCGGCGGCGGGCCAACCTAGTCCCGGGGTCGTGGGGACGACCCTATAGTCGTCGGACATGTCGGCGGCAGGGAAACTTTGGCCCGTGGTCGTGGGGACGACCCTATAGTCGTCGGACAAGTCGGCGGCGGGCCAACCTAGTCCCGGGGTCGTGGAGACGACCCTATAGTCGTCGACCAAGTCGGCGGCTGGCCAACCTAGTCCGGGGGTGGTAGGGACGACCCTATAGTCGTCGGACAAGTCGGCGGCGGGCCAACCTAGTCCCGGGGTCGTCGGGACGACCCTATAGTCGTCGGATAAGTCGGCGGCGGGCCAACCTAGTCCCGGGGTCGTGGGGACGACCCTATAGTTGTCGGACGTGTCGGCGTCTGGCCAACTTAGTCCCGGGGTCGTGGGGACGACCCTATAGTCGTCGGACATGACGGTGCCGGGGCAATCTAGCCCCGGGGTCGTGGGGACGACCCTATAGACGTCGGACATGTCGGCGGCGGGCCAACCTAGTCCCGGGGTCGTGGGGACGACCCTATAGTCGTCGGACATGTCGGCGGCTGGGCAACTTTGGCCAGTGGTCGTGGGGACGACCCTATAGTCGTCGGACATGTCGGCGGCAGGCCAACGTATGCCCAGGTTCGTAGGGACGAACCTATAGTCGTCGGACATGTCGGCGGCTGGGCAACTTTGGCCAGTGGTCGTGGGGACGACCCTATAGTCGTCGGACATGTCGGCGGCAGGCCAACGTATGCCCAGGGACGTAGGGATGAACCTATAGTCGTCGGACATGACCGTGGCGGGCCAATCTAGTCCCGGGGTCGTGGGGACGACCCTATAGTCGTCGGACATGACGGTGCCGGGGCAATCTAGCCCCGGGGTCGTGGGGACGACCCTATAGTCGTTGGACATGTCGGCGGCTGGCCAACTTTGGCCCGGGGCGTGGGGACGACCCTATAGTCGTCGGACATGTCGGCGGCGGGCCAACCTAGTCCCGGGATCGTGGGGACGACCCTATAGTCGTCGGACATGTCGGCGGCAGGGCAACTTTGGCCCGTGGTCGTGGGGACGACCCTATAGTCGTCGGACAAGTCGGCGGCGGGCCAACCTAGTCCCGGGGTCGTGGAGACGACCCTATAGTCGTCGGACATCACGGTGGCGGGCCAATCTAGTACCGGGGTCGTGGGGACGACCCTATAGTCGTCGGACATGTCTGCGGCTGGGCAACCTAGTCCCGGGGTCGTGGGGACGACCCTATAGTCGTCGGACATGTCGGCGGCAGGGCAACTTTGGCCCGTGGTCGTGGGGACGACCCTATAGTCGTCGGACAAGTCGGCGGCGGGCCAACCTAGTCCCGGGGTCGTGGAGACGACCCTATAGTCGTCGGATAAGTCGGCGGCGGGCCAACCTAGTCCCGGGGTCGTGGGGACGACCCTATAGTCGTCGGACATCACGGTGGCGGGCCAATCTATTCCCGGGGTCGTGGGGACGACCCTATAGTCGTCGGACATGTCTGCGGCTGGGCAACTTTGGCCAGTGGTCGTGGGAACGACCCTATAGTCGTCGGACAAGTCGGCGGCGGGCCAACCTAGTCCCGGGGTTGTGGAGACGACCGTATAGTCGTCGGACATGACGGTGGCGGGCCAATCTAGTCCCGGGGTCGTAGGGACGACCCCATAGTCGTCGGACATGTCGGCGGCTGGCCAACTTTGGACCGGGGAGTGGGGACGACCCTATAGTCGTCGGACATGACGGCGGCGGGCCAACCTAGTCCCGGGGTCGTGGGGACGACCCTATAGTCGTCGGACATGTCGGCGGCAGGGCAACTTTGGCCCGTGGTCGTGGGGACGACCGTATAGTCGTCGGACATGACGGTGGCGGGCCAATCTAGTCCCGGGGTCGTGGGGACGACCCCATAGTCGTCGGACATGTCGGCGGCTGGCCAACTTTGGCCCGGGGTCGTGGGGACGACCCTATAGTCGCCGGACAAGTCGGCGGCGGGACAACCTAGTCCCGGGGTCGTGGGGACGACCCTATAGTCGTCGGACATGTCGGCGGCTGGCCAACTTTGGCCCGGGGTCGTGGGGACGACCCTATAGTCGTCGGACAAGTCGGCGGCGGGCCTACCTAGTCCCGGGGTCGTGGAAACGACCCTATAGATGTCGGACATGTCGGCGGCTGGCCAACCTAGTCCCGGGGTCGTGGTGACGACCCTATAGTCGTCGGACATGACGGTGCCGGGGCAATCTAGCCCCCGGGTCGTGGGGACGACCCTATAGTCGTCGGACATGTCGGCGGCAGGGCAACTTTGGCCCGTGGTCGTGGGGACGACCGTATAGTCGTCGGACATGACGGTGGCGGGCCAATCTAGTCCCGGGGTCGTGGGGACGACCCTATAGTCGTCGGACATGTCTGCGGCTGGGCAACTTTGGCCAGTGGTCGTGGGGACGACCCTATAGTCGTCGGACAAGTCGGCGGCGGGCCAACCTAGTCCCGGGGTCGTGGGGACGACCGTATAGTCGTCGGACATGACGGTGGCGGGCCAATCTAGTCCCGGGGTCGTAGGGACGACCCCATAGTCGTCGGACATGTCGGCGGCTGGCCAACTTTGGACCGGGGAGTGGGGACGACCCTATAGTCGTCGGACATGACGGCGGCGGGCCAACCTAGTCCCGGGGTCGTGGGGACGACCCTATAGTCGTCGGACATGTCGGCGGCAAGGCAACTTTGGCCCGTGGTCGTGGGGACGACCGTATAGTCGTCGGACATGACGGTGGCGGGCCAATCTAGTCCCGGGGTCGTGGGGACGACCCCATAGTCGTCGGACATGTCGGCGGCTGGCCAACTTTGGCCCGGGGTGTGGGGACGACCCTATAGTCGTCGGACAAGTCGGCGGCGGGCCAACCTTGTCCCGGGGTCGTGGAGACGACCCTATAGTCGTCGGACATCACGGTGGCGGGCCAATCTAGTCCCGGGGTCGTGGGGACGACCCTATAGTCGTCGGACATGTCTGCGGCTGGGCAACTTTGGCCAGTGGTCGTGGGAACGACCCTATAGTCGTCGGACAAGTCGGCGGCGGGCCAACCTAGTCCCGGGGTTGTGGAGACGACCGTATAGTCGTCGGACATGACGGTGGCGGGCCAATCTAGTCCCGGGGTCGTAGGGACGACCCCATAGTCGTCGGACATGTCGGCGGCTGGCCAACTTTGGACCGGGGAGTGGGGACGACCCTATAGTCGTCGGACATGACGGCGGCGGGCCAACCTAGTCCCGGGGTCGTGGGGACGACCCTATAGTCGTCGGACATGTCGGCGGCAGGGCAACTTTGGCCCGTGGTCGTGGGGACGACCGTATAGTCGTCGGACATGACGGTGGCGGGCCAATCTAGTCCCGGGGTCGTGGGGACGACCCCATAGTCGTCGGACATGTCGGCGGCTGGCCAACTTTGGCCCGGGGTGTGGGGACGACCCTATAGTCGTCGGACAAGTCGGCGGCGGGCCAACCTTGTCCCGGGGTCGTGGAGACGACCCTATAGTCGTCGGACATCACGGTGGCGGGCCAATCTAGTCCCGGGGTCGTGGGGACGACCCTATAGTCGTCGGACATGTCTGCGGCTGGGCAACTTTGGCCAGTGGTCGTGGGGACGACCCTATAGTCGTCGGACAAGTCGGCGGCGGGCCAACCTAGTCCCGGGGTCGTGGGGACGACCGTATAGTCGTCGGACATGACGGTGGCGGGCCAATCTAGTCCCGGGGTCGTGGGGACGACCCCATAGTCGTCGGACATGACGGCGGCGGGCCAACCTAGTCCCGGGGCGTGGAGACGACCCTATAGTCGTCGGACATGTCGGCGGCGGGCCAACCTAGTCCCGGGGTCGTGGGGACGACCCTATAGTCGTCGGACATGTCGGCGGCAGGGAAACTTTGGCCCGTGGTCGTGGGGACGACCCTATAGTCGTCGGACAAGTCGGCGGCGGGCCAACCTAGTCCCGGGGTCGTGGAGACGACCCTATAGTCGTCGACCAAGTCGGCGGCTGGCCAACCTAGTCCGGGGGTGGTAGGGACGACCCTATAGTCGTCGGACAAGTCGGCGGCGGGCCAACCTAGTCCCGGGGTCGTCGGGACGACCCTATAGTCGTCGGATAAGTCGGCGGCGGGCCAACCTAGTCCCGGGGTCGTGGGGACGACCCTATAGTTGTCGGACGTGTCGGCGTCTGGCCAACTTAGTCCCGGGGTCGTGGGGACGACCCTATAGTCGTCGGACATGACGGTGCCGGGGCAATCTAGCCCCGGGGTCGTGGGAACGACCCTATAGTCGTCGGACAAGTCGGCGGCGGGCCAACCTAGTCCCGGGGTTGTGGAGACGACCGTATAGTCGTCGGACATGACGGTGGCGGGCCAATCTAGTCCCGGGGTCGTAGGGACGACCCCATAGTCGTCGGACATGTCGGCGGCTGGCCAACTTTGGACCGGGGAGTGGAGACGACCCTATAGTCGTCGGACATGACGGCGGCGGGCCAACCTAGTCCCGGGGTCGTGGGGACGACCCTATAGTCGTCGGACATGTCGGCGGCAGGGCAACTTTGGCCCGTGGTCGTGGGGACGACCGTATAGTCGTCGGACATGACGGTGGCGGGCCAATCTAGTCCCGGGGTCGTGGGGACGACCCCATAGTCGTCGGACATGTCGGCGGCTGGCCAACTTTGGCCCGGGGTCGTGGGGACGACCCTATAGTCGCCGGACAAGTCGGCGGCGGGACAACCTAGTCCCGGGGTCGTGGGGACGACCCTATAGTCGTCGGACATGTCGGCGGCTGGCCAACTTTGGCCCGGGGTCGTGGGGACGACCCTATAGTCGTCGGACAAGTCGGCGGCGGGCCTACCTAGTCCCGGGGTCGTGGAAACGACCCTATAGATGTCGGACATGTCGGCGGCTGGCCAACCTAGTCCCGGGGTCGTGGTGACGACCCTATAGTCGTCGGACATGACGGTGCCGGGGCAATCTAGCCCCCGGGTCGTGGGGACGACCCTATAGTCGTCGGACATGTCGGCGGCAGGGCAACTTTGGCCCGTGGTCGTGGGGACGACCGTATAGTCGTCGGACATGACGGTGGCGGGCCAATCTAGTCCCGGGGTCGTGGGGACGACCCTATAGTCGTCGGACATGTCTGCGGCTGGGCAACTTTGGCCAGTGGTCGTGGGGACGACCCTATAGTCGTCGGACAAGTCGGCGGCGGGCCAACCTAGTCCCGGGGTCGTGGGGACGACCGTATAGTCGTCGGACATGACGGTGGCGGGCCAATCTAGTCCCGGGGTCGTAGGGACGACCCCATAGTCGTCGGACATGTCGGCGGCTGGCCAACTTTGGACCGGGGAGTGGGGACGACCCTATAGTCGTCGGACATGACGGCGGCGGGCCAACCTAGTCCCGGGGTCGTGGGGACGACCCTATAGTCGTCGGACATGTCGGCGGCAAGGCAACTTTGGCCCGTGGTCGTGGGGACGACCGTATAGTCGTCGGACATGACGGTGGCGGGCCAATCTAGTCCCGGGGTCGTGGGGACGACCCCATAGTCGTCGGACATGTCGGCGGCTGGCCAACTTTGGCCCGGGGTGTGGGGACGACCCTATAGTCGTCGGACAAGTCGGCGGCGGGCCAACCTTGTCCCGGGGTCGTGGAGACGACCCTATAGTCGTCGGACATCACGGTGGCGGGCCAATCTAGTCCCGGGGTCGTGGGGACGACCCTATAGTCGTCGGACATGTCTGCGGCTGGGCAACTTTGGCCAGTGGTCGTGGGAACGACCCTATAGTCGTCGGACAAGTCGGCGGCGGGCCAACCTAGTCCCGGGGTTGTGGAGACGACCGTATAGTCGTCGGACATGACGGTGGCGGGCCAATCTAGTCCCGGGGTCGTAGGGACGACCCCATAGTCGTCGGACATGTCGGCGGCTGGCCAACTTTGGACCGGGGAGTGGGGACGACCCTATAGTCGTCGGACATGACGGCGGCGGGCCAACCTAGTCCCGGGGTCGTGGGGACGACCCTATAGTCGTCGGACATGTCGGCGGCAGGGCAACTTTGGCCCGTGGTCGTGGGGACGACCGTATAGTCGTCGGACATGACGGTGGCGGGCCAATCTAGTCCCGGGGTCGTGGGGACGACCCCATAGTCGTCGGACATGTCGGCGGCTGGCCAACTTTGGCCCGGGGTGTGGGGACGACCCTATAGTCGTCGGACAAGTCGGCGGCGGGCCAACCTTGTCCCGGGGTCGTGGAGACGACCCTATAGTCGTCGGACATCACGGTGGCGGGCCAATCTAGTCCCGGGGTCGTGGGGACGACCCTATAGTCGTCGGACATGTCTGCGGCTGGGCAACTTTGGCCAGTGGTCGTGGGGACGACCCTATAGTCGTCGGACAAGTCGGCGGCGGGCCAACCTAGTCCCGGGGTCGTGGGGACGACCGTATAGTCGTCGGACATGACGGTGGCGGGCCAATCTAGTCCCGGGGTCGTGGGGACGACCCCATAGTCGTCGGACATGACGGCGGCGGGCCAACCTAGTCCCGGGGCGTGGGGACGACCCTATAGTCGTCGGACATGTCGGCGGCGGGCCAACCTAGTCCCGGGGTCGTGGGGACGACCCTATAGTCGTCGGACATGTCGGCGGCAGGGAAACTTTGGCCCGTGGTCGTGGGGACGACCCTATAGTCGTCGGACAAGTCGGCGGCGGGCCAACCTAGTCCCGGGGTCGTGGAGACGACCCTATAGTCGTCGACCAAGTCGGCGGCTGGCCAACCTAGTCCGGGGGTGGTAGGGACGACCCTATAGTCGTCGGACAAGTCGGCGGCGGGCCAACCTAGTCCCGGGGTCGTCGGGACGACCCTATAGTCGTCGGATAAGTCGGCGGCGGGCCAACCTAGTCCCGGGGTCGTGGGGACGACCCTATAGTTGTCGGACGTGTCGGCGTCTGGCCAACTTAGTCCCGGGGTCGTGGGGACGACCCTATAGTCGTCGGACATGACGGTGCCGGGGCAATCTAGCCCCGGGGTCGTGGGGACGACCCTATAGACGTCGGACATGTCGGCGGCGGGCCAACCTAGTCCCGGGGTCGTGGGGACGACCCTATAGTCGTCGGACATGTCGGCGGCTGGGCAACTTTGGCCAGTGGTCGTGGGGACGACCCTATAGTCGTCGGACATGTCGGCGGCAGGCCAACGTATGCCCAGGTTCGTAGGGACGAACCTATAGTCGTCGGACATGTCGGCGGCTGGGCAACTTTGGCCAGTGGTCGTGGGGACGACCCTATAGTCGTCGGACATGTCGGCGGCAGGCCAACGTATGCCCAGGGACGTAGGGATGAACCTATAGTCGTCGGACATGACCGTGGCGGGCCAATCTAGTCCCGGGGTCGTGGGGACGACCCTATAGTCGTCGGACATGACGGTGCCGGGGCAATCTAGCCCCGGGGTCGTGGGGACGACCCTATAGTCGTTGGACATGTCGGCGGCTGGCCAACTTTGGCCCGGGGCGTGGGGACGACCCTATAGTCGTCGGACATGTCGGCGGCGGGCCAACCTAGTCCCGGGATCGTGGGGACGACCCTATAGTCGTCGGACATGTCGGCGGCAGGGCAACTTTGGCCCGTGGTCGTGGGGACGACCCTATAGTCGTCGGACAAGTCGGCGGCGGGCCAACCTAGTCCCGGGGTCGTGGAGACGACCCTATAGTCGTCGGACATCACGGTGGCGGGCCAATCTAGTACCGGGGTCGTGGGGACGACCCTATAGTCGTCGGACATGTCTGCGGCTGGGCAACCTAGTCCCGGGGTCGTGGGGACGACCCTATAGTCGTCGGACATGTCGGCGGCAGGGCAACTTTGGCCCGTGGTCGTGGGGACGACCCTATAGTCGTCGGACAAGTCGGCGGCGGGCCAACCTAGTCCCGGGGTCGTGGAGACGACCCTATAGTCGTCGGATAAGTCGGCGGCGGGCCAACCTAGTCCCGGGGTCGTGGGGACGACCCTATAGTCGTCGGACATGTCGGCGGCGGGCCAACCTAGTCCCGGGGTCGTGGGGACGACCCTATAGTCGTCGGACATGTCGGCGGCAGGGCAACTTTGGCCCGTGGTCGTGGGGACGACCCTATAGTCGTCGGACAAGTCGGCGGCGGGCCAACCTAGTCCCGGGGTCGTGGAGACGACCCTATAGTCGTCGGACATCACGGTGGCGGGCCAATCTAGTCCCGGGGTCGTGGGGACGACCCTATAGTCGTCGGACATCACGGTGGCGGGCCAATCTAGTCCCGGGGTCGTGGGGACGACCCTATAGTCGTCGGACATGTCTGCGGCTGGGCAACTTTGGCCAGTGGTCGTGGGAACGACCCTATAGTCGTCGGACAAGTCGGCGGCGGGCCAACCTAGTCCCGGGGTTGTGGAGACGACCGTATAGTCGTCGGACATGACGGTGGCGGGCCAATCTAGTCCCGGGGTCGTAGGGACGACCCCATAGTCGTCGGACATGTCGGCGGCTGGCCAACTTTGGACCGGGGAGTGGGGACGACCCTATAGTCGTCGGACATGACGGCGGCGGGCCAACCTAGTCCCGGGGTCGTGGGGACGACCCTATAGTCGTCGGACATGTCGGCGGCAGGGCAACTTTGGCCCGTGGTCGTGGGGACGACCGTATAGTCGTCGGACATGACGGTGGCGGGCCAATCTAGTCCCGGGGTCGTGGGGACGACCCCATAGTCGTCGGACATGTCGGCGGCTGGCCAACTTTGGCCCGGGGTCGTGGGGACGACCCTATAGTCGCCGGACAAGTCGGCGGCGGGACAACCTAGTCCCGGGGTCGTGGGGACGACCCTATAGTCGTCGGACATGTCGGCGGCTGGCCAACTTTGGCCCGGGGTCGTGGGGACGACCCTATAGTCGTCGGACAAGTCGGCGGCGGGCCTACCTAGTCCCGGGGTCGTGGAAACGACCCTATAGATGTCGGACATGTCGGCGGCTGGCCAACCTAGTCCCGGGGTCGTGGTGACGACCCTATAGTCGTCGGACATGACGGTGCCGGGGCAATCTAGCCCCCGGGTCGTGGGGACGACCCTATAGTCGTCGGACATGTCGGCGGCAGGGCAACTTTGGCCCGTGGTCGTGGGGACGACCGTATAGTCGTCGGACATGACGGTGGCGGGCCAATCTAGTCCCGGGGTCGTGGGGACGACCCTATAGTCGTCGGACATGTCTGCGGCTGGGCAACTTTGGCCAGTGGTCGTGGGGACGACCCTATAGTCGTCGGACAAGTCGGCGGCGGGCCAACCTAGTCCCGGGGTCGTGGGGACGACCGTATAGTCGTCGGACATGACGGTGGCGGGCCAATCTAGTCCCGGGGTCGTAGGGACGACCCCATAGTCGTCGGACATGTCGGCGGCTGGCCAACTTTGGACCGGGGAGTGGGGACGACCCTATAGTCGTCGGACATGACGGCGGCGGGCCAACCTAGTCCCGGGGTCGTGGGGACGACCCTATAGTCGTCGGACATGTCGGCGGCAAGGCAACTTTGGCCCGTGGTCGTGGGGACGACCGTATAGTCGTCGGACATGACGGTGGCGGGCCAATCTAGTCCCGGGGTCGTGGGGACGACCCCATAGTCGTCGGACATGTCGGCGGCTGGCCAACTTTGGCCCGGGGTGTGGGGACGACCCTATAGTCGTCGGACAAGTCGGCGGCGGGCCAACCTTGTCCCGGGGTCGTGGAGACGACCCTATAGTCGTCGGACATCACGGTGGCGGGCCAATCTAGTCCCGGGGTCGTGGGGACGACCCTATAGTCGTCGGACATGTCTGCGGCTGGGCAACTTTGGCCAGTGGTCGTGGGAACGACCCTATAGTCGTCGGACAAGTCGGCGGCGGGCCAACCTAGTCCCGGGGTTGTGGAGACGACCGTATAGTCGTCGGACATGACGGTGGCGGGCCAATCTAGTCCCGGGGTCGTAGGGACGACCCCATAGTCGTCGGACATGTCGGCGGCTGGCCAACTTTGGACCGGGGAGTGGGGACGACCCTATAGTCGTCGGACATGACGGCGGCGGGCCAACCTAGTCCCGGGGTCGTGGGGACGACCCTATAGTCGTCGGACATGTCGGCGGCAGGGCAACTTTGGCCCGTGGTCGTGGGGACGACCGTATAGTCGTCGGACATGACGGTGGCGGGCCAATCTAGTCCCGGGGTCGTGGGGACGACCCCATAGTCGTCGGACATGTCGGCGGCTGGCCAACTTTGGCCCGGGGTGTGGGGACGACCCTATAGTCGTCGGACAAGTCGGCGGCGGGCCAACCTTGTCCCGGGGTCGTGGAGACGACCCTATAGTCGTCGGACATCACGGTGGCGGGCCAATCTAGTCCCGGGGTCGTGGGGACGACCCTATAGTCGTCGGACATGTCTGCGGCTGGGCAACTTTGGCCAGTGGTCGTGGGGACGACCCTATAGTCGTCGGACAAGTCGGCGGCGGGCCAACCTAGTCCCGGGGTCGTGGGGACGACCGTATAGTCGTCGGACATGACGGTGGCGGGCCAATCTAGTCCCGGGGTCGTGGGGACGACCCCATAGTCGTCGGACATGACGGCGGCGGGCCAACCTAGTCCCGGGGCGTGGGGACGACCCTATAGTCGTCGGACATGTCGGCGGCGGGCCAACCTAGTCCCGGGGTCGTGGGGACGACCCTATAGTCGTCGGACATGTCGGCGGCAGGGAAACTTTGGCCCGTGGTCGTGGGGACGACCCTATAGTCGTCGGACAAGTCGGCGGCGGGCCAACCTAGTCCCGGGGTCGTGGAGACGACCCTATAGTCGTCGACCAAGTCGGCGGCTGGCCAACCTAGTCCGGGGGTGGTAGGGACGACCCTATAGTCGTCGGACAAGTCGGCGGCGGGCCAACCTAGTCCCGGGGTCGTCGGGACGACCCTATAGTCGTCGGATAAGTCGGCGGCGGGCCAACCTAGTCCCGGGGTCGTGGGGACGACCCTATAGTTGTCGGACGTGTCGGCGTCTGGCCAACTTAGTCCCGGGGTCGTGGGGACGACCCTATAGTCGTCGGACATGACGGTGCCGGGGCAATCTAGCCCCGGGGTCGTGGGGACGACCCTATAGACGTCGGACATGTCGGCGGCGGGCCAACCTAGTCCCGGGGTCGTGGGGACGACCCTATAGTCGTCGGACATGTCGGCGGCTGGGCAACTTTGGCCAGTGGTCGTGGGGACGACCCTATAGTCGTCGGACATGTCGGCGGCAGGCCAACGTATGCCCAGGTTCGTAGGGACGAACCTATAGTCGTCGGACATGTCGGCGGCTGGGCAACTTTGGCCAGTGGTCGTGGGGACGACCCTATAGTCGTCGGACATGTCGGCGGCAGGCCAACGTATGCCCAGGGACGTAGGGATGAACCTATAGTCGTCGGACATGACCGTGGCGGGCCAATCTAGTCCCGGGGTCGTGGGGACGACCCTATAATCGTCGGACATGACGGTGCCGGGGCAATCTAGCCCCGGGGTCGTGGGGACGACCCTATAGTCGTTGGACATGTCGGCGGCTGGCCAACTTTGGCCCGGGGCGTGGGGACGACCCTATAGTCGTCGGACATGTCGGCGGCGGGCCAACCTAGTCCCGGGATCGTGGGGACGACCCTATAGTCGTCGGACATGTCGGCGGCAGGGCAACTTTGGCCCGTGGTCGTGGGGACGACCCTATAGTCGTCGGACAAGTCGGCGGCGGGCCAACCTAGTCCCGGGGTCGTGGAGACGACCCTATAGTCGTCGGACATCACGGTGGCGGGCCAATCTAGTACCGGGGTCGTGGGGACGACCCTATAGTCGTCGGACATGTCTGCGGCTGGGCAACCTAGTCCCGGGGTCGTGGGGACGACCCTATAGTCGTCGGACATGTCGGCGGCAGGGCAACTTTGGCCCGTGGTCGTGGGGACGACCCTATAGTCGTCGGACAAGTCGGAGGCGGGCCAACCTAGTCCCGGGGTCGTGGAGACGACCCTATAGTCGTCGGATAAGTCGGCGGCGGGCCAACCTAGTCCCGGGGTCGTGGGGACGACCCTATAGTCGTCGGACATGTCGGCGGCAGGGCAACTTTGGCCCGTGGTCGTGGGGACGACCCTATAGTCGTCGGACAAGTCGGCGGCGGGCCAACCTAGTCCCGGGGTCGTGGAGACGACCCTATAGTCGTCGGACATCACGGTGGCGGGCCAATCTAGTACCGGGGTCGTGGGGACGACCCTATAGTCGTCGGACATGTCTGCGGCTGGGCCAACCTAGTCCCGGGGCGTGGGGACGACCCCATAGTCGTCGGACATGACGGCGGCGGGCCAACCTAGTCCCGGGGCGTGGGGACGACCCTATAGTCGTCGGACATGTCGGCGGCGGGCCAACCTAGTCCCGGGGTCGTGGGGACGACCCTATAGTCGTCGGACATGTCGGCGGCAGGGAAACTTTGGCCCGTGGTCGTGGGGACGACCCTATAGTCGTCGGACAAGTCGGCGGCGGGCCAACCTAGTCCCGGGGTCGTGGAGACGACCCTATAGTCGTCGACCAAGTCGGCGGCTGGCCAACCTAGTCCGGGGGTGGTAGGGACGACCCTATAGTCGTCGGACAAGTCGGCGGCGGGCCAACCTAGTCCCGGGGTCGTCGGGACGACCCTATAGTCGTCGGATAAGTCGGCGGCGGGCCAACCTAGTCCCGGGGTCGTGGGGACGACCCTATAGTTGTCGGACGTGTCGGCGTCTGGCCAACTTAGTCCCGGGGTCGTGGGGACGACCCTATAGTCGTCGGACATGACGGTGCCGGGGCAATCTAGCCCCGGGGTCGTGGGGACGACCCTATAGACGTCGGACATGTCGGCGGCGGGCCAACCTAGTCCCGGGGTCGTGGGGACGACCCTATAGTCGTCGGACATGTCGGCGGCTGGGCAACTTTGGCCAGTGGTCGTGGGGACGACCCTATAGTCGTCGGACATGTCGGCGGCAGGCCAACGTATGCCCAGGTTCGTAGGGACGAACCTATAGTCGTCGGACATGTCGGCGGCTGGGCAACTTTGGCCAGTGGTCGTGGGGACGACCCTATAGTCGTCGGACATGTCGGCGGCAGGCCAACGTATGCCCAGGGACGTAGGGATGAACCTATAGTCGTCGGACATGACCGTGGCGGGCCAATCTAGTCCTGGGGTCGTGGGGACGACCCTATAGTCGTCGGACATGACGGTGCCGGGGCAATCTAGCCCCGGGGTCGTGGGGACGACCCTATAGTCGTTGGACATGTCGGCGGCTGGCCAACTTTGGCCCGGGGCGTGGGGACGACCCTATAGTCGTCGGACATGTCGGCGGCGGGCCAACCTAGTCCCGGGATCGTGGGGACGACCCTATAGTCGTCGGACATGTCGGCGGCAGGGCAACTTTGGCCCGTGGTCGTGGGGACGACCCTATAGTCGTCGGACAAGTCGGCGGCGGGCCAACCTAGTCCCGGGGTCGTGGAGACGACCCTATAGTCGTCGGACATCACGGTGGCGGGCCAATCTAGTACCGGGGTCGTGGGGACGACCCTATAGTCGTCGGACATGTCTGCGGCTGGGCAACCTAGTCCCGGGGTCGTGGGGACGACCCTATAGTCGTCGGACATGTCGGCGGCAGGGCAACTTTGGCCCGTGGTCGTGGGGACGACCCTATAGTCGTCGGACAAGTCGGAGGCGGGCCAACCTAGTCCCGGGGTCGTGGAGACGACCCTATAGTCGTCGGATAAGTCGGCGGCGGGCCAACCTAGTCCCGGGGTCGTGGGGACGACCCTATAGTCGTCGGACATGTCGGCGGCAGGGCAACTTTGGCCCGTGGTCGTGGGGACGACCCTATAGTCGTCGGACAAGTCGGCGGCGGGCCAACCTAGTCCCGGGGTCGTGGAGACGACCCTATAGTCGTCGGACATCACGGTGGCGGGCCAATCTAGTACCGGGGTCGTGGGGACGACCCTATAGTCGTCGGACATGTCTGCGGCTGGGCCAACCTAGTCCCGGGGCGTGGGGACGACCCTATAGTCGTCGGACATGTCGGCGGCGGGCCAACCTAGTCCCGGGGTCGTGGGGACGACCCTATAGTCGTCGGACATGTCGGCGGCAGGGCAACTTTGGCCCGTGGTCGTGGGGACGACCCTATAGTCGTCGGACAAGTCGGCGGCGGGCCAACCTAGTCCCGGGGTCGTGGAGACGACCCTATAGTCGTCGGACATCACGGTGGCGGGCCAATCTAGTACCGGGGTCGTGGGGACGACCCTATAGTCGTCGGACATGTCTGCGGCTGGGCAACCTAGTCCCGGGGTCGTGGGGACGACCCTATAGTCGTCGGACATGTCGGCGGCAGGGCAACCTAGTCCCGGGGTCGTGGAGACGACCCTATAGTCGTCGGATAAGTCGGCGGCGGGCCAACCTAGTCCCGGGGTCGTGGGGACGACCCCATAGTCGACGGACATGACGGCGGCGGGCCAACCTAGTCCCGGGGCGTGGGGACGACCCTATAGTCGTCGGACATGTCGGCGGCGGGCCAACCTAGTCCCGGGGTCGTGGGGACGACCCTATAGTCGTCGGACATGTCGGCGGCAGGGCAACTTTGGCCCGTGGTCGTGGGGACGACCCTATAATCGTCGGACAAGTCGGCGGCGGGCCAACCTAGTCCCGGGGTCGTGGAGACGACCCTATAGTCGTCGACCAAGTCGGCGGCTGGCCAACCTAGTCCGGGGGTGGTAGGGACGACCCTATAGTCGTCGGACAAGTCGGCGGCGGGCCAACCTAGTCCCGGGGTCGTCGGGACGACCCTATAGTCGTCGGATAAGTCGGCGGCGGGCCAACCTAGTCCCGGGGTCGTGGGGACGACCCTATAGTTGTCGGACGTGTCGGCGTCTGGCCAACTTAGTCCCGGGGTCGTGGGGACGACCCTATAGTCGTCGGACATGACGGTGCCGGGGCAATCTATCCCCGGGGTCGTGGGGACGACCCTATAGACGTCGGACATGTCGGCGGCGGGCCAACCTAGTCCCGGGGTCGTGGGGACGACCCTATAGTCGTCGGACATGTCGGCGGCTGGGGAACTTTGGCCAGTGGTCGTGGGGACGACCCTATAGTCGTCGGACATGTCGGCGGCCGGCCAACGTATGCCCAGGTTCGTAGGGACGAACCTATAGTCGTCGGACATGTCGGCGGCTGGGCAACTTTGGCCAGTGGTCGTGGGGACGACCCTATAGTCGTCGGACATGTCGGCGGCAGGCCAACGTATGCCCAGGGACGTAGGGATGAACCTATAGTTGTCGGACATGACCGTGGCGGGCCAATCTAGTCCCGGGGTCGTGGGGACGAACCTATAGTCGTCGGACATGACGGTGCCGGGGCAATCTAGCCCCGGGGTCGTGGGGACGACCCTATAGTCGTTGGACATGTCGGCGGCTGGCCAACTTTGGCCCGGGGCGTGAGGACGACCCTATAGTCGTCGGACATGTCGGCGGCGGGCCAACCTAGTCCCGGGGTCGTGGAGACGACCCTATAGTCGTCGGACATCACGGTGGCGGGCCAATCTAGTACCGGGGTCGTGGGGACGACCCTATAGTCGTCGGACATGTCTGCGGCTGGGCAACTTTGGCCAGTGGTCGTGGGGACGACCCTATAGTCGTCGGACAAGTCGGCGGTGGGCCAACCTAGTCCCGGGGTCGTGGGGACGACCGTATAGTCGTCGGACATGACGGTGGCGGGCCAATCTAGTCCCGGGGTCGTGGGGACGACCCTATAGTCGTCGGACATGTCGGCGGCTGGCCAACTTTGGACCGGGGCGTGGGGACGACCCTATAGTCGTCGGACATGTCGGCGGCTGGCCAACTTTGGACCGGGGTCGTGGGGACGACCCTATAGTCGTCGGACATGTCGGCGGCAGGGCAACATTGGCCCGTGGTCGTGGGGACGACCCTATAGTCGTCGGACAAGTCGGCGGCGGGCCAACCTAGTCCCGGGGTCGTGGAGACGACCCTATAGTTGTCGGACACGTCGGCGGCGGGCCAACCTAGTCCCGGGGTCGCGGGGACGACCGTATAGTCGTCGGACATGACGGTGGCGGGCCAATCTAGTCCCGGGGTCGTGGGGACGACCCTATAGTCGTCGGACATGTCGGCGGCTGGCCAACTTTGCCCCGGGGCGTGGGGACGACCCTATAGTCGTCGGACATGTCGGCGGCAGGCCAACCTAGTCCCGGGGTCGTGGGGACGACCCTATAGTCGTCGGACATGTCGGCGGCAGGGCAACTTTGGCCTGTGGTCGTGGGGACGACCCTATAGTCGTCGGACATGTCGGCGGCTGGGCAACTTTGGCCTGTGGTCGTGGAGACGACCCTATAGTCGTCGGACAAGTCGGCGGCGGGCCAACCTAGTCCCGGGGTCGTGGAGACGACCCTATAGTCGTCGGACATGTCGGCGGCGGGCCAACCTAGTCCCGGGGTCGTGGGGACGACCCTATAGTCGTCGGACATGTCGGCGGCAGGGCAACTTTGGCCCGTGGTCGTGGGGACGACCCTATAGTCGTCGGACAAGTCGGCGGCGGGCCAACCTAGTCCCGGGGTCGTGGAGACGACCCTATAGTCGTCGGACATCACGGTGGCGGCCAATCTAGTCCCGGGGTCGTGGGGACGACCCTATAGTCGTCGGACATGTCGGCGGCGGGCCAACCTAGTCCCGGGGTCGTGGGGACGACCCCATAGTCGTCGGAAAAGTCGGCGGCGGGCCAACCTAGACCCGGGGTCGTGGGGACGACCCTATAGTCGTCGGACATGTCGGCGGCTGGCCAACTTTTGCCCGGGGCGTGGGGACGACCCTATAGTCGTCGGACAAGTCGGCGGCGGGCCAACCTAGTCCCGGGGTCGCGGGGACGACCGTATAGTCGTCGGACATGACGGTGGCGGGCCAATCTAGTCCCGGGGTCGTGGGGACGACCCTATAGTCGTCGGACATGTCGGCGGCTGGCCAACTTTGGACCGGGGCGTGGGGACGACCCTATAGTCGTCGGACATGTCGGCGGCGGGCCAACCTAGTCCCGGGGTCGTGGGGACGACCCTATAGTCGTCGGACATGTCGGCGGCAGGGCAACATTGGCCCGTGGTCGTGGGGACGACCCTATAGTCGTCGGACAAGTCGGCGGCGGGCCAACCTAGTCCCGGGGTCGTGGAGACGACCCTATAGTTGTCGGACACGTCGGCGGCGGGCCAACCTAGTCCCGGGGTCGCGGGGACGACCGTATAGTCGTCGGACATGACGGTGGCGGGCCAATCTAGTCCCGGGGACGTGGGGACGACCCTATAGTCGTCGGACATGACGGTGCCGGGGCAATCTAGTCCCGGGGTGGTAGGGACGACCCTATAGTCGTCGGACAATTCGGCGGCGGGCCAACCTCGTCCCGGGGTCGTGGGGACGACCCTATAGTCGTCGACCAAGTCGGCGGCTGGCCAACCTAGTCCGGGGGTGGTAGGGACGATCCTATAGTCGTCGGACAAGTCGGCGGCGGGCAACCTAGTCCCGGGGTCGTGGGGACGACCCTATAGTCGTCGGACATGTCGGCGGCAGGGCAACATTGGCCCGTGGTCGTGGGGACGACCCTATAGTCGTCGGACAAGTCGGCGGCGGGCCAACCTAGTCCCGGGGTCGTGGAGACGACCCTATAGTCGTCGGACATCACAGTGGCGGCCAATCTAGTCCCAGGGTCGTGGGGACGACCCTATAGTCGTCGGACATCACGGTGGCGGGCCAATCTAATCCCGGGGTCGTGGGGACGACCCTATAGTCGTCGGACATGTCTGCGGCTGGGCAACTTTGGCCAGTGGACGTGGGGACGACCGTATAGTCGTCGGACATGACGATGGCGGGCCAATCTAGTCCCGGGGTCGTGGGGACGACCCCATAGTCGTCGGACATGTCGGCGGCTGGCCAACTTTGGACCGGGGCGTGGGGACGACCCTATAGTCGTCGGACATGTCGGCGGCGGGCCAACCTAGTCCCGGGGTCGTGGGGACGACCCTATAGTCGTCGGACATGTCGGCGGCAGGGAAACTTTGGCCCGTGGTCGTGGGGACGACCCTATAGTCGTCGGACAAGTCGGCGGCGGGCCAACCTAGTCCCGGGGTCGTGGAGACGACCCTATAGTTGTCGGACATGTCGGCGGCTGGCCAACCTAGTCCCGAGGTCGTGGGGACGACCCTATAGTCGTCGGACAAGTCGGCGGCGGGCCAACCTAGTCCCGGGGTCGTGGAGACGACCCTACAGTCGTCGGACATGCCGGTGACTGGCCAACCTAGTCCCGGGGTCGTGGAGACGACCCTATAGTCGTCGGACGTGACGGAGCCGGGGCAATCTAGCCCCGGGGTCGAGGGGACGACCCTATAGACGTCGGACATGTCGGCGGCTGGCCAACCTAGTCCCGGGGTGGTAGGGACGACCCTATAGTCGTCGGACAAGTCGGCGGCGGGCCAACCTAGTCCCGGGGTCGTGGGGACGACCCTATAGTCGTCGACCAAGTCGGCGGCTGGCCAACCTAGTCCGGGGGTAGTAGGGACGACCCTATAGTCGTCGGACAAGTCGGCGGCGGGCCAACCTATTCCCGGGGTCGTGGGGACGACCCTATAGTCGTCGGATAAGTCGGCGGCGGGCCAACCTAGTCCCGGGGTCGTGGGGACGACCCTATAGTCGTCGGACGTGTCGGCGTCTGGCCAACTTAGTCCCGGGATCGTGGGGACGACCCTATAGTCGTCGGACAAGTCGGCGGCGGGCCAACCTACTCCCGGGGTCGTGGGGACGACCCCATAGTCGTCGGAAAAGTCGGCGCCAGGGCAACTTTGGCCCGTGGTCGTGGGGACGACCCTATAGTCGTCGGAAATGTCGGTGACTGGCCAACCTAGTCCCGGGTTCGTGGGGACGACCCTATAGTCGTCGGACATGTCGGCGGCTGGCCAACTTTGGACCGGGGCGTGGGGACGACCCTATAGTCGTCGGACATGTCGGCGGCGTGCCAACCTAGTCCCGGGGTCGTGGGGACGACCCTATAGTCGTCGGACATGTCGGCGGCAGGGCAACTTTGGCCCGTGGTCGTGGGGACGACCCTATAGTCGTCGGACAAGTCGGCGGCGGGCCAACCTAGTCCCGGGGTCGTGGAGAGGACCCTATAGTTGTCGGACATGTCGGCGGCTGGCCAATCTAGTCCCGGGGTCGTGGGGACGACCCTATAGTCGTCGTACAAGTCGGCGGCGGGCCAACCTACTCCCGGGGTCGCGGGGACGACCGTATAGTCGTCGGACATGACGGTGGCGGGCCAATCTAGTCCCGGGGTCGTGGGGACGACCCTATAGTCGTCGGACATGACGGTGCCGGGGCAATCTAGCCCCGGGGTCGTGGGGACGACCCTATAGTCGTCGGACATGTCGGCGGCTGGCCAACTTTGGCCCGGGGCGTGGGGACGACCCTATAGTCGTCGGACATGTCGGCGGCGGGCCAACCTAGTCCCGGGATCGTGGGGACGACCCTATAGTCGTCGGACATGTCGGCGGCAGGGCAACTTTGGCCCGTGGTCGTGGGGACGACCCTATAGTCGTCGGACAAGTCGGCGGCGGGCCAACCTAGTCCCGGGGTCGTGGAGACGACCCTATAGTCGTCGGACATCACGGTGGCGGCCAATCTAGTCCCGGGGTCGTGGGGACGACCCTATAGTCGTCGGACATCACGGTGGCGGCCAATCTAGTCCCGGGGTCGTGGGGACGACCCTATAGTCGTCGGACATGTCTGCGGCTGGGCAACTTTGGCCAGTGGACGTGGGGACGACCGTATAGTCGTCGGACATGCAGGCGGCTGGCCAACCTAGTCTCGTGGTCGTGGGGACGACCCCATAGTCGTAGGACACGTCGGCGGCGGGCCAACCTAGTCCCGGGGTCGCGGGGACGACCGTATAGTCGTCGGACATGACGGTGGCGGGCCAATCTAGTCCCGGGGACGTGGGGACGACCCTATAGTCGTCGGACATGACGGTGCCGGGGCAATCTAGCCCCGGGGTCGTGGGGACGACCCTATAGTCGTCGGACATGTCGGCGGCTGGCCAACTTTGGCCCGGGGCGTGGGGGCGACCCTATAGTCGTCGGACATGTCGGCGGCGGGCCAACCTAGTCCCGGGATCGTGGGGACGACCCTATAGTCGTCGGACATGTCGGCGGCAGGGCAACTTTGGCCCGTGGTCGTGGGGACGACCCTATAGTCGTCGGACAATTCGGCGGCGGGCCAACCTAGTCCCGGGGTCGTGGAGACGACCCTATAGTCGTCGGACATCACAGTGGCGGCCAATCTAGTCCCAGGGTCGTGGGGACGACCCTATAGTCGTCGGACATCACGGTGGCGGGCCAATCTAATCCCGGGGTCGTGGGGACGACCCTATAGTCGTCGGACATGTCTGCGGCTGGGCAACTTTGGCCAGTGGACGTGGGGACGACCGTATAATCGTCGGACATGACGATGGCGGGCCAATCTAGTCCCGGGGTCGTGGGGACGACCCCATAGTCGTCGGACATGTCGGCGGCTGGCCAACTTTGGACCGGGGCGTGGGGACGACCCTATAGTCGTCGGACATGCCGGCGGCGGGCCAACCTGGTCCCGGGGTCGTGGGGACGACCCTATAGTCGTCGGACATGTCGGCGGCAGGGCAACTTTGCCCCGTGGTCGTGGGGACGACCCTATAGTCGTCGGACAAGTCGGCGGCGGGCCAACCTAGTCCCGGGGTCGTGGAGACGACCCTATAGTTGTCGGACATGTCGGCGGCTGGCCAACCTAGTCCCGGGGTCGTGGGGACGACCCTATACTCGTCGGACAAGTCGGCGGCGGCCAACCTAGTCCCGGGGTCGTGGAGACGACCCTATAGTTGTCGGACATGTCGGCGGCTGGCCAACCTAGTCCCGAGGTCGTGGGGACGACCCTATAGTCGTCGGACAAGTCGGCGGCGGGCCAACATAGTCCCGGGGTCGTGGAGACGACCATATAGTCGTCGGACATGCCGGTGACTGGCCAACCTAGTCCCGGGGTCGTGGAGACGACCCTATAGTCGTCGGACGTGACGGTGCCGGGGCAATCTAGCCCCGGGGTCGAGGGGACGACCGTATAGTCGTCGGACATGACGGTGGCGGGCCAATCTAGTCCCGGGGTCGTGGGGACGACCCTATAGTCGTCGGACATGTCGGCGGCTGGCCAACCTAGTCCCGAGGTCGTGGGGACGACCCTATAGTCGTCGGACATGTCGGCGGCTGGCCAACCTAGTCCCGAGGTCGTGGGGACGACCCTATAATCGTCGGACAAGTCGGCGGCGGGCCAACCTAGTCCCGGTGTCGTGGAGACGACCCTATAATCGTCGGACATGCCGGTGACTGGCCAACCTAGTCCCGGGGTCGTGGAGACGACCCTATAGTCGTCGGACGTGACGGTGCCGGGGCAATCTAGCCCCGGGGTCGAGGGGACGACCGTATAGTCGTCGGACATGACGGTGGCGGGCCAATCTAGTCCCGGGGTCGTGGGGACGACCCTATAGTCGTCGGACGTGACGGTGCCGGGGCAATCTAGCCCCGGGGTCGAGGGGACGACCGTATAGTCGTCGGACATGACGGTGGCGGGCCAATCTAGTCCCGGGGTCGTGGGGACGACCCTATAGTTGTCGGACATGTCGGCGGCTGGCCAACCTAGTCCCGAGGTCGTGGGGACGACCCTATAGTCGTCGGACATGTCGGCGGCTGGCCAACTTTGGACCGGGGCGTGGGGACGACCCTATAGTCGTCGGACATGCCGGTGACTGGCCAACCTAGTCCCGGGGTCGTGGAGACGACCCTATAGTCGGTGGACGTGACGGTGCCGGGGCAATCTAGCCCCGGGGTCGAGGGGACGACCCTATAGACGTCGGACATGTCGGCGGCTGGCCAACCTAGTCCCGGCGTGGTAGGGACGACCCTATAGTCGTCGGACAAGTCGGCGGCGGGCCAACCTAGTCCCGGGGTCGTGGGGACGACCGTATAGTCGTCGGACATGACGGTGGCGGGCCAATCTAGTCCCGGGGTCGTGGGGACGACTCTATAGTCGTCGGACATGTCGGCGGCTGGCCAACTTTGGACCGGGGCGTGGGGACGACCCTATAGTCGTCGGACATGTCGGCGGCGGGCCGACCTAGTCCCGGGGTCGTGGGGACGACCCTATAGTCGTCGGACATGTTGGCGGCTGGCCAGCTTTGGCGCGGGGTCGTGGCGACGACCCTATAGTTGTCGAACATGTCGGCGTTGGGCCAACCTAGTCCCGGGGTCGCGGGGACGACCGTATAGTCGTCGGACATCACGGTGGCGGCCAATCTAGTCCCGGGGTCGTGGGGACGACCCTATAGTCGTCGGACATCACGGTGGCGGGCCAATCTAGTCCCGGGGTCGTGGGGACGACCCTATAGTCGTCGGACATGTCTGCGGCTGGGCAACTTTGGCCAGTGGACGTGGGGACGACCGTATAGTCGTCGGACATGACGGTGGCGGGCCAATCTAGTCCCGGGGTCGTGGGGACGACCCCATAGTCGTCGGACATGTCGGCGGCTGGCCAACTTTGGACCGGGGCGTGGGGACGACCCTATAGTCGTCGGACATGTCGGCGGCGGGCCAACCTAGTCCCGGGGTCGTGGGGACGACCCTATAGTCGTCGGACATGTCGGCGGCAGGGAAACTTTGGCCCGTGGTCGTGGGGACGACCCTATAGTCGTCGGACAAGTCGGCGGCGGGCCAACCTAGTCCCGGGGTCGTGGAGACGACCCTATAGTTGTCGGACATGTCGGCGGCTGGCCAACCTAGTCCCGAGGTCGTGGGGACGACCCTATAGTCGTCGGACAAGTCGGCGGCGGGCCAACCTAGTCCCGGGGTCGTGGAGACGACCCTACAGTCGTCGGACATGCCGGTGACTGGCCAACCTAGTCCCGGGGTCGTGGAGACGACCCTATAGTCGTCGGACGTGACGGAGCCGGGGCAATCTAGCCCCGGGGTCGAGGGGACGACCCTATAGACGTCGGACATGTCGGCGGCTGGCCAACCTAGTCCCGGGGTGGTAGGGACGACCCTATAGTCGTCGGACAAGTCGGCGGCGGGCCAACCTAGTCCCGGGGTCGTGGGGACGACCCTATAGTCGTCGACCAAGTCGGCGGCTGGCCAACCTAGTCCGGGGGTAGTAGGGACGACCCTATAGTCGTCGGACAAGTCGGCGGCGGGCCAACCTATTCCCGGGGTCGTGGGGACGACCCTATAGTCGTCGGATAAGTCGGCGGCGGGCCAACCTAGTCCCGGGGTCGTGGGGACGACCCTATAGTCGTCGGACGTGTCGGCGTCTGGCCAACTTAGTCCCGGGATCGTGGGGACGACCCTATAGTCGTCGGACAAGTCGGCGGCGGGCCAACCTACTCCCGGGGTCGTGGGGACGACCCCATAGTCGTCGGAAAAGTCGGCGCCAGGGCAACTTTGGCCCGTGGTCGTGGGGACGACCCTATAGTCGTCGGATATGTCGGTGACTGGCCAACCTAGTCCCGGGTTCGTGGGGACGACCCTATAGTCGTCGGACATGTCGGCGGCTGGCCAACTTTGGACCGGGGCGTGGGGACGACCCTATAGTCGTCGGACATGTCGGCGGCGGGCCAACCTAGTCCCGGGGTCGTGGGGACGACCCTATAGTCGTCGGACATGTCGGCGGCAGGGCAACTTTGGCCCGTGGTCGTGGGGACGACCCTATAGTCGTCGGACAAGTCGGCGGCGGGCCAACCTAGTCCCGGGGTCGTGGAGAGGACCCTATAGTTGTCGGACATGTCGGCGGCTGGCCAATCTAGTCCCGGGGTCGTGGGGACGACCCTATAGTCGTCGTACAAGTCGGCGGCGGGCCAACCTACTCCCGGGGTCGCGGGGACGACCGTATAGTCGTCGGACATGACGGTGGCGGGCCAATCTAGTCCCGGGGTCGTGGGGACGACCCTATAGTCGTCGGACATGACGGTGCCGGGGCAATCTAGCCCCGGGGTCGTGGGGACGACCCTATAGTCGTCGGACATGTCGGCGGCTGGCCAACTTTGGCCCGGGGCGTGGGGACGACCCTATAGTCGTCGGACATGTCGGCGGCGGGCCAACCTAGTCCCGGGATCGTGGGGACGACCCTATAGTCGTCGGACATGTCGGCGGCAGGGCAACTTTGGCCCGTGGTCGTGGGGACGACCCTATAGTCGTCGGACAAGTCGGCGGCGGGCCAACCTAGTCCCGGGGTCGTGGAGACGACCCTATAGTCGTCGGACATCACGGTGGCGGCCAATCTAGTCCCGGGGTCGTGGGGACGACCCTATAGTCGTCGGACATCACGGTGGCGGCCAATCTAGTCCCGGGGTCGTGGGGACGACCCTATAGTCGTCGGACATGTCTGCGGCTGGGCAACTTTGGCCAGTGGACGTGGGGACGACCGTATAGTCGTCGGACATGTCGGCGGCGGGCCAACCTAGTCCCGGGGTCGTGGGGGCGACCCTATAGTCGTCGGACATGTCGGCGGCAGGGCAACTTTGGCCCGTGGTCGTGGGGACGACCCTATAGTCGTCGGACAAGTCGGCGGCGGGCCAACCTAGTCCCGGGGTCGTGGAGACGACCCTATAGTTGTCGGACATGTCGGCGGCTGGCCAACCTAGTCCCGAGGTCGTGGGGACGACCCTATAGTCGTCGGACAAGTCGGCGGCGGGCCAACCTAGTCCCGGGGTCGTGGAGACGACCCTATAGTCGTCGGACATGCCGGTGACTGGCCAACCTAGTCCCGGGGTCGTCGAGACGACCCTATAGTCGTCGGACGTGACGGAGCCGGGGCAATCTAGCCCCGGGGTCGAGGGGACGACCCTATAGACGTCGGACATGTCGGCGGCTGGCCAACCTAGTCCCGGGGTGGTAGGGACGACCCTATAGTCGTCGGACAAGTCGGCGGCGGGCCAACCTAGTCCCGTGGTCGTGGGGACGACCCTATAGTCGTCGAACAAGTCGGCGGCTGGCCAACCTAGTCCGGGGGTGGTAGGGACGACCCTATAGTCGTCGGACAAGTCGGCGGCGGGCCAACCTAGTCCCGGGGTCGTGGGGACGACCCTATATGTCGTCTGATAAGTCGGCGGCGGGCCAACCTAGTCCCGGGGTCGTGGGGACGACCCTATAGTCGTCGGACGTGTCGGCGTCTGGCCAACTTAGTCCCGGGGTCGTGGGGACGACCCTATAGTCGTCGGACAAGTCGGCGGCGGGCCAACCTACTCCCGGGGTCGTGGGGACGACCCCATAGTCGTCGGAAAAGTCGGCGGCGGGCCAACCTAGACCCGGGGTCGTGGGGACGACCCTATAGTCGTCGGACATGTCGGCGCCAGGGCAACATTGGCCCGTGGTCGTGGGGACGACCCTATAGTCGTCGGATATGTCGGTGACTGGCCAACCTAGTCCCGGGTTCGTGGGGACGACCCTATAGTCGTCGGACATGTCGGCGGCTGGCCAACTTTGGACCGGGGCGTGGGGACGACCCTATAGTCGTCGGACATGTCGGCGGCGGGCCAACCTAGTCCCGGGTCGTGGGGACGACCCTATAGTCGTCAGACATGTCGGCGGCAGGGCAACGTTGGCCCGTGGTCGTGGGGACGACCCTATAGTCGTCGGACAAGTCGGCGGCGGGCCAACCTAGTCCCGGGGTCGTGGAGAGGACCCTATAGTTGTCGGACATGTCGGCGGCTGGCCAATCTAGTCCCGGGGTCGTGGGGACGACCCTATAGTCGTCGTACAAGTCGGCGGCGGGCCAACCTACTCCCGGGGTCGCGGGGACGACCGTATAGTCGTCGGACATGACGGTGGCGGGCCAATCTAGTCCCGGGGTCGTGGGGACGACTCTATAGTCGTCGGACATGTCGGCGGCTGGCCAACTTTGGACCGGGGTCGTGGGGACGACCCTATAGTCGTCGGACATGTTGGCGGCTGGCCAGCTTTGGCGCGGGGTCGTGGCGACGACCCTATAGTTGTCGAACATGTCGGCGGCTGGCCAACCTAGTCCCGGGGTCGTGGGGACGACCCTATAGTCGTCGGACATGTTGGCGGCTGGCCAGCTTTGGCGCGGGGTCGTGGCGACGACCCTATAGTTGTCGAACATGTCGGCGCCGGGCCAACCTAGTCCCGGGGTCGCGGGGACGACCGTATAGTCGTCGGACATCACGGTGGCGGCCAATCTAGTCCCGGGGTCGTGGGGACGACCCTATAGTCGTCGGACATCACGGTGGCGGGCCAATCTAGTCCCGGGGTCGTGGGGACGACCCTATAGTCGTCGGACATGTCTGCGGCTCGGCAACTTTGGCCAGTGGACGTGGGGACGACCGTATAGTCGTCGGACATGACGGTGGCGGGCCAATCTAGTCCCGGGGTCGTGGGGACGACCCCATAGTCGTCGGACATGTCGGCGGCTGGCCAACTTTGGACCGGGGCGTGGGGACGACCCTATAGTCGTCGGACATGTCGGCGGCGGGCCAACCTAGTCCCGGGGTCGTGGGGACGACCCTATAGTCGTCGGACATGTCGACGGCAGGGCAACTTTGGCCCGTGGTCGTAGGGACGACCCTATAGTCGTCGGACAAGTCGGCGGCGGGCCAACCTAGTCCCGGGGTCGTGGAGACGACCCTATAGTTGTCGGACATGTCGGCGGCTGGCCAACCTAGTCCCGAGGTCGTGGGGACGACCCTATAGTCGTCGGACAAGTCGGCGGCGGGCCAACCTAGTCCCGGTGTCGTGGAGACGACCCTATAGTCGTCGGACATGCCGGTGACTGGCAAACCTAGTCCCGGGGTCGTCGAGACGACCCTATAGTCGTCGGACGTGACGGAGCCGGGGCAATCTAGCCCCGGGGTCGAGGGGACGACCCTATAGACGTCGGACATGTCGGCGGCTGGCCAACCTAGTCCCGGGGTGGTAGGGACGACCCTATAGTCGTCGGACAAGTCGGCGGCGGGCCAACCTAGTCCCGGGGTCGTGGGGACGACCCTATAGTCGTCGACCAAGTCGGCGGCTGGCCAACCTAGTCCGGGGGTGGTAGGGACGACCCTATAGTCGTCGGACAAGTCGGCGGCGGGCCAACCTAGTCCGGGGGTCGTGGGGACGACCCTATAGTCGTCGGATAAGTCGGCGGCGGGCCAACCTAGTCCCGGGGTCGTGGGGACGACCCTATAGTCGTCGGACGTGTCGGCGTCTGGCCAACTTAGTCCCGGGGTCGTGGGGACGACCCTATAGTCGTCGGACAAGTCGGCGGCGGGCCAACCTACTCCCGGGGTCGTGGGGACGACCCCATAGTCGTCGGAAAAGTCGGCGGCGGGCCAACCTAGACCCGGGGTCGTGGGGACGACCCTATAGTCGTCGGACATGTCGGCGCCAGGGCAACATTGGCCCGTGGTCGTGGGGACGACCCTATAGTCGTCGGATATGTCGGTGACTGGCCAACCTAGTCCCGGGTTCGTGGGGACGACCCTATAGTCGTCGGACATGTCGGCGGCTGGCCAACTTTGGACCGGGGCGTGGGGACGACCCTATAGTCGTCGGACATGTCGGCGGCGGGCCAACCTAGTCCCGGGGTCGTGGGGACGACCCTATAGTCGTCAGACATGTCGGCGGCAAGGCAACTTTGGCCCGTGGTCGTGGGGACGACCCTATAGTCGTCGGACAAGTCGGCGGCGGGCCAACCTAGTCCCGGGGTCGTGGAGAGGACCCTATAGTTGTCGGACATGTCGGCGGATGGCCAATCTAGTCCCGGGGTCGTGGGGACGACCCTATAGTCGTCGTACAAGTCGGCGGCGGGCCAACCTACTCCCGGGGTCGCGGGGACGACCGTATAGTCGTCGGACATGACGGTGGCGGGCCAATCTAGTCCCGGGGTCGTGGGGACGACCCTATAGTCGTCGGACATGACGGTGCCGGGGCAATCTAGCCCCGGGGTCGTGGGGACGACCCTATAGTTGTCGGACATGTCGGCGGCTGGCCAACCTAGTCCCGGGGTCGTGGGGACGACCCTATACTCGTCGGACAAGTCGGCGGCGGGCCAACCTAGTCCCGGGGTCGTGGAGACGACCCTACAGTCGTCGGAAAAGCCGGTGACTGGCCAACCTAGGCCCGGGGTCGTGGAGACGACCCTATAGTCGTCGGACGTGACGGTGCCGTGGCAATCTAGCCCCGGGGTCGAGGCGACGACCCTATAGACGTCGGACATGTCGGCGGCTGGCCAACCTAGTCCCGGGGTGGTAGGGACGACCCTATAGTCGTCGGACATGTCTGCGGCTGGGCAACTTTGGCCAGTGGTTCGGGGGGACCAACCTATAGTCGTCGGAGAAGTCGGTGGCGGGCCAACCTAGTCCCGGGGTCGTGGGGACGACCGTATAGTCGTCGGACATGACGGTGGCGGGCCAATCTAGTCCCGGGGTCGTGGGGACGACTCTATAGTCGTCGGACATGTCGGCGGCTGGCCAACTTTGGACCGGGGCGTGGGGACGACCCTATAGTCGTCGGACATGCCGGTGACTGGCCAACCTAGTCCCGGTGTCGTGGAGACGACCCTATAGTCGTCGGACGTGACGGAGCCGGGGCAATCTAGCCCCGGGGTCGAGGGGACGACCCTATAGACGTCGGACATGTCGGCGGCTGGCCAACCTAGTCCCGAGGTCGTGGGGACGACCCTATAGTCGTCGGACATGTCGGCGGCGGGCCAACCTAGTCCCGGGGTCGTGGGGACGACCCTATAGTCGTCGGACATGTCGGCGGCAGGGCAACTTTGGCCCGTGGTCGTGGGGACGACCCTATAGTCGTCGGACAAGTCGGCGGCGGGCCAACCTAGTCCCGGGGTCGTGGAGACGACCCTATAGTTGTCGGACATGTCGGCGGCTGGCCAACCTAGTCCCGAGGTCGTGGGGACGACCCTATAGTCGTCGGACAAGTCGGCGGCGGGCCAACCTAGTCCCGGGGTCGTGGAGACGACCCTATAGTCGTCGGACATGCCGGTGACTGGCCAACCTAGTCCCGGTGTCGTGGAGACGACCCTATAGTCGTCGGACGTGACGGAGCCGGGGCAATCTAGCCCCGGGGTCGAGGGGACGACCCTATAGACGTCGGACATGTCGGCGGCTGGCCAACCTAGTCCCGGGGTGGTAGGGACGACCCTATAGTCGTCGGACAAGTCGGCGGCGGGCCAACCTAGTCCCGGGATCGTGGGGACGACCCTATAGTCGTCGACCAAGTCGGCGGCTGGCCAACCTAGTCCGGGGGTGGTAGGGACGACCCTATAGTCGTCGGACAAGTCGGCGGCGGGCCAACCTAGTCCCGGGGTCGTGGGGACGACCCTATAGTCGTCGGATAAGTCGGCGGCGGGCCAACCTAGTCCCGGGGTCGTGGAGAGGACCCTATAGTTGTCGGACATGTCGGCGGCTGGCCAATCTAGTCCCGGGGTCGTGGGGACGACCCTATAGTCGTCGCACAAGTCGGCGGCGGGCCAACCTACTCCCGGGGTCGCGGGGACGACCGTATAGTCGTCGGACATGACGGTGGCGGGCCAATCTAGTCCCGGGGTCGTGGGGACGAGCCTATAGTCGTCGGACATGACGGTGCCGGGGCAATCTAGCCCCGGGGTCGTGGGGACGACCCTATAGTTGTCGGACATGTCGGCGGCTGGCCAACCTAGTCCCGGGGTCGTGGGGACGACCCTATACTCGTCGGACAAGTCGGCGGCGGGCCAACCTAGTCCCGGGGTCGTGGAGACGAACCTACAGTCGTCGGAAATGCCGGTGACTGGCCAACCTAGGCCCGGGGTCGTGGAGACGACCCTATAGTCGTCGGACGTGACGGTGCCGGGGCAATCTAGCCCCGGGGTCGAGGGGACGACCCTATAGACGTCGGACATGTCGGCGGCTGGCCAACCTAGTCCCGGGGTGGTAGGGACGACCCTATAGTCGTCGGACATGTCTGCGGCTGGGCAACTTTGGCCAGTGGTCGTGGGGACCAACCTATAGTCGTCGGACATGTCGGCGGCTGGCCAACTTTGGACCGGGGCGTGGGGACGACCCTATAGTCGTCGGACATGTCGGCGGCGGGCCAACCTAGTCCCGGGGTCGTGGGGACGACCCTATAGTCGTCAGACATGTCGGCGGCAGGGCAACTTTGGCCCGTGGTCGTGGGGACGACCCTATAGTCGTCGGACAAGTCGGCGGCGGGCCAACCTAGTCCCGGGGTCGTGGAGAGGACCCTATAGTTGTCGGACATGTCGGCGGCTGGCCAATCTAGTCCCGGGGTCGTGGGGACGACCCTATAGTCGTCGTACAAGTCGGCGGCGGGCCAACCTACTCCCGGGGTCGCGGGGACGACCGTATAGTCGTCGGACATGACGGTGGCGGGCCAATCTAGTCCCGGGGTCGTGGGGACGACCCTATAGTCGTCGGACATGACGGTGCCGGGGCAATCTAGCCCCGGGGTCGTGGGGACGACCGTATAGTCGTCGGACATGACGGTGGCGGGCCAATCTAGTCCCGGGGTCGTGGGGACGACCCCATAGTCGTCGGACATGTCGGCGGTTGGCCAACTTTGGACCGGGGCGTGGGGACGACCCTATAGTCGTCGGACATGTCGGCGGCGGGCCAACCTAGTCCCGGGGTCGTGGGGACGACCCTATAGTCGTCGGACATGTCGACGGCAGGGCAACTTTGGCCCGTGGTCGTAGGGACGACCCTATAGTCGTCGGACAAGTCGGCGGCGGGCCAACCTAGTCCCGGGGTCGTGGAGACGACCCTATAGTTGTCGGACATGTCGGCGGCTGGCCAACCTAGTCCCGAGGTCGTGGGGACGACCCTATAGTCGTCGGACAAGTCGGCGGCGGGCCAACCTAGTCCCGGTGTCGTGGAGACGACCCTATAGTCGTCGGACATGCCGGTGACTGGCCAACCTAGTCCCGGGGTCGTCGAGACGACCCTATAGTCGTCGGACGTGACGGAGCCGGGGCAATCTAGCCCCGGGGTCGAGGGGACGACCCTATAGACGTCGGACATGTCGGCGGCTGGCCAACCTAGTCCCGGGGTGGTAGGGACGACCCTATAGTCGTCGGACAAGTCGGCGGCGGGCCAACCTAGTCCCGGGGTCGTGGGGACGACCCTATAGTCGTCGGACGTGTCGGCGTCTGGCCAACTTAGTCCCGGGGTCGTGGGGACGACCCTATAGTCGTCGGACAAGTCGGCGGCGGGCCAACCTACTCCCGGGGTCGTGGGGACGACCCCATAGTCGTCGGAAAAGTCGGCGGCGGGCCAACCTAGACCCGGGGTCGTGGGGACGACCCTATAGTCGTCGGACATGTCGGCGTCAGGGCAACATTGGCCCGTGGTCGTGGGGACGACCCTATAGTCGTCGGATATGTCGGTGACTGGCCAACCTAGTCCCGGGTTCGTGGGGACGACCCTATAGTCGTCGGACATGTCGGCGGCTGGCCAACTTTGGACCGGGGCGTGGGGACGACCCTATAGTCGTCGGACATGTCGGCGGCGGGCCAACCTAGTCCCGGGGTCGTGGGGACGACCCTATAGTCGTCAGACATGTCGGCGGCAAGGCAACTTTGGCCCGTGGTCGTGGGGACGACCCTATAGTCGTCGGACAAGTCGGCGGCGGGCCAACCTAGTCCCGGGGTCGTGGAGAGGACCCTATAGTTGTCGGACATGTCGGCGGATGGCCAATCTAGTCCCGGGGTCGTGGGGACGACCCTATAGTCGTCGTACAAGTCGGCGGCGGGCCAACCTACTCCCGGGGTCGCGGGGACGACCGTATAGTCGTCGGACGTGACGGTGCCGTGGCAATCTAGACCCGGGGTCGAGGGGACGACCCTATAGACGTCGGACATGTCGGCGGCTGGCCAACCTAGTCCCGGGGTGGTAGGGACGACCCTATAGTCGTCGGACATGTCTGCGGCTGGGCAACATTGGCCAGTGGTTCGGGGGGACCAACCTATAGTCGTCGGAGAAGTCGGTGGCGGGCCAACCTAGTCCCGGGGTCGTGGGGACGACCGTATAGTCGTCGGACATGACGGTGGCGGGCCAATCTAGTCCCGGGGTCGTGGGGACGACTCTATAGTCGTCGGACATGTCGGCGGCTGGCCAACTTTGGACCGGGGCGTGGGGACGACCCTATAGTCGTCGGACATGTCGGCGGCTGGCCAACTTTGGACCGGGGCGTGGGGACGACCCTATAGTCGTCGGACATGTCGGCGGCGGGCGAACCTAGTCCCGGGGTCGTGGGGACGACCCTATAGTCGTCAGACATGTCGGCGGCAAGGCAACTTTGGCCCGTGGTCGTGGGGACGACCCTATAGTCGTCGGACAAGTCGGCGGCGGGCCAACCTAGTCCCGGGGTCGTGGAGAGGACCCTATAGTTGTCGGACATGTCGGCGGATGGCCAATCTAGTCCCGGGGTCGTGGGGACGACCCTATAGTCGTCGTACAAGTCGGCGGCGGGCCAACCTACTCCCGGGGTCGCGGGGACGACCGTATAGTCGTCGGACATGACGGTGGCGGGCCAATCTAGTCCCGGGGTCGTGGGGACGACCCTATAGTCGTCGGACATGTCGGCGGCTGGCCAACTTTGGACCGGGGCGTGGGGACGACCCTATAGTCGTCGGACATGTCGGCGGCGGGCCGACCTAGTCCCGGGGTCGTGGGGACGACCGTATAGTCGTCGGACATGACGGTGGCGGGCCAATCTAGTCCCGGGGTCGTGGGGACGACCCTATAGTCGTCGGACATGTTGGCGGCTGGCCAGCTTTGGCGCGGGGTCGTGGCGACGACCCTATAGTTGTCGAACATGTCGGCGGCTGGCCAACCTAGTCCCGGGGTCGTGGGGACGACCCTATAGTCGTCGGACATGTCGGCGGCTGGCCAACCTAGTCTCGTGGTCGTGGGGACGACCCCATAGTCGTAGGACACGTCGGCGGCGGGCCAACCTAGTCCCGGGGTCGCGGGGACGACCGTATAGTCGTCGGACATGTCTGCGGCTGGGCAACTTTGGCCAGTGGACGTGGGGACGACCGTATAGTCGTCGGACATGACGGTGGCGGGCCAATCTAGTCCCGGGGTCGTGGGGACGACCCCATAGTCGTCGGACATGTCGGCGGCTGGCCAACTTTGGACCGGGGCGTGGGGACGACCCTATAGTCGTCGGACATGTCGGCGGCGGGCCAACCTAGTCCCGGGGTCGTGGGGACGACCCTATAGTCGTCGGACATGTCGGCGGCAGGGCAACTTTGGCCCGTGGTCGTGGGGACGACCCTATAGTCGTCGGACAAGTCGGCGGCGGGCCAACCTAGTCCCGGGGTCGTGGAGACGACCCTAAAGTTGTCGGACATGTCGGCGGCTGGCCAACCTAGTCCCGAGGTCGTGGGGACGACCCTATAGTCGTCGGACAAGTCGGCGGCGGGCCAACCTAGTCCCGGGGTCGTGGAGACGACCCTATAGTCGTCGGACGTGACGGAGCCGGGGCAATCTAGCCCCGGGGTCGAGGGGACGACCCTATAGACGTCGGACATGTCGGCGGCTGGCCAACCTAGTCCCGGGGTGGTAGGGACGACCCTATAGTCGTCGGACAAGTCGGCGGCGGGCCAACCTAGTCCCGGGATCGTGGGGACGACCCTATAGTCGTCGACCAAGTCGGCGGCTGGCCAACCTAGTCCGGGGGTGGTAGGGACGACCCTATAGTCGTCGGACAAGTCGGCGGCGGGCCAACCTAGTCCCGGGGTCGTGGGGACGACCCTATAGTCGTCGGATAAGTCGGCGGCGGGCCAACCTAGTCCCGGGGTCGTGGATAGGACCCTATAGTTGTCGGACATGTCGGCGGCTGGCCAATCAAGTCCCGGGGTCGTGGGGACGACCCTATAGTCGTCGTACAAGTCGGCGGCGGGCCAACCTACTCCCGGGGTCGCGGGGACGACCGTATAGTCGTCGGACATCACGGTGGCGGGCCAATCTAGTCCCGGGGTCGTGGGGACGACCCTATAGTCGTCGGACATGACGGTGCCGGGGCAATATAGCCCCGGGGTCGTGGGGACGACCCTATTGTTTTCGGACATGTCGGCGGCTGGCCAACCTAGTCCCGGGGTCGTGGGGACGACCCTATACTCGTCGGACAAGTCGGCGGCGGGCCAACCTAGTCCCGGGGTCGTGGAGACGACCCTACAGTCGTCGGAAATGCCGGTGACTGGCCAACCTAGGCCCGGGGTCGTGGAGACGACCCTATAGTCGTCGGACGTGACGGTGCCGGGGCAATCTAGCCCCGGGGTCGAGGGGACGACCCTATAGACGTCGGACATGTCGGCGGCTGGCCAACCTAGTCCCGGGGTGGTAGGGACGACCCTATAGTCGTCGGACATGTCTGCGGCTGGGCAACTTTGGCCAGTGGTCGTGGGGACCAACCTATAGTCGTCGGAGAAGTCGGTGGCGGGCCAACCTAGTCCCGGGGTCGTGGGGACGACCGTATAGTCGTCGGACATGACGGTGGCGGGCCAATCTAGTCCCGGGGTCGTGGGGACGACTCTATAGTCGTCGGACATGTCGGCGGCTGGCCAACTTTGGACCGGGGCGTGGGGACGACCCTATAGTCGTCGGACATGTCGGCGGCGGGCCGACCTAGTCCCGGGGTCGTGGGGACGACCCTATAGTCGTCGGACATGTTGGCGGCTGGCCAGCTTTGGCGCGGGGTCGTGGCGACGACCCTATAGTTGTCGAACATGTCGGCGGCGGGCCAACCTAGTCCCGGGGTCGCGGGGACGACCGTATAGTCGTCGGACATGACGGTGGCGGGCCAATCTAGTCCCGGGGTCGTGGGGACGACCCTATAGTCGTCGGACATGTTGGCGGCTGGCCAGCTTTGGCGCGGGGTCGTGGAGACGACCCTATAGTTGTCGGACATGTCGGCGGCTGGCCAACCTAGTCCCGAGGTCGTGGGGACGACCCTATAGTCGTCGGACAAGTCGGCGGCGGGCCAACCTAATCCCGGGGTCGTGGAGACGACCCTATAGTCGTCGGACATGCCGGTGACTGGCCAACCTAGTCCCGGTGTCGTGGAGACGACCCTATAGTCGTCGGACGTGACGGAGCCGGGGCAATCTAGCCCCGGGGTCGAGGGGACGACCCTATAGACGTCGGACATGTCGGCGGCTGGCCAACCTAGTCCCGGGGTGGTAGGGACGACCCTATAGTCGTCGGACAAGTCGGCGGCGGGCCAACCTAGTCCCGGGGTCGTGGGGACGACCCTATAGTCGTCGACCAAGTCGGCGGCTGGCCAACCTAGTCCGGGGGTGGTAGGGACGACCCTATAGTCGTCGGACAAGTCGGCGGCGGGCCAACCTAGTCCCGGGGTCGTGGGGACGACCCTATAGTCGTCGGATAAGTCGGCGGCGGGCCAACCTAGTCCCGGGGTCGTGGGGACGACCCTATAGTCGTCGGACGTGTCGGCGTCTGGCCAACTTAGTCCCGGGGTCGTGGGGACGACCCTATAGTCGTCGGACCTGTCGGCGGCGGGCCAACCTAGTCCCGGGATCGTGGGGACGACCCTATAGTCGTCGGACATGTCGGCGGCAGGGCAACTTTGGCCCGTGGTCGTGGGGACGACCCTAAAGTCGTCGGACAAGTCGGCGGCGGGCCAACCTAGTCCCGGGGTCGTGGAGACGACCCTATAGTCGTCGGACATCACGGTGGCGGCCAATCTAGTCCCGGGGTCGTGGGGACGACCCTATAGTCGTCGGACATCACGGTGGCGGGCCAATCTAGTCCCGGGGTCGTGGGGACGACCCTATAGTCGTCGGACATGTCTGCGGCTGGGCAACTTTGGCCAGTGGACGTGGGGACGACCGTATAGTCGTCGGACATGACGGTGGCGGGCCAATCTAGTCCCGGGGTCGTGGGGACGACCCCGTAGTCGTCGGACATGTCGGCGGCTGGCCAACTTTGGACCGGGGCGTGGGGACGACCCTATAGTCGTCGGACATGTCGGCGGCGGGCCAACCTAGTCCCGGGGTCGTGGGGACGACCCTATAGTCGTCGGACATGTCGGCGGCAGGGCAACTTTGGCCCGGGGTGGTAGGGACGACCCTATAGTCGTCGGACAAGTCGGCGGCGGGCCAACCTAGTCCCGGGGTCGTGGGGACGACCCTATAGTCGTCGGACATGACGGGGCCGGGGCAATCTAGCCCCGGGGTCGTGGGGACGACCCTATAGTCGTCGGACATGTCGGCGGCTGGCCAACCTAGTCCCGGGGTGGTAGGGACGACCCTATAGTCGTCGGACAAGTCGGCGGCGGGCCAACCTGTTCCCGGGGTCGTGGGGACGACCCTATAGTCGTCGAACAAGTCGGCGGCTGGCCAACCTAGTCCGGGGGTGGTAGGGACGACCCTATAGTCGTCGGACAAGTCGGCGGCGGGCCAACCTAGTCCCGGGGTCGTGGGGACGACCCTATAGTCGTCGGATAAGTCGGCGGCGGGCCAACCTATTCCCGGGGTCGTGGGGACGACCCTATAGTCGTCGGACGTGTCGGCGTCTGGCCAACTTAGTCCCGGGGTCGTGGGGACGACCCTATAGTCGTCGGACAAGTCGGCGGCGGGCCAACCTACTCCCGGGGTCGTGGGGACGACCCCATAGTCGTCGGAAAAGTCGGCGGCGGGCCAACCTAGACCCTGGGTCGTGGGGACGACCCTATAGTCGTCGGACATGTCGGCGCCAGGGCAACTTTGGCCCGTGGTCGTGGGGACGACCCTATAGTCGTCGGATATGTCGGTGACTGGCCAACCTAGTCCCGGGTTCGTGGGGTCGACCCTATAGTCGTCGGACATGTCGGCGGCTGGCCAACTTTGGACCGGGGCGTGGGGACGACCCTATAGTCGTCGGACATGTCGGCGGCGGGCCAACCTAGTCCCGGGGTCGTGGGGACGACCCTATAGTCGTCGGACATGTCGGCGGCAGGGCAACTTTGGCCCGTGGTCGTGGGGACGACCCTATAGTCGTCGGACAAGTCGGCGGCGGGCCAACCTAGTCCCGGGGTCGTGGAGAGGACCCTATAGTTGTCGGACATGTCGGCGGCTTGCCAATCTAGTCCCGGGGTCGTGGGGACGACCCTATAGTCGTCGTACAAGTCGGCGGCGGGCCAACCTACTCCCGGGGTCGTGGGGACGACCACATAGTCGTCGGAAAAGTCGGCGGCGGGCCAACCTAGACCCGGGGTCGTGGGGACGACCCTATAGTCGTCGGACATGTCGGCGCCAGGGCAACTTTGGCCCGTGGTCGTGGGGACGACCCTATAGTCGTCGGACATGACGGTGCCGGGGCAATCTAGCCCCGGGGTCGTGGGGACGACCCTATAGTCGTCGGACATGTCGGCGGCTGGCCAACTTTGGCCCGGGGCGTGGGGACGACCGTATAGTCGTCGGACATGACGGTGGCGGGCCAATCTAGTCCCGGGGTCGTGGGGACGACCCCGTAGTCGTCGGACATGTCGGCGGCTGGCCAACTTTGGATCGGGGCGTGGGGACGACCCTATAGTCGTCGGACATGTCGGCGGCGGGCCAACCTAGTCCCGGGGTCGTGGAGAGGACCCTATAGTTGTCGGACATGTCGGCGGCTGGCCAATCTAGTCCCGGGGTCGTGGGGACGACCCTATAGTCGTCGTACAAGTCGGCGGCGGGCCAACCTAGTCCCGGGGTCGTGGAGACGACCCTATAGTCGTCGGACGTGACGGTGCCGGGGCAATCTAGCCCCGGGGTGGTAGGGATGACCCTATAGTCGTCGGATAAGTCGGCGGCGGGCCAACCTAGTCCCGGGGTCGTGGGGACGACCCTATAGTCGTCGACCAAGTCGGCGGCTGGCCAACCTAGTCCGGGGGTGGTAGGGACGACCCTATAGTCGTCGGACAAGTCGGCGGCGGGCCAACCTAGTCCCGGGGTCGTGGGGACGACCCTATAGTCGTCGGAGAAGTCGGCGGCGGGCCAACCTAGTCCCGGGGTCGTGGGGACGACCCTATAGTCGTCGGACGTGTCGGCGTCTGGCGAACTTAGTCCCGGGGTCGTGGGGACGACCCTATAGTCGTCGGACAAGTCGGCGGCGGGCCATCCTACTCCCGGGGTCGTGGGGACGACCCCATAGTCGTCGGAAAAGTCGGCGGCGGGCCAACCTAGACCCGGGGTCGTGGGGACGACCCTATAGTCGTCGGACATGTCGGCGCCAGGGCAACTTTGGCCCGTGGTCGTGGGGCGACCCTATAGTCGTCGGATATGTCGGTGACTGGCCAACCTAGTCCCGGGTTCGTGGGACGACCCTATAGTCGTCCGACATGTCGGCGGCTGGCCAACCTAGTCTCGTGGTCGTGTGGACGACCCCATAGTCGTAGGACACGTCGGCGGCGGGCCAACCTAGTCCCGGGGTCGCGGGGACGACCGTATAGTCGTCGGACATGTCGGCGGCAGGGCAACTTTGGCCCGTGGTCGTGGGGACGACCCTATAGTCGTCGGACAAGTCGGCAGCGGGCCAACCTAGTCCGGGGTCGTGGGGACGACCCTATAGACGTCGGACATGTCGGCGGCTGGCCAACCTAGTCCCGGGGTGGTAGGGACGACCCTATAGTCGTCGGACAAGTCGGCGGCGGGCCAACCTAGTCCCGGGGTCGTGGGGACGACCCTATAGTCGTCGACCAAGTCGGCGGCTGGCCAACCTAGTCCGGGGGTGGTAGGGACGACCCTATAGTCGTCGACCAAGTCGGCGGCTGGCCAACCTAGTCCGGGGGTGGTAGGGACGACCCTATAGTCGTCGGACAAGTCGGCGGCGGGCCAACCTAGTCCCGGGGTCGTGGGGACGACCCTATAGTCGTCGGATAAGTCGGCGGCGGGCCAACCTAGTCCCGGGGTCGTGGGGACGACCCTATAGTCGTCGGACGTGTCGGCGTCTGGCGAACTTAGTCCCGGGGTCGTGGGGACGACCCTATAGTCGTCGGACAAGTCGGCGGCGGGCCAACCTACTCCCGGGGTCGTGGGGACGACCACATAGTCGTCGGAAAAGTCGGCGGCGGGCCAACCTAGACCCGGGGTCGTGGGGACGACCCTATAGTCGTCGGACATGTCGGCGCCAGGGCAACTTTGGCCCGTGGTCGTGGGGACGACCCTATAGTCGTCGGATATGTCGGTGACTGGCCAACCTAGTCCCGGGTTCGTGGGACGACCCTATAGTCGTCGGACATGTCGGCGGCTGGCCAACCTAGTCTCGTGGTCGTGTGGACGACCCCATAGTCGTAGGACACGTCGGCGGCGGGCCAACCTAGTCCCGGGGTCGCGGGGACGACCGTATAGTCGTCGGACATGTCGGCGGCAGGGCAACTTTGGCCCGTGGTCGTGGGGACGACCCTATAGTCGTCGGACAAGTCGGCGGCGGGCCAACCTAGTCCCGGGGTCGTGGAGAGGACCCTATAGTTGTCGGACATGTCGGCGGCTGGCCAATCTATTCCCGGGGTCGTGGGGACGACCCTATAGTCGTCGTACAAGTCGGCGGCGGGCCAACCTACTCCTGGGGTCGCGGGGACGACCGTATAGTCGTCGGACATGACGGTGGCGGGCCAATCTAGTCCCGGGGTCGTGGAGAGGACCCTATAGTTGTCGGACATATCGGCGGCTGGCCAACCTAGTCCCGGGGTCGTGGGGACGACCCTATAGACGTCGGACATGTCGGCGGCTGGCCAACCTAGTCCGGGGGTGGTAGGGACGACCCTATAGTCGTCGGACAAGTCGGCGGCGGGCCAACCTAGTCCCGGGGTCGTGGGGACGACCCTATAGTCGTCGGATAAGTCGGCGGCGGGTCAACCTAGTCCCGGGGTCGTGGGGACGACCCTATAGTCGTCGGACGTGTCGGCGTCTGGCCAACTTAGTCCCGGGGTCGTGGGGACGACCCCATAGTCGTCGGAAAAGTCGGCGGCGGGCCAACCTAGACCCGGGGTCGTGGGGACGACCCTATAGTCGTCGGACATGTCGGCGCCAGGGCAACTTTGGCCCGTGGTCGTGGGGACGACCCTATAGTCGTCGGATATGTCGGTGACTGGCCAACCTAGTCCCGGGTTCGTGGGGACGACCCTATAGTCGTCGGACATGTCGGCGGCTGGCCAACTTTGGGCCGGGGCGTGGGGACGACCCTATAGTCGTCGGACATGTCGGCGGCGGGCCACCCTAGTCCCGGGGTCGTGGGGACGACCCTATAGTCGTCGGACATGTCTGCGGCTGGGCAACTTTGGCCAGTGGACGTGGGGACGACCGTATAGTCGTCGGACATGACGGTGGCGGGCCAATCTAGTCCCGGGGTCGTGGGGACGACCCCGTAGTCGTCGGACATGTCGGCGGCTGGCCAACTTTGGACCGGGGCGTGGGGACGACCCTATAGTCGTCGGACATGTCGGCGGCGGGCCAACCTAGTCCCGGGGTCGTGGGGACGACCCTATAGTCGTCGGACATGTCGGCGGCAGGGCAACTTTGGCCCGGGGTGGTAGGGACGACCCTATAGTCGTCGGACAAGTCGGCGGCGGGCCAACCTAGTCCCGGGGTCGTGGGGACGACCCTATAGTCGTCGGACATGACGGTGCCGGGGCAATCTAGCCCCGGGGTCGTGGGGACGACCCTATAGTCGTCGGACATGTCGGCGGCTGGCCAACCTAGTCCCGGGGTGGTAGGGACGACCCTATAGTCGTCGGACAAGTCGGCGGCGGGCCAACCTAGTCCCGGGGTCGTGGGGACGACCCTATAGTCGTCGACCAAGTCGGCGGCTGGCCAACCTAGTCCGGGGGTGGTAGGGACGACCCTATAGTCGTCGGACAAGTCGGCGGCGGGCCAACCTAGTCCCGGGGTCGTGGGGACGACCCCATAGTCGTCGGACATGACGGTGCCGGGGCAATCTAGCCCCGGGGTCGTGGGGACGACCCTATAGTCGTCGGACATGTCTGCGGCTGGGCAACTTTGGCCAGTGGACGTGGGGACGACCGTATAGTCGTCGGACATGTCGGCGGCGGGCCAACCTAGTCCCGGGGTCGTGGAGAGGACCCTATAGTTGTCGGACATGTCGGCGGCTGGCCAATTTAGTCCCGGGGTCGTGGGGACGACCCTATAGTCGTCGTACAAGTCGGCGGCGGGCCAACCTAGTCCCGGGGTCGTGGAGACGACCCTATAGTCGTCGGACATGCCGGTGACTGGCCAACCTAGTCCCGGGGTCGTGGAGACGACCCTATAGTCGTCGGACGTGACGGTGCCGGGGCAATCTAGCCCCGGGGTGGTAGGGATGACCCTATAGTCGTCGGATAAGTCGGCGGCGGGCCAACCTAGTCCCGGGGTCGTGGGGACGACCCTATAGTCGTCGACCAAGTCGGCGGCTGGCCAACCTAGTCCGGGGGTGGTAGGGACGACCCTATAGTCGTCGGACAAGTCGGCGGCGGGCCAACCTAGTCCCGGGGTCGTGGGGACGACCCTATAGTCGTCGGATAAGTCGGCGGCGGGCCAACCTAGTCCCGGGGTCGTGGGGACGACCCTATAGTCGTCGGACGTGTCGGCGTCTGGCGAACTTAGTCCCGGGTTCGTGGGGACGACCCTATAGTCGTCGGACAAGTCGGCGGCGGGCCAACCTACTCCCGGGGTCGTGGGGACGACCCCATAGTCGTCGGAAAAGTCGGCGGCGGGCCAACCTAGACCCGGGGTCGTGGGGACGACCCTATAGTCGTCGGACATGTCGGCGCCAGGGCAACTTTGGCCCGTGGTCGTGGGGACGACCCTATAGTCGTCGGATATGTCGGTGACTGGCCAACCTAGTCCCGGGTTCGTGGGACGACCCTATAGTCGTCGGACATGTCGGCGGCTGGCCAACCTAGTCTCGTGGTCGTGTGGACGACCCCATAGTCGTAGGACACGTCGGCGGCGGGCCAACCTAGTCCCGGGGTCGCGGGGACGACCGTATAGTCGTCGGACATGTCGGCGGCAGGGCAACTTTGGCCCGTGGTCGTGGGGACGACCCTATAGTCGTCGGACAAGTCGGCGGCGGGCCAACCTAGTCCCGGGGTCATGGAGACGACCCTATAGTTGTCGGACATATCGGCGGCTGGCCAACCTAGTCCCGAGGTCGTGGGGACGACCCTATAGACGTCGGACATGTCGGCGGCTGGCCAACCTAGTCCCGGGGTGGTAGGGACGACCCTATAGTCGTCGGACAAGTCGGCGGCGGGCCAACCTAGTCCCGGGGTCGTGGGGACGACCCTATAGTCGTCGGACAAGTCGGCGGCGGGCCAACCTAGTCCCGGGGTCGTCGGGACGACCCTATAGTCGTCGGATAAGTCGGCGGCGGGCCAACCTAGTCCCGGGGTCGTGGGGACGACCCCATAGTCGTCGGACATGTCGGCGGCTGGCCAACTTTGGCCCGGGGTCGTGGGGACGACCCTATAGTCGTCGGACAAGTCGGCGGCGGGCCTACCTAGTCCCGGGGTCGTGGAAACGACCCTATAGATGTCGGACATGTCGGCGGCTGGCCAACCTAGTCCCGGGGTCGTGGTGACGACCCTATAGTCGTCGGACATGACGGTGCCGGGGCAATCTAGCCCCCGGGTCGTGGGGACGACCCTATAGTCGTCGGACATGTCGGCGGCAGGGCAACTTTGGCCCGTGGTCGTGGGGACGACCGTATAGTCGTCGGACATGACGGTGGCGGGCCAATCTAGTCCCGGGGTCGTGGGGACGACCCTATAGTCGTCGGACATGTCTGCGGCTGGGCAACTTTGGCCAGTGGTCGTGGGGACGACCCTATAGTCGTCGGACAAGTCGGCGGCGGGCCAACCTAGTCCCGGGGTCGTGGGGACGACCGTATAGTCGTCGGACATGACGGTGGCGGGCCAATCTAGTCCCGGGGTCGTAGGGACGACCCCATAGTCGTCGGACATGTCGGCGGCTGGCCAACTTTGGACCGGGGAGTGGGGACGACCCTATAGTCGTCGGACATGACGGCGGCGGGCCAACCTAGTCCCGGGGTCGTGGGGACGACCCTATAGTCGTCGGACATGTCGGCGGCAAGGCAACTTTGGCCCGTGGTCGTGGGGACGACCGTATAGTCGTCGGACATGACGGTGGCGGGCCAATCTAGTCCCGGGGTCGTGGGGACGACCCCATAGTCGTCGGACATGTCGGCGGCTGGCCAACTTTGGCCCGGGGTGTGGGGACGACCCTATAGTCGTCGGACAAGTCGGCGGCGGGCCAACCTAGTCCCGGGGTTGTGGGGACGACCGTATAGTCGTCGGACATGACGGTGGCGGGCCAATCTAGTCCCGGGGTCGTAGGGACGACCCCATAGTCGTCGGACATGTCGGCGGCTGGCCAACTTTGGACCGGGGAGTGGGGACGACCCTATAGTCGTCGGACATGACGGCGGCGGGCCAACCTAGTCCCGGGGTCGTGGGGACGACCCTATAGTCGTCGGACATGTCGGCGGCAGGGCAACTTTGGCCCGTGGTCGTGGGGACGACCGTATAGTCGTCGGACATGACGGTGGCGGGCCAATCTAGTCCCGGGGTCGTGGGGACGACCCCATAGTCGTCGGACATGTCGGCGGCTGGCCAACTTTGGCCCGGGGTGTGGGGACGACCCTATAGTCGTCGGACAAGTCGGCGGCGGGCCAACCTTGTCCCGGGGTCGTGGAGACGACCCTATAGTCGTCGGACATCACGGTGGCGGGCCAATCTAGTCCCGGGGTCGTGGGGACGACCCTATAGTCGTCGGACATGTCTGCGGCTGGGCAACTTTGGCCAGTGGTCGTGGGGACGACCCTATAGTCGTCGGACAAGTCGGCGGCGGGACAACCTAGTCCCGGGGTCGTGGGGACGACCGTATAGTCGTCGGACATGACGGTGGCGGGCCAATCTAGTCCCGGGGTCGTGGGGACGACCCCATAGTCGTCGGACATGACGGCGGCGGGCCAACCTAGTCCCGGGGCGTGGGGACGACCCTATAGTCGTCGGACATGTCGGCGGCGGGCCAACCTAGTCCCGGGGTCGTGGGGACGACCCTATAGTCGTCGGACATGTCGGCGGCAGGGAAACTTTGGCCCGTGGTCGTGGGGACGACCCTATAGTCGTCGGACAAGTCGGCGGCGGGCCAACCTAGTCCCGGGGTCGTGGAGACGACCCTATAGTCGTCGGACATGTCGGCGGCTGGGCAACTTTGGCCAGTGGTCGTGGGGACGACCCTATAGTCGTCGGACATGTCGGCGGCAGGCCAACGTATGCCCAGGTTCGTAGGGACGAACCTATAGTCGTCGGACATGTCGGCGGCTGGGCAACTTTGGCCAGTGGTCGTGGGGACGACCCTATAGTCGTCGGACATGTCGGCGGCAGGCCAACGTATGCCCAGGGACGTAGGGATGAACCTATAGTCGTCGGACATGACCGTGGCGGGCCAATCTAGTCCCGGGGTCGTGGGGACGACCCTATAGTCGTCGGACATGACGGTGCCGGGGCAATCTAGCCCCGGGGTCGTGGGGACGACCCTATAGTCGTTGGACATGTCGGCGGCTGGCCAACTTTGGCCCGGGGCGTGGGGACGACCCTATAGTCGTCGGACATGTCGGCGGCGGGCCAACCTAGTCCCGGGATCGTGGGGACGACCCTATAGTCGTCGGACATGTCGGCGGCAGGGCAACTTTGGCCCGTGGTCGTGGGGACGACCCTATAGTCGTCGGACAAGTCGGCGGCGGGCCAACCTAGTCCCGGGGTCGTGGAGACGACCCTATAGTCGTCGGACATCACGGTGGCGGGCCAATCTAGTACCGGGGTCGTGGGGACGACCCTATAGTCGTCGGACATGTCTGCGGCTGGGCAACCTAGTCCCGGGGTCGTGGGGACGACCCTATAGTCGTCGGACATGTCGGCGGCAGGGCAACTTTGGCCCGTGGTCGTGGGGACGACCCTATAGTCGTCGGACAAGTCGGCGGCGGGCCAACCTAGTCCCGGGGTCGTGGAGACGACCCTATAGTCGTCGGATAAGTCGGCGGCGGGCCAACCTAGTCCCGGGTTCGTGGGGACGACCCTATAGTCGTCGGACATCACGGTGGCGGGCCAATCTATTCCCGGGGTCGTGGGGACGACCCTATAGTCGTCGGACATGTCTGCGGCTGGGCAACTTTGGCCAGTGGTCGTGGGAACGACCCTATAGTCGTCGGACAAGTCGGCGGCGGGCCAACCTAGTCCCGGGGTTGTGGAGACGACCGTATAGTCGTCGGACATGACGGTGGCGGGCCAATCTAGTCCCGGGGTCGTAGGGACGACCCCATAGTCGTCGGACATGTCGGCGGCTGGCCAACTTTGGACCGGGGAGTGGGGACGACCCTATAGTCGTCGGACATGACGGCGGCGGGCCAACCTAGTCCCGGGGTCGTGGGGACGACCCTATAGTCGTCGGACATGTCGGCGGCAGGGCAACTTTGGCCCGTGGTCGTGGGGACGACCGTAAAGTCGTCGGACATGACGGTGGCGGGCCAATCTAGTCCCGGGGTCGTGGGGACGACCCCATAGTCGTCGGACATGTCGGCGGCTGGCCAACTTTGGCCCGGGGTCGTGGGGACGACCCTATAGTCGCCGGACAAGTCGGCGGCGGGACAACCTAGTCCCGGGGTCGTGGGGACGACCCTATAGTCGTCGGACATGTCGGCGGCTGGCCAACTTTGGCCCGGGGTCGTGGGGACGACCCTATAGTCGTCGGACAAGTCGGCGGCGGGCCTACCTAGTCCCGGGGTCGTGGAAACGACCCTATAGATGTCGGACATGTCGGCGGCTGGCCAACCTAGTCCCGGGGTCGTGGTGACGACCCTATAGTCGTCGGACATGACGGTGCCGGGGCAATCTAGCCCCCGGGTCGTGGGGACGACCCTATAGTCGTCGGACATGTCGGCGGCAGGGCAACTTTGGCCCGTGGTCGTGGGGACGACCGTATAGTCGTCGGACATGACGGTGGCGGGCCAATCTAGTCCCGGGGTCGTGGGGACGACCCTATAGTCGTCGGACATGTCTGCGGCTGGGCAACTTTGGCCAGTGGTCGTGGGGACGACCCTATAGTCGTCGGACAAGTCGGCGGCGGGCCAACCTAGTCCCGGGGTCGTGGGGACGACCGTATAGTCGTCGGACATGACGGTGGCGGGCCAATCTAGTCCCGGGGTCGTAGGGACGACCCCATAGTCGTCGGACATGTCGGCGGCTGGCCAACTTTGGACCGGGGAGTGGGGACGACCCTATAGTCGTCGGACATGACGGCGGCGGGCCAACCTAGTCCCGGGGTCGTGGGGACGACCCTATAGTCGTCGGACATGTCGGCGGCAAGGCAACTTTGGCCCGTGGTCGTGGGGACGACCGTATAGTCGTCGGACATGACGGTGGCGGGCCAATCTAGTCCCGGGGTCGTGGGGACGACCCCATAGTCGTCGGACATGTCGGCGGCTGGCCAACTTTGGCCCGGGGTGTGGGGACGACCCTATAGTCGTCGGACAAGTCGGCGGCGGGCCAACCTTGTCCCGGAGTCGTGGAGACGACCCTATAGTCGTCGGACATCACGGTGGCGGGCCAATCTAGTCCCGGGGTCGTGGGGACGACCCTATAGTCGTCGGACATGTCTGCGGCTGGGCAACTTTGGCCAGTGGTCGTGGGAACGACCCTATAGTCGTCGGACAAGTCGGCGGCGGGCCAACCTAGTCCCGGGGTTGTGGAGACGACCGTATAGTCGTCGGACATGACGGTGGCGGGCCAATCTAGTCCCGGGGTCGTAGGGACGACCCCATAGTCGTCGGACATGTCGGCGGCTGGCCAACTTTGGACCGGGGAGTGGGGACGACCCTATAGTCGTCGGACATGACGGCGGCGGGCCAGCCTAGTCCCGGGATCGTGGGGACGACCCTATAGTCGTCGGACATGTCGGCGGCAGGGCAACTTTGGCCCGTGGTCGTGGGGACGACCGTATAGTCGTCGGACATGACGGTGGCGGGCCAATCTAGTCCCGGGGTCGTGGGGACGACCCCATAGTCGTCGGACATGTCGGCGGCGGGCCAACCTTGTCCCGGGGTCGTGGAGACGACCCTATAGTCGTCGGACATCACGGTGGCGGGCCAATCTAGTCCCGGGGTCGTGGGGACGACCCTATAGTCGTCGGACATGTCTGCGGCTGGGCAACTTTGGCCAGTGGTCGTGGGGACGACCCTATAGTCGTCGGACAAGTCGGCGGCGGGCCAACCTAGTCCCGGGGTCGTGGGGACGACCGTATAGTCGTCGGACATGACGGTGGCGGGCCAATCTAGTCCCGGGGTCGTGGGGACGACCCCATAGTCGTCGGACATGACGGCGGCGGGCCAACCTAGTCCCGGGGCGTGGGGACGACCCTATAGTCGTCGGACATGTCGGCGGCGGGCCAACCTAGTCCCGGGGTCGTGGGGACGACCCTATAGTCGTCGGACATGTCGGCGGCAGGGAAACTTTGGCCCGTGGTCGTGGGGACGACCCTATAGTCGTCGGACAAGTCGGCGGCGGGCCAACCTAGTCCCGGGGTCGTGGAGACGACCCTATAGTCGTCGACCAAGTCGGCGGCTGGCCAACCTAGTCCGGGGGTGGTAGGGACGACCCTATAGTCGTCGGACAAGTCGGCGGCGGGCCAACCTAGTCCCGGGGTCGTCGGGACGACCCTATAGTCGTCGGATAAGTCGGCGGCGGGCCAACCTAGGCCCGGGGTCGTGGGGACGACCCTATAGTTGTCGGACGTGTCGGCGTCTGGCCAACTTAGTCCCGGGGTCGTGGGGACGACCCTATAGTCGTCGGACATGACGGTGCCGGGGCAATCTAGCCCCGGGGTCGTGGGGACGACCCTATAGACGTCGGACATGTCGGCGGCGGGCCAACCTAGTCCCGGGGTCGTGGGGACGACCCTATAGTCGTCGGACATGTCGGCGGCTGGGCAACTTTGGCCAGTGGTCGTGGGGACGACCCTATAGTCGTCGGACATGTCGGCGGCAGGCCAACGTATGCCCAGGTTCGTAGGGACGAACCTATAGTCGTCGGACATGTCGGCGGCTGGGCAACTTTGGCCAGTGGTCGTGGGGACGACCCTATAGTCGTCGGACATGTCGGCGGCAGGCCAACGTATGCCCAGGGACGTAGGGATGAACCTATAGTCGTCGGACATGACCGTGGCGGGCCAATCTAGTCCCGGGGTCGTGGGGACGACCCTATAGTCGTCGGACATGACGGTGCCGGGGCAATCTAGCCCCGGGGTCGTGGGGACGACCCTATAGTCGTTGGACATGTCGGCGGCTGGCCAACTTTGGCCCGGGGCGTGGGGACGACCCTATAGTCGTCGGACATGTCGGCGGCGGGCCAACCTAGCCCCGGGATCGTGGGGACGACCCTATAGTCGTCGGACATGTCGGCGGCAGGGCAACTTTGGCCCGTGGTCGTGGGGACGACCCTATAGTCGTCGGACAAGTCGGCGGCGGGCCAACCTAGTCCCGGGGTCGTGGAGACGACCCTATAGTCGTCGGACATCACGGTGGCGGGCCAATCTAGTACCGGGGTCGTGGGGACGACCCTATAGTCGTCGGACATGTCTGCGGCTGGGCAACCTAGTCCCGGGGCCGTGGGGACGACCCTATAGTCGTCGGACATGTCGGCGGCAGGGCAACTTTGGCCCGTGGTCGTGGGGACGACCCTATAGTCGTCGGACAAGTCGGCGGCGGGCCAACCTAGTCCCGGGGTCGTGGAGACGACCCTATAGTCGTCGGATAAGTCGGCGGCGGGCCAACCTAGTCCCGGGGTCGTGGGGACGACCCTATAGTCGTCGGACATGTCGGCGGCGGGCCAACCTAGTCCCGGGGTCGTGGGGACGACCCTATAGTCGTCGGACATGTCGGCGGCAGGGCAACTTTGGCCCGTGGTCGTGGGGACGACCCTATAGTCGTCGGACAAGTCGGCGGCGGGCCAACCTAGTCCCGGGGTCGTGGAGACGACCCTATAGTCGTCGGACATCACGGTGGCGGGCCAATCTAGTCCCGGGGTCGTGGGGACGACCCTATAGTCGTCGGACATCACGGTGGCGGGCCAATCTAGTCCCGGGGTCGTGGGGACGACCCTATAGTCGTCGGACATGTCTGCGGCTGGGCAACTTTGGCCAGTGGTCGTGGGAACGACCCTATAGTCGTCGGACAAGTCGGCGGCGGGCCAACCTAGTCCCGGGGTTGTGGAGACGACCGTATAGTCGTCGGACATGACGGTGGCGGGCCAATCTAGTCCCGGGGTCGTAGGGACGACCCCATAGTCGTCGGACATGTCGGCGGCTGGCCAACTTTGGACCGGGGAGTGGGGACGACCCTATAGTCGTCGGACATGACGGCGGCGGGCCAACCTAGTCCCGGGGTCGTGGGGACGACCCTATAGTCGTCGGACATGTCGGCGGCAGGGCAACTTTGGCCCGTGGTCGTGGGGACGACCGTATAGTCGTCGGACATGACGGTGGCGGGCCAATCTAGTCCCGGGGTCGTGGGGACGACCCCATAGTCGTCGGACATGTCGGCGGCTGGCCAACTTTGGCCCGGGGTCGTGGGGACGACCCTATAGTCGCCGGACAAGTCGGCGGCGGGACAACCTAGTCCCGGGGTCGTGGGGACGACCCTATAGTCGTCGGACATGTCGGCGGCTGGCCAACTTTGGCCCGGGGTCGTGGGGACGACCCTATAGTCGTCGGACAAGTCGGCGGCGGGCCTACCTAGTCCCGGGGTCGTGGAAACGACCCTATAGATGTCGGACATGTCGGCGGCTGGCCAACCTAGTCCCGGGGTCGTGGTGACGACCCTATAGTCGTCGGACATGACGGTGCCGGGGCAATCTAGCCCCCGGGTCGTGGGGACGACCCTATAGTCGTCGGACATGTCGGCGGCAGGGCAACTTTGGCCCGTGGTCGTGGGGACGACCGTATAGTCGTCGGACATGACGGTGGCGGGCCAATCTAGTCCCGGGGTCGTGGGGACGACCCTATAGTCGTCGGACATGTCTGCGGCTGGGCAACTTTGGCCAGTGGTCGTGGGGACGACCCTATAGTCGTCGGACAAGTCGGCGGCGGGCCAACCTAGTCCCGGGGTCGTGGGGACGACCGTATAGTCGTCGGACATGACGGTGGCGGGCCAATCTAGTCCCGGGGTCGTAGGGACGACCCCATAGTCGTCGGACATGTCGGCGGCTGGCCAACTTTGGACCGGGGAGTGGGGACGACCCTATAGTCGTCGGACATGACGGCGGCGGGCCAACCTAGTCCCGGGGTCGTGGGGACGACCCTATAGTCGTCGGACATGTCGGCGGCAAGGCAACTTTGGCCCGTGGTCGTGGGGACGACCGTATAGTCGTCGGACATGACGGTGGCGGGCCAATCTAGTCCCGGGGTCGTGGGGACGACCCCATAGTCGTCGGACATGTCGGCGGCTGGCCAACTTTGGCCCGGGGTGTGGGGACGACCCTATAGTCGTCGGACAAGTCGGCGGCGGGCCAACCTTGTCCCGGGGTCGTGGAGACGACCCTATAGTCGTCGGACATCACGGTGGCGGGCCAATCTAGTCCCGGGGTCGTGGGGACGACCCTATAGTCGTCGGACATGTCTGCGGCTGGGCAACTTTGGCCAGTGGTCGTGGGAACGACCCTATAGTCGTCGGACAAGTCGGCGGCGGGCCAACCTAGTCCCGGGGTTGTGGAGACGACCGTATAGTCGTCGGACATGACGGTGGCGGGCCAATCTAGTCCCGGGGTCGTAGGGACGACCCCATAGTCGTCGGACATGTCGGCGGCTGGCCAACTTTGGACCGGGGAGTGGGGACGACCCTATAGTCGTCGGACATGACGGCGGCGGGCCAACCTAGTCCCGGGGTCGTGGGGACGACCCTATAGTCGTCGGACATGTCGGCGGCAGGGCAACTTTGGCCCGTGGTCGTGGGGACGACCGTATAGTCGTCGGACATGACGGTGGCGGGCCAATCTAGTCCCGGGGTCGTGGGGACGACCCCATAGTCGTCGGACATGTCGGCGGCTGGCCAACTTTGGCCCGGGGTGTGGGGACGACCCTATAGTCGTCGGACAAGTCGGCGGCGGGCCAACCTTGTCCCGGGGTCGTGGAGACGACCCTATAGTCGTCGGACATCACGGTGGCGGGCCAATCTAGTCCCGGGGTCGTGGGGACGACCCTATAGTCGTCGGACATGTCTGCGGCTGGGCAACTTTGGCCAGTGGTCGTGGGGACGACCCTATAGTCGTCGGACATGTCGGTGACTGGCCAACCTAGTCCCGGGGTCGTGGGGACGACCCTATAGTCGTCGGACAAGTCAGCGGCGGGCCAACCTAGTCCCGGTGTCGTGGGGACTACCCTATAGTCGTAGGACATGTCGGCGGCGGGCCAACCTAGTCCCTGGGCCTTGGGGACGACCCTATAGTCGTCGGACAAGTCGGCGGCAGGCCAACCTACTCCCGGGGTCGTGGGGACGACCCTATAGTCGTCGGACATGGCGGTGCCGGGGCAATCTAGCCCCGGGGTCGAGGGGACGACCCTATAGACGTCGGACATGACGGCGGCGGGCCAACCTAGTCCCGGGGCGTGGGGACGACCCTATAGTCGTCGGACATGTCGGCGGCGGGCCAACCTAGTCCCGGGGTCGTGGGGACGACCCTATAGTCGTCGGACATGTCGGCGGCAGGGAAACTTTGGCCCGTGGTCGTGGGGACGACCCTATAGTCGTCGGACAAGTCGGCGGCGGGCCAACCTAGTCCCGGGGTCGTGGAGACGACCCTATAGTCGTCGACCAAGTCGGCGGCTGGCCAACCTAGTCCGGGGGTGGTAGGGACGACCCTATAGTCGTCGGACAAGTCGGCGGCGGGCCAACCTAGTCCCGGGGTCGTCGGGACGACCCTATAGTCGTCGGATAAGTCGGCGGCGGGCCAACCTAGTCCCGGGGTCGTGGGGACGACCCTATAGTTGTCGGACGTGTCGGCGTCTGGCCAACTTAGTCCCGGGGTCGTGGGGACGACCCTATAGTCGTCGGACATGACGGTGCCGGGGCAATCTAGCCCCGGGGTCGTGGGGACGACCCTATAGACGTCGGACATGTCGGCGGCGGGCCAACCTAGTCCCGGGGTCGTGGGGACGACCCTATAGTCGTCGGACATGTCGGCGGCTGGGCAACTTTGGCCAGTGGTCGTGGGGACGACCCTATAGTCGTCGGACATGTCGGCGGCAGGCCAACGTATGCCCAGGTTCGTAGGGACGAACCTATAGTCGTCGGACATGTCGGCGGCTGGGCAACTTTGGCCAGTGGTCGTGGGGACGACCCTATAGTCGTCGGACATGTCGGCGGCAGGCCAACGTATGCCCAGGGACGTAGGGATGAACCTATAGTCGTCGGACATGACCGTGGCGGGCCAATCTAGTCCCGGGGTCGTGGGGACGACCCTATAGTCGTCGGACATGACGGTGCCGGGGCAATCTAGCCCCGGGGTCGTGGGGACGACCCTATAGTCGTTGGACATGTCGGCGGCTGGCCAACTTTGGCCCGGGGCGTGGGGACGACCCTATAGTCGTCGGACATGTCGGCGGCGGGCCAACCTAGTCCCGGGATCGTGGGGACGACCCTATAGTCGTCGGACATGTCGGCGGCAGGGCAACTTTGGCCCGTGGTCGTGGGGACGACCCTATAGTCGTCGGACAAGTCGGCGGCGGGCCAACCTAGTCCCGGGGTCGTGGAGACGACCCTATAGTCGTCGGACATCACGGTGGCGGGCCAATCTAGTACCGGGGTCGTGGGGACGACCCTATAGTCGTCGGACATGTCTGCGGCTGGGCAACCTAGTCCCGGGGTCGTGGGGACGACCCTATAGTCGTCGGACATGTCGGCGGCAGGGCAACTTTGGCCCGTGGTCGTGGGGACGACCCTATTGTCGTCGGACAAGTCGGAGGCGGGCCAACCTAGTCCCGGGGTCGTGGAGACGACCCTATAGTCGTCGGATAAGTCGGCGGCGGGCCAACCTAGTCCCGGGGTCGTGGGGACGACCCTATAGTCGTCGGACATGTCGGCGGCAGGGCAACTTTGGCCCGTGGTCGTGGGGACGACCCTATAGTCGTCGGACAAGTCGGCGGCGGGCCAACCTAGTCCCGGGGTCGTGGAGACGACCCTATAGTCGTCGGACATCACGGTGGCGGGCCAATCTAGTACCGGGGTCGTGGGGACGACCCTATAGTCGTCGGACATGTCTGCGGCTGGGCCAACCTAGTCCCGGGGCGTGGGGACGACCCCATAGTCGTCGGACATGACGGCGGCGGGCCAACCTAGTCCCGGGGCGTGGGGACGACCCTATAGTCGTCGGACATGTCGGCGGCGGGCCAACCTAGTCCCGGGGTCGTGGGGACGACCCTATAGTCGTCGGACATGTCGGCGGCAGGGAAACTTTGGCCCGTGGTCGTGGGGACGACCCTATAGTCGTCGGACAAGTCGGCGGCGGGCCAACCTAGTCCCGGGGTCGTGGAGACGACCCTATAGTCGTCGACCAAGTCGGCGGCTGGCCAACCTAGTCCGGGGGTGGTAGGGACGACCCTATAGTCGTCGGACAAGTCGGCGGCGGGCCAACCTAGTCCCGGGGTCGTCGGGACGACCCTATAGTCGTCGGATAAGTCGGCGGCGGGCCAACCTAGTCCCGGGGTCGTGGGGACGACCCTATAGTTGTCGGACGTGTCGGCGTCTGGCCAACTTAGTCCCGGGGTCGTGGGGACGACCCTATAGTCGTCGGACATGACGGTGCCGGGGCAATCTAGACCCGGGGTCGTGGGGACGACCCTATAGACGTCGGACATGTCGGCGGCGGGCCAACCTAGTCCCGGGGTCGTGGGGACGACCCTATAGTCGTCGGACATGTCGGCGGCTGGGCAACTTTGGCCAGTGGTCGTGGGGACGACCCTATAGTCGTCGGACATGTCGGCGGCAGGCCAACGTATGCCCAGGTTCGTAGGGACGAACCTATAGTCGTCGGACATGTCGGCGGCTGGGCAACTTTGGCCAGTGGTCGTGGGGACGACCCTATAGTCGTCGGACATGTCGGCGGCAGGCCAACGTATGCCCAGGGACGTAGGGATGAACCTATAGTCGTCGGACATGACCGTGGCGGGCCAATCTAGTCCCGGGGTCGTGGGGACGACCCTATAGTCGTCGGACATGACGGTGCCGGGGCAATCTAGCCCCGGGGTCGTGGGGACGACCCTATAGTCGTTGGACATGTCGGCGGCTGGCCAACTTTGGCCCGGGGCGTGGGGACGACCCTATAGTCGTCGGACATGTCGGCGGCGGGCCAACCTAGTCCCGGGATCGTGGGGACGACCCTATAGTCGTCGGACATGTCGGCGGCAGGGCAACTTTGGCCCGTGGTCGTGGGGACGACCCTATAGTCGTCGGACAAGTCGGCGGCGGGCCAACCTAGTCCCGGGGTCGTGGAGACGACCCTATAGTCGTCGGACATCACGGTGGCGGGCCAATCTAGTACCGGGGTCGTGGGGACGACCCTATAGTCGTCGGACATGTCTGCGGCTGGGCAACCTAGTCCCGGGGTCGTGGGGACGACCCTATAGTCGTCGGACATGTCGGCGGCAGGGCAACTTTGGCCCGTGGTCGTGGGGACGACCCTATAGTCGTCGGACAAGTCGGAGGCGGGCCAACCTAGTCCCGGGGTCGTGGAGACGACCCTATAGTCGTCGGATAAGTCGGCGGCGGGCCAACCTAGTCCCGGGGTCGTGGGGACGACCCTATAGTCGTCGGACATGTCGGCGGCAGGGCAACTTTGGCCCGTGGTCGTGGGGACGACCCTATAGTCGTCGGACATCACGGTGGCGGGCCAATCTAGTACCGGGGTCGTGGGGACGACCCTATAGTCGTCGGACATGTCTGCGGCTGGGCCAACCTAGTCCCGGGGCGTGGGGACGACCCTATAGTCGTCGGACATGTCGGCGGCGGGCCAACCTAGTCCCGGGGTCGTGGAGACGACCCTATAGTCGTCGGACATCACGGTGGCGGGCCAATCTAGTACCGGGGTCGTGGGGACGACCCTATAGTCGTCGGACATGTCTGCGGCTGGGCAACCTAGTCCCGGGGTCGTGGGGACGACCCTATAGTCGTCGGACATGTCGGCGGCAGGGCAACCTAGTCCCGGGGTCGTGGAGACGACCCTATAGTCGTCGGATAAGTCGGCGGCGGGCCAACCTAGTCCCGGGGTCGTGGGGACGACCCCATAGTCGTCGGACATGACGGCGGCGGGCCATCCTAGTCCCGGGGCGTGGGGACGACCCTATAGTCGTCGGACATGTCGGCGGCGGGCCAACCTAGTCCCGGGGTCGTGGGGACGACCCTATAGTCGTCGGACATGTCGGCGGCAGGGCAACTTTGGCCCGTGGTCGTGGGGACGACCCTATAGTCGTCGGACAAGTCGGCGGCGGGCCAACCTAGTCCCGGGGTCGTGGAGACGACCCTATAGTCGTCGGACATCACGGTGGCGGGCCAATCTAGTACCGGGGTCGTGGGGACGACCCTATAGTCGTCGGACATGTCTGCGGCTGGGCAACCTAGTCCCGGGGTCGTGGGGACGACCCTATAGTCGTCGGACATGTCGGCGGCAGGGCAACCTAGTCCCGGGGTCGTGGAGACGACCCTATAGTCGTCGGATAAGTCGGCGGCGGGCCAACCTAGTCCCGGGGTCGTGGGGACGACCCCATAGTCGTCGGACATGACGGCGGCGGGCCAACCTAGTCCCGGGGCGTGGGGACGACCCTATAGTCGTCGGACATGTCGGCGGCGGGCCAACCTAGTCCCGGGGTCGTGGGGACGACCCTATAGTCGTCGGACATGTCGGCGGCAGGGCAACTTTGGCCCGTGGTCGTGGGGACGACCCTATAATCGTCGGACAAGTCGGCGGCGGGCCAACCTAGTCCCGGGGTCGTGGAGACGACCCTATAGTCGTCGACCAAGTCGGCGGCTGGCCAACCTAGTCCGGGGGTGGTAGGGACGACCCTATAGTCGTCGGACAAGTCGGCGGCGGGCCAACCTAGTCCCGGGGTCGTCGGGACGACCCTATAGTCGTCGGATAAGTCGGCGGCGGGCCAACCTAGTCCCGGGGTCGTGGGGACGACCCTATAGTTGTCGGACGTGTCGGCGTCTGGCCAACTTAGTCCCGGGGTCGTGGGGACGACCCTATAGTCGTCGGACATGACGGTGCCGGGGCAATCTATCCCCGGGGTCGTGGGGACGACCCTATAGACGTCGGACATGTCGGCGGCGGGCCAACCTAGTCCCGGGGTCGTGGGGACGACCCTATAGTCGTCGGACATGTCGGCGGCTGGGCAACTTTGGCCAGTGGTCGTGGGGACGACCCTATAGTCGTCGGACATGTCGGCGGCAGGCCAACGTATGCCCAGGTTCGTAGGGACGAACCTATAGTCGTCGGACATGTCGGCGGCTGGGCAACTTTGGCCAGTGGTCGTGGGGACGACCCTATAGTCGTCGGACATGTCGGCGGCAGGCCAACGTATGCCCAGGGACGTAGGGATGAACCTATAGTTGTCGGACATGACCGTGGCGGGCCAATCTAGTCCCGGGGTCGTGGGGACGAACCTATAGTCGTCGGACATGACGGTGCCGGGGCAATCTAGCCCCGGGGTCGTGGGGACGACCCTATAGTCGTTGGACATGTCGGCGGCTGGCCAACTTTGGCCCGGGGCGTGAGGACGACCCTATAGTCGTCGGACATGTCGGCGGCGGGCCAACCTAGTCCCGGGATCGTGGGGACGACCCTATAGTCGTCGGACATGTCGGCGGCAGGGCAACTTTGGCCCGTGGTCGTGGGGACGACCCTATAGTCGTCGGACAAGTCGGCGGCGGGCCAACCTAGTCCCGGGGTCGTGGAGACGACCCTATAGTCGTCGGACATCACGGTGGCGGGCCAATCTAGTACCGGGGTCGTGGGGACGACCCTATAGTCGTCGGACATGTCTGCGGCTGGGCAACTTTGGCCAGTGGTCGTGGGGACGACCCTATAGTCGTCGGACAAGTCGGCGGTGGGCCAACCTAGTCCCGGGGTCGTGGGGACGACCGTATAGTCGTCGGACATGACGGTGGCGGGCCAATCTAGTCCCGGGGTCGTGGGGACGACCCTATAGTCGTCGGACATGTCGGCGGCTGGCCAACTTTGGACCGGGGCGTGGGGACGACCCTATAGTCGTCGGACATGTCGGCGGCTGGCCAACTTTGGACCGGGGTCGTGGGGACGACCCTATAGTCGTCGGACATGTCGGCGGCAGGGCAACATTGGCCCGTGGTCGTGGGGACGACCCTATAGTCGTCGGACAAGTCGGCGGCGGGCCAACCTAGTCCCGGGGTCGTGGAGACGACCCTATAGTTGTCGGACACGTCGGCGGCGGGCCAACCTAGTCCCGGGGTCGCGGGGACGACCGTATAGTCGTCGGACATGACGGTGGCGGGCCAATCTAGTCCCGGGGTCGTGGGGACGACCCTATAGTCGTCGGACATGTCGGCGGCTGGCCAACTTTGCCCCGGGGCGTGGGGACGACCCTATAGTCGTCGGACATGTCGGCGGCAGGCCAACCTAGTCCCGGGGTCGTGGGGACGACCCTATAGTCGTCGGACATGTCGGCGGCAGGGCAACTTTGGCCTGTGGTCGTGGGGACGACCCTATAGTCGTCGGACATGTCGGCGGCTGGGCAACTTTGGCCTGTGGTCGTGGAGACGACCCTATAGTCGTCGGACAAGTCGGCGGCGGGCCAACCTAGTCCCGGGGTCGTGGAGACGACCCTATAGTCGTCGGACATGTCGGCGGCGGGCCAACCTAGTCCCGGGGTCGTGGGGACGACCCTATAGTCGTCGGACATGTCGGCGGCAGGGCAACTTTGGCCCGTGGTCGTGGGGACGACCCTATAGTCGTCGGACAAGTCGGCGGCGGGCCAACCTAGTCCCGGGGTCGTGGAGACGACCCTATAGTCGTCGGACATCACGGTGGCGGCCAATCTAGTCCCGGGGTCGTGGGGACGACCCTATAGTCGTCGGACATGTCGGCGGCGGGCCAACCTAGTCCCAGGGTCGTGGGGACGACCCCATAGTCGTCGGAAAAGTCGGCGGCGGGCCAACCTAGACCCGGGGTCGTGGGGACGACCCTATAGTCGTCGGACATGTCGGCGGCTGGCCAACTTTGGCCCGGGGCGTGGGGACGACCCTATAGTCGTCGGACAAGTCGGCGGCGGGCCAACCTAGTCCCGGGGTCGCGGGGACGACCGTATAGTCGTCGGACATGACGGTGGCGGGCCAATCTAGTCCCGGGGTCGTGGGGACGACCCTATAGTCGTCGGACATGTCGGCGGCTGGCCAACTTTGGACCGGGGCGTGGGGACGACCCTATAGTCGTCGGACATGTCGGCGGCGGGCCAACCTAGTCCCGGGGTCGTGGGGACGACCCTATAGTCGTCGGACATGTCGGCGGCAGGGCAACATTGGCCCGTGGTCGTGGGGACGACCCTATAGTCGTCGGACAAGTCGGCGGCGGGCCAACCTAGTCCCGGGGTCGTGGAGACGACCCTATAGTTGTCGGACACGTCGGCGGCGGGCCAACCTAGTCCCGGGGTCGCGGGGACGACCGTATAGTCGTCGGACATGACGGTGGCGGGCCAATCTAGTCCCGGGGACGTGGGGACGACCCTATAGTCGTCGGACATGACGGTGCCGGGGCAATCTAGTCCCGGGGTGGTAGGGACGACCCTATAGTCGTCGGACAATTCGGCGGCGGGCCAACCTCGTCCCGGGGTCGTGGGGACGACCCTATAGTCGTCGACCAAGTCGGCGGCTGGCCAACCTAGTCCGGGGGTGGTAGGGACGATCCTATAGTCGTCGGACAAGTCGGCGGCGGGCCAACCTAGTCCCGGGGTCGTGGGGACGACCCCATAGTCGTCGGAAAAGTCGGCGGCGGGCCAACCTAGACCCGGGGTCGTGGGGACGACCCTATAGTCGTCGGACATGTCGGCGCCAGGGCAACTTTGGCCCGTGGTCGTGGGGACGACCCCATAGTCGTAGGACACGTCGGCGGCGGGCCAACCTAGTCCCGGGGTCGCTGGGACGACCGTATAGTCGTCGGACATGACGGTGGCGGGCCAATCTAGTCCCGGGGACGTGGGGACGACCCTATAGTCGTCGGACATGACGGTGCCGGGGCAATCTAGCCCCGGGGTCGTGGGGACGACCCTATAGTCGTCGGACATGTCGGCGGCTGGCCAACTTTGGCCCGGGGCGTGGGGGCGACCCTATAGTCGTCGGACATGTCGGCGGCGGGCCAACCTAGTCCCGGGATCGTGGGGACGACCCTATAGTCGTCGGACATGTCGGCGGCAGGGCAACTTTGGCCCGTGGTCGTGGGGACGACCCTATAGTCGTCGGACAATTCGGCGGCGGGCCAACCTAGTCCCGGGGTCGTGGAGACGACCCTATAGTCGTCGGACATCACAGTGGCGGCCAATCTAGTCCCAGGGTCGTGGGGACGACCCTATAGTCGTCGGACATCACGGTGGCGGGCCAATCTAATCCCGGGGTCGTGGGGACGACCCTATAGTCGTCGGACATGTCTGCGGCTGGGCAACTTTGGCCAGTGGACGTGGGGACGACCGTATAGTCGTCGGACATGACGATGGCGGGCCAATCTAGTCCCGGGGTCGTGGGGACGACCCCATAGTCGTCGGACATGTCGGCGGCTGGCCAACTTTGGACCGGGGCGTGGGGACGACCCTATAGTCGTCGGACATGTCGGCGGCGGGCCAACCTAGTCCCGGGGTCGTGGGGACGACCCTATAGTCGTCGGACATGTCGGCGGCAGGGAAACTTTGGCCCGTGGTCGTGGGGACGACCCTATAGTCGTCGGACAAGTCGGCGGCGGGCCAACCTAGTCCCGGGGTCGTGGAGACGACCCTATAGTTGTCGGACATGTCGGCGGCTGGCCAACCTAGTCCCGAGGTCGTGGGGACGACCCTATAGTCGTCGGACAAGTCGGCGGCGGGCCAACCTAGTCCCGGGGTCGTGGAGACGACCCTACAGTCGTCGGACATGCCGGTGACTGGCCAACCTAGTCCCGGGGTCGTGGAGACGACCCTATAGTCGTCGGACGTGACGGAGCCGGGGCAATCTAGCCCCGGGGTCGAGGGGACGACCCTATAGACGTCGGACATGTCGGCGGCTGGCCAACCTAGTCCCGGGGTGGTAGGGACGACCCTATAGTCGTCGGACAAGTCGGCGGCGGGCCAACCTAGTCCCGGGGTCGTGGGGACGACCCTATAGTCGTCGACCAAGTCGGCGGCTGGCCAACCTAGTCCGGGGGTAGTAGGGACGACCCTATAGTCGTCGGACAAGTCGGCGGCGGGCCAACCTATTCCCGGGGTCGTGGGGACGACCCTATAGTCGTCGGATAAGTCGGCGGCGGGCCAACCTAGTCCCGGGGTCGTGGGGACGACCCTATAGTCGTCGGACGTGTCGGCGTCTGGCCAACTTAGTCCCGGGATCGTGGGGACGACCCTATAGTCGTCGGACAAGTCGGCGGCGGGCCAACCTACTCCCGGGGTCGTGGGGACGACCCCATAGTCGTCGGAAAAGTCGGCGCCAGGGCAACTTTGGCCCGTGGTCGTGGGGACGACCCTATAGTCGTCGGATATGTCGGTGACTGGCCAACCTAGTCCCGGGTTCGTGGGGACGACCCTATAGTCGTCGGACATGTCGGCGGCTGGCCAACTTTGGACCGGGGCGTGGGGACGACCCTATAGTCGTCGGACATGTCGGCGGCGGGCCAACCTAGTCCCGGGGTCGTGGGGACGACCCTATAGTCGTCGGACATGTGGGCGGCAGGGCAACTTTGGCCCGTGGTCGTGGGGACGACCCTATAGTCGTCGGACAAGTCGGCGGCGGGCCAACCTAGTCCCGGGGTCGTGGAGAGGACCCTATAGTTGTCGGACATGTCGGCGGCTGGCCAATCTAGTCCCGGGGTCGTGGGGACGACCCTATAGTCGTCGTACAAGTCGGCGGCGGGCCAACCTACTCCCGGGGTCGCGGGGACGACCGTATAGTCGTCGGACATGACGGTGGCGGGCCAATCTAGTCCCGGGGTCGTGGGGACGACCCTATAGTCGTCGGACATGACGGTGCCGGGGCAATCTAGCCCCGGGGTCGTGGGGACGACCCTATAGTCGTCGGACATGTCGGCGGCTGGCCAACTTTGGCCCGGGGCGTGGGGACGACCCTATAGTCGTCGGACATGTCGGCGGCGGGCCAACCTAGTCCCGGGATCGTGGGGACGACCCTATAGTCGTCGGACATGTCGGCGGCAGGGCAACTTTGGCCCGTGGTCGTGGGGACGACCCTATAGTCGTCGGACAAGTCGGCGGCGGGCCAACCTAGTCCCGGGGTCGTGGAGACGACCCTATAGTCGTCGGACATCACGGTGGCGGCCAATCTAGTCCCGGGGTCGTGGGGACGACCCTATAGTCGTCGGACATCACGGTGGCGGCCAATCTAGTCCCGGGGTCGTGGGGACGACCCTATAGTCGTCGGACATGTCTGCGGCTGGGCAACTTTGGCCAGTGGACGTGGGGACGACCGTATAGTCGTCGGACATGCAGGCGGCTGGCCAACCTAGTCTCGTGGTCGTGGGGACGACCCCATAGTCGTAGGACACGTCGGCGGCGGGCCAACCTAGTCCCGGGGTCGCGGGGACGACCGTATAGTCGTCGGACATGACGGTGGCGGGCCAATCTAGTCCCGGGGACGTGGGGACGACCCTATAGTCGTCGGACATGACGGTGCCGGGGCAATCTAGCCCCGGGGTCGTGGGGACGACCCTATAGTCGTCGGACATGTCGGCGGCTGGCCAACTTTGGCCCGGGGCGTGGGGGCGACCCTATAGTCGTCGGACATGTCGGCGGCGGGCCAACCTAGTCCCGGGATCGTGGGGACGACCCTATAGTCGTCGGACATGTCGGCGGCAGGGCAACTTTGGCCCGTGGTCGTGGGGACGACCCTATAGTCGTCGGACAATTCGGCGGCGGGCCAACCTAGTCCCGGGGTCGTGGAGACGACCCTATAGTCGTCGGACATCACAGTGGCGGCCAATCTAGTCCCAGGGTCGTGGGGACGACCCTATAGTCGTCGGACATGTCGCGGCAGGGAAACTTTGGCCCGTGTTCGTGGGGACGACCCTAGAGTCGTCGGACATGTCGGTGGCTGGGCAACTTTGGCCCGTGGTCGTGGGGACGACCCTATAGTCGTCGGACATGTCGGCGGCTGGGCAACTGTGGCCCGTGGTCGTGGGGACGACCCTATAGTCGTCGGACATGACGGTGGCGGGCCAACCTAGTCCCGGGGTCGTGGGGACGACCCTATAGTCGTCGGACGTGTCGGCGTCTGGCCAACTTAGTCCCGGGGTCGTGGGGACGACCCTATAGTCGTCGGACAAGTCGGCGGCGGGCCAACCTACTCCCGGGGTCGTGGGGACGACCCCATAGTCGTCGGAAAAGTCGGCGGCGGGCCAACCTAGACCCGGGGTCGTGGGGACGACCCTATAGTCGTCGGACATGTCGGCGCCAGGGCAACATTGGCCCGTGGTCGTGGGGACGACCCTATAGTCGTCGGATATGTCGGTGACTGGCCAACCTAGTCCCGGGTTCGTGGGGACGACCCTATAGTCGTCGGACATGTCGGCGGCTGGCCAACTTTGGACCGGGGCGTGGGGACGACCCTATAGTCGTCGGACATGTCGGCGGCTGGGCAACATTGGCCCGTGGTCGTGGGGGCGGCCCTATAGTCGTCGGATATGTCGGCGGCAGGGCAACTTTGGCCCGTGGTCGTGGGGACGACCCCATAGTCGTCGGACATGTCGGCGGCTGGGCAACTGTGGCCCGTGGTCGTGGGGACGACCCTATAGTCGTCGGACATGACGGTGGCGGGCCAACCTAGGCCCGGGTTCGTGGGGACCACCCTATAGTCGTCGGACATGTCGGCGGCTGGGCAACATTGGCCCGTGGTCGTGGGGGCGGCCCTATAGTCGTCGGATATGTCGGCGGCAGGGCAACTTTGGCCCGTGGTCGTGGGGACGACCCCATAGTCGTCGGACATGTCGGCGGCTGGGCAACTGTGGCCCGTGGTCGTGGGGACGACCCTATAGTCGTCGGACATGACGGTGGCGGGCCAACCTAGGCCCGGGTTCGTGGGGACCATCCTATAGTCGTCGGACATGTCGCGGCTGGCCAACCTAGTCCCGGGTTCGTGGGGACCACCCTATAGTCGACGGACATGTCGCGGCTGGTCATCTTTGGGCCGGGATCGAAGGGACGACCCTATAGTCGTCGGACATGTCGGCGGCTGGGCAACTTTGGCCCGTGGTCGTGGGGACGACCCTATATTCGTCGAACATGTCGGCGGCTGGGCAACTGTGGCCCGTGGTCGTGGGGACGACCCTATATTCGTCGGACATGTCGGCGGCTGGGCAACTGTGGCCCGTGGTCGTGGGGACGACCCTATTGTCGTCGGACATGACGGTGGCGGGCCAACCTAGTCCCGGGTTCGTGGGGACGACCCTATAGTCGTCGGACATGTCGGCGGCTGGTCAAATTTGGGCCGGGGTCGAGGGGACGACCCTATAGTTGTCGGACATGTCGGTGGCTAGCCAATCGAGTCCCGGGGTCGTGGGGACGACCCTATAGTCGTCGGACATGTCGGCGGCTGGCCAACCTAGTCCCGGGTTCGTGGGGACAACCCTATAGTCGTCGGACATGTCGGCGGCTGGGCAACTGTGGCCCGTGGTCGTGAGGACAACCCTATAGTCGTCGGACATGCCGGTGGCGGGCCAACCTAGTCCCGGGTTCGTGGGGACGACCCTATAATCGTCGGACATGTCGCGGCAGGGAAACTTTGGCCCGTGTTCGTGGGGACGACCCTAGAGTCGTCGGACATGTCGGTGGCTGGGCAACTTTGGCCCGTGGTCGTGGGGACGACCCTATAGTCGTCGGACATGTCGGCGGCTGGGCAACTGTGGCCCGTGGTCGTGGGGACGACCCTATAGTCGTCGGACATGACGGTGGCGGGCCAACCTAGTCCCGGGTTCGTGGGGACCATCCTATAGTCGTCGGACATGTCGCGGCTGGCCAACCTAGTCCCGGGTTCGTGGGGACCACCCTACAGTCGTCGGACATGTCGGCGGCTGGGCAACATTGGCCCGTGGTCGTGGGGGCGGCCCTATAGTCGTCGGATATGTCGGCGGCAGGGCAACTTTGGCCCGTGGTCGTGGGGACGACCCCATAGTCGTCGGACATGTCGGAGGCTGGCCAACTTTGGCCCGTGGCCGTGGGGACGACCCTTTAGTCGTCGGACATGTCGGCGGTTGGGCAACTGTGGCCCGTGGTCGTGAGGACAACCCTATAGTCGTCGGACATGCCGGTGTCGGGCCAACCTAGTCCCGGGTTCGTGGGGACGACCCTATAATCGTCGGACATGTCGGCGGCTGGGCAACCTTGTCCCGGGTTCGTGGGGACCATCCTATAGTCGTCGGACATGTCGCGGCAGGGAAACTTTGGCCCGTGTTCGTGGGGACGACCCTAGAGTCGTCGGACATGTCGGTGGCTGGGCAACTTTGGCCCGTGGTCGTGGGGACGACCCTATAGTCGTCGGACATGTCGGCGGCTGGGCAACTGTGGCCCGTGCTCGTGGGGACGACCCTATAATCGTCGGACATGACGGTGGCGGGCCAACCTAGTCCCGGGTTCGTGGGGACCATCCTATAGTCGTCGGACATGTCGCGGCTGGCCAACCTAGTCCCGGGTTCCTGGGGACAACCCTATAGTCGTCGGACATGTCGGCGGCTGGTCATCTTTGGGCCGGGATCGAAGGGACGACCCTATAGTCGTCGGACATGTCGGCGGCTGGTCAACTTTGGCCCGTGGTCGTGGGGACGACCCTATATTCGTCGGACATGTCGGCGGCTGGGCAACTGTGGCCCGTGGTCGTGGGGACGACCCTATTGTCGTCGGACATGACGGTGGCGGGCCAACCTAGTCCCGGGTTCGTGGGGACGACCCTATAGTCGTCGGACATGTCGGCGGCTGGTCAAATTTGGGCCGGGGTCGAGGGGACGACCCTATAGTCGTCGGACATGTCGGCGGCTAGCCAATCGAGTCCCGGGGTCGTGGGGACGACCCTATAGACGTCGGACATGACGGTGGCGGGCCAATCTAGTCCCGGGGTCGTGGGGACGACCCTATAGTCGTCGGACATGTCGGCGGCTGGCCAACCTAGTCCCGGGTTCGTGGGGACAACCCTATAGTCGTCGGACATGTCGGCGGCTGGGCATCTGTGCCCGTGGTCGTGAGGACAACCCTATAGTCGTCGGACATGCCGGTGGCGGGCAAACCTAGTCCCGGGTTCGTGGGGACGACCCTATAATCGTCGGACATGTCGGCGGCTGGCCAACCTAGTCCCGGGTTCGTGGGGACCATCCTATAGTCGTCGGACATGTCGCGGCAGGGAAACGTTGGCCCGTGTTCGTGGGGACGACCCTAGAGTCGTCGGACATGTCGGTGGCTGGGCAACTTTGGCCCGTGGTCGTGGGGACGACCCTATAGTCGTCGGACATGTCGGCGGCTGGGCAACTGTGGCCCGTGGTCGTGGGGACGACCCTATAGTCGTCGGACATGACGGTGGCTGGCCAACCTAGTCCCGGGTTCGTGGGGACCATCCTATAGTCGTCGGACATGTCGCGGCTGGCCAACCTAGTCCCGGGTTCGTGGGGACCACCCTATAGTCGTCGGACATGTCGGCGGCTGGGCAACATTGGCCCGTGGTCGTGGGGACGGCCCTATAGTCGTCGGATATGTCGGCGGCAGGGCAACTTTGGCCCGTGGTCGTGGGGACGACCCCATAGTCGTCGGACATGTCGGCGGCTGGCCAACTTTGGCCCGTGGTCGTGGGGACGACCCTATAGTCGTCGGACATGTCGGCGGCTGGTCAAATTTGGGCCGGGGTCGAGGGGACGACCCTATAGTCGCCGGACATGTCGGGCGGCTAGCCATATCGAGTCCCGGGGTCGTGGGGACGACCCTATAGACGTCGGACATGACGGTGGCGGGCCAATCTAGTCCCGGGGTCGTGGGGACGACCCTATAGTCGTCGGACATGTCGGCGGCTGGCCAACCTAGTCCCGGGTTCGTGGGGACAACCCTATAGTCCGTCGGACATGTCGGCGGCTGGGGCAACTGTGCCCGTGGTCGTGAGGACAACCCCTATAGTCGTCGGACATGCCGGTGGCGGGCCAACCTAGTCCCGGGTTCGTGGGGACGACCCTATAATCGTCGGACATGTCGGCGGCTGGCCAACCTAAGTCCCGGGTTCGTGGGGACCATCCTAAAGTCGTCGGACATGTCGCGGCTGGCCAACCTAGTCCCGGGTTCGTGGGGACAACCGTATAGTCGTCGGACATGTCGGCGGCTGGGCAACTGTGGCCCGTGGGTCGTGAGGACAACCCTATAGTCGTCGGACATGGCGGGGTGGCGGGCCAACTTTGGCCTGTGGTCGTGGGGGACGACCCTATAGTCGTCGGACATGTCGGTGACTGGCCAACCCTAGTCCCTGGGCCTTGGGGACGTCCCTATAGTCGTCGGACAAGTCGGCGGCGGGCCGACCTAGTCCCGGGGTCCTGGGGATGACCCTATAGTCCGTCGGACATGTCGGTGACTGGCCCAACCTAGTCCCGGGGTCGTGGAGACGACCCTATAGTCGTCGGACATGTCGGCGGCTGGGCAACTGTGCCCGTGGTCGTGAGGACAACCCTATAGTCGTCGGACATGCCGGTGGCGGGCCAACCTAGTCCCGGGTTCGTGGGGACGACCCTATAATCGTCGGACATGTCGGCGGCTGGCCAACCTAGTCCCGGGGTCGTGGGGACGACCCTATAATCGTCGGACATGTCGGCGGCAGGGGCAACTTTGGCCCGTGGTCGTGGGGACGACCCTATAGTCGTCGGACATGTCGGTGACTGGCCAACCTAGTCCCGGGGTCGTGGAGACGACCCTATAGTCGTCGGACAAGTCGGCGGCGGGCCAACCTAGTCCCGGGGTCGTGGGGACGACCCTATAGTCGTCGGACATGTCGGTGACTGGCCAACCTAGTCCCGGGGTCGTGGGGACGACCCTATAGTCGTCGGACATGTCGCGCGGCTGGCCAACTTTGGCCTGTGGTCGTGGGGACGACCCTATAGTCGTCGGACATGTCGGTGACTGGCCAACCTAGTCCCTGGCCTTGGGGACGTCCCTATAGTCGTCGGACAAGTCGGCGGCAGGCCAACCTACTCCCGGGGTCGTGGGGACGACCCTATAGTCGTCGGACATGTCGGCGGCTGGCCAACCCTAGTCTCGGGGTGGTAGGGACGACCCTATAATCGTCGGACAAGTCGGCGGCTGGCCAGCTTTGGGCCCCGGGGTAGTGGGGACGGCCCTATAGTCGTCGGACATGTCGGCGGCTGGGCAACTTTGGCCAGTGGTCGTGGGGACGACCCTATAGTCGTCGGACATGTCGGCGGCAGGGCAACTTTGGCCCATGGTCGTGGGGACGACCCTATAGTCGTCGGACATGTCGGCGGCTGGCCAACCTAGACCCGGGGTGGTGGGGACGACCCTATAGTCGTCGGACATGTCGGCGGCTGGCCAACCTAGTCCCGTGGTCGTGGGGACGACCCCATAGTCGTAGGACACGTCGGCGGCAGGCCAACTTTGGCCCGGGGCGTGGGGACGACCCTATAGTCTACGGACATGTCGGCGGCGGGCCAACCTAGTCCCGGGGTCGTGGGGACGACCCTATAATCGTCGGACATGTCGGCGGCGGGCCAACCTAGTCCCGTGGTCGTGAGGACGACCGTATAGTCGTCGGACATGTCGGCGGCGGGCCAACCTAGTCCCGGGGTCATGGGGACGTCCCTATAGTCGTCGGACTTGTCGGCGGCGGGCCAACCTAGTCCCGGGGTCGTGGGGACGACCCTGTAGTCGTCGGACATGACGGTGGCGGGGCAATCTAGTCCCGGGGTCGTGGGGACGACCCTATAGTCGTCGGACAAGTCGGCGGCGGGCCAACCTAGTCCCGTGGTCCTGGGGACGACCCTATAGTCGTCGGACAAGTCGGCGGCGGGCCAACCTAGTCCCGGGGTCGTGGGGACGACCCTGTAGTCGTCGGACATGACGGTGGCGGGGCAATCTAGTCCCGGGGTCGTGGGGACGACCCTATAGTCGTCGGACAAGTCGGCGGCGGGCCATCCTAGTCCCGGGTTCGCGGGGACGACCCTATAGTCGTCGGACATGTCGGCGGCTGTCCAACTTTGGCCCGGGTCGTGGGGACGACCCTATAGTCGTCGGACATGTCGGCGGCTGTCCAACTTTGGCCCGGGTCGTGGGGACGACCCTATAGTCGTCGAACAAGTCGGCGGCGGGCCGACCTAGTCCCGGGGTCCTGGGGACGACCCTATAGTCCTCGGACAAGTCAGCGGCGGGCCAACCTAGTCCCGTGGTCGTGGGGACGACCGTATAGTCGTCGGACAAGTCGGCGGCGGGCCAACCTAGTCCCGTGGTCGTGAGGAGGACCGTATAGTCGCCGGACATGTCGGCGGCGGGCCAACCTAGTCCCGGGGTCGTGGGGACGACCCTATAATTGTCGGACATGTCGGCGGCGGGCCAACCTAGTCCCGGGGTCGTGGGGACGACCCTATAGTCGTCGGACAAGTCGGCGGCGGGCCAACCTAGTCCTGGGGTCGTGGGGACGACCCTATAGTCGTCGGACATGTGGGCGGCAGGCCAACGTATGCCCAGGGTCGTAGGGACGAACCTATAGTCGTCGGACATGACGGTGGCGGGCCAACCTAGTCCCGGGGTCGTGGGGACGACCCTATAGTCGTCGGACAAGTCGGCGGCGGGCCGACCTAGTCCCGGGGTCCTGGGGATGACCCTATAGTCGTCGGACATGTCGGCGGCTGGCCAACCAAGACCCGTGGTCGTGGGGACGACCCCATAGTCGTAGGACACGTCGGCGGCGGGCCAACCTAGTCCCGGGGTCGTGGGGACGACCGTATAGTCGTCGGACATAACGGAGGCGGGCCAATCTAGTCCCGGGGTCGTGGGGACGACCCTATAGTCGTCGGACATGTCGGCGGCTGGGCAACTTTGGCCCGTGGTCGTGGGGACGACCCTATAGTCGTCGGACATGTCGGTGACTGGCCAACCTAGTCCCGGGGTCGTGGAGACGACCCTATAGTCGTCGGACAAGTCGGCGGCGGGCCAACCTAGTCCCGGGGTCCAGGGGAAGACCCTATAGTCGTCGGACATGTCGGCGGCTGGCCAATTTTGGCCCGGGGCGTGGGGACGTCCCTATAGTCTACGGACATGTCGGCGGCGGGCCAACCTAGTCCCGGGGTCGTGGGGACGACCCTATAGTCGTCGGACATGTCGGCGGCGGGCCAACCTAGTCCCGGGGTCGTGGGGACGACCCTATAGTCGTCGGACATGTCGGCGGCTGGGCAACTTTGGCCAGTGGTCGTGGGGACGACCCTATAGTCGTCGGACATGTCGGCGGCAGGCCAACGTATGCCCAGGGTCGTAGGGACGAACCTATAGTCGTCGGACATGACCGTGGCGGGCCAATCTAGCCCAGGGGTCGTGGGGACGACCATATAGACGTCGGACATGTCGGCGGCGGGCCAACCTAGTCCCGGGGTCGTGGGGACGACCCTATAGTCGTCGGACATGTCGGCGGCTGGGCAACTTTGGCCAGTGGTCGTGGGGACGACCCTATAGTCGTCGGACATGTCGGCGGCGGGCCAACCTAGTCCCGGGATCGTGGGGACGCCCCTATAGTCGTCGGACATGTCGGCAGCAGGGCAACTTTGGCCCGTGGTCGTGGGGACCACCCTATAGTGGTCGGACAAGTCGGCGGCGGGCCAACCTAGTCCCGGGGTCGTGGGGACGACCCTATAGTCGTCGGACATGTCGGCGGCGGGCCAACCTAGTCCCGGGGTCGTGGGGACGACCCTATAGACGTCGGACATGTCGGCGGCGGGCCAACCTAGTCCCGTGGTCGTGGGGACGACCGTATAGTCGTCGGACAAGTCGGCGGCGGGCCAACCTAGTCCCGTGGTCGTGAGGAGGACCGTATAGTCGTCGGACATGTCGGCGGCGGGCCAACCTAGTCCCGGGGTCGTGGGGACGACCCTATAATTGTCGGACATGTCGGCGGCGGGCCAACCTAGTCCCGGGGTCGTGGGGACGACCCTATAGTCGTCGGACAAGTCGGCGGCGGGCCAACCTAGTCCTGGGGTCGTGGGGACGACCCTATAGTCGTCGGACATGTGGGCGGCAGGCCAACGTATGCCCAGGGTCGTAGGGACGAACCTATAGTCGTCGGACATGACGGTGGCGGGCCAACCTAGTCCCGGGGTCGTGGGGACGACCCTATAGTCGTCGGACAAGTCGGCGGCGGGCCGACCTAGTCCCGGGGTCCTGGGGATGACCCTATAGTCGTCGGACATGTCGGCGGCTGGCCAACCAAGACCCGTGGTCGTGGGGACGACCCCATAGTCGTAGGACACGTCGGCGGCGGGCCAACCTAGTCCCGGGGTCGTGGGGACGACCGTATAGTCGTCGGACATAACGGAGGCGGGCCAATCTAGTCCCGGGGTCGTGGGGACGACCCTATAGTCGTCGGACATGTCGGCGGCTGGGCAACTTTGGCCCGTGGTCGTGGGGACGACCCTATAGTCGTCGGACATGTCGGTGACTGGCCAACCTAGTCCCGGGGTCGTGGAGACGACCCTATAGTCGTCGGACAAGTCGGCGGCGGGCCAACCTAGTCCCGGGGTCCAGGGGAAGACCCTATAGTCGTCGGACATGTCGGCGGCTGGCCAATTTTGGCCCGGGGCGTGGGGACGTCCCTATAGTCTACGGACATGTCGGCGGCGGGCCAACCTAGTCCCGGGGTCGTGGGGACGACCCTATAGTCGTCGGACATGTCGGCGGCGGGCCAACCTAGTCCCGGGGTCGTGGGGACGACCCTATAGTCGTCGGACATGTCGGCGGCTGGCAACTTTGGCCAGTGGTCGTGGGGACGACCCTATAGTCGTCGGGACATGTCGGCGGCAGGCCAACGTATGCCCAGGGTCGTAGGGACGAACCTATAGTCGTCGGACATGACCGTGGCGGGCCAATCTAGCCCAGGGGTCGTTGGGGACGACCATATAGACGTCGGACATGTCGGCGGCGGGCCAACCTAGTCCCGGGGTCGTGGGGACGACCCTATAGTCGTCGGACATGTCGGCGGCTGGGCAACTTTGGCCAGTGGTCGTGGGGGACGACCCTATAGTCGTCGGTCATGTCGGCGGCTTGCCAACCTAGTCCCGGGTTCGTGGGGACGACCCTATAGTCGTTGGCCATGTCTGCGGCTGGCCATCTTTGGCCCGGGGTCGTGGGGGACGAACCTATAGTCGTCGGACATGACCGTGGCGGGCCAATCTAGCCCAGGGGTCGTGGGGACGACCATATAGACGTCGGACATGTCGGCGGCAGGCCAACGTATGCCCAGGGTCGTAGGGACGAACCTATAGTCGTCGGACATGACCGTGGCGGGCCAATCTAGCCCAGGGGTCGTGGGGACGACCATATAGTCGTCGGACATGTCGGCGGCTGGGCAACTTTGGCCCGTGGTCCGTGGGGGACGAACCTATTGTCGTAGGACATGTCGACGGCTTGCCAACCTACTCCCGGGGTCGTGGGGACGACCCTATAGTCGTCGGACATGTCGGCGGCTGGGCAGCTTTGGCCCGTGGTCGTGGGGACGACCCTATAGTCGTCGGTCATGTCGGCGGCTTGCCAACCTAGTCCCGGGTTCGTGGGGACGACCCTATAGTCGTTGGCCATGTCTGCGGCTGGCCATCTTTGGCCCGGGGTCGTGGGGACGAACCTATAGCCGTCGGACAAGTCGGCGGCGGGCCATACTAGTCCCGGGGTCGTGGGTACGACCCTATACTCGTCGGACATGACGGTGACGGGCCAATCTAGTCCCGGGGTCGTGGGGACGACCCAATAGTCGTCGGACATGTCGGCGGCTGGCCAACCTAGTCCCGGGTGCGTGGGGACGACCCTATAGTCGTCGGACATGACGGCGGCTGGCCAACTTTGGCCCGTGGTCGTGGGGACGACCCTATAGTCGTCGGACATGTCGGTGGCTGGGCAACTTTGGCCCGTTGTCGTGGGGACGAACCTATTGTCGTAGGACATGTCGACGGCTTGCCAACCTAGTCCCGGGGTCGTGGGGACGACCCTATAGTCGTCGGACATGTCGGCGGCTGGGCAGCTTTGGCCCGTGGTCGTGCGGACGACCCTATAGTCGTCGGACATGTCGGCGGCTTGCCAACCTAGTCCCGGGTTCGTGGGGACGACCCTATAGTCGTTGGCCATGTCTGCGGCTGGCCATCTTTGGCCCGGGGTCGTGGGGACGAACCTATAGCCGTCGGACAAGTCGGCGGCGGGCCATACTAGTCCCGGGGTCGTGGGTACGACCCTATACTCGTCGGACATGACGGTGACGGGCCAATCTAGTCCCGGGGTCGTGGGGACGACACAATAGTCGTCGGACATGTCGGCGGCTGGCCAACCTAGTCCCGGGTGCGTGGGGACGACCCTATAGTCGTCGGACATGACGGCGGCTGGCCAACTTTGGCCCGTGGTCGTGGGGACGACCCTATAGTCGTCGGACATGTCGGTGGCTGGGCAACTTTGGCCCGTTGTCGTGGGGACGACCCTATAGTCGTAGGACATGTCGACGGCTTGCCAACCTAGTCCCGGGGTGGTAGGGACGACCCTATAATCGTCGGACAAGTCGGCGGCTGGCCAGCTTTGGCCCGGGGTAGTGGGGACGACCCTATAGTCGTCGGACATGTCGGCGGCTGGGCAACTTTGGCCCGTGGTCGTGGGGACGAACCTATTGTCGTAGGACATGTCGACGGCTTGCCAACCTAGTCCCGGGGTCGTGGGGACGACCCTATAGTCGTCGGACATGTCGGCGGCTGGGCAGCTTTGGCCCGTGGTCGTGGGGACGACCCTATAGTGGTAGGACATGTCGGCGGCGGGCCAACCTAGTCCCTGGGCCTTGGGGACGACCCTATAGTCGTCGGACAAGTCGGCGGCAGGCCAACCTACTCCCGGGGTCGTGGGGACGACCCTATAGTCGTCGGACATGGCGGTGCCGGGGCAATCTAGCCCCGGGGTCGAGGGGACGACCCTATAGACGTCGGACATGTCGGCGGCTGGCCAACCTAGTCCCGGGGTGGTAGGGACGACCCTATAATCGTCGGACAAGTCGGCGGCTGGCCAGCTTTGGCCCGGGGTAGTGGGGACGACCCTATAGTCGTCGGACATGTCAGCGGCTGGCCAGCTTTGGCCCGGGGTAGTGGGGACGACCCTATAGTCGTCGGACATGTCGGCGGCAGGGCAACTTTGGCCCGTGGTCGTGGGGACGACCCTATAGTCGTCGGACATGTCGGCGGCTGGGCAACTTTGGCCTGTGGTCGTGAGGACGACCCTATAGTCGTCGGACATGTCGGCGGCTGGCCAACCTAGACCCGGGGTGGTGGGGACGACCCTATAGTCGCCGGACATGTCGGCGGCTGGCCAACCTAGACCCGGGGTGGTGGGGACGACCCTATAGTCTACGGACATGTCGGCGGCGGGCCAACCTAGTCCCGGGGTCGTGGGCACGACCCAATAATCTTCGGACATGTCGGCGGCGGGCCAACCTAGTCCCGGGGTCGTGAGGACGACCCTATAGTCGTCGGACAAGTCGGCGGCGGGCCAACCTAGTCCCGGGGTCGTGGGGACGACCCTATAGTCGTCGGACATGTCGGCGGCTGGCCAACTTTGGCCCGGGGCGTGGGGACGACCCAATAGTCGTCGGACATGTCGGCGGCGGCCAACCTAGTCCCGAGGTCGTGGGGATGACCCTATAGTCGTCGGACATGTCGGCGGCAGGGCAACTTTGGCCCGTGGTCGTGGGGACGACCCTATAGTCGTCGGACATGTCGGTGACTGGCCAACCTAGTCCCGGGGTCGTGGAGACGACCCTATAGTCGTCGGACAAGTCGGCGGCGGTCCAACCTAGTCCCGGGGTCGTGGGGACGACCCTATAGTCGTCGGACATGTCGGCGGCTGGCCAACTTTGGCCCGGGGCGTGGGGACGACCCTATAGTCTACGGACATGTCGGCGGCGGGCCAACTTTGGCCCGTGGTCGTGGGGACGACCCTATAGTCGTCGGACATGTCGGCGGCTGTCCAACTTTGGCCCGGGTCGTGGGGACGACCCTATAGTCGTCGGACAAGTCGGCGGCGGGCCGACCTAGTCCCGGGGTCCTGGGGACGACCCTATAGTCCTCGGACAAGTCGGCGGCGGGCCAACCTAGTCCCGTGGTCGTGGGGACGACCGTATAGTCGTCGGACAAGTCGGCGGCGGGCCAACGTAGGCCCGGGGTCGTGGGGACGACCCTATAGCCGTAGGACATGTCGACGGCTTGCCAACTTAGTCCCGGGGTGGTGGGGACGACCCTATAGTCGTCGGACATGTCGGCGGCTGGGCAGCTTTGGCCCGTGGTCGTGGGGACGACCCTATAGTCGTCGGACATGACGGTGGCGGGCCAATCTAGCCCGGGGGTCGTGGGGACGACCCTATAGTCGTCGGACATGTCGGCGGCTGGGCAACTTTGGCCCGTGGTCGTGGGGACGAACCTATTGTCGTAGGACATGTCGACGGCTTGCCAACCTAGTCCCGGGGTCGTGGGGACGACCCTATAGTCGTCGGACATGTCGGCGGCTGGGCAGCTTTGGCCCGTGGTCGTGGGGACGACCCTATAGTCGTCGGTCATGTCGGCGGCTTGCCAACCTAGTCCCGGGTTCGTGGGGACGACCCTATAGTCGTTGGCCATGTCTGCGGCTGGCCATCTTTGGCCCGGGGTCGTGGGGACGAACCTATAGCCGTCGGACAAGTCGGCGGCGGGCCATACTAGTCCCGGGGTCGTGGGTACGACCCTATACTCGTCGGACATGACGGTGACGGGCCAATCTAGTCCCGGGGTCGTGGGGACGACCCAATAGTCGTCGGACATGTCGGCGGCTGGCCAACCTAGTCCCGGGTGCGTGGGGACGACCCTATAGTCGTCGGACATGACGGCGGCTGGCCAACTTTGGCCCGTGGTCGTGGGGACGACCCTATAGTCGTCGGACATGTCGGTGGCTGGGCAACTTTGGCCCGTTGTCGTGGGGACGACCCTATAGTCGTAGGACATGTCGACGGCTTGCCAACCTACTCCCGGGGTCGTGGGGACGACCCTATAGTCGTCGGACATGTCGGCGGCTGGGCAGCTTTGGCCCGTGGTCGTGCGGACGACCCTATAGTCGTCGGACATGTCGGCGGCTTGCCAACTTTGGCCCGGGGCGTGGGGACGACCCTATAGTCTACGGACATGTCGGCGGCGGGCCAACCTAGTCCCGGGGTCGTGGGGACGACCCTATAGTCGTCGGACATGTCGGCGGCGGGCCAACCTAGTCCCGGGGTCGTGGGGACGACCCTATAATCGTCGGACATGACGGTGCCGGGGCAATCTAGCCCCGGGGTCGTGGGGGCGACCCTATAGTCGTCGGACATGACGGTGGCGGGCCAATCTATTCCCGGGGTCGTTGGGTCGACCTTATAGTCGTCGGACAAGTCGGCGGCGGGCCAACCTAGTCCCGGGGTCGTGGGGACGACTCTATAGTCGTCGGACATGTCGGCGGCTGGCCAAATTTGGCCCGTCGTCGTGGGGACGATCCTATAGTCGTCGGACATGACGGTGGTGGGCCAATCGAGTCCCAGGGCCGTGGGGACGACCCTATAGTCGTCGGACATGTCGGCGGCGGGCCAACCTAGGCCCGGGGGCGTGGGGACGACCCTATAGTCGTCGGACATTTTGGCGGCGGGCCAAGCTAGTCCTGGGATCGTGGGGACGACCCTATAGTCGTCGGACATGTCGGCGGCGGGCCAACGTAGGCCCAGGGTCGTAGGGACGACCCTATAGTCGTCGGACATGGCGGTGGCGGGCCAACCTAGTCCCAGGGCCGTGGGGACGACCCTATAGTCGTCGGACAAGTCGGCGGCGGGCCAACCTAGGCCCGGGGGCGTGGGGACGACCCTATAGTCGTCGGACATGTCGGCGGCTGGCCAACCTAGTCCCGGGGTCGTGGGGACGACTCTATAGTCGTCGTACCTGACAGTGGCGGGCCATTCTAGTCCCAGGGCCGTAGGGACGACCCTATAGTCGTCGGACAAGTCGGCGGCGGGCCAACCTAGTCCCGGGGTCGTGGGGACGACCCTATAGTCGTCGGATATGATGGTGGCGGGCCAATCAAGTCCCGGGGTCGTGGGGACGACCCTATAGTCGTCGGACATTTTGGCGGCGGGCCAAGCTAGTCCCGGGGTCGTTGGGACGACCTTATAGTCGTCGGACAAGTCGGCGGCGGGCCAACCTACTCCCGGGGTCGTGGGGACGACCCTATAGTCGTCGGACATGTCGGCGGCTGGGCAGCTTTGGCCCGTGGTCGTGCGGACGACCCTATAGTCGTCGGACATGTCGGCGGCTTGCCAACTTTGGCCCGGGGCGTGGGGACGACCCTATAGTCTACGGACATGTCGGCGGCGGGCCAACCTAGTCCCGGGGTCGTGGGGACGACCCTATAGTCGTCGGACATGTCGGCGGCGGGCCAACCTAGTCCCGGGGTCGTGGGGACGACCCTATAATCGTCGGACATGACGGTGCCGGGGCAATCTAGCCCCGGGGTCGTGGGGGCGACCCTATAGTCGTCGGACATGACGGTGGCGGGCCAATCTATTCCCGGGGTCGTTGGGTCGACCTTATAGTCGTCGGACAAGTCGGCGGCGGGCCAACCTAGTCCCGGGGTCGTGGGGACGACTCTATAGTCGTCGGACATGTCGGCGGCTGGCCAAATTTGGCCCGTCGTCGTGGGGACGATCCTATAGTCGTCGGACATGACGGTGGTGGGCCAATCGAGTCCCAGGGCCGTGGGGACGACCCTATAGTCGTCGGACATGTCGGCGGCGGGCCAACCTAGGCCCGGGGGCGTGGGGACGACCCTATAGTCGTCGGACATTTTGGCGGCGGGCCAAGCTAGTCCTGGGATCGTGGGGACGACCCTATAGTCGTCGGACATGTCGGCGGCGGGCCAACGTAGGCCCAGGGTCGTAGGGACGACCCTATAGTCGTCGGACATGGCGGTGGCGGGCCAACCTAGTCCCAGGGCCGTGGGGACGACCCTATAGTCGTCGGACAAGTCGGCGGCGGGCCAACCTAGGCCCGGGGGCGTGGGGACGACCCTATAGTCGTCGGACATGTCGGCGGCTGGCCAACCTAGTCCCGGGGTCGTGGGGACGACTCTATAGTCGTCGTACCTGACAGTGGCGGGCCATTCTAGTCCCAGGGCCGTAGGGACGACCCTATAGTCGTCGGACAAGTCGGCGGCGGGCCAACCTAGTCCCGGGGTCGTGGGGACGACCCTATAGTCGTCGGATATGATGGTGGCGGGCCAATCAAGTCCCGGGGTCGTGGGGACGACCCTATAGTCGTCGGACATTTTGGCGGCGGGCCAAGCTAGTCCCGGGGTCGTTGGGACGACCTTATAGTCGTCGGACAAGTCGGCGGCGGGCCAACCTAGTCCCGGGGTCGTGGGGACGACCCTATGGACGTCGGACATGACGGTGGCGGGCCAATCTAGTCCCGGGGTCGTTGGGACGACCTTATAGTCGTCGGACAAGTCGGCGGCGGGCCAACCTAGTCCCGGGGTCGTGGGGACGACCCTATAGACGTCGGACATGTCGGCGGCTGGCCAACCTAGTCCTGGGATCATGGGGACGACCCTATAGTCGTCGGACATGACGGTGGCGGGCCAATCTATTCCCGGGGTCGTTGGGACGACCTTATAGTCGTCGGACAAGTCGGCGGCGGGCCAACATAGTCCCGGGGTCGTGGGGACGCCCTATAGTCGTCGGACATGTCGGCGGCTGGGCACCCTAGGCCCGGGATCGTGGGGACGACACTATAGTCGTCGGACATGTTGGCGGCGGGCCAACCTAGTCCCGGGGTCGTGGGGACGACCCTATAGTCGTCGGACATGATGGTGGCGGGCCCATCTATTCCCGGGGTCGTGGGGACGACCCTATAGTCGTCGGACATGTCGGCGGCTGGCCAACCTAGTCCCGGGGTGGTGGGGACGACCCTATAGTCGTTGGACAAGTCGGCGGCGGGCCAACCTAGGCCCGGGGGCGTGGGGACGACCCTATAGTCGTCGGACATTTTGGCGGCGGGCCAAGCTAGTCCCGGGGTCGTGGGGACGACGCTATAGACGTCGGACATGTCGGCGGCTGGCCAACCTAGTCCTGGGATCGTGGGGACGACCCTATAGTCGTCGGACATGACGGTGGCGGGCCAATCTATTCCCGGGGTCGTTGGGACGACCTTATAGTCGTCGGACAAGTCGGCGGCGGGCCAACCTAGTCCCGGGGTCGTGGGGACGACCCTATAGTCGTCGGATATGATGGTGGTGGGCCAATCTAGTCCCGGGGTCGTGGGGACGACCCTGTAGTCGTCGGACATGACGGTGGCGGGGCACCTTTGGCCCGTGGTCGTGGGGACGACTCTATAGTCGTCGGACATGTCGGCGGCTGGGCAACTTTGGCCTGTGGTCGTGGGGACGACCCTATAGTCGTCGGACATGTCGGTGACTGGCCAACCTAGTCCCGGGGTCGTGGGGACGACCCTATAGTCGTCGGACAAGTCGGCGGCGGGCCAACCTAGTCCCGGGGTCGTGGGGACGACCCTATAGTCGTAGGACATGTCGGCGGCGGGCCAACCTAGTCCCTGGGCCTTGTGGACGACCCTATAGTCGTCGGACAAGTCGGCGGCAGGCCAACCTACTCCCGGGGTCGTGGGGACGAACCTATAGTCGTCGGACATGGCGGTGCCGGGGCAATCTAGCCCCGGGGTCGAGGGGACGACCCTATAGACGTCGGACATGTCGGCGGCGGGCCAACCTAGTCCCGGGGTCGTGGGGACGACCCTATAGTCGTCGGAAAAGTCGACGGCGGGCCAACCTAGACCCGGGGTCGTGGGGACGACCCTATAGTCGTCGGACATGTCGGCGGCTGGGCAACTTTGGCCAGTGGTCGTGGGGACGACCCTATAGTCGTCGGACATGTCGGCGGCAGGCCAACGTATGCCCAGGGTCGTAGGGACGAACCTATAGTCGTCGGACATGACCGTGGCGGGCCAATCTAGCCCAGGGGTCGTGGGGACGACCATATAGACGTCGGACATGTCGGCGGCGGGCCAACCTAGTCCCGGGGTCGTGGGGACGACCCTATAGTCGTCGGACATGTCGGCGGCTGTCCAACTTTGGCCCGGGTCGTGGGGACGACCCTATAGTCGTCGAACAAGTCGGCGGCGGGCCGACCTAGTCCCGGGGTCCTGGGGACGACCCTATAGTCCTCGGACAAGTCAGCGGCGGGCCAACCTAGTCCCGTGGTCGTGGGGACGACCGTATAGTCGTCGGACAAGTCGGCGGCGGGCCAACCTAGTCCCGTGGTCGTGAGGAGGACCGTATAGTCGTCGGACATGTCGGCGGCGGGCCAACCTAGTCCCGGGGTCGTGGGGACGACCCTATAATTGTCGGACATGTCGGCGGCGGGCCAACCTAGTCCCGGGGTCGTGGGGACGACCCTATAGTCGTCGGACAAGTCGGCGGCGGGCCAACCTAGTCCTGGGGTCGTGGGGACGACCCTATAGTCGTCGGACATGTGGGCGGCAGGCCAACGTATGCCCAGGGTCGTAGGGACGAACCTATAGTCGTCGGACATGACGGTGGCGGGCCAACCTAGTCCCGGGGTCGTGGGGACGACCCTATAGTCGTCGGACAAGTCGGCGGCGGGCCGACCTAGTCCCGGGGTCTTGGGGATGACCCTATAGTCGTCGGACATGTCGGCGGCTGGCCAACCAAGACCCGTGGTCGTGGGGACGACCCCATAGTCGTAGGACACGTCGGCGGCGGGCCAACCTAGTCCCGGGGTCGTGGGGACGACCGTATAGTCGTCGGACATAACGGAGGCGGGCCAATCTAGTCCCGGGGTCGTGGGGACGACCCTATAGTCGTCGGACATGTCGGCGGCTGGGCAACTTTGGCCCGTGGTCGTGGGGACGACACTATAGTCGTCGGACATGTCGGTGACTGGCCAACCTAGTCCCGGGGTCGTGGAGACGACCCTATAGTCGTCGGACAAGTCGGCGGCGGGCCAACCTAGTCCCGGGGTCCAGGGGAAGACCCTATAGTCGTCGGACATGTCGGCGGCTGGCCAATTTTGGCCCGGGGCGTGGGGACGTCCCTATAGTCTACGGACATGTCGGCGGCGGGCCAACCTAGTCCCGGGGTCGTGGGGACGACCCTATAGTCGTCGGACATGTCGGCGGCGGGCCAACCTAGTCCCGGGGTCGTGGGGACGACCCTATAGTCGTCGGACATGTCGGCGGCTGGGCAACTTTGGCCAGTGGTCGTGGGGACGACCCTATAGTCGTCGGACATGTCGGCGGCAGGCCAACGTATGCCCAGGGTCGTAGGGACGAACCTATAGTCGTCGGACATGACCGTGGCGGGCCAATCTAGCCCAGGGGTCGTGGGGACGACCATATAGACGTCGGACATGTCGGCGGCGGGCCAACCTAGTCCCGGGGTCGTGGGGACGACCCTATAGTCGTCGGACATGTCGGCGGCTGGGCAACTTTGGCCAGTGGTCGTGGGGACGACCCTATAGTCGTCGGACATGTCGGCGGCGGGCCAACCTAGTCCCGGGATCGTGGGGACGCCCCTATAGTCGTCGGACATGTCGGCAGCAGGGCAACTTTGGCCCGTGGTCGTGGGGACCACCCTATAGTCGTCGGACAAGTCGGCGGCGGGCCAACCTAGTCCCGGGGTCGTGGGGACGACCCTATAGTCGTCGGACATGTCGGCGGCTGGCCAACCTAGTCCCGGGGTCTTGGGGACGACCCTATAGTCGTCGGACAAGTCGGCGGCGGGCCAACCTACTCCCGGGGTCGTGGGGACGACCCTATAGTCGTCGGACAAGTCGGCGGCGGGCCAAACTAGTCCCGTGGTCGTGGGGACGACCGTATAGTCGTCGGACATTTCGGCGGCAGGCCAACCTAGTCCCGGGGTCGTGGGGACGACCCTATAGTCGCCGGACAAGTCGGCGGCGGGCCAACCTAGTCCCGGGGTCGTGGGGACGACCCTGTAGTCGTCGGTCATGACGGTGGTGGGCCAATCTAGTCCCGGGGTCGTGGGGACGACCCTGTAGTCGTCGGACATGACGGTGGTGGGGCAATCTAGTCCCGGGGTCGTGGGGACGACCCTATAGTCGTCGGAATAGTCGGCGGCGGGCCATCCTAGTCCCGGGGTCGTGGGGACGACCCTATTGTCGTCGGACAAGTCGGCGGCAGGTCATCCTAGGCCCGGGGTCGTGGGGACGACCCTATAGTCGTCGGACATGTCGGCGGCAGGGCAACTTTGGCCCGTGGTCGTGGGGACGACCCTATAGTCGTCGGACATGTCGGTGACTGGCCAACCTAGTCCCGGGGTCGTGGGGACGACCCTATAGTCGTCGGACATGTCGGTGACTGGCCAACCTAGTCCCGGGGTCGTGGGGACGACCCTATAGTCGTCGGACAAGTCGGCGGCGGGCCAACCTAGTCCCGGGGTCGTGGGGACGACCCTATAGTGGTAGGACATGTCGGCGGCGGGCCAACCTAGTCCCTGGGCCTTGGGGACGACCCTATAGTCGTCGGACAAGTCGGCGGCAGGCCAACCTACTCCCGGGGTCGTGGGGACGACCCTATAGTCGTCGGACATGGCGGTGCCGGGGCAATCTAGCCCCGGGGTCGAGGGGACGACCCTATAGACGTCGGACATGTCGGCGGCTGGCCAACCTAGTCCCGGGGTGGTAGGGACGACCCTATAATCGTCGGACAAGTCGGCGGCTGGCCAGCTTTGGCCCGGGGTAGTGGGGACGACCCTATAGTCGTCGGACATGTCGGCGGCTGGGCAACTTTGGCCCGTGGTCGTGGGGACGAACCTATTGTCGTAGGACATGTCGACGGCTTGCCAACCTACTCCCGGGGTCGTGGGGACGACCCTATAGTCGTCGGACATGTCGGCGGCTGGGCAGCTTTGGCCCGTGGTCGTGGGGACGACCCTATAGTCGTCGGTCATGTCGGCGGCTTGCCAACCTAGTCCCGGGTTCGTGGGGACGACCCTATAGTCGTTGGCCATGTCTGCGGCTGGCCATCTTTGGCCCGGGGTCGTGGGGACGAACCTATAGCCGTCGGACAAGTCGGCGGCGGGCCATACTAGTCCCGGGGTCGTGGGTACGACCCTATACTCGTCGGACATGACGGTGACGGGCCAATCTAGTCCCGGGGTCGTGGGGACGACCCAATAGTCGTCGGACATGTCGGCGGCTGGCCAACCTAGTCCCGGGTGCGTGGGGACGACCCTATAGTCGTCGGACATGACGGCGGCTGGCCAACTTTGGCCCGTGGTCGTGGGGACGACCCTATAGTCGTCGGACATGTCGGTGGCTGGGCAACTTTGGCCCGTTGTCGTGGGGACGAACCTATTGTCGTAGGACATGTCGACGGCTTGCCAACCTAGTCCCGGGGTCGTGGGGACGACCCTATAGTCGTCGGACATGTCGGCGGCTGGGCAGCTTTGGCCCGTGGTCGTGCGGACGACCCTATAGTCGTCGGACATGTCGGCGGCTTGCCAACCTAGTCCCGGGTTCGTGGGGACGACCCTATAGTCGTTGGCCATGTCTGCGGCTGGCCATCTTTGGCCCGGGGTCGTGGGGACGAACCTATAGCCGTCGGACAAGTCGGCGGCGGGCCATACTAGTCCCGGGGTCGTGGGTACGACCCTATACTCGTCGGACATGACGGTGACGGGCCAATCTAGTCCCGGGGTCGTGGGGACGACACAATAGTCGTCGGACATGTCGGCGGCTGGCCAACCTAGTCCCGGGTGCGTGGGGACGACCCTATAGTCGTCGGACATGACGGCGGCTGGCCAACTTTGGCCCGTGGTCGTGGGGACGACCCTATAGTCGTCGGACATGTCGGTGGCTGGGCAACTTTGGCCCGTTGTCGTGGGGACGACCCTATAGTCGTAGGACATGTCGACGGCTTGCCAACCTAGTCCCGGGGTGGTAGGGACGACCCTATAATCGTCGGACAAGTCGGCGGCTGGCCAGCTTTGGCCCGGGGTAGTGGGGACGACCCTATAGTCGTCGGACATGTCGGCGGCTGGGCAACTTTGGCCCGTGGTCGTGGGGACGAACCTATTGTCGTAGGACATGTCGACGGCTTGCCAACCTAGTCCCGGGGTCGTGGGGACGACCCTATAGTCGTCGGACATGTCGGCGGCTGGGCAGCTTTGGCCCGTGGTCGTGGGGACGACCCTATAGTGGTAGGACATGTCGGCGGCGGGCCAACCTAGTCCCTGGGCCTTGGGGACGACCCTATAGTCGTCGGACAAGTCGGCGGCAGGCCAACCTACTCCCGGGGTCGTGGGGACGACCCTATAGTCGTCGGACATGGCGGTGCCGGGGCAATCTAGCCCCGGGGTCGAGGGGACGACCCTATAGACGTCGGACATGTCGGCGGCTGGCCAACCTAGTCCCGGGGTGGTAGGGACGACCCTATAATCGTCGGACAAGTCGGCGGCTGGCCAGCTTTGGCCCGGGGTAGTGGGGACGACCCTATAGTCGTCGGACATGTCAGCGGCTGGCCAGCTTTGGCCCGGGGTAGTGGGGACGACCCTATAGTCGTCGGACATGTCGGCGGCAGGGCAACTTTGGCCCGTGGTCGTGGGGACGACCCTATAGTCGTCGGACATGTCGGCGGCTGGGCAACTTTGGCCTGTGGTCGTGAGGACGACCCTATAGTCGTCGGACATGTCGGCGGCTGGCCAACCTAGACCCGGGGTGGTGGGGACGACCCTATAGTCGCCGGACATGTCGGCGGCTGGCCAACCTAGACCCGGGGTGGTGGGGACGACCCTATAGTCTACGGACATGTCGGCGGCGGGCCAACCTAGTCCCGGGGTCGTGGGCACGACCCAATAATCTTCGGACATGTCGGCGGCGGGCCAACCTAGTCCCGGGGTCGTGAGGACGACCCTATAGTCGTCGGACAAGTCGGCGGCGGGCCAACCTAGTCCCGGGGTCGTGGGGACGACCCTATAGTCGTCGGACATGTCGGCGGCTGGCCAACTTTGGCCCGGGGCGTGGGGACGACCCAATAGTCGTCGGACATGTCGGCGGCGGCCAACCTAGTCCCGAGGTCGTGGGGATGACCCTATAGTCGTCGGACATGTCGGCGGCAGGGCAACTTTGGCCCGTGGTCGTGGGGACGACCCTATAGTCGTCGGACATGTCGGTGACTGGCCAACCTAGTCCCGGGGTCGTGGAGACGACCCTATAGTCGTCGGACAAGTCGGCGGCGGTCCAACCTAGTCCCGGGGTCGTGGGGACGACCCTATAGTCGTCGGACATGTCGGCGGCTGGCCAACTTTGGCCCGGGGCGTGGGGACGACCCTATAGTCTACGGACATGTCGGCGGCGGGCCAACTTTGGCCCGTGGTCGTGGGGACGACCCTATAGTCGTCGGACATGTCGGCGGCTGTCCAACTTTGGCCCGGGTCGTGGGGACGACCCTATAGTCGTCGGACAAGTCGGCGGCGGGCCGACCTAGTCCCGGGGTCCTGGGGACGACCCTATAGTCCTCGGACAAGTCGGCGGCGGGCCAACCTAGTCCCGTGGTCGTGGGGACGACCGTATAGTCGTCGGACAAGTCGGCGGCGGGCCAACGTAGGCCCGGGGTCGTGGGGACGACCCTATAGCCGTAGGACATGTCGACGGCTTGCCAACTTAGTCCCGGGGTGGTGGGGACGACCCTATAGTCGTCGGACATGTCGGCGGCTGGGCAGCTTTGGCCCGTGGTCGTGGGGACGACCCTATAGTCGTCGGACATGACGGTGGCGGGCCAATCTAGCCCGGGGGTCGTGGGGACGACCCTATAGTCGTCGGACATGTCGGCGGCTGGGCAACTTTGGCCCGTGGTCGTGGGGACGAACCTATTGTCGTAGGACATGTCGACGGCTTGCCAACCTAGTCCCGGGGTCGTGGGGACGACCCTATAGTCGTCGGACATGTCGGCGGCTGGGCAGCTTTGGCCCGTGGTCGTGGGGACGACCCTATAGTCGTCGGTCATGTCGGCGGCTTGCCAACCTAGTCCCGGGTTCGTGGGGACGACCCTATAGTCGTTGGCCATGTCTGCGGCTGGCCATCTTTGGCCCGGGGTCGTGGGGACGAACCTATAGCCGTCGGACAAGTCGGCGGCGGGCCATACTAGTCCCGGGGTCGTGGGTACGACCCTATACTCGTCGGACATGACGGTGACGGGCCAATCTAGTCCCGGGGTCGTGGGGACGACCCAATAGTCGTCGGACATGTCGGCGGCTGGCCAACCTAGTCCCGGGGTCGTGGGGACGACCCAATAGTCGTAGGACATGTCGACGGCTTGCCAACCTACTCCCGGGGTCGTGGGGACGACCCTATAGTCGTCGGACATGTCGGCGGCTGGGCAGCTTTGGCCCGTGGTCGTGCGGACGACCCTATAGTCGTCGGACATGTCGGCGGCTTGCCAACTTTGGCCCGGGGCGTGGGGACGACCCTATAGTCTACGGACATGTCGGCGGCGGGCCAACCTAGTCCCGGGGTCGTGGGGACGACCCTATAGTCGTCGGACATGTCGGCGGCGGGCCAACCTAGTCCCGGGGTCGTGGGGACGACCCTATAATCGTCGGACATGACGGTGCCGGGGCAATCTAGCCCCGGGGTCGTGGGGGCGACCCTATAGTCGTCGGACATGACGGTGGCGGGCCAATCTATTCCCGGGGTCGTAGGGACGACCCTATAGTCGTCGGACATGGCGGTGGCGGGCCAACCTAGTCCCAGGGCCGTGGGGACGACCCTATAGTCGTCGGACAAGTCGGCGGCGGGCCAACCTAGGCCCGGGGGCGTGGGGACGACCCTATAGTCGTCGGACATGTCGGCGGCTGGCCAACCTAGTCCCGGGGTCGTGGGGACGACTCTATAGTCGTCGTACCTGACAGTGGCGGGCCATTCTAGTCCCAGGGCCGTAGGGACGACCCTATAGTCGTCGGACAAGTCGGCGGCGGGCCAACCTAGTCCCGGGGTCGTGGGGACGACCCTATAGTCGTCGGATATGATGGTGGCGGGCCAATCAAGTCCCGGGGTCGTGGGGACGACCCTATAGTCGTCGGACATTTTGGCGGCGGGCCAAGCTAGTCCCGGGGTCGTTGGGACGACCTTATAGTCGTCGGACAAGTCGGCGGCGGGCCAACCTAGTCCCGGGGTCGTGGGGACGACCCTATGGACGTCGGACATGACGGTGGCGGGCCAATCTAGTCCCGGGGTCGTTGGGACGACCTTATAGTCGTCGGACAAGTCGGCGGCGGGCCAACCTAGTCCCGGGGTCGTGGGGACGACCCTATAGACGTCGGACATGTCGGCGGCTGGCCAACCTAGTCCTGGGATCATGGGGACGACCCTATAGTCGTCGGACATGACGGTGGCGGGCCAATCTATTCCCGGGGTCGTTGGGACGACCTTATAGTCGTCGGACAAGTCGGCGGCGGGCCAACATAGTCCCGGGGTCGTGGGGACGCCCTATAGTCGTCGGACATGTCGGCGGCTGGGCACCCTAGGCCCGGGATCGTGGGGACGACACTATAGTCGTCGGACATGTTGGCGGCGGGCCAACCTAGTCCCGGGGTCGTGGGGACGACCCTATAGTCGTCGGACATGATGGTGGCGGGCCCATCTATTCCCGGGGTCGTGGTGACGACCCTATAGTCGTCGGACATGTCGGCGGCTGGCCAACCTAGTCCCGGGGTGGTGGGGACGACCCTATAGTCGTTGGACAAGTCGGCGGCGGGCCAACCTAGGCCCGGGGGCGTGGGGACGACCCTATAGTCGTCGGACATTTTGGCGGCGGGCCAAGCTAGTCCCGGGGTCGTGGGGACGACGCTATAGACGTCGGACATGTCGGCGGCTGGCCAACCTAGTCCTGGGATCGTGGGGACGACCCTATAGTCGTCGGACATGACGGTGGCGGGCCAATCTATTCCCGGGGTCGTTGGGACGACCTTATAGTCGTCGGACAAGTCGGCGGCGGGCCAACCTAGTCCCGGGGTCGTGGGGACGACCCTATAGTCGTCGGATATGATGGTGGTGGGCCAATCTAGTCCCGGGGTCGTGGGGACGACCCTGTAGTCGTCGGACATGACGGTGGCGGGGCACCTTTGGCCCGTGGTCGTGGGGACGACTCTATAGTCGTCGGACATGTCGGCGGCTGGGCAACTTTGGCCTGTGGTCGTGGGGACGACCCTATAGTCGTCGGACATGTCGGTGACTGGCCAACCTAGTCCCGGGGTCGTGGGGACGACCCTATAGTCGTCGGACAAGTCGGCGGCGGGCCAACCTAGTCCCGGGGTCGTGGGGACGACCCTATAGTCGTAGGACATGTCGGCGGCGGGCCAACCTAGTCCCTGGGCCTTGTGGACGACCCTATAGTCGTCGGACAAGTCGGCGGCAGGCCAACCTACTCCCGGGGTCGTGGGGACGAACCTATAGTCGTCGGACATGGCGGTGCCGGGGCAATCTAGCCCCGGGGTCGAGGGGACGACCCTATAGACGTCGGACATGTCGGCGGCGGGCCAACCTAGTCCCGGGGTCGTGGGGACGACCCTATAGTCGTCGGAAAAGTCGACGGCGGGCCAACCTAGACCCGGGGTCGTGGGGACGACCCTATAGTCGTCGGACATGTCGGCGGCTGGGCAACTTTGGCCAGTGGTCGTGGGGACGACCCTATAGTCGTCGGACATGTCGGCGGCAGGCCAACGTATGCCCAGGGTCGTAGGGACGAACCTATAGTCGTCGGACATGACCGTGGCGGGCCAATCTAGCCCAGGGGTCGTGGGGACGACCATATAGACGTCGGACATGTCGGCGGCGGGCCAACCTAGTCCCGGGGTCGTGGGGACGACCCTATAGTCGTCGGACATGTCGGCGGCTGGCCAACCTAGTCCCGTGGTCGTGGGGACGACCCCATAGTCGTAGGACACGTCGGCGGCAGGCCAACTTTGGCCCGGGGCGTGGGGACGACCCTATAGTCTACGGACATGTCGGCGGCGGGCCAACCTAGTCCCGGGGTCGTGGGGACGACCCTATAATCGTCGGACAAGTCGGCGGCTGGCCAGCTTTGGCCCGGGGTAGTGGGGACGACCCTATAGTCGTCGGACATGTCGGCGGCTGGGCAACTTTGGCCCGTGGTCGTGGGGACGAACCTATTGTCGTAGGACATGTCGACGGCTTGCCAACCTAGTCCCGGGGTCGTGGGGACGACCCTATAGTCGTCGGACATGTCGGCGGCTGGGCAGCTTTGGCCCGTGGTCGTGGGGACGACCCTATAGTCGTCCGTCATGTCGGCGGCTTGCCAACCTAGTCCCGGGTTCGTGGGGACGACCCTATAGTCGTTGGCCATGTCTGCGGCTGGCCATCTTTGGCCCGGGGTCGTGGGGACGAACCTATAGCCGTCGGACAAGTCGGCGGCGGGCCATACTAGTCCCGGGGTCGTGGGTACGACCCTATACTCGTCGGACATGACGGTGACGGGCCAATCTAGTCCCGGGGTCGTGGGGACGACCCAATAGTCGTCGGACATGTCGGCGGCTGGCCAACCTAGTCCCGGGTGCGTGGGGACGACCCTATAGTCGTCGGACATGACGGCGGCTGGCCAACTTTGGCCCGTGGTCGTGGGGACGACCCTATAGTCGTCGGACATGTCGGTGGCTGGGCAACTTTGGCCCGTTGTCGTGGGGACGAACCCATTGTCGTAGGACATGTCGACGGCTTGCCAACCTAGTCCCGGGGTCGTGGGGACGACCCTATAGTCGTCGGACATGTCGGCGGCTGGGCAGCTTTGGCCCGTGGTCGTGCGGACGACCCTATAGTCGTCGGACATGTCGGCGGCTTGCCAACCTAGTCCCGGGTTCGTGGGGACGACCCTATAGTCGTTGGCCATGTCTGCGGCTGGCCATCTTTGGCCCGGGGTCGTGGGGACGAACCTATAGCCGTCGGACAAGTCGGCGGCGGGCCATACTAGTCCCGGGGTCGTGGGTACGACCCTATACTCGTCGGACATGACGGTGACGGGCCAATCTAGTCCCGGGGTCGTGGGGACGACACAATAGTCGTCGGACATGTCGGCGGCTGGCCAACCTAGTCCCGGGTGCGTGGGGACGACCCTATAGTCGTCGGACATGACGGCGGCTGGCCAACTTTGGCCCGTGGTCGTGGGGACGACCCTATAGTCGTCGGACATGTCGGTGGCTGGGCAACTTTGGCCCGTTGTCGTGGGGACGACCCTATAGTCGTAGGACATGTCGACGGCTTGCCAACCTAGTCCCGGGGTGGTAGGGACGACCCTATAATCGTCGGACAAGTCGGCGGCTGGCCAGCTTTGGCCCGGGGTAGTGGGGACGACCCTATAGTCGTCGGACATGTCGGCGGCTGGGCAACTTTGGCCCGTGGTCGTGGGGACGAACCTATTGTCGTAGGACATGTCGACGGCTTGCCAACCTAGTCCCGGGGTCGTGGGGACGACCCTATAGTCGTCGGACATGTCGGCGGCTGGGCAGCTTTGGCCCGTGGTCGTGGGGACGACCCTATAGTGGTAGGACATGTCGGCGGCGGGCCAACCTAGTCCCTGGGCCTTGGGGACGACCCTATAGTCGTCGGACAAGTCGGCGGCAGGCCAACCTACTCCCGGGGTCGTGGGGACGACCCTATAGTCGTCGGACATGGCGGTGCCGGGGCAATCTAGCCCCGGGGTCGAGGGGACGACCCTATAGACGTCGGACATGTCGGCGGCTGGCCAACCTAGTCCCGGGGTGGTAGGGACGACCCTATAATCGTCGGACAAGTCGGCGGCTGGCCAGCTTTGGCCCGGGGTAGTGGGGACGACCCTATAGTCGTCGGACATGTCGGCGGCTGGCCAGCTTTGGCCCGGGGTAGTGGGGACGACCCTATAGTCGTCGGACATGTCGGCGGCAGGGCAACTTTGGCCCGTGGTCGTGGGGACGACCCTATAGTCGTCGGACATGTCGGCGGCTGGGCAACTTTGGCCTGTGGTCGTGAGGACGACCCTATAGTCGTCGGACATGTCGGCGGCTGGCCAACCTAGACCCGGGGTGGTGGGGACGACCCTATAGTCGCCGGACATGTCGGCGGCTGGCCAACCTAGACCCGGGGTGGTGGGGACGACCCTATAGTCTACGGACATGTCGGCGGCGGGCCAACCTAGTCCCGGGGTCGTGGGCACGACCCAATAATCTTCGGACATGTCGGCGGCGGGCCAACCTAGTCCCGGGGTCGTGAGGACGACCCTATAGTCGTCGGACAAGTCGGCGGCGGGCCAACCTAGTCCCGGGGTCGTGGGGACGACCCTATAGTCGTCGGACATGTCGGCGGCTGGCCAACTTTGGCCCGGGGCGTGGGGACGACCCAATAGTCGTCGGACATGTCGGCGGCGGCCAACCTAGTCCCGAGGTCGTGGGGATGACCCTATAGTCGTCGGACATGTCGGCGGCAGGGCAACTTTGGCCCGTGGTCGTGGGGACGACCCTATAGTCGTCGGACATGTCGGTGACTGGCCAACCTAGTCCCGGGGTCGTGGAGACGACCCTATAGTCGTCGGACAAGTCGGCGGCGGTCCAACCTAGTCCCGGGGTCGTGGGGACGACCCTATAGTCGTCGGACATGTCGGCGGCTGGCCAACTTTGGCCCGGGGCGTGGGGACGACCCTATAGTCTACGGACATGTCGGCGGCGGGCCAGCTTTGGCCCGTGGTCGTGGGGACGACCCTATAGTCGTCGGACATGACGGTGGCGGGCCAATCTAGCCCGGGGGTCGTGGGGACGACCCTATAGTCGTCGGACATGTCGGCGGCTGGGCAACTTTGGCCCGTGGTCGTGGGGACGAACCTATTGTCGTAGGACATGTCGACGGCTTGCCAACCTAGTCCCGGGGTCGTGGGGACGACCCTATAGTCGTCGGACATGTCGGCGGCTGGGCAGCTTTGGCCCGTGGTCGTGGGGACGACCCTATAGTCGTCGGTCATGTCGGCGGCTTGCCAACCTAGTCCCGGGTTCGTGGGGACGACCCTATAGTCGTTGGCCATGTCTGCGGCTGGCCATCTTTGGCCCGGGGTCGTGGGGACGAACCTATAGCCGTCGGACAAGTCGGCGGCGGGCCATACTAGTCCCGGGGTCGTGGGTACGACCCTATACTCGTCGGACATGACGGTGACGGGCCAATCTAGTCCCGGGGTCGTGGGGACGACCCAATAGTCGTCGGACCTGTCGGCGGCTGGCCAACCTAGTCCCGGGTGCGTGGGGACGACCCTATAGTCGTCGGACATGACGGCGGCTGGCCAACTTTGGCCCGTGGTCGTGGGGACGACCCTATAGTCGTCGGACATGTCGGTGGCTGGGCAACTTTGGCCCGTTGTCGTGGGGACGACCCTATATTCGTAGGACATGTCGACGGCTTGCCAACCTAGTCCCGGGGTCGTGGGGACGACCCTATAGTCGTCGGACATGTCGGCGGCTGGGCAGCTTTGGCCCGTGGTCGTGCGGACGACCCTATAGTCGTCGGACATGTCGGCGGCTTGCCAACTTTGGCCCGGGGCGTGGGGACGACCCTATAGTCTACGGACATGTCGGCGGCGGGCCAACCTAGTCCCGGGGTCGTGGGGACGACCCTATAGTCGTCGGACATGTCGGCGGCGGGCCAACCTAGTCCCGGGGTCGTGGGGACGACCCTATAATCGTCGGACATGACGGTGCCGGGGCAATCTAGCCCCGGGGTCGTGGGGGCGACCCTATAGTCGTCGGACATGACGGTGGCGGGCCAATCTATTCCCGGGGTCGTTGGGACGACCTTATAGTCGTCGGACAAGTCGGCGGCGGGCCAACCTAGTCCCGGGGTCGTGGGGACGACTCTATAGTCGTCGGACATGTCGGCGGCTGGCCAAATTTGGCCCGTCGTCGTGGGGACGATCCTATAGTCGTCGGACATGACGGTGGTGGGCCAATCGAGTCCCAGGGCCGTGGGGACGACCCTATAGTCGTCGGACATGTCGGCGGCGGGCCAACCTAGGCCCGGGGGCGTGGGGACGACCCTATAGTCGTCGGACATTTTGGCGGCGGGCCAAGCTAGTCCTGGGATCGTGGGGACGACCCTATAGTCGTCGGACATGTCGGCGGCGGGCCAACGTAGGCCCAGGGTCGTAGGGACGACCCTATAGTCGTCGGACATGGCGGTGGCGGGCCAACCTAGTCCCAGGGCCGTGGGGACGACCCTATAGTCGTCGGACAAGTCGGCGGCGGGCCAACCTAGGCCCGGGGGCGTGGGGACGACCCTATAGTCGTCGGACATGTCGGCGGCTGGCCAACCTAGTCCCGGGGTCGTGGGGACGACTCTATAGTCGTCGTACCTGACAGTGGCGGGCCATTCTATTCCCAGGGCCGTAGGGACGACCCTATAGTCGTCGGACAAGTCGGCGGCGGGCCAACCTAGTCCCGGGGTCGTGGGGACGACCCTATAGTCGTCGGATATGATGGTGGCGGGCCAATCAAGTCCCGGGGTCGTGGGGACGACCCTATAGTCGTCGGACATTTTGGCGGCGGGCCAAGCTAGTCCCGGGGTCGTTGGGACGACCTTATAGTCGTCGGACAAGTCGGCGGCGGGCCAACCTAGTCCCGGGGTCGTGGGGACGACCCTATAGACGTCGGACATGACGGTGGCGGGCCAATCTAGTCCCGGGGTCGTTGGGACGACCTTATAGTCGTCGGACAAGTCGGCGGCGGGCCAACCTAGTCCCGGGGTCGTGGGGACGACCCTATAGACGTCGGACATGTCGGCGGCTGGCCAACCTAGTCCTGGGATCATGGGGACGACCCTATAGTCGTCGGACATGACGGTGGCGGGCCAATCTATTCCCGGGGTCGTTGGGACGACCCTATAGTCGTCGGACAAGTCGGCGGCGGGCCAACATAGTCCCGGGGTCGTGGGGACGCCCTATAGTCGTCGGACATGTCGGCGGCTGGCCACCCTAGGCCCGGGATCGTGGGGACGACACTATAGTCGTCGGACATGTTGGCGGCGGGCCAACCTAGTCCCGGGGTCGTGGGGACGACCCTATAGTCGTCGGACATGATGGTGGCGGGGCACCTTTGGCCCGTGGTCGTGGGGACGACTCTATAGTCGTCGGACATGTCGGCGGCTGGGCAACTTTGGCCTGTGGTCGTGGGGACGACCCTATAGTCGTCGGACATGTCGGTGACTGGCCAACCTAGTCCCGGGGTCGTGGGGACGACCCTATAGTCGTCGGAAAAGTCGACGGCGGGCCAACCTAGACCCGGGGTCGTGGGGACGACCCTATAGTCGTCGGACATGTCGGCGGCTGGGCAACTTTGGCCAGTGGTCGTGGGGACGACCCTATAGTCGTCGGACATGTCGGCGGCAGGCCAACGTATGCCCAGGGTCGTAGGGACGAACCTATAGTCGTCGGACATGACCGTGGCGGGCCAATCTAGCCCAGGGGTCGTGGGGACGACCATATAGACGTCGGACATGTCGGCGGCGGGCCAACCTAGTCCCGGGGTCGTGGGGACGACCCTATAGTCGTCGGACATGTCGGCGGCTGGCCAACCTAGTCCCGTGGTCGTGGGGACGACCCCATAGTCGTAGGACACGTCGGCGGCAGGCCAACTTTGGCCCGGGGCGTGGGGACGACCCTATAGTCTACGGACATGTCGGCGGCGGGCCAACCTAGTCCCGGGGTCGTGGGGACGACCCTATAATCGTCGGACATGTCGGCGGCGGGCCAACCTAGTCCCGGGGTCGTGGGGACGACCCTATAGTCGTCGGACATGTCGGCGGCTGGCCAACCTAGACCCGGGGTGGTGGGACGACCCTATAGTCGTCGGACATGTCGGCGGCTGGCCAACCTAGTCCCGTGGTCGTGGGGACGACCCCATAGTCGTAGGACACGTCGGCGGCAGGCCAACTTTGGCCCGGGGCGTGGGGACGACCCTATAGTCTACGGACATGTCGGCGGCGGGCCAACCTAGTCCCGGGGTCGTGGGGACGACCCTATAATCGTCGGACATGTCGGCGGCGGGCCAACCTAGTCCCGGGGTCGTGGGGACGACCCTATAGTCGTCGGACAAGTCGGCGGCGGGCCAACCTAGTCCCGGGGTCGTGGGGACGACCCTATAGTCGTCGGACATGTCGGCGGCTAGCCAACTTTGGCCCGAGGCGTGGGGACGACCCAATAGTCGTCGGACATGTCGGCGGCGGCCAACCTAGTCCCGAGGTCGTGGGGACGACCCTATAGTCGTCGGACATGTCGGCGGCAGGGCAACTTTGGCCCGTGGTCGTGGGGACGACCCTATAGTCGTCGGACATGTCGGCGGCTGTCCAACTTTGGCCCGGGTCGTGGGGACGACCCTATAGTCGTCGGACATGTCGGCGGCTGTCCAACTTTGGCCCGGGTCGTGGGGACGACCCTATAGTCGTCGGACATGTCGGCGGCTGTCCAACTTTGGCCCGGGTCGTGGGGACGACCCTATAGTCGTCGGACAAGTCGGCGGCGGGCCGACCTAGTCCCGGGGTCGTGAGGACGACCGTATAGTCGTTGGACATGTCGGCGGCGGGCCAACCTAGTCCCGGGGTCGTGGGGACGACCCTATAATCGTCGGACATGTCGGCGGCGGGCCAACCTAGTCCCGGGGTCGTGGGGACGACCGTATAGTCGTCGGACAAGTCGGCGGCGGGCCGACCTAGTCCCGTGGTCGTGAGGACGACCGTATAGTCGTTGGACATGTCGGCGGCGGGCCAACCTAGTCCCGGGGTCGTGGGGACGACCCTATAATCGTCGGACATGTCGGCGGCGGGCCAACCTAGTCCCGGGGTCGTGGGGACGACCCTATAGTCGTCGGACAAGTCGGCGGCGGGCCAACCTAGTCCTGGGGTCGTGGGGACGACCCTATAGTCGTCGGACATGTCGGCGGCAGGCCAACGTATGCCCAGGGTCGTAGGGACGAACCTATAGTCGTCGGACATGACGGTGGCGGGCCAATCTAGCCCCGGGGTCCTGGGGAAGACCCTATAGTCGTCGGACAAGTCGGCGGCGGGCCAACCTAGTCCCGTGGTCGTGGGGACGACCGTATATTCGTCGGACAAGTCGGCGGCGGGCCAACGTAGGCCCGGGGTCGTGGGGACGACCCTATAGTCGTAGGACATGTCGACGGCTTGCCAACTTAGTCCCGGGGTGGTGGGGACGACCCTATAGTCGTCGGACATGTCGGCGGCTGGGCAGCTTTGGCCCGTGGTCGTGGGGACGACCCTATAGTCGTCGGACATGACGGTGGCGGGCCAATCTAGCCCGGGGGTCGTGGGGACGACCCTATAGTCGTCGGACATGTCGGCGGCTGGGCAACTTTGGCCCGTGGTCGTGGGGACGAACCTATTGTCGTAGGACATGTCGACGGCTTGCCAACCTAGTCCCGGGGTCGTGGGGACGACCCTATAGTCGTCGGACATGTCGGCGGCTGGGCAGCTTTGGCCCGTGGTCGTGGGGACGACCCTATAGTCGTCGGTCATGTCGGCGGCTTGCCAACCTAGTCCCGGGTTCGTGGGGACGACCCTATAGTCGTTGGCCATGTCTGCGGCTGGCCATCTTTGGCCCGGGGTCGTGGGGACGAACCTATAGCCGTCGGACAAGTCGGCGGCGGGCCATACTAGTCCCGGGGTCGTGGGTACGACCCTATACTCGTCGGACATGACGGTGACGGGCCAATCTAGTCCCGGGGTCGTGGGGACGACCCAATAGTCGTCGGACATGTCGGCGGCTGGCCAACCTAGTCCCGGGTGCGTGGGGACGACCCTATAGTCGTCGGACATGACGGCGGCTGGCCAACTTTGGCCCGTGGTCGTGGGGACGACCCTATAGTCGTCGGACATGTCGGTGGCTGGGCAACTTTGGCCCGTGGTCGTGGGGACGACCCTATAGTCGTAGGACATGTCGACGGCTTGCCAACCTAGTCCCGGGGTCGTGGGGACGACCCTATAGTCGTCGGACATGTCGGCGGCTGGGCAGCTTTGGCCCGTGGTCGTGCGGACGACCCTATAGTCGTCGGACATGTCGGCGGCTTGCCAACTTTGGCCCGGGGCGTGGGGACGACCCTATAGTCTACGGACATGTCGGCGGCGGGCCAACCTAGTCCCGGGGTCGTGGGGACGACCCTATAGTCGTCGGACATGTCGGCGGCGGGCCAACCTAGTCCCGGGGTCGTGGGGACGACCCTATAATCGTCGGACATGTCGGTGCCGGGGCAATCTAGCCCCGGTGTCGTGGGGGCGACCCTATAGTCGTCGGACATGACGGTGGCGGGCCAATCTATTCCCGGGGTCGTTGGGACGACCTTATAGTCGTCGGACAAGTCGGCGGCGGGCCGACCTAGTCCCGGGGTCGTGGGGACGACTCTATAGTCGTCGGACATGTCGGCGGCTGGCCAAATTTGGCCCGTAGTCGTGGGGACGATCCTATAGTCGTCGGACATGACGGTGGTGGGCCAATCGAGTCCCAGGGCCGTGGGGACGACCCTATAGTCGTCGGACATGTCGGCGGCGGGCCAACCTAGGCCCGGGGGCGTGGGGACGACCCTATAGTCGTCGGACATTTTGGCGGCGGGCCAAGCTAGTCCTGGGATCGTGGGGACGACCCTATAGTCGTCGGACATGTCGGCGGCGGGCCAACGTAGGCCCAGGGTCGTAGGGACGACCCTATAGTCGTCGGACATGGCGGTGGCGGGCCAACCTAGTCCCAGGGCCGTGGGGACGACCCTATAGTCGTCGGACAAGTCGGCGGCGGGCCAACCTAGGCCCGGGGGCGTGGGGACGACCCTATAGTCGTCGGACATGTCGGCGGCTGGCCAACCTAGTCCCGGGGTCGTGGGGACGACTCTATAGTCGTCGTACCTGACAGTGGCGGGCCATTCTAGTCCCAGGGCCGTAGGGACGACCCTATAGTCGTCGGACAAGTCGGCGGCGGGCCAACCTAGTCCCGGGGTCGTGGGGACGACCCTATAGTCGTCGGATATGATGGTGGCGGGCCAATCAAGTCCCGGGGTCGTGGGGACGACCCTATAGTCGTCGGACATTTTGGCGGCGGGCCAAGCTAGTCCCGGGGTCGTTGGGACGACCTTATAGTCGTCGGACAAGTCGGCGGCGGGCCAACCTAGTCCCGGGGTCGTGGGGACGACCCTATAGACGTCGGACATGACGGTGGCGGGCCAATCTAGTCCCGGGGTCGTTGGGACGACCTTATAGTCGTCGGACAAGTCGGCGGCGGGCCAACCTAGTCCCGGGGTCGTGGGGACGACCCTATAGACGTCGGACATGTCGGCGGCTGGCCAACCTAGTCCTGGGATCGTGGGGACGACCCTATAGTCGTCGGACATGACGGTGGCGGGCCAATCAATTCCCGGGGTCGTTGGGACGACCTTATAGTCGTCGGACAAGTCGGCGGCGGGCCAACCTAGTCCCGGGGTCGTGGGGACGTCCTATAGTCGTCGGACATGTCGGCGGCTGGCCACCCTAGGCCCGGGATCGTGGGGACGACACTATAGTCGTCGGACATGTTGGCGGCGGGCCAACCTAGTCCCGGGGTCGTGGGGACGACCCTATAGTCGTCGGACATGATGGTGGCGGGCCCATCTATTCCCGGGGTCGTGGGGACGACCCTATAGTCGTCGGACATGTCGGCGGCTGGCCAACCTAGTCCCGGGGTGGTGGGGACGACCCTATAGTCGTTGGACAAGTCGGCGGCGGGCCAACCTAGGCCCGGGGGCGTGGGGACGACCCTATAGTCGTCGGACATTTTGGCGGCGGGCCAAGCTAGTCCCGGGGTCGTGGGGACGACGCTATAGACGTCGGACATGTCGGCGGCTGGCCAACCTAGACCTGGGATCGTGGGGACGACCCTATAGTCGTCGGACATGACGGTGGCGGGCCAATCTATTCCCGGGGTCGTTGGGACGACCTTATAGTCGTCGGACAAGTCGGCGGCGGGCCAACCTAGTCCCGGGGTCGTGGGGACGACCCTATAGTCGTCGGATATGATGGTGGCGGGCCAACCTAGTCCCGGGGTCGTGGGGACGACCGTATAGTCGGCGGACATGACGGTGGCGGGCCAATCTAGTCCCGGGGTCGTGGGGACGACCCTATATTCGTCGGACATGTCGGCGGCTGGCCAACTTTGGACCGGGGCGTCAGGACGACCCTATAGTCGTCGTACATGTCGGCGGCGGGCCAACCTAATCCCGGGGTCGTGGGGACGACCCTATAGTCGTCGGACATGTCGGCGGCAGGGCAACTTTGGCCCGTGTTCGTGGGGACGACCCTATAGTCCTCGGACATGTCGGCGGATGGCCAACCTAGTCCCGGGGTCGTGGGGACGACCCTATAGTCGTCGGACATGTCGGCGGCAGGGCAACTTTGGCCCATGGTCGTGGGGACGACCCTATAGTCGTCGGACATGTCGGCGGCTGGCCAACCTAGACCCGGAGTTGTGGGGACGACCCTATAGTCGTCGGACTTGTCGGCGGCTTGCCAACTTTGGCCCGGGGCGTGGGGACGACCCTATAGTCTACGGACATGTCGGCGGCGGGCCAACCTAGTCCCGGGGTCGTGGGGACAACCCTATAGTCGTCGGACATGTCGGCGGCGGGCCAACCTAGTCCCGGGGTCGTGGGGACGACCCTATAATCGTCGGACATGACGGTGCCGGGGCAATTTAGCCCCGGGGTCGTGGGGGCGACCCTATAGTCGTCGGACATGTCGGCGGCTGGGCAACTTTGGCCAGTGGTCGTGGGGACGACCCTATAGTCGTCGGACAAGTCGGCGGCGGGCCAACCTAGTCTCGTGGTCGTGGGGACGACCCCATAGTCGTAGGACACGTCGGCGGCGGGCCAACCTAGTCCCGGGGTCGCGGGGACGACCGTATAGTCGTCGTACATGACGGTGCCGGGGCAATCTAGCCCCGGGGTCGTGGGGACGACCCTATAGTCGTCGGATATGTCGGCGGCTGGCCAACCTAGTCCCGGGTTCGTGGGGACCACCCTATAGTCGTCGGACATGTCGCGGCTGGCCAACCTAGTCCCGGGTTCGTGGGGACCACCCTATAGTCGTCGGACATGTCGGCGGCTGGGCAACATTGGCCCGTGGTCGAGGGGGCGGCCCTATAGTCGTCGGATATGTCGGCGGCAGGGCAACTTTGGCCCGTGGTCGTGGGGACGACCCCATAGTCGTCGGACATGTCGGCGGCTGGGCAACTGTGGCCCGTGGTCGTGGGGACGACCCTATAGTCGTCGGACATGACGGTGGCGGGCCAACCTAGGCCCGGGTTCGTGGGGACCATCCTATAGTCGTCGGACATGTCGCGGCTGGCCAACCTAGTCCCGGGTTCGTGGGGACCACCCTATAGTCGACGGACATGTCGCGGCTGGTCATCTTTGGGCCGGGATCGAAGGGACGACCCTATAGTCGTCGGACATGTCGGCGGCTGGGCAACTTTGGCCCGTGGTCGTGGGGACGACCCTATATTCGTCGGACATGTCGGCGGCTGGGCAACTGTGGCCCGTGGTCGTGGGGACGACCCTATATTCGTCGGACATGTCGGCGGCTGGGCAACTGTGGCCCGTGGTCGTGGGGACGACCCTATTGTCGTCGGACATGACGGTGGCGGGCCAACCTAGTCCCGGGTTCGTGGGGACGACCCTATAGTCGTCGGACATGTCGGCGGCTGGTCAAATTTGGGCCGGGGTCGAGGGGACGACCCTATAGTCGTCGGACATGTCGGCGGCTAGCCAATCGAGTCCCGGGGTCGTGGGGACGACCCTATAGTCGTCGGACATGTCGGCGGCTGGCCAACCTAGTCCCGGGTTCGTGGGGACAACCCTATAGTCGTCGGACATGTCGGCGGCTGGGCAACTGTGGCCCGTGGTCGTGAGGACAACCCTATAGTCGTCGGACATGCCGGTGGCGGGCCAACCTAGTCCCGGGTTCGTGGGGACGACCCTATAATCGTCGGACATGTCGCGGCAGGGAAACTTTGGCCCGTGGTCGTGGGGACGACCCTATATTCGTCGGACATGTCGGCGGCTGGGCAACTGTGCCCGTGGTCGTGAGGACAACCCTATAGTCGTCGGACATGCCGGTGGCGGGCAAACCTAGTCCCGGGTTCGTGGGGACGACCCTATAATCGTCGGACATGTCGGCGGCTGGCCAACCTAGTCCCGGGTTCGTGGGGACCATCCTATAGTCGTCGGACATGTCGCGGCAGGGAAACGTTGGCCCGTGTTCGTGGGGACGACCCTAGAGTCGTCGGACATGTCGGTGGCTGGGCAACTTTGGCCCGTGGTCGTGGGGACGACCCTATATTCGTCGGACATGTCGGCGGCTGGGCAACTGTGGCCCGTGGTCGTGGGGACGACCCTATATTCGTCGGACATGTCGGCGGCTGGGCAACTGTGCCCGTGGTCGTGAGGACAACCCTATAGTCGTCGGACATGCCGGTGGCGGGCAAACCTAGTCCCGGGTTCGTGGGGACGACCCTATAATCGTCGGACATGTCGGCGGCTGGCCAACCTAGTCCCGGATTCGTGGGGACCATCCTATAGTCGTCGGACATGTCGCGGCAGGGAAACTTTGGCCCGTGTTCGTGGGGACGACCCTAGAGTCGTCGGACATGTCGGTGGCTGGGCAACTTTGGCCCGTGGTCGTGGGGACGAGCCTATAGTCGTCGGACATGTCGGCGGCTGGTCATCTTTGGGCCGGGGTCGAAGGGACAACCCTATAGTCGTCGGACATGTCGGCGCCTAGCCAATCGAGTCCCGGGGTCGTGGGGACGACCCTATAGACGTCGGACATGACGGTGGCGGGCCAATCTAGTCCCGGGGTCGTGGGGACGACCCTATAGTCGTCGGACATGTCGGCGGCTGGCCAACCTAGTCCCGGGTTCGTGGGGACAACCCTATAGTCGTCGGATATGTCGGCGGCAGGGCAACTTTGGCTCGTGGTCGTGGGGACGACCCCATAGTCGTCGGACATGTCGGTGGCTGGGTAACTTTGGCCCGTGGTCGTGGGGACGACCCTATAGTCGTCGGACATGACGGTGGCGGGCCAACCTAGTCCCGGGTTCGTGGGGACCATCCTATAGTCGTCGGACATATCGCGGCTGGCCAACCTAGTCCCGGGTTCGTGGGGACCACCCTATTGTCGTCGGACATGTCGGCGGCTGGGCAACTGTGGCCCGTGGTCGTGAGGACAACCCTATAGTCGTCGGACATGCCGGTGGCGGGCCAATCTAGTCCCGGGGTCGTGGGGACGACCCTATAGTCGTCGGACATGTCGGCGGCTGGCCAACCTAGTACCGGGTTCGTGGGGACAACCCTATAGTCGTCGGACATGTCGGCGGCTGGGCAACTGTGGCCCGTGGTCGTGAGGACAACCCTATAGTCGTCGGACATGCCGGTGGCGGGCCAACCTAGTCCCGGGTTCGTGGGGACAACCCAATAGTCGTCGGACTTGTCGGCGGCTGGTCATCTTTGGGCCGGGGTCGAAGGGACGACCCTATAGTCGTCGGACATGTCGGCAGCTGGGCAACTTTGGCCCGTGGTCGTGGGGACGACCCTATATTCGTCGGACATGTCGGCGGCTGGGCAACTGTGGCCCGTGGTCGTGGGGACGACCCTATAGTCGTCGGACATGACGGTGGCGGGCCAACCTAGTGCCGGGTTCGTGGGGACGATCCTATAATCGTCGGACATGTCGGCGGCTGGCCAACCTCGTCCCGGGTTCGTGGGGACCATCCTATAGTCGTCGGACATGTCGCGGCTGGGAAACTTTGGCCCGTGCTCGTGGGGACGACCCTAGAGTCGTCGGACATGACGGTGGCGGGCCAATCTAGTTCCGGGGTCGTGGGGACGACCCTAGAGTCGTCGGACTTGTCGGCGGCTGGTCATCTTTGGGCCGGGGTCGAAGGGACGACCCTATAGTCGTCGGACATGTCGGCAGCTGGGCAACTTTGGCCCGTGGTCGTGGGGACGACCCTATATTCGTCGGACATGTCGGCGGCTGGGCAACTGTGGCCCGTGGTCGTGGGGACGACCCTATAGTCGTCGGACATGACGGTGGCGGGCCAACCTAGTGCCGGGTTCGTGGGGACGATCCTATAATCGTCGGACATGTCGGCGGCTGGCCAACCTCGTCCCGGGTTCGTGGGGACCATCCTATAGTCGTCGGACATGTCGCGGCTGGGAAACTTTGGCCCGTGCTCGTGGGGACGACCCTAGAGTCGTCGGACATGACGGTGGCGGGCCAATCTAGTTCCGGGGTCGTGGGGACGACCCTATATTCGTCGGACATGTCGGCGGCGGGCCAACGTAGGCCCAGGGTCGTGGGGACGGCCCGACAGTCGTCGGACATGACGGTGGCGGGCCAACGTAGGCCCAGGGTTGTGGGGATGACCCTATAGTCGTCGGACATATCGGCGGCTGGGCAACTTTGGCCCGTGGTCGTGGGGACGGCCCTATAGTCGTCGGATATGTCGGCGGCTGGGCAGCTTTGGCCCGTGGTCGTGGGGACGACCCCATAGTCGTCGGACATGACGGTGGCGGGCCAACCTAGTCCCGGGTTCGTGGGGACGACCCTATAGTCGTCGGACATGTCGGCGGCTGGTCATCTTTGGGCCGGGGTCGAAGGCACAACCCTATAGTCGTCGGACATGTCGGCGGCTGGCCAATCGAGTCCCGGGGTGGTGGAGACGACCCTATAGTCGTCGGACATGTCGGCGGCTGGGCAAATTTGGCCCGTGGTCGTGGGGACGACCCTATATTCGTCGGACATGTCGGCGGCTGGGCAACTGTGGCCCGTGGTCGTGGGGACGACCCTATAGTCGTCGGAGATGACGGTGGCGGGCCAACCTAGTCCCGGGTTCGTGGGGACGACCCTATAGTCGTCGGACATGTCGGCGGCTGGTCAAATTTGGGCAGGGGTCGAGGGGACGACCCTATAGTCGTCGGACATGTCGGCGCCTAGCCAATCGAGTCCCGGGGTCGTGGGGACGACCCTACAGACGTCGGACATGACGGTGGCGGGCCAATCTAGTCCCGGGGTCGTGGGGACGACCCTATAGTCGTCGGACAAGTCGGCGGCTGGCCAACCTAGTCCCGGGTTCGTGGGGACGACCTTATAATCGTCGGACATGTCGGCGGCTGGCCAACCTAGTCCCGGATTCGTGGGGACCATCCTATAGTCGTCGGACATGTCGCGGCAGGGAAACTTTGGCCCGTGTTCGTGGGGACGACCCTAGAGTCGTCGGACATGTCGGTGGCTGGGCAACTTTGGCCCGTGGTCGTGGGGACGAGCCTATAGTCGTCGGACATGTCGGCGGCTGGTCATCTTTGGGCCGGGGTCGAAGGGACAACCCTATAGTCGTCGGACATGTCGGCGCCTAGCCAATCGAGTCCCGGGGTCGTGGGGACGACCCTATAGACGTCGGACATGACGGTGGCGGGCCAATCTAGTCCCGGGGTCGTGGGGACGACCCTATAGTCGTCGGACATGTCGGCGGCTGGCCAACCTAGTCCCGGGTTCGTGGGGACAACCCTATAGTCGTCGGATATGTCGGCGGCAGGGCAACTTTGGCTCGTGGTCGTGGGGACGACCCCATAGTCGTCGGACATGTCGGTGGCTGGGTAACTTTGGCCCGTGGTCGTGGGGACGACCCTATAGTCGTCGGACATGACGGTGGCGGGCCAACCTAGTCCCGGGTTCGTGGGGACCATCCTATAGTCGTCGGACATATCGCGGCTGGCCAACCTAGTCCCGGGTTCGTGGGGACCACCCTATTGTCGTCGGACATGTCGGCGGCTGGGCAACTGTGGCCCGTGGTCGTGAGGACAACCCTATAGTCGTCGGACATGCCGGTGGCGGGCCAATCTAGTCCCGGGGTCGTGGGGACGACCCTATAGTCGTCGGACATGTCGGCGGCTGGCCAACCTAGTACCGGGTTCGTGGGGACAACCCTATAGTCGTCGGACATGTCGGCGGCTGGGCAACTGTGGCCCGTGGTCGTGAGGACAACCCTATAGTCGTCGGACATGCCGGTGGCGGGCCAACCTAGTCCCGGGTTCGTGGGGACAACCCAATAGTCGTCGGACTTGTCGGCGGCTGGTCATCTTTGGGCCGGGGTCGAAGGGACGACCCTATAGTCGTCGGACATGTCGGCAGCTGGGCAACTTTGGCCCGTGGTCGTGGGGACGACCCTATATTCGTCGGACATGTCGGCGGCTGGGCAACTGTGGCCCGTGGTCGTGGGGACGACCCTATAGTCGTCGGACATGACGGTGGCGGGCCAACCTAGTGCCGGGTTCGTGGGGACGATCCTATAATCGTCGGACATGTCGGCGGCTGGCCAACCTCGTCCCGGGTTCGTGGGGACCATCCTATAGTCGTCGGACATGTCGCGGCTGGGAAACTTTGGCCCGTGCTCGTGGGGACGACCCTAGAGTCGTCGGACATGACGGTGGCGGGCCAATCTAGTTCCGGGGTCGTGGGGACGACCCTATATTCGTCGGACATGTCGGCGGCGGGCCAACGTAGGCCCAGGGTCGTGGGGACGGCCCGACAGTCGTCGGACATGACGGTGGCGGGCCAACGTAGGCCCAGGGTTGTGGGGATGACCCTATAGTCGTCGGACATATCGGCGGCTGGGCAACTTTGGCCCGTGGTCGTGGGGACGGCCCTATAGTCGTCGGATATGTCGGCGGCTGGGCAGCTTTGGCCCGTGGTCGTGGGGACGACCCCATAGTCGTCGGACATGACGGTGGCGGGCCAACCTAGTCCCGGGTTCGTGGGGACGACCCTATAGTCGTCGGACATGTCGGCGGCTGGTCATCTTTGGGCCGGGGTCGAAGGCACAACCCTATAGTCGTCGGACATGTCGGCGGCTGGCCAATCGAGTCCCGGGGTGGTGGAGACGACCCTATAGTCGTCGGACATGTCGGCGGCTGGGCAAATTTGGCCCGTGGTCGTGGGGACGACCCTATATTCGTCGGACATGTCGGCGGCTGGGCAACTGTGGCCCGTGGTCGTGGGGACGACCCTATAGTCGTCGGAGATGACGGTGGCGGGCCAACCTAGTCCCGGGTTCGTGGGGACGACCCTATAGTCGTCGGACATGTCGGCGGCTGGTCAAATTTGGGCAGGGGTCGAGGGGACGACCCTATAGTCGTCGGACATGTCGGCGCCTAGCCAATCGAGTCCCGGGGTCGTGGGGACGACCCTACAGACGTCGGACATGACGGTGGCGGGCCAATCTAGTCCCGGGGTCGTGGGGACGACCCTATAGTCGTCGGACAAGTCGGCGGCTGGCCAACCTAGTCCCGGGTTCGTGGGGACGACCTTATAATCGTCGGACATGTCGGCGGCTGGCCAACCTAGTCCCGGATTCGTGGGGACCATCCTATAGTCGTCGGACATGTCGCGGCAGGGAAACTTTGGCCCGTGTTCGTGGGGACGACCCTAGAGTCGTCGGACATGTCGGTGGCTGGGCAACTTTGGCCCGTGGTCGTGGGGACGAGCCTATAGTCGTCGGACATGTCGGCGGCTGGTCATCTTTGGGCCGGGGTCGAAGGGACAACCCTATAGTCGTCGGACATGTCGGCGCCTAGCCAATCGAGTCCCGGGGTCGTGGGGACGACCCTACAGACGTCGGACATGACGGTGGCGGGCCAATCTAGTCCCGGGGTCGTGGGGACGACCCTATAGTCGTCGGACATGTCGGCGGCTGGCCAACCTAGTCCCGGGTTCGTGGGGACAAACCTATAGTCGTCGGACATGTCGGCGGCTGGGCAACTGTGGCCCGTGGTCGTGAGGTCAACCCTATAGTCGTCGGACATGCCGGTGGCGGGCCAACCTAGTCCCGGGTTCGTGGGGACGACCCTATAATCGTCGGACATGTCGGCGGCTGGCCAACCTAGTCCCGGGTTCGTGGGGACCATCCTATAGTCGTCGGACATGTCGCGGCAGGGAAACTTTGGCCCGTGTTCGTGGGGACGACCCTAGAGTCGTCGGATATGACGGTGGCGGGCCAATCTAGTCCCGGGTTCGTGGGGACGATCCTATAATCGTCGGACATGTCGGCGGCTGGCCATCCTCGTCCCGGGTTCGTGGGGACCATCCTATAGTCGTCGGACATGTCGCGGCTGGGAAACTTTGGCCCGTGTTCGTGGGGACGACCCTAGAGTCGTCGGATATGTCGGTGGCTGGGCAGCTTTGGCCCGTGGTCGTGGGGACGACCCCATAGTCGTCGGACATAACGGTGGCGGGCCAACCTAGTCCCGGGTTCGTGGGGACGACCCTATAGTCGTCGGACATGTCGGCGGCTGGTCATCTTTGGGCCGGGGTCGAAGGGACAACCCTATAGTCGTCGGACATGTCGGCGGCTGGCCAATCGAGTCCCGTGGTCGTGGGGACGGCCCTATAGTCGTCGGATATGTCGGCGGCTGGGCAGCTTTGGCCCGTGGTCGTGGGGACGACCCCATAGTCGTCGGACATGACGGTGGCGGGCCAACCTAGTCCCGGGTTCGTGGGGACGACCCTATAGTCGTCGGACATGTCGGCGGCTGGTCATCTTGGGGCCGGGGTCGAAGGGACAACCCTATAATCGTCGGACATGTCGGCGGCTGGCCAATCGAGTCCCGGGGTGGTGGGGACGAACCTATAGTCGTCGGACATGACGGTGGCGGGCCAATCTAGTCCCGGGGACGTGGGGACGACCCTATAGTCGTCGGACATGTCGGCGGCTGGCCAACCTAGTCCCGGGTTCGTGGGGACGACCCTATAGTCGTCGGACATGACGGTGGCGGGCCAATCTAGTCCCGGGGACGTGGGGACGACCCTATAGTCGTCGGACATGTCGGCGGCTGGCCAACCTAGTCCCGGGTTCGTGGGGACGACCCTATAGTCGTCGGACATGACGGTGGCGGGCCAATCTAGTCATGGGGTCGTGGGGACGACCGTATAGTCGTCGGACATGTCGGCGGCTGGCCAACCTAGTCCCGGGTTCGTGGGGACAACCCTATAGTCGTCGGACATGTCGGCGGCTGGTCATCTTTGTGCCGGGGTCGAAGGGACGACCCTATAGTCGTCGGACATGTCGGCGGCTGGCCAACCTAGTCCCGGGTTCGTGGGGACAACCCTATAGTCGTCGGACATGTCGGCGGCTGGTCATCTTTGTGCCGGGGTCGAAGGGACGACCCTATAGTCGTCGGACATGTCGGCGGCTGGGCAACTTTGGCCCGTGGTCGTGGGGACGACCCTATATTCGTCGGACATGTCGGCGGCTGGGCAACTGTGGCCCGTGGTCGTGGGGACGACCCTATAGTCGTCGGACATGACGGTGGCGGGCCAACCTAGTCCCGGGTTCGTGGGGACGACCCTATAGTCGTCGGACATGTCGGCGGCTGGTCAAATTTGGGCCGGGGTCGAGGGGACGACCCTATAGTCGTCGGACATGTCGGCGCCTAGCCAATCGAGTCCCGGGGTCGTGGGGACGACCCTACAGACGTCGGACATGACGGTGGCGCGCCAATCTAGTCCCGGGGTCGTGGGGACGACCCTATAGTCGTCGGACAAGTCGGCGGCTGGCCAACCTAGTCCCGGGTTCGTGGGGAAAACCCTATAGTCGTCGGACATGTCGGCGGCTGGGCAACTGTGGCCCGTGGTCGTGAGGACAACCCTATAGTCGTCGGACATGCCGGTGGCGGGCAACCTAGTCCCGGGTTCGTGGGGACGACCCTATAATCGTCGGACATGTCGGCGGCTGGCCATCCTAGTCCCGGGTTCGTGGGGACCATCCTATAGTCGTCGGACATGTCGGCGACTGGCCAATCGAGTCCCGGGGTGGTGGGGACGACCCTATAGTCGTCGGACATGGCGGTGGCGGGCCAATCTAGTCCCGGGGACGTGGGGACGACCCTATAGTCGTCGGACATGTCGGCGGCTGGCCAACCTAGTCCCGGGTTCGTGGGGACAACCCTATAGTCGTCGGACATGTCGGCGGTTGGGCAACTGTGGACCGTGGTCGTGAGGACAACCCTATAGACGTCGGACATGCCGGTGGCGGGCCAACCTAGTTCCCGGTCCGTGGGGACGACCCTATAATCGTCGGACATGTCGGCGGCTGGCCAACCTAGTCCCGGGTTCGTGGGGACCATCCTATAGTCGTCGGACATGTCGCGGCAGGGAAACTTTGGCCCGTGTTCGTGGGGACGACCCTAGAGTCGTCGGACATGTCGGCGGCTAGCCAATCGAGTCCCGGGGTCGTGGGGACGACCCTATAGTCGTCGGACATGTCGGCGGCTGGACAACTTTGGCCCGTGGTGGTGGGGACGACCCTATAGTCGTCGGACATGACGGCGGCTGGGCAACTTTGGCCCGTGGTGGTGGGGACGACCCTACAGTCGTCGGACATGTCGGCGGCTGGGCAACTTTGGGCCGGGGTCGAAGGGACAACCCTATAGTCGTCGGACATGTCGGCGGCTGGCCAATCGAGTCCCGTGGTGGTGGGGACGACCCCATAGTCGTCGGACATGTCGGCGGCTGGCCAACTTTGGCCCGTGGCCGTGGGGACGTCCCTTTAGTCGTCGGACATGTCGGCGGCGGGCCAGTCTAGTCCCGGGGTGGTGGGGACGACCCTATAGTCGTCGGACATGTCGGCGGCTGGGCAACTGTGGCCCGTGGTCGTGAGGACAACCCTATAGTCGTCGGACATGACGGTGGCGGGCCAACCTATTCCCGGGTTCGTGGGGACGATCCTATAATCGTCGGACATGTCGGCGGCTGGCCAACCTCGTCCCGGGTTCGTGGGGACCATCCTATAGTCGTCGGACATGTCGCGGCTGGGAAACTTTGGCCAGTGTTCGTGGGGACGACCCTAGAGTCGTCGGATATGTCGGCGGCTGGGCAGCTTTGACCCGTGGTCGTGGTGACGACCCCATAGTCGTCGGACATAACGGTGGCGGGCCAACCTAGTCCCGGGTTCGTGGGGACGTCCCTTTAGTCGTCGGACATGTCGGCGGCGGGCCAATCTAGTCCCGGGGTGGTGGGGACGACCCTATAGTCGTCGGACATGACGGCGGCTGGGCAACTTTGGCCCGTGGTGGTGGGGACGATCCTACAGTCGTCGGACATGTCGGCGGCTGGGCAACTTTGGCCCGTGGTCGTGGGGACGACCCCATAGTCGTCGGACATAACGGTGGCGGGCCAACCTAGTCCCGGGTTCGTGGGGACGACCCTATAGTCGTCGGACATGTCGGCGGCTGTTCATCTTTGGGCCGTGGTCGAAGGGACAACCCTATAGTCGTCGGACATGTCGGCGGCTGGCCAATCGAGTCCCGGGGTGGTGGGGACGACCCTATAGTCGTCGGACATGACGGTGGCGGGCCATTCTAGTCCCGGGGACGTGGGGACGACCCTATAGTCGTCGGACATGTCGGCGGCTGGCCAACCTAGTCCCGGGTTCGTGGGGACAACCCTATAGTCGTCGGACATGTCGGCGGCTGGCCAATCGAGTCCCGGGGTGGTGGGGACGACCCTATAGTCGTCGGACATGACGGTGGCGGGCCAATCTAGTCCCGGGGACGTGGGGACGACCCTATAGTCGTTGGACATGTCGGCGGCAGGCCAACCTAGTCCCGGGTTCGTGGGGACGACCCTATAATCGTCGGACATGTCGGCGGCTGGCCAACCTAGTCCCGGGTTCGTGGGGACCATCCTATAGTCGTCGGACATGTCGCGGCCGGGAAACTTTGGCCCGTTTTCGTGGGGACGACCCTAGAGTCGTCGGTAATGACGGTGGCGGGCCAATCGAGTCCCGGGGTCGTGGGGACGACCCTATAGTCGTCGGACATGCCGGCGGCGGGCCAACGTAGGCCCAGGGTCGTGGGGACGGCCCGACAGTCGTCGGACATGACGGTGGCGGGCCAACGTAGGCCCAGGGTCGTGGGGATGACCCTATAGTCGTCGGACATATCGGCGGCTGGGCAACTTTGGCCCGTGGTCGTGGGGACGGCCCTATAGTCGTCGGATATGTCGGCGGCTGGCCAACTTTGGCCCGTGGCCGTGGGGACGTCCCTTTAGTCGTCGGACATGTCGGGGGCGGGCCAATCTATTCCCGGGGTGGTGGGGACGACCCTATAGTCGTCGGACATGACGGCGGCTGGGCAACTTTGGCCCGTGGTGGTGGGGACGACCCTACAGTCGTCGGACATGTCGGCGGCTGGGCAACTTTGGCCCGTGGTCGTGGGGACGACCCCATAGTCGTCGGACATGTCGGCGGCTGGCCAACTTTGGCCCGTGGCCGTGGGGACGTCCCTTTAGTCGTCGGACATGTCGGCGGCCAGCGAATCTAGTCCCGGGGTGGTGGGGACGACCCTATAGTCGTCGGACATGTCGGCGGCTGGACAACTTTGGCCCGTGGTGGTGGGGACGACCCTATAGTCGTCGGACATGACGGCGGCTGGGCAACTTTGGCCCGTGGTGGTGGGGACGACCCTATAGTCGTCGGACATGACGGCGGCTGGGCAACTTTGGTCCATGGTGGTGGGGACGACCCTATAGTCGTCGGACATGACGGCGGCTGGGCAACTTTGGTCCGTGGTGGTGGGGACGACCCTACAGTCGTCGGACATGGCGGTGGCGGGCCAATCTAGTCCCGGGGTCGTCGGGACGATCCTATAGTCGTCGGACATTTCGGCGGTTGGCCAACCTAGTCCCGGGGTCGTGGGGACGACCCTATAGTCGTCGGACATGTCGGCGGCGGGCCAACGTAGGCCCAGGGTCGTGGGGATGACCCTATAATCGTCGGACATGTCGGCGGCGGGCCAACGTAGACCCAGGGTCGTAGGGACGACCCTATAGTCGTCGGACAAGTCGGCGGCAGGCCAACCTAGTCCCGGGGTCATGGGGACGACCCTATAGTCGTCGGACATGACGGTGGCGGGCCGATCAAGGCCCGGGGTCGTGGGGACGAACCTATAGTCGTTGGACATGTCGGCGGCTGGCCAACTGTGGCCCGTGGTCGTGGGGACGACCCTATAGTCGTCGGACATGACGGTGGCGGGCCAACCTAGTCCCGGGTTCGTGGGGACGACCCTATAGTCGTCGGACATGTCGGCGGCTGGTCAAATTTGGGCCGGGGTCGAGGGGACGACCCTATAGTCGTCGGACATGTCGGCGCCTAGCCAATCGAGTCCCGGGGTCGTGGGGACGACCCTACAGACGTCGGACATGACGGTGGCGCGCCAATCTAGTCCCGGGGTCGTGGGGACGACCCTATAGTCGTCGGACAAGTCGGCGGCTGGCCAACCTAGTCCCGGGTTCGTGGGGAAAACCCTATAGTCGTCGGACATGTCGGCGGCTGGGCAACTGTGGCCCGTGGTCGTGAGGACAACCCTATAGTCGTCGGACATGCCGGTGGCGGGCAACCTAGTCCCGGGTTCGTGGGGACGACCCTATAATCGTCGGACATGTCGGCGGCTGGCCATCCTAGTCCCGGGTTCGTGGGGACCATCCTATAGTCGTCGGACATGTCGGCGACTGGCCAATCGAGTCCCGGGGTGGTGGGGACGACCCTATAGTCGTCGGACATGGCGGTGGCGGGCCAATCTAGTCCCGGGGACGTGGGGACGACCATATAGTCGTCGGACATGTCGGCGGCTGGCCAACCTAGTCCCGGGTTCGTGGGGACAACCCTATAGTCGTCGGACATGTCGGCGGCTGGGCAACTGTCGCCCGTGGTCGTGAGGACAACCCTATAGTCGTCGGACATGCCGGTGGCGGGCCAACCTAGTTCCCGGTCCGTGGGGACGACCCTATAATCGTCGGACATGTCGGCGGCTGGCCAACCTAGTCCCGGGTTCGTGGGGACCATCCTATAGTCGTCGGACATGTCGCGGCAGGGAAACTTTGGCCCGTGTTCGTGGGGACGACCCTAGAGTCGTCGGACATGTCGGCGGCTAGCCAATCGAGTCCCGGGGTCGTGGGGACGACCCTATAGTCGTCGGACATGTCGGCGGCTGGACAACTTTGGCCCGTGGTGGTGGGGACGACCCTATAGTCGTCGGACATGACGGCGGCTGGGCAACTTTGGCCCGTGGTGGTGGGGACGACCCTACAGTCGTCGGACATGTCGGCGGCTGGGCAACTTTGGGCCGGGGTCGAAGGGACAACCCTATAGTCGTCGGACATGTCGGCGGCTGGCCAATCGAGTCCCGTGGTGGTGGGGACGACCCTATAGTCGTCGGACATGTCGGCGGTTGGTCATCTTTGGGCCGGGGTCGAAGGGACAACCCTATAGTCGTCGGACATGTCGGCGGCTGGCCAATCGAGTCCCGTGGTGGTGGGGACGACCCTATAGTCGTCGGACATGTCGGCGGCTGGCCAACCTAGTCCCGGGTTCGGGGGGACAACTCTATAGTCGTCGGACATGTCGGCGGCTGGGCAACTGTGGCCCATGGTCGTGAGGACAACCCTATAGTCGTCGGACAAGACGGTGGCGGGCCAACCTATTCCCGGGTTCGTGGGGACGATCCTATAATCGTCGGACATGTCGGCGGCTGGCCAACCTCGTCCCGGGTTCGTGGGGACCATCCTATAGTCGTCGGACATGTCGCGGCTGGGAAACTTTGGCCCGTGTTCGTGGGGGCGACCCTAGAGTCGTCGGATATGTCGGCGGCTGGGCAGCTTTGGCCCGTGGTCGTGGGGACGACCCCATAGTCGTCGGACATAACGGTGGCGGGGCAACCTAGTCCCGGGTTCGTGGGGACGACCCTATAGTCGTCGGACATGTCGGCGGCTGGGCAACTTTGGCCCGTGGTCGTGGGGACGACCCCATAGTCGTCGGACATGTCGGCGGCTGGCCAACTTTGGCCCGTGGCCGTGGGGACGTCCCTTTAGTCGTCGGACATGTCGGCGGCGGGCCAGTCTAGTCCCGGGGTGGTGGGGACGACCCTATAGTCGTCGGACATGTCGGCGGCTGGGCAACTGTGGCCCGTGGTCGTGAGGACAACCCTATAGTCGTCGGACAAGACGGTGGCGGGCCAACCTATTCCCGGGTTCGTGGGGACGATCCTATAATCGTCGGACATGTCGGCGGCTGGCCAACCTCGTCCCGGGTTCGTGGGGACCATCCTATAGTCGTCGGACATGTCGCGGCTGGGAAACTTTGGCCCGTGTTCGTGGGGACGACCCTAGAGTCGTCGGATATGTCGGCGGCTGGGCAGCTTTGGCCCGTGGTCGTGGTGACGACCCCATAGTCGTCGGACATGTCGGCGGCTAGCCAATCGAGTCCCGGTGTCGTGGGGACGACCCTATAGACGTCGGACATGACGGTGGCGGGCCAATCTAGTCCCGGGGTCGTGGGGACGACTCTATAGTCGTCGGACATGTCGGCGGCTGGCCAACCTAGTCCCGGGTTCGTGGGGACAAACCTATAGTCGTCGGACATGTCGGCGGCTGGGCAACTCTGGCCCGTGGTCGTGAGGACAACCCTATAGTCGTCGGACATGCCGGTGGCGGGCCAACCTAGTCCCGGGTTCGTGGGGACGACCCTATAATCGTCGGACATGTCGGCGGCTGGCCAACCTAGTCCCGGGTTCGTGGGGACCATCCTATAGTCGTCGGACAAGTCGGCGGCTGGCCAACCTAGTCCCGGGTTCGTGGGGAAAACCCTATAGTCATCGGACATGTCGGCGGCTGGGCAACTGTGGCCCGTGGTCGTGAGGACAACCCTATAGTCGTCGGACATGCCGGTGGCGGGCAACCTAGTCCCGGGTTCGTGGGGACGACCCTATAATCGTCGGACATGTCGGCGGCTGGCCATCCTAGTCCCGGGTTCGTGGGGACCATCCTATAGTCGTCGGACATGTCGGCGACTGGCCAATCGAGTCCCGGGGTGGTGGGGACGACCCTATAGTCGTCGGACATGGCGGTGGCGGGCCAATCTAGTCCCGGGGACGTGGGGACGACCCTATAGTCGTCGGACATGTCGGCGGCTGGGCAACTGTCGCCCGTGGTCGTGAGGACAACCCTATAGTCGTCGGACATGCCGGTGGCGGGCCAACCTAGTTCCCGGTCCGTGGGGACGACCCTATAATCGTCGGACATGTCGGCGGCTGGCCAACCTAGTCCCGGGTTCGTGGGGACCATCCTATAGTCGTCGGACATGTCGCGGCAGGGAAACTTTGGCCCGTGTTCGTGGGGACGACCCTAGAGTCGTCGGACATGTCGGCGGCTAGCCAATCGAGTCCCGGGGTCGTGGGGACGACCCTATAGTCGTCGGACATGTCGGCGGCTGGACAACTTTGGCCCGTGGTGGTGGGGACGACCCTATAGTCGTCGGACATGACGGCGGCTGGGCAACTTTGGCCCGTGGTGGTGGGGACGACCCTACAGTCGTCGGACATGTCGGCGGCTGGGCAACTTTGGGCCGGGGTCGAAGGGACAACCCTATAGTCGTCGGACATGTCGGCGGCTGGCCAATCGAGTCCCGTGGTGGTGGGGACGACCCTATAGTCGTCGGACATGTCGGCGGTTGGTCATCTTTGGGCCGGGGTCGAAGGGACAACCCTATAGTCGTCGGACATGTCGGCGGCTGGCCAATCGAGTCCCGTGGTGGTGGGGACGACCCTATAGTCGTCGGACATGTCGGCGGCTGGCCAACCTAGTCCCGGGTTCGGGGGGACAACTCTATAGTCGTCGGACATGTCGGCGGCTGGGCAACTGTGGCCCATGGTCGTGAGGACAACCCTATAGTCGTCGGACAAGACGGTGGCGGGCCAACCTATTCCCGGGTTCGTGGGGACGATCCTATAATCGTCGGACATGTCGGCGGCTGGCCAACCTCGTCCCGGGTTCGTGGGGACCATCCTATAGTCGTCGGACATGTCGCGGCTGGGAAACTTTGGCCCGTGTTCGTGGGGGCGACCCTAGAGTCGTCGGATATGTCGGCGGCTGGGCAGCTTTGGCCCGTGGTCGTGGGGACGACCCCATAGTCGTCGGACATAACGGTGGCGGGGCAACCTAGTCCCGGGTTCGTGGGGACGACCCTATAGTCGTCGGACATGTCGGCGGCTGGGCAACTTTGGCCCGTGGTCGTGGGGACGACCCCATAGTCGTCGGACATGTCGGCGGCTGGCCAACTTTGGCCCGCGGCCGTGGGGACGTCCCTTTAGTCGTCGGACATGTCGGCGGCGGGCCAGTCTAGTCCCGGGGTGGTGGGGACGACCCTATAGTCGTCGGACATGTCGGCGGCTGGGCAACTGTGGCCCGTGGTCGTGAGGACAACCCTATAGTCGTCGGACAAGACGGTGGCGGGCCAACCTATTCCCGGGTTCGTGGGGACGATCCTATAATCGTCGGACATGTCGGCGGCTGGCCAACCTCGTCCCGGGTTCGTGGGGACCATCCTATAGTCGTCGGACATGTCGCGGCTGGGAAACTTTGGCCCGTGTTCGTGGGGACGACCCTAGAGTCGTCGGATATGTCGGCGGCTGGGCAGCTTTGGCCCGTGGTCGTGGTGACGACCCCATAGTCGTCGGACATAACGGTGGCGGGCCAACCTAGTCCCGGGTTCGTGCGGACGTCCCTTTAGTCGTCGGACATGTCGGCGGCGGGCCAATCTAGTCCCGGGGTGGTGGGGACGACCCTATAGTCGTCGGACATGACGGCGGCTGGGCAACTTTGGCCCGTGGTGGTGGGGACGATCCTACAGTCGTCGGACATGTCGGCGGCTGGGCAACTTTGGCCCGTGGTCGTGGGGACGACCCCATAGTCGTCGGACATAACGGTGGCGGGCCAACCTAGTCCCGGGTTCGTGGGGACGACCCTATAGTCGTCGGACATGTCGGCGGCTGTTCATCTTTGGGCCGTGGTCGAAGGGACAACCCTATAGTCGTCGGACATGTCGGCGGCTGGCCAATCGAGTCCCGGGGTGGTGGGGACGACCCTATAGTCGTCGGACATGACGGTGGCGGGCCAATCTAGTCCCGGGGACGTGGGGACGACCCTATAGTCGTTGGACATGTCGGCGGCAGGCCAACCTAGTCCCGGGTTCGTGGGGACGACCCTATAATCGTCGGACATGTCGGCGGCTGGCCAACCTAGTCCCGGGTTCGTGGGGACCATCCTATAGTCGTCGGACATGTCGCGGCAGGGAAACTTTGGCCCGTTTTCGTGGGGACGACCCTAGAGTCGTCGGTAATGACGGTGGCGGGCCAATCGAGTCCCGGGGTCGTGGGGACGACCCTATAGTCGTCGGACATGCCGGCGGCGGGCCAACGTAGGCCCAGGGTCGTGGGGACGGCCCGACAGTCGTCGGACATGACGGTGGCGGGCCAACGTAGGCCCAGGGTCGTGGGGATGACCCTATAGTCGTCGGACATATCGGCGGCTGGGCAACTTTGGCCCGTGGTCGTGGGGACGGCCCTATAGTCGTCGGATATGTCGGCGGCTGGCCAACTTTGGCCCGTGGCCGTGGGGACGTCCCTTTAGTCGTCGGACATGTCGGGGGCGGGCCAATCTATTCCCGGGGTGGTGGGGACGACCCTATAGTCGTCGGACATGACGGCGGCTGGGCAACTTTGGCCCGTGGTGGTGGGGACGACCCTACAGTCGTCGGACATGTCGGCGGCTGGGCAACTTTGGCCCGTGGTCGTGGGGACGACCCCATAGTCGTCGGACATGCCGGCGGCTGGCCAACTTTGGCCCGTGGCCGTGGGGACGTCCCTTTAGTCGTCGGACATGTCGGCGGCCAGCGAATCTAGTCCCGGGGTGGTGGGGACGACCCTATAGTCGTCGGACATGTCGGCGGCTGGACAACTTTGGCCCGTGGTGGTGGGGACGACCCTATAGTCGTCGGACATGACGGCGGCTGGGCAACTTTGGCCCGTGGTGGTGGGGACGACCCTATAGTCGTCGGACATGACGGCGGCTGGGCAACTTTGGTCCGTGGTGGTGGGGACGACCCTACAGTCGTCGGACATGGCGGTGGCGGGCCAATCTAGTCCTGGGGTCGTCGGGACGATCCTATAGTCGTCGGACATTTCGGCGGTTGGCCAACCTAGTCCCGGGGTCGTGGGGACGACCCTATAGTCGTCGGACATGTCGGCGGCGGGCCAACGTAGGCCCAGGGTCGTGGGGATGACCCTATAATCGTCGGACATGTCGGCGGCGGGCCAACGTAGACCCAGGGTCGTAGGGACGACCCTATAGTCGTCGGACAAGTCGGCGGCAGGCCAAGCTAGTCCCGGGGTCGTGGGGACGACCCTATAGTCGTCGGACATGACGGTGGCGGGCCGATCAAGGCCCGGGGTCGTGGGGACGACCCTATAGTTGTTGGACATGTCGGCGGCTGGCCAACTGTGGCCCGTGGTCGTGGGGACGACCCTTTAGTCGTCGGACATGACGGTGGCGAGCCAACCTAATCCCGGGCTCGTGGGGACGACCCTATAATCGTCGGACATGTCGGCGGCGGGCCAACGTAGACCCAGGGTCGTAGGGACGACCCTATAGTCGTCGGACAAGTCGGCGGCAGGCCAACCTAGTCCCGGGGTCGTGGGGACGACCCTATAGTCGTCGGACATGTCGGCGGCTGGTCAACTTCGGAACGGAGTCGAGGGGACGACCCTATAGTCGTCGGACATGTCGGCGGCTGGCCAATCTAGTCCCGGGTTGGTGGGCACGACCCTACACTCGTCGGACATGGCGGTGGCGGGCCAATCTAGTCCCGGGGTCGTGGGGACGACCCTATAGTCGTCGGACATGTCGGCGGCTGGCCAACATAGTCCCGGGTTCGTGGGGACGACCCTATAGTCGTCGGACATGTCTGCGGCTGGCCAACCTAGTCCCGGGTTCGTGGGGACAACCCTATAGTCGTCGGACATGTCGGCGGCTGGGCAACTGTGGCCCGTGGTCGTGAGGACAACCCTATAGTCGTCGGACATGACGGTGGCGGGCCAACCTAGTCCCGGGTTCGTGGGGACGACCCTATAGTCGTCGGACATGTCTGCGGCTGGCCAACCTAGTCCCGGGTTCGTGGGGACAACCCTATAGTCGTCGGACATGTCGGCGGCTGGGCAACTGTGGCCCGTGGTCGTGAGGACAACCATATAGTCGTCGGACATGCCCGTGGCGGGCCAACCTAGTCCCGGGTTCGTGGGGACGACCCTATAATCGTCGGACATGTCGGCGGCTGGCCAACCTAGTCCCGGGTTCGTGGGGACCATCCTATAGTCGTCGGACATGTCGCGGCAGGGAAACTTTGGCCCGTGTTCTTGGGGACGACCCTAGAGTCGTCGGACATGTCGGTGGCTGGGCAACTTTGGCCCGTGGTCGTGGGGACGACCCTATAGTCGTCGGACATGACGGTGGCGGGCCAACCTAGTCCCGGGATCGTGGGGACCATCCTATAGTCGTCGGACATGTCGCGGCTGGCCAACCAAGTCCCGGGTTCGTGGGGACCACCCTATAGTCGTCGGACATGTCGGCGGCTGGGCAACTGTGGCCCGTGGTCGTGAGGACAACCCTATAGTCGTCGGACATGCCGGTGGCGGGCCAATCTAGTCCCGGGGTCGTGGGGACGACCCTATAGTCGTCGGACATGTCGGCGGCTGGCCAACATAGTCCCGGGTTCGTGGGGACAACCCTATAGTCGTCGGACATGTCGGCGGCTGGGCAACTGTGGCCCGTGGTCGTGAGGACAACCCTATAGTCGTCGGACATGCCGGTGGCGGGCCAACCTCGTCCCGGGTTCGTGGGGACGACCCTATAATCGTCGGACATGTCGGCGGCTGGCCAACCTAGTCCCGGGTTCGTGGGGACCATCCTATAGTCGTCGGACATGTCGCGGCAGGGAAACTTTGGCCCGTGTTCGTGGGGACGACCCTAGAGTCGTCGGACATGTCGGCGGCTAGCCAATCGAGTCCCGGGGTCGTGGGGACGACCCTATAGACGTCGGACATGACGGTGGCGGGCCAATCTAGTCCCGGGGTCGTGGGGACGACCCTATAGTCGTCGGACATGTCGGCGGCTGGCCAACCTAGTCCCGGGTTCGTGGGGACAACCCTATAGTCGTCGGACATGTCGGCGGCTGGGCAACAGTGGCCCGTGGTCGTGAGGACAACCATATAGTCGTCGGACATGCCCGTGGCGGGCCAACCTAGTCCCGGGTTCGTGGGGACGACCCTATAATCGTCGGACATGTCGGCGGCTGGCCAACCTAGTCCCGGGTTCGTGGGGACCATCCTATAGTCGTCGGACATGTCGCGGCAGGGAAACTTTGGCCCGTGTTCGTGGGGACGACCCAAGAGTCGTCGGATATGTCGGTGGCGGGCCAATCTAGTCCCGGGGTCGTGGGGATGACCCTATAGTCGTCGGACATGTCGGCGGCTGGCCAACTTTGGCCCGTGGCCGTGGGGACGACCCCATAGTCGTCGGACATGTCGGCGGCTGGCCAACTTTGGCCCGTGGCCGTGGGGACGTCCCTTTAGTCATCGGACATGTCGGCGGCGAGCCAATCTAGTCCCGGGGTGGTGGGGACGACCCTATAGTCGTCGGACATGTCGGCGGCTGGACAACTTTGGCCCGTGGTGGTGGGGACGACCCTATAGTCGTCGGACATGACGGCGGCTGGGCAACTTTGGCCCGTGGTGGTGGGGACGACCCTATAGTCGTCGGACATGACGGCGGCTGGGCAACTTTGGTCCGTGGTGGTGGGGACGACCCTACAGTCGTCGGACATGGCGGTGGCGGGCCAATCTAGTCCCGGGGTCGTCGGGACGATCCTATAGTCGTCGGACATTTCGGCGGTTGGCCAACCTAGTCCCGGGGTCGTGGGGACGACCCTATAGTCGTCGGACATGTCGGCGGCGGGCCAACGTAGGCCCAGGGTCGTGGGGATGACCCTATAATCGTCGGACATGTCGGCGGCGGGCCAACGTAGACCCAGGGTCGTAGGGACGACCCTATAGTCGTCGGACAAGTCGGCGGCAGGCCAACCTAGTCCCGGGGTCGTGGGGACGACCCTATAGTCGTCGGACATGACGGCGGCTGGGCAACTTTGGCCCGTGGTGGTGGGGACGACCCTATAGTCGTAGGACATGACGGCGGCTGGGCAACTTTGGCCCGTGGTGGTGGGGACGACCCTATAGTCGTCGGACATGTCGGCGGCGGGCCAACATAGGCCCAGGGTCGTGGGGATGACCCTATAGTCGTCGGACATGTCGGCGGCGCGCCAGCCTATTCCCGGGGTCGCGGGGACGACCCTATAGTCGTCGGATATGTCGGCGGCTGGTCAACTTTGGGCCGGGGTCGAGGGCACGACCCTATAGTCGTCGGACATGTCGGCGGCTGGCCAACTGTGGCCCGTGGTCGTGGGGACGACCCTATAGTCGTCGGACATGACGGTGGCGAGCCAACCTAATCCCGGGGTCGTGGGGACGACCCTATACTCTTCGGACAGGTCTGCGGCTGGCCAACCTAGTCCCGGGTTCGTGGGGACGACCCTATAGTCGTCGGACATGTCGGCGGCTGGTCAAATTTGGGCCGGGGTCGAGGGGACGACCCTATAGTCGTCGGACATGTCGGCGGCTAGCCAATCGAGTCCCGGGGTCGTGGGGACGACCCTATAGACGTCGGACATGACGGTGGCGGGCCAATCTAGTCCCGGGGTCGTGGGGACGACCCTATAGTCGTCGGACATGTCGGCGGTTGGCCAACCTAGTCCCGGGTTCGTGGGGACAACCCTATAGTCGTCGGACATGTCGCGGCTGGGAAACTTTGGCCCGTGTTCGTGGGGACGACCCTAGAGTCGTCGGACATGACGGTGGCGGGCCAATCTAGTTCCGGGGTCGTGGGGACGACCCTATATTCGTCGGACATGTCGGCGGCGGGCCAACGTAGGCCCAGGGTCGTGGGGACGGCCCGACAGTCGTCGGACATGACGGTGGCGGGCCAACGTAGGCCTAGGATCGTGGGGATGACCCTATAGTCGTCGGACATATCGGCGGCTGGGCAACTTTGGCCCGTGGTCGTGAGGACGGCCCTATATTCGTCGGACATGTCGGCGGCTGGGCAACTGTGGCCCGTGGTCGTGGGGACGACCCTATAGTCGTCGGACATGACGGTGGCGGGCCAACCTAGTCCCGGGTTCGTGGGGACGACCCTATAGTCGTCGGACATGTCGGCGGCTGGTCATCTTTGGGCCGGGGTCGAAGGGACAACCCTATAGTCGTCGGACATGTCGGCGGCTGGCCAATCGAGTCCCGGGGTGGTGGGGACGACCCTATAGTCGTCGGACATGACGGTGGCGGGCCAATCTAGTCCCGGGGACGTGGGGACGACCCTATAGTCGTCGGACATGTCGGTGGCGGGCCAATCTAGTCCCGGGGTCGTGGGGACGACCCTATAGTCGTCGGACATGTCGGCGGCTGGCCATCCTATTCCCGGGTTCGTGGGGACAACCCTATAGTCGTCGGACATGTCGGCGGCTGGGCAACTGTGGCCCGTGGTCGTGAGGACAACCCTATAGTCGTCGGACATGACGGTGGCGGGCCAACCTAGTCCCGGGTTTGTGGGGAGGACCCTATAGTCGTCGGACATGTCGGCGGCTGGCCAATCGAGTCCCGGGGTCGTGGGGACGACCCTATAGTCGTCGGACATGACGGTGGCGGGCCAATCTAGTCCCGGGGTCGTGGGGACGACCCTATAATCGTCGGACATGTCGGCGGCTGGCCATCCTAGTCCCGGGTTCGTGGGGACCATCCTATAGTCGTCGGACATGTCGGCGACTGGCCAATCGAGTCCCGGGGTGGTGGGGACGACCCTATAGTCGTCGGACATGGCGGTGGCGGGCCAATCTAGTCCCGGGGACGTGGGGACGACCCTATAGTCGTCGGACGTGTCGGCGGCTGGGCAACTGTCGCCCGTGGTCGTGAGGACAACCCTATAGTCGTCGGACATGCCGGTGGCGGGCCAACCTAGTTCCCGGTCCGTGGGGACGACCCTATAATCGTCGGACATGTCGGCGGTTGGCCAACCTAGTCCCGGGTTCGTGGGGACCATCCTATAGTCGTCGGACATGTCGCGGCAGGGAAACTTTGGCCCGTGTTCGTGGGGACGACCCTAGAGTCGTCGGACATGTCGGCGGCTAGCCAATCGAGTCCCGGGGTCGTGGGGACGACCCTATAGTCGTCGGACATGTCGGCGGCTGGACAACTTTGGCCCGTGGTGGTGGGGACGACCCTATAGTCGTCGGACATGACGGCGGCTGGGCAACTTTGGCCCGTGGTGGTGGGGACGACCCTACAGTCGTCGGACATGTCGGCGGCTGGGCAACTTTGGGCCGGGGTCGAAGGGACAACCCTATAGTCGTCGGACATGTCGGCGGCTGGCCAATCGAGTCCCGTGGTGGTGGGGACGACCCTATAGTCGTCGGACATGTCGGCGGTTGGTCATCTTTGGGCCGGGGTCGAAGGGACAACCCTATAGTCGTCGGACATGTCGGCGGCTGGCCAATCGAGTCCCGTGGTGGTGGGGACGACCCTATAGTCGTCGGACATGTCGGCGGCTGGCCAACCTAGTCCCGGGTTCGGGGGGACAACTCTATAGTCGTCGGACATGTCGGCGGCTGGGCAACTGTGGCCCATGGTCGTGAGGACAACCCTATAGTCGTCGGACAAGACGGTGGCGGGCCAACCTATTCCCGGGTTCGTGGGGACGATCCTATAATCGTCGGACATGTCGGCGGCTGGCCAACCTCGTCCCGGGTTCGTGGGGACCATCCTATAGTCGTCGGACATGTCGCGGCTGGGAAACTTTGGCCCGTGTTCGTGGGGGCGACCCTAGAGTCGTCGGATATGTCGGCGGCTGGGCAGCTTTGGCCCGTGGTCGTGGGGACGACCCCATAGTCGTCGGACATAACGGTGGCGGGGCAACCTAGTCCCGGGTTCGTGGGGACGACCCTATAGTCGTCGGACATGTCGGCGGCTGGGCAACTTTGGCCCGTGGTCGTGGGGACGACCCCATAGTCGTCGGACATGTCGGCGGCTGGCCAACTTTGGCCCGTGGCCGTGGGGACGTCCCTTTAGTCGTCGGACATGTCGGCGGCGGGCCAGTCTAGTCCCGGGGTGGTGGGGACGACCCTATAGTCGTCGGACATGTCGGCGGCTGGGCAACTGTGGCCCGTGGTCGTGAGGACAACCCTATAGTCGTCGGACAAGACGGTGGCGGGCCAACCTATTCCCGGGTTCGTGGGGACGATCCTATAATCGTCGGACATGTCGGCGGCTGGCCAACCTCGTCCCGGGTTCGTGGGGACCATCCTATAGTCGTCGGACATGTCGCGGCTGGGAAACTTTGGCCCGTGTTCGTGGGGACGACCCTAGAGTCGTCGGATATGTCGGCGGCTGGGCAGCTTTGGCCCGTGGTCGTGGTGACGACCCCATAGTCGTCGGACATAACGGTGGCGGGCCAACCTAGTCCCGGGTTCGTGCGGACGTCCCTTTAGTCGTCGGACATGTCGGCGGCGGGCCAATCTAGTCCCGGGGTGGTGGGGACGACCCTATAGTCGTCGGACATGACGGCGGCTGGGCAACTTTGGCCCGTGGTGGTGGGGACGATCCTACAGTCGTCGGACATGTCGGCGGCTGGGCAACTTTGGCCCGTGGTCGTGGGGACGACCCCATAGTCGTCGGACATAACGGTGGCGGGCCAACCTAGTCCCGGGTTCGTGGGGACGACCCTATAGTCGTCGGACATGTCGGCGGCTGTTCATCTTTGGGCCGTGGTCGAAGGGACAACCCTATAGTCGTCGGACATGTCGGCGGCTGGCCAATCGAGTCCCGGGGTGGTGGGGACGACCCTATAGTCGTCGGACATGACGGTGGCGGGCCAATCTAGTCCCGGGGACGTGGGGACGACCCTATAGTCGTTGGACATGTCGGCGGCAGGCCAACCTAGTCCCGGGTTCGTGGGGACGACCCTATAATCGTCGGACATGTCGGCGGCTGGCCAACCTAGTCCCGGGTTCATGGGGACCATCCTATAGTCGTCGGACATGTCGCGGCAGGGAAACTTTGGCCCGTTTTCGTGGGGACGACCCTAGAGTCGTCGGTAATGACGGTGGCGGGCCAATCGAGTCCCGGGGTCGTGGGGACGACCCTATAGTCGTCGGACATGCCGGCGGCGGGCCAACGTAGGCCCAGGGTCGTGGGGACGGCCCGACAGTCGTCGGACATGACGGTGGCGGGCCAACGTAGGCCCAGGGTCGTGGGGATGACCCTATAGTCGTCGGACATATCGGCGGCTGGGCAACTTTGGCCCGTGGTCGTGGGGACGGCCCTATAGTCGTCGGATATGTCGGCGGCTGGCCAACTTTGGCCCGTGGCCGTGGGGACGTCCCTTTAGTCGTCGGACATGTCGGGGGCGGGCCAATCTATTCCCGGGGTGGTGGGGACGACCCTATAGTCGTCGGACATGACGGCGGCTGGGCAACTTTGGCCCGTGGTGGTGGGGACGACCCTACAGTCGTCGGACATGTCGGCGGCTGGGCAACTTTGGCCCGTGGTCGTGGGGACGACCCCATAGTCGTCGGACATGCCGGCGGCTGGCCAACTTTGGCCCGTGGCCGTGGGGACGTCCCTTTAGTCGTCGGACATGTCGGCGGCCAGCGAATCTAGTCCCGGGGTGGTGGGGACGACCCTATAGTCGTCGGACATGTCGGCGGCTGGACAACTTTGGCCCGTGGTGGTGGGGACGACCCTATAGTCGTCGGACATGACGGCGGCTGGGCAACTTTGGCCCGTGGTGGTGGGGACGACCCTATAGTCGTCGGACATGACGGCGGCTGGGCAACTTTGGTCCGTGGTGGTGGGGACGACCCTACAGTCGTCGGACATGGCGGTGGCGGGCCAATCTAGTCCTGGGGTCGTCGGGACGATCCTATAGTCGTCGGACATTTCGGCGGTTGGCCAACCTAGTCCCGGGGTCGTGGGGACGACCCTATAGTCGTCGGACATGTCGGCGGCGGGCCAACGTAGGCCCAGGGTCGTGGGGATGACCCTATAATCGTCGGACATGTCGGCGACGGGCCAACGTAGACCCAGGGTCGTAGGGACGACCCTATAGTCGTCGGACAAGTCGGCGGCAGGCCAAGCTAGTCCCGGGGTCGTGGGGACGACCCTATAGTCGTCGGACATGACGGTGGCGGGCCGATCAAGGCCCGGGGTCGTGGGGACGACCCTATAGTTGTTGGACATGTCGGCGGCTGGCCAACTGTGGCCCGTGGTCGTGGGGACGACCCTTTAGTCGTCGGACATGACGGTGGCGAGCCAACCTAATCCCGGGCTCGTGGGGACGACCCTATAATCGTCGGACATGTCGGCGGCGGGCCAACGTAGACCCAGGGTCGTAGGGACGACCCTATAGTCGTCGGACAAGTCGGCGGCAGGCCAACCTAGTCCCGGGGTCGTGGGGACGACCCTATAGTCGTCGGACATGTCGGCGGCTGGTCAACTTCGGAACGGAGTCGTGGGGACGACCCTATAGTCGTCGGACATGTCGGCGGCTGGCCAACATAGTCCCGGGTTCGTGGGGACGACCCTATAGTCGTCGGACATGTCTGCGGCTGGCCAACCTAGTCCCGGGTTCGTGGGGACAACCCTATAGTCGTCGGACATGTCGGCGGCTGGGCAACTGTGGCCCGTGGTCGTGAGGACAACCCTATAGTCGTCGGACATGACGGTGGCGGGCCAACCTAGTCCCGGGTTCGTGGGGACGACCCTATAGTCGTCGGACATGTCTGCGGCTGGCCAACCTAGTCCCGGGTTCGTGGGGACAACCCTATAGTCGTCGGACATGTCGGCGGCTGGGCAACTGTGGCCCGTGGTCGTGAGGACAACCATATAGTCGTCGGACATGCCCGTGGCGGGCCAACCTAGTCCCGGGTTCGTGGGGACGACCCTATAATCGTCGGACATGTCGGCGGCTGGCCAACCTAGTCCCGGGTTCGTGGGGACCATCCTATAGTCGTCGGACATGTCGCGGCAGGGAAACTTTGGCCCGTGTTCTTGGGGACGACCCTAGAGTGGTCGGACATGTCGGTGGCTGGGCAACTTTGGCCCGTGGTCGTGGGGACGACCCTATAGTCGTCGGACATGACGGTGGCGGGCCAACCTAGTCCCGGGATCGTGGGGACCATCCTATAGTCGTCGGACATGTCGCGGCTGGCCAACCAAGTCCCGGGTTCGTGGGGACCACCCTATAGTCGTCGGACATGTCGGCGGCTGGGCAACTGTGGCCCGTGGTCGTGAGGACAACCCTATAGTCGTCGGACATGCCGGTGGCGGGCCAATCTAGTCCCGGGGTCGTGGGGACGACCCTATAGTCGTCGGACATGTCGGCGGCTGGCCAACATAGTCCCGGGTTCGTGGGGACAACCCTATAGTCGTCGGACATGTCGGCGGCTGGGCAACTGTGGCCCGTGGTCGTGAGGACAACCCTATAGTCGTCGGACATGCCGGTGGCGGGCCAACCTCGTCCCGGGTTCGTGGGGACGACCCTATAATCGTCGGACATGTCGGCGGCTGGCCAACCTAGTCCCGGGTTCGTGGGGACCATCCTATAGTCGTCGGACATGTCGCGGCAGGGAAACTTTGGCCCGTGTTCGTGGGGACGACCCTAGAGTCGTCGGACATGTCGGCGGCTAGCCAATCGAGTCCCGGGGTCGTGGGGACGACCCTATAGACGTCGGACATGACGGTGGCGGGCCAATCTAGTCCCGGGGTCGTGGGGACGACCCTATAGTCGTCGGACATGTCGGCGGCTGGCCAACCTAGTCCCGGGTTCGTGGGGACAACCCTATAGTCGTCGGACATGTCGGCGGCTGGGCAACAGTGGCCCGTGGTCGTGAGGACAACCATATAGTCGTCGGACATGCCCGTGGCGGGCCAACCTAGTCCCGGGTTCGTGGGGACGACCCTATAATCGTCGGACATGTCGGCGGCTGGCCAACCTAGTCCCGGGTTCGTGGGGACCATCCTATAGTCGTCGGACATGTCGCGGCAGGGAAACTTTGGCCCGTGTTCGTGGGGACGACCCAAGAGTCGTCGGATATGTCGGTGGCGGGCCAATCTAGTCCCGGGGTCGTGGGGATGACCCTATAGTCGTCGGACATGTCGGCGGCTGGCCAACTTTGGCCCGTGGCCGTGGGGACGACCCCATAGTCGTCGGACATGTCGGCGGCTGGCCAACTTTGGCCCGTGGCCGTGGGGACGTCCCTTTAGTCATCGGACATGTCGGCGGCGAGCCAATCTAGTCCCGGGGTGGTGGGGACGACCCTATAGTCGTCGGACATGTCGGCGGCTGGACAACTTTGGCCCGTGGTGGTGGGGACGACCCTATAGTCGTCGGACATGACGGCGGCTGGGCAACTTTGGCCCGTGGTGGTGGGGACGACCCTATAGTCGTCGGACATGACGGCGGCTGGGCAACTTTGGTCCGTGGTGGTGGGGACGACCCTACAGTCGTCGGACATGGCGGTGGCGGGCCAATCTAGTCCCGGGGTCGTCGGGACGATCCTATAGTCGTCGGACATTTCGGCGGTTGGCCAACCTAGTCCCGGGGTCGTGGGGACGACCCTATAGTCGTCGGACATGTCGGCGGCGGGCCAACGTAGGCCCAGGGTCGTGGGGATGACCCTATAATCGTCGGACATGTCGGCGGCGGGCCAACGTAGACCCAGGGTCGTAGGGACGACCCTATAGTCGTCGGACAAGTCGGCGGCAGGCCAACCTAGTCCCGGGGTCGTGGGGACGACCCTATAGTCGTCGGACATGACGGTGGCGGGCCGATCAAGGCCCGGGGTCGTGGGGACGACCCTATAGTCGTTGGACATGTCGGCGGCTGGCCAACTGTGGCCCGTGGTCGTGGGGACGTCCCTTTAGTCGTCGGACATGACGGTGGCGAGCCAACCTAATCCCGGGCTCGTGGGGACGACCCTATAATCGTCGGACATGTCGGCGGCGGGCCAACGTAGACCCAGGGTCGTAGGGACGACCCTATAGTCGTCGGACAAGTCGGCGGCAGGCCAGCCTAGTCCCGGGGTCGTGGGGACGACCCTATAGTCGTCGGACATGTCGGCGGCTGGTCAACTTCGGAACGGAGTCGAGGGGACGACCCTATAGTCGTCGGACATGTCGGCGGCTGCCCAATCTAGTCCCGGGTTGGTGGGGACGACCCTACAGTCGTCGGGCATGGCGGTGGCGGGCCAATCTAGTCCCGGGGTCGTCGGGACGATCCTATAGTCGTCGGACATTTCGGCGGTTGGCCAACCTAGTCCCGGGGTGGTGGGGACGACCCTATTGTCGTCGGACATGACGGCGGCTGGGCAACTTTGGCCCGTGGTGGTGGGGACGACCCTATAGTCGTCGGACATGTCGGCGGCGGGCCAACATAGGCCCAGGGTCGTGGGGATGACCCTATAGTCGTCGGACATGTCGGCGGCGCGCCAGCCTATTCCCGGGGTCGTGGGGACGACCCTATAGTCGTCGGATATGTCGGCGGCTGGTCAACTTTGGGCCGGGGTCGAGGGCACGACCCTATAGTCGTCGGACATGTCGGCGGCTGGCCAACTGTGGCCCGTGGTCGTGGGGACGACCCTATAGTCGTCGGACATGACGGTGGCGAGCCAACCTAATCCCGGGGTCGTGGGGACGACCCTATACTCTTCGGACAGGTCTGCGGCTGGCCAACCTAGTCCCGGGTTCGTGGGGACGACCCTATAGTCGTCGGACATGTCGGCGGCTGGTCAAATTTGGGCCGGGGTCGAGGGGACGACCCTATAGTCGTCGGACATGTCGGCGGCTAGCCAATCGAGTCCCGGGGTCGTGGGGACGACCCTATAGACGTCGGACATGACGGTGGCGGGCCAATCTAGTCCCGGGGTCGTGGGGACGACCCTATAGTCGTCGGACATGTCGGCGGTTGGCCAACCTAGTCCCGGGTTCGTGGGGACAACCCTATAGTCGTCGGACATGTCGCGGCTGGGAAACTTTGGCCCGTGTTCGTGGGGACGACCCTAGAGTCGTCGGACATGACGGTGGCGGGCCAATCTAGTTCCGGGGTCGTGGGGACGACCCTATATTCGTCGGACATGTCGGCGGCGGGCCAACGTAGGCCCAGGGTCGTGGGGACGGCCCGACAGTCGTCGGACATGACGGTGGCGGGCCAACGTAGGCCTAGGATCGTGGGGATGACCCTATAGTCGTCGGACATATCGGCGGCTGGGCAACTTTGGCCCGTGGTCGTGAGGACGGCCCTATATTCGTCGGACATGTCGGCGGCTGGGCAACTGTGGCCCGTGGTCGTGGGGACGACCCTATAGTCGTCGGACATGACGGTGGCGGGCCAATCTAGTCCCGGGGTCGTGGGGACGACCCTATAGTCGTCGGACATGTCGGCGGCTGGCCATCCTATTCCCGGGTTCGTGGGGACAACCCTATAGTCGTCGGACATGTCGGCGGCTGGGCAACTGTGGCCCGTGGTCGTGAGGACAACCCTATAGTCGTCGGACATGACGGTGGCGGGCCAACCTAGTCCCGGGTTTGTGGGGAGGACCCTATAGTCGTCGGACATGTCGGCGGCTGGCCAATCGAGTCCCGGGGTCGTGGGGACGACCCTATAGTCGTCGGACATGACGGTGGCGGGCCAATCTAGTCCCGGGGTCGTGGGGACGACCCTATAGTCGTCGGACATGTCGGCGGCTGGCCAACCTAGTCCCGGGTTCGTTGGGACAACCCTATAGTCGTCGGACTTGTCGGCGGCTGGGCAACTGTGGCCCGTGGTCGTGAGGACAACCCTATAGTCGTCGGACAAGACGGTGGGGGGCCAACCTGTTCCCGGGTTCGTGGGGACGATCCTATAATCGTCGGACATGTCGGCGGCTGGCCAACGTAGTCCCGGGTTCGTGGGGACCATCCTATAGTCGTCGGACATGTCGCGGCTGGGAAACTTTGGCCCGTGTTCGTGGGGACGACCCTAGAGTGGTCGGACATGACGGTGGCGGTCCAATCTAGTCCCGGGGTCGTGGGGACGACCCTATATTCGTCGGACATGTCGGCGGCGGGCCATCGTAGGCCCTGGGTCGTGGGGACGGCCCGACAGTCGTCGGACATGACGGTGGCGGGCCAATGTAGGCCCAGGGTCGTGGGGATGACCCTATAGTCGTCGGACATATCGGCGGCTGGGCAACTTTGGCCCGTGGTCGTGGGGACGGCCCTATAGTCGTCGGATATGTCGGCGGCTGGGCAGCTTTGGCCCGTGGTCGTGGGGACGACCCCATAGTCGTCGGTCATGACGGTGGCGGGCCAACTGTGGCCCGTGGTCGTGAGGACAACCCTATAGTCGTCGGACATGACGGTGGCGGGCCAACCTAGTCCCGGGTTTGTGGGGACGACCCTATAGTCGTCGGACATGTCGGCGGCTGGTCAAATTTGGGCCGGGGTCGAGGGGACGCCCCTATAGTCGTCGGACATGTCGGCGGCTGGCCAATCGAGTCCCGGGGTCGTGGGGACGACCCTATAGTCGTCGGACATGACGGTGGCGGGCCAATCTAGTCCCGGGGTCGTGGGGACGACCCTATAGTCGTCGGACGTGTCGGCGGCTGGCCAACCTAGTCCCGGGTTCGTGGGGAGACCCTATAGTCGTCGGACATGTCGGCGGCTGGGCAACTGTGGCCCGTGGTCGTGAGGACAACCCTATAGTCGTCGGACAAGACGGTGGGGGGCCAACCTGTTCCCGGGTTCGTGGGGACGATCCTATAATCGTCGGACATGTCGGCGGCTGGCCAACGTAGTCCCGGGTTCGTCGGGACCATCCTATAGTCGTCGGACATGTCGCGGCTGGGAAACTTTGGCCCGTGTTCGTGGGGACGACCCTAGAGTCGTCGGACATGACGGTGGCGGTCCAATCTAGTCCCGGGGTCGTGGGGACGACCCTATATTCGTCGGACATGTCGGCGGCGGGCCATCGTAGGCCCAGTGTCGTGGGGACGGCCCGACAGTCGTCGGACATGACGGTGGCGGGCCAACGTAGGCCCAGGGTCGTGGGGATGACCCTATAGTCGTCGGACATATCGGCGGCTGGGCAACTTTGGCCCGTGGTCGTGGGGACGGCCCTATAGTCGTCGGATATGTCGGCGGCTGGGCAGCTTTGGCCCGTGGTCGTGGGGACGACCCTATAGTCGTCGGACATGACGGTGGCGGGCCAATCTAGTCCCGGGGACGTGGGGACGACCCTATTGTCGTCGGACATGTCGGCGGCTGGCCAACCTAGTCCCGGGTTTGGGGGGACAACCCTATAGTCGTCGGACATGACGGCGGCTGGGCAACTGTGGCCCGTGGTCGTGAGGACAACCCTATAGTCGTCGGAGAAGACGGTGGCGGGCCAACCTATTCCCGGGTTCGTGGGGACAATCCTATAATCGTCGGACATGTCGGCGGCTGGCCAACCTCGTCCCGGGTTCGTGGGGACCATCCTATAGTCGTCGGACATGTCGCGGCTGGGAAACTTTGGCCCGTGCTCGTGGGGACGACCCTAGAGTCGTCGGACATGTCGGCGGCTGGCCAACCTAGTCCCGGGTTCGTGGGGACAACCCTATAGTCGTCGGACATGTCGGCGGCTGGGCAACTGTGGCCCGTGGTCGTGAGGACAACCCTATAGTCGTCGGACATGCCGGTGGCGGGCCAACCTAGTCCCGGGTTCGTGGGGACGATCCTATAATCGCCGGACATGTCGGCGGCTGGCCAACCTAGTCCCGGGTTCGTGGGGACCATCCTATAGTCGTCGGACATGTCGCGGCAGGGAAACTTTGGCCCGTGTTCGTGGGGACGACCCTAGAGTCGTCGGATATGACGGTGGCGGGCCAATCTAGTCCCGGGGTGGTGGGGACGACCCTATAGTCGTCGGACATGACGGCGGCTGGGCAACTTTGGCCCGTGGTCGTGGGGACGACCCCATAGTCGTCGGACATGTCGCGGCTGGGAAACTTTGGCCCGTGTTCGTGGGGACGACCCTAGAGTCGTCGGATACGTCGGCGGCTGGGCAGCTTTGGCCCGTGGCCGTGGGGACGTCCCTTTAGTCGTCGGACATGTCGGCGGCGAGCCAATCTAGTCCCGGGGTGGTGGGGACGACCCTATAGTCGTCGGACATGTCGGCGGCTGGACAACTTTGGCCCGTGGTGGTGGGGACGACCCTACAGTCGTCGGACATGTCGGCGGCTGGGCAACTTTGGCCCGTGGTCGTGGGGACGACCCCATAGTCGTCGGACATGTCGGCGGCTGGCCAACTTTGGCCCGTGGCCGTGGGGACGTCCCTTTAGTCGTCGGACATGTCGGCGGCGAGCCAATCTAGTCCCGGGGTGGTGGGGACGCCCCTATAGTCGTCGGACATGTCGGCGGCTGGCCAATCGAGTCCCGGGGTCGTGGGGACGACCCTATAGTCGTCGGACATGACGGTGGCGGGCCAATCTAGTCCCGGGGTCGTGGGGACGACCCTATAGTCGTCGGACATGTCGGCGGCTGGCCAACCTAGTCCCGGGTTCGTTGGGAGACCCTATAGTCGTCGGACATGTCGGCGGCTGGGCAACTGTGGCCCGTGGTCGTGAGGACAACCCTATAGTCGTCGGACAAGACGGTGGGGGGCCAACCTGTTCCCGGGTTCGTGGGGACGATCCTATAATCGTCGGACATGTCGGCGGCTGGCCAACGTAGTCCCGGGTTCGTGGGGACCATCCTATAGTCGTCGGACATGTCGCGGCTGGGAAACTTTGGCCCGTGTTCGTGGGGACGACCCTAGAGTCGTCGGACATGACGGTGGCGGTCCAATCTAGTCCCGGGGTCGGGGGGACGACCCTATATTCGTCGGACATGTCGGCGGCGGGCCATCGTAGGCCCAGTGTCGTGGGGACGGCCCGACAGTCGTCGGATATGACGGTGGCGGGCCAACGTAGGCCCAGGGTCGTGGGGATGACCCTATAGTCGTCGGACATATCGGCGGCTGGGCAACTTTGGCCCGTGGTCGTGGGGACGGCCCTATAGTCGTCGGATATGTCGGTGGCTGGGCAGCTTTGGCCCGGGGTGGTGGGGACGACCCTATAGTCGTCGGACATGACGGTGGCGGGCCAATCTAGTCCCGGGGACGTGGGGACGACCCTATTGTCGTCGGACATGTCGGCGGCTGGCCAACCTAGTCCCGGGTTTGGGGGGACAACCCTATAGTCGTCGGACATGTCGGCGGCTGGGCAACTGTTGCCCGTGGTCGTGAGGACAACCCTATAGTCGTCGGACAAGACGGTGGCGGGCCAACCTATTCCCGGGTTCGTGGGGACAATCCTATAATCGTCGGACATGTCGGCGGCTGGCCAACCTCGTCCCGGGTTCGTGGGGACCATCCTATAGTCGTCGGACATGTCGCGGCTGGGAAACTTTGGCCCGTGCTCGTGGGGACGACCCTAGAGTCGTCGGACATGACGGTGGCGGGCCAATCTAGTTCCGGGGTCGTGGGGACGACCCTATATTCGTCGGACATGTCGGCGGCGGGCCAACGTAGGCCCAGGGTCGTGGGGACGGCCCGACAGTCGTCGGACATGACGGTGGCGGGCCAACGTAGGCCCAGGGTTGTGGGGATGACCCTATAGTCGTCGGACATATCGGCGGCTGGGCAACATTGGCCCGTGGTCGTGGGGACGGCCCTATAGTCGTCGGACATGACGGTGGCGGGCCAATCTAGTCATGGGGTCGTGGGGACGACCCTATAGTCGTCGGACATGTCGGCGGCTGGCCAACCTAGTCCCGGGTTCGTGGGGACAACCCTATAGTCGTCGGACATGTCGGCGGCTGGTCATCTTTGGCCCGTGGTTGTGGGGACGACCCTATATTCGTCGGACATGTCGGCGGCTGGGCAACTGTGGCCCGTGGTCGTGGGGACGACCCTATAGTCGTCGGACATGACGGTGGCGGGCCAACCTAGTCCCGGGTTCGTGGGGACGACCCTATAGTCGTCGGACATGTCGGCGGCTGGTCAAATTTGGGCCGGGGTCGAGGGGACGACCCTATAGTCGTCGGACATGTTGGCGCCTAGCCAATCGAGTCCCGGGGTCGTGGGGACGACCCTACAGACGTCGGACATGACGGTGGCGGGCCAATCTAGTCCCGGGGTCGTGGGGACGACCCTATAGTCGTCGGACAAGTCGGCGGCTGGCCAACCTAGTCCCGGGTTCGTGGGGACGACCCTATAATCGTCGGACATGTCGGCGGCTGGCCAACCTAGTCCCGGGTTCGTGGGGAACATCCTATAGTCGTCGGACATGTCGCGGCAGGGAAACTTTGGCCCGTGTTCGTGGGGACGACCCTAGAGTCGTCGGACATGTCGGTGGCTGGGCAACTTTGGGCCGTGGTCGTGGGGACGAGCCTATAGTCGTCGGACATGTCGGCGGCTGGCCAACCTAGTCCCGGGTTCGTGGGGACCACCCTATAGTCGTCGGAAGTGTCGGCGGCTGGGCAACATTGGTCCGTGGTCGTGGGGACGGCCCTATAGTCGTCGGATATGTCGGCGGCTGGGCAGCTTTGGCCCGTGGTCGTGGGGACGACCCCATAGTCGTCGGACATGACGGTGGCGGGCCAACCTAGTCCCGGGTTCGTGGGGACGACCCTATAGTCGTCGGACATGTCGGCGGCTGGTCATCTTTGGGCCGGGGTCGAAGGGACAACCCTATAGTCGTCGGACATGTCGGCGGCTGGCCAATCGAGTCCCGGGGTGGTGTGGACGACCCTATAGTCGTCGGACATGGCGGTGGCGGGCCAATCTAGTCCCGGGGACGTGGGGACGACTCTATAGTCGTCGGACATGTCGGCGGCTGGCCAACCTAGTCCCGGGTTCGTGGGGACAACCCTATAGTCGTCGGACATGTCGGCGGCTGGGCAACTGTGGCCCGTGGTCGTGAGGACAACCCTATAGTCGTCGGACATGCCGGTGGCGGGCCAACCTAGTTCCCGGTCCGTGGGGACGACCCTATAATCGTCGGACATGTCGGCGGCTGGCCAACCTAGTCCCGGGTTCGTGGGGACCATCCTATAGTCGTCGGACATGTCGCGGCAGGGAAACTTTGGCCCGTGTTCGTGGGGACGACCCTAGAATCGTCGGACATGTCGGCGGCTAGCCAATCGAGTCCCGGGGTCGTGGGGACGACCCTATAGACGTCGGACATGACGGTGGCGGGCCAATCTAGTCCCGGGGTCGTGGGGACGACCCAATAGTCGTCGGACATGTCGGCGGCTGGCCAACCTAGTCCCGGGTTCGTGGGGACAACCCTATAGTCGTCGGACATGTCAGCGGCTAGGCAACTGTGGCCCGTGGTCGTGAGGACAACCCTATAGTCGTCGGACATGCCGGTGGCGGGCCAACCTAGTCCCGGGTTCGTGGGGACGATCCTATAATCGCCGGACATGTCGGCGGCTGGCCAACCTAGTCCCGGGTTCGTGGGGACCATCCTATAGTCGTCGGACATGTCGCGGCAGGGAAACTTTGGCCCGTGTTCGTGGGGACGACCCTAGAGTCGTCGGATATGACGGTGGCGGGCCAATCTAGTCCCGGGGTGGTGGGGACGACCCTATAGTCGTCGGACATGACGGCGGCTGGGCAACTTTGGCCCGTGGTCGTGGGGACGACCCCATAGTCGTCGGACATGTCGCGGCTGGGAAACTTTTGCCCGTGTTCGTGGGGACGACCCTAGAGTCGTCGGATATGTCGGCGGCTGGGCAGCTTTGGCCCGTGGCCGTGGGGTCGTCCCTTTAGTCGTCGGACATGTCGGCGGCTGGCCAACTTTGGCCCGTGGCCGTGGGGACGTCCCTTTAGTCGTCGGACATGTCGTCGGCGAGCCAATCTAGTCCCGGGGTGGTGGGGACGACCCTATAGTCGTCGGACATGTCGGCGGCTGGACAACTTTGGCCCGTGGTGGTGGGGACGACCCTACAGTCGTCGGACATGTCGGCGGCTGGGCAACTTTGGCCCGTGGTCGTGGGGACGACCCTATAGTCGTCGGACATGACGGCGGCTGGGCAACTTTGGTCCATGGTGGTGGGGACGACCCTACAGTCGTCGGACATGGCGGTGGCGGGCCAATCTAGTCCCGGGGTCGTCGCGACGATCCTATAGTCGTCGGACATTTCGGCGGTTGGCCAACCTAGTCCCGGGGTCGTGGGACGACCCTATAGTCGTCGGACATGTCGGCGGCGGGCCAACGTAGGCCCAGGGTCGTGGGGATGACCCTATAATCGTCGGACATGTCGGTGGCGGCCCAACGTAGACCCAGGGTCGTAGGGACGACCCTATAGTCGTCGGACAAGTCGGCGGCAGGCCAACCTAGTCCCGGGGTCGTGGGGACGACCCTATAGTCGTCGGACATGACGGTGGCGGGCCGATCAAGGCCCGGGGTCGTGGGGACGACCCTATAGTCGTCGGACATGTCGGCGGCTGGCCAACTGTGGCCCGTGGTCGTGGGGACGACCCTTTAGTCGTCGGACATGACGGTGGCGAGCCAACCTAATCCCGGGCTCGTGGGGACGACCCTATAATCGTCGGACATGTCGGCGGCGGGCCAACGTAGACCCAGGGTCGTCGGGACGATCCTATAGTCGTCGGACATTTCGGCGGTTGGCTAACCTAGTCCCGGGGTCGTGGGGACGACCCTATAGTCGTCGGACATGTCGGCGGCTGGGCAACTGTTGCCCGTGGTCGTGGGGACGACCCTATAGTCGTCGGACATAACGGTGGCGGGCCAATCTAGTCCCGGGGTCGTATTGACGACCCTATAGTCGTCGGATATGTCGGCGGCTGGCCAACCTAGTCCTGGGCTCGTGGGGACGGCCCTATAGTCGTCGGACATGTCGGCGGTTGGCCAGCCTAGACCCGGGGTCGTGGGGACGACCCTATAGTCGTCGGACATGTCGGCGGCTGGTCAACTTTGGAACGGAGTCGAGGGGACGACCCTATAGTCGTCGGACATGTCGGCGCCTGGCCAACCTAGTCCCGGGTTCGTGGGGGCGACCCTATAGTCGTCGGACATGTCGGCGGCTGGCCAACCTAGTCCCGGGTTCGTGGGGACGACCCTATAATCGTCGGACATGTCGGTGGCGGGCCAATCTAGTCCCGGGGTGGTGGAGACGACCCTATAGTCGTCGGACATGACGGTGGCGGGCCAATCTAGTCCCGGGGACGTGGGGACGACCCTATAGTCGTCGGACATGTCGGCGGCTGGCCAACCTATTCCCGGGTTCGTGGGGACGACCCTATAGTCGTCGGACATGACGGTGGCGGGCCAATCTAGTCATGGGGTCGTGGGGACGACCCTATAGTCGTCGGACATGTCGGCGGCTGGCCAACCTAGTCCCGGGTTCGTGGGGACAACCCTATAGTCGTCGGACATGTCGGCGGCTGGTCATCTTTGGGCCGGGGTCGAAGGGACGACCCTATAGTCGTCGGACATGTCGGCGGCTGGGCAACTTTGGCCCGTGGTCGTGGGGACGACCCTATATTCGTCGGACATGTCGGCGGCTGGGCAACTGTGGCCCGTGGTCGTGGGGACGACCCTATAGTCGTCGGACATGACGGTGGCGGGCCAACCTAGTCCCGGGTTCGTGGGGACGACCCTATAGTCGTCGGACATGTCGGCGGCTGGTCAAATTTGGGCCGGGGTCGAGGGGACGACCCTATAGTCGTCGGACATGTTGGCGCCTAGCCAATCGAGTCCCGGGGTCGTGGGGACGACCCTACAGACGTCGGACATGACGGTGGCGGGCCAATCTAGTCCCGGGGTCGTGGGGACGACCCTATAGTCGTCGGACAAGTCGGCGGCTGGCCAACCTAGTCCCGGGTTCGTGGGGACGACCCTATAATCGTCGGACATGTCGGCGGCTGGCCAACCTAGTCCCGGGTTCGTGGGGAACATCCTATAGTCGTCGGACATGTCGCGGCAGGGAAACTTTGGCCCGTGTTCGTGGGGACGACCCTAGAGTCGTCGGACATGTCGGTGGCTGGGCAACTTTGGGCCGTGGTCGTGGGGACGAGCCTATAGTCGTCGGACATGTCGGCGGCTGGCCAACCTAGTCCCGGGTTCGTGGGGACCACCCTATAGTCGTCGGAAGTGTCGGCGGCTGGGCAACATTGGTCCGTGGTCGTGGGGACGGCCCTATAGTCGTCGGATATGTCGGCGGCTGGGCAGCTTTGGCCCGTGGTCGTGGGGACGACCCCATAGTCGTCGGACATGACGGTGGCGGGCCAACCTAGTCCCGGGTTCGTGGGGACGACCCTATAGTCGTCGGACATGTCGGCGGCTGGTCATCTTTGGGCCGGGGTCGAAGGGACAACCCTATAGTCGTCGGACATGTCGGCGGCTGGCCAATCGAGTCCCGGGGTGGTGGGGACGACCCTATAGTCGTCGGACATGGCGGTGGCGGGCCAATCTAGTCCCGGGGACGTGGGGACGACTCTATAGTCGTCGGACATGTCGGCGGCTGGCCAACCTAGTCCCGGGTTCGTGGGGACAACCCTATAGTCGTCGGACATGTCGGCGGCTGGGCAACTGTGGCCCGTGGTCGTGAGGACAACCCTATAGTCGTCGGACATGCCGGTGGCGGGCCAACCTAGTTCCCGGTTCGTGGGGACGACCCTATAATCGTCGGACATGTCGGCGGATGGCCAACCTAGTCCCGGGTTCGTGGGGACCATCCTATAGTCGTCGGACATGTCGCGGCAGGGAAACTTTGGCCCGTGTTCGTGGGGACGACCCTAGAGTCGTCGGACATGTCGGCGGCTAGCCAATCGAGTCCCGGGGTCGTGGGGACGACCCTATAGACGTCGGACATGACGGTGGCGGGCCAATCTAGTCCCGGGGTCGTGGGGACGACCCAATAGTCGTCGGACATGTCGGCGGCTGGCCAACCTAGTCCCGGGTTCGTGGGGACAACCCTATAGTCGTCGGACATGTCAGCGGCTGGGCAACTGTGGCCCGTGGTCGTGGGGACGACCCTATAGTCGTCGGACATAACGGTGGCGGGCCAATCTAGTCCCGGGGTCGTATTGACGACCCTATAGTCGTCGGATATGTCGGCGGCTGGCCAACCTAGCCCTGGGCTCGTGGGGACGGCCCTATAGTCGTCGGACATGTCGGCGGTTGGCCAGCCTAGACCCGGGGTCGTGGGGACGACCCTATAGTCGTCGGACATGTCGGCGGCTGGTCAACTTTGGAACGGAGTCGAGGGGACGACCCTATAGTCGTCGGACATGTCGGCGCCTGGCCAACCTAGTCCCGGGTTCGTGGGGACGACCCTATAGTCGTCGGACATGTCGGCGGCTGGCCAACCTAGTCCCGGGTTCGTGGGGACAAACCTATAGTCGTCGGACATGTCGCGGCAGGGAAACTTTGGCCCGTGTTCGTGGGGACGACCCTAGAGTCGTCGGATATGACGGTGGCGGGCCAATCTAGTCCCGGGTTCGTGGGGACGATCCTATAATCGTCGGACATGTCGGCGGCTGGCCAACCTCGTCCCGGGTTCGTGGGGACCATCCTATAGTCGTCGGACATGTCGCGGCTGGGAAACTTTGGCCCGTGTTCGTGGGGACGACCCTAGAGTCGTCAGATATGTCGGTGGCTGGGCAGCTTTGGCCCGTGGTCGTGGGGACGACCCCATAGTCGTCGGACATAACGGTGGCGGGCCAACCTAGTCCCGGGTTCGTGGGGACGACCCTATAGTCGTCGGACATGTCGGCGGCTGGTCATCTTTGGGCCGGGGTCGAAGGGACAACCCTATAGTCGTCGGACATGTCGGCGGCTGGCCAATCGAGTCCCGTGGTCGTGGGGACGGCCCTATAGTCGTCGGATATGTCGGCGGCTGGTCAGCTTTGGCCCGTGGTCGTGGGGACGACCCCATAGTCGTCGGACATGACAGTGGCGGGCCAACCTAGTCCCGGGTTCGTGGGGACGATCCTATAATCGCCGGACATGTCGGCGGCTGGCCAACCTAGTCCCGGGTTCGTGGGGACCATCCTATAGTCGTCGGACATGTCGCGGCAGGGAAACTTTGGCCCGTGTTCGTGGGGACGACCCTAGAGTCGTCGGATATGACGGTGGCGGGCCAATCTAGTCCCGGGGTGGTGGGGACGACCCTATAGTCGTCGGACATGACGGCGGCTGGGCAACTTTGGCCCGTGGTCGTGGGGACGACCCCATCGTCGTCGGACATGTCGCGGCTGGGAAACTTTGGCCCGTGTTCGTGGGGACGACCCTAGAGTCGTCGGATATGTCGGCGGCTGGGCAGCTTTGGCCCGTGGCCGTGGGGACGTCCCTTTAGTCGTCGGACATGTCGGCGGCTGGGCAACTTTGGCCCGTGGTCGTGGGGACGACCCTATAGTCGTCGGACATGACGGCGGCTGGGCAACTTTGGTCCGTGGTGGTGGGGACGACCCTACAGTCGTCGGACATGGCGGTGGCGGGCCAATCTAGTCCCGGGGTCGTCGCGACGATCCTATAGTCGTCGGACATGTCGGCGGCTGGACAACTTTGGCCCGTGGTGGTGGGGACGACCCTACAGTCGTCGGACATGTCGGCGGCTGGGCAACTTTGGCCCGTGGTCGTGGGGACGACCCTATAGTCGTCGGACATGACGGCGGCTGGGCAACTTTGGCCCGTGGTCGTGGGGACGACCCCATAGTCGTCGGACATGTCGCGGCTGGGAAACTTTGGCCCGTGGTCGTGGGGACGACCCTTTAGTCGTCGGACATGACGGTGGCGAGCCAACCTAATCCCGGGCTCGTGGGGACGACCCTATAATCGTCGGACATGTCGGCGGCGGGCCAACGTAGACCCAGGGTCGTAGGGACGACCCTATAGTCGTCGGACAAGTCGGCGGCAGGCCAACCTAGTCCCGGGGTCGTGGGGACGACCCTATAGTCGTCGGACATGTCGGCGGCTGGCCAACTGTGGCCCGTGGTCGTGGGGACGACCCTATAGTCGTCGGACATGACGGTGGCGAGCCCACCTAATCCCGGGGTCGTGGGGACGACCCTATACTCTTCGGACAGGTCTGCGGCTGGCCAACCTATTCCCGGGCTCGTGGGGACGACCCTATAATCGTCGGACATGTCGGCGGCGGGCCAACGTAGACCCGGGGTCGTAGGGACGACCCTATAGTCGTCGGACAAGTCGGCGGCAGGCCAACCTAGTCCCGGGGTCGTGGGGACGACCCTATAGTCGTCGGACATAACGGTGGCGGGCCAATCTAGTCCCGGGGTCGTATTGACGACCCTATAGTCGTCGGATATGTCGGCGGCTGGCCAACCTAGTCCTGGGCTCGTGGGGACGGCCCTATAGTCGTCGGACATGTCGGCGGTTGGCCAACCTAGACCCGGGGTCGTGGGGACGACCCTATAGTCGTCGGACATGTCGGCGGCTGGACAACTTTGGCCCGTGGTGGTGGGGACGACCCTACAGTCGTCGGACATGTCGGCGGCTGGGCAACTTTGGCCCGTGTTCGTGGGGACGACCCTAGAGTCGTCGGATATGACGGTGGCGGGCCAATCTAGTCCCGGGGTCGTCGCGACGATCCTATAGTCGTCGGACATTTCGGCGGTTGGCCAACCTAGTCCCGGGGTCGTGGGGATGACCCTATAATCGTCGGACATGTCGGCGGCGGGCCAACGTAGACCCAGGGTCGTAGGGACGACCCTATAGTCGTCGGACAAGTCGGCGGCGAGCCAATCTAGTCCCGGGGTGGTGGGGACGACCCCATAGTCGTCGGACATGTCGGCGGCTGGCCAACTTTGGCCCGTGGCCGTGGGGACGTCCCTTTAGTCGTCGGACAAGTCGGCGGCGGGCCAACGTAGTCCCGGGGTCGTGGGGACGACCCTATAGTCGTCGGACATGTCGGCGGCGGGCCAACGTAGACCCAGGGTCGTAGGGACGACCCTATAGTCGTCGGACAAGTCGGCGGCGAGCCAATCTAGTCCCGGGGTGGTGGGGACGACCCTATAGTCGTCGGACATGTCGGCGGCTGGACAACTTTGGCCCGTGGTGGTGGGGATGACCCTACAGTCGTCGGACATGTCGGCGGCTGGGCAACTTTGGCCCGTGTTCGTGGGGACGACCCTAGAGTCGTCGGATATGACGGTGGCGGGCCAATCTAGTCCCGGGGTCGTCGCGACGATCCTATAGTCGTCGGACATTTCGGCGGTTGGCCAACCTAGTCCCGGGGTCGTGGGGATGACCCTATAATCGTCGGACATGTCGGCGGCGGGCCAACGTAGACCCAGGGTCGTAGGGACGACCCTATAGTCGTCGGACAAGTCGGCGGCGAGCCAATCTAGTCCCGGGGTGGTGGGGACGACCCTATAGTCGTCGGACATGTCGGCGGCTGGACAACTTTGGCCCGTGGTGGTGGGGACGACCCTACAGTCGTCGGACATGTCGGCGGCTGGGCAACTTTGGCCCGTGTTCGTGGGGACGACCCTAGAGTCGTCGGATATGACGGTGGCGGGCCAATCTAGTCCCGGGGTGGTGGGGACGACCCTATAGTCGTCGGACATGTCGGCGGCTGGACAACTTTGGCCCGTGGTGGTGGGGACGACCCTATAGTCGTCGGACATGACGGCGGCTGGGCAACTTTGGCCCGTGGTGGTGGGGACGACCCTATAGTCGTCGGGCATGACGGCGGCTGGGCAACTTTGGTCCGTGGTGGTGGGGACGACCCTACAGTCGTCGGACATGGCTGTGGCGGGCCAATCTAGTCTCGGGGTCGTCGCGACGATCCTATAGTCGTCGGACATTTCGGCGGTTGGCCAACCTAGTCCCGGGGTCGTGGGGATGACCCTATAATCGTCGGACATGTCGGCGGCGGGCCAACGTAGACCCAGGGTCGTAGGGACGACCCTATAGTCGTCGGACAAGTCGGCGGCAGGCCAACCTAGTCCCGGGGTCGTGGGGACGACCCTATAGTCGTCGGACATGTCGGCGGCTGGGCAACTGTTGCCCGTGGTCGTGGGGACGACCCTATAGTCGTCGGACATGACGGTGGCGGGCCAACCTAGTCCCGGTTTCGTGGGGATGACCCTATAGTCGTCGGACATGTCGGCGGCTGGCCAACCTAGTCCCGGGGTGGTGGGGACGACCCTATAGTCGCCGGACATGACGGCGGCTGGTCAACTTTGGGCCGGGGTCGAAGGGACGACCCTATAGTTGTCTGACATGTCGGCGGCTGGCCAATCTAGTCCCGGGCTCGTGGGGACGACCCTATAATCGTCGGACATGTCGGCGGCGGGCCAACGTAGACCCGGGGTCGTAGGGACGACCCTATAGTCGTCGGACAAGTCGGCGGCAGGCCAACCTAGTCCCGGGGTCGTGGGGACGACCCTATAGTCGTCGGACATAACGGTGGCGGGCCAATCTAGTCCCGGGGTCGTATTGACGACCCTATAGTCGTCGGATATGTCGGCGGCTGGCCAACCTAGTCCTGGACTCGTGGGGACGGCCCTATAGTCGTCGGATATGTCGGCGGTTGGCCAACCTAGACCCGGGGTCGTGGGGACGACCCTATAGTCGTCGGACATGTCGGCGGCTGGTCAACTTTGGAACGGAGTCGAGGGGACGACCCTATAGTCGTCGGACATGTCGGCGGCTGGCCAATATAGTCCCGGGGTCGTGGGGACGCCCCTACAGTCGTCGGACATGACTGTGGCGGGCCAATCTAGTCCCGGGGTCGTCGGGACGATCCTATAGTCGTCGGACATTTCGGCGGTTGGCCAACCTAGTCCCGGGGTCGTGGGGACGACCCTATAGTCGTCGGACATGTCGGCGGCTGGGCAACTTTGGCCCGTGTTCGTGGGGACGAGCCCATAGTCGTCGGAAATTTCGGCGGTTGCTAACCTATTCCCGGGTTCGTGGGGACGACCCTATAGTCGTCGGACATGTCGGCGGCCGGCCAACCTAGTCCCGGGGTCGTATTGACGACCCTATAGTCGTCGGTAATGTCGGCGGCTGGCCAACCTAGTCCCGGGTTCGTGGGGGCGACCCTATAGTCGTCGGACATGTCGGCGCCTGGCCAACCTAGTCCCGGGTTCGTGGGGGCGACCCTATAGTCGTCGGACATGTCGGCGGCTGGCCAACCTAGTCCCGGGTTCGTGGGGACGACCCTATAGTCGTCGGACATGACGGTGGCGGGCCAATCTAGTCCCGGGGACGTGGGGACGACCCTATAGTCGTCGGACATGTCGGCGGCTGGTCAAATTTGGGCCGGGGTCGAGGGGACGACCCTATAGTCGTCGGACATGTCGGCGGCTAGCCAATCGAGTCCCGGTGTCGTGGGGACGACCCTATAGACGTCGGACATGACGGTGGCGGGCCAATCTAGTCCCGGGGTCGTGGGGACGACCCTATAGTCGTCGGACATGTCGGCGGCTGGCCAACCTAGTCCCGGGTTCGTGGGGACAAACCTATAGTCGTCGGACATGTCGGCGGCTGGGCAACTGTGGCCCGTGGCCGTGAGGACAACCCTATAGTCGTCGGACATGTCGGTGACTGGCCAACCTAGTCCCGGGTTCGTGGGTACGACCCTATAGTCTTCGGACATGTCGGCGGCAGGCCAACCTAGTCCCGGGGTCGTGGGGACGACCCTATAGTCGTCGGACATGTCGGCGGCTGGCCAACTTTGGCCCGGGGCGTGGGGACGACCCTATAGTCGTCGGACATGTCGACGGCGGGGCAACCTAGACCCGGGGTCGTGGGGACGACCCTATAGTCGTCGGACATGTCGGCGGCTGGCCAACTTTGGCCCGGGTCGTGGGGACGACCCTATAGTCGTCGGACAAGTCGGCGGCGGGCCAACGTAGTCCCGGGGTCGTGGGGACGACCCTATAGTCGTCGGACATGTCGGCGGCTGGGCAACTTTGGCCAGTGGTCGCGGGGACGACCCTATAGTCGTCGGACATGTCGGTGACTGGCCCACCTAGTCCCGGGTTCGTGGGGACGACCCTATAGTCGTCGGACATGTCGGCAGCAGGGCAACATTGGCCCGTGGTCGTGGGGACGACCCTATAGTCGTCGGACATGTCGGCGGCAGGGCAACTTTGGCCCGTGGTCTTGGGGACGACCCTATAGTCGTCGGACATGTCGGTGACTGCCCAACCTAGTCCCGGGTTCGTGGGGACGACCCTATAGTCGTCGGACATGTCGGCGGCAGGCCAACCTAGTCCCGGGGTCGTGGGGATGACCCTATAGTCGTCGGACATGTCGGCGGCTGGCCAACTTTGGCCCGGGTCGTGGGGACGACCCTATAGTCGTCGGACAAGTCGGCGGCGGGCCAACCTAGTCCCGGGGTCGTGGGGACGACCCTATAGTCGTCGGACATGTCGGCGGCTGGGCAACCTAGTCTCGTGGTCGTGGGGACGACCCCATAGTCGTAGGACACGTCGGCGGCGGGCCAACCTATTCCCGGGGTCGAGGGGACGACCGTATAGTCGTCGGACATGACGGTGGCGAGCCAATCTTGTCCCGGGGCGTGGGGACGACCCTATAGTCGTCGGACATGTCGACGGCGGGCCAACCTAGACCCGGGGTCGTGGGGACGACCCTATAGTCGTCGGACATGTCGGCGGCTGGCCAACCTAGTCTCGTGGTCGTGGGGACGACCCCATAGTCGTAGGACACGTCGGCGGCGGGCCAACCTATTCCCGGGGTCGAGGGGACGACCGTATAGTCGTCGGACATGACGGTGGCGGGCCAATCTTGTCCCGGGGTCGTGGGGACGACCCTATAGTCGTCGGACATGTCGGCGGCTGGCCAACCTAGACCCGGGGTGGTGGGGACGACTCAATAGTCGCCGGACATGTCGGTGACTGGCCAACCTAGTCCCGGGTTCTTGGGGACGACCCTATAGTCGTCGGACATGTCGGCGGCTGGGCAACTTTGGCCAGTGGTCGTGGGGACGACCCTATAGTCGTCGGACATGTCGGCGGCAGGGCAACTTTGGCCCGTGGTCGTGGGGACGCCCCTATAGTCGTCGGACATGTCGGCGGCTGGCCAACCTAGACCCGGGGTGGTGGGGACGACCCTATAGTCGTCGGACATGTCGGCGGCTGGCCAACCTAGTCTCGTGGTCGTGGGAACGATCCCATAGTCGTAGGACACGTCGTCGGCGGGCCAACCTAGTCCCGGGGTCGTGGGGACGACCGTGTAGTCGTCGGACATGACGGTGGCGGGCCAATCTAGTCCCGGGGTCGTGGGGACGACCCTATAGTCGTCGGACATTTCGGCGGCTGGCCAACTTTGGCCCGGGTCGTGGGGACGACCCTATAGTCGTCGGACATGTCGGCGGCTGGGCAACTTTGGCCAGTGGTCGTGGGGACGACCCTATAGTCGTCGGACATGTCGGTGACTGGACAACCTAGTCCCGGGTTCGTGGGGGACGACCCTATAGTCGTCGGACATGTCGGCGGCAGGGCAACTTTGGCCCGTGGTCGTGGGGACGACCCTATAGTCGTCGGACATGTCGGCGGCTGGCCAACCTAGACCCGGGGTGGTGGGGACGACCCTATAGTCGCCGGACATGTCGGCGGCTGGCCAACCTAGTCTCGTGGTCGTGGGGACGACCCCATAGTCGTAGGACATGTCGGCGGCAGGGCAACTTTGGCCCGTGGTCTTGGGGACGACCCTATAGTCGTCGGACATGTCGGCGGCTGGCCAACCTAGTCTCGTGGTCGTGGGGACGACCCTATAGTCGTCGGACATGTCGGTGACTGGCCAACCTAGTCCCGGGTTCGTGGGGACGACCCTATAGTCGTCGGACATGTCGGCGGCTGGGAAACTTTGGCCAGTGGTCGTGGGGACGCCCCTATAGTCGTCGGACATGTCGGCGGCTGGCCAACCTAGACCCGGGATGGTGGGGACGACCCTATAGTCGTCGGACATGTCGGCGGCTGGCCATCCTAGTCTCGTGGTCGTGGGGACGATCCCATAGTCGTAGGACACGTCGTCGGCTGGCCAACCTAGTCCCGGGGTCGTGGGGACGACCGTGTAGTCGTCGGACATGACGGTGGCGGGCCAATCTAGTCCCGGGGTCGTGGGGACGACCCTATAGTCGTCGGACATGTCGGTGACTGGCCAACCTAGTCCCGGGTTCGTGGGGACGACCCTATAGTCTTCGGACATGTCGGCGGCAAGCCAACCTAGTCCCGGGGTCGTGGGGACGACCCTATAGTCGTCGGACATGTCGGCGGCCGGTCAACTTTGGCCCGGGTCGTGGGGACGACCCTATAGTCGTCGGACATGTCGGTGACTGGCGAACCTAGTCCCGGGTTCGTGGGGACGACCCTATAGTCGTCGGACATGTCGGCGGCAGGCCAACCTAGTCCCGGGGTCGTGGGGACGACCCTATAGACGTCGGACATGTCGGCGGCAGGCCGACCTAGTCCCGGGGTCGTGGGGGACGACCCTAAAGTCGTCGGACATGTCGGCGGCTGGCCAACTTTGGCCCGGGTCGTGGGGACGACCCTATAGTCGTCGGACATGTCGGCGGCAGGGCAACTTTGGCCCGTGGTCGTGGGGACGACCCTATAGTCGTCGGACATGTCGGCGGCTGGGCAACCTAGTCTCGTGGTCGTGGGGACGACCCCATAGTCGTAGGACACGTCGGCGGCGGGCCCACCTATTCCCGGGGTCGAGGGGACGACCGTATAGTCGTCGGACATGACGGTGGCGGGCCAATCTTGTCCCGGGGCGTGGGGACGACCCTATAGTCGTCGGACATGTCGACGGCGGGCCAACCTAGACCCGGGGTCGTGGGGACGACCCTATAGTCGTCGGACATGTCGGCGGCTGGCCAACCTAGTCTCGTGGTCGTGGGGACGACCCCATAGTCGTAGGACACGTCGGCGGCGGGCCCACCTATTCCCGGGGTCGAGGGGACGACCGTATAGTCGTCGGACATGACGGTGGCGGGCCAATCTTGTCCCGGGGCGTGGGGACGACCCTATAGTCGTCGGACATGTCGACGGCGGGCCAACCTAGACCCGGGGCCGTGGGGACGACCCTATAGTCGTCGGACATGTCGGCGGCAGGTCAACTTTGGCCCGGGTCGTGGGGACGACCCTATAGTCGTCGGACATGTCGGTGACTGGCCAACCTAGTCCCGGGTTCGTGGGGACGACCCCATAGTCGTAGGACACGTCGGCGGCGGGCCCACCTATTCCCGGGGTCGAGGGGACGACCGTATAGTCGTCGGACATGACGGTGGCGGGCCAATCTTGTCCCGGGGCGTGGGGACGACCCTATAGTCGTCGGACATGTCGACGGCGGGCCAACCTAGACCCGGGGTCGTGGGGACGACCCTATAGTCGTCGGACATGTCGGCGGCTGGCCAACCTAGTCTCGTGGTCGTGGGGACGACCCCATAGTCGTAGGACACGTCGGCGGCGGGCCCACCTATTCCCGGGGTCGAGGGGACGACCGTATAGTCGTCGGACATGACGGTGGCAGGCCAATCTTGTCCCGGGGCGTGGGGACGACCCTATAGTCGTCGGACATGTCGGCGGCTGGCCAACCTAGACCCGGGGTGGTGGGGACGACTCTATAGTCGTCGGACATGTCGGTGACTGGACAACCTAGTCCCGGGTTCTTGGGGACGACCCTATAGTCGTCGGACATGTCGGCGGCTGGGCAACTTTGGCCAGTGGTCGTGGGGACGACCCTATAGTCGTCGGACATGTCGGCGGCAGGGCAACTTTGGCCCGTGGTCGTGGGGACGCCCCTATAGTCGTCGGACATGTCGGCGGCTGGCCAACCTAGACCCGGGGTGGTGGGGACGACCCTATAGTCGTCGGACATGTCGGCGGCTGGCCAATCTAGTCTCGTGGTCGTGGGGACGATCCCATAGTCGTAGGACACGTCGTCGGCGGGCCAACCTAGTCCCGGGGTCGTGGGGACGACCGTGTAGTCGTCGGACATGACGGTGGCGGGCCAATCTATTCCCGGGGTCGTGGGGACGACCCTATAGTCGTCGGACATTTCGGCGGCTGGCCAACTTTGGCCCGGGTCGTGGGGACGACCCTATAGTCGTCGGACATGTCGGCGGCTGGGCAACTTTGGCCAGTGGTCGTGGGGACGACCCTATAGTCGTCGGACATGTCGGTGACTGGACAACCTAGTCCCGGGTTCGTGGGGACGACCCTATAGTCGTCGGACATGTCGGCGGCAGGGCAACTTTGGCCCGTGGTCGTGGGGACGACCCTATAGTCGTCGGACATGTCGGCGGCTGGCCAACCTAGACCCGGGGTGGTGGGGACGACCCTATAGTCGTCGGACATGTCGGCGGCTGGCCAACCTAGTCTCGTGGTCGTGGGGACGACCCCATAGTCGTAGGACATGTCGGCGGCAGGGCAACTTTGGCCCGTGGTCTTGGGGACGACCCTATAGTCGTCGGACATGTCGGCGGCTGGCCAACCTAGTCTCGTGGTCGTGGGGACGACCCTATAGTCGTCGGACATGTCGGTGACTGGCCAACCTAGTCCCGGGTTCGTGGGGACGACCCTATAGTCGTCGGACATGTCGGCGGCTGGCCAACCTAGTCTCGTGGTCGTGGGGACGACCCCATAGTCGTAGGACACGTCGGCGGCGGGCCAACCTATTCCCGGGGTCGAGGGGACGACCGAATAGTCGTCGGACATGACGGTGGCGTGCCAATCTTGTCCCGGGGTCGTGAGGACGACCCTATAGTCGTCGGACATGTCGGCGGCTGGCCAACCTAGACCCGGGGTGGTGGGGACCACCCTATAGTCGTCGGACATGTCGGTGACTGGCCAACCTAGTCCCGGGTTCGTGGGGACGACCCTATAGTCGTCGGACATGTCGGCGGCTGGGAAACTTTGGCCAGTGGTCGTGGGGTCGCCCCTATAGTCGTCGGACATGTCGGCGGCTGGCCAACCTAGACCCGGGGTGGTGGGGACGACCCTATAGTCGTCGGACATGTCGGCGGCTGGCCATCCTAGTCTCGTGGTCGTGGGGACGATCCCATAGTCGTAGGACACGTCGTCGGCTGGCCAACCTAGTCCCGGGGTCGTGGGGACGACCGTGTAGTCGTCGGACATGACGGTGGCGGGCCAATCTAGTCCCGGGGTCGTGGGGACGACCCTATAGTCGTCGGACATGTCGGCGGCTGGCCAACTTTGGCCCGGGGCGTGGGGACGACCCTATAGTCGTTGGACATGTCGGCGGCAGGCCAACCTAGTCCCGGGGTCGTGGGGACGACCCTATAGTCGTCGGACATGTCGGCGGCAGGTCAACTTTGGCCCGGGTCGTGGGGACGACCCTATAGTCGTCGGACATGTCGGTGACTGGCCAACCTAGTCCCGGGTTCGTGGGGACGACCCTATAGTCTTCGGACATGTCGGCGGCAAGCCAACCTAGTCCCGGGGTCGTGGGGACGACCCTATAGTCGTCGGACATGTCGGCGGCCGGTCAACTTTGGCCCGGGTCGTGGGGACGACCCTATAGTCGTCGGACATGTCGGTGACTGGCGAACCTAGTCCCGGGTTCGTGGGGACGACCCTATAGTCGTCGGACATGTCGGCGGCAGGCCAACCTAGTCCCGGGGTCGTGGGGACGACCCTATAGACGTCGGACATGTCGGCGGCAGGCCGACCTAGTCCCGGGGTCGTGGGGACGACCCTAAAGTCGTCGGACATGTCGGCGGCTGGCCAACTTTGGCCCGGGTCGTGGGGACGACCCTATAGTCGTCGGACGTGTCGGCGGCTGGGCAACTTTGGCCAGTGGTCGTGGGGACGACCCTATAGTCGTCGGACATGTCGGTGACTGGCCAACCTAGTCCCGGGTTCGTGGGGACGACCCTATAGTCGTCGGACATGTCGGCGGCAGGGCAACTTTGGCCCGTGGTCGTGGGGACGACCCTATAGTCGTCGGACATGTCGGCGGCTGGGCAACCTAGTCTCGTGGTCGTGGGGACGACCCCATAGTCGTAGGACACGTCGGCGGCGGGCCCACCTATTCCCGGGGTCGAGGGGACGACCGTATAGTCGTCGGACATGACGGTGGCGGGCCAATCTTGTCCCGGGGCGTGGGGACGACCCTATAGTCGTCGGACATGTCGACGGCGGGCCAACCTAGACCCGGGGTCGTGGGGACGACCCTATAGTCGTCGGACATGTCGGCGGCTGGCCAACCTAGTCTCGTGGTCGTGGGGACGACCCCATAGTCGTAGGACACGTCGGCGGCGGGCCCACCTATTCCCGGGGTCGAGGGGACGACCGTATAGTCGTCGGACATGACGGTGGCGGGCCAATCTTGTCCCGGGGCGTGGGGACGACCCTATAGTCGTCGGACATGTCGACGGCGGGCCAACCTAGACCCGGGGCCGTGGGGACGACCCTATAGTCGTCGGACATGTCGGCGGCAGGTCAACTTTGGCCCGGGTCGTGGGGACGACCCTATAGTCGTCGGACATGTCGGTGACTGGCCAACCTAGTCCCGGGTTCGTGGGGACGACCCCATAGTCGTAGGACACGTCGGCGGCGGGCCCACCTATTCCCGGGGTCGAGGGGACGACCGTATAGTCGTCGGACATGACGGTGGCGGGCCAATCTTGTCCCGGGGCGTGGGGACGACCCTATAGTCGTCGGACATGTCGACGGCGGGCCAACCTAGACTCGGGGTCGTGGGGACGACCCTATAGTCGTCGGACATGTCGGCGGCTGGCCAACCTAGTCTCGTGGTCGTGGGGACGACCCCATAGTCGTAGGACACGTCGGCGGCGGGCCCACCTATTCCCGGGGTCGAGGGGACGACCGTATAGTCGTCGGACATGACGGTGGCGGGCCAATCTTGTCCCGGGGCGTGGGGACGACCCTATAGTCGTCGGACATGTCGGCGGCTGGCCAACCTAGACCCGGGGTGGTGGGGACGACTCTATAGTCGTCGGACATGTCGGTGACTGGCCAACCTAGTCCCGGGTTCTTGGGGACGACCCTATAGTCGTCGGACATGTCGGCGGCTGGGCAACTTTGGCCAGTGGTCGTGGGGACGACCCTATAGTCGTCGGACATGTCGGCGGCAGGGCAACTTTGGCCCGTGGTCGTGGGGACGCCCCTATAGTCGTCGGACATGTCGGCGGCTGGCCAACCTAGACCCGGGGTGGTGGGGACGACCCTATAGTCGTCGGACATGTCGGCGGCTGGCCAACCTAGTCTCGTGGTCGTGGGGACGATCCCATAGTCGTAGGACACGTCGTCGGCGGGCCAACCTAGTCCCGGGGTCGTGGGGACGACCGTGTAGTCGTCGGACATGACGGTGGCGGGCCAATCTAGTCCCGGGGTCGTGGGGACGACCCTATAGTCGTCGGACATGTCGGCGGCTGGCCAACTTTGGCCCGGGGCGTGGGGACGACCCTATAGTCGTCGGACATGTCGACGGCGGGCCAACCTAGAACCGGGGTCGTGGGGACGACCCTATAGTCGTCGGACATGTCGGTGGCAGGGCAACTTTGGCCCGTGGTCGTGGGGACGACCCTATAGTCGTCGGACATGTCGGTGACTGGCCAACCTAGTCCCGGGTTCGTGGGGACGACCCTATAGTCGTTGGACATGTCGGCGGCAGGCCAAACTAGTCCCGGGGTCGTGGGAACGACCCTATAGTCGTCGGACATGTCGGCGGCAGGTCAACTTTGGCCCGGGTCGTGGGGACGACCCTATAGTCGTCGGACATGTCGGTGACTGGCCAACCTAGTCCCGGGTTCGTGGGGACGACCCTATAGTCGTCGGACATGTCGGCGGCAGGCCAACCTAGTCCCGGGGTCGTGGGGACGACCCTATAGACGTCGGACATGTCGGCGGCAGGCCAACCTAGTCCCGGGGTCGTGGGGACGACCCTAAAGTCGTCGGACATGTCGGCGGCTGGCCAACTTTGGCCCGGGTCGTGGGGACGACCCTATAGTCGTCGGACGTGTCGGCGGCTGGGCAACTTTGGCCAGTGGTCGTGGGGACGACCCTATAGTCGTCGGACATGTCGGTGACTGGCCAACCTAGCCCCGGGTTCGTGGGGACGACCCTATAGTCGTCGGACATGTCGGCGGCAGGGCAACTTTGGCCCGTGGTCGTGGGGACGACCCTATAGTCGTCGGACATGTCGGCGGCTGGCCAACCTAGACCCAGGGTGGTGGGGACGACCCTATAGTCGTCGGACATGTCGGCGGCTGGCCAACCTAGTCTCGTGGTCGTGGGGACGACCCCATAGTCGTAGGACATGTCGGCGGCAGGGCAACTTTGGCCCGTGGTCTTGGGGACGACCCAATAGTCGTCGGACATGTCGGCGGCTGGCCAACCTAGTCTCGTGGTCGTGGGGACGACCCTATAGTCGTCGGACATGTCGGTGACTGGCCAACCTAGTCCCGGGTTCGTGGGGACGACCCTATAGTCGTCGGACATGTCGGCGGCAGGGCAACTTTGGCCCGTGGTCGTGGGGACGACCCTATAGTCGTCGGACATGTCGGCGGCTCGGCAACCTAGTCTCGTGGTCGTGGGGACGACCCCATAGTCGTAGGACACGTCGGCGCCGGGCCCACCTATTCCCGGGGTCGAGGGAGCGACCGTATAGTCGTCGGACATGACGGTGGCGGGCCAATCTTGTCCCGGGGCGTGGGGACGACCCTATAGTCGTCGGACATGTCGACGGCGGGCCAACCTAGACCCGGGGTCGTGGGGACGACCCTATAGTCGTCGGACATGTCGGCGGCTGGCCAACCTAGTCTCGTGGTCGTGGGGACGACCCCATAGTCGTAGGACACGTCGGCGGCGGGCCAACCTATTCCCGGGGTCGAGGGGACGACCGTATAGTCGTCGGACATGACGGTGGCGGGCCAATCTTGTCCCGGGGTCGTGTGGACGACCCTATAGTTGTCGGACATGTCGGCGGCTGGCCAACCTAGACCCGGGGTGGTGGGGACGACTCTATAGTCGTCGGACATGTCGGCGGCTGGCCAACTTTGGCCCGGGTCGTGGGGACGACCCTATAGTCGTCGGACGTGTCGGCGGCTGGGCAACTTTGGCCAGTGGTCGTGGGGACGACCCTATAGTCGTCGGACATGTCGGTGACTGGCCAACCTAGTCCCGGGTTCGTGGGGACGACCCTATAGTCGTCGGACATGTCGGCGGCAGGCCAACCTAGTCCCGGGGTCGTGGGGACGACCCTATAGACGTCGGACATGTCGGCGGCAGGCCAACCTAGTCCCGGGGTCGTGGGGACGACCCTAAAGTCGTCGGACATGTCGGCGGCTGGCCAACTTTGGCCCGGGTCGTGGGGACGACCCTATAGTCGTCGGACGTGTCGGCGGCTGGGCAACTTTGGCCAGTGGTCGTGGGGACGACCCTATAGTCGTCGGACATGTCGGTGGCTGGCCAACCTAGTCTCGTGGTCGTGGGGACGACCCCATAGTCGTAGGACATGTCGGCGGCAGGGCAACTTTGGCCCGTGGTCTTGGGGACGACCCTATAGTCGTCGGACATGTCGGTGACTGGCCAACCTAGTCCCGGGTTCGTGGGGACGACCCTATAGTCGTCGGACATGTCGGCGGCAGGGCAACTTTGGCCCGTGGTCGTGGGGACGACCCTATAGTCGTCGGACATGTCGGTGACTGGCCAACCTAGTCCCGGGTTCGTGGGGACGACCCTATAGTCGTCGGACATGTCGGCGGCAGGCCAACCTAGTCCCGGGGTCGTGGGGACGACCCTATAGACGTCGGACATGTCGGCGGCAGGCCAACCTAGTCCCGGGGTCGTGGGGACGACCCTAAAGTCGTCGGACATGTCGGCGGCTGGCCAACTTTGGCCCGGGTCGTGGGGACGACCCTATAGTCGTCGGACGTGTCGGCGGCTGGGCAACTTTGGCCAGTGGTCGTGGGGACGACCCTATAGTCGTCGGACATGTCGGTGACTGGCCAACCTAGCCCCGGGTTCGTGGGGACGACCCTATAGTCGTCGGACATGTCGGCGGCAGGGCAACTTTGGCCCGTGGTCGTGGGGACGACCCTATAGTCGTCGGACATGTCGGCGGCTGGCCAACCTAGACCCAGGGTGGTGGGGACGACCCTATAGTCGTCGGACATGTCGGCGGCTGGCCAACCTAGTCTCGTGGTCGTGGGGACGACCCCATAGTCGTAGGACATGTCGGCGGCAGGGCAACTTTGGCCCGTGGTCTTGGGGACGACCCTATAGTCGTCGGACATGTCGGCGGCTGGCCAACCTAATCTCGTGGTCGTGGGGACGACCCTATAGTCGTCGGACATGTCGGTGACTGGCCAACCTAGTCCCGGGTTCGTGGGGACGACCCTATAGTCGTCGGACATGTCGGCGGCAGGGCAACTTTGGCCCGTGGTCGTGGGGACGACCCTATAGTCGTCGGACATGTCGGCGGCTCGGCAACCTAGTCTCGTGGTCGTGGGGACGACCCCATAGTCGTAGGACACGTCGGCGCCGGGCCCACCTATTCCCGGGGTCGAGGGGACGACCGTATAGTCGTCGGACATGACGGTGGCGGGCCAATCTTGTCCCGGGGCGTGGGGACGACCCTATAGTCGTCGGACATGTCGACGGCGGGCCAACCTAGACCCGGGGTCGTGGGGACGACCCTATAGTCGTCGGACATGTCGGCGGCTGGCCAACCTAGTCTCGTGGTCGTGGGGACGACCCCATAGTCGTAGGACACGTCGGCGGCGGGCCAACCTATTCCCGGGGTCGAGGGGACGACCGTATAGTCGTCGGACATGACGGTGGCGGGCCAATCTTGTCCCGGGGTCGTGTGGACGACCCTATAGTTGTCGGACATGTCGGCGGCTGGCCAACCTAGACCCGGGGTGGTGGGGACGACTCTATAGTCGTCGGACATGTCGGCGGCTGGCCAACTTTGGCCCGGGTCGTGGGGACGACCCTATAGTCGTCGGACGTGTCGGCGGCTGGGCAACTTTGGCCAGTGGTCGTGGGGACGACCCTATAGTCGTCGGACATGTCGGTGACTGGCCAACCTAGTCCCGGGTTCGTGGGGACGACCCTATAGTCGTCGGACATGTCGGCGGCAGGCCAACCTAGTCCCGGGGTCGTGGGGACGACCCTATAGACGTCGGACATGTCGGCGGCAGGCCAACCTAGTCCCGGGGTCGTGGGGACGACCCTAAAGTCGTCGGACATGTCGGCGGCTGGCCAACTTTTGCCCGGGTCGTGGGGACGACCCTATAGTCGTCGGACGTGTCGGCGGCTGGGCAACTTTGGCCAGTGGTCGTGGGGACGACCCTATAGTCGTCGGACATGTCGGTGGCTGGCCAACCTAGTCTCGTGGTCGTGGGGACGACCCCATAGTCGTAGGACATGTCGGCGGCAGGGCAACTTTGGCCCGTGGTCTTGGGGACGACCCTATAGTCGTCGGACATGTCGGTGACTGGCCAACCTAGTCCCGGGTTCGTGGGGACGACCCTATAGTCGTCGGACATGTCGGCGGCAGGGCAACTTTGGCCCGTGGTCGTGGGGACGACCCTATAGTCGTCGGAGATGTCGGCGGCTGGCCAACCTAGACCCAGGGTGGTGGGGACGACCCTATAGTCGTCGGACATGTCGGCGGCTGGCCAACTTTGGCCCGGGGCGTGGGGACGACCCTATAGTCGTTGGACATGTCGGCGGCAGGCCAACCGAGTCCCGGGGTCGTGGGGACGACCCTATAGTCGTCGGACATGTCGGCGGCAGGTCAACTTTGGCCCGGGTCGTGGGGACGACCCTATAGTCGTCGGACATGTCGGTGACTGGCCAACCTAGTCCCGGGTTCGTGGGGACGACCCTATAGTCGTCGGACATGTCGGCGGCAGGGCAACTTTGGCCCGTGGTCGTGGGGACGACCCTATAGCCGTCGGACATGTCGGTGACTGGCCAACCTAGTCCCGGGTTCGTGGGGACGACCCTATAGTCGTCGGACATGTCGGCGGCTGGGAAACTTTGGCCAGTGGTCGTGGGGACGCCCCTATAGTCGTCGGACATGTCGGCGGCTGGCCAACCTAGACCCGGGGTGGTGGGGACGACCCTATAGTCGTCGGACATGTCGGCGGCTGGCCATCCTAGTCTCGTGGTCGTGGGGACGATCCCATAGTCGTAGGACACGTCGTCGGCGGGCCAACCTAGTCCCGGGGTCGTGGGGACGACCGTGTAGTCGTCGGACATGACGGTGGCGGGCCAATCTAGTCCCGGGGTCGTGGGGACGACCCTATAGTCGTCGGACATGTCGGCGGCTGGCCAACTTTGGCCCGGGGCGTGGGGACGACCCTATAGTCGTTGGACATGTCGGCGGCAGGCCAACCGAGTCCCGGGGTCGTGGGGACGACCCTATAGTCGTCGGACATGTCGGCGGCAGGTCAACTTTGGCCCGGGTCGTGGGGACGACCCTATAGTCGTCGGACATGTCGGTGACTGGCCAACCTAGTCCCGGGTTCGTGGGGACGACCCTATAGTCGTCGGACATGTCGGCGGCCGGTCAACTTTGGCCCGGGTCGTGGGGACGACCCTATAGTCGTCGGACATGTCGGTGACTGGCGAACCTAGTCCCGGGTTCGTGGGGACGACCCTATAGTCGTCGGACATGTCGGCGGCAGGCCAACCTAGTCCCGGGGTCGTGGGGACGACCCTATAGACGTCGGACATGTCGGCGGCAGGCCGACCTAGTCCCGGGGTCGTGGGGACGACCCTAAAGTCGTCGGACATGTCGGCGGCTGGCCAACTTTGGCCCGGGTCGTGGGGACGACCCTATAGTCGTCGGACGTGTCGGCGGCTGGGCAACTTTGGCCAGTGGTCGTGGGGACGACCCTATAGTCGTCGGACATGTCGGTGACTGGCCAACCTAGTCCCGGGTTCGTGGGGACGACCCTATAGTCGTCGGACATGTCGGCGGCAGGGCAACTTTGGCCCGTGGTCGTGGGGACGACCCTATAGTCGTCGGACATGTCGGCGGCTGGGCAACCTAGTCTCGTGGTCGTGGGGACGACCCCATAGTCGTAGGACACGTCGGCGGCGGGCCCACCTATTCCCGGGGTCGAGGGGACGACCGTATAGTCGTCGGACATGACGGTGGCGGGCCAATCTTGTCCCGGGGCGTGGGGACGACCCTATAGTCGTCGGACATGTCGACGGCGGGCCAACCTAGACCCGGGGTCGTGGGGACGACCCTATAGTCGTCGGACATGTCGGCGGCTGGCCAACCTAGTCTCGTGGTCGTGGGGACGACCCCATAGTCGTAGGACACGTCGGCGGCGGGCCCACCTATTCCCGGGGTCGAGGGGACGACCGTATAGTCGTCGGACATGACGGTGGCGGGCCAATCTTGTCCCGGGGCGTGGGGACGACCCTATAGTCGTCGGACATGTCGACGGCGGGCCAACCTAGACCCGGGGCCGTGGGGACGACCCTATAGTCGTCGGACATGTCGGCGGCAGGTCAACTTTGGCCCGGGTCGTGGGGACGACCCTATAGTCGTCGGACATGTCGGTGACTGGCCAACCTAGTCCCGGGTTCGTGGGGACGACCCCATAGTCGTAGGACACGTCGGCGGCGGGCCCACCTATTCCCGGGGTCGAGGGGACGACCGTATAGTCGTCGGACATGACGGTGGCGGGCCAATCTTGTCCCGGGGCGTGGGGACGACCCTATAGTCGTCGGACATGTCGACGGCGGGCCAACCTAGACTCGGGGTCGTGGGGACGACCCTATAGTCGTCGGACATGTCGGCGGCTGGCCAACTTTGGCCCGGGGCGTGGGGACGACCCTATAGTCGTCGGACATGTCGACGGCGGGCCAACCTAGAACCGGGGTCGTGGGGACGACCCTATAGTCGTCGGACATGTCGGTGGCAGGGCAACTTTGGCCCGTGGTCGTGGGGACGACCCTATAGTCGTCGGACATGTCGGCGGCAGGTCAACTTTGGCCCGGGTCGTGGGGACGACCCTATAGTCGTCGGACATGTCGGTGACTGGCCAACCTAGTCCCGGGTTCGTGGGGACGACCCTATAGTCGTCGGACATGTCGGCGGCAGGCCAACCTAGTCCCGGGGTCGTGGGGACGACCCTATAGACGTCGGACATGTCGGCGGCAGGCCAACCTAGTCCCGGGGTCGTGGGGACGACCCTAAAGTCGTCGGACATGTCGGCGGCTGGCCAACTTTGGCCCGGGTCGTGGGGACGACCCTATAGTCGTCGGACGTGTCGGCGGCTGGGCAACTTTGGCCAGTGGTCGTGGGGACGACCCTATAGTCGTCGGACATGTCGGTGACTGGCCAACCTAGCCCCGGGTTCGTGGGGACGACCCTATAGTCGTCGGACATGTCGGCGGCAGGGCAACTTTGGCCCGTGGTCGTGGGGACGACCCTATAGTCGTCGGACATGTCGGCGGCTGGCCAACCTAGACCCAGGGTGGTGGGGACGACCCTATAGTCGTCGGACATGTCGGCGGCTGGCCAACCTAGTCTCGTGGTCGTGGGGACGACCCCATAGTCGTAGGACATGTCGGCGGCAGGGCAACTTTGGCCCGTGGTCTTGGGGACGACCCAATAGTCGTCGGACATGTCGGCGGCTGGCCAACCTAGTCTCGTGGTCGTGGGGACGACCCTATAGTCGTCGGACATGTCGGTGACTGGCCAACCTAGTCCCGGGTTCGTGGGGACGACCCTATAGTCGTCGGACATGTCGGCGGCAGGGCAACTTTGGCCCGTGGTCGTGGGGACGACCCTATAGTCGTCGGACATGTCGGCGGCTCGGCAACCTAGTCTCGTGGTCGTGGGGACGACCCCATAGTCGTAGGACACGTCGGCGCCGGGCCCACCTATTCCCGGGGTCGAGGGGACGACCGTATAGTCGTCGGACATGACGGTGGCGGGCCAATCTTGTCCCGGGGCGTGGGGACGACCCTATAGTCGTCGGACATGTCGACGGCGGGCCAACCTAGACCCGAGGTCGTGGGGACGACCCTATAGTCGTCGGACATGTCGGCGGCTGGCCAACCTAGTCTCGTGGTCGTGGGGACGACCCCATAGTCGTAGGACACGTCGGCGGCGGGCCAACCTATTCCCGGGGTCGAGGGGACGACCGTATAGTCGTCGGACATGACGGTGGCGGGCCAATCTTGTCCCGGGGTCGTGTGGACGACCCTATAGTTGTCGGACATGTCGGCGGCTGGCCAACCTAGACCCGGGGTGGTGGGGACGACTCTATAGTCGTCGGACATGTCGGCGGCTGGCCAACTTTGGCCCGGGTCGTGGGGACGACCCTATAGTCGTCGGACGTGTCGGCGGCTGGGCAACTTTGGCCAGTGGTCGTGGGGACGACCCTATAGTCGTCGGACATGTCGGTGACTGGCCAACCTAGTCCCGGGTTCGTGGGGACGACCCTATAGTCGTCGGACATGTCGGCGGCAGGCCAACCTAGTCCCGGGGTCGTGGGGACGACCCTATAGACGTCGGACATGTCGGCGGCAGGCCAACCTAGTCCCGGGGTCGTGGGGACGACCCTAAAGTCGTCGGACATGTCGGCGGCTGGCCAACTTTGGCCCGGGTCGTGGGGACGACCCTATAGTCGTCGGACGTGTCGGCGGCTGGGCAACTTTGGCCAGTGGTCGTGGGGACGACCCTATAGTCGTCGGACATGTCGGTGGCTGGCCAACCTAGTCTCGTGGTCGTGGGGACGACCCCATAGTCGTAGGACATGTCGGCGGCAGGGCAACTTTGGCCCGTGGTCTTGGGGACGACCCTATAGTCGTCGGACATGTCGGTGACTGGCCAACCTAGTCCCGGGTTCGTGGGGACGACCCTATAGTCGTCGGACATGTCGGCGGCAGGGCAACTTTGGCCCGTGGTCGTGGGGACGACCCTATAGTCGTCGGACATGTCGGTGACTGGCCAACCTAGTCCCGGGTTCGTGGGGACGACCCTATAGTCGTCGGACATGTCGGCGGCTGGCCAACCTAGACCCGGGGTGGTGGGGACGACTCTATAGGCGTCGGACATGTCGGTGACTGGCCAACCTAGTCCCGGGTTCTTGGGGACGACCCTATAGTCGTCGGACATGTCGGCGGCTGGGCAACTTTGGCCAGTGGTCGTGGGGACGACCCTATAGTCGTCGGACATGTCGGCGGCAGGGCAACTTTGGCCCGTGGTCGTGGGGACGCCCCTATAGTCGTCGGACATGTCGGCGGCTGGCCAACCTAGACCCGGGGTGGTGGGGACGACCCTATAGTCGTCGGACATGTCGGCGGCTGGCCAACCTAGTCTCGTGGTCGTGGGGACGATCCCATAGTCGTAGGGCACGTCGTCGGCGGGCCAACCTAGTCCCGGGGTCGTGGGGACGACCGTGTAGTCGTCGGACATGACGGTGGCGGGCCAATCTAGTCCCGGGGTCGTGGGGACGACCCTATAGTCGTCGGACATGTCGGCGGCTGGCCAACTTTGGCCCGGGGCGTGGGGACGACCCTATAGTCGTCGGACATGTCGACGGCGGGCCAACCTAGAACCGGGGTCGTGGGGACGACCCTATAGTCGTCGGACATGTCGGTGGCAGGGCAACTTTGGCCCGTGGTCGTGGGGACGACCCTATAGTCGTCGGACATGTCGGTGACTGGCCAACCTAGTCCCGGGTTCGTGGGGACGACCCTATAGTCGTTGGACATGTCGGCGGCAGGCCAAACTAGTCCCGGGGTCGTGGGAACGACCCTATAGTCGTCGGACATGTCGGCGGCAGGTCAACTTTGGCCCGGGTCGTGGGGACGACCCTATAGTCGTCGGACATGTCGGTGACTGGCCAACCTAGTCCCGGGTTCGTGGGGACGACCCTATAGTCGTCGGACATGTCGGCGGCAGGCCAACCTAGTCCCGGGGTCGTGGGGACGACCCTATAGACGTCGGACATGTCGGCGGCAGGCCAACCTAGTCCCGGGGTCGTGGGGACGACCCTAAAGTCGTCGGACATGTCGGCGGCTGGCCAACTTTGGCCCGGGTCGTGGGGACGACCCTATAGTCGTCGGACGTGTCGGCGGCTGGGCAACTTTGGCCAGTGGTCGTGGGGACGACCCTATAGTCGTCGGACATGTCGGTGACTGGCCAACCTAGCCCCGGGTTCGTGGGGACGACCCTATAGTCGTCGGACATGTCGGCGGCAGGGCAACTTTGGCCCGTGGTCGTGGGGACGACCCTATAGTCGTCGGACATGTCGGCGGCTGGCCAACCTAGACCCAGGGTGGTGGGGACGACCCTATAGTCGTCGGACATGTCGGCGGCTGGCCAACCTAGTCTCGTGGTCGTGGGGACGACCCCATAGTCGTAGGACATGTCGGCGGCAGGGCAACTTTGGCCCGTGGTCTTGGGGACGACCCAATAGTCGTCGGACATGTCGGCGGCTGGCCAACCTAGTCTCGTGGTCGTGGGGACGACCCTATAGTCGTCGGACATGTCGGTGACTGGCCAACCTAGTCCCGGGTTCGTGGGGACGACCCTATAGTCGTCGGACATGTCGGCGGCAGGGCAACTTTGGCCCGTGGTCGTGGGGACGACCCTATAGTCGTCGGACATGTCGGCGGCTCGGCAACCTAGTCTCGTGGTCGTGGGGACGACCCCATAGTCGTAGGACACGTCGGCGCCGGGCCCACCTATTCCCGGGGTCGAGGGGACGACCGTATAGTCGTCGGACATGACGGTGGCGGGCCAATCTTGTCCCGGGGCGTGGGGACGACCCTATAGTCGTCGGACATGTCGACGGCGGGCCAACCTAGACCCGGGGTCGTGGGGACGACCCTATAGTCGTCGGACATGTCGGCGGCTGGCCAACCTAGTCTCGTGGTCGTGGGGACGACCCCATAGTCGTAGGACACGTCGGCGGCGGGCCAACCTATTCCCGGGGTCGAGGGGACGACCGTATAGTCGTCGGACATGACGGTGGCGGGCCAATCTTGTCCCGGGGTCGTGTGGACGACCCTATAGTTGTCGGACATGTCGGCGGCTGGCCAACCTAGACCCGGGGTGGTGGGGACGACTCTATAGTCGTCGGACATGTCGGCGGCTGGCCAACTTTGGCCCGGGTCGTGGGGACGACCCTATAGTCGTCGGACGTGTCGGCGGCTGGGCAACTTTGGCCAGTGGTCGTGGGGACGACCCTATAGTCGTCGGACATGTCGGTGACTGGCCAACCTAGTCCCGGGTTCGTGGGGACGACCCTATAGTCGTCGGACATGTCGGCGGCAGGCCAACCTAGTCCCGGGGTCGTGGGGACGACCCTATAGACGTCGGACATGTCGGCGGCAGGCCAACCTAGTCCCGGGGTCGTGGGGACGACCCTAAAGTCGTCGGACATGTCGGCGGCTGGCCAACTTTTGCCCGGGTCGTGGGGACGACCCTATAGTCGTCGGACGTGTCGGCGGCTGGGCAACTTTGGCCAGTGGTCGTGGGGACGACCCTATAGTCGTCGGACGTGTCGGCGGCTGGGCAACTTTGGCCAGTGGTCGTGGGGACGACCCTATAGTCGTCGGACATGTCGGTGGCTGGCCAACCTAGTCTCGTGGTCGTGGGGACGACCCCATAGTCGTAGGACATGTCGGCGGCAGGGCAACTTTGGCCCGTGGTCTTGGGGACGACCCTATAGTCGTCGGACATGTCGGTGACTGGCCAACCTAGTCCCGGGTTCGTGGGGACGACCCTATAGTCGTCGGACATGTCGGCGGCAGGGCAACTTTGGCCCGTGGTCGTGGGGACGACCCTATAGTCGTCGGAGATGTCGGCGGCTGGCCAACCTAGACCCAGGGTGGTGGGGACGACCCTATAGTCGTCGGACATGTCGGCGGCTGGCCAACTTTGGCCCGGGGCGTGGGGACGACCCTATAGTCGTTGGACATGTCGGCGGCAGGCCAACCGAGTCCCGGGGTCGTGGGGACGACCCTATAGTCGTCGGACATGTCGGCGGCAGGTCAACTTTGGCCCGGGGTGGTGGGGACGACTCTATAGTCGTCGGACATGTCGGTGACTGGCCAACCTAGTCCCGGGTTCTTGGGGACGACCCTATAGTCGTCGGACATGTCGGCGGCTGGGCAACTTTGGCCAGTGGTCGTGGGGACGACCCTATAGTCGTCGGACATGTCGACGGCGGGCCAACCTAGACCCGGGGTCGTGGGGACGACCCTATAGTCGTCGGACGTGTCGGCGGCTGGGCAACTTTGGCCAGTGGTCGTGGGGACGACCCTATAGTCGTCGGACATGTCGGTGACTGGCCAACCTAGTCCCGGGTTCGTGGGGACGACCCTATAGTCGTCGGACATGTCGGCGGCAGGCCAACCTAGTCCCGGGGTCGTGGGGACGACCCTATAGACGTCGGACATGTCGGCGGCAGGCCAACCTAGTCCCGGGGTCGTGGGGACGACCCTAAAGTCGTCGGACATGTCGGCGGCTGGCCAACTTTGGCCCGGGTCGTGGGGACGACCCTATAGTCGTCGGACGTGTCGGCGGCTGGGCAACTTTGGCCAGTGGTCGTGGGGACGACCCTATAGTCGTCGGACATGTCGGTGGCTGGCCAACCTAGTCTCGTGGTCGTGGGGACGACCCCATAGTCGTAGGACATGTCGGCGGCAGGGCAACTTTGGCCCGTGGTCTTGGGGACGACCCTATAGTCGTCGGACATGTCGGTGACTGGCCAACCTAGTCCCGGGTTCGTGGGGACGACCCTATAGTCGTCGGACATGTCGGCGGCAGGGCAACTTTGGCCCGTGGTCGTGGGGACGACCCTATAGTCGTCGGACATGTCGGTGACTGGCCAACCTAGTCCCGGGTTCGTGGGGACGACCCTATAGTCGTCGGACATGTCGGCGGCAGGCCAACCTAGTCCCGGGGTCGTGGGGACGACCCTATAGACGTCGGACATGTCGGCGGCAGGCCAACCTAGTCCCGGGGTCGTGGGGACGACCCTAAAGTCGTCGGACATGTCGGCGGCTGGCCAACTTTGGCCCGGGTCGTGGGGACGACCCTATAGTCGTCGGACGTGTCGGCGGCTGGGCAACTTTGGCCAGTGGTCGTGGGGACGACCCTATAGTCGTCGGACATGTCGGTGACTGGCCAACCTAGCCCCGGGTTCGTGGGGACGACCCTATAGTCGTCGGACATGTCGGCGGCAGGGCAACTTTGGCCCGTGGTCGTGGGGACGACCCTATAGTCGTCGGACATGTCGGCGGCTGGCCAACCTAGACCCAGGGTGGTGGGGACGACCCTATAGTCGTCGGACATGTCGGCGGCTGGCCAACCTAGTCTCGTGGTCGTGGGGACGACCCCATAGTCGTAGGACATGTCGGCGGCAGGGCAACTTTGGCCCGTGGTCTTGGGGACGACCCTATAGTCGTCGGACATGTCGGCGGCTGGCCAACCTAATCTCGTGGTCGTGGGGACGACCCTATAGTCGTCGGACATGTCGGTGACTGGCCAACCTAGTCCCGGGTTCGTGGGGACGACCCTATAGTCGTCGGACATGTCGGCGGCAGGGCAACTTTGGCCCGTGGTCGTGGGGACGACCCTATAGTCGTCGGACATGTCGGCGGCTCGGCAACCTAGTCTCGTGGTCGTGGGGACGACCCCATAGTCGTAGGACACGTCGGCGCCGGGCCCACCTATTCCCGGGGTCGAGGGGACGACCGTATAGTCGTCGGACATGACGGTGGCGGGCCAATCTTGTCCCGGGGCGTGGGGACGACCCTATAGTCGTCGGACATGTCGACGGCGGGCCAACCTAGACCCGGGGTCGTGGGGACGACCCTATAGTCGTCGGACATGTCGGCGGCTGGCCAACCTAGTCTCGTGGTCGTGGGGACGACCCCATAGTCGTAGGACACGTCGGCGGCGGGCCAACCTATTCCCGGGGTCGAGGGGACGACCGTATAGTCGTCGGACATGACGGTGGCGGGCCAATCTTGTCCCGGGGTCGTGTGGACGACCCTATAGTTGTCGGACATGTCGGCGGCTGGCCAACCTAGACCCGGGGTGGTGGGGACGACTCTATAGTCGTCGGACATGTCGGCGGCTGGCCAACTTTGGCCCGGGTCGTGGGGACGACCCTATAGTCGTCGGACGTGTCGGCGGCTGGGCAACTTTGGCCAGTGGTCGTGGGGACGACCCTATAGTCGTCGGACATGTCGGTGACTGGCCAACCTAGTCCCGGGTTCGTGGGGACGACCCTATAGTCGTCGGACATGTCGGCGGCAGGCCAACCTAGTCCCGGGGTCGTGGGGACGACCCTATAGACGTCGGACATGTCGGCGGCAGGCCAACCTAGTCCCGGGGTCGTGGGGACGACCCTAAAGTCGTCGGACATGTCGGCGGCTGGCCAACTTTTGCCCGGGTCGTGGGGACGACCCTATAGTCGTCGGACGTGTCGGCGGCTGGGCAACTTTGGCCAGTGGTCGTGGGGACGACCCTATAGTCGTCGGACGTGTCGGCGGCTGGGCAACTTTGGCCAGTGGTCGTGGGGACGACCCTATAGTCGTCGGACATGTCGGTGGCTGGCCAACCTAGTCTCGTGGTCGTGGGGACGACCCCATAGTCGTAGGACATGTCGGCGGCAGGGCAACTTTGGCCCGTGGTCTTGGGGACGACCCTATAGTCGTCGGACATGTCGGTGACTGGCCAACCTAGTCCCGGGTTCGTGGGGACGACCCTATAGTCGTCGGACATGTCGGCGGCAGGGCAACTTTGGCCCGTGGTCGTGGGGACGACCCTATAGTCGTCGGAGATGTCGGCGGCTGGCCAACCTAGACCCAGGGTGGTGGGGACGACCCTATAGTCGTCGGACATGTCGGCGGCTGGCCAACTTTGGCCCGGGGCGTGGGGACGACCCTATAGTCGTTGGACATGTCGGCGGCAGGCCAACCGAGTCCCGGGGTCGTGGGGACGACCCTATAGTCGTCGGACATGTCGGCGGCAGGTCAACTTTGGCCCGGGTCGTGGGGACGACCCTATAGTCGTCGGACATGTCGGTGACTGGCCAACCTAGTCCCGGGTTCGTGGGGACGACCCTATAGTCGTCGGACATGTCGGCGGCAGGGCAACTTTGGCCCGTGGTCGTGGGGACGACCCTATAGTCGTCGGACATGTCGGTGACTGGCCAACCTAGTCCCGGGTTCGTGGGGACGACCCTATAGTCGTCGGACATGTCGGCGGCTGGCCAACCTAGTCTCGTGGTCGTGGGGACGACCCCATAGTCGTAGGACACGTCGGCGGCGGGCCAACCTATTCCCGGGGTCGAGGGGACGACCGTATAGTCGTCGGACATGACGGTGGCGGGCCAATCTTGTCCCGGGGTCGTGAGGACGACCCTATAGTCGTCGGACATGTCGGCGGCTGGCCAACCTAGACCCGGGGTGGTGGGGACCACCCTATAGTCGGCGGACATGTCGGTGACTGGCCAACCTAGTCCCGGGTTCGTGGGGACGACCCTATAGTCGTCGGACATGTCGGCGGCTGGGAAACTTTGGCCAGTGGTCGTGGGGACGCCCCTATAGTCGTCGGACATGTCGGCGGCTGGCCAACCTAGACCCGGGGTGGTGGGGACGACCCTATAGTCGTCGGACATGTCGGCGGCTGGCCATCCTAGTCTCGTGGTCGTGGGGACGATCCCATAGTCGTAGGACACGTCGTCGGCGGGCCAACCTAGTCCCGGGGTCGTGGGGACGACCGTGTAGTCGTCGGACATGACGGTGGCGGGCCAATCTAGTCCCGGGGTCGTGGGGACGACCCTATAGTCGTCGGACATGTCGGCGGCTGGCCAACTTTGGCCCGGGGCGTGGGGACGACCCTATAGTCGTTGGACATGTCGGCGGCAGGCCAACCGAGTCCCGGGGTCGTGGGGACGACCCTATAGTCGTCGGACATGTCGGCGGCAGGTCAACTTTGGCCCGGGTCGTGGGGACGACCCTATAGTCGTCGGACATGTCGGTGACTGGCCAACCTAGTCCCGGGTTCGTGGGGACGACCCTATAGTCTTCGGACATGTCGGCGGCAAGCCAACCTAGTCCCGGGGTCGTGGGGACGACCCTATAGACGTCGGACATGTCGGCGGCAGGCCGACCTAGTCCCGGGGTCGTGGGGACGACCCTAAAGTCGTCGGACATGTCGGCGGCTGGCCAACTTTGGCCCGGGTCGTGGGGACGACCCTATAGTCGTCGGACGTGTCGGCGGCTGGGCAACTTTGGCCAGTGGTCGTGGGGACGACCCTATAGTCGTCGGACATGTCGGCGGCTGGGCAACCTAGTCTCGTGGTCGTGGGGACGACCCCATAGTCGTAGGACACGTCGGCGGCGGGCCCACCTATTCGCGGGGTCGAGGGGACGACCGTATAGTCGTCGGACATGACGGTGGCGGGCCAATCTTGTCCCGGGGCGTGGGGACGACCCTATAGTCGTCGGACATGTCGACGGCGGGCCAACCTAGACCCGGGGTCGTGGGGACGACCCTATAGTCGTCGGACATGTCGGCGGCTGGCCAACCTAGTCTCGTGGTCGTGGGGACGACCCCATAGTCGTAGGACACGTCGGCGGCGGGCCCACCTATTCCCGGGGTCGAGGGGACGACCGTATAGTCGTCGGACATGACGGTGGCGGGCCAATCTTGTCCCGGGGCGTGGGGACGACCCTATAGTCGTCGGACATGTCGACGGCGGGCCAACCTAGACCCGGGGTCGTGGGGACGACCCTATAGTCGTCGGACATGTCGGCGGCAGGTCAACTTTGGCCCGGGTCGTGGGGACGACCCTATAGTCGTCGGACATGTCGGTGACTGGCCAACCTAGTCCCGGGTTCGTGGGGACGACCCCATAGTCGTAGGACACGTCGGCGGCGGGCCCACCTATTCCCGGGGTCGAGGGGACGACCGTATAGTCGTCGGACATGACGGTGGCGGGCCAATCTTGTCCCGGGGCGTGGGGACGACCCTATAGTCGTCGGACATGTCGACGGCGGGCCAACCTAGACCCGGGGTCGTGGGGACGACCCTATAGTCGTCGGACATGTCGGCGGCTGGCCAACCTAGTCTCGTGGTCGTGGGGACGACCCCATAGTCGTAGGACACGTCGGCGGCGGGCCAACCTATTCCCGGGGTCGAGGGGACGACCGTATAGTCGTCGGACATGACGGTGGCGGGCCAATCTTGTCCCGGGGTCGTGTGGACGACCCTATAGTCGTCGGACATGTCGGCGGCTGGCCAACCTAGACCCGGGGTGGTGGGGACGACCCTATAGTCGTCGGACATGTCGGCGGCAGGGCAACTTTGGCCCGTGGTCGTGGGGACGACCCTATAGTCGTCGGACATGTCGGCGGCTGGCCAACCTAGTCTCGTGGTCGTGGGGACGACCCCATAGTCGTAGGACACGTCGGCGGCGGGCCAACCTATTCCCGGGGTCGAGGGGACGACCGTATAGTCGTCGGACATGACGGTGGCGGGCCAATCTTGTCCCGGGGTCGTGTGGACGACCCTATAGTCGTCGGACATGTCGGCGGCTGGCCAACCTAGACCCGGGGTGGTGGGGGACGACTCTATAGTCGTCGGACATGTCGGTGACTGGCCAACCTAGTCCCGGGTTCTTGGGGACGACCCTATAGTCGTCGGACATGTCGGCGGCTGGGCAACTTTGGCCAGTGGTCGAGGGGACGACCGTATAGTCGTCGGACATGACGGTGGCGGGCCAATCTTGTCCCGGGGTCGTGTGGACGACCCTATAGTTGTCGGACATGTCGGCGGCTGGCCAACCTAGACCCGGGGTGGTGGGGACGACTCTATAGTCGTCGGACATGTCGGCGGCTGGCCAACTTTGGCCCGGGTCGTGGGGACGACCCTATAGTCGTCGGACGTGTCGGCGGCTGGGCAACTTTGGCCAGTGGTCGTGGGGACGACCCTATAGTCGTCGGACATGTCGGTGACTGGCCAACCTAGTCCCGGGTTCGTGGGGACGACCCTATAGTCGTCGGACATGTCGGCGGCAGGCCAACCTAGTCCCGGGGTCGTGGGGACGACCCTATAGACGTCGGACATGTCGGCGGCAGGCCAACCTAGTCCCGGGGTCGTGGGGACGACCCTAAAGTCGTCGGACATGTCGGCGGCTGGCCAACTTTGGCCCGGGTCGTGGGGACGACCCTATAGTCGTCGGACGTGTCGGCGGCTGGGCAACTTTGGCCAGTGGTCGTGGGGACGACCCTATAGTCGTCGGACATGTCGGTGGCTGGCCAACCTAGTCTCGTGGTCGTGGGGACGACCCCATAGTCGTAGGACATGTCGGCGGCAGGGCAACTTTGGCCCGTGGTCTTGGGGACGACCCTATAGTCGTCGGACATGTCGGTGACTGGCCAACCTAGTCCCGGGTTCGTGGGGACGACCCTATAGTCGTCGGACATGTCGGCGGCAGGGCAACTTTGGCCCGTGGTCGTGGGGACGACCCTATAGTCGTCGGAGATGTCGGCGGCTGGCCAACCTAGACCCAGGGTGGTGGGGACGACCCTATAGTCGTCGGACATGTCGGCGGCTGGCCAACTTTGGCCCGGGGCGTGGGGACGACCCTATAGTCGTTGGACATGTCGGCGGCAGGCCAACCGAGTCCCGGGGTCGTGGGGACGACCCTATAGTCGTCGGACATGTCGGCGGCAGGTCAACTTTGGCCCGGGTCGTGGGGACGACCCTATAGTCGTCGGACATGTCGGTGACTGGCCAACCTAGTCCCGGGTTCGTGGGGACGACCCTATAGTCGTCGGACATGTCGGCGGCAGGGCAACTTTGGCCCGTGGTCGTGGGGACGACCCTATAGTCGTCGGACATGTCGGTGACTGGCCAACCTAGTCCCGGGTTCGTGGGGACGACCCTATAGTCGTCGGACATGTCGGCGGCTGGCCAACCTAGTCTCGTGGTCGTGGGGACGACCCCATAGTCGTAGGACACGTCGGCGGCGGGCCAACCTATTCCCGGGGTCGAGGGGACGACCGTATAGTCGTCGGACATGTCGGCGGCTGGCCAACCTAGACCCGGGGTGGTGGGGACGACTCTATAGTCGTCGGACATGTCGGTGACTGGCCAACCTAGTCCCGGGTTCTTGGGGACGACCCTATAGTCGTCGGACATGTCGGCGGCTGGGCAACTTTGGCCAGTGGTCGAGGGGACGACCGTATAGTCGTCGGACATGACGGTGGCGGGCCAATCTTGTCCCGGGGTCGTGTGGACGACCCTATAGTTGTCGGACATGTCGGCGGCTGGCCAACCTAGACCCGGGGTGGTGGGGACGACTCTATAGTCGTCGGACATGTCGGCGGCTGGCCAACTTTGGCCCGGGTCGTGGGGACGACCCTATAGTCGTCGGACGTGTCGGCGGCTGGGCAACTTTGGCCAGTGGTCGTGGGGACGACCCTATAGTCGTCGGACATGTCGGTGACTGGCCAACCTAGTCCCGGGTTCGTGGGGACGACCCTATAGTCGTCGGACATGTCGGCGGCAGGCCAACCTAGTCCCGGGGTCGTGGGGACGACCCTATAGACGTCGGACATGTCGGCGGCAGGCCAACCTAGTCCCGGGGTCGTGGGGACGACCCTAAAGTCGTCGGACATGTCGGCGGCTGGCCAACTTTGGCCCGGGTCGTGGGGACGACCCTATAGTCGTCGGACGTGTCGGCGGCTGGGCAACTTTGGCCAGTGGTCGTGGGGACGACCCTATAGTCGTCGGACATGTCGGTGGCTGGCCAACCTAGTCTCGTGGTCGTGGGGACGACCCCATAGTCGTAGGACATGTCGGCGGCAGGGCAACTTTGGCCCGTGGTCTTGGGGACGACCCTATAGTCGTCGGACATGTCGGTGACTGGCCAACCTAGTCCCGGGTTCGTGGGGACGACCCTATAGTCGTCGGACATGTCGGCGGCAGGGCAACTTTGGCCCGTGGTCGTGGGGACGACCCTATAGTCGTCGGAGATGTCGGCGGCTGGCCAACCTAGACCCAGGGTGGTGGGGACGACCCTATAGTCGTCGGACATGTCGGCGGCTGGCCAACTTTGGCCCGGGGCGTGGGGACGACCCTATAGTCGTTGGACATGTCGGCGGCAGGCCAACCGAGTCCCGGGGTCGTGGGGACGACCCTATAGTCGTCGGACATGTCGGCGGCAGGTCAACTTTGGCCCGGGTCGTGGGGACGACCCTATAGTCGTCGGACATGTCGGTGACTGGCCAACCTAGTCCCGGGTTCGTGGGGACGACCCTATAGTCGTCGGACATGTCGGCGGCAGGGCAACTTTGGCCCGTGGTCGTGGGGACGACCCTATAGTCGTCGGACATGTCGGTGACTGGCCAACCTAGTCCCGGGTTCGTGGGGACGACCCTATAGTCGTCGGACATGTCGGCGGCTGGCCAACCTAGTCTCGTGGTCGTGGGGACGACCCCATAGTCGTAGGACACGTCGGCGGCGGGCCAACCTATTCCCGGGGTCGAGGGGACGACCGTATAGTCGTCGGACATGACGGTGGCGGGCCAATCTTGTCCCGGGGTCGTGAGGACGACCCTATAGTCGTCGGACATGTCGGCGGCTGGCCAACCTAGCCCCGGGGTGGTGGGGACCACCCTATAGTCGGCGGACATGTCGGTGACTGGCCAACCTAGTCCCGGGTTCGTGGGGACGACCCTATAGTCGTCGGACATGTCGGCGGCTGGGAAACTTTGGCCAGTGGTCGTGGGGACGCCCCTATAGTCGTCGGACATGTCGGCGGCTGGCCAACCTAGACCCGGGGTGGTGGGGACGACCCTATAGTCGTCGGACATGTCGGCGGCTGGCCATCCTAGTCTCGTGGTCGTGGGGACGATCCCATAGTCGTAGGACACGTCGTCGGCGGGCCAACCTAGTCCCGGGGTCGTGGGGACGACCGTGTAGTCGTCGGACATGACGGTGGCGGGCCAATCTAGTCCCGGGGTCGTGGGGACGACCCTATAGTCGTCGGACATGTCGGCGGCTGGCCAACTTTGGCCCGGGGCGTGGGGACGACCCTATAGTCGTTGGACATGTCGGCGGCAGGCCAACCGAGTCCCGGGGTCGTGGGGACGACCCTATAGTCGTCGGACATGTCGGCGGCAGGTCAACTTTGGCCCGGGTCGTGGGGACGACCCTATAGTCGTCGGACATGTCGGTGACTGGCCAACCTAGTCCCGGGTTGGTGGGGATGACCCTATAGTCTTCGGACATGTCGGCGGCAAGCCAACCTAGTCCCGGGGTCGTGGGGACGACCCTATAGACGTCGGACATGTCGGCGGCAGGCCGACCTAGTCCCGGGGTCGTGGGGACGACCCTAAAGTCGTCGGACATGTCGGCGGCTGGCCAACTTTGGCCCGGGTCGTGGGGACGACCCTATAGTCGTCGGACGTGTCGGCGGCTGGGCAACTTTGGCCAGTGGTCGTGGGGACGACCCTATAGTCGTCGGACATGTCGGCGGCTGGGCAACCTAGTCTCGTGGTCGTGGGGACGACCCCATAGTCGTAGGACACGTCGGCGGCGGGCCCACCTATTCCCGGGGTCGAGGGGACGACCGTATAGTCGTCGGACATGACGGTGGCGGGCCAATCTTGTCCCGGGGCGTGGGGACGACCCTATAGTCGTCGGACATGTCGACGGCGGGCCAACCTAGACCCGGGGTCGTGGGGACGACCCTATAGTCGTCGGACATGTCGGCGGCTGGCCAACCTAGTCTCGTGGTCGTGGGGACGACCCCATAGTCGTAGGACACGTCGGCGGCGGGCCCACCTATTCCCGGGGTCGACGGGACGACCGTATAGTCGTCGGACATGACGGTGGCGGGCCAATCTTGTCCCGGGGCGTGGGGACGACCCTATAGTCGTCGGACATGTCGACGGCGGGCCAACCTAGACCCGGGGTCGTGGGGACGACCCTATAGTCGTCGGACATGTCGGCGGCAGGTCAACTTTGGCCCGGGTCGTGGGGACGACCCTATAGTCGTCGGACATGTCGGTGACTGGCCAACCTAGTCCCGGGTTCGTGGGGACGACCCCATAGTCGTAGGACACGTCGGCGGCGGGCCCACCTATTCCCGGGGTCGAGGGGACGACCGTATAGTCGTCGGACATGACGGTGGCGGGCCAATCTTGTCCCGGGGCGTGGGGACGACCCTATAGTCGTCGGACATGTCGACGGCGGGCCAACCTAGACCCGGGGTCGTGGGGACGACCCTATAGTCGTCGGACATGTCGGCGGCTGGCCAACCTAGTCTCGTGGTCGTGGGGACGACCCCATAGTCGTAGGACACGTCGGCGGCGGGCCAACCTATTCCCGGGGTCGAGGGGACGACCGTATAGTCGTCGGACATGACGGTGGCGGGCCAATCTTGTCCCGGGGTCGTGTGGACGACCCTATAGTCGTCGGACATGTCGGCGGCTGGCCAACCTAGACCCGGGGTGGTGGGGACGACTCTATAGTCGTCGGACATGTCGGTGACTGGCCAACCTAGTCCCGGGTTCTTGGGGACGACCCTATAGTCGTCGGACATGTCGGCGGCTGGGCAACTTTGGCCAGTGGTCGTGGGGACGACCCTATAGTCGTCGGACATGTCGGTGACTGGCCAACCTAGTCCCGGGTTCGTGGGGACGACCCTATAGTCGTCGGACATGTCGGCGGCTGGCCAACCTAGTCTCGTGGTCGTGGGGACGACCCCATAGTCGTAGGACACGTCGACGGCGGGCCAACCTAGACCCGGGGTCGTGGGGACGACCCTATAGTCGTCGGACATGTCGGCGGCTGGCCAACCTAGTCTCGTGGTCGTGGGGACGACCCCATAGTCGTAGGACACGTCGGCGGCGGGCCAACCTATTCCCGGGGTCGAGGGGACGACCGTATAGTCGTCGGACATGACGGTGGCGGGCCAATCTTGTCCCGGGGTCGTGTGGACGACCCTATAGTCGTCGGACATGTCGGCGGCTGGCCAACCTAGACCCAGGGTGGTGGGGACGACCCTATAGTCGTCGGACATGTCGGCGGCTGGCCAACTTTGGCCCGGGGCGTGGGGACGACCCTATAGTCGTTGGACATGTCGGCGGCAGGCCAACCGAGTCCCGGGGTCGTGGGGACGACCCTATAGTCGTCGGACATGTCGGCGGCAGGTCAACTTTGGCCCGGGTCGTGGGGACGACCCTATAGTCGTCGGACATGTCGGTGACTGGCCAACCTAGTCCCGGGTTCGTGGGGACGACCCTATAGTCGTCGGACATGTCGGCGGCAGGGCAACTTTGGCCCGTGGTCGTGGGGACGACCCTATAGTCGTCGGACATGTCGGTGACTGGCCATCCTAGTCCCGGGTTCGTGGGGACGACCCTATAGTCGTCGGACATGTCGGCGGCTGGCCAACCTAGTCTCGTGGTCGTGGGGACGACCCCATAGTCGTAGGACACGTCGGCGGCGGGCCAACCTATTCCCGGGGTCGAGGGGACGACCGTATAGTCGTCGGACATGTCGGCGGCTGGCCAACCTAGACCCGGGGTGGTGGGGACGACTCTATAGTCGTCGGACATGTCGGTGACTGGCCAACCTAGTCCCGGGTTCTTGGGGACGACCCTATAGTCGTCGGACATGTCGGCGGCTGGGCAACTTTGGCCAGTGGTCGAGGGGACGACCGTATAGTCGTCGGACATGACGGTGGCGGGCCAATCTTGTCCCGGGGTCGTGTGGACGACCCTATAGTTGTCGGACATGTCGGCGGCTGGCCAACCTAGACCCGGGGTGGTGGGGACGACTCTATAGTCGTCGGACATGTCGGCGGCTGGCCAACTTTGGCCCGGGTCGTGGGGACGACCCTATAGTCGTCGGACGTGTCGGCGGCTGGGCAACTTTGGCCAGTGGTCGTGGGGACGACCCTATAGTCGTCGGACATGTCGGTGACTGGCCAACCTAGTCCCGGGTTCGTGGGGACGACCCTATAGTCGTCGGACATGTCGGCGGCAGGCCAACCTAGTCCCGGGGTCGTGGGGACGACCCTATAGACGTCGGACATGTCGGCGGCAGGCCAACCTAGTCCCGGGGTCGTGGGGACGACCCTAAAGTCGTCGGACATGTCGGCGGCTGGCCAACTTTGGCCCGGGTCGTGGGGACGACCCTATAGTCGTCGGACGTGTCGGCGGCTGGGCAACTTTGGCCAGTGGTCGTGGGGACGACCCTATAGTCGTCGGACATGTCGGTGGCTGGCCAACCTAGTCTCGTGGTCGTGGGGACGACCCCATAGTCGTAGGACATGTCGGCGGCAGGGCAACTTTGGCCCGTGGTCTTGGGGACGACCCTATAGTCGTCGGACATGTCGGTGACTGGCCAACCTAGTCCCGGGTTCGTGGGGACGACCCTATAGTCGTCGGACATGTCGGCGGCAGGGCAACTTTGGCCCGTGGTCGTGGGGACGACCCTATAGTCGTCGGAGATGTCGGCGGCTGGCCAACCTAGACCCAGGGTGGTGGGGACGACCCTATAGTCGTCGGACATGTCGGCGGCTGGCCAACTTTGGCCCGGGGCGTGGGGACGACCCTATAGTCGTTGGACATGTCGGCGGCAGGCCAACCGAGTCCCGGGGTCGTGGGGACGACCCTATAGTCGTCGGACATGTCGGCGGCAGGTCAACTTTGGCCCGGGTCGTGGGGACGACCCTATAGTCGTCGGACATGTCGGTGACTGGCCAACCTAGTCCCGGGTTCGTGGGGACGACCCTATAGTCGTCGGACATGTCGGCGGCAGGGCAACTTTGGCCCGTGGTCGTGGGGACGACCCTATAGTCGTCGGACATGTCGGTGACTGGCCAACCTAGTCCCGGGTTCGTGGGGACGACCCTATAGTCGTCGGACATGTCGGCGGCTGGCCAACCTAGTCTCGTGGTCGTGGGGACGACCCCATAGTCGTAGGACACGTCGGCGGCGGGCCAACCTATTCCCGGGGTCGAGGGGACGACCGTATAGTCGTCGGACATGACGGTGGCGGGCCAATCTTGTCCCGGGGTCGTGAGGACGACCCTATAGTCGTCGGACATGTCGGCGGCTGGCCAACCTAGCCCCGGGGTGGTGGGGACCACCCTATAGTCGGCGGACATGTCGGTGACTGGCCAACCTAGTCCCGGGTTCGTGGGGACGACCCTATAGTCGTCGGACATGTCGGCGGCTGGGAAACTTTGGCCAGTGGTCGTGGGGACGCCCCTATAGTCGTCGGACATGTCGGCGGCTGGCCAACCTAGACCCGGGGTGGTGGGGACGACCCTATAGTCGTCGGACATGTCGGCGGCTGGCCATCCTAGTCTCGTGGTCGTGGGGACGATCCCATAGTCGTAGGACACGTCGTCGGCGGGCCAACCTAGTCCCGGGGTCGTGGGGACGACCGTGTAGTCGTCGGACATGACGGTGGCGGGCCAATCTAGTCCCGGGGTCGTGGGGACGACCCTATAGTCGTCGGACATGTCGGCGGCTGGCCAACTTTGGCCCGGGGCGTGGGGACGACCCTATAGTCGTTGGACATGTCGGCGGCAGGCCAACCGAGTCCCGGGGTCGTGGGGACGACCCTATAGTCGTCGGACATGTCGGCGGCAGGTCAACTTTGGCCCGGGTCGTGGGGACGACCCTATAGTCGTCGGACATGTCGGTGACTGGCCAACCTAGTCCCGGGTTGGTGGGGATGACCCTATAGTCTTCGGACATGTCGGCGGCAAGCCAACCTAGTCCCGGGGTCGTGGGGACGACCCTATAGACGTCGGACATGTCGGCGGCAGGCCGACCTAGTCCCGGGGTCGTGGGGACGACCCTAAAGTCGTCGGACATGTCGGCGGCTGGCCAACTTTGGCCCGGGTCGTGGGGACGACCCTATAGTCGTCGGACGTGTCGGCGGCTGGGCAACTTTGGCCAGTGGTCGTGGGGACGACCCTATAGTCGTCGGACATGTCGGCGGCTGGGCAACCTAGTCTCGTGGTCGTGGGGACGACCCCATAGTCGTAGGACACGTCGGCGGCGGGCCCACCTATTCCCGGGGTCGAGGGGACGACCGTATAGTCGTCGGACATGACGGTGGCGGGCCAATCTTGTCCCGGGGCGTGGGGACGACCCTATAGTCGTCGGACATGTCGACGGCGGGCCAACCTAGACCCGGGGTCGTGGGGACGACCCTATAGTCGTCGGACATGTCGGCGGCTGGCCAACCTAGTCTCGTGGTCGTGGGGACGACCCCATAGTCGTAGGACACGTCGGCGGCGGGCCCACCTATTCCCGGGGTCGACGGGACGACCGTATAGTCGTCGGACATGACGGTGGCGGGCCAATCTTGTCCCGGGGCGTGGGGACGACCCTATAGTCGTCGGACATGTCGACGGCGGGCCAACCTAGACCCGGGGTCGTGGGGACGACCCTATAGTCGTCGGACATGTCGGCGGCAGGTCAACTTTGGCCCGGGTCGTGGGGACGACCCTATAGTCGTCGGACATGTCGGTGACTGGCCAACCTAGTCCCGGGTTCGTGGGGACGACCCCATAGTCGTAGGACACGTCGGCGGCGGGCCCACCTATTCCCGGGGTCGAGGGGACGACCGTATAGTCGTCGGACATGACGGTGGCGGGCCAATCTTGTCCCGGGGCGTGGGGACGACCCTATAGTCGTCGGACATGTCGACGGCGGGCCAACCTAGACCCGGGGTCGTGGGGACGACCCTATAGTCGTCGGACATGTCGGCGGCTGGCCAACCTAGTCTCGTGGTCGTGGGGACGACCCCATAGTCGTAGGACACGTCGGCGGCGGGCCAACCTATTCCCGGGGTCGAGGGGACGACCGTATAGTCGTCGGACATGACGGTGGCGGGCCAATCTTGTCCCGGGGTCGTGTGGACGACCCTATAGTCGTCGGACATGTCGGCGGCTGGCCAACCTAGACCCGGGGTGGTGGGGACGACTCTATAGTCGTCGGACATGTCGGTGACTGGCCAACCTAGTCCCGGGTTCTTGGGGACGACCCTATAGTCGTCGGACATGTCGGCGGCTGGGCAACTTTGGCCAGTGGTCGTGGGGACGACCCTATAGTCGTCGGACATGTCGGCGGCAGGGCAACTTTGGCCCGTGGTCGTGGGGACGCCCCTATAGTCGTCGGACATGTCGGCGGCTGGCCAACCTAGACCCGGGGTGGTGGGGACGACCCTATAGTCGTCGGACATGTCGGTGGCTGGCCAACCTAGTCTCGTGGTCGTGGGGACGATCCCATAGTCGTAGGACACGTCGTCGGCGGGCCAACCTAGTCCCGGGGTCGTGGGGACGACCGTGTAGTCGTCGGACATGACGGTGGCGGGCCAATCTAGTCCCGGGGTCGTGGGGACGACCCTATAGTCGTCGGACATGTCGGCGGCTGGCCAACTTTGGCCCGGGGCGTGGGGACGACCCTATATTCGTCGGACATGTCGACGGCGGGCCAACCTAGAACCGGGGTCGTGGGGACGACCCTATAGTCGTCGGACATGTCGGTGGCAGGGCAACTTTGGCCCGTGGTCGTGGGGACGACCCTATAGTCGTCGGACATGTCGGTGACTGGCCAACCTAGTCCCGGGTTCGTGGGGACGACCCTATAGTCGTTGGACATGTCGGCGGCAGGCCAACCTAGTCCCGGGGTCGTGGGAACGACCCTATAGTCGTCGGAAATGTCGGCGGCAGGTCAACTTTGGCCCGGGTCGTGGGGACGACCCCATAGTCGTAGGACATGTCGGCGGCAGGGCAACTTTGGCCCGTGGTCTTGGGGACGACCCTATAGTCGTCGGACATGTCGGCGGCTGGGAAACTTTGGCCAGTGGTCGTGGGGACGCCCCTATAGTCGTCGGACATGTCGGCGGCTGGCCAACCTAGACCCGGGATGGTGGGGACGACCCTATAGTCGTCGGACATGTCGGCGGCTGGGAAACTTTGGCCAGTGGTCGTGGGGACGCCCCTATAGTCGTCGGACATGTCGGCGGCTGGCCAACCTAGACCCGGGATGGTGGGGACGACCCTATAGTCGTCGGACATGTCGGCGGCTGGCCATCCTAGTCTCGTGGTCGTGGGGACGATCCCATAGTCGTAGGACACGTCGTCGGCTGGCCAACCTAGTCCCGGGGTCGTGGGGACGACCGTGTAGTCGTCGGACATGACGGTGGCGGGCCAATCTAGTCCCGGGGTCGTGGGGACGACCCTATAGTCGTCGGACATGTCGGCGGCAGGCCAACCTAGTCCCGGGGTCGTGGGAACGACCCTATAGTCGTCGGAAATGTCGGTGACTGGCCAACCTAGTCCCGGGTGCTTGGGGACGACCCTATAGTCGTCGGACATGTCGGCGGCTGGGCAACTTTGGCCAGTGGTCGTGGGGACGACCCTATAGTCGTCGGACATGACGGTGGCGTGCCAATCTTGTCCCGGGGTCGTGAGGACGACCCTATTGTCGTCGGACATGTCGGCGGCTGGCCAACCTAGACCCGGGGTGGTGGGGACCACCCTATAGTCGTCGGACATGTCGGTGACTGGCCAACCTAGTCCCGGGTTCGTGGGGACGACCCTATAGTCGTCGGACATGTCGGCGGCTGGGAAACTTTGGCCAGTGGTCGTGGGGACGCCCCTATAGTCGTCGGACATGTCGGCGGCTGGCCAACCTAGACCCGGGATGGTGGGGACGACCCTATAGTCGTCGGACATGTCGGCGGCTGGCCATCCTAGTCTCGTGGTCGTGGGGACGATCCCATAGTCGTAGGACACGTCGTCGGCTGGCCAACCTAGTCCCGGGGTCGTGGGGACGACCGTGTAGTCGTCGGACATGACGGTGGCGGGCCAATCTAGTCCCGGGGTCGTGGGGACGACCCTATAGTCGTCGGACATGTCGGTGACTGGCCAACCTAGTCCCGGGTTCGTGGGGACGACCCTATAGTCTTCGGACATGTCGGCGGCAAGCCAACCTAGTCCCGGGGTCGTGGGGACGACCCTATAGTCGTCGGACATGTCGGCGGCCGGTCAACTTTGGCCCGGGTCGTGGGGACGACCCTATAGTCGTCGGACATGTCGGTGACTGGCGAACCTAGTCCCGGGTTCGTGGGGACGACCCTATAGTCGTCGGACATGTCGGCGGCGGGCCAATCTTGTCCCGGGGCGTGGGGACGACCCTATAGTCGTCGGACATGTCGACGGCGGGCCAACCTAGACCCGGGGCCGTGGGGACGACCCTATAGTCGTCGGACATGTCGGCGGCAGGTCAACTTTGGCCCGGGTCGTGGGGACGACCCTATAGTCGTCGGACATGTCGGTGACTGGCCAACCTAGTCCCGGGTTCGTGGGGACGACCCCATAGTCGTAGGACACGTCGGCGGCAGGCCAACCTAGTCCCGGGGTCGTGGGGACGACCCTATAGACGTCGGACATGTCGGCGGCAGGCCGACCTAGTCCCGGGGTCGTGGGGACGACCCTAAAGTCGTCGGACATGTCGGCGGCTGGCCAACTTTGGCCCGGGTCGTGGGGACGACCCTATAGTCGTCGGACATGTCGGCGGCTGGGCAACTTTGGCCAGTGGTCGTGGGGACGACCCTATAGTCGTCGGACATGACGGTGGCGTGCCAATCTTGTCCCGGGGTCGTGAGGACGACCCTATAGTCGTCGGACATGTCGGTGACTGGCCAACCTAGTCCCGGGTTCGTGGGGACGACCCCATAGTCGTAGGACACGTCGGCGGCAGGCCAACCTAGTCCCGGGGTCGTGGGGACGACCCTATAGACGTCGGACATGTCGGCGGCAGGCCGACCTAGTCCCGGGGTCGTGGGGACGACCCTAAAGTCGTCGGACATGTCGGCGGCTGGCCAACTTTGGCCCGGGTCGTGGGGACGACCCTATAGTCGTCGGACGTGTCGGCGGCTGGGCAACTTTGGCCAGTGGTCGTGGGGACGACCCTATAGTCGTCGGACATGTCGGTGACTGGCCAACCTAGTCCCGGGTTCGTGGGGACGACCCTATAGTCGTCGGACATGTCGGCGGCAGGGCAACTTTGGCCCGTGGTCGTGGGGACGACCCTATAGTCGTCGGACATGTCGGCGGCTGGGCAACCTAGTCTCGTGGTCGTGGGGACGACCCCATAGTCGTAGGACACGTCGGCGGCGGGCCCACCTATTCCCGGGGTCGAGGGGACGACCGTATAGTCGTCGGACATGACGGTGGCGGGCCAATCTTGTCCCGGGGCGTGGGGACGACCCTATAGTCGTCGGACATGTCGACGGCGGGCCAACCTAGACCCGGGGTCGTGGGGACGACCCTATAGTCGTCGGACATGTCGGCGGCTGGCCAACCTAGTCTCGTGGTCGTGGGGACGACCCCATAGTCGTAGGACACGTCGGCGGCGGGCCCACCTATTCCCGGGGTCGAGGGGACGACCGTATAGTCGTCGGACATGACGGTGGCGGGCCAATCTTGTCCCGGGGCGTGGGGACGACCCTATAGTCGTCGGACATGTCGACGGCGGGCCAACCTAGACCCGGGGCCGTGGGGACGACCCTATAGTCGTCGGACATGTCGGCGGCAGGTCAACTTTGGCCCGGGTCGTGGGGACGACCCTATAGTCGTCGGACATGTCGGTGACTGGCCAACCTAGTCCCGGGTTCGTGGGGACGACCCCATAGTCGTAGGACACGTCGGCGGCGGGCCCACCTATTCCCGGGGTCGAGGGGACGACCGTATAGTCGTCGGACATGACGGTGGCGGGCCAATCTTGTCCCGGGGCGTGGGGACGACCCTATAGTCGTCGGACATGTCGACGGCGGGCCAACCTAGACCCGGGGTCGTGGGGACGACCCTATAGTCGTCGGACATGTCGGCGGCTGGCCAACCTAGTCTCGTGGTCGTGGGGACGACCCCATAGTCGTAGGACACGTCGGCGGCGGGCCCACCTATTCCCGGGGTCGAGGGGACGACCGTATAGTCGTCGGACATGACGGTGGCAGGCCAATCTTGTCCCGGGGCGTGGGGACGACCCTATAGTCGTCGGACATGTCGGCGGCTGGCCAACCTAGACCCGGGGTGGTGGGGACGACTCTATAGTCGTCGGACATGTCGGTGACTGGCCAACCTAGTCCCGGGTTCTTGGGGACGACCCTATAGTCGTCGGACATGTCGGCGGCTGGGCAACTTTGGCCAGTGGTCGTGGGGACGACCCTATAGTCGTCGGACATGTCGGCGGCAGGGCAACTTTGGCCCGTGGTCGTGGGGACGCCCCTATAGTCGTCGGACATGTCGGCGGCTGGCCAACCTAGACCCGGGGTGGTGGGGACGACCCTATAGTCGTCGGACATGTCGGCGGCTGGCCAATCTAGTCTCGTGGTCGTGGGGACGATCCCATAGTCGTAGGACACGTCGTCGGCGGGCCAACCTAGTCCCGGGGTCGTGGGGACGACCGTGTAGTCGTCGGACATGACGGTGGCGGGCCAATCTAGTCCCGGGGTCGTGGGGACGACCCTATAGTCGTCGGACATTTCGGCGGCTGGCCAACTTTGGCCCGGGTCGTGGGGACGACCCTATAGTCGTCGGACATGTCGGCGGCTGGGCAACTTTGGCCAGTGGTCGTGGGGACGACCCTATAGTCGTCGGACATGTCGGTGACTGGACAACCTAGTCCCGGGTTCGTGGGGACGACCCTATAGTCGTCGGACATGTCGGCGGCAGGGCAACTTTGGCCCGTGGTCGTGGGGACGACCCTATAGTCGTCGGACATGTCGGCGGCTGGCCAACCTAGACCCGGGGTGGTGGGGACGACCCTATAGTCGTCGGACATGTCGGCGGCTGGCCAACCTAGTCTCGTGGTCGTGGGGACGACCCCATAGTCGTAGGACATGTCGGCGGCAGGGCAACTTTGGCCCGTGGTCTTGGGGACGACCCTATAGTCGTCGGACATGTCGGCGGCTGGCCAACCTAGTCTCGTGGTCGTGGGGACGACCCTATAGTCGTCGGACATGTCGGTGACTGGCCAACCTAGTCCCGGGTTCGTGGGGACGACCCTATAGTCGTCGGACATGTCGGCGGCTGGCCAACCTAGTCTCGTGGTCGTGGGGACGACCCCATAGTCGTAGGACACGTCGGCGGCGGGCCAACCTATTCCCGGGGTCGAGGGGACGACCGTATAGTCGTCGGACATGACGGTGGCGTGCCAATCTTGTCCCGGGGTCGTGAGGACGACCCTATAGTCGTCGGACATGTCGGCGGCTGGCCAACCTAGACCCGGGGTGGTGGGGACCACCCTATAGTCGTCGGACATGTCGGTGACTGGCCAACCTAGTCCCGGGTTCGTGGGGACGACCCTATAGTCGTCGGACATGTCGGCGGCTGGGAAACTTTGGCCAGTGGTCGTGGGGTCGCCCCTATAGTCGTCGGACATGTCGGCGGCTGGCCAACCTAGACCCGGGGTGGTGGGGACGACCCTATAGTCGTCGGACATGTCGGCGGCTGGCCATCCTAGTCTCGTGGTCGTGGGGACGATCCCATAGTCGTAGGACACGTCGTCGGCTGGCCAACCTAGTCCCGGGGTCGTGGGGACGACCGTGTAGTCGTCGGACATGACGGTGGCGGGCCAATCTAGTCCCGGGGTCGTGGGGACGACCCTATAGTCGTCGGACATGTCGGCGGCTGGCCAACTTTGGCCCGGGGCGTGGGGACGACCCTATAGTCGTTGGACATGTCGGCGGCAGGCCAACCTAGTCCCGGGGTCGTGGGGACGACCCTATAGTCGTCGGACATGTCGGCGGCAGGTCAACTTTGGCCCGGGTCGTGGGGACGACCCTATAGTCGTCGGACATGTCGGTGACTGGCCAACCTAGTCCCGGGTTCGTGGGGACGACCCTATAGTCTTCGGACATGTCGGCGGCAAGCCAACCTAGTCCCGGGGTCGTGGGGACGACCCTATAGTCGTCGGACATGTCAGCGGCCGGTCAACTTTGGCCCGGGTCGTGGGGACGACCCTATAGTCGTCGGACATGTCGGTGACTGGCGAACCTAGTCCCGGGTTCGTGGGGACGACCCTATAGTCGTCGGACATGTCGGCGGCAGGCCAACCTAGTCCCGGGGTCGTGGGGACGACCCTATAGACGTCGGACATGTCGGCGGCAGGCCGACCTAGTCCCGGGGTCGTGGGGACGACCCTAAAGTCGTCGGACATGTCGGCGGCTGGCCAACTTTGGCCCGGGTCGTGGGGACGACCCTATAGTCGTCGGACGTGTCGGCGGCTGGGCAACTTTGGCCAGTGGTCGTGGGGACGACCCTATAGTCGTCGGACATGTCGGTGACTGGCCAACCTAGTCCCGGGTTCGTGGGGACGACCCTATAGTCGTCGGACATGTCGGCGGCAGGGCAACTTTGGCCCGTGGTCGTGGGGACGACCCTATAGTCGTCGGACATGTCGGCGGCTGGGCAACCTAGTCTCGTGGTCGTGGGGACGACCCCATAGTCGTAGGACACGTCGGCGGCGGGCCCACCTATTCCCGGGGTCGAGGGGACGACCGTATAGTCGTCGGACATGACGGTGGCGGGCCAATCTTGTCCCGGGGCGTGGGGACGACCCTATAGTCGTCGGACATGTCGACGGCGGGCCAACCTAGACCCGGGGTCGTGGGGACGACCCTATAGTCGTCGGACATGTCGGCGGCTGGCCAACCTAGTCTCGTGGTCGTGGGGACGACCCCATAGTCGTAGGACACGTCGGCGGCGGGCCCACCTATTCCCGGGGTCGAGGGGACGACCGTATAGTCGTCGGACATGACGGTGGCGGGCCAATCTTGTCCCGGGGCGTGGGGACGACCCTATAGTCGTCGGACATGTCGACGGCGGGCCAACCTAGACCCGGGGCCGTGGGGACGACCCTATAGTCGTCGGACATGTCGGCGGCAGGTCAACTTTGGCCCGGGTCGTGGGGACGACCCTATAGTCGTCGGACATGTCGGTGACTGGCCAACCTAGTCCCGGGTTCGTGGGGACGACCCCATAGTCGTAGGACACGTCGGCGGCGGGCCCACCTATTCCCGGGGTCGAGGGGACGACCGTATAGTCGTCGGACATGACGGTGGCGGGCCAATCTTGTCCCGGGGCGTGGGGACGACCCTATAGTCGTCGGACATGTCGACGGCGGGCCAACCTAGACTCGGGGTCGTGGGGACGACCCTATAGTCGTCGGACATGTCGGCGGCTGGCCAACCTAGTCTCGTGGTCGTGGGGACGACCCCATAGTCGTAGGACACGTCGGCGGCGGGCCCACCTATTCCCGGGGTCGAGGGGACGACCGTATAGTCGTCGGACATGACGGTGGCGGGCCAATCTTGTCCCGGGGCGTGGGGACGACCCTATAGTCGTCGGACATGTCGGCGGCTGGCCAACCTAGACCCGGGGTGGTGGGGACGACTCTATAGTCGTCGGACATGTCGGTGACTGGCCAACCTAGTCCCGGGTTCTTGGGGACGACCCTATAGTCGTCGGACATGTCGGCGGCTGGGCAACTTTGGCCAGTGGTCGTGGGGACGACCCTATAGTCGTCGGACATGTCGGCGGCAGGGCAACTTTGGCCCGTGGTCGTGGGGACGCCCCTATAGTCGTCGGACATGTCGGCGGCTGGCCAACCTAGACCCGGGGTGGTGGGGACGACCCTATAGTCGTCGGACATGTCGGCGGCTGGCCAACCTAGTCTCGTGGTCGTGGGGACGATCCCATAGTCGTAGGACACGTCGTCGGCGGGCCAACCTAGTCCCGGGGTCGTGGGGACGACCGTGTAGTCGTCGGACATGACGGTGGCGGGCCAATCTAGTCCCGGGGTCGTGGGGACGACCCTATAGTCGTCGGACATGTCGGCGGCTGGCCAACTTTGGCCCGGGGCGTGGGGACGACCCTATAGTCGTCGGACATGTCGACGGCGGGCCAACCTAGAACCGGGGTCGTGGGGACGACCCTATAGTCGTCGGACATGTCGGTGGCAGGGCAACTTTGGCCCGTGGTCGTGGGGACGACCCTATAGTCGTCGGACATGTCGGTGACTTGCCAACCTAGTCCCGGGTTCGTGGGGACGACCCTATAGTCGTTGGACATGTCGGCGGCAGGCCAAACTAGTCCCGGGGTCGTGGGAACGACCCTATAGTCGTCGGACATGTCGGCGGCAGGTCAACTTTGGCCCGGGTCGTGGGGACGACCCTATAGTCGTCGGACATGTCGGTGACTGGCCAACCTAGTCCCGGGTTCGTGGGGACGACCCTATAGTCGTCGGACATGTCGGCGGCAGGCCAACCTAGTCCCGGGGTCGTGGGGATGACCCTATAGACGTCGGACATGTCGGCGGCAGGCCAACCTAGTCCCGGGGTCGTGGGGACGACCCTAAAGTCGTCGGACATGTCGGCGGCTGGCCAACTTTGGCCCGGGTCGTGGGGACGACCCTATAGTCGTCGGACGTGTCGGCGGCTGGGCAACTTTGGCCAGTGGTCGTGGGGACGACCCTATAGTCGTCGGACATGTCGGTGACTGGCCAACCTAGCCCCGGGTTCGTGGGGACGACCCTATAGTCGTCGGACATGTCGGCGGCAGGGCAACTTTGGCCCGTGGTCGTGGGGACGACCCTATAGTCGTCGGACATGTCGGCGGCTGGCCAACCTAGACCCAGGGTGGTGGGGACGACCCTATAGTCGTCGGACATGTCGGCGGCTGGCCGACCTAGTCTCGTGGTCGTGGGGACGACCCCATAGTCGTAGGACATGTCGGCGGCAGGGCAACTTTGGCCCGTGGTCTTGGGGACGACCCAATAGTCGTCGGACATGTCGGCGGCTGGCCAACCTAGTCTCGTGGTCGTGGGGACGACCCTATAGTCGTCGGACATGTCGGTGACTGGCCAACCTAGTCCCGGGTTCGTGGGGACGACCCTATAGTCGTCGGACATGTCGGCGGCAGGGCAACTTTGGCCCGTGGTCGTGGGGACGACCCTATAGTCGTCGGACATGTCGGCGGCTCGGCAACCTAGTCTCGTGGTCGTGGGGACGACCCCATAGTCGTAGGACACGTCGGCGCCGGGCCCACCTATTCCCGGGGTCGAGGGGACGACCGTATAGTCGTCGGACATGACGGTGGCGGGCCAATCTTGTCCCGGGGCGTGGGGGACGACCCTATAGTCGTCGGACATGTCGACGGCGGGCCAACCTAGACCCGGGGTCGTGGGGACGACCCTATAGTCGTCGGACATGTCGGCGGCTGGCCAACCTAGTCTCGTGGTCGTGGGGACGACCCCATAGTCGTAGGACACGTCGGCGGCGGGCCAACCTATTCCCGGGGTCGAGGGGACGACCGTATAGTCGTCGGACATGACGGTGGCGGGCCAATCTTGTCCCGGGGTCGTGTGGACGACCCTATAGTTGTCGGACATGTCGGCGGCTGGCCAACCTAGACCCGGGGTGGTGGGGACGACTCTATAGTCGTCGGACATGTCGGCGGCTGGCCAACTTTGGCCCGGGTCGTGGGGACGACCCTATAGTCGTCGGACGTGTCGGCGGCTGGGCAACTTTGACCAGTGGTCGTGGGGACGACCCTATAGTCGTCGGACATGTCGGTGACTGGCCAACCTAGTCCCGGGTTCGTGGGGACGACCCTATAGTCGTCGGACATGTCGGCGGCAGGCCAACCTAGTCCCGGGGTCGTGGGGACGACCCTATAGACGTCGGACATGTCGGCGGCAGGCCAACCTAGTCCCGGGGTCGTGGGGACGACCCTAAAGTCGTCGGACATGTCGGCGGCTGGCCAACTTTGGCCCGGGTCGTGGGGACGACCCTATAGTCGTCGGACGTGTCGGCGGCTGGGCAACTTTGGCCAGTGGTCGTGGGGACGACCCTATAGTCGTCGGACATGTCGGTGGCTGGCCAACCTAGTCTCGTGGTCGTGGGGACGACCCCATAGTCGTAGGACATGTCGGCGGCAGGGCAACTTTGGCCCGTGGTCTTGGGGACGACCCTATAGTCGTCGGACATGTCGGTGACTGGCCAACCTAGTCCCGGGTTCGTGGGGACGACCCTATAGTCGTCGGACATGTCGGCGGCAGGGCAACTTTGGCCCGTGGTCGTGGGGACGACCCTATAGTCGTCGGACATGTCGGTGACTGGCCAACCTAGTCCCGGGTTCGTGGGGACGACCCTATAGTCGTCGGACATGTCGGCGGCTGGCCAACCTAGACCCGGGGTGGTGGGGACGACTCTATAGTCGTCGGACATGTCGGTGACTGGCCAACCTAGTCCCGGGTTCTTGGGGACGACCCTATAGTCGTCGGACATGTCGGCGGCTGGGCAACTTTGGCCAGTGGTCGTGGGGACGACCCTATAGTCGTCGGACATGTCGGCGGCAGGGCAACTTTGGCCCGTGGTCGTGGGGACGCCCCTATAGTCGTCGGACATGTCGGCGGCTGGCCAACCTAGACCCGGGGTGGTGGGGACGACCCTATAGTCGTCGGACATGTCGGCGGCTGGCCAACCTAGTCTCGTGGTCGTGGGGACGATCCCATAGTCGTAGGACACGTCGTCGGCGGGCCAACCTAGTCCCGGGGTCGTGGGGACGACCGTGTAGTCGTCGGACATGACGGTGGCGGGCCAATCTAGTCCCGGGGTCGTGGGGACGACCCTATAGTCGTCGGACATGTCGGCGGCTGGCCAACTTTGGCCCGGGGCGTGGGGACGACCCTATAGTCGTCGGACATGTCGACGGCGGGCCAACCTAGAACCGGGGTCGTGGGGACGACCCTATAGTCGTCGGACATGTCGGTGGCAGGGCAACTTTGGCCCGTGGTCGTGGGGACGACCCTATAGTCGTCGGACATGTCGGTGACTGGCCAACCTAGTCCCGGGTTCGTGGGGACGACCCTATAGTCGTTGGACATGTCGGCGGCAGGCCAAACTAGTCCCGGGGTCGTGGGAACGACCCTATAGTCGTCGGACATGTCGGCGGCAGGTCAACTTTGGCCCGGGTCGTGGGGACGACCCTATAGTCGTCGGACATGTCGGTGACTGGCCAACCTAGTCCCGGGTTCGTGGGGACGACCCTATAGTCGTCGGACATGTCGGCGGCAGGCCAACCTAGTCCCGGGGTCGTGGGGACGACCCTATAGACGTCGGACATGTCGGCGGCAGGCCAACCTAGTCCCGGGGTCGTGGGGACGACCCTAAAGTCGTCGGACATGTCGGCGGCTGGCCAACTTTGGCCCGGGTCGTGGGGACGACCCTATAGTCGTCGGACGTGTCGGCGGCTGGGCAACTTTGGCCAGTGGTCGTGGGGACGACCCTATAGTCGTCGGACATGTCGGTGACTGGCCAACCTAGCCCCGGGTTCGTGGGGACGACCCTATAGTCGTCGGACATGTCGGCGGCAGGGCAACTTTGGCCCGTGGTCGTGGGGACGACCCTATAGTCGTCGGACATGTCGGCGGCTGGCCAACCTAGACCCAGGGTGGTGGGGACGACCCTATAGTCGTCGGACATGTCGGCGGCTGGCCAACCTAGTCTCGTGGTCGTGGGGACGACCCCATAGTCGTAGGACATGTCGGCGGCAGGGCAACTTTGGCCCGTGGTCTTGGGGACGACCCAATAGTCGTCGGACATGTCGGCGGCTGGCCAACCTAGTCTCGTGGTCGTGGGGACGACCCTATAGTCGTCGGACATGTCGGTGACTGGCCAACCTAGTCCCGGGTTCGTGGGGACGACCCTATAGTCGTCGGACATGTCGGCGGCAGGGCAACTTTGGCCCGTGGTCGTGGGGACGACCCTATAGTCGTCGGACATGTCGGCGGCTCGGCAACCTAGTCTCGTGGTCGTGGGGACGACCCCATAGTCGTAGGACACGTCGGCGCCGGGCCCACCTATTCCCGGGGTCGAGGGGACGACCGTATAGTCGTCGGACATGACGGTGGCGGGCCAATCTTGTCCCGGGGCGTGGGGACGACCCTATAGTCGTCGGACATGTCGACGGCGGGCCAACCTAGACCCGGGGTCGTGGGGACGACCCTATAGTCGTCGGACATGTCGGCGGCTGGCCAACCTAGTCTCGTGGTCGTGGGGACGACCCCATAGTCGTAGGACACGTCGGCGGCGGGCCAACCTATTCCCGGGGTCGAGGGGACGACCGTATAGTCGTCGGACATGACGGTGGCGGGCCAATCTTGTCCCGGGGTCGTGTGGACGACCCTATAGTTGTCGGACATGTCGGCGGCTGGCCAACCTAGACCCGGGGTGGTGGGGACGACTCTATAGTCGTCGGACATGTCGGCGGCTGGCCAACTTTGGCCCGGGTCGTGGGGACGACCCTATAGTCGTCGGACGTGTCGGCGGCTGGGCAACTTTGGCCAGTGGTCGTGGGGACGACCCTATAGTCGTCGGACATGTCGGTGACTGGCCAACCTAGTCCCGGGTTCGTGGGGACGACCCTATAGTCGTCGGACATGTCGGCGGCAGGCCAACCTAGTCCCGGGGTCGTGGGGACGACCCTATAGACGTCGGACATGTCGGCGGCAGGCCAACCTAGTCCCGGGGTCGTGGGGACGACCCTAAAGTCGTCGGACATGTCGGCGGCTGGCCAACTTTGGCCCGGGTCGTGGGGACGACCCTATAGTCGTCGGACGTGTCGGCGGCTGGGCAACTTTGGCCAGTGGTCGTGGGGACGACCCTATAGTCGTCGGACATGTCGGTGGCTGGCCAACCTAGTCTCGTGGTCGTGGGGACGACCCCATAGTCGTAGGACATGTCGGCGGCAGGGCAACTTTGGCCCGTGGTCTTGGGGACGACCCTATAGTCGTCGGACATGTCGGTGACTGGCCAACCTAGTCCCGGGTTCGTGGGGACGACCCTATAGTCGTCGGACATGTCGGCGGCAGGGCAACTTTGGCCCGTGGTCGTGGGGACGACCCTATAGTCGTCGGACATGTCGGTGACTGGCCAACCTAGTCCCGGGTTCGTGGGGACGACCCTATAGTCGTCGGACATGTCGGCGGCAGGCCAACCTAGTCCCGGGGTCGTGGGGACGACCCTATAGACGTCGGACATGTCGGCGGCAGGCCGACCTAGTCCCGGGGTCGTGGGGACGACCCTAAAGTCGTCGGACATGTCGGCGGCTGGCCAACTTTGGCCCGGGTCGTGGGGACGACCCTATAGTCGTCGGACGTGTCGGCGGCTGGGCAACTTTGGCCAGTGGTCGTGGGGACGACCCTATAGTCGTCGGACATGTCGGCGGCTGGGCAACCTAGTCTCGTGGTCGTGGGGACGACCCCATAGTCGTAGGACACGTCGGCGGCGGGCCCACCTATTCGCGGGGTCGAGGGGACGACCGTATAGTCGTCGGACATGACGGTGGCGGGCCAATCTTGTCCCGGGGCGTGGGGACGACCCTATAGTCGTCGGACATGTCGACGGCGGGCCAACCTAGACCCGGGGTCGTGGGGACGACCCTATAGTCGTCGGACATGTCGGCGGCTGGCCAACCTAGTCTCGTGGTCGTGGGGACGACCCCATAGTCGTAGGACACGTCGGCGGCGGGCCCACCTATTCCCGGGGTCGAGGGGACGACCGTATAGTCGTCGGACATGACGGTGGCGGGCCAATCTTGTCCCGGGGCGTGGGGACGACCCTATAGTCGTCGGACATGTCGACGGCGGGCCAACCTAGACCCGGGGTCGTGGGGACGACCCTATAGTCGTCGGACATGTCGGCGGCAGGTCAACTTTGGCCCGGGTCGTGGGGACGACCCTATAGTCGTCGGACATGTCGGTGACTGGCCAACCTAGTCCCGGGTTCGTGGGGACGACCCCATAGTCGTAGGACACGTCGGCGGCGGGCCCACCTATTCCCGGGGTCGAGGGGACGACCGTATAGTCGTCGGACATGACGGTGGCGGGCCAATCTTGTCCCGGGGCGTGGGGACGACCCTATAGTCGTCGGACATGTCGACGGCGGGCCAACCTAGACCCGGGGTCGTGGGGACGACCCTATAGTCGTCGGACATGTCGGCGGCTGGCCAACCTAGTCTCGTGGTCGTGGGGACGACCCCATAGTCGTAGGACACGTCGGCGGCGGGCCAACATATTCCCGGGGTCGAGGGGACGACCGTATAGTCGTCGGACATGACGGTGGCGGGCCAATCTTGTCCCGGGGTCGTGTGGACGACCCTATAGTCGTCGGACATGTCGGCGGCTGGCCAACCTAGACCCGGGGTGGTGGGGACGACCCTATAGTCGTCGGACATGTCGGCGGCAGGGCAACTTTGGCCCGTGGTCGTGGGGACGACCCTATAGTCGTCGGACATGTCGGCGGCTGGCCAACCTAGTCTCGTGGTCGTGGGGACGACCCCATAGTCGTAGGACACGTCGGCGGCGGGCCAACCTATTCCCGGGGTCGAGGGGACGACCGTATAGTCGTCGGACATGACGGTGGCGGGCCAATCTTGTCCCGGGGTCGTGTGGACGACCCTATAGTCGTCGGACATGTCGGCGGCTGGCCAACCTAGACCCGGGGTGGTGGGGACGACTCTATAGTCGTCGGACATGTCGGTGACTGGCCAACCTAGTCCCGGGTTCTTGGGGACGACCCTATAGTCGTCGGACATGTCGGCGGCTGGGCAACTTTGGCCAGTGGTCGAGGGGACGACCGTATAGTCGTCGGACATGACGGTGGCGGGCCAATCTTGTCCCGGGGTCGTGTGGACGACCCTATAGTTGTCGGACATGTCGGCGGCTGGCCAACCTAGAACCGGGGTTGGTGGGGACGACTCTATAGTCGTCGGACATGTCGGCGGCTGGCCAACTTTGGCCCGGGTCGTGGGGACGACCCTATAGTCGTCGGACGTGTCGGCGGCTGGGCAACTTTGGCCAGTGGTCGTGGGGACGACCCTATAGTCGTCGGACATGTCGGTGACTGGCCAACCTAGTCCCGGGTTCGTGGGGACGACCCTATAGTCGTCGGACATGTCGGCGGCAGGCCAACCTAGTCCCGGGGTCGTGGGGACGACCCTATAGACGTCGGACATGTCGGCGGCAGGCCAACCTAGTCCCGGGGTCGTGGGGACGACCCTAAAGTCGTCGGACATGTCGGCGGCTGGCCAACTTTGGCCCGGGTCGTGGGGACGACCCTATAGTCGTCGGACGTGTCGGCGGCTGGGCAACTTTGGCCAGTGGTCGTGGGGACGACCCTATAGTCGTCGGACATGTCGGTGGCTGGCCAACCTAGTCTCGTGGTCGTGGGGACGACCCCATAGTCGTAGGACATGTCGGCGGCAGGGCAACTTTGGCCCGTGGTCTTGGGGACGACCCTATAGTCGTCGGACATGTCGGTGACTGGCCAACCTAGTCCCGGGTTCGTGGGGACGACCCTATAGTCGTCGGACATGTCGGCGGCAGGGCAACTTTGGCCCGTGGTCGTGGGGACGACCCTATAGTCGTCGGAGATGTCGGCGGCTGGCCAACCTAGACCCAGGGTGGTGGGGACGACCCTATAGTCGTCGGACATGTCGGCGGCTGGCCAACTTTGGCCCGGGGCGTGGGGACGACCCTATAGTCGTTGGACATGTCGGCGGCAGGCCAACCGAGTCCCGGGGTCGTGGGGACGACCCTATAGTCGTCGGACATGTCGGCGGCAGGTCAACTTTGGCCCGGGTCGTGGGGACGACCCTATAGTCGTCGGACATGTCGGTGACTGGCCAACCTAGTCCCGGGTTCGTGGGGACGACCCTATAGTCGTCGGACATGTCGGCGGCAGGGCAACTTTGGCCCGTGGTCGTGGGGACGACCCTATAGTCGTCGGACATGTCGGTGACTGGCCAACCTAGTCCCGGGTTCGTGGGGACGACCCTATAGTCGTCGGACATGTCGGCGGCTGGCCAACCTAGTCTCGTGGTCGTGGGGACGACCCCATAGTCGTAGGACACGTCGGCGGCGGGCCCACCTATTCCCGGGGTCGAGGGGACGACCGTATAGTCGTCGGACATGACGGTGGCGGGCCAATCTTGTCCCGGGGCGTGGGGACGACCCTATAGTCGTCGGACATGTCGACGGCGGGCCAACCTAGACCCGGGGTCGTGGGGACGACCCTATAGTCGTCGGACATGTCGACGGCGGGCCAACCTAGACCCGGGGTCGTGGGGACGACCCTATAGTCGTCGGACATGTCGGCGGCAGGTCAACTTTGGCCCGGGTCGTGGCGACGACCCTATAGTCGTCGGACATGTCGGTGACTGGCCAACCTAGTCCCGGGTTCGTGGGGACGACCCCATAGTCGTAGGACACGTCGGCGGCGGGTCAACTTTGGCCCGGGTCGTGGGGACGACCCTATAGTCGTCGGACATGTCGGTGACTGGCCAACCTAGTCCCGGGTTCGTGGGGACGACCCCATAGTCGTAGGACACGTCGGCGGCGGGCCCACCTATTCCCGGGGTCGAGGGGACGACCGTATAGTCGTCGGACATGACGGTGGCGGGCCAATCTTGTCCCGGGGCGTGGGGACGACCCTATAGTCGTCGGACATGTCGACGGCGGGCCAACCTAGACCCGGGGTCGTGGGGACGACCCTATAGTCGTCGGACATGTCGGCGGCTGGCCAACCTAGTCTCGTGGTCGTGGGGACGACCCCATAGTCGTAGGACACGTCGGCGGCGGGCCAACCTATTCCCGGGGTCGACGGGACGACCGTATAGTCGTCGGACATGACGGTGGCGGGCCAATCTTGTCCCGGGGCGTGGGGACGACCCTATAGTCGTCGGACATGTCGACGGCGGGCCAACCTAGACCCGGGGTCGTGGGGACGACCCTATAGTCGTCGGACATGTCGGCGGCAGGTCAACTTTGGCCCGGGTCGTGGGGACGACCCTATAGTCGTCGGACATGTCGGTGACTGGCCAACCTAGTCCCGGGTTCGTGGGGACGACCCCATAGTCGTAGGACACGTCGGCGGCGGGCCCACCTATTCCCGGGGTCGAGGGGACGACCGTATAGTCGTCGGACATGACGGTGGCGGGCCAATCTTGTCCCGGGGCGTGGGGACGACCCTATAGTCGTCGGACATGTCGACGGCGGGCCAACCTAGACCCGGGGTCGTGGGGACGACCCTATAGTCGTCGGACATGTCGGCGGCTGGCCAACCTAGTCTCGTGGTCGTGGGGACGACCCCATAGTCGTAGGACACGTCGGCGGCGGGCCAACCTATTCCCGGGGTCGAGGGGACGACCGTATAGTCGTCGGACATGTCGGTGACTGGCCAACCTAGTCCCGGGTTCGTGGGGACGACCCTATAGTCGTCGGAGATGTCGGCGGCAGGCCAACCTAGTCCCGGGGTCGTGGGGACGACCCTATAGACGTCGGACATGTCGGCGGCAGGCCAACCTAGTCCCGGGGTCGTGGGGACGACCCTAAAGTCGTCGGACATGTCGGCGGCTGGCCAACTTTGGCCCGGGTCGTGGGGACGACCCTATAGTCGTCGGACGTGTCGGCGGCTGGGCAACTTTGGCCAGTGGTCGTGGGGACGACCCTATAGTCGTCGGACATGTCGGCGGCTGGCCAACCTAGACCCAGGGTGGTGGGGACGACCCTATAGTCGTCGGACATGTCGGCGGCTGGCCAACCTAGTCTCGTGGTCGTGGGGACGACCCCATAGTCGTAGGACATGTCGGCGGCAGGGCAACTTTGGCCCGTGGTCTTGGGGACGACCCTATAGTCGTCGGACATGTCGGCGGCTGGCCAACCTAGTCCCGGGTTCGTGGGGACGACCCTATAGTCGTCGGACATGTCGGCGGCAGGGCAACTTTGGCCCGTGGTCGTGGGGACGACCCTATAGTCGTCGGACATGTCGGCGGCTGGCCAACCTAGACCCAGGGTGTTGGGGACGACCCTATAGTCGTCGGACATTTCGGCGGGTGGCCAACCTAGTCTCGTGGTCGTGGGGACGACCCCATAGTCGTAGGACATGTCGGCGGCAGGGCAACTTTGGCCCGTGGTCTTGGGGACGACCCTATAGTCGTCGGACATGTCGGCGGCTGGCCAACCTAGTCTCGTGGTCGTGGGGACGACCCTATAGTCGTCGGACATGTCGGTGACTGGCCAACCTAGTCCCGGGTTCGTGGGGACGACCCTATAGTCGTCGGACATGTCGGCGGCAGGGCAACTTTGGCCCGTGGTCGTGGGGACGACCCTATAGTCGTCGGACATGTCGGCGGCTGGGCAACTTTGGCCAGTGGTCGTGGGGACGACCTTATAGTCGTCGGACATGTCGGCGGCAGGGCAACTTTGGCCCGTGGTCGTGGGGACGCCCCTATAGTCGTCGGACATGTCGGCGGCTGGCCAACCTAGACCCGGGGTGGTGGGGACGACCCTATAGTCGTCGGACATGTCGGCGGCTGGCCAACCTAGTCTCGTGGTCGTGGGGACGATCCCATAGTCGTAGGACACGTCGTCGGCGGGCCAACCTAGTCCCGGGGTCGTGGGGACGACCGTGTAGTCGTCGGACATGACGGTGGCGGGCCAATCTAGTCCCGGGGTCGTGGGGACGACCCTATAGTCGTCGGACATGTCGGCGGCTGGCCAACTTTGGCCCGGGGCGTGGGGACGACCCTATAGTCGTCGGACATGTCGACGGCGGGCCAACCTAGAACCGGGGTCGTGGGGACGACCCTATAGTCGTCGGACATGTCGACGGCGGGCCAACCTAGAACCGGGGTCGTGGGGACGACCCTATAGTCGTCGGACATGTCGGTGGCAGGGCAACTTTGGCCCGTGGTCGTGGGGACGACCCTATAGTCGTCGGACATGTCGGTGACTGGCCAACCTAGTCCCGGGTTCGTGGGGACGACCCTATAGTCGTTGGACATGTCGGCGGCAGGCCAACCTAGTCCCGGGGTCGTGGGAACGACCCTATAGTCGTCGGACATGTCGGCGGCAGGTCAACTTTGGCCCGGGTCGTGGGGACGACCCTATAGTCGTCGGACATGTCGGTGACTGGCCAACCTAGTCCCGGGTTCGTGGGGACGACCCTATAGTCGTCGGACATGTCGGCGGCAGGCCAACCTAGTCCCGGGGTCGTGGGGACGACCCTATAGACGTCGGACATGTCGGCGGCAGGCCAACCTAGTCCCGGGGTCGTGGGGACGACCCTAAAGTCGTCGGACATGTCGGCGGCTGGCCAACTTTGGCCCGGGTCGTGGGGACGACCCTATAGTCGTCGGACGTGTCGGCGGCTGGGCAACTTTGGCCAGTGGTCGTGGGGACGACCCTATAGTCGTCGGACATGTCGGTGACTGGCCAACCTAGTCCCGGGTTCGTGGGGACGACCCTATAGTCGTCGGACTTGTCGGCGGCAGGCCAACCTAGTCCCGGGGTCGTGGGGACGACCCTATAGACGTCGGACATGTCGGCGGCAGGCCAACCTTGTCCCGGGGTCGTGGGGACGACCCTAAAGTCGTCGGACATGTCGGCGGCTGGCCAACTTTGGCCCGGGTCGTGGGGACGACCCTATAGTCGTCGGACATGTCGGCGGCTGGCCAACCTAGACCCAGGGTGGTGGGGACGACCCTATAGTCGTCGGACATGTCGGCGGCTGGCCAACCTAGTGTCGTGGTCGTGGGGACGACCCCATAGTCGTAGGACATGTCGGCGGCAGGGCAACTTTGGCCCGTGGTCTTGGGGACGACCCTATAGTCGTCGGACATGTCGGCGGCTGGCCAACCTAGTCTCGTGGTCGTGGGGACGACCCTATAGTCGTCGGACATGTCGGTGACTGGCCAACCTAGTCCCGGGTTCGTGGGGACGACCCTATAGTCGTCGGACATGTCGGCGGCAGGGCAACTTTGGCCCGTGGTCGTGGGGACGACCCTATAGTCGTCGGACATGTCGGCGGCTGGGCAACCTAGTCTCGTGGTCGTGGGGACGACCCCATAGTCGTAGGACACGTCGGCGGCGGGCCCACCTATTCCCGGGGTCGAGGGGACGACCGTATAGTCGTCGGACATGACGGTGGCGGGCCAATCTTGTCCCGGGGCGTGGGGACGACCCTATAGTCGTCGGACATGTCGACGGCGGGCCAACCTAGACCCGGGGTCGTGGGGACGACCCTATAGTCGTCGGACATGTCGGCGGCTGGCCAACCTAGTCTCGTGGTCGTGGGGACGACCCCATAGTCGTAGGACACGTCGGCGGCGGGCCAACCTATTCCCGGGGTCGAGGGGACGACCGTATAGTCGTCGGACATGACGATGGCGGGCCAATCTTGTCCCGGGGTCGTGTGGACGACCCTATAGTTGTCGGACATGTCGGCGGCTGGCCAACCTAGACCCGGGGTGGTGGGGACGACTCTATAGTCGTCGGACATGTCGGTGACTGGCCAACCTAGTCCCGGGTTCTTGGGGACGACCCTATAGTCGTCGGACATGTCGGCGGCTGGGCAACTTTGGCCAGTGGTCGTGGGGACGACCCTATAGTCGTCGGACATGTCGGCGGCAGGGCAACTTTGGCCCGTGGTCGTGGGGACGCCCCTATAGTCGTCGGACATGTCGGCGGCTGGCCAACCTAGACCCGGGGTGGTGGGGACGATCCCATAGTCGTAGGACACGTCGTCGGCGGGCCAACCTAGTCCCGGGGTCGTGGGGACGACCGTGTAGTCGTCGGACATGACGGTGGCGGGCCAATCTAGTCCCGGGGTCGTGGGGACGACCCTATAGTCGTCGGACATGTCGACGGCGGGCCAACCTAGTCCCGGGTTCGTGGGGACGACCCTATAGTCGTTGGACATGTCGGCGGCAGGCCAACCTAGTCCCGGGGTCGTGGGAACGACCCTATAGTCGTCGGACATGTCGGCGGCAGGTCAACTTTGGCCCGGGTCGTGGGGACGACCCTATAGTCGTCGGACATGTCGGTGACAGGCCAACCTAGTCCCGGGTTCGTGGGGACGACCCTATAGTCGTCGGACATGTCGGCGGCAGGCCAACCTAGTCCCGGGGTCGTGGGGACGACCCTATAGACGTCGGACATGTCGGCGGCAGGCCAACCTAGTCCCGGGGTCGTGGGGACGACCCTATAGTCGTCGGACATGTCGGTGACTGGCCAACCTAGTCCCGGGTTCGTGGGGACGACCCTATAGTCGTCGGACATGTCGGCGGCAGGGCAACTTTGGCCCGTGGTCGTGGGGACGACCCTATAGTCGTCGGACATGTCGGCGGCTGGGCAACCTAGTCTCGTGGTCGTGGGGACGACCCCATAGTCGTAGGACACGTCGGCGGCGGGCCCACCTATTCCCGGGGTCGAGGGGACGACCGTATAGTCGTCGGACATGACGGTGGCGGGCCAATCTTGTCCCGGGGCGTGGGGACGACCCTATAGTCGTCGGACATGTCGACGGCGGGCCAACCTAGACCCGGGGTCGTGGGGACGACCCTATAGTCGTCGGACATGTCGGCGGCTGGCCAACCTAGTCTCGTGGTCGTGGGGACGACCCCATAGTCGTAGGACACGTCGGCGGCGGGCCAACCTTTTCCCGGGGTCGAGGGGACGACCGTATAGTCGTCGGACATGACGGTGGCGGGCCAATCTTGTCCCGGGGTCGTGTGGACGACCCTATAGTTGTCGGACATGTCGGCGGCTGGCCAACCTAGACCCGGGGTGGTGGGGACGACTCTATAGTCGTCGGACATGTCGGCGGCTGGCCAACCTAGTCTCGTGGTCGTGGGGACGACCCCATAGTCGTAGGACACGTCGGCGGCGGGCCAACCTTTTCCCGGGGTCGTGGGGACGACCGTGTAGTCGTCGGACATGACGGTGGCGGGCCAATCTAGTCCCGGGGTCGTGGGGACGACCCTATAGTCGTCGGACATGTCGGCGGCTGGCCAACTTTGGCCCGGGGCGTGGGGACGACCCTATAGTCGTCGGACATGTCGACGGCGGGCCAACCTAGAACCGGGGTCGTGGGGACGACCCTATAGTCGTCGGACATGTCGGTGGCAGGGCAACTTTGGCCCGTGGTCGTGGGGACGACCCTATAGTCGTCGGACATGTCGGTGACTGGCCAACCTAGTCCCGGGTTCGTGGGGACGACCCTATAGTCGTTGGACATGTCGGCGGCAGGCCAACCTAGTCCCGGGGTCGTGGGAACGACCCTATAGTCGTCGGACATGTCGGCGGCAGGTCAACTTTGGCCCGGGTCGTGGGGACGACCCTATAGTCGTCGGACATGTCGGCGGCTGGGCAACTTTGGCCAGTGGTCGTGGGGACGACCTTATAGTCGTCGGACATGTCGGCGGCAGGGCAACTTTGGCCCGTGGTCGTGGGGACGCCCCTATAGTCGTCGGACATGTCGGCGGCTGGCCAACCTAGACCCGGGGTGGTGGGGACGACCCTATAGTCGTCGGACATGTCGGCGGCTGGCCAACCTAGTCTCGTGGTCGTGGGGACGATCCTATAGTCGTCGGACATGTCGGTGACTGGCCAACCTAGTCCCGGGTTCGTGGGGACGACCCTATAGTCGTCGGAGATGTCGGCGGCAGGCCAACCTAGTCCCGGGGTCGTGGGGACGACCCTATAGACGTCGGACATGTCGGCGGCAGGCCAACCTAGTCCCGGGGTCGTGGGGACGACCCTAAAGTCGTCGGACATGTCGGCGGCTGGCCAACTTTGGCCCGGGTCGTGGGGACGACCCTATAGTCGTCGGACGTGTCGGCGGCTGGGCAACTTTGGCCAGTGGTCGTGGGGACGACCCTATAGTCGTCGGACATGTCGGCGGCTGGCCAACCTAGTGTCGTGGTCGTGGGGACGACCCCATAGTCGTAGGACATGTCGGCGGCAGGGCAACTTTGGCCCGTGGTCTTGGGGACGACCCTATAGTCGTCGGACATGTCGGCGGCTGGCCAACCTAGTCTCGTGGTCGTGGGGACGACCCTATAGTCGTCGGACATGTCGGTGACTGGCCAACCTAGTCCCGGGTTCGTGGGGACGACCCTATAGTCGTCGGACATGTCGGCGGCAGGGCAACTTTGGCCCGTGGTCGTGGGGACGACCCTATAGTCGTCGGACATGTCGGCGGCTGGGCAACCTAGTCTCGTGGTCGTGGGGACGACCCCATAGTCGTAGGACACGTCGGCGGCGGGCCCACCTATTCCCGGGGTCGAGGGGACGACCGTATAGTCGTCGGACATGACGGTGGCGGGCCAATCTTGTCCCGGGGCGTGGGGACGACCCTATAGTCGTCGGACATGTCGACGGCGGGCCAACCTAGACCCGGGGTCGTGGGGACGACCCTATAGTCGTCGGACATGTCGGCGGCTGGCCAACCTAGTCTCGTGGTCGTGGGGACGACCCCATAGTCGTAGGACACGTCGGCGGCGGGCCAACCTATTCCCGGGGTCGAGGGGACGACCGTATAGTCGTCGGACATGACGATGGCGGGCCAATCTTGTCCCGGGGTCGTGTGGACGACCCTATAGTTGTCGGACATGTCGGCGGCTGGCCAACCTAGACCCGGGGTGGTGGGGACGACTCTATAGTCGTCGGACATGTCGGTGACTGGCCAACCTAGTCCCGGGTTCTTGGGGACGACCCTATAGTCGTCGGACATGTCGGCGGCTGGGCAACTTTGGCCAGTGGTCGTGGGGACGACCCTATAGTCGTCGGACATGTCGGCGGCAGGGCAACTTTGGCCCGTGGTCGTGGGGACGCCCCTATAGTCGTCGGACATGTCGGCGGCTGGCCAACCTAGACCCGGGGTGGTGGGGACGACCCTATAGTCGTCGGACATGTCGGCGGCTGGCCAACCTAGTCTCGTGGTCGTGGGGACGATCCCATAGTCGTAGGACACGTCGTCGGCGGGCCAACCTAGTCCCGGGGTCGTGGGGACGACCGTGTAGTCGTCGGACATGACGGTGGCGGGCCAATCTAGTCCCGGGGTCGTGGGGACGACCCTATAGTCGTCGGACATGTCGACGGCGGGCCAACCTAGTCCCGGGTTCGTGGGGACGACCCTATAGTCGTTGGACATGTCGGCGGCAGGCCAACCTAGTCCCGGGGTCGTGGGAACGACCCTATAGTCGTCGGACATGTCGGCGGCAGGTCAACTTTGGCCCGGGTCGTGGGGACGACCCTATAGTCGTCGGACATGTCGGTGACAGGCCAACCTAGTCCCGGGTTCGTGGGGACGACCCTATAGTCGTCGGACATGTCGGCGGCAGGCCAACCTAGTCCCGGGGTCGTGGGGACGACCCTATAGACGTCGGACATGTCGGCGGCAGGCCAACCTAGTCCCGGGGTCGTGGGGACGACCCTATAGTCGTCGGACATGTCGGTGACTGGCCAACCTAGTCCCGGGTTCGTGGGGACGACCCTATAGTCGTCGGACATGTCGGCGGCAGGGCAACTTTGGCCCGTGGTCGTGGGGACGACCCTATAGTCGTCGGACATGTCGGCGGCTGGGCAACCTAGTCTCGTGGTCGTGGGGACGACCCCATAGTCGTAGGACACGTCGGCGGCGGGCCCACCTATTCCCGGGGTCGAGGGGACGACCGTATAGTCGTCGGACATGACGGTGGCGGGCCAATCTTGTCCCGGGGCGTGGGGACGACCCTATAGTCGTCGGACATGTCGACGGCGGGCCAACCTAGACCCGGGGTCGTGGGGACGACCCTATAGTCGTCGGACATGTCGGCGGCTGGCCAACCTAGTCTCGTGGTCGTGGGGACGACCCCATAGTCGTAGGACACGTCGGCGGCGGGCCAACCTTTTCCCGGGGTCGAGGGGACGACCGTATAGTCGTCGGACATGACGGTGGCGGGCCAATCTTGTCCCGGGGTCGTGTGGACGACCCTATAGTTGTCGGACATGTCGGCGGCTGGCCAACCTAGACCCGGGGTGGTGGGGACGACTCTATAGTCGTCGGACATGTCGGCGGCTGGCCAACCTAGTCTCGTGGTCGTGGGGACGACCCCATAGTCGTAGGACACGTCGGCGGCGGGCCAACCTTTTCCCGGGGTCGTGGGGACGACCGTGTAGTCGTCGGACATGACGGTGGCGGGCCAATCTAGTCCCGGGGTCGTGGGGACGACCCTATAGTCGTCGGACATGTCTGCGGCTGGCCAACTTTGGCCCGGGGCGTGGGGACGACCCTATAGTCGTCGGACATGTCGACGGCGGGCCAACCTAGAACCGGGGTCGTGGGGACGACCCTATAGTCGTCGGACATGTCGGTGGCAGGGCAACTTTGGCCCGTGGTCGTGGGGACGACCCTATAGTCGTCGGACATGTCGGTGACTGGCCAACCTAGTCCCGGGTTCGTGGGGACGACCCTATAGTCGTTGGACATGTCGGCGGCAGGCCAACCTAGTCCCGGGGTCGTGGGAACGACCCTATAGTCGTCGGACATGTCGGCGGCAGGTCAACTTTGGCCCGGGTCGTGGGGACGACCCTATAGTCGTCGGACATGTCGGCGGCTGGGCAACTTTGGCCAGTGGTCGTGGGGACGACCTTATAGTCGTCGGACATGTCGGCGGCAGGGCAACTTTGGCCCGTGGTCGTGGGGACGCCCCTATAGTCGTCGGACATGTCGGCGGCTGGCCAACCTAGACCCGGGGTGGTGGGGACGACCCTATAGTCGTCGGACATGTCGGCGGCTGGCCAACCTAGTCTCGTGGTCGTGGGGACGATCCTATAGTCGTCGGACATGTCGGTGACTGGCCAACCTAGTCCCGGGTTCGTGGGGACGACCCTATAGTCGTCGGAGATGTCGGCGGCAGGCCAACCTAGTCCCGGGGTCGTGGGGACGACCCTATAGACGTCGGACATGTCGGCGGCAGGCCAACCTAGTCCCGGGGTCGTGGGGACGACCCTAAAGTCGTCGGACATGTCGGCGGCTGGCCAACTTTGGCCCGGGTCGTGGGGACGACCCTATAGTCGTCGGACGTGTCGGCGGCTGGGCAACTTTGGCCAGTGGTCGTGGGGACGACCCTATAGTCGTCGGACATGTCGGCGGCTGGCCAACCTAGACCCAGGGTGGTGGGGACGATCCTATAGTCGTCGGACATGTCGGCGGCTGGCCAACCTAGTCTCGTGGTCGTGGGGACGACCCCATAGTCGTAGGACATGTCGGCGGCAGGGCAACTTTGGCCCGTGGTCTTGGGGACGACCCTATAGTCGTCGGACATGTCGGCGGCTGGCCAACCTAGTCCCGGGTTCGTGGGGACGACCCTATAGTCGTCGGACATGTCGGCGGCAGGGCAACTTTGGCCCGTGGTCGTGGGGACGACCCTATAGTCGTCGGACATGTCGGCGGCTGGCCAACCTAGACCCAGGGTGTTGGGGACGACCCTATAGTCGTCGGACATGTCGGCGGCTGGCCAACCTAGTCTCGTGGTCGTGGGGACGACCCCATAGTCGTAGGACATGTCGGCGGCAGGGCAACTTTGGCCCGTGGTCTTGGGGACGACCCTATAGTCGTCGGACATGTCGGCGGCTGGCCAACCTAGTCTCGTGGTCGTGGGGACGACCCTATAGTCGTCGGACATGTCGGTGACTGGCCAACCTAGTCCCGGGTTCGTGGGGACGACCCTATAGTCGTCGGACATGTCGGCGGCAGGGCAACTTTGGCCCGTGGTCGTGGGGACGACCCTATAGTCGTCGGACATGTCGACGGCGGGCCAACCTAGAACCGGGGTCGTGGGGACGACCCTATAGTCGTCGGACATGTCGGTGGCAGGGCAACTTTGGCCCGTGGTCGTGGGGACGACCCTATAGTCGTCGGACATGTCGGTGACTGGCCAACCTAGTCCCGGGTTCGTGGGGACGACCCTATAGTCGTTGGACATGTCGGCGGCAGGCCAACCTAGTCCCGGGGTCGTGGGAACGACCCTATAGTCGTCGGACATGTCGGCGGCAGGTCAACTTTGGCCCGGGTCGTGGGGACGACCCTATAGTCGTCGGACATGTCGGTGACTGGCCAACCTAGTCCCGGGTTCGTGGGGACGACCCTATAGTCGTCGGACATGTCGGCGGCAGGCCAGCCTAGTCCCGGGGTCGTGGGGACGACCCTATAGACGTCGGACATGTCGGCGGCAGGCCAACCTAGTCCCGGGGTCGTGGGGACGACCCTAAAGTCGTCGGACATGTCGGCGGCTGGCCAACTTTGGCCCGGGTCGTGGGGACGACCCTATAGTCGTCGGACGTGTCGGCGGCTGGGCAACTTTGGCCAGTGGTCGTGGGGACGACCCTATAGTCGTCGGACATGTCGGTGACTGGCCAACCTAGTCCCGGGTTCGTGGGGACGACCCTATAGTCGTCGGACATGTCGGCGGCAGGCCAACCTAGTCCCGGGGTCGTGGGGACGACCCTATAGACGTCGGACATGTCGGCGGCAGGCCAACCTAGTCCCGGGGTCGTGGGGACGACCCTAAAGTCGTCGGACATGTCGGCGGCTGGCCAACTTTGGCCCGGGTCGTGGGGACGACCCTATAGTCGTCGGACATGTCGGCGGCTGGCCAACCTAGACCCAGGGTGGTGGGGACGACCCTATAGTCGTCGGACATGTCGGCGGCTGGCCAACCTAGTGTCGTGGTCGTGGGGACGACCCCATAGTCGTAGGACATGTCGGCGGCAGGGCAACTTTGGCCCGTGGTCTTGGGGACGACCCTATAGTCGTCGGACATGTCGGCGGCTGGCCAACCTAGTCTCGTGGTCGTGGGGACGACCCTATAGTCGTCGGACATGTCGGTGACTGGCCAACCTAGTCCCGGGTTCGTGGGGACGACCCTATAGTCGTCGGACATGTCGGCGGCAGGGCAACTTTGGCCCGTGGTCGTGGGGACGACCCTATAGTCGTCGGACATGTCGGCGGCTGGGCAACCTAGTCTCGTGGTCGTGGGGACGACCCCATAGTCGTAGGACACGTCGGCGGCGGGCCCACCTATTCCCGGGGTCGAGGGGACGACCGTATAGTCGTCGGACATGACGGTGGCGGGCCAATCTTGTCCCGGGGCGTGGGGACGACCCTATAGTCGTCGGACATGTCGACGGCGGGCCAACCTAGACCCGGGGTCGTGGGGACGACCCTATAGTCGTCGGACATGTCGGCGGCTGGCCAACCTAGTCTCGTGGTCGTGGGGACGACCCCATAGTCGTAGGACACGTCGGCGGCGGGCCAACCTATTCCCGGGGTCGAGGGGACGACCGTATAGTCGTCGGACATGACGATGGCGGGCCAATCTTGTCCCGGGGTCGTGTGGACGACCCTATAGTTGTCGGACATGTCGGCGGCTGGCCAACCTAGACCCGGGGTGGTGGGGACGACTCTATAGTCGTCGGACATGTCGGTGACTGGCCAACCTAGTCCCGGGTTCTTGGGGACGACCCTATAGTCGTCGGACATGTCGGCGGCTGGGCAACTTTGGCCAGTGGTCGTGGGGACGACCCTATAGTCGTCGGACATGTCGGCGGCAGGGCAACTTTGGCCCGTGGTCGTGGGGACGCCCCTATAGTCGTCGGACATGTCGGCGGCTGGCCAACCTAGACCCGGGGTGGTGGGGACGACCCTATAGTCGTCGGACATGTCGGCGGCTGGCCAACCTAGTCTCGTGGTCGTGGGGACGATCCCATAGTCGTAGGACACGTCGTCGGCGGGCCAACCTAGTCCCGGGGTCGTGGGGACGACCGTGTAGTCGTCGGACATGACGGTGGCAGGCCAATCTAGTCCCGGGGTCGTGGGGACGACCCTATAGTCGTCGGACATGTCGACGGCGGGCCAACCTAGTCCCGGGTTCGTGGGGACGACCCTATAGTCGTTGGACATGTCGGCGGCAGGCCAACCTAGTCCCGGGGTCGTGGGAACGACCCTATAGTCGTCGGACATGTCGGCGGCAGGTCAACTTTGGCCCGGGTCGTGGGGACGACCCTATAGTCGTCGGACATGTCGGTGACAGGCCAACCTAGTCCCGGGTTCGTGGGGACGACCCTATAGTCGTCGGACATGTCGGCGGCAGGCCAACCTAGTCCCGGGGTCGTGGGGACGACCCTATAGACGTCGGACATGTCGGCGGCAGGCCAACCTAGTCCCGGGGTCGTGGGGACGACCCTAAAGTCGTCGGACATGTCGGCGGCTGGCCAACTTTGGCCCGGGTCGTGGGGACGACCCTATAGTCGTCGGACGTGTCGGCGGCTGGGCAACTTTGGCCAGTGGTCGTGGGGACGACCCTATAGTCGTCGGACATGTCGGTGACTGGCCAACCTAGTCCCGGGTTCGTGGGGACGACCCTATAGTCGTCGGACATGTCGGCGGCAGGCCAACCTAGTCCCGGGGTCGTGGGGACGACCCTATAGACGTCGGACATGTCGGCGGCAGGCCAACCTAGTCCCGGGGTCGTGGGGACGACCCTAAAGTCGTCGGACATGTCGGCGGCTGGCCAACTTTGGCCCGGGTCGTGGGGACGACCCTATAGTCGTCGGACGTGTCGGCGGCTGGGCAACTTTGGCCAGTGGTCGTGGGGACGACCCTATAGTCGTCGGACATGTCGGCGGCTGGCCAACCTAGTCTCGTGGTCGTGGGGACGACCCCATAGTCGTAGGACATGTCGGCGGCAGGGCAACTTTGGCCCGTGGTCTTGGGGACGACCCTATAGTCGTCGGACATGTCGGCGGCTGGCCAACCTAGTCTCGTGGTCGTGGGGGACGACCCTATAGTCGTCGGACATGTCGGTGACTGGCCAACCTAGTCCCGGGTTCGTGGGGGACGACCCTATAGTCGTCGGACATGTCGGCGGCAGGGCAACTTTGGCCCGTGGTCGTGGGGACGACCCTATAGTCGTCGGACATGTCGGCGGCTGGGCAACCTAGTCTCGTGGTCGTGGGGACGACCCCATAGTCGTAGGACACGTCGGCGGCGGGCCCACCTATTCCCGGGGTCGAGGGGGACGACCGTATAGTCGTCGGACATGACGGTGGCGGGCCAATCTTGTCCCGGGGCGTGGGGACGACCCTATAGTCGTCGGACATGTCGACGGCGGGCCAACCTAGACCCGGGGTCGTGGGGACGACCCTATAGTCGTCGGACATGTCGGCGGCTGGCCAACCTAGTCTCGTGGTCGTGGGGACGACCCCATAGTCGTAGGACACGTCGGCGGCGGGCCAACCTTTTCCCGGGTATGAGGGGACGACCGTATAGTCGTCGGACATGACGGTGGCGGGCCAATCTTGTCCCGGGGTCGTGTGGACGACCCTATAGTCGTCGGACATGTCGGCGGCTGGCCAACCTAGACCCGGGGTGGTGGGGACGACTCTATAGTCGTCGGACATGTCGGTGACTGGCCAACCTAGTCCCGGGTTCTTGGGGACGACCCTATAGTCGTCGGACATGTCGGCGGCTGGGCAACTTTGGCCAGTGGTCGTGGGGACGACCCTATAGTCGTCGGACATGTCGGCGGCAGGGCAACTTTGGCCCGTGGTCGTGGGGACGCCCCTATAGTCGTCGGACATGTCGGCGGCTGGCCAACCTAGACCCGGGGTGGTGGGGACGATCCTATAGTCGTCGGACATGTCGGCGGCTGGCCAACCTAGTCTCGTGGTCGTGGGGACGATCCCATAGTCGTAGGACACGTCGTCGGCGGGCCAACCTAGTCCCGGGGTCGTGGGGACGACCGTGTAGTCGTCGGACATGACGGTGGCGGGCCAATCTAGTCCCGGGGTCGTGGGGACGACCCTATAGTCGTCGGACATGTCGGCGGCTGGCCAACTTTGGCCCGGGGCGTGGGGACGACCCTATAGTCGTCGGACATGTCGACGGCGGGCCAACCTAGAACCGGGGTCGTGGGGACGACCCTATAGTCGTCGGACATGTCGGTGGCAGGGCAACTTTGGCCCGTGGTCGTGGGGACGACCCTATAGTCGTCGGACATGTCGGTGACTGGCCAACCTAGTCCCGGGTTCGTGGGGACGACCCTATAGTCGTTGGACATGTCGGCGGCAGGCCAACCTAGTCCCGGGGTCGTGGGAACGACCCTATAGTCGTCGGACATGTCGGCGGCAGGTCAACTTTGGCCCGGGTCGTGGGGACGACCCTATAGTCGTCGGACATGTCGGTGACTGGCCAACCTAGTCCCGGGTTCGTGGGGACGACCCTATAGTGGTCGGACATGTCGGCGGCAGCCAACCTAGTCCCGGGGTCGTGGGGACGACCCTACAGACGTCGGACATGTCGGCGGCAGGCCAACCTAGTCCCGGGGTCGTGGGGACGACCCTAAAGTCGTCGGACATGTCGGCGGCTGGCCAACTTTGGCCCGGGTCGTGGGGACGACCCTATAGTCGTCGGACGTGTCGGCGGCTGGGCAACTTTGGCCAGTGGTCGTGGGGACGACCCTATAGTCGTCGGACATGTCGGCGGCGGTCCAACCTAGTCCCGGGGTCGTGGGGACGACCCTATAGTCGTCGGACATGTCGGCGGCAGGGCAACTTTGGCCCGTGGTCGTGGGGACGACCCTATAGTCGTCGGACATGTCGGCGGCGGGCCAACCTAGTCCCGGGGTCGTGGAGAGGACCCTATAGTCGTCGGACATGTCGGCGGCTGGCCAACCTAGTCTCGTGGTCGTGGGGACGACCCCATAGTCGTAGGACACGTCGGCGGCGGGCCAACCTAGTCCCGGGGTCGCGGGGACGACCGTATAGTCGTCGGACATGACGGTGGCGGGCCAATCTAGTCCCGGGGTCGAGGGGACGACCCCGTAGTCGTCGGACATGTCGGCGGCTGGCCAACTTTGGACCGGGGCGTGGGGACGACCCTATAGTTGTCGGACATGTCGGCGGCGGGCCAACCTAGTCCCGGGGTCGTGGGGACGACCCTATAGTCGTCGGACATGTCGGCGGCAGGGCAACTTTGGCCCGTGGTCGTGGGGACGACCCTATAGTCGTCGGACATGTCGGCGGCGGGCCAACCTAGTCCCGGGGTCGTGGAGAGGACCCTATAGTTGTCGGACATGTCGGCGGCTGGCCAATCTAGTCCCGGGGTCGTGGGGACGACCCTATAGTCGTCGTACAAGTCGGCGGCGGGCCAACCTAGTCCCGGGGTCGTGGAGACGACCCTATAGTCGTCGGACATGCCGGTGACTGGCCAACCTAGTCCCGGGGTCGTGGAGACGACCCTATAGTCGTCGGACGTGACGGTGCCGGGGCAATCTAGCCCCGGGGTGGTAGGGATGACCCTATAGTCGTCGGATAAGTCGGCGGCGGGCCAACCTAGTCCCGGGGTCGTGGGGACGACCCTATAGTCGTCGACCAAGTCGGCGGCTGGCCAACCTAGTCCGGGGGTGGTAGGGACGACCCTATAGTCGTCGGACAAGTCGGCGGCGGGCCAACCTAGTCCCGGGGTCGTGGGGACGACCCTATAGTCGTCGGATAAGTCGGCGGCGGGCCAACCTAGTCCCTGGGTCGTGGGGACGACCCTATAGTCGTCGGACGTGTCGGCGTCTGGCGAACTTAGTCCCGGGGTCGTGGGGGCGACCCTATAGTCGGCGGACAAGTCGGCGGCGGGCCAACCTACTCCCGGGGTCGTGGGGACGACCCCATATTCGTCGGAAAAGTCGGCGGCGGGCCAACCTAGACCCGGGGTCGTGGGGGCGACCCTATAGTCGTCGGACAAGTCGGCGGCGGGCCAACCTAGTCCCGGGGTCGTGGAGACGACCCTATAGTTGTCGGACATATCGGCGGCTGGCCAACCTAGTCCCGGGGTCGTGGGGACGACCCTATAGACGTCGGACATGTCGGCGGCTGGACAACCTAGTCCCGGGGTGGTAGGGACGACCCTATAGTCGTCGGACAAGTCGGCGGCGGGCCAACCTAGTTCCGGGGTCGTGGGGACGACCCTATAGTCGTCGACCAAGTCGGCGGCTGGCCAACCTAGTCCGGGGGTGGTAGGGACGACCCTATAGTCGTCGGACAAGTCGGCGGCGGGCCAACCTAGTCCCGGGGTCGTGGGGACGACCCCATAGTCGTCGGAAAAGTCGGCGGCGGGCCAACCTAGACCCGGGGTCGTGGGGACGACCCTATAGTCGTCGGACGTGTCGGCGTCTGGCGAACTTAGTCCCGGGGTCGTGGGGGCGACCCTATAGTCGGCGGACAAGTCGGCGGCGGGCCAACCTACTCCCGGGGTCGTGGGGACGACCCCATAGTCGTCGGAAAAGTCGGCGGCGGGCCAACCTAGACCCGGGGTCGTGGGGGCGACCCTATAGTCGTCGGACAAGTCGGCGGCGGGCCAACCTAGTCCCGGGTTCGTGGGGACGACCCTATAGTCGTTGGACATGTCGGCGGCAGGCCAACCTAGTCCCGGGGTCGTGGGAACGACCCTATAGTCGTCGGACATGTCGGCGGCAGGTCAACTTTGGCCCGGGTCGTGGGGACGACCCTATAGTCGTCGGACATGTCGGTGACTGGCCAACCTAGTCCCGGGTTCGTGGGGACGACCCTATAGTCGTCGGACATGTCGGCGGCAGGCCAACCTAGTCCCGGGGTCGTGGGGACGACCCTATAGACGTCGGACATGTCGGCGGCAGGCCAACCTAGTCCCGGGGTCGTGGGGACGACCCTAAAGTCGTCGGACATGTCGGCGGCTGGCCAACTTTGGCCCGGGTCGTGGGGACGACCCTATAGTCGTCGGACGTGTCGGCGGCTGGGCAACTTTGGCCAGTGGTCGTGGGGACGACCCTATAGTCGTCGGACATGTCGGTGACTGGCCAACCTAGTCCCGGGTTCGTGGGGACGACCCTATAGTCGTCGGACATGTCGGCGGCAGGCCAACCTAGTCCCGGGGTCGTGGGGACGACCCTATAGACGTCGGACATGTCGGCGGCAGGCCAACCTAGTCCCGGGGTCGTGGGGACGACCCTAAAGTCGTCGGACATGTCGGCGGCTGGCCAACTTTGGCCCGGGTCGTGGGGACGACCCTATAGTCGTCGGACATGTCGGCGGCTGGCCAACCTAGACCCAGGGTGGTGGGGACGACCCTATAGTCGTCGGACATGTCGGCGGCTGGCCAACCTAGTGTCGTGGTCGTGGGGACGACCCCATAGTCGTAGGACATGTCGGCGGCAGGGCAACTTTGGCCCGTGGTCTTGGGGACGACCCTATAGTCGTCGGACATGTCGGCGGCTGGCCAACCTAGTCTCGTGGTCGTGGGGACGACCCTATAGTCGTCGGACATGTCGGTGACTGGCCAACCTAGTCCCGGGTTCGTGGGGACGACCCTATAGTCGTCGGACATGTCGGCGGCAGGGCAACTTTGGCCCGTGGTCGTGGGGACGACCCTATAGTCGTCGGACATGTCGGCGGCTGGGCAACCTAGTCTCGTGGTCGTGGGGACGACCCCATAGTCGTAGGACACGTCGGCGGCGGGCCCACCTATTCCCGGGGTCGAGGGGACGACCGTATAGTCGTCGGACATGACGGTGGCGGGCCAATCTTGTCCCGGGGCGTGGGGACGACCCTATAGTCGTCGGACATGTCGACGGCGGGCCAACCTAGACCCGGGGTCGTGGGGACGACCCTATAGTCGTCGGACATGTCGGCGGCTGGCCAACCTAGTCTCGTGGTCGTGGGGACGACCCCATAGTCGTAGGACACGTCGGCGGCGGGCCAACCTATTCCCGGGGTCGAGGGGACGACCGTATAGTCGTCGGACATGACGATGGCGGGCCAATCTTGTCCCGGGGTCGTGTGGACGACCCTATAGTTGTCGGACATGTCGGCGGCTGGCCAACCTAGACCCGGGGTGGTGGGGACGACTCTATAGTCGTCGGACATGTCGGTGACTGGCCAACCTAGTCCCGGGTTCTTGGGGACGACCCTATAGTCGTCGGACATGTCGGCGGCTGGGCAACTTTGGCCAGTGGTCGTGGGGACGACCCTATAGTCGTCGGACATGTCGGCGGCAGGGCAACTTTGGCCCGTGGTCGTGGGGACGCCCCTATAGTCGTCGGACATGTCGGCGGCTGGCCAACCTAGACCCGGGGTGGTGGGGACGACCCTATAGTCGTCGGACATGTCGGCGGCTGGCCAACCTAGTCTCGTGGTCGTGGGGACGATCCCATAGTCGTAGGACACGTCGTCGGCGGGCCAACCTAGTCCCGGGGTCGTGGGGACGACCGTGTAGTCGTCGGACATGACGGTGGCGGGCCAATCTAGTCCCGGGGTCGTGGGGACGACCCTATAGTCGTCGGACATGTCGACGGCGGGCCAACCTAGTCCCGGGTTCGTGGGGACGACCCTATAGTCGTTGGACATGTCGGCGGCAGGCCAACCTAGTCCCGGGGTCGTGGGAACGACCCTATAGTCGTCGGACATGTCGGCGGCAGGTCAACTTTGGCCCGGGTCGTGGGGACGACCCTATAGTCGTCGGATATGTCGGTGACAGGCCAACCTAGTCCCGGGTTCGTGGGGACGACCCTATAGTCGTCGGACATGTCGGCGGCAGGCCAACCTAGTCCCGGGGTCGTGGGGACGACCCTATAGACGTCGGACATGTCGGCGGCAGGCGAACCTAGTCCCGGGGTCGTGGGGACGACCCTAAAGTCGTCGGACATGTCGGCGGCTGGCCAACTTTGGCCCGGGTCGTGGGGACGACCCTATAGTCGTCGGACGTGTCGGCGGCTGGGCAACTTTGGCCAGTGGTCGTGGGGACGACCCTATAGTCGTCGGACATGTCGGTGACTGGCCAACCTAGTCCCGGGTTCGTGGGGACGACCCTATAGTCGTCGGACATGTCGGCGGCAGGCCAACCTAGTCCCGGGGTCGTGGGGACGACCCTATAGACGTCGGACATGTCGGCGGCAGGCCAACCTAGTCCCGGGGTCGTGGGGACGATCCTAAAGTCGTCGGACATGTCGGCGGCTGGCCAACTTTGGCCCGGGTCGTGGGGACGACCCTATAGTCGTCGGACGTGTCGGCGGCTGGGCAACTTTGGCCAGTGGTCGTGGGGACGACCCTATAGTCGTCGGACATGTCGGCGGCTGGCCAACCTAGTCTCGTGGTCGTGGGGACGACCCCATAGTCGTAGGACATGTCGGCGGCAGGGCAACTTTGGCCCGTGGTCTTGGGGACGACCCTATAGTCGTCGGACATGTCGGCGGCTGGCCAACCTAGTCTCGTGGTCGTGGGGACGACCCTATAGTCGTCGGACATGTCGGTGACTGGCCAACCTAGTCCCGGGTTCGTGGGGACGACCCTATAGTCGTCGGACATGTCGGCGGCAGGGCAACTTTGGCCCGTGGTCGTGGGGACGACCCTATAGTCGTCGGACATGTCGGCGGCTGGGCAACCTAGTCTCGTGGTCGTGGGGACGACCCCATAGTCGTAGGACACGTCGGCGGCGGGCCCACCTATTCCCGGGGTCGAGGGGACGACCGTATAGTCGTCGGACATGACGGTGGCGGGCCAATCTTGTCCCGGGGCGTGGGGACGACCCTATAGTCGTCGGACATGTCGACGGCGGGCCAACCTAGACCCGGGGTCGTGGGGACGACCCTATAGTCGTCGGACATGTCGGCGGCTGGCCAACCTAGTCTCGTGGTCGTGGGGACGACCCCATAGTCGTAGGACACGTCGGCGGCGGGCCAACCTTTTCCCGGGGTCGAGGGGACGACCGTATAGTCGTCGGACATGACGGTGGCGGGCCAATCTTGTCCCGGGGTCGTGTGGACGACCCTATAGTCGTCGGACATGTCGGCGGCTGGCCAACCTAGACCCGGGGTGGTGGGGACGACTCTATAGTCGTCGGACATGTCGGTGACTGGCCAACCTAGACCCGGGTTCTTGGGGACGACCCTATAGTCGTCGGACATGTCGGCGGCTGGGCAACTTTGGCCAGTGGTCGTGGGGACGACCCTATAGTCGTCGGACATGTCGGCGGCAGGGCAACTTTGGCCCGTGGTCGTGGGGACGCCCCTATAGTCGTCGGACATGTCGGCGGCTGGCCAACCTAGACCCGGGGTGGTGGGGACGACCCTATAGTCGTCGGACATGTCGGCGGCTGGCCAACCTAGTCTCGTGGTCGTGGGGACGATCCCATAGTCGTAGGACACGTCGTCGGCGGGCCAACCTAGTCCCGGGGTCGTGGGGACGACCGTGTAGTCGTCGGACATGACGGTGGCGGGCCAATCTAGTCCCGGGGTCGTGGGGACGACCCTATAGTCGTCGGACATGTCGGCGGCTGGCCAACTTTGGCCCGGGGCGTGGGGACGACCCTATAGTCGTCGGACATGTCGACGGCGGGCCAACCTAGAACCGGGGTCGTGGGGACGACCCTATAGTCGTCGGACATGTCGGTGGCAGGGCAACTTTGGCCCGTGGTCGTGGGGACGACCCTATAGTCGTCGGACATGTCGGTGACTGGCCAACCTAGTCCCGGGTTCGTGGGGACGACCCTATAGTCGTTGGACATGTCGGCGGCAGGCCAACCTAGTCCCGGGGTCGTGGGAACGACCCTATAGTCGTCGGACATGTCGGCGGCAGGTCAACTTTGGCCCGGGTCGTGGGGACGACCCTATAGTCGTCGGACATGTCGGTGACTGGCCAACCTAGTCCCGGGTTCGTGGGGACGACCCTATAGTGGTCGGACATGTCGGCGGCAGCCAACCTAGTCCCGGGGTCGTGGGGACGACCCTACAGACGTCGGACATGTCGGCGGCTGGCCAACCTAGACCCGGGGTGGTGGGGACGACCCTATAGTCGTCGGACATGTCGGCGGCTGGCCAACCTAGTCTCGTGGTCGTGGGGACGATCCCATAGTCGTAGGACACGTCGTCGGCGGGCCAACCTAGTCCCGGGGTCGTGGGGACGACCGTGTAGTCGTCGGACATGACGGTGGCGGGCCAATCTAGTCCCGGGGTCGTGGGGACGACCCTATAGTCGTCGGACATGTCGGCGGCTGGCCAACTTTGGCCCGGGGCGTGGGGACGACCCTATAGTCGTCGGACATGTCGACGGCGGGCCAACCTAGAACCGGGGTCGTGGGGACGACCCTATAGTCGTCGGACATGTCGGTGGCAGGGCAACTTTGGCCCGTGGTCGTGGGGACGACCCTATAGTCGTCGGACATGTCGGTGACTGGCCAACCTAGTCCCGGGTTCGTGGGGACGACCCTATAGTCGTTGGACATGTCGGCGGCAGGCCAACCTAGTCCCGGGGTCGTGGGAACGACCCTATAGTCGTCGGAAATGTCGGCGGCGGGCCCACCTATTCCCGGGGTCGAGGGGACGACCGTATAGTCGTCGGACATGACGGTGGCGGGCCAATCTTGTCCCGGGGCGTGGGGACGACCCTATAGTCGTCGGACATGTCGACGGCGGGCCAACCTAGACCCGGGGTCGTGGGGACGACCCTATAGTCGTCGGACATGTCGGCGGCTGGCCAACCTAGTCTCGTGGTCGTGGGGACGACCCCATAGTCGTAGGACACGTCGGCGGCGGGCCAACCTTTTCCCGGGGTCGAGGGGACGACCGTATAGTCGTCGGACATGACGGTGGCGGGCCAATCTTGTCCCGGGGTCGTGTGGACGACCCTATAGTCGTCGGACATGTCGGCGGCTGGCCAACCTAGACCCGGGGTGGTGGGGACGACTCTATAGTCGTCGGACATGTCGGTGACTGGCCAACCTAGTCCCGGGTTCTTGGGGACGACCCTATAGTCGTCGGACATGTCGGCGGCTGGGCAACTTTGGCCAGTGGTCGTGGGGACGACCCTATAGTCGTCGGACATGTCGGCGGCAGGGCAACTTTGGCCCGTGGTCGTGGGGACGCCCCTATAGTCGTCGGACATGTCGGCGGCTGGCCAACCTAGACCCGGGGTGGTGGGGACGACCCTATAGTCGTCGGACATGTCGGCGGCTGGCCAACCTAGTCTCGTGGTCGTGGGGACGATCCCATAGTCGTAGGACACGTCGTCGGCGGGCCAACCTAGTCCCGGGGTCGTGGGGACGACCGTGTAGTCGTCGGACATGACGGTGGCGGGCCAATCTAGTCCCGGGGTCGTGGGGACGACCCTATAGTCGTCGGACATGTCGGCGGCTGGCCAACTTTGGCCCGGGGCGTGGGGACGACCCTATAGTCGTCGGACATGTCGACGGCGGGCCAACCTAGAACCGGGGTCGTGGGGACGACCCTATAGTCGTCGGACATGTCGGTGGCAGGGCAACTTTGGCCCGTGGTCGTGGGGACGACCCTATAGTCGTCGGACATGTCGGTGACTGGCCAACCTAGTCCCGGGTTCGTGGGGACGACCCTATAGTCGTTGGACATGTCGGCGGCAGGCCAACCTAGTCCCGGGGTCGTGGGAACGACCCTATAGTCGTCGGACATGTCGGCGGCAGGTCAACTTTGGCCCGGGTCGTGGGGACGACCCTATAGTCGTCGGACATGTCGGTGACTGGCCAACCTAGTCCCGGGTTCGTGGGGACGACCCTATAGTGGTCGGACATGTCGGCGGCAGCCAACCTAGTCCCGGGGTCGTGGGGACGACCCTACAGACGTCGGACATGTCGGCGGCTGGCCAACCTAGACCCGGGGTGGTGGGGACGACCCTATAGTCGTCGGACATGTCGGCGGCTGGCCAACCTAGTCTCGTGGTCGTGGGGACGATCCCATAGTCGTAGGACACGTCGTCGGCGGGCCAACCTAGTCCCGGGGTCGTGGGGACGACCGTGTAGTCGTCGGACATGACGGTGGCGGGCCAATCTAGTCCCGGGGTCGTGGGGACGACCCTATAGTCGTCGGACATGTCGGCGGCTGGCCAACTTTGGCCCGGGGCGTGGGGACGACCCTATAGTCGTCGGACATGTCGACGGCGGGCCAACCTAGAACCGGGGTCGTGGGGACGACCCTATAGTCGTCGGACATGTCGGTGGCAGGGCAACTTTGGCCCGTGGTCGTGGGGACGACCCTATAGTCGTCGGACATGTCGGTGACTGGCCAACCTAGTCCCGGGTTCGTGGGGACGACCCTATAGTCGTTGGACATGTCGGCGGCAGGCCAACCTAGTCCCGGGGTCGTGGGAACGACCCTATAGTCGTCGGAAATGTCGGCGGCAGGTCAACTTTGGCCCGGGTCGTGGGGACGACCCTATAGTCGTCGGACATGTCGGTGACTGGCCAACCTAGTCCCGGGTTCGTGGGGACGACCCTATAGTCGTCGGAGATGTCGGCGGCAGGCCAACCTAGTCCCGGGGTCGTGGGGACGACCCTATAGACGTCGGACATGTCGGCGGCAGGCCAACCTAGTCCCGGGGTCGTGGGGACGACCCTAAAGTCGTCGGACATGTCGGCGGCTGGCCAACTTTGGCCCGGGTCGTGGGGACGACCCTATAGTCGTCGGACGTGTCGGCGGCTGGGCAACTTTGGCCAGTGGTCGTGGGGACGACCCTATAGTCGTCGGACATGTCGGCGGCTGGCCAACCTAGACCCAGGGTGGTGGGGACGACCCTATAGTCGTCGGACATGTCGGCGGCTGGCCAACCTAGTCTCGTGGTCGTGGGGACGACCCCATAGTCGTAGGACATGTCGGCGGCAGGGCAACTTTGGCCCGTGGTCTTGGGGACGACCCTATAGTCGTCGGACATGTCGGCGGCTGGCCAACCTAGTCCCGGGTTCGTGGGGACGACCCTATAGTCGTCGGACATGTCGGCGGCAGGGCAACTTTGGCCCGTGGTCGTGGGGACGACCCTATAGTCGTCGGACATGTCGGCGGCTGGCCAACCTAGACCCAGGGTGTTGGGGACGACCCTATAGTCGTCGGACATGTCGGCGGCTGGCCAACCTAGTCTCGTGGTCGTGGGGACGACCCCATAGTCGTAGGACATGTCGGCGGCAGGGCAACTTTGGCCCGTGGTCTTGGGGACGACCCTATAGTCGTCGGACATGTCGGCGGCTGGCCAACCTAGTCTCGTGGTCGTGGGGACGACCCTATAGTCGTCGGACATGTCGGTGACTGGCCAACCTAGTCCCGGGTTCGTGGGGACGACCCTATAGTCGTCGGACATGTCGGCGGCAGGGCAACTTTGGCCCGTGGTCGTGGGGACGACCCTATAGTCGTCGGACATGTCGGCGGCTGGGCAACTTTGGCCAGTGGTCGTGGGGACGACCTTATAGTCGTCGGACATGTCGGCGGCAGGGCAACTTTGGCCCGTGGTCGTGGGGACGCCCCTATAGTCGTCGGACATGTCGGCGGCTGGCCAACCTAGACCCGGGGTGGTGGGGACGACCCTATAGTCGTCGGACATGTCGGCGGCTGGCCAACCTAGTCTCGTGGTCGTGGGGACGATCCCATAGTCGTAGGACACGTCGTCGGCGGGCCAACCTAGTCCCGGGGTCGTGGGGACGACCGTGTAGTCGTCGGACATGACGGTGGCGGGCCAATCTAGTCCCGGGGTCGTGGGGACGACCCTATAGTCGTCGGACATGTCGGCGGCTGGCCAACTTTGGCCCGGGGCGTGGGGACGACCCTATAGTCGTCGGACATGTCGACGGCGGGCCAACCTAGAACCGGGGTCGTGGGGACGACCCTATAGTCGTCGGACATGTCGGTGGCAGGGCAACTTTGGCCCGTGGTCGTGGGGACGACCCTATAGTCGTCGGACATGTCGGTGACTGGCCAACCTAGTCCCGGGTTCGTGGGGACGACCCTATAGTCGTTGGACATGTCGGCGGCAGGCCAACCTAGTCCCGGGGTCGTGGGAACGACCCTATAGTCGTCGGACATGTCGGCGGCAGGTCAACTTTGGCCCGGGTCGTGGGGACGACCCTATAGTCGTCGGACATGTCGGTGACTGGCCAACCTAGTCCCGGGTTCGTGGGGACGACCCTATAGTCGTCGGACATGTCGGCGGCAGGCCAACCTAGTCCCGGGGTCGTGGGGACGACCCTATAGACGTCGGACATGTCGGCGGCAGGCCAACCTAGTCCCGGGGTCGTGGGGACGACCCTAAAGTCGTCGGACATGTCGGCGGCTGGCCAACTTTGGCCCGGGTCGTGGGGACGACCCTATAGTCGTCGGACGTGTCGGCGGCTGGGCAACTTTGGCCAGTGGTCGTGGGGACGACCCTATAGTCGTCGGACATGTCGGTGACTGGCCAACCTAGTCCCGGGTTCGTGGGGACGACCCTATAGTCGTCGGACATGTCGGCGGCAGGCCAACCTAGTCCCGGGGTCGTGGGGACGACCCTATAGACGTCGGACATGTCGGCGGCAGGCCAACCTAGTCCCGGGGTCGTGGGGACGACCCTAAAGTCGTCGGACATGTCGGCGGCTGGCCAACTTTGGCCCGGGTCGTGGGGACGACCCTATAGTCGTCGGACATGTCGGCGGCTGGCCAACCTAGACCCAGGGTGGTGGGGACGACCCTATAGTCGTCGGACATGTCGGCGGCTGGCCAACCTAGTGTCGTGGTCGTGGGGACGACCCCATAGTCGTAGGACATGTCGGCGGCAGGGCAACTTTGGCCCGTGGTCTTGGGGACGACCCTATAGTCGTCGGACATGTCGGCGGCTGGCCAACCTAGTCTCGTGGTCGTGGGGACGACCCTATAGTCGTCGGACATGTCGGTGACTGGCCAACCTAGTCCCGGGTTCGTGGGGACGACCCTATAGTCGTCGGACATGTCGGCGGCAGGGCAACTTTGGCCCGTGGTCGTGGGGACGACCCTATAGTCGTCGGACATGTCGGCGGCTGGGCAACCTAGTCTCGTGGTCGTGGGGACGACCCCATAGTCGTAGGACACGTCGGCGGCGGGCCCACCTATTCCCGGGGTCGAGGGGACGACCGTATAGTCGTCGGACATGACGGTGGCGGGCCAATCTTGTCCCGGGGCGTGGGGACGACCCTATAGTCGTCGGACATGTCGACGGCGGGCCAACCTAGACCCGGGGTCGTGGGGACGACCCTATAGTCGTCGGACATGTCGGCGGCTGGCCAACCTAGTCTCGTGGTCGTGGGGACGACCCCATAGTCGTAGGACACGTCGGCGGCGGGCCAACCTATTCCCGGGGTCGAGGGGACGACCGTATAGTCGTCGGACATGACGATGGCGGGCCAATCTTGTCCCGGGGTCGTGTGGACGACCCTATAGTTGTCGGACATGTCGGCGGCTGGCCAACCTAGACCCGGGGTGGTGGGGACGACTCTATAGTCGTCGGACATGTCGGTGACTGGCCAACCTAGTCCCGGGTTCTTGGGGACGACCCTATAGTCGTCGGACATGTCGGCGGCTGGGCAACTTTGGCCAGTGGTCGTGGGGACGACCCTATAGTCGTCGGACATGTCGGCGGCAGGGCAACTTTGGCCCGTGGTCGTGGGGACGCCCCTATAGTCGTCGGACATGTCGGCGGCTGGCCAACCTAGACCCGGGGTGGTGGGGACGACCCTATAGTCGTCGGACATGTCGGCGGCTGGCCAACCTAGTCTCGTGGTCGTGGGGACGATCCCATAGTCGTAGGACACGTCGTCGGCGGGCCAACCTAGTCCCGGGGTCGTGGGGACGACCGTGTAGTCGTCGGACATGACGGTGGCGGGCCAATCTAGTCCCGGGGTCGTGGGGACGACCCTATAGTCGTCGGACATGTCGACGGCGGGCCAACCTAGTCCCGGGTTCGTGGGGACGACCCTATAGTCGTTGGACATGTCGGCGGCAGGCCAACCTAGTCCCGGGGTCGTGGGAACGACCCTATAGTCGTCGGACATGTCGGCGGCAGGTCAACTTTGGCCCGGGTCGTGGGGACGACCCTATAGTCGTCGGACATGTCGGTGACAGGCCAACCTAGTCCCGGGTTCGTGGGGACGACCCTATAGTCGTCGGACATGTCGGCGGCAGGCCAACCTAGTCCCGGGGTCGTGGGGACGACCCTATAGACGTCGGACATGTCGGCGGCAGGCCAACCTAGTCCCGGGGTCGTGGGGGACGACCCTATAGTCGTCGGACATGTCGGTGACTGGCCAACCTAGTCCCGGGTTCGTGGGGACGACCCTATAGTCGTCGGACATGTCGGCGGCAGGGCAACTTTGGCCCGTGGTCGTGGGGACGACCCTATAGTCGTCGGACATGTCGGCGGCTGGGCAACCTAGTCTCGTGGTCGTGGGGACGACCCCATAGTCGTAGGACACGTCGGCGGCGGGCCCACCTATTCCCGGGGTCGAGGGGACGACCGTATAGTCGTCGGACATGACGGTGGCGGGCCAATCTTGTCCCGGGGCGTGGGGACGACCCTATAGTCGTCGGACATGTCGACGGCGGGCCAACCTAGACCCGGGGTCGTGGGGACGACCCTATAGTCGTCGGACATGTCGGCGGCTGGCCAACCTAGTCTCGTGGTCGTGGGGACGACCCCATAGTCGTAGGACACGTCGGCGGCGGGCCAACCTTTTCCCGGGGTCGAGGGGACGACCGTATAGTCGTCGGACATGACGGTGGCGGGCCAATCTTGTCCCGGGGTCGGGTGGACGACCCTATAGTTGTCGGACATGTCGGCGGCTGGCCAACCTAGACCCGGGGTGGTGGGGACGACTCTATAGTCGTCGGACATGTCGGTGACTGGCCAACCTAGTCCCGGGTTCTTGGGGACGACCCTATAGTCGTCGGACATGTCGGCGGCTGGGCAACTTTGGCCAGTGGTCGTGGGGACGACCCTATAGTCGTCGGACATGTCGGCGGCAGGGCAACTTTGGCCCGTGGTCGTGGGGACGCCCCTATAGTCGTCGGACATGTCGGCGGCTGGCCAACCTAGACCCGGGGTGGTGGGGACGACCCTATAGTCGTCGGACATGTCGGCGGCAGGGCAACTTTGGCCCGTGGTCGTGGGGACGCCCCTATAGTCGTCGGACATGTCGGCGGCTGGCCAACCTAGACCCGGGGTGGTGGGGACGACCCTATAGTCGTCGGACATGTCGGCGGCTGGCCAACCTAGTCTCGTGGTCGTGGGGACGATCCCATAGTCGTAGGACACGTCGTCGGCGGGCCAACCTAGTCCCGGGGTCGTGGGGACGACCGTGTAGTCGTCGGACATGACGGTGGCGGGCCAATCTAGTCCCGGGGTCGTGGGGACGACCCTATAGTCGTCGGACATGTCGGCGGCTGGCCAACTTTGGCCCGGGGCGTGGGGACGACCCTATAGTCGTCGGACATGTCGACGGCGGGCCAACCTAGAACCGGGGTCGTGGGGACGACCCTATAGTCGTCGGACATGTCGGTGGCAGGGCAACTTTGGCCCGTGGTCGTGGGGACGACCCTATAGTCGTCGGACATGTCGGTGACTGGCCAACCTAGTCCCGGGTTCGTGGGGACGACCCTATAGTCGTTGGACATGTCGGCGGCAGGCCAACCTAGTCCCGGGGTCGTGGGAACGACCCTATAGTCGTCGGACATGTCGGCGGCAGGTCAACTTTGGCCCGGGTCGTGGGGACGACCCTATAGTCGTCGGACATGTCGGTGACTGGCCAACCTAGTCCCGGGTTCGTGGGGACGACCCTATAGTCGTCGGAGATGTCGGCGGCAGGCCAACCTAGTCCCGGGGTCGTGGGGACGACCCTATAGACGTCGGACATGTCGGCGGCAGGCCAACCTAGTCCCGGGGTCGTGGGGACGACCCTAAAGTCGTCGGACATGTCGGCGGCTGGCCAACTTTGGCCCGGGTCGTGGGGACGACCCTATAGTCGTCGGACGTGTCGGCGGCTGGGCAACTTTGGCCAGTGGTCGTGGGGACGACCCTATAGTCGTCGGACATGTCGGCGGCTGGCCAACCTAGACCCAGGGTGGTGGGGACGACCCTATAGTCGTCGGACATGTCGGCGGCTGGCCAACCTAGTCTCGTGGTCGTGGGGACGACCCCATAGTCGTAGGACATGTCGGCGGCAGGGCAACTTTGGCCCGTGGTCTTGGGGACGACCCTATAGTCGTCGGACATGTCGGCGGCTGGCCAACCTAGTCCCGGGTTCGTGGGGACGACCCTATAGTCGTCGGACATGTCGGCGGCAGGGCAACTTTGGCCCGTGGTCGTGGGGACGACCCTATAGTCGTCGGACATGTCGGCGGCTGGCCAACCTAGACCCAGGGTGTTGGGGACGACCCTATAGTCGTCGGACATGTCGGCGGCTGGCCAACCTAGTCTCGTGGTCGTGGGGACGACCCCATAGTCGTAGGACATGTCGGCGGCAGGGCAACTTTGGCCCGTGGTCTTGGGGACGACCCTATAGTCGTCGGACATGTCGGCGGCTGGCCAACCTAGTCTCGTGGTCGTGGGGACGACCCTATAGTCGTCGGACATGTCGGTGACTGGCCAACCTAGTCCCGGGTTCGTGGGGACGACCCTATAGTCGTCGGACATGTCGGCGGCAGGGCAACTTTGGCCCGTGGTCGTGGGGACGACCCTATAGTCGTCGGACATGTCGGCGACTGGGCAACTTTGGCCAGTGGTCGTGGGGACGACCTTATAGTCGTCGGACATGTCGGCGGCAGGGCAACTTTGGCCCGTGGTCGTGGGGACGCCCCTATGGTCGTCGGACATGTCGGCGGCTGGCCAACCTAGACCCGGGGTGGTGGGGACGACCCTATAGTCGTCGGACATGTCGGCGGCTGGCCAACCTAGTCTCGTGGTCGTGGGGACGATCCCATAGTCGTAGGACACGTCGTCGGCGGGCCAACCTAGTCCCGGGGTCGTGGGGACGACCGTGTAGTCGTCGGACATGACGGTGGCGGGCCAATCTAGTCCCGGGGTCGTGGGGACGACCCTATAGTCGTCGGACATGTCGGCGGCTGGCCAACTTTGGCCCGGGGCGTGGGGACGACCCTATAGTCGTCGGACATGTCGACGGCGGGCCAACCTAGAACCGGGGTCGTGGGGACGACCCTATAGTCGTCGGACATGTCGGTGGCAGGGCAACTTTGGCCCGTGGTCGTGGGGACGACCCTATAGTCGTCGGACATGTCGGTGACTGGCCAACCTAGTCCCGGGTTCGTGGGGACGACCCTATAGTCGTTGGACATGTCGGCGGCAGGCCAACCTAGTCCCGGGGTCGTGGGAACGACCCTATAGTCGTCGGACATGTCGGCGGCAGGTCAACTTTGGCCCGGGTCGTGGGGACGACCCTATAGTCGTCGGACATGTCGGTGACTGGCCAACCTAGTCCCGGGTTCGTGGGGACGACCCTATAGTCGTCGGACATGTCGGCGGCAGGCCAACCTAGTCCCGGGGTCGTGGGGACGACCCTATAGACGTCGGACATGTCGGCGGCAGGCCAACCTAGTCCCGGGGTCGTGGGGACGACCCTAAAGTCGTCGGACATGTCGGCGGCTGGCCAACTTTGGCCCGGGTCGTGGGGACGACCCTATAGTCGTCGAACGTGTCGGCGGCTGGGCAACTTTGGCCAGTGGTCGTGGGGACGACCCTATAGTCGTCGGACATGTCGGTGACTGGCCAACCTAGTCCCGGGTTCGTGGGGACGACCCTATAGTCGTCGGACATGTCGGCGGCAGGCCAACCTAGTCCCGGGGTCGTGGGGACGACCCTATAGACGTCGGACATGTCGGCGGCAGGCCAACCTAGTCCCGGGGTCGTGGGGACGACCCTAAAGTCGTCGGACATGTCGGCGGCTGGCCAACTTTGGCCCGGGTCGTGGGGACGACCCTATAGTCGTCGGACATGTCGGCGGCTGGCCAACCTAGACCCAGGGTGGTGGGGACGACCCTATAGTCGTCGGACATGTCGGCGGCTGGCCAACCTAGTGTCGTGGTCGTGGGGACGACCCCATAGTCGTAGGACATGTCGGCGGCAGGGCAACTTTGGCCCGTGGTCTTGGGGACGACCCTATAGTCGTCGGACATGTCGGCGGCTGGCCAACCTAGTCTCGTGGTCGTGGGGACGACCCTATAGTCGTCGGACATGTCGGTGACTGGCCAACCTAGTCCCGGGTTCGTGGGGACGACCCTATAGTCGTCGGACATGTCGGCGGCTGGGCAACCTAGTCTCGTGGTCGTGGGGACGACCCCATAGTCGTAGGACACGTCGGCGGCGGGCCCACCTATTCCCGGGGTCGAGGGGACGACCGTATAGTCGTCGGACATGACGGTGGCGGGCCAATCTTGTCCCGGGGCGTGGGGACGACCCTATAGTCGTCGGACATGTCGACGGCGGGCCAACCTAGACCCGGGGTCGTGGGGACGACCCTATAGTCGTCGGACATGTCGGCGGCTGGCCAACCTAGTCTCGTGGTCGTGGGGACGACCCCATAGTCGTAGGACACGTCGGCGGCGGGCCAACCTATTCCCGGGGTCGAGGGGACGACCGTATAGTCGTCGGACATGACGATGGCGGGCCAATCTTGTCCCGGGGTCGTGTGGACGACCCTATAGTTGTCGGACATGTCGGCGGCTGGCCAACCTAGACCCGGGGTGGTGGGGACGACTCTATAGTCGTCGGACATGTCGGTGACTGGCCAACCTAGTCCCGGGTTCTTGGGGACGACCCTATAGTCGTCGGACATGTCGGCGGCTGGGCAACTTTGGCCAGTGGTCGTGGGGACGACCCTATAGTCGTCGGACATGTCGGCGGCAGGGCAACTTTGGCCCGTGGTCGTGGGGACGCCCCTATAGTCGTCGGACATGTCGGCGGCTGGCCAACCTAGACCCGGGGTGGTGGGGACGACCCTATAGTCGTCGGACATGTCGGCGGCTGGCCAACCTAGTCTCGTGGTCGTGGGGACGATCCCATAGTCGTAGGACACGTCGTCGGCGGGCCAACCTAGTCCCGGGGTCGTGGGGACGACCGTGTAGTCGTCGGACATGACGGTGGCAGGCCAATCTAGTCCCGGGGTCGTGGTGACGACCCTATAGTCGTCGGACATGTCGACGGCGGGCCAACCTAGTCCCGGGTTCGTGGGGACGACCCTATAGTCGTTGGACATGTCGGCGGCAGGCCAACCTAGTCCCGGGGTCGTGGGAACGACCCTATAGTCGTCGGACATGTCGGCGGCAGGTCAACTTTGGCCCGGGTCGTGGGGACGACCCTATAGTCGTCGGACATGTCGGTGACAGGCCAACCTAGTCCCGGGTTCGTGGGGACGACCCTATAGTCGTCGGACATGTCGGCGGCAGGCCAACCTAGTCCCGGGGTCGTGGGGACGACCCTATAGACGTCGGACATGTCGGCGGCAGGCCAACCTAGTCCCGGGGTCGTGGGGACGACCCTAAAGTCGTCGGACATGTCGGCGGCTGGCCAACTTTGGCCCGGGTCGTGGGGGCGACCCTATAGTCGTCGGACGTGTCGGCGGCTGGGCAACTTTGGCCAGTGGTCGTGGGGACGACCCTATAGTCGTCGGACATGTCGGTGACTGGCCAACCTAGTCCCGGGTTCGTGGGGACGACCCTATAGTCGTCGGACATGTCGGCGGCAGGCCAACCTAGTCCCGGGGTCGTGGGGACGACCCTATAGACGTCGGAGATGTCGGCGGCAGGCCAACCTAGTCCCGGGGTCGTGGGGACGACCCTAAAGTCGTCGGACATGTCGGCGGCAGGCCAACCTAGTCCCGGGGTCGTGGGGACGACCCTATAGACGTCGGACATGTCGGCGGCAGGCCAACCTAGTCCCGGGGTCGTGGGGACGACCCTAAAGTCGTCGGACATGTCGGCGGCTGGCCAACTTTGGCCCGGGTCGTGGGGACGACCCTATAGTCGTCGGACGTGTCGGCGGCGGGCCAACCTAGACCCGGGGTCGTGGGGACGACCCTATAGTCGTCGGACATGTCGGCGGCTGGCCAACCTAGTCTCGTGGTCGTGGGGACGACCCCATAGTCGTAGGACACGTCGGCGGCGGGCCAACCTATTCCCGGGGTCGAGGGGACGACCGTATAGTCGTCGGACATGACGATGGCGGGCCAATCTTGTCCCGGGGTCGTGTGGACGACCCTATAGTTGTCGGACATGTCGGCGGCTGGCCAACCTAGACCCGGGGTGGTGGGGACGACTCTATAGTCGTCGGACATGTCGGTGACTGGCCAACCTAGTCCCGGGTTCTTGGGGACGACCCTATAGTCGTCGGACATGTCGGCGGCTGGGCAACTTTGGCCAGTGGTCGTGGGGACGACCCTATAGTCGTCGGACATGTCGGCGGCAGGGCAACTTTGGCCCGTGGTCGTGGGGACGCCCCTATAGTCGTCGGACATGTCGGCGGCTGGCCAACCTAGACCCGGGGTGGTGGGGACGACCCTATAGTCGTCGGACATGTCGGCGGCTGGCCAACCTAGTCTCGTGGTCGTGGGGACGATCCCATAGTCGTAGGACACGTCGTCGGCGGGCCAACCTAGTCCCGGGGTCGTGGGGACGACCGTGTAGTCGTCGGACATGACGGTGGCGGGCCAATCTAGTCCCGGGGTCGTGGGGACGACCCTATAGTCGTCGGACATGTCGACGGCGGGCCAACCTAGTCCCGGGTTCGTGGGGACGACCCTATAGTCGTTGGACATGTCGGCGGCAGGCCAACCTAGTCCCGGGGTCGTGGGAACGACCCTATAGTCGTCGGACATGTCGGCGGCAGGTCAACTTTGGCCCGGGTCGTGGGGACGACCCTATAGTCGTCGGACATGTCGGTGACAGGCCAACCTAGTCCCGGGTTCGTGGGGACGACCCTATAGTCGTCGGACATGTCGGCGGCAGGCCAACCTAGTCCCGGGGTCGTGGGGACCACCCTATAGACGTCGGACATGTCGGCGGCAGGCCAACCTAGTCCCGGGGTCGTGGGGACGACCCTATAGTCGTCGGACATGTCGGTGACTGGCCAACCTAGTCCCGGGTTCGTGGGGACGACCCTATAGTCGTCGGACATGTCGGCGGCAGGGCAACTTTGGCCCGTGGTCGTGGGGACGACCCTATAGTCGTCGGACATGTCGGCGGCTGGGCAACCTAGTCTCGTGGTCGTGGGGACGACCCCATAGTCGTAGGACACGTCGGCGGCGGGCCCACCTATTCCCGGGGTCGAGGGGACGACCGTATAGTCGTCGGACATGACGGTGGCGGGCCAATCTTGTCCCGGGGCGTGGGGACGACCCTATAGTCGTCGGACATGTCGACGGCGGGCCAACCTAGACCCGGGGTCGTGGGGACGACCCTATAGTCGTCGGACATGTCGGCGGCTGGCCAACCTAGTCTCGTGGTCGTGGGGACGACCCCATAGTCGTAGGACACGTCGGCGGCGGGCCAACCTTTTCCCGGGGTCGAGGGGACGACCGTATAGTCGTCGGACATGACGGTGGCGGGCCAATCTTGTCCCGGGGTCGGGTGGACGACCCTATAGTTGTCGGACATGTCGGCGGCTGGCCAACCTAGACCCGGGGTGGTGGGGACGACTCTATAGTCGTCGGACATGTCGGTGACTGGCCAACCTAGTCCCGGGTTCTTGGGGACGACCCTATAGTCGTCGGACATGTCGGCGGCTGGGCAACTTTGGCCAGTGGTCGTGGGGACGACCCTATAGTCGTCGGACATGTCGGCGGCAGGGCAACTTTGGCCCGTGGTCGTGGGGACGCCCCTATAGTCGTCGGACATGTCGGCGGCTGGCCAACCTAGACCCGGGGTGGTGGGGACGACCCTATAGTCGTCGGACATGTCGGCGGCAGGGCAACTTTGGCCCGTGGTCGTGGGGACGCCCCTATAGTCGTCGGACATGTCGGCGGCTGGCCAACCTAGACCCGGGGTGGTGGGGACGACCCTATAGTCGTCGGACATGTCGGCGGCTGGCCAACCTAGTCTCGTGGTCGTGGGGACGATCCCATAGTCGTAGGACACGTCGTCGGCGGGCCAACCTAGTCCCGGGGTCGTGGGGACGACCGTGTAGTCGTCGGACATGACGGTGGCGGGCCAATCTAGTCCCGGGGTCGTGGGGACGACCCTATAGTCGTCGGACATGTCGGCGGCTGGCCAACTTTGGCCCGGGGCGTGGGGACGACCCTATAGTCGTCGGACATGTCGACGGCGGGCCAACCTAGAACCGGGGTCGTGGGGACGACCCTATAGTCGTCGGACATGTCGGTGGCAGGGCAACTTTGGCCCGTGGTCGTGGGGACGACCCTATAGTCGTCGGACATGTCGGTGACTGGCCAACCTAGTCCCGGGTTCGTGGGGACGACCCTATAGTCGTTGGACATGTCGGCGGCAGGCCAACCTAGTCCCGGGGTCGTGGGAACGACCCTATAGTCGTCGGACATGTCGGCGGCAGGTCAACTTTGGCCCGGGTCGTGGGGACGACCCTATAGTCGTCGGACATGTCGGTGACTGGCCAACCTAGTCCCGGGTTCGTGGGGACGACCCTATAGTCGTCGGAGATGTCGGCGGCAGGCCAACCTAGTCCCGGGGTCGTGGGGACGACCCTATAGACGTCGGACATGTCGGCGGCAGGCCAACCTAGTCCCGGGGTCGTGGGAACGACCCTAAAGTCGTCGGACATGTCGGCGGCTGGCCAACTTTGGCCCGGGTCGTGGGGACGACCCTATAGTCGTCGGACGTGTCGGCGGCTGGGCAACTTTGGCCAGTGGTCGTGGGGACGACCCTATAGTCGTCGGACATGTCGGCGGCTGGCCAACCTAGACCCAGGGTGGTGGGGACGACCCTATAGTCGTCGGACATGTCGGCGGCTGGCCAACCTAGTCTCGTGGTCGTGGGGACGACCCCATAGTCGTAGGACATGTCGGCGGCAGGGCAACTTTGGCCCGTGGTCTTGGGGACGACCCTATAGTCGTCGGACATGTCGGCGGCTGGCCAACCTAGTCCCGGGTTCGTGGGGACGACCCTATAGTCGTCGGACATGTCGGCGGCAGGGCAACTTTGGCCCGTGGTCGTGGGGACGACCCTATAGTCGTCGGACATGTCGGCGGCTGGCCAACCTAGACCCAGGGTGTTGGGGACGACCCTATAGTCGTCGGACATGTCGGCGGCTGGCCAACCTAGTCTCGTGGTCGTGGGGACGACCCCATAGTCGTAGGACATGTCGGCGGCAGGGCAACTTTGGCCCGTGGTCTTGGGGACGACCCTATAGTCGTCGGACATGTCGGCGGCTGGCCAACCTAGTCTCGTGGTCGTGGGGACGACCCTATAGTCGTCGGACATGTCGGTGACTGGCCAACCTAGTCCCGGGTTCGTGGGGACGACCCTATAGTCGTCGGACATGTCGGCGGCAGGGCAACTTTGGCCCGTGGTCGTGGGGACGACCCTATAGTCGTCGGACATGTCGGCGGCTGGGCAACTTTGGCCAGTGGTCGTGGGGACGACCTTATAGTCGTCGGACATGTCGGCGGCAGGGCAACTTTGGCCCGTGGTCGTGGGGACGCCCCTATAGTCGTCGGACATGTCGGCGGCTGGCCAACCTAGACCCGGGGTGGTGGGGACGACCCTATAATCGTCGGACATGTCGGCGGCTGGCCAACCTAGTCTCGTGGTCGTGGGGACGATCCCATAGTCGTAGGACACGTCGTCGGCGGGCCAACCTAGACCCGGGGTGGTGGGGACGACCCTATAGTCGTCGGACATGTCGGCGGCTGGCCAACCTAGTCTCGTGGTCGTGGGGACGATCCCATAGTCGTAGGACACGTCGTCGGCGGGCCAACCTAGTCCCGGGGTCGTGGGGACGACCGTGTAGTCGTCGGACATGACGGTGGCGGGCCAATCTAGTCCCGGGGTCGTGGGGACGACCCTATAGTCGTCGGACATGTCGGCGGCTGGCCAACTTTGGCCCGGGGCGTGGGGACGACCCTATAGTCGTCGGACATGTCGACGGCGGGCCAACCTAGAACCGGGGTCGTGGGGACGACCCTATAGTCGTCGGACATGTCGGTGGCAGGGCAACTTTGGCCCGTGGTCGTGGGGACGACCCTATAGTCGTCGGACATGTCGGTGACTGGCCAACCTAGTCCCGGGTTCGTGGGGACGACCCTATAGTCGTTGGACATGTCGGCGGCAGGCCAACCTAGTCCCGGGGTCGTGGGAACGACCCTATAGTCGTCGGACATGTCGGCGGCAGGTCAACTTTGGCCCGGGTCGTGGGGACGACCCTATAGTCGTCGGACATGTCGGTGACTGGCCAACCTAGTCCCGGGTTCGTGGGGACGACCCTATAGTCGTCGGAGATGTCGGCGGCAGGCCAACCTAGTCCCGGGGTCGTGGGGACGACCCTATAGACGTCGGACATGTCGGCGGCAGGCCAACCTAGTCCCGGGGTCGTGGGGACGACCCTAAAGTCGTCGGACATGTCGGCGGCTGGCCAACTTTGGCCCGGGTCGTGGGGACGACCCTATAGTCGTCGGACGTGTCGGCGGCTGGGCAACTTTGGCCAGTGGTCGTGGGGACGACCCTATAGTCGTCGGACATGTCGGCGGCTGGCCAACCTAGACCCAGGGTGGTGGGGACGACCCTATAGTCGTCGGACATGTCGGCGGCTGGCCAACCTAGACCCAGGGTGGTGGGGACGACCCTATAGTCGTCGGACATGTCGGCGGCTGGCCAACCTAGTCTCGTGGTCGTGGGGACGACCCCATAGTCGTAGGACATGTCGGCGGCAGGGCAACTTTGGCCCGTGGTCTTGGGGACGACCCTATAGTCGTCGGACATGTCGGCGGCTGGCCAACCTAGTCCCGGGTTCGTGGGGACGACCCTATAGTCGTCGGACATGTCGGCGGCAGGGCAACTTTGGCCCGTGGTCGTGGGGACGACCCTATAGTCGTCGGACATGTCGGCGGCTGGCCAACCTAGACCCAGGGTGTTGGGGACGACCCTATAGTCGTCGGACATGTCGGCGGCTGGCCAACCTAGTCTCGTGGTCGTGGGGACGACCCCATAGTCGTAGGACATGTCGGCGGCAGGGCAACTTTGGCCCGTGGTCTTGGGGACGACCCTATAGTCGTCGGACATGTCGGCGGCTGGCCAACCTAGTCTCGTGGTCGTGGGGACGACCCTATAGTCGTCGGACATGTCGGTGACTGGCCAACCTAGTCCCGGGTTCGTGGGGACGACCCTATAGTCGTCGGACATGTCGGCGGCAGGGCAACTTTGGCCCGTGGTCGTGGGGACGACCCTATAGTCGTCGGACATGTCGGCGGCTGGGCAACTTTGGCCAGTGGTCGTGGGGACGACCTTATAGTCGTCGGACATGTCGGCGGCAGGGCAACTTTGGCCCGTGGTCGTGGGGACGCCCCTATAGTCGTCGGACATGTCGGCGGCTGGCCAACCTAGACCCGGGGTGGTGGGGACGACCCTATAATCGTCGGACATGTCGGCGGCTGGCCAACCTAGTCTCGTGGTCGTGGGGACGATCCCATTGTCGTAGGACACGTCGTCGGCGGGCCAACCTAGTCCCGGGGTCGTGGGGACGACCGTGTAGTCGTCGGACATGACGGTGGCGGGCCAATCTAGTCCCGGGGTCGTGGGGACGACCCTATAGTCGTCGGACATGTCGGCGGCTGGCCAACTTTGGCCCGGGGCGTGGGGACGACCCTATAGTCGTCGGACATGTCGACGGCGGGCCAACCTAGAACCGGGGTCGTGGGGACGACCCTATAGTCGTCGGACATGTCGGTGGCAGGGCAACTTTGGCCCGTGGTCGTGGGGACGACCCTATAGTCGTCGGACATGTCGGTGACTGGCCAACCTAGTCCCGGGTTCGTGGGGACGACCCTATAGTCGTTGGACATGTCGGCGGCAGGCCAACCTAGTCCCGGGGTCGTGGGAACGACCCTATAGTCGTCGGACATGTCGGCGGCAGGTCAACTTTGGCCCGGGTCGTGGGGACGACCCTATAGTCGTCGGACATGTCGGTGACTGGCCAACCTAGTCCCGGGTTCGTGGGGACGACCCTATAGTCGTCGGACATGTCGGCGGCAGGCCAACCTAGTCCCGGGGTCGTGGGGACGACCCTATAGACGTCGGACATGTCGGCGGCAGGCCAACCTAGTCCCGGGGTCGTGGGGACGACCCTAAAGTCGTCGGACATGTCGGCGGCTGGCCAACTTTGGCCCGGGTCGTGGGGACGACCCTATAGTCGTCGAACGTGTCGGCGGCTGGGCAACTTTGGCCAGTGGTCGTGGGGACGACCCTATAGTCGTCGGACATGTCGGTGACTGGCCAACCTAGTCCCGGGTTCGTGGGGACGACCCTATAGTCGTCGGACATGTCGGCGGCAGGCCAACCTAGTCCCGGGGTCGTGGGGACGACCCTATAGACGTCGGACATGTCGGCGGCAGGCCAACCTAGTCCCGGGGTCGTGGGGACGACCCTAAAGTCGTCGGACATGTCGGCGGCTGGCCAACTTTGGCCCGGGTCGTGGGGACGACCCTATAGTCGTCGGACATGTCGGCGGCTGGCCAACCTAGACCCAGGGTGGTGGGGACGACCCTATAGTCGTCGGACATGTCGGCGGCTGGCCAACCTAGTGTCGTGGTCGTGGGGACGACCCCATAGTCGTAGGACATGTCGGCGGCAGGGCAACTTTGGCCCGTGGTCTTGGGGACGACCCTATAGTCGTCGGACATGTCGGCGGCTGGCCAACCTAGTCTCGTGGTCGTGGGGACGACCCTATAGTCGTCGGACATGTCGGTGACTGGCCAACCTAGTCCCGGGTTCGTGGGGACGACCCTATAGTCGTCGGACATGTCGGCGGCAGGGCAACTTTGGCCCGTGGTCGTGGGGACGACCCTATAGTCGTCGGACATGTCGGCGGCTGGGCAACCTAGTCTCGTGGTCGTGGGGACGACCCCATAGTCGTAGGACACGTCGGCGGCGGGCCCACCTATTCCCGGGGTCGAGGGGACGACCGTATAGTCGTCGGACATGACGGTGGCGGGCCAATCTTGTCCCGGGGCGTGGGGACGACCCTATAGTCGTCGGACATGTCGACGGCGGGCCAACCTAGACCCGGGGTCGTGGGGACGACCCTATAGTCGTCGGACATGTCGGCGGCTGGCCAACCTAGTCTCGTGGTCGTGGGGACGACCCCATAGTCGTAGGACACGTCGGCGGCGGGCCAACCTATTCCCGGGGTCGAGGGGACGACCGTATAGTCGTCGGACATGACGATGGCGGGCCAATCTTGTCCCGGGGTCGTGTGGACGACCCTATAGTTGTCGGACATGTCGGCGGCTGGCCAACCTAGACCCGGGGTGGTGGGGACGACTCTATAGTCGTCGGACATGTCGGTGACTGGCCAACCTAGTCCCGGGTTCTTGGGGACGACCCTATAGTCGTCGGACATGTCGGCGGCTGGGCAACTTTGGCCAGTGGTCGTGGGGACGACCCTATAGTCGTCGGACATGTCGGCGGCAGGGCAACTTTGGCCCGTGGTCGTGGGGACGCCCCTATAGTCGTCGGACATGTCGGCGGCTGGCCAACCTAGACCCGGGGTGGTGGGGACGACCCTATAGTCGTCGGACATGTCGGCGGCTGGCCAACCTAGTCTCGTGGTCGTGGGGACGATCCCATAGTCGTAGGACACGTCGTCGGCGGGCCAACCTAGTCCCGGGGTCGTGGGGACGACCGTGTAGTCGTCGGACATGACGGTGGCAGGCCAATCTAGTCCCGGGGTCGTGGGGACGACCCTATAGTCGTCGGACATGTCGACGGCGGGCCAACCTAGTCCCGGGTTCGTGGGGACGACCCTATAGTCGTTGGACATGTCGGCGGCAGGCCAACCTAGTCCCGGGGTCGTGGGAACGACCCTATAGTCGTCGGACATGTCGGCGGCAGGTCAACTTTGGCCCGGGTCGTGGGGACGACCCTATAGTCGTCGGACATGTCGGTGACAGGCCAACCTAGTCCCGGGTTCGTGGGGACGACCCTATAGTCGTCGGACATGTCGGCGGCAGGCCAACCTAGTCCCGGGGTCGTGGGGACGACCCTATAGACGTCGGACATGTCGGCGGCAGGCCAACCTAGTCCCGGGGTCGTGGGGACGACCCTAAAGTCGTCGGACATGTCGGCGGCTGGCCAACTTTGGCCCGGGTCGTGGGGACGACCCTATAGTCGTCGGACGTGTCGGCGGCTGGGCAACTTTGGCCAGTGGTCGTGGGGACGACCCTATAGTCGTCGGACATGTCGGTGACTGGCCAACCTAGTCCCGGGTTCGTGGGGACGACCCTATAGTCGTCGGACATGTCGGCGGCAGGCCAACCTAGTCCCGGGGTCGTGGGGACGACCCTATAGACGTCGGAGATGTCGGCGGCAGGCCAACCTAGTCCCGGGGTCGTGGGGACGACCCTAAAGTCGTCGGACATGTCGGCGGCAGGCCAACCTAGTCCCGGGGTCGTGGGGACGACCCTATAGACGTCGGACATGTCGGCGGCAGGCCAACCTAGTCCCGGGGTCGTGGGGACGACCCTAAAGTCGTCGGACATGTCGGCGGCTGGCCAACTTTGGCCCGGGTCGTGGGGACGACCCTATAGTCGTCGGACGTGTCGGCGGCTGGGCAACTTTGGCCAGTGGTCGTGGGGACGACCCTATAGTCGTCGGACATGTCGGTGACTGGCCAACCTAGTCCCGGGTTCGTGGGGACGACCCTATAGTCGTCGGACATGTCGGCGGCAGGCCAACCTAGTCCCGGGGTCGTGGGGACGACCCTATAGACGTCGGACATGTCGGCGGCAGGCCAACCTAGTCCCGGGGTCGTGGGGACGACCCTAAAGTCGTCGGACATGTCGGCGGCTGGCCAACTTTGGCCCGGGTCGTGGGGACGACCCTATAGTCGTCGGACGTGTCGGCGGCTGGGCAACTTTGGCCAGTGGTCGTGGGGACGACCCTATAGTCGTCGGACATGTCGGCGGCTGGCCAACCTAGTCTCGTGGTCGTGGGGACGACCCCATAGTCGTAGGACATGTCGGCGGCAGGGCAACTTTGGCCCGTGGTCTTGGGGACGACCCTATAGTCGTCGGACATGTCGGCGGCTGGCCAACCTAGTCTCGTGGTCGTGGGGACGACCCTATAGTCGTCGGACATGTCGGTGACTGGCCAACCTAGTCCCGGGTTCGTGGGGACGACCCTATAGTCGTCGGACATGTCGGCGGCAGGGCAACTTTGGCCCGTGGTCGTGGGGACGACCCTATAGTCGTCGGACATGTCGGCGGCTGGGCAACCTAGTCTCGTGGTCGTGGGGACGACCCCATAGTCGTAGGACACGTCGGCGGCGGGCCCACCTATTCCCGGGGTCGAGGGGACGACCGTATAGTCGTCGGACATGACGGTGGCGGGCCAATCTTGTCCCGGGGCGTGGGGACGACCCTATAGTCGTCGGACATGTCGACGGCGGGCCAACCTAGACCCGGGGTCGTGGGGACGACCCTATAGTCGTCGGACATGTCGGCGGCTGGCCAACCTAGTCTCGTGGTCGTGGGGACGACCCCATAGTCGTAGGACACGTCGGCGGCGGGCCAACCTTTTCCCGGGGTCGAGGGGACGACCGTATAGTCGTCGGACATGACGGTGGCGGGCCAATCTTGTCCCGGGGTCGTGTGGACGACCCTATAGTCGTCGGACATGTCGGCGGCTGGCCAACCTAGACCCGGGGTGGTGGGGACGACTCTATAGTCGTCGGACATGTCGGTGACTGGCCAACCTAGTCCCGGGTTCTTGGGGACGACCCTATAGTCGTCGGACATGTCGGCGGCTGGGCAACTTTGGCCAGTGGTCGTGGGGACGACCCTATAGTCGTCGGACATGTCGGCGGCAGGGCAACTTTGGCCCGTGGTCGTGGGGACGCCCCTATAGTCGTCGGACATGTCGGCGGCTGGCCAACCTAGACCCGGGGTGGTGGGGACGACCCTATAGTCGTCGGACATGTCGGCGGCTGGCCAACCTAGTCTCGTGGTCGTGGGGACGATCCCATAGTCGTAGGACACGTCGTCGGCGGGCCAACCTAGTCCCGGGGTCGTGGGGACGACCGTGTAGTCGTCGGACATGACGGTGGCGGGCCAATCTAGTCCCGGGGTCGTGGGGACGACCCTATAGTCGTCGGACATGTCGGCGGCTGGCCAACTTTGGCCCGGGGCGTGGGGACGACCCTATAGTCGTCGGACATGTCGACGGCGGGCCAACCTAGAACCGGGGTCGTGGGGACGACCCTATAGTCGTCGGACATGTCGGTGGCAGGGCAACTTTGGCCCGTGGTCGTGGGGACGACCCTATAGTCGTCGGACATGTCGGTGACTGGCCAACCTAGTCCCGGGTTCGTGGGGACGACCCTATAGTCGTTGGACATGTCGGCGGCAGGCCAACCTAGTCCCGGGGTCGTGGGAACGACCCTATAGTCGTCGGACATGTCGGCGGCAGGTCAACTTTGGCCCGGGTCGTGGGGACGACCCTATAGTCGTCGGACATGTCGGTGACTGGCCAACCTAGTCCCGGGTTCGTGGGGACGACCCTATAGTGGTCGGACATGTCGGCGGCAGCCAACCTAGTCCCGGGGTCGTGGGGACGACCCTACAGACGTCGGACATGTCGGCGGCAGGCCAACCTAGTCCCGGGGTCGTGGGGACGACCCTAAAGTCGTCGGACATGTCGGCGGCTGGCCAACTTTGGCCCGGGTCGTGGGGACGACCCTATAGTCGTCGGACGTGTCGGCGGCTGGGCAACTTTGGCCAGTGGTCGTGGGGACGACCCTATAGTCGTCGGACATGTCGGCGGCGGTCCAACCTAGTCCCGGGGTCGTGGGGACGACCCTATAGTCGTCGGACATGTCGGCGGCAGGGCAACTTTGGCCCGTGGTCGTGGGGACGACCCTATAGTCGTCGGACATGTCGGCGGCGGGCCAACCTAGTCCCGGGGTCGTGGAGAGGACCCTATAGTCGTCGGACATGTCGGCGGCTGGCCAACCTAGTCTCGTGGTCGTGGGGACGACCCCATAGTCGTAGGACACGTCGGCGGCGGGCCAACCTAGTCCCGGGGTCGCGGGGACGACCGTATAGTCGTCGGACATGACGGTGGCGGGCCAATCTAGTCCCGGGGTCGAGGGGACGACCCCGTAGTCGTCGGACATGTCGGCGGCTGGCCAACTTTGGACCGGGGCGTGGGGACGACCCTATAGTTGTCGGACATGTCGGCGGCGGGCCAACCTAGTCCCGGGGTCGTGGGGACGACCCTATAGTCGTCGGACATGTCGGCGGCAGGGCAACTTTGGCCCGTGGTCGTGGGGACGACCCTATAGTCGTCGGACATGTCGGCGGCGGGCCAACCTAGTCCCGGGGTCGTGGAGAGGACCCTATAGTTGTCGGACATGTCGGCGGCTGGCCAATCTAGTCCCGGGGTCGTGGGGACGACCCTATAGTCGTCGTACAAGTCGGCGGCGGGCCAACCTAGTCCCGGGGTCGTGGAGACGACCCTATAGTCGTCGGACATGCCGGTGACTGGCCAACCTAGTCCCGGGGTCGTGGAGACGACCCTATAGTCGTCGGACGTGACGGTGCCGGGGCAATCTAGCCCCGGGGTGGTAGGGATGACCCTATAGTCGTCGGATAAGTCGGCGGCGGGCCAACCTAGTCCCGGGGTCGTGGGGACGACCCTATAGTCGTCGACCAAGTCGGCGGCTGGCCAACCTAGTCCGGGGGTGGTAGGGACGACCCTATAGTCGTCGGACAAGTCGGCGGCGGGCCAACCTAGTCCCGGGGTCGTGGGGACGACCCTATAGTCGTCGGATAAGTCGGCGGCGGGCCAACCTAGTCCCTGGGTCGTGGGGACGACCCTATAGTCGTCGGACGTGTCGGCGTCTGGCGAACTTAGTCCCGGGGTCGTGGGGGCGACCCTATAGTCGGCGGACAAGTCGGCGGCGGGCCAACCTACTCCCGGGGTCGTGGGGACGACCCCATAGTCGTCGGAAAAGTCGGCGGCGGGCCAACCTAGACCCGGGGTCGTGGGGGCGACCCTATAGTCGTCGGACAAGTCGGCGGCGGGCCAACCTAGTCCCGGGGTCGTGGAGACGACCCTATAGTTGTCGGACATATCGGCGGCTGGCCAACCTAGTCCCGGGGTCGTGGGGACGACCCTATAGACGTCGGACATGTCGGCGGCTGGACAACCTAGTCCCGGGGTGGTAGGGACGACCCTATAGTCGTCGGACAAGTCGGCGGCGGGCCAACCTAGTTCCGGGGTCGTGGGGACGACCCTATAGTCGTCGACCAAGTCGGCGGCTGGCCAACCTAGTCCGGGGGTGGTAGGGACGACCCTATAGTCGTCGGACAAGTCGGCGGCGGGCCAACCTAGTCCCGGGGTCGTGGGGACGACCCCATAGTCGTCGGAAAAGTCGGCGGCGGGCCAACCTAGACCCGGGGTCGTGGGGACGACCCTATAGTCGTCGGACATGTCGGCGCCAGGGCAACTTTGGCCCGTGGTCGTGGGGACGACCCTATAGTCGTCGGATATGTCGGTGACTGGCCAACCTAGTCCCGGGTTCGTGGGCACGACCCTATAGTCGTCGGACATGTCGGCGGCTGGCCAACCTAGTCTCGTGGTCGTGGGGACGATCCCATAGTCGTAGGACACGTCGGCGGCGGGCCAACCTAGTCCCGGGGTCGCGGGGACGACCGTATAGTCGTCGGACATGACGGTGGCGGTCCAATCTAGTCCCGGGGACGTGGGGACGACCCTATAGTCGTCGGACATGACGGTGCCGGGGCAATCTAGCCCCGGGGTCGTGGGGACGACCCTATAGTCGTCGGACATGTCGGCGGCTGGCCAACCTAGTCCCGGGGTGGTAGGGACGACCCTATAGTCGTCGGACAAGTCGGCGGCGGGCCAACCTAGTCCCGGGGTCGTGGGGACGACCCTATAGTCGTCGACCAAGTCGGCGGCTGGCCAACCTAGGCCCGGGGTCGCGGGGACGACCGTATAGTCGTCGGACATGACGGTGGCGGGCCAATCTAGTCCCGGGGACGTGGGGAAGACCCTATAGTCGTCGGACATGACGGTGCCGGGGCAATCTAGCCCCGGAGTCGTGGGGACGACCCTATAGTCGTCGGACATGTCGGCGGCTGGCCAACCTAGTCCCGGGGTGGTAGGGACGACCCTATAGTCGCCGGACAAGTCGGCGGCGGGCCAACCTAGTCCCGGGGTCGTGGGGACGACCCTATAGTCGTCGACCAAGTCGGCGGCTGGCCAACCTAGTCCGGGGGTGGTAGGGACGACCGTATAGTCGTCGGACAAGTCGGCGGCGGGCCAACCTAGTCCCGGGGTCGTGGGGACGACCCTATAGTCGTCGACCAAGTCGGCGGCTGGCCAACCTAGGCCCGGGGTCGCGGGGACGACCGTATAGTCGTCGGACAAGTTGGCGGCGGGCCAACCTAGTCCCGGGGTCGTGGGGACGACCCTATAGTCGTCGGATATGTCGGTGACTGGCCAACCTAGTCCCGGGTTCGTGGGGACGACCCTATAGTCGTCGGACATGTCGGCGGCTGGCCAACTTTGGACCGGGGCGTGGGGACGACCCTATAGTCGTCGGACATGTCGGCGGCGGGCCAACCTAGTCCCGGGGTCGTGGGGACGACCCTATAGTCGTCGGACAAGTCGGCGGCGGGTCAACCTACTCCCGGGGTCGTGGGGTCGACCCCATAGTCGTCGGAAAAGTCGGCGGCGGGCCAACCTAGACCCGGGGTCGTGGGGACGACCCTATAGTCGTCGGACATGTCGTCGCCAGGGCAACTTTGGCCCGTGGTCGTGGGGACGACCCTATAGTCGTCGGATATGTCGGTGACTGGCCAACCTAGTCCCGGGTTCGTGGGGACGACCCTATAGTCGTCGGACATGTCGGCGGCTGGCCAACTTTGGACCGGGGCGTGGGGACGACCCTATAGTTGTCGGACATGTCGGCGGCGGGCCAACCTAGTCCCGGGGTCGTGGGGACGACCCTATAGTCGTCGGACATGTCGGCGGCAGGGCAACTTTGGCCCGTGGTCGTGGGGACGACCCTATAGTCGTCGGACAAGTCGGCGGCGGGCCAACCTAGTCCCGGGGTCGTGGAGAGGACCCTATAGTTGTCGGACATGTCGGCGGCTGGCCAATCTAGTCCCGGGGTCGTGGGGACGACCCTATAGTCGTCGGACATGTCGGCGCCAGGGCAACTTTGGCCCGTGGTCGTGGGGACGACCCTATAGTCGTCGGATATGTCGGTGACTGGCCAACCTAGTGCCGGGTTCGTGGGGACGACCCTATAGTCGTCGGACATGTCGGCGGCTGGCCAACCTAGTCTCGTGGTCGTGGGGACGACCCCATAGTCGTAGGACACGTCGGCGGCGGGCCAACCTAGTCCCGGGGTCGCGGGGACGACCGTATAGTCGTCGGACATGACGGTGGCGGGCCAATCTAGTCCCGGGGACGTGGGGACGACCCTATAGTCGTCGGACATGACGGTGCCGGGGCAATCTATCCCCGGGGTCGTGGGGACGACCCTATAGTCGTCGGACATGTCGGCGGCTGGCCAACTTTGGCCGGGGCGTGGGGACGACCCTATAGTCGTCGGACATGTCGGCGGCGGGCCAACCTAGTCCCGGGATCGTGGGGACGACCCTATAGTCGTCGGACATGTCGGCGGCAGGGCAACTTTGGCCCGTGGTCGTGGGGACGACCCTATAGTCGTCGGACAATTCGGCGGCGGGCCAACCTAGTCCCGGGGTCGTGGAGACGACCCTATAGTCGTCGGACATCACGGTGGCGGCCAATCTAGTCCCAGGGTCGTGGGGACGACCCTATAGTCGTCGGACATCACGGTGGCGGGCCAATCTAGTCCCGAGGTCGTGGAGACGACCCTATAGTCGTCGGACGTGACGGTGCCGGGGCAATCTAGCCCCGGGGTCGAGGGGACGACCCTATAGACGTCGGACATGTCGGCGGCTGGCCAACCTAGTCCCGGGGTGGTAGGGACGACCCTATAGTCGTCGGACAAGTCGGCGGCGGGCCAACCTAGTCCCGGGGTCGTGGGGACGACCCTATAGTCGTCGGACATGACGGTGGCGGGCCAATCTAGACCCGGGGTCGTGGGGACGACCCTATAGTCGTCGGACATGTCTGCGGCTGGGCAACTTTGGCCAGTGGTCGTGGGGACGAACCTATAGTCGTCGGACAATTCGGCGGCGGGCCAACCTAGTCCCGGGGTCGTGGGGACGACCGTCTAGTCGTCGGACATGACGGTGGCGGGCCAATCTAGTCCCGGGGTCGTGGGGACGACCGTATAGTCGTCGGACATGACGGTGGCGGGCCAATCTAGACCCGGGGTCGTGGGGACGACCCTATAGTCGTCGGACATGTCTGCGGCAGGGCAACTTTGGCCCGTGGTCTTGGGGACGACCCTATAGTCGTCGGACATGTCGGCGGCTGGCCAACCTAGTCTCGTGGTCGTGGGGACGACCCTATAGTCGTCGGACATGTCGGTGACTGGCCAACCTAGTCCCGGGTTCGTGGGGACGACCCTATAGTCGTCGGACATGTCGGCGGCAGGGCAACTTTGGCCCGTGGTCGTGGGGACGACCCTATAGTCGTCGGACATGTCGGCGGCTGGGCAACTTTGGCCAGTGGTCGTGGGGACGACCTTATAGTCGTCGGACATGTCGGCGGCAGGGCAACTTTGGCCCGTGGTCGTGGGGACGCCCCTATAGTCGTCGGACATGTCGGCGGCTGGCCAACCTAGACCCGGGGTGGTGGGGACGACCCTATAATCGTCGGACATGTCGGCGGCTGGCCAACCTAGTCTCGTGGTCGTGGGGACGATCCCATAGTCGTAGGACACGTCGTCGGCGGGCCAACCTAGTCCCGGGGTCGTGGGGACGACCGTGTAGTCGTCGGACATGACGGTGGCGGGCCAATCTAGTCCCGGGGTCGTGGGGACGACCCTATAGTCGTCGGACATGTCGGCGGCTGGCCAACTTTGGCCCGGGGCGTGGGGACGACCCTATAGTCGTCGGACATGTCGACGGCGGGCCAACCTAGAACCGGGGTCGTGGGGACGACCCTATAGTCGTCGGACATGTCGGTGGCAGGGCAACTTTGGCCCGTGGTCGTGGGGACGACCCTATAGTCGTCGGACATGTCGGTGACTGGCCAACCTAGTCCCGGGTTCGTGGGGACGACCCTATAGTCGTTGGACATGTCGGCGGCAGGCCAACCTAGTCCCGGGGTCGTGGGAACGACCCTATAGTCGTCGGACATGTCGGCGGCAGGTCAACTTTGGCCCGGGTCGTGGGGACGACCCTATAGTCGTCGGACATGTCGGTGACTGGCCAACCTAGTCCCGGGTTCGTGGGGACGACCCTATAGTCGTCGGACATGTCGGCGGCAGGCCAACCTAGTCCCGGGGTCGTGGGGACGACCCTATAGACGTCGGACATGTCGGCGGCAGGCCAACCTAGTCCCGGGGTCGTGGGGACGACCCTAAAGTCGTCGGACATGTCGGCGGCTGGCCAACTTTGGCCCGGGTCGTGGGGACGACCCTATAGTCGTCGAACGTGTCGGCGGCTGGGCAACTTTGGCCAGTGGTCGTGGGGACGACCCTATAGTCGTCGGACATGTCGGTGACTGGCCAACCTAGTCCCGGGTTCGTGGGGACGACCCTATAGTCGTCGGACATGTCGGCGGCAGGCCAACCTAGTCCCGGGGTCGTGGGGACGACCCTATAGACGTCGGACAAGTCGGCGGCAGGCCAACCTAGTCCCGGGGTCGTGGGGACGACCCTAAAGTCGTCGGACATGTCGGCGGCTGGCCAACTTTGGCCCGGGTCGTGGGGACGACCCTATAGTCGTCGGACATGTCGGCGGCTGGCCAACCTAGACCCAGGGTGGTGGGGACGACCCTATAGTCGTCGGACATGTCGGCGGCTGGCCAACCTAGTGTCGTGGTCGTGGGGACGACCCCATAGTCGTAGGACATGTCGGCGGCAGGGCAACTTTGGCCCGTGGTCTTGGGGACGACCCTATAGTCGTCGGACATGTCGGCGGCTGGCCAACCTAGTCTCGTGGTCGTGGGGACGACCCTATAGTCGTCGGACATGTCGGTGACTGGCCAACCTAGTCCCGGGTTCGTGGGGACGACCCTATAGTCGTCGGACATGTCGGCGGCAGGGCAACTTTGGCCCGTGGTCGTGGGGACGACCCTATAGTCGTCGGACATGTCGGCGGCTGGGCAACCTAGTCTCGTGGTCGTGGGGACGACCCCATAGTCGTAGGACACGTCGGCGGCGGGCCCACCTATTCCCGGGGTCGAGGGGACGACCGTATAGTCGTCGGACATGACGGTGGCGGGCCAATCTTGTCCCGGGGCGTGGGGACGACCCTATAGTCGTCGGACATGTCGACGGCGGGCCAACCTAGACCCGGGGTCGTGGGGACGACCCTATAGTCGTCGGACATGTCGGCGGCTGGCCAACCTAGTCTCGTGGTCGTGGGGACGACCCCATAGTCGTAGGACACGTCGGCGGCGGGCCAACCTATTCCCGGGGTCGAGGGGACGACCGTATAGTCGTCGGACATGACGATGGCGGGCCAATCTTGTCCCGGGGTCGTGTGGACGACCCTATAGTTGTCGGACATGTCGGCGGCTGGCCAACCTAGACCCGGGGTGGTGGGGACGACTCTATAGTCGTCGGACATGTCGGTGACTGGCCAACCTAGTCCCGGGTTCTTGGGGACGACCCTATAGTCGTCGGACATGTCGGCGGCTGGGCAACTTTGGCCAGTGGTCGTGGGGACGACCCTATAGTCGTCGGACATGTCGGCGGCAGGGCAACTTTGGCCCGTGGTCGTGGGGACGCCCCTATAGTCGTCGGACATGTCGGCGGCTGGCCAACCTAGACCCGGGGTGGTGGGGACGACCCTATAGTCGTCGGACATGTCGGCGGCTGGCCAACCTAGTCTCGTGGTCGTGGGGACGATCCCATAGTCGTAGGACACGTCGTCGGCGGGCCAACCTAGTCCCGGGGTCGTGGGGACGACCGTGTAGTCGTCGGACATGACGGTGGCAGGCCAATCTAGTCCCGGGGTCGTGGGGACGACCCTATAGTCGTCGGACATGTCGACGGCGGGCCAACCTAGTCCCGGGTTCGTGGGGACGACCCTATAGTCGTTGGACATGTCGGCGGCAGGCCAACCTAGTCCCGGGGTCGTGGGAACGACCCTATAGTCGTCGGACATGTCGGCGGCAGGTCAAATTTGGCCCGGGTCGTGGGGACGACCCTATAGTCGTTGGACATGTCGGCGGCAGGCCAACCTAGTCCCGGGGTCGTGGGGACGACCCTAAAGTCGTCGGACATGTCGGCGGCTGGCCAACTTTGGCCCGGGTCGTGGGGACGACCCTATAGTCGTCGGACGTGTCGGCGGCTGGGCAACTTTGGCCAGTGGTCGTGGGGACGACCCTATAGTCGTCGGACATGTCGGTGACTGGCCAACCTAGTCCCGGGTTCGTGGGGACGACCCTATAGTCGTCGGACATGTCGGCGGCAGGCCAACCTAGTCCCGGGGTCGTGGGGACGACCCTATAGACGTCGGACATGTCGGCGGCAGGCCAACCTAGTCCCGGGGTCGTGGGGACGACCCTAAAGTCGTCGGACATGTCGGCGGCTGGCCAACTTTGGCCCGGGTCGTGGGGACGACCCTATAGTCGTCGGACGTGTCGGCGGCTGGGCAACTTTGGCCAGTGGTCGTGGGGACGACCCTATAGTCGTCGGACATGTCGGCGGCTGGCCAACCTAGTCTCGTGGTCGTGGGGACGACCCCATAGTCGTAGGACATGTCGGCGGCAGGGCAACTTTGGCCCGTGGTCTTGGGGACGACCCTATAGTCGTCGGACATGTCGGCGGCTGGCCAACCTAGTCTCGTGGTCGTGGGGACGACCCTATAGTCGTCGGACATGTCGGTGACTGGCCAACCTAGTCCCGGGTTCGTGGGGACGACCCTATAGTCGTCGGACATGTCGGCGGCAGGGCAACTTTGGCCCGTGGTCGTGGGGACGACCCTATAGTCGTCGGACATGTCGGCGGCTGGGCAACCTAGTCTCGTGGTCGTGGGGACGACCCCATAGTCGTAGGACACGTCGGCGGCGGGCCCACCTATTCCCGGGGTCGAGGGGACGACCGTATAGTCGTCGGACATGACGGTGGCGGGCCAATCTTGTCCCGGGGCGTGGGGACGACCCTATAGTCGTCGGACATGTCGACGGCGGGCCAACCTAGACCCGGGGTCGTGGGGACGACCCTATAGTCGTCGGACATGTCGGCGGCTGGCCAACCTAGTCTCGTGGTCGTGGGGACGACCCCATAGTCGTAGGACACGTCGGCGGCGGGCCAACCTTTTCCCGGGGTCGAGGGGACGACCGTATAGTCGTCGGACATGACGGTGGCGGGCCAATCTTGTCCCGGGGTCGTGTGGACGACCCTATAGTCGTCGGACATGTCGGCGGCTGGCCAACCTAGACCCGGGGTGGTGGGGACGACTCTATAGTCGTCGGACATGTCGGTGACTGGCCAACCTAGTCCCGGGTTCTTGGGGACGACCCTATAGTCGTCGGACATGTCGGCGCCTGGGCAACTTTGGCCAGTGGTCGTGGGGACGACCCTATAGTCGTCGGACATGTCGGCGGCAGGGCAACTTTGGCCCGTGGTCGTGGGGACGCCCCTATAGTCGTCGGACATGTCGGCGGCTGGCCAACCTAGACCCGGGGTGGTGGGGACGACCCTATAGTCGTCGGACATGTCGGCGGCTGGCCAACCTAGTCTCGTGGTCGTGGGGACGATCCCATAGTCGTAGGACACGTCGTCGGCGGGCCAACCTAGTCCCGGGGTCGTGGGGACGACCGTGTAGTCGTCGGACATGACGGTGGCGGGCCAATCTAGTCCCGGGGTCGTGGGGGACGACCCTATAGTCGTCGGACATGTCGGCGGCTGGCCAACTTTGGCCCGGGGCGTGGGGACGACCCTATAGTCGTCGGACATGTCGACGGCGGGCCAACCTAGAACCGGGGTCGTGGGGACGACCCTATAGTCGTCGGACATGTCGGTGGCAGGGCAACTTTGGCCCGTGGTCGTGGGGACGACCCTATAGTCGTCGGACATGTCGGTGACTGGCCAACCTAGTCCCGGGTTCGTGGGGACGACCCTATAGTCGTTGGACATGTCGGCGGCAGGCCAACCTAGTCCCGTGGTCGTGGGGACGACCCTATAGTCGTCGGACATGTCGGTGACTGGCCAACCTAGTCCCGGGTTCTTGGGGACGACCCTATAGTCGTCGGACATGTCGGCGCCTGGGCAACTTTGGCCAGTGGTCGTGGGGACGACCCTATAGTCGTCGGACATGTCGGCGGCAGGGCAACTTTGGCCCGTGGTCGTGGGGACGCCCCTATAGTCGTCGGACATGTCGGCGGCTGGCCAACCTAGACCCGGGGTGGTGGGGACGACCCTATAGTCGTCGGACATGTCGGCGGCTGGCCAACCTAGTCTCGTGGTCGTGGGGACGATCCCATAGTCGTAGGACACGTCGTCGGCGGGCCAACCTAGTCCCGGGGTCGTGGGGACGACCGTGTAGTCGTCGGACATGACGGTGGCGGGCCAATCTAGTCCCGGGGTCGTGGGGACGACCCTATAGTCGTCGGACATGTCGGCGGCTGGCCAACTTTGGCCCGGGGCGTGGGGACGACCCTATAGTCGTCGGACATGTCGACGGCGGGCCAACCTAGAACCGGGGTCGTGGGGACGACCCTATAGTCGTCGGACATGTCGGTGGCAGGGCAACTTTGGCCCGTGGTCGTGGGGACGACCCTATAGTCGTCGGACATGTCGGTGACTGGCCAACCTAGTCCCGGGTTCGTGGGGACGACCCTATAGTCGTTGGACATGTCGGCGGCAGGCCAACCTAGTCCCGGGGTCGTGGGAACGACCCTATAGTCGTCGGACATGTCGGCGGCAGGTCAACTTTGGCCCGGGTCGTGGGGACGACCCTATAGTCGTCGGACATGTCGGTGACTGGCCAACCTAGTCCCGGGTTCGTGGGGACGACCCTATAGTGGTCGGACATGTCGGCGGCAGCCAACCTAGTCCCGGGGTCGTGGGGACGACCCTACAGACGTCGGACATGTCGGCGGCAGGCCAACCTAGTCCCGGGGTCGTGGGGACGACCCTAAAGTCGTCGGACATGTCGGCGGCTGGCCAACTTTGGCCCGGGTCGTGGGGACGACCCTATAGTCGTCGGACGTGTCGGCGGCTGGGCAACTTTGGCCAGTGGTCGTGGGGACGACCCTATAGTCGTCGGACATGTCGGCGGCGGTCCAACCTAGTCCCGGGGTCGTGGGGACGACCCTATAGTCGTCGGACATGTCGGCGGCAGGGCAACTTTGGCCCGTGGTCGTGGGGACGACCCTATAGTCGTCGGACATGTCGGCGGCGGGCCAACCTAGTCCCGGGGTCGTGGAGAGGACCCTATAGTCGTCGGACATGTCGGCGGCTGGCCAACCTAGTCTCGTGGTCGTGGGGACGACCCCATAGTCGTAGGACACGTCGGCGGCGGGCCAACCTAGTCCCGGGGTCGCGGGGACGACCGTATAGTCGTCGGACATGACGGTGGCGGGCCAATCTAGTCCCGGGGTCGAGGGGACGACCCCGTAGTCGTCGGACATGTCGGCGGCTGGCCAACTTTGGACCGGGGCGTGGGGACGACCCTATAGTTGTCGGACATGTCGGCGGCGGGCCAACCTAGTCCCGGGGTCGTGGGGACGACCCTATAGTCGTCGGACATGTCGGCGGCAGGGCAACTTTGGCCCGTGGTCGTGGGGACGACCCTATAGTCGTCGGACATGTCGGCGGCGGGCCAACCTAGTCCCGGGGTCGTGGAGAGGACCCTATAGTTGTCGGACATGTCGGCGGCTGGCCAATCTAGTCCCGGGGTCGTGGGGACGACCCTATAGTCGTCGTACAAGTCGGCGGCGGGCCAACCTAGTCCCGGGGTCGTGGAGACGACCCTATAGTCGTCGGACATGCCGGTGACTGGCCAACCTAGTCCCGGGGTCGTGGAGACGACCCTATAGTCGTCGGACGTGACGGTGCCGGGGCAATCTAGCCCCGGGGTGGTAGGGATGACCCTATAGTCGTCGGATAAGTCGGCGGCGGGCCAACCTAGTCCCGGGGTCGTGGGGACGACCCTATAGTCGTCGACCAAGTCGGCGGCTGGCCAACCTAGTCCGGGGGTGGTAGGGACGACCCTATAGTCGTCGGACAAGTCGGCGGCGGGCCAACCTAGTCCCGGGGTCGTGGGGACGACCCTATAGTCGTCGGATAAGTCGGCGGCGGGCCAACCTAGTCCCTGGGTCGTGGGGACGACCCTATAGTCGTCGGACGTGTCGGCGTCTGGCGAACTTAGTCCCGGGGTCGTGGGGGCGACCCTATAGTCGGCGGACAAGTCGGCGGCGGGCCAACCTACTCCCGGGGTCGTGGGGACGACCCCATAGTCGTCGGAAAAGTCGGCGGCGGGCCAACCTAGACCCGGGGTCGTGGGGGCGACCCTATAGTCGTCGGACAAGTCGGCGGCGGGCCAACCTAGTCCCGGGGTCGTGGAGACGACCCTATAGTTGTCGGACATATCGGCGGCTGGCCAACCTAGTCCCGGGGTCGTGGGGACGACCCTATAGACGTCGGACATGTCGGCGGCTGGACAACCTAGTCCCGGGGTGGTAGGGACGACCCTATAGTCGTCGGACAAGTCGGCGGCGGGCCAACCTAGTTCCGGGGTCGTGGGGACGACCCTATAGTCGTCGACCAAGTCGGCGGCTGGCCAACCTAGTCCGGGGGTGGTAGGGACGACCCTATAGTCGTCGGACAAGTCGGCGGCGGGCCAACCTAGTCCCGGGGTCGTGGGGACGACCCCATAGTCGTCGGAAAAGTCGGCGGCGGGCCAACCTAGACCCGGGGTCGTGGGGACGACCCTATAGTCGTCGGACATGTCGGCGCCAGGGCAACTTTGGCCCGTGGTCGTGGGGACGACCCTATAGTCGTCGGATATGTCGGTGACTGGCCAACCTAGTCCCGGGTTCGTGGGCACGACCCTATAGTCGTCGGACATGTCGGCGGCTGGCCAACCTAGTCTCGTGGTCGTGGGGACGACCCCATAGTCGTAGGACACGTCGGCGGCGGGCCAACCTAGTCCCGGGGTCGCGGGGACGACCGTATAGTCGTCGGACATGACGGTGGCGGTCCAATCTAGTCCCGGGGACGTGGGGACGACACTATAGTCGTCGGACATGACGGTGCCGGGGCAATCTAGCCCCGGGGTCGTGGGGACGACCCTATAGTCGTCGGACATGTCGGCGGCTGGCCAACCTAGTCCCGGGGTGGTAGGGACGACCCTATAGTCGTCGGACAAGTCGGCGGCGGGCCAACCTAGTCCCGGGGTCGTGGGGACGACCCTATAGTCGTCGACCAAGTCGGCGGCTGGCCAACCTAGGCCCGGGGTCGCGGGGACGACCGTATAGTCGTCGGACATGACGGTGGCGGGCCAATCTAGTCCCGGGGACGTGGGGAAGACCCTATAGTCGTCGGACATGACGGTGCCGGGGCAATCTAGCCCCGGAGTCGTGGGGATGACCCTATAGTCGTCGGACATGTCGGCGGCTGGCCAACCTAGTCCCGGGGTGGTAGGGACGACCCTATAGTCGCCGGACAAGTCGGCGGCGGGCCAACCTAGTCCCGGGGTCGTGGGGACGACCCTATAGTCGTCGACCAAGTCGGCGGCTGGCCAACCTAGTCCGGGGGTGGTAGGGACGACCGTATAGTCGTCGGACAAGTCGGCGGCGGGCCAACCTAGTCCCGGGGTCGTGGGGACGACCCTATAGTCGTCGACCAAGTCGGCGGCTGGCCAACCTAGGCCCGGGGTCGCGGGGACGACCGTATAGTCGTCGGACAAGTCGGCGGCGGGCCAACCTAGTCCCGGGGTCGTGGGGACGACCCTATAGTCGTCGGATATGTCGGTGACTGGCCAACCTAGTCCCGGGTTCGTGGGGACGACCCTATAGTCGTCGGACATGTCGGCGGCTGGCCAACTTTGGACCGGGGCGTGGGGACGACCCTATAGTCGTCGGACATGTCGGCGGCGGGCCAACCTAGTCCCGGGGTCGTGGGGACGACCCTATAGTCGTCGGACAAGTCGGCGGCGGGCCAACCTACTCCCGGGGTCGTGGGGTCGACCCCATAGTCGTCGGAAAAGTCGGCGGCGGGCCAACCTAGACCCGGGGTCGTGGGGACGACCCTATAGTCGTCGGACATGTCGTCGCCAGGGCAACTTTGGCCCGTGGTCGTGGGGACGACCCTATAGTCGTCGGATATGTCGGTGACTGGCCAACCTAGTCCCGGGTTCGTGGGGACGACCCTATAGTCGTCGGACATGTCGGCGGCTGGCCAACTTTGGACCGGGGCGTGGGGACGACCCTATAGTTGTCGGACATGTCGGCGGCGGGCCAACCTAGTCCCGGGGTCGTGGGGACGACCCTATAGTCGTCGGACATGTCGGCGGCAGGGCAACTTTGGCCCGTGGTCGTGGGGACGACCCTATAGTCGTCGGACAAGTCGGCGGCGGGCCAACCTAGTCCCGGGGTCGTGGAGAGGACCCTATAGTTGTCGGACATGTCGGCGGCTGGCCAATCTAGTCCCGGGGTCGTGGGGACGACCCTATAGTCGTCGGACATGTCGGCGCCAGGGCAACTTTGGCCCGTGGTCGTGGGGACGACCCTATAGTCGTCGGATATGTCGGTGACTGGCCAACCTAGTGCCGGGTTCGTGGGGACGACCCTATAGTCGTCGGACATGTCGGCGGCTGGCCAACCTAGTCTCGTGGTCGTGGGGACGACCCCATAGTCGTAGGACACGTCGGCGGCGGGCCAACCTAGTCCCGGGGTCGCGGGGACGACCGTATAGTCGTCGGACATGACGGTGGCGGGCCAATCTAGTCCCGGGGACGTGGGGACGACCCTATAGTCGTCGGACATGACGGTGCCGGGGCAATCTATCCCCGGGGTCGTGGGGACGACCCTATAGTCGTCGGACATGTCGGCGGCTGGCCAACTTTGGCCGGGGCGTGGGGACGACCCTATAGTCGTCGGACATGTCGGCGGCGGGCCAACCTAGTCCCGGGATCGTGGGGACGACCCTATAGTCGTCGGACATGTCGGCGGCAGGGCAACTTTGGCCCGTGGTCGTGGGGACGACCCTATAGTCGTCGGACAATTCGGCGGCGGGCCAACCTAGTCCCGGGGTCGTGGAGACGACCCTATAGTCGTCGGACATCACGGTGGCGGCCAATCTAGTCCCAGGGTCGTGGGGACGACCCTATAGTCGTCGGACATCACGGTGGCGGGCCAATCTAGTCCCGAGGTCGTGGAGACGACCCTATAGTCGTCGGACGTGACGGTGCCGGGGCAATCTAGCCCCGGGGTCGAGGGGACGACCCTATAGACGTCGGACATGTCGGCGGCTGGCCAACCTAGTCCCGGGGTGGTAGGGACGACCCTATAGTCGTCGGACAAGTCGGCGGCGGGCCAACCTAGTCCCGGGGTCGTGGGGACGACCCTATAGTCGTCGGACATGACGGTGGCGGGCCAATCTAGACCCGGGGTCGTGGGGACGACCCTATAGTCGTCGGACATGTCTGCGGCTGGGCAACTTTGGCCAGTGGTCGTGGGGACGAACCTATAGTCGTCGGACAATTCGGCGGCGGGCCAACCTAGTCCCGGGGTCGTGGGGACGACCGTCTAGTCGTCGGACATGACGGTGGCGGGCCAATCTAGTCCCGGGGTCGTGGGGACGACCGTATAGTCGTCGGACATGACGGTGGCGGGCCAATCTAGACCCGGGGTCGTGGGGACGACCCTATAGTCGTCGGACATGTCTGCGGCTGGGCAACTTTGGCCCGTGGTCGTGGGGACGAACCTATAGTCGTCGGACAAGTCGGCGGCGGGCCAACCTAGTCCCGGGGTCGTGGAGACGACCCTATAGTTGTCGGACATGTCGGCGGCTGGCCAACCTAGTCCCGGGGTTGTGGGGACGACCCTATACTCGTCGGACAAGTCGGCGGCGGGCCAACCTAGTCCCGGGGTCGTGGAGACGACCCTACAGTCGTCGGATATGCCGGTGACTGGCCAACCTAGTCCCGGGGTCGTGGAGACGACCCTATAGTCGTCGGACGTGACGGTGCCGGGGCAATCTAGCCCCGGGGTCGAGGGGACGACCCTATAGACGTCGGACATGTCGGCGGCTGGCCAACCTAGTCCCGGGGTGGTAGGGACGACCCTATAGTCGTCGGACAAGTCGGCGGCGGGCCAACCTAGTCCCGGGGTCGTGGGGACGACCCTATAGTCGTCGGATAAGTCGGCTGCGGGCCAACCTAGTCCCGGGGTCGTGGGGACGACCCTATAGTCGTCGGACATGACGGTGCCGGGGCAATCTAGCCCCGGGGTCGTGGGGACGACCGTATAGTCGTCGGACATGACGGTGGCGGGCCAATCTAGACCCGGGGTCGTGGGGACGACCCTATAGTCGTCGGACATGTCTGCGGCTGGGCAACTTTGGCCAGTGGTCGTGGGGACGAACCTATAGTCGTCGGACAATTCGGCGGCGGGCCAACCTAGTCCCGGGGTCGTGGGGACGACCGTCTAGTCGTCGGACATGACGGTGGCGGGCCAATCTAGTCCCGGGGTCGTGGGGACGACTCTATAGTCGTCGGACATGTCGGCGGCTGGCCAACTTTGGACCGGGGCGTGGGGACGACCCTATAGTCGTCGGACATGTCGGCGGCGGGCCGACCTAGTCCCGGGGACGTGGGGACGACCCTATAGTCGTCGGACATGACGGTGCCGGGGCAATCTAGTCCCGGGGTCGTGGAGACGACCCTATAGTCGTCGGACGTGACGGTGCCGGGGCAATCTAGCCCCGGGGTCGAGGGGACGACCCTATAGACGTCGGACATGTCGGCGGCTGGCCAACCTAGTCCCGGGGTGGTAGGGACGACCCTATAGTCGTCGGACAAGTCGGCGGCGGGCCAACCAAGTCCCGGGGTCGTGGGGACGACCCTATAGTCGTCGACCAAGTCGGCGGCTGGCCAACCTAGTCCGGGGGTGGTAGGGACGACCCTATATTCGTCGGACAAGTCGACGGCGGGCCAACCTAGTCCCGGGGTCGTGGGGACGACCCTATAGTCGTCGGATAAGTCGGCGGCGGGCCAACCTAGTCCCGGGGTCGTGGGGACGACCCTATAGTCATCGGACGTGTAGGCGCCTGGCCAACTTAGTCCCGGGGTCGTGGGGACGACCCTATAGTCGTCGGACAAGTCGGCGGCGGGCCAACCTACTCCCGGGGTCGTGGGGACGACCCCATAGTCGTCGGAAAAGTCGGCGGCGGGCCAACCTAGACCCGGGGTCGTGGGGACGACCCTATAGTCGTCGGACATGTCGGCGCCAGGGCAACTTTGGCCCGTGGTCGTGGGGACGACCCTATAGTCGTCGGACATGACGGTGGCGGGCCAATCTAGTCCCGGGGTCGTGGGGACGACCCTATAGTCGTCGGACATGTCGGCGGCTGGCCAACTTTGGCCCGGGGTCGTGGGGACGACCCTATAGTCGTCGGACATGTCGGCGGCAGGGCAAATTTGGCCCGTGGTCGTGGGGACGACCCTATAGTCGTCGGACAAGTCGGCGGCGGGCCAACCTAGTCCCGGGGTCGTGGAGACGACCCTATAGTCGTCGGACATCACGGTGGCGGCCAATCTAGTCCCGGGGTCGTGGGGACGACCCTATAGTCGTCGGACATGTCGGCGGCTGGCCAACTTTGGCCCGGGGTCGTGGGGACGACCCTATAGTCGTCGGACATGTCGGCGGCAGGGCAAATTTGGCCCGTGGTCGTGGGGACGACCCTATAGTCGTCGGACAAGTCGGCGGCGGGCCAACCTAGACCCGGGGTCGTGGGGACGACCCTATAGTCGTCGGACATGTCGGCGCCAGGGCAACTTTGGCCCGTGGTCGTGGGGACGACCCTATAGTCGTCGGACATGACGGTGGCGGGCCAATCTAGTCCCGGGGTCGTGGGGACGACCCTATAGTCGTCGGACATGTCGGCGGCTGGCCAACTTTGGCCCGGGGTCGTGGGGACGACCCTATAGTCGTCGGGCATGTCGGCGGCTGGCCAACGTATGCCCAGGGTCGTAGGGACGAACCTATAGTCGTCGGACATGACGGTGGCGGGCCAATCTTGTCCCGGGGTCGTGGGGACGACCCTATAGTCGTCGGACATGACGGTGGCGGGCCAATCTAGTCCCGGGGTCGTGGGGACGACCCCACAGTCGTCGGACATGTCGGCGGCTGGCCAACTTTGGACCGGGGCGTGGGGACGACCCTATAGTCGTCGGACAAGTCGGCGGCGGGCCAACCTAGTCCCGGGGTCGTGGGGACGACCCTATAGTCGTCGGATAAGTCGGCGGCGGGCCAACCTAGTCCCGGGGTCGTGGGGACGACCCCATAGTCGTCGGAAAAGTCGGCGGCGGGCCAACCTAGACCCGGGGTCGTGGGGACGACCCTATAGTCGTCGGACATGTCGGCGCCAGGGCAACTTTGGCCCGTGGTCGTGGGGACGACCCTATAGTCGTCGGATATGTCGGTGACTGGCCAACCTAGTCCCGGGTTCGTGGGGACGACCCTATAGTCGTCGGACATGTCGGCGGCTGGCCAACCTAGTCTCGTGGTCGTGGGGACGACCCCATAGTCGTAGGACACGTCGGCGGCGGGCCAACCTAGTTCCGGGGTCGCGGGGACGACCGTATAGTCGTCGGACATCACGGTGGCGGGCCAATCTAGTCCCGGGGTCGTGGGGACGACCCCATAGTCGTCGGACATGTCGGCGGCTGGCCAACTTTGGACCGGGGCGTGGGGACGACCCTATAGTCGTCGGACATGTCGGCGCCAGGGCAACTTTGGTCCGTGATCGTGGGGACGACCCTATAGTCGTCGGACAAGTCGGCGGCAGGCCAACATAGTCCCGGGGTCGTGGGGACGACCCTATAGTCGTCGGACAAGTCGGTGGCGGGCCAATCTAGTCCCGGGGCCGGGGGACGACCGTATAGTCGTCGGACATGTCGGCGGCGGGCCAATCTAGTCCTGCGGCCGTGGGGACGACCCTATAGACGGCGGACATGTCGGCGGCTGGCCAACTTTGGCCCGTGGTCGTTGGGACGACCCCATTGTCGTCGGACATGACGGTGGCGGGCCAATCTAGCCCCGGGATCGTGGGGACGACCCTATAGTCGTCGGACAAATCGGCGGCGGGCCAACCTAGTCCCGGGGTCGTGGGGACGACCCTATAGTCGTCGGACATGTCGGCGGCTGGCCAATCTATTCCCGGGGTCGTGGGGACGACCCTATAGTCGTCGTACAAGTCGGCGGCGGGCCAACCTACTCCCGGGGTCGCGCGGACGACCGTATAGTCGTCGGACATGACGGTGGCGGGCCAATCTAGTCCCGGGGTCGTGGGGACGACCCTATAGTCGTCGGACATGACGGTGCCGGGGCAATCTAGCCCCGGGGTCGTGGGGACAACCCTATAGTCGTCGGACATGTCGGCGGCTGGCCAACTTTGGCCCGGGGCGTGGGGACGACCCTATAGTCGTCGGACATGTCGGCGGCGGGCCAACCTAGTCCCGGGATCGTGGGGACGACCCTATAGTCGTCGGACATGTCGGCGGCAGGGCAACTTTGGCCCGTGGTCGTGGGGACGACCCTATAGTCGTCGGACAAGTCGGCGGCGGGCCAACCTAGTCCCGGGGTCGTGGAGACGACCCTATAGTCGTCGGACATCACGGTGGCGGCCAATCTAGTACCGGGGTCGTGGGGACGACCCTATAGTCGTCGGACATCACGGTGGCGGGCCAATCTAGTCCCGGGGTCGTGGGGACGACCCTATAGTCGTCGGACATGTCTGCGGCTGGGCAAATTTGGCCAGTGGACGTGGGGACGACCGTATAGTCGTCGGACATGACGGTGGCGGGCCAATCTAGTCCCGGGGTCGTGGGGACGACCCCGTAGTCGTCGGACATGTCGGCGGCTGGCCAACTTTGGACCGGGGCGTGGGGACGACCCTATAGTCGTCGGACATGTCGGCGGCGGGCCAACCTAGTCCCGGGGTCGTGGGGACGACCCTATAGTCGTCGGACATGTCGGCGGCAGGGCAACTTTGGCCCGGGGTGGTAGGGACGACCCTATAGTCGTCGGACAAGTCGGCGGCGGGCCAAACTAGTCCCGGGGTCGTGGGGACGACCATATAGTCGTCGAACAAGTCGGCGGCTGGCCAACCTAGTCCGGGGGTGGTAGGGACGACCCTATAGTCGTCGGACAAGTCGGCGGCGGGCCAACCTAGTCCCGGGGTCGTGGGGACGACCCTATAGTCGTCGGATAAGTCGGCGGCGGGCCAACCTAGTCCCGGGGTCGTGGGGACGACCCTATAGTCGTCGGACGTGTCGGCGGCAGGGCAACTTTGGCCCGTGGTCGTGGGGACGACCCTATAGTCGTCGGACAAGTCGGCGGCGGGCCAACCTAGTCCCGGGGTCGTGGAGACGACCCTATAGTTGTCGGACATGTCGGCGGCTGGCCAACCTAGTCCCGGGGTGGTAGGGACGACCCTATAGTCGTCGGACAAGTCGGCGGCGGGCCAAACTAGTCCCGGGGTCGTGGGGACGACCCTATAGTCGTCGAACAAGTCGGCGGCTGGCCAACCTAGTCCGGGGGTGGTAGGGACGACCCTATAGTCGTCGGACAAGTCGGCGGCGGGCCAACCTAGTCCCGGGGTCGTGGGGACGACCCTATAGTCGTCGGATAAGTCGGCGGCGGGCCAACCTAGTCCCGGGGTCGTGGGGACGACCCTATAGTCGTCGGACGTGTCGGCGGCAGGGCAACTTTGGCCCGTGGTCGTGGGGACGACCCTATAGTCGTCGGACAAGTCGGCGGCGGGCCAACCTAGTCCCGGGGTCGTGGAGACGACCCTATAGTTGTCGGACATGTCGGCGGCTTGCCAATCTAGTCCCGGGGTCGTGGGGACGACCCTATAGTCGTCGTACAAGTCGGCGGCGGGCCAACCTACTCCCGGGGTCGCGGGGACGACCGTATAGTCGTCGGACATGACGGTGGCGGGCCAATCTAGTCCCGGGGTCGTGGGGACGACCCTATAGTCGTCGGACATGACGGTGCCGGGGCAATCTAGCCCCGGGGTCGTGGGGACGACCCTATAGTCGTCGGACATGACGGTGCCGGGGCAATCTAGCCCCGGGGTCGTGGGGACGACCCTATAGTCGTCGGACATGTCGGCGGCTGGCCAACTTTGGCCCGGGGCGTGGGGACGACCCTATAGTCGTCGGACATGTCGGCGGCGGGCCAACCTAGTCCCGGGATCGTGGGGACGACCCTATAGTCGTCGGACATGTCGGCGGCAGGGCAACTTTGGCCCGTGGTCGTGGGGACGACCCTATAGTCGTCGTACAAGTCGGCGGCGGGCCAACCTACTCCCGGGGTCGCGGGGACGACCGTATAGTCGTCGGACATGACGGTGGCGGGCCAATCTAGTCCCGGGGTCGTGGGGACGACCCTATAGTCGTCGGACATGACGGTGCCGGGGCAATCTAGCCCCGGGGTCGTGGGGACGACCCTATAGTCGTCGGACATGACGGTGCCGGGGCAATCTAGCCCCGGGGTCGTGGGGACGACCCTATAGTCGTCGGACATGTCGGCGGCTGGCCAACTTTGGCCCGGGGCGTGGGGACGACCCTATAGTCGTCGGACATGTCGGCGGCGGGCCAACCTAGTCCCGGGATCGTGGGGACGACCCTATAGTCGTCGGACATGTCGGCGGCAGGGCAACTTTGGCCCGTGGTCGTGGGGACGACCCTATAGTCGTCGGACAAGTCGGCGGCGGGCCAACCTAGTCCCGGGGTCGTGGAGACGACCCTATAGTCGTCGGACATCACGGTGGCGGCCAATCTAGTCCCGGGGTCGTGGGGACGACCCTATAGTCGTCGGACATCACGGTGGCGGGCCAATCTAGTCCCGGGGTCGTGGGGACGACCCTATAGTCGTCGGACATGTCTGCGGCTGGGCAACTTTGGCCAGTGGACGTGGGGACGACCGTATAGTCGTCGGACATGACGGTGGCGGCCCAATCTAGTCCCGGGGTCGTGGGGACGACCCCGTAGTCGTCGGACATGTCGGCGGCTGGCCAACTATGGATCGGGGCGTGGGGACGACCCTATAGTCGTCGGACATGTCGGCGGCGGGCCAACCTAGTCCCGGGGTCGTGGAGAGGACCCTATAGTTGTCGGACATGTCGGCGGCTGGCCAATCTAGTCCCGGGGTCGTGGGGACGACCCTATAGTCGTCGTACAAGTCGGCGGCGGGCCAACCTAGTCCCGGGGTCGTGGAGACGACCCTATAGTCGTCGGACATGCCGGTGACTGGCCAACCTAGTCCCGGGGTCGTGGAGACGACCCTATAGTCGTCGGACGTGACGGTGCCGGGGCAATCTAGCCCCGGGGTGGTAGGCATGACCCTATAGTCGTCGGATAAGTCGGCGGCGGGCCAACCTAGTCCCGGGGTCGTGGGGACGACCCTATAGTCGTCGACCAAGTCGGCGGCTGGCCAACCTAGTCCGGGGGTGGTAGGGACGACCCTATAGTCGTCGGACAAGTCGGCGGCGGGCCAACCTAGTCCCGGGGTCGTGGGGACGACCCTATAGTCGTCGGATAAGTCGGCGGCGGGCCAACCTAGTCCCGGGGTCGTGGGGACGACCCTATAGTCGTCGGACGTATCGGCGTTTGGCGAACTTAGTCCCGGGGTCGTGGGGACGACCCTATAGTCGTCGGACAAGTCGGCGGCGGGCCAACCTACCCCCGGGGTCGTGGGGACGACCCCATAGTCGTCGGAAAAGTCGGCGGCGGGCCAACCTAGACCCGGGGTCGTGGGGACGACCCTATAGTCGTCGGACATGTCGGCGCCAGGGCAACTTTGGCCCGTGGTCGTGGGGACGACCCTATAGTCGTCGGATATGTCGGTGACTGGCCAACCTAGTCCCGGGTTCGTGGGACGACCCTATAGTCGTCGGACATGTCGGCGGCTGGCCAACCTAGTCCCGGGGTGGTAGGGACGACCCTATAGTCGTCGGACTAGTCGGCGGCGGGCCAACCTAGTCCCGGGGTCGTGGGGACGACCCTATAGTCGTCGAACAAGTCGGCGGCTGGCCAACCTAGTCCGGGGGTGGTAGGGACGACCCTATAGTCGTCGGACAAGTCGGCGGCGGGCCAACCTAGTCCCGGGGTCGTGGGGACGACCCTATAGTCGTCGGATAAGTCGGCGGCGGGCCAACCTAGTCCCGGGGTCGTGGGGACGACCCTATAGTCGTCGGACGTGTCGGCGGCAGGGCAACTTTGGCCCGTGGTCGTGGGGACGACCCTATAGTCGTCGGACAAGTCGGCGGCGGGCCAACCTAGTCCCGGGGTCGTGGAGACGACCCTATAGTTGTCGGACATGTCGGCGGCTGGCCAACCTAGTCCCGGGGTGGTAGGGACGACCCTATAGTCGTCGGACAAGTCGGCGGCGGGCCAAACTAGTCCCGGGGTCGTGGGGACGACCCTATAGTCGTCGAACAAGTCGGCGGCTGGCCAACCTAGTCCGGGGGTGGTAGGGACGACCCTATAGTCGTCGGACAAGTCGGCGGCGGGCCAACCTAGTCCCGGGGTCGTGGGGACGACCCTATAGTCGTCGGATAAGTCGGCGGCGGGCCAACCTAGTCCCGGGGTCGTGGGGACGACCCTATAGTCGTCGGACGTGTCGGCGGCAGGGCAACTTTGGCCCGTGGTCGTGGGGACGACCCTATAGTCGTCGGACAAGTCGGCGGCGGGCCAACCTAGTCCCGGGGTCGTGGAGACGACCCTATAGTTGTCGGACATGTCGGCGGCTTGCCAATCTAGTCCCGGGGTCGTGGGGACGACCCTATAGTCGTCGTACAAGTCGGCGGCGGGCCAACCTACTCCCGGGGTCGCGGGGACGACCGTATAGTCGTCGGACATGACGGTGGCGGGCCAATCTAGTCCCGGGGTCGTGGGGACGACCCTATAGTCGTCGGACATGACGGTGCCGGGGCAATCTAGCCCCGGGGTCGTGGGGACGACCCTATAGTCGTCGGACATGTCGGCGGCTGGCCAACTTTGGCCCGGGGCGTGGGGACGACCCTATAGTCGTCGGACATGTCGGCGGCGGGCCAACCTAGTCCCGGGATCGTGGGGACGACCCTATAGTCGTCGGACATGTCGGCGGCAGGGCAACTTTGGCCCGTGGTCGTGGGGACGACCCTATAGTCGTCGGACAAGTCGGCGGCGGGCCAACCTAGTCCCGGGGTCGTGGAGACGACCCTATAGTCGTCGGACATCACGGTGGCGGCCAATCTAGTCCCGGGGTCGTGGGGACGACCCTATAGTCGTCGGACATCACGGTGGCGGGCCAATCTAGTCCCGGGGTCGTGGGGACGACCCTATAGTCGTCGGACATGTCTGCGGCTGGGCAACTTTGGCCAGTGGACGTGGGGACGACCGTATAGTCGTCGGACATGACGGTGGCGGCCCAATCTAGTCCCGGGGTCGTGGGGACGACCCCGTAGTCGTCGGACATGTCGGCGGCTGGCCAACTATGGATCGGGGCGTGGGGACGACCCTATAGTCGTCGGACATGTCGGCGGCGGGCCAACCTAGTCCCGGGGTCGTGGAGAGGACCCTATAGTTGTCGGACATGTCGGCGGCTGGCCAATCTAGTCCCGGGGTCGTGGGGACGACCCTATAGTCGTCGTACAAGTCGGCGGCGGGCCAACCTAGTCCCGGGGTCGTGGAGACGACCCTATAGTCGTCGGACATGCCGGTGACTGGCCAACCTAGTCCCGGGGTCGTGGAGACGACCCTATAGTCGTCGGACGTGACGGTGCCGGGGCAATCTAGCCCCGGGGTGGTAGGCATGACCCTATAGTCGTCGGATAAGTCGGCGGCGGGCCAACCTAGTCCCGGGGTCGTGGGGACGACCCTATAGTCGTCGACCAAGTCGGCGGCTGGCCAACCTAGTCCGGGGGTGGTAGGGACGACCCTATAGTCGTCGGACAAGTCGGCGGCGGGCCAACCTAGTCCCGGGGTCGTGGGGACGACCCTATAGTCGTCGGATAAGTCGGCGGCGGGCCAACCTAGTCCCGGGGTCGTGGGGACGACCCTATAGTCGTCGGACGTATCGGCGTTTGGCGAACTTAGTCCCGGGGTCGTGGGGACGACCCTATAGTCGTCGGACAAGTCGGCGGCGGGCCAACCTACCCCCGGGGTCGTGGGGACGACCCCATAGTCGTCGGAAAAGTCGGCGGCGGGCCAACCTAGTCCCGGGGTCGTGGGGACGACCCTATAGTCGTCGGATATGTCGGTGACTGGCCAACCTAGTCCCGGGTTCGTGGGACGACCCTATAGTCGTCGGACATGTCGGCGGCTGGCCAACCTAGTCCCGGGGTGGTAGGGACGACCCTATAGTCGTCGGACTAGTCGGCGGCGGGCCAACCTAGTCCCGGGGTCGTGGGGACGACCCTATAGTCGTCGGATAAGTCGGCGGCGGGCCAACCTAGTCCCGGGGTCGTGGGGACGACCCTATAGTCGTCGGACGTGTCGGCGTCTGGCGAACTTAGTCCCGGGGTCGTGGGGACGACCCTATAGTCGTCGGACAAGTCGGCGGCGGGCCAACCTACCCCCGGGGTCGTGGGGACGACCCCATAGTCGTCGGAAAAGTCGGCGGCGGGCCAACCTAGACCCGGGGTCGTGGGGACGACCCTATAGTCGTCGGACATGTCGGCGGCTGGCCAACTTTGGCCCGGGGCGTGGGGACGACCCTATAGTCGTCGGACATGTCGGCGGCGGGCCAACCTAGTCCCGGGATCGTAGGGACGACCCTATAGTCGTCGGACATGTCGGCGGCAGGGCAACTTTGGCCCGTGGTCGTGGGGACGACCCTATAGTCGTCGGACAAGTCGGCGGCGGGCCAACCTAGTCCCGGGGTCGTGGAGACGACCCTATAGTCGTCGGACATCACGGTGGCGGCCAATCTAGTCCCGGGGTCGTGGGGACGACCCTATAGTCGTCGGACATCACGGTGGCGGGCCAATCTAGTCCCGGGGTCGTGGGGACGACCCTATAGTCGTCGGACATGTCTGCGGCTGGGCGACTTTGGCCAGTGGACGTGGGGACGACCGTATAGTCGTCGGACATGACGGTGGCGGGCCAATCTAGTCCCGGGGTCGTGGGGACGACCCCGTAGTCGTCGGACATGTCGGCGGCTGGCCAACTTTGGATCGGGGCGTGGGGACGACCCTATAGTCGTCGGACATGTCGGCGGCGGGCCAACCTAGTCCCGGGGTCATGGAGAGGACCCTATAGTTGTCGGACATGTCGGCGGCTGGCCAATCTAGTCCCGGGGTCGTGGGGACGACCCTATAGTCGTCGTACAAGTCGGCGGCGGGCCAACCTAGTCCCGGGGTCGTGGAGACGACCCTATAGTCGTCGGACGTGACGGTGCCGGGGCAATCTAGCCCCGGGGTGGTAGGGATGACCCTATAGTCGTCGGATAAGTCGGCGGCGGGCCAACCTAGTCCCGGGGTCGTGGGGACGACCCTATAGTCGTCGACCAAGTCGGCGGCTGGCCAACCTAGTCCGGGGGTGGTAGGGACGACCCTATAGTCGTCGGACAAGTCGGCGGCGGGCCAACCTAGTCCCGGGGTCGTGGGGACGACCCTATTGTCGTCGGATAAGTCGGCGGCGGGCCAACCTAGTCCCGGGGTCGTGGGGACGACCCTATAGTCGTCGGACGTGTCGGCGTCTGGCGAACTTAGTCCCGGGGTCGTGGGGGCGACCCTATAGTCGTCGGACAAGTCGGCGGCGGGCCAACCTACTCCCGGGGTCGTGGGGACGACCCCATAGTCGTCGGAAAAGTCGGCGGCGGGCCAACCTAGACCCGGGGTCGTGGGGACGACCCTATAGTCGTCGGACAAGTCGGCGGCGGGCCAACCTAGTCCCGGGGTCGTGGAGACGACCCTATAGTTGTCGGACATATCGGCGGCTGGCCAACCTAGTCCCGGGGTCGTGGGGACGACCCTATAGACGTCGGACATGTCGGCGGCTGGCCAACCTAGTCCCGGGGTGGTAGGGACGACCCTATAGTCGTCGGACAAGTCGGCGGCGGGCCAACCTAGTCCCGGGGTCGTGGGGACGACCCTATAGTCGTCGACCAAGTCGGCGGCTGGCCAACCTAGTCCGGGGGTGGTAGGGACGACCCTATAGTCGTCGGACAAGTCGGCGGCGGGCCAACCTAGTCCCGGGGTCGTGGGGACGACCCTATAGTCGTCGGACATGACGGTGCCGGGGCAATCTAGCCCCGGGGTCGTGGGGACGACCCTATAGTCGTCGGACATGTCGGCGGCTGGCCAACTTTGGCCCGGGGCGTGGGGACGACCCTATAGTCGTCGGACATGTCGGCGGCGGGCCAACCTAGTCCCGGGATCGTGGGGACGACCCTATAGTCGTCGGACATGTCGGCGGCAGGGCAACTTTGGCCCGTGGTCGTGGGGACGACCCTATAGTCGTCGTACAAGTCGGCGGCGGGCCAACCTACTCCCGGGGTCGCGGGGACGACCGTATAGTCGTCGGACATGACGGTGGCGGGCCAATCTAGTCCCGGGGTCGTGGGGACGACCCTATAGTCGTCGGACATGACGGTGCCGGGGCAATCTAGCCCCGGGGTCGTGGGGACGACCCTATAGTCGTCGGACATGACGGTGCCGGGGCAATCTAGCCCCGGGGTCGTGGGGACGACCCTATAGTCGTCGGACATGTCGGCGGCTGGCCAACTTTGGCCCGGGGCGTGGGGACGACCCTATAGTCGTCGGACATGTCGGCGGCGGGCCAACCTAGTCCCGGGATCGTGGGGACGACCCTATAGTCGTCGGACATGTCGGCGGCAGGGCAACTTTGGCCCGTGGTCGTGGGGACGACCCTATAGTCGTCGGACAAGTCGGCGGCGGGCCAACCTAGTCCCGGGGTCGTGGAGACGACCCTATAGTCGTCGGACATCACGGTGGCGGCCAATCTAGTCCCGGGGTCGTGGGGACGACCCTATAGTCGTCGGACATCACGGTGGCGGGCCAATCTAGTCCCGGGGTCGTGGGGACGACCCTATAGTCGTCGGACATGTCTGCGGCTGGGCAACTTTGGCCAGTGGACGTGGGGACGACCGTATAGTCGTCGGACATGACGGTGGCGGCCCAATCTAGTCCCGGGGTCGTGGGGACGACCCCGTAGTCGTCGGACATGTCGGCGGCTGGCCAACTATGGATCGGGGCGTGGGGACGACCCTATAGTCGTCGGACATGTCGGCGGCGGGCGAACCTAGTCCCGGGGTCGTGGAGAGGACCCTATAGTTGTCGGACATGTCGGCGGCTGGCCAATCTAGTCCCGGGGTCGTGGGGACGACCCTATAGTCGTCGTACAAGTCGGCGGCGGGCCAACCTAGTCCCGGGGTCGTGGAGACGACCCTATAGTCGTCGGACATGCCGGTGACTGGCCAACCTAGTCCCGGGGTCGTGGAGACGACCCTATAGTCGTCGGACGTGACGGTGCCGGGGCAATCTAGCCCCGGGGTGGTAGGCATGACCCTATAGTCGTCGGATAAGTCGGCGGCGGGTCAACCTAGTCCCGGGGTCGTGGGGACGACCCTATAGTCGTCGACCAAGTCGGCGGCTGGCCAACCTAGTCCGGGGGTGGTAGGGACGACCCTATAGTCGTCGGACAAGTCGGCGGCGGGCCAACCTAGTCCCGGGGTCGTGGGGACGACCCTATAGTCGTCGGATAAGTCGGCGGCGGGCCAACCTAGTCCCGGGGTCGTGGGGACGACCCTATAGTCGTCGGACGTATCGGCGTTTGGCGAACTTAGTCCCGGGGTCGTGGGGACGACCCTATAGTCGTCGGACAAGTCGGCGGCGGGCCAACCTACCCCCGGGGTCGTGGGGACGACCCCATAGTCGTCGGAAAAGTCGGCGGCGGGCCAACCTAGACCCGGGGTCGTGGGGACGACCCTATAGTCGTCGGACATGTCGGCGCCAGGGCAACTTTGGCCCGTGGTCGTGGGGACGACCCTATAGTCGTCGGATATGTCGGTGACTGGCCAACCTAGTCCCGGGTTCGTGGGACGACCCTATAGTCGTCGGACATGTCGGCGGCTGGCCAACCTAGTCCCGGGGTGGTAGGGACGACCCTATAGTCGTCGGACTAGTCGGCGGCGGGCCAACCTAGTCCCGGGGTCGTGGGGACGACCCTATAGTCGTCGAACAAGTCGGCGGCTGGCCAACCTAGTCCGGGGGTGGTAGGGACGACCCTATAGTCGTCGGACAAGTCGGCGGCGGGCCAACCTAGTCCCGGGGTCGTGGGGGACGACCCTATAGTCGTCGGATAAGTCGGCGGCGGGCCAACCTAGTCCCGGGGTCGTGGGGACGACCCTATAGTCGTCGGACGTGTCGGCGGCAGGGCAACTTTGGCCCGTGGTCGTGGGGACGACCCTATAGTCGTCGGACAAGTCGGCGGCGGGCCAACCTAGTCCCGGGGTCGTGGAGACGACCCTATAGTTGTCGGACATGTCGGCGGCTGGCCAACCTAGTCCCGGGGTGGTAGGGACGACCCTATAGTCGTCGGACAAGTCGGCGGCGGGCCAAACTAGTCCCGGGGTCGTGGGGACGACCCTATAGTCGTCGAACAAGTCGGCGGCTGGCCAACCTAGTCCGGGGGTGGTAGGGACGACCCTATAGTCGTCGGACAAGTCGGCGGCGGGCCAACCTAGTCCCGGGGTCGTGGGGACGACCCTATAGTCGTCGGATAAGTCGGCGGCGGGCCAACCTAGTCCCGGGGTCGTGGGGACGACCCTATAGTCGTCGGACGTGTCGGCGGCAGGGCAACTTTGGCCCGTGGTCGTGGGGACGACCCTATAGTCGTCGGACAAGTCGGAGGCGGGCCAACCTAGTCCCGGGGTCGTGGAGACGACCCTATAGTTGTCGGACATGTCGGCGGCTTGCCAATCTAGTCCCGGGGTCGTGGGGACGACCCTATAGTCGTCGTACAAGTCGGCGGCGGGCCAACCTACTCCCGGGGTCGCGGGGACGACCGTATAGTCGTCGGACATGACGGTGGCGGGCCAATCTAGTCCCGGGGTCGTGGGGACGACCCTATAGTCGTCGGACATGACGGTGCCGGGGCAATCTAGCCCCGGGGTCGTGGGGACGACCCTATAGTCGTCGGACATGACGGTGCCGGGGCAATCTAGCCCCGGGGTCGTGGGGACGACCCTATAGTCGTCGGACATGTCGGCGGCTGGCCAACTTTGGCCCGGGGCGTGGGGACGACCCTATAGTCGTCGGACATGTCGGCGGCGGGCCAACCTAGTCCCGGGATCGTGGGGACGACCCTATAGTCGTCGGACATGTCGGCGGCAGGGCAACTTTGGCCCGTGGTCGTGGGGACGACCCTATAGTCGTCGGACAAGTCGGCGGCGGGCCAACCTAGTCCCGGGGTCGTGGAGACGACCCTATAGTCGTCGGACATCACGGTGGCGGCCAATCTAGTCCCGGGGTCGTGGGGACGACCCTATAGTCGTCGGACATCACGGTGGCGGGCCAATCTAGTCCCGGGGTCGTGGGGACGACCCTATAGTCGTCGGACATGTCTGCGGCTGGGCAACTTTGGCCAGTGGACGTGGGGACGACCGTATAGTCGTCGGACATGACGGTGGCGGCCCAATCTAGTCCCGGGGTCGTGGGGACGACCCCGTAGTCGTCGGACATGTCGGCGGCTGGCCAACTATGGATCGGGGCGTGGGGACGACCCTATAGTCGTCGGACATGTCGGCGGCGGGCCAACCTAGTCCCGGGGTCGTGGAGAGGACACTATAGTTGTCGGACATGTCGGCGGCTGGCCAATCTAGTCCCGGGGTCGTGGGGACGACCCTATAGTCGTCGTACAAGTCGGCGGCGGGCCAACCTAGTCCCGGGGTCGTGGAGACGACCCTATAGTCGTCGGACATGCCGGTGACTGGCCAACCTAGTCCCGGGGTCGTGGAGACGACCCTATAGTCGTCGGACGTGACGGTGCCGGGGCAATCTAGCCCCGGGGTGGTAGGCATGACCCTATAGTCGTCGGATAAGTCGGCGGCGGGCCAACCTAGTCCCGGGGTCGTGGGGACGACCCTATAGTCGTCGACCAAGTCGGCGGCTGGCCAACCTAGTCCGGGGGTGGTAGGGACGACCCTATAGTCGTCGGACAAGTCGGCGGCGGGCCAACCTAGTCCCGGGGTCGTGGGGACGACCCTATAGTCGTCGGATAAGTCGGCGGCGGGCCAACCTAGTCCCGGGGTCGTGGGGACGACCCTATAGTCGTCGGACGTATCGGCGTTTGGCGAACTTAGTCCCGGGGTCGTGGGGACGACCCTATAGTCGTCGGACAAGTCGGCGGCGGGCCAACCTACCCCCGGGGTCGTGGGGACGACCCCATAGTCGTCGGAAAAGTCGGCGGCGGGCCAACCTAGTCCCGGGGTCGTGGGGACGACCCTATAGTCGTCGGATATGTCGGTGACTGGCCAACCTAGTCCCGGGTTCGTGGGACGACCCTATAGTCGTCGGACATGTCGGCGGCTGGCCAACCTAGTCCCGGGGTGGTAGGGACGACCCTATAGTCGTCGGACTAGTCGGCGGCGGGCCAACCTAGTCCCGGGGTCGTGGGGACGACCCTATAGTCGTCGGATAAGTCGGCGGCGGGCCAACCTAGTCCCGGGGTCGTGGGGACGACCCTATAGTCGTCGGACGTGTCGGCGTCTGGCGAACTTAGTCCCGGGGTCGTGGGGACGACCCTATAGTCGTCGGACAAGTCGGCGGCGGGCCAACCTACCCCCGGGGTCGTGGGGACGACCCCATAGTCGTCGGAAAAGTCGGCGGCGGGCCAACCTAGACCCGGGGTCGTGGGGACGACCCTATAGTCGTCGGACATGTCGGCGGCTGGCCAACTTTGGCCCGGGGCGTGGGGACGACCCTATAGTCGTCGGACATGTCGGCGGCGGGCCAACCTAGTCCCGGGATCGTAGGGACGACCCTATAGTCGTCGGACATGTCGGCGGCAGGGCGCAGGGCAACTTTGGCCCGTGGTCGTGGGGACGACCCTATAGTCGTCGGACAAGTCGGCGGCGGGCCAACCTAGTCCCGGGGTCGTGGAGACGACCCTATAGTCGTCGGACATCACGGTGGCGGCCAATCTAGTCCCGGGGTCGTGGGGACGACCCTATAGTCGTCGGACATCACGGTGGCGGGCCAATCTAGTCCCGGGGTCGTGGGGACGACCCTATAGTCGTCGGACATGTCTGCGGCTGGGCGACTTTGGCCAGTGGACGTGGGGACGACCGTATAGTCGTCGGACATGACGGTGGCGGGCCAATCTAGTCCCGGGGTCGTGGGGACGACCCCGTAGTCGTCGGACATGTCGGCGGCTGGCCAACTTTGGATCGGGGCGTGGGGACGACCCTATAGTCGTCGGACATGTCGGCGGCGGGCCAACCTAGTCCCGGGGTCATGGAGAGGACCCTATAGTTGTCGGACATGTCGGCGGCTGGCCAATCTAGTCCCGGGGTCGTGGGGACGACCCTATAGTCGTCGTACAAGTCGGCGGCGGGCCAACCTAGTCCCGGGGTCGTGGAGACGACCCTATAGTCGTCGGACGTGACGGTGCCGGGGCAATCTAGCCCCGGGGTGGTAGGGATGACCCTATAGTCGTCGGATAAGTCGGCGGCGGGCCAACCTAGTCCCGGGGTCGTGGGGACGACCCTATAGTCGTCGACCAAGTCGGCGGCTGGCCAACCTAGTCCGGGGGTGGTAGGGACGACCCTATAGTCGTCGGACAAGTCGGCGGCGGGCCAACCTAGTCCCGGGGTCGTGGGGACGACCCTATAGTCGTCGGATAAGTCGGCGGCGGGCCAACCTAGTCCCGGGGTCGTGGGGACGACCCTATAGTCGTCGGACGTGTCGGCGTCTGGCGAACTTAGTCCCGGGGTCGTGGGGGCGACCCTATAGTCGTCGGACAAGTCGGCGGCGGGCCAACCTACTCCCGGGGTCGTGGGGACGACCCCATAGTCGTCGGAAAAGTCGGCGGCGGGCCAACCTAGACCCGGGGTCGTGGGGACGACCCTATAGTCGTCGGACAAGTCGGCGGCGGGCCAACCTAGTCCCGGGGTCGTGGAGACGACCCTATAGTTGTCGGACATATCGGCGGCTGGCCAACCTAGTCCCGGGGTCGTGGGGACGACCCTATAGACGTCGGACATGTCGGCGGCTGGCCAACCTAGTCCCGGGGTGGTAGGGACGACCCTATAGTCGTCGGACAAGTCGGCGGCGGGCCAACCTAGTCCCGGGGTCGTGGGGACGACCCTATAGTCGTCGACCAAGTCGGCGGCTGGCCAACCTAGTCCGGGGGTGGTAGGGACGACCCTATAGTCGTCGGACAAGTCGGCGGCGGGCCAACCTAGTCCCGGGGTCGTGGGGACGACCCCATAGTCGTCGGAAAAGTCGGCGGCGGGCCAACCTAGACCCGGGGTCGTGGGGACGACCCTATAGTCGTCGGACATGTCGGCGCCAGGGCAACTTTGGCCCGTGGTCGTGGGGACGACCCTATAGTCGTCGGATATGTCGGTGACTGGCCAACCTAGTCCCGGGTTCGTGGGCACGACCCTATAGTCGTCGGACATGTCGGCGGCTGGCCAACCTAGTCTCGTGGTCGTGGGGACGACCCCATAGTCGTAGGACACGTCGGCGGCGGGCCAACCTAGTCCCGGGGTCGCGGGGACGACCGTATAGTCGTCGGACATGACGGTGGCGGTCCAATCTAGTCCCGGGGACGTGGGGACGACCCTATAGTCGTCGGACATGACGGTGCCGGGGCAATCTAGCCCCGGGGTCGTGGGGACGACCCTATAGTCGTCGGACATGTCGGCGGCTGGCCAACCTAGTCCCGGGGTGGTAGGGACGACCCTATAGTCGTCGGACAAGTCGGCGGCGGGCCAACCTAGTCCCGGGGTCGTGGGGACGACCCTATAGTCGTCGACCAAGTCGGCGGCTGGCCAACCTAGGCCCGGGGTCGCGGGGACGACCGTATAGTCGTCGGACATGACGGTGGCGGGCCAATCTAGTCCCGGGGACGTGGGGAAGACCCTATAGTCGTCGGACATGACGGTGCCGGGGCAATCTAGCCCCGGGGTCGTGGGGACGACCCTATAGTCGTCGGACATGTCGGCGGCTGGCCAACCTAGTCCCGGGGTGGTAGGGACGACCCTATAGTCGTCGGACAAGTCGGCGGCGGGCCAACCTAGTCCCGGGGTCGTGGGGACGACCCTATAGTCGTCGACCAAGTCGGCGGCTGGCCAACCTAGTCCGGGGGTGGTAGGGACGACCCTATAGTCGTCGGACAAGTCGGCGGCGGGCCAACCTAGTCCCGGGGTCGTGGGGACGACCCTATAGTCGTCGGATATGTCGGTGACTGGCCAACCTAGTCCCGGGTTCGTGGGGACGACCCTATAGTCGTCGGACATGTCGGCGGCTGGCCAACTTTGGACCGGGGCGTGGGGACGTCCCTATAGTCGTCGGACATGTCGGCGGCGGGCCAACCTAGTCCCGGGGTCGTGGGGACGACCCTATAGTCGTCGGACATGCCGGTGACTGGCCAACCTAGTCCCGGGTTCGTGGGGACGACCCTATAGTCGTCGGACATGTCGGCGGCTGGCCAACTTTGGACCGGGGCGTGGGGACGACCCTATAGTCGTCGGACATGTCGGCGGCAGGGCAACTTTGGCCCGTGGTCGTGGGGACGACCCTATAGTCGTCGGACATGTCGGCGGCGGGCCAACCTAGTCCCGGGGTCGTGGAGAGGACCCTATAGTTGTCGGACATGTCGGCGGCTGGCCAATCTAGTCCCGGGGTCGTGGGGACGACCCTATAGTCGTCGTACAAGTCGGCGGCGGGCCAACCTAGTCCCGGGGTCGTGGAGACGACCCTATAGTCGTCGGACATGCCGGTGACTGGCCAACCTAGTCCCGGGGTCGTGGAGACGACCCTATAGTCGTCGGACGTGACGGTGCCGGGGCAATCTAGCCCCGGGGTGGTAGGGATGACCCTATAGTCGTCGGATAAGTCGGCGGCGGGCCAACCTAGTCCCGGGGTCGTGGGGACGACCCTATAGTCGTCGACCAAGTCGGCGGCTGGCCAACCTAGTCCGGGGGTGGTAGGGACGACCCTATAGTCGTCGGACAAGTCGGCGGCGGGCCAACCTAGTCCCGGGGTCGTGGGGACGACCCTATAGTCGTCGGATAAGTCGGCGGCGGGCCAACCTAGTCCCGGGGTCGTGGGGACGACCCTATAGTCGTCGGACGTGTCGGCGTCTGGCGAACTTAGTCCCGGGGTCGTGAGGGCGACCCTATAGTCGTCGGACAAGTCGGCGGCGGGCCAACCTACTCCCGGGGTCGTGGGGACGACCCCATAGTCGTCGGAAAAGTCGGCGGCGGGCCAACCTAGACCCGGGGTCGTGGGGACGACCCTATAGTCGTCGGACAAGTCGGCGGCGGGCCAACCTAGTCCCGGGGTCGTGGAGACGACCCTATAGATGTCGGACATATCGGCGGCTGGCCAACCTAGTCCCGGGGTCGTGGGGACGACCCTATAGACGTCGGACATGTCGGCGGCTGGCCAACCTAGTCCCGGGGTGGTAGGGACGACCCTATAGTCGTCGGACAAGTCGGCGGCGGGCCAACCTAGTTCCGGGGTCGTGGGGACGACCCTATAGTCGTCGACCAAGTCGGCGGCTGGCCAACCTAGTCCGGGGGTGGTAGGGACGACCCTATAGTCGTCGGACAAGTCGGCGGCGGGCCAACCTAGTCCCGGGGTCGTGGGGACGACCCCATAGTCGTCGGAAAAGTCGGCGGCGGGCCAACCTAGACCCGGGGTCGTGGGGACGACCCTATAGTCGTCGGACATGTCGGCGCCAGGGCAACTTTGGCCCGTGGTCGTGGGGACGACCCTATATTCGTCGGATATGTCGGTGACTGGCCAACCTAGTCCCGGGTTCGTGGGCACGACCCTATAGTCGTCGGACATGTCGGCGGCTGGCCAACCTAGTCTCGTGGTCGTGGGGACGACCCCATAGTCGTAGGACACGTCGGCGGCGGGCCAACCTAGTCCCGGGGTCGCGGGGACGACCGTATAGTCGTCGGACATGACGGTGGCGGTCCAATCTAGTCCCGGGGACGTGGGGACGACCCTATAGTCGTCGGACATGACGGTGCCGGGGCAATCTAGCCCCGGGGTCGTGGGGACGACCCTATAGTCGTCGGACATGTCGGCGGCTGGCCAACCTAGTCCCGGGGTGGTAGGGACGACCCTATAGTCGTCGGACAAGTCGGCGGCGGGCCAACCTAGTCCCGGGGTCGTGGGGACGACCCTATAGTCGTCGACCAAGTCGGCGGCTGGCCAACCTAGGCCCGGGGTCGCGGGGACGACCGTATAGTCGTCGGACATGACGGTGGCCAGCCAATCTAGTCCCGGGGACGTGGGGAAGACCCTATAGTCGTCGGACATGACGGTGCTGGGGCAATCTAGCCCCGGGGTCGTGGGGACGACCCTATAGTCGTCGGACATGTCGGCGGCTGGCCAACCTAGTCCCGGGGTGGTAGGGACGACCCTATAGTCGCCGGACAAGTCGGCGGCGTGCCAACCTAGTCCCGGGGTCGTGGGGACGACCCTATAGTCGTCGACCAAGTCGGCGGCTGGCCAACCTAGTCCGGGGGTGGTAGGGACGACCCTATAGTCGTCGGACAAGTCGGCGGCGGGCCAACCTAGTCCCGGGGTCGTGGGGACGACCCTATAGTCGTCGGATATGTCGGTGACTGGCCAACCTAGTCCGGGGTTCGTGGGGACGACCCTATAGTCGTCGGACATGTCGGCGGCTGGCCAACTTTGGACCGGGGCGTGGGGACGACCCTATAGTCGTCGGACATGTCGGCGGCGGGCCAACCTAGTCCCGGGGTCGTGGGGACGACCCTATAGTCGTCGGACAAGTCGGCGGCGGGCCAACCTACTCTCGGGGTCGTGGAGTCGACCCCATAGTCGTCGGAAAAGTCGGCGGCGGGCCAACCTAGACCCGGGGTCGTGGGGACGACCCTATAGTCGTCGGACATGTCGTCGCCAGGGCAACTTTGGCCCGTGGTCGTGGGGACGACCCTATAGTCGTCGGATATGTCGGTGACTGGCCAACCTAGTCCCGGGTTCGTGGGGACGACCCTATAGTCGTCGGACATGTCGGCGGCTGGGCAACTTTGGCCCGTGGTCGTGGGGACGATCCTATAGTCGTCGGACAAGTCGGCGGCGGGCCAACCTAGTCCCGGGGTCGTGGAGAGGACCCTATAGTTGTCGGACATGTCGGCGGCTGGCCAATCTAGTCCCGGGGTCGTGGGGACGACCCTATAGTCGTCGGACATGTCGGCGCCAGGGCAACTTTGGCCCGTGGTCGTGGGGACGACCCTATAGTCGTCGGATATGTCGGTGATTGGCCAACCTAGTCCCGGGTTCGTGGGGACGACCCTATAGTCGTCGGACATGTCGGCGGCTGGCCAACCTAGTCTCGTGGTCGTGGGGACGACCCCATAGTCGTAGGACACGTCGGCGGCGGGCCAACCTAGTCCCGGGGTCGCGAGGACGACCGTATAGTCGTCGGACATGACGGTGGCGGGCCAATCTAGTCCCGGGGACGTGGGGACGACCCTATAGTCGTCGGACATGACGGCGGCGGGCCAACCTAGTCCCGGGGTCGTGGGGACGACCCTATAGTCGTCGGACAAGTCGGCGGCGGGCCAACCTACTCTCGGGGTCGTGGGGTCGACCCCATAGTCGTCGGAAAAGTCGGTGACTGGCCAACCTAGTCCCGGGGTCGTGGGGACGACCCTATAGTCGTCGGACAAGTCGGCGGCGGGCCAACCTACTCTCGGGGTCGTGGGGTCGACCCCATAGTCGTCGGAAAAGTCGGTGACTGGCCAACCTAGTCCCGGGTTCGTGGGGACGACCCTATAGTCGTCGGACATGTCGGCGGCTGGCCAACTTTGGACCGGGGCGTGGGGACGACCCTATAGTTGTCGGACATGTCGGCGGCGGGCCAACCTAGTCCCGGGGTCGTGGGGACGACCCTATAGTCGTCGGACATGTCGGCGGCAGGGCAACTTTGGCCCGTGGTCGTGGGGACGACCCTATAGTCGTCGGACAAGTCGGCGGCGGGCCAACCTAGTCCCGGGGTCGTGGAGAGGACCCTATAGTTGTCGGACATGTCGGCGGCTGGCCAATCTAGTCCCGGGGTCGTGGGGACGACCCTATAGTCGTCGGACATGTCGGCGCCAGGGCAACTTTGGCCCGTGGTCGTGGGGACGACCCTATAGTCGTCGGATATGTCGGTGATTGGCCAACCTAGTCCCGGGTTCGTGGGGACGACCCTATAGTCGTCGGACATGTCGGCGGCTGGCCAACCTAGTCTCGTGGTCGTGGGGACGACCCCATAGTCGTAGGACACGTCGGCGGCGGGCCAACCTAGTCCCGGGGTCGCGGGGACGACCGTATAGTCGTCGGACATAACGGTGGCGGGCCAATCTAGTCCCGGGGACGTGGGGACGACCCTATAGTCGTCGGACATGACGGTGCCGGGGCAATCTATCCCCGGGGTCGTGGGGACGACCCTATAGTCGTTGGACATGTCGGCGGCTGGCCAACTTTGGCCGGGGCGTGGGGACGACCCTATAGTCGTCGGACATGTCGGCGGCGGGCCAACCTAGTCCCGGGATCGTGGGGACGACCCTATAGTCGTCGGACATGTCGGCGGCAGGGCCAACCTAGTCCCGGGGTCGTGGAGACGACCCTATAGTCGTCGGACATCACGGTGGCGGCCAATCTAGTCCCAGGGTCGTGGGGACGACCCTATAGTCGTCGGACATCACGGTGGCGGGCCAATCTAGTCCCGAGGTCGTGGGGACGACCCTATAGTCGTCGGACATGTCGGCGGCTGGCCAACTTTGGACCGGGGCGTGGGGACGACCCTATAGTCGTCGGACATGTCGGCGGCGGGCCAACCTAGTCCCGGGGTCGTGGGGACGACCCTATAGTCGTCGGACATGTCGGCGGCAGGGCAACTTTGCCCCGTGGTCATGGGGACGACCCTATAGTCGTCGGACAAGTCGGCGGCGGGCCAACCTAGTCCCGGGGTCGTGGAGACGACCCTATAGTTGTCGGACATGTCGGCGGCTGGCCAACCTAGTCCCGGGGTTGTGGGGACGACCCTATACTCGTCGGATAAGTCGGCGGCGGGCCAACCTAGTCCCGGGGTCGTGGAGACGACCCTACAGTCGTCGGACATGCCGGTGACTGGCCAACCTAGTCCCGGGGTCGTGGAGACGACCCTATAGTCGTCGGACGTGACGGTGCCGGGGCAATCTAGCCCCGGGGTCGAGGGGACGACCCTATAGACGTCGGACATGTCGGCGGCTGGCCAACCTAGTCCCGGGGTGGTAGGGACGACCCTATAGTCGTCGGACAAGTCGGCGGCGGGCCAACCTAGTCCCGGGGTCGTGGGGACGACCCTATAGTCGTCGACCATGTCGGCGGCTGGCCAACCTAGTCCGGGGGTGGTAGGGACGACCCTATAGTCGTCGGACAAGCCGGCGGCGGGCCAACCTAGTCCCGGGGTCGTGGGGACGACCCTATAGTCGTCGGATAAGTCGGCTGCGGGCCAACCTAGTCCCGGGGTCGTGGGGACGACCCTATAGTCGTCGGACATGACGGTGCCGGGGCAATCTAGCCCCGGGGTCGTGGGGACGACCGTATAGTCGTCGGACATGACGGTGGCGGGCCAATCTAGACCCGGGGTCGTGGGGACGACCCTATAGTCGTCGGACATGTCTGCGGCTGGGCAACTTTGGCCAGTGGTCGTGGGGACGAACCTATAGTCGTCGGACAATTCGGCGGCGGGCCAACCTAGTCCCGGGGTCGTGGGGACGACCGTCTAGTCGTCGGACATGACGGTGGCGGGCCAATCTAGTCCCGGGGTCGTGGAGACGACCCTATAGTTGTCGGACATGTCGGCGGCTTGCCAATCTAGTCCCGGGGTCGTGGGGACGACCCTATAGTCGTCGGACAAGTCGGCGGCGGGCCAAACTAGTCCCGGGGTCGTGGGGACGACCCTATAGTCGTCGAACAAGTCGGCGGCTGGCCAACCTAGTCCGGGGGTGGTAGGGACGACCCTATAGTCGTCGGACAAGTCGGCGGCGGGCCAACCTAGTCCCGGGGTCGTGGGGACGACCCTATAGTCGTCGAACAAGTCGGCGGCTGGCCAACCTAGTCCGGGGGTGGTAGGGACGACCCTATAGTCGTCGGACAAGTCGGCGGCGGGCCAACCTAGTCCCGGGGTCGTGGGGACGACCCTATAGTCGTCGGATAAGTCGGCGGCGGGCCAACCTAGTCCCGGGGTCGTGGGGACGACCCTATAGTCGTCGGACGTGTCGGCGGCAGGGCAACTTTGGCCCGTGGTCGTGGGGACGACCCTATAGTCGTCGGACAAGTCGGCGGCGGGCCAACCTAGTCCCGGGGTCGTGGAGACGACCCTATAGTTGTCGGACATGTCGGCGGCTTGCCAATCTAGTCCCGGGGTCGTGGGGACGACCCTATAGTCGTCGTACAAGTCGGCGGCGGGCCAACCTACTCCCGGGGTCGCGGGGACGACCGTATAGTCGTCGGACATGACGGTGGCGGGCCAATCTAGTCCCGGGGTCGTGGGGACGACCCTATAGTCGTCGGACATGTCGGCGGCGGGCCAACCTAGTCCCGGGGTCGTGGGGACGACCCTATAGTCGTCGGACAAGTCGGCGGCGGGCCAACCTACTCTCGGGGTCGTGGAGTCGACCCCATAGTCGTCGGAAAAGTCGGCGGCGGGCCAACCTAGACCCGGGGTCGTGGGGACGACCCTATAGTCGTCGGACATGTCGTCGCCAGGGCAACTTTGGCCCGTGGTCGTGGGGACGACCCTATAGTCGTCGGATATGTCGGTGACTGGCCAACCTAGTCCCGGGTTCGTGGGGACGACCCTATAGTCGTCGGACATGTCGGCGGCTGGGCAACTTTGGCCCGTGGTCGTGGGGACGATCCTATAGTCGTCGGACAAGTCGGCGGCGGGCCAACCTAGTCCCGGGGTCGTGGAGAGGACCCTATAGTTGTCGGACATGTCGGCGGCTGGCCAATCTAGTCCCGGGGTCGTGGGGACGACCCTATAGTCGTCGGACATGTCGGCGCCAGGGCAACTTTGGCCCGTGGTCGTGGGGACGACCCTATAGTCGTCGGATATGTCGGTGATTGGCCAACCTAGTCCCGGGTTCGTGGGGACGACCCTATAGTCGTCGGACATGTCGGCGGCTGGCCAACCTAGTCTCGTGGTCGTGGGGACGACCCCATAGTCGTAGGACACGTCGGCGGCGGGCCAACCTAGTCCCGGGGTCGCGGGGACGACCGTATAGTCGTCGGAAATGACGGTGGCGGCCCAATCTAGTCCCGGGGACGTGGGGACGACCCTATAGTCGTCGGACATGACGGCGGCGGGCCAACCTAGTCCCGGGGTCGTGGGGACGACCCTATAGTCGTCGGACAAGTCGGCGGCGGGCCAACCTACTCTCGGGGTCGTGGGGTCGACCCCATAGTCGTCGGAAAAGTCGGTGACTGGCCAACCTAGTCCCGGGGTCGTGGGGACGACCCTATAGTCGTCGGACAAGTCGGCGGCGGGCCAACCTACTCTCGGGGTCGTGGGGTCGACCCCATAGTCGTCGGAAAAGTCGGTGACTGGCCAACCTAGTCCCGGGTTCGTGGGGACGACCCTATAGTCGTCGGACATGTCGGCGGCTGGCCAACTTTGGACCGGGGCGTGGGGACGACCCTATAGTTGTCGGACATGTCGGCGGCGGGCCAACCTAGTCCCGGGGTCGTGGGGACGACCCTATAGTCGTCGGACATGTCGGCGGCAGGGCAACTTTGGCCCGTGGTCGTGGGGACGACCCTATAGTCGTCGGACAAGTCGGCGGCGGGCCAACCTAGTCCCGGGGTCGTGGAGAGGACCCTATAGTTGTCGGACATGTCGGCGGCTGGCCAATCTAGTCCCGGGGTCGTGGGGACGACCCTATAGTCGTCGGACATGTCGGCGCCAGGGCAACTTTGGCCCGTGGTCGTGGGGACGACCCTATAGTCGTCGGATATGTCGGTGATTGGCCAACCTAGTCCCGGGTTCGTGGGGACGACCCTATAGTCGTCGGACATGTCGGCGGCTGGCCAACCTAGTCTCGTGGTCGTGGGGACGACCCCATAGTCGTAGGACACGTCGGCGGCGGGCCAACCTAGTCCCGGGGTCGCGGGGACGACCGTATAGTCGTCGGACATGACGGTGGCGGGCCAATCTAGTCCCGGGGACGTGGGGACGACCCTATAGTCGTCGGACATGACGGTGCCGGGGCAATCTATCCCCGGGGTCGTGGGGACGACCCTATAGTCGTTGGACATGTCGGCGGCTGGCCAACTTTGGCCGGGGCGTGGGGACGACCCTATAGTCGTCGGACATGTCGGCGGCGGGCCAACCTAGTCCCGGGATCGTGGGGACGACCCTATAGTCGTCGGACATGTCGGCGGCAGGGCCAACCTAGTCCCGGGGTCGTGGAGACGACCCTATAGTCGTCGGACATCACGGTGGCGGCCAATCTAGTCCCAGGGTCGTGGGGACGACCCTATAGTCGTCGGACATCACGGTGGCGGGCCAATCTAGTCCCGAGGTCGTGGGGACGACCCTATAGTCGTCGGACATGTCGGCGGCTGGCCAACTTTGGACCGGGGCGTGGGGACGACCCTATAGTCGTCGGACATGTCGGCGGCGGGCCAACCTAGTCCCGGGGTCGTGGGGACGACCCTATAGTCGTCGGACATGTCGGCGGCAGGGCAACTTTGCCCCGTGGTCATGGGGACGACCCTATAGTCGTCGGACAAGTCGGCGGCGGGCCAACCTAGTCCCGGGGTCGTGGAGACGACCCTATAGTTGTCGGACATGTCGGCGGCTGGCCAACCTAGTCCCGGGGTTGTGGGGACGACCCTATACTCGTCGGATAAGTCGGCGGCGGGCCAACCTAGTCCCGGGGTCGTGGAGACGACCCTACAGTCGTCGGACATGCCGGTGACTGGCCAACCTAGTCCCGGGGTCGTGGAGACGACCCTATAGTCGTCGGACGTGACGGTGCCGGGGCAATCTAGCCCCGGGGTCGAGGGGACGACCCTATAGACGTCGGACATGTCGGCGGCTGGCCAACCTAGTCCCGGGGTGGTAGGGACGACCCTATAGTCGTCGGACAAGTCGGCGGCGGGCCAACCTAGTCCCGGGGTCGTGGGGACGACCCTATAGTCGTCGACCATGTCGGCGGCTGGCCAACCTAGTCCGGGGGTGGTAGGGACGACCCTATAGTCGTCGGACAAGCCGGCGGCGGGCCAACCTAGTCCCGGGGTCGTGGGGACGACCCTATAGTCGTCGGATAAGTCGGCTGCGGGCCAACCTAGTCCCGGGGTCGTGGGGACGACCCTATAGTCGTCGGACATGACGGTGCCGGGGCAATCTAGCCCCGGGGTCGTGGGGACGACCGTATAGTCGTCGGACATGACGGTGGCGGGCCAATCTAGACCCGGGGTCGTGGGGACGACCCTATAGTCGTCGGACATGTCTGCGGCTGGGCAACTTTGGCCAGTGGTCGTGGGGACGAACCTATAGTCGTCGGACAATTCGGCGGCGGGCCAACCTAGTCCCGGGGTCGTGGGGACGACCGTCTAGTCGTCGGACATGACGGTGGCGGGCCAATCTAGTCCCGGGGTCGTGGAGACGACCCTATAGTTGTCGGACATGTCGGCGGCTTGCCAATCTAGTCCCGGGGTCGTGGGGACGACCCTATAGTCGTCGGACAAGTCGGCGGCGGGCCAAACTAGTCCCGGGGTCGTGGGGACGACCCTATAGTCGTCGAACAAGTCGGCGGCTGGCCAACCTAGTCCGGGGGTGGTAGGGACGACCCTATAGTCGTCGGACAAGTCGGCGGCGGGCCAACCTAGTCCCGGGGTCGTGGGGACGACCCTATAGTCGTCGAACAAGTCGGCGGCTGGCCAACCTAGTCCGGGGGTGGTAGGGACGACCCTATAGTCGTCGGACAAGTCGGCGGCGGGCCAACCTAGTCCCGGGGTCGTGGGGACGACCCTATAGTCGTCGGATAAGTCGGCGGCGGGCCAACCTAGTCCCGGGGTCGTGGGGACGACCCTATAGTCGTCGGACGTGTCGGCGGCAGGGCAACTTTGGCCCGTGGTCGTGGGGACGACCCTATAGTCGTCGGACAAGTCGGCGGCGGGCCAACCTAGTCCCGGGGTCGTGGAGACGACCCTATAGTTGTCGGACATGTCGGCGGCTTGCCAATCTAGTCCCGGGGTCGTGGGGACGACCCTATAGTCGTCGTACAAGTCGGCGGCGGGCCAACCTACTCCCGGGGTCGCGGGGACGACCGTATAGTCGTCGGACATGACGGTGGCGGGCCAATCTAGTCCCGGGGTCGTGGGGACGACCCTATAGTCGTCGGACATGACGGTGCCGGGGCAATCTAGCCCCGGGGTCGTGGGGACGACCCTATAGTCGTCGGACATGACGGTGCCGGGGCAATCTAGCCCCGGGGTCGTGGGGACGACCCTATAGTCGTCGGACATGTCGGCGGCTGGCCAACTTTGGCCCGGGGCGTGGGGACGACCCTATAGTCGTCGGACATGTCGGCGGCGGGCCAACCTAGTCCCGGGATCGTGGGGACGACCCTATAGTCGTCGGACATGTCGGCGGCAGGGCAACTTTGGCCCGTGGTCGTGGGGACGACCCTATAGTCGTCGGACAAGTCGGCGGCGGGCCAACCTAGTCCCGGGGTCGTGGAGACGACCCTATAGTCGTCGGACATCACGGTGGCGGCCAATCTAGTCCCGGGGTCGTGGGGACGACCCTATAGTCGTCGGACATCACGGTGGCGGGCCAATCTAGTCCCGGGGTCGTGGGGACGACCCTATAGTCGTCGGACATGTCTGCGGCTGGGCAACTTTGGCCAGTGGACGTGGGGACGACCGTATAGTCGTCGGACATGACGGTGGCGGCCCAATCTAGTCCCGGGGTCGTGGGGACGACCCCGTAGTCGTCGGACATGTCGGCGGCTGGCCAACTATGGATCGGGGCGTGGGGACGACCCTATAGTCGTCGGACATGTCGGCGGCGGGCCAACCTAGTCCCGGGGTCGTGGAGAGGACCCTATAGTTGTCGGACATGTCGGCGGCTGGCCAATCTAGTCCCGGGGTCGTGGGGACGACCCTATAGTCGTCGTACAAGTCGGCGGCGGGCCAACCTAGTCCCGGGGTCGTGGAGACGACCCTATAGTCGTCGGACATGCCGGTGACTGGCCAACCTAGTCCCGGGGTCGTGGAGACGACCCTATAGTCGTCGGACGTGACGGTGCCGGGGCAATCTAGCCCCGGGGTGGTAGGCATGACCCTATAGTCGTCGGATAAGTCGGCGGCGGGCCAACCTAGTCCCGGGGTCGTGGGGACGACCCTATAGTCGTCGACCAAGTCGGCGGCTGGCCAACCTAGTCCGGGGGTGGTAGGGACGACCCTATAGTCGTCGGACAAGTCGGCGGCGGGCCAACCTAGTCCCGGGGTCGTGGGGACGACCCTATAGTCGTCGGATAAGTCGGCGGCGGGCCAACCTAGTCCCGGGGTCGTGGGGACGACCCTATAGTCGTCGGACGTATCGGCGTCTGGCGAACTTAGTCCCGGGGTCGTGGGGACGACCCTATAGTCGTCGGACAAGTCGGCGGCGGGCCAACCTACCCCCGGGGTCGTGGGGACGACCCCATAGTCGTCGGAAAAGTCGGCGGCGGGCCAACCTAGACCCGGGGTCGTGGGGACGACCCTATAGTCGTCGGACATGTCGGCGCCAGGGCAACTTTGGCCCGTGGTCGTGGGGACGACCCTATAGTCGTCGGATATGTCGGTGACTGGCCAACCTAGTCCCGGGTTCGTGGGACGACCCTATAGTCGTCGGATATGTCGGCGGCTGGCCAACCTAGTCCCGGGGTGGTAGGGACGACCCTATAGTCGTCGGACTAGTCGGCGGCGGGCCAACCTAGTCCCGGGGTCGTGGGGACGACCCTATAGTCGTCGGATAAGTCGGCGGCGGGCCAACCTACCCCCGGGGTCGTGGGGACGACCCCATAGTCGTCGGAAAAGTCGGCGGCGGGCCAACCTAGACCCGGGGTCGTGGGGACGACCCTATAGTCGTCGGACATGTCGGCGGCTGGCCAACTTTGGCCCGGGGCGTGGGGACGACCCTATAGTCGTCGGACATGTCGGCGGCGGGCCAACCTAGTCCCGGGATCGTAGGGACGACCCTATAGTCGTCGGACATGTCGGCGGCAGGGCAACTTTGGCCCGTGGTCGTGGGGACGACCCTATAGTCGTCGGACAAGTCGGCGGCGGGCCAACCTAGTCCCGGGGTCGTGGAGACGACCCTATAGTCGTCGGACATCACGGTGGCGGCCAATCTAGTCCCGGGGTCGTGGGGACGACCCTATAGTCGTCGGACATCACGGTGGCGGGCCAATCTAGTCCCGGGGTCGTGGGGACGACCCTATAGTCGTCGGACATGTCTGCGGCTGGGCGACTTTGGCCAGTGGACGTGGGGACGACCGTATAGTCGTCGGACATGACGGTGGCGGGCCAATCTAGTCCCGGGGTCGTGGGGACGACCCCGTAGTCGTCGGACATGTCGGCGGCTGGCCAACTTTGGATCGGGGCGTGGGGACGACCCTATAGTCGTCGGACATGTCGGCGGCGGGCCAACCTAGTCCCGGGGTCATGGAGAGGACCCTATAGTTGTCGGACATGTCGGCGGCTGGCCAATCTAGTCCCGGGGTCGTGGGGACGACCCTATAGTCGTCGTACAAGTCGGCGGCGGGCCAACCTAGTCCCGGGGTCGTGGAGACGACCCTATAGTCGTCGGACGTGACGGTGCCGGGGCAATCTAGCCCCGGGGTGGTAGGGATGACCCTATAGTCGTCGGATAAGTCGGCGGCGGGCCAACCTAGTCCCGGGGTCGTGGGGACGACCCTATAGTCGTCGACCAAGTCGGCGGCTGGCCAACCTAGTCCGGGGGTGGTAGGGACGACCCTATAGTCGTCGGACAAGTCGGCGGCGGGCCAACCTAGTCCCGGGGTCGTGGGGACGACCCTATAGTCGTCGGATAAGTCGGCGGCGGGCCAACCTAGTCCCGGGGTCGTGGGGACGACCCTATAGTCGTCGGACGTGTCGGCGTCTGGCGAACTTAGTCCCGGGGTCGTGGGGGCGACCCTATAGTCGTCGGACAAGTCGGCGGCGGGCCAACCTACTCCCGGGGTCGTGGGGACGACCCCATAGTCGTCGGAAAAGTCGGCGGCGGGCCAACCTAGACCCGGGGTCGTGGGGACGACCCTATAGTCGTCGGACAAGTCGGCGGCGGGCCAACCTAGTCCCGGGGTCGTGGAGACGACCCTATAGTTGTCGGACATATCGGCGGCTGGCCAACCTAGTCCCGGGGTCGTGGGGACGACCCTATAGACGTCGGACATGTCGGCGGCTGGCCAACCTAGTCCCGGGGTGGTAGGGACGACCCTATAGTCGTCGGACAAGTCGGCGGCGGGCCAACCTAGTTCCGGGGTCGTGGGGACGACCCTATAGTCGTCGACCAAGTCGGCGGCTGGCCAACCTAGTCCGGGGGTGGTAGGGACGACCCTATAGTCGTCGGACAAGTCGGCGGCGGGCCAACCTAGTCCCGGGGTCGTGGGGACGACCCCATAGTCGTCGGAAAAGTCGGCGGCGGGCCAACCTAGACCCGGGGTCGTGGGGACGACCCTATAGTCGTCGGACATGTCGGCGCCAGGGCAACTTTGGCCCGCGGTCGTGGGGACGACCCTATATTCGTCGGATATGTCGGTGACTGGCCAACCTAGTCCCGGGTTCGTGGGCACGACCCTATAGTCGTCGGACATGTCGGCGGCTGGCCAACCTAGTCTCGTGGTCGTGGGGACGACCCCATAGTCGTAGGACACGTCGGCGGCGGGCCAACCTAGTCCCGGGGTCGCGGGGACGACCGTATAGTCGTCGGATATGACGGTGGCGGTCCAATCTAGTCCCGGGGACGTGGGGACGACCCTATAGTCGTCGGACATGACGGTGCCGGGGCAATCTAGCCCCGGGGTCGTGGGGACGACCCTATAGTCGTCGGACATGTCGGCGGCTGGCCAACCTAGTCCCGGGGTGGTAGGGACGACCCTATAGTCGTCGGACAAGTCGGCGGCGGGCCAACCTAGTCCCGGGGTCGTGGGGACGACCCTATAGTCGTCGACCAAGTCGGCGGCTGGCCAACCTAGGCCCGGGGTCGCGGGGACGACCGTATAGTCGTCGGACATGACGGTGGCCAGCCAATCTAGTCCCGGGGACGTGGGGAAGACCCTATAGTCGTCGGACATGACGGTGCTGGGGCAATCTAGCCCCGGGGTCGTGGGGACGACCCTACAGTCGTCGGACATGTCGGCGGCTGGCCAACCTAGTCCCGGGGTGGTAGGGACGACCCTATAGTCGCCGGACAAGTCGGCGGCGGGCCAACCTAGTCCCGGGGTCGTGGGGACGACCCTATAGTCGTCGACCAAGTCGGCGGCTGGCCAACCTAGTCCGGGGGTGGTAGGGACGACCCTATAGTCGTCGGACAAGTCGGCGGCGGGCCAACCTAGTCCCGGGGTCGTGGGGACGACCCTATAGTCGTCGGATATGTCGGTGACTGGCCAACCTAGTCCGGGGTTCGTGGGGACGACCCTATAGTCGTCGGACATGTCGGCGGCTGGCCAACTTTGGACCGGGGCGTGGGGACGACCCTATAGTCGTCGGACATGTCGGCGGCGGGCCAACCTAGTCCCGGGGTCGTGGGGACGACCCTATAGTCGTCGGACAAGTCGGCGGCGGGCCAACCTACTCTCGGGGTCGTGGGGTCGACCCCATAGTCGTCGGAAAAGTCGGCGGCGGGCCAACCTAGACCCGGGGTCGTGGGGACGACCCTATAGTCGTCGGACATGTCGTCGCCAGGGCAACTTTGGCCCGTGGTCGTGGGGACGACCCTATAGTCGTCGGATATGTCGGTGACTGGCCAACCTAGTCCCGGGTTCGTGGGGACGACCCTATAGTCGTCGGACATGTCGGCGGCTGGCCAACTTTGGACCGGGGCGTGGGGACGACCCTATAGTTGTCGGACATGTCGGCGGCGGGCCAACCTAGTCCCGGGGTCGTGGGGACGACCCTATAGTCGTCGACCAAGTCGGCGGCTGGCCAACCTAGTCCGGGGGTGGTAGGGACGACCCTATAGTCGTCGGACAAGTCGGCGGCGGGCCAACCTAGTCCCGGGGTCGTGGGGACGACCCCATAGTCGTCGGAAAATTCGGCGGCGGGCCAACCTAGACCCGGGGTCGTGGGGACGACCCTATAGTCGTCGGACATGTCGGCGCCAGGGCAACTTTGGCCCGTGGTCGTGGGGACGACCCTATAGTCGTCGGATATGTCGGTGACTGGCCAACCTAGTCCCGGGTTCGTGGGCACGACCCTATAGTCGTCGGACATGTCGGCGGCTGGCCAACCTAGTCTCGTGGTCGTGGGGACGACCCCATAGTCGTAGGACACGTCGGCGGCGGGCCAACCTAGTCCCGGGGTCGCGGGTACGACCGTATAGTCGTCGGACATGACGGTGGCGGTCCAATCTAGTCCCGGGGACGTGGGGACGACCCTATAGTCGTCGGACATGACGGTGCCGGGGCAATCTAGCCCCGGGGTCGTGGGGACGACCCTATAGTCGTCGGACATGTCGGCGGCTGGCCAACCTAGTCCCGGGGTGGTAGGGACGACCCTATAGTCGTCGGACAAGTCGGCGGCGGGCCAACCTAGTCCCGGGGTCGTGGGGACGGCCCTATAGTCGTCGACCAAGTCGGCGGCTGGCCAACCTAGGCCCGGGGTCGCGGGGACGACCGTATAGTCGTCGGACATGACGGTGGCCAGCCAATCTAGTCCCGGGGACGTGGGGAAGACCCTATAGTCGTCGGACATGACGGTGCCGGGGCAATCTAGCCCCGGGGTCGTGGGGACGACCCTATAGTCGTCGGACATGTCGGCGGCTGGCCAACCTAGTCCCGGGGTGGTAGGGACGACCCTATAGTCGTCGGACAAGTCGGCGGCGGGCCAACCTAGTCCCGGGGTCGTGGGGACGACCCTATAGTCGTCGACCAAGTCGGCGGCTGGCCAACCTAGTCCGGGGGTGGTAGGGACGACCCTATAGTCGTCGGACAAGTCGGCGGCGGGCCAACCTAGTCCCGGGGTCGTGGGGACGACCCTATAGTCGTCGGATATGTCGGTGACTGGCCAACCTAGTCCCGGGTTCGTGGGGACGACCCTATAGTCGTCGGACATGTCGGCGGCTGGCCAACTTTGGACCGGGGCGTGGGGACGTCCCTATAGTCGTCGGACATGTCGGCGGCGGGCCAACCTAGTCCCGGGGTCGTGGGGACGACCCTATAGTCGTCGGACAAGTCGGCGGCGGGCCAACCTACTCCCGGGGTCGTGGGGTCGACCCCATAGTCGTCGGAAAAGTCGGCGGCGGGCCAACCTAGACCCGGGGTCGTGGGGACGACCCTATAGTCGTCGGACATGTCGTCGCCAGGGCAACTTTGGCCCGTGGTCGTGGGGACGACCCTATAGTCGTCGGATATGTCGGTGACTGGCCAACCTAGTCCCGGGTTCGTGGGGACGACCCTATAGTCGTCGGACATGTCGGCGGCTGGCCAACTTTGGACCGGGGCGTGGGGACGACCCTATAGTTGTCGGACATGTCGGCGGCGGGCCAACCTAGTCCCGGGGTCGTGGGGACGACCCTATAGTCGTCGACCAAGTCGGCGGCTGGCCAACCTAGTCCGGGGGTGGTAGGGACGACCCTATAGTCGTCGGACAAGTCGGCGGCGGGCCAACCTAGTCCCGGGGTCGTGGGGACGACCCCATAGTCGTCGGAAAAGTCGGCGGCGGGCCAACCTAGACCCGGGGTCGTGGGGACGACCCTATAGTCGTCGGACATGTCGGCGCCAGGGCAACTTTGGCCCGTGGTCGTGGGGACGACCCTATAGTCGTCGGATATGTCGGTGACTGGCCAACCTAGTCCCGGGTTCGTGGGCACGACCCTATAGTCGTCGGACATGTCGGCGGCTGGCCAACCTAGTCTCGTGGTCGTGGGGACGACCCCATAGTCGTAGGACACGTCGGCGGCGGGCCAACCTAGTCCCGGGGTCGCGGGGACGACCGTATAGTCGTCGGACATGACGGTGGCGGTCCAATCTAGTCCCGGGGACGTGGGGACGACCCTATAGTCGTCGGACATGACGGTGCCGGGGCAATCTAGCCCCGGGGTCGTGGGGACGACCCTATAGTCGTCGGACATGTCGGCGGCTGGCCAACCTAGTCCCGGGGTGGTAGGGACGACCCTATAGTCGTCGGACAAGTCGGCGGCGGGCCAACCTAGTCCCGGGGTCGTGGGGACGACCCTATAGTCGTCGACCAAGTCGGCGGCTGGCCAACCTAGGCCCGGGGTCGCGGGGACGACCGTATAGTCGTCGGACATGACGGTGGCGGGCCAATCTAGTCCCGGGGACGTGGGGAAGACCCTATAGTCGTCGGACATGACGGTGCCGGGGCAATCTAGCCCCGGGGTCGTGGGGACGACCCTATAGTCGTCGGACATGTCGGCGGCTGGCCAACCTAGTCCCGGGGTGGTAGGGACGACCCTATAGTCGTCGGACAAGTCGGCGGCGGGCCAACCTAGTCCCGGGGTCGTGGGGACGACCCTATAGTCGTCGACCAAGTCGGCGGCTGGCCAACCTAGTCCGGGGGTGGTAGGGACGACCCTATAGTCGTCGGACAAGTCGGCGGCGGGCCAACCTAGTCCCGGGGTCGTGGGGACGACCCTATAGTCGTCGGATATGTCGGTGACTGGCCAACCTAGTCCCGGGTTCGTGGGGACGACCCTATAGTCGTCGGACATGTCGGCGGCTGGCCAACTTTGGACCGGGGCGTGGGGACGTCCCTATAGTCGTCGGACATGTCGGCGGCGGGCCAACCTAGTCCCGGGGTCGTGGGGACGACCCTATAGTCGTCGGACAAGTCGGCGGCGGGCCAACCTACTCCCGGGGTCGTGGGGTCGACCCCATAGTCGTCGGAAAAGTCGGCGGCGGGCCAACCTAGACCCGGGGTCGTGGGGACGACCCTATAGTCGTCGGACATGTCGTCGCCAGGGCAACTTTGGCCCGTGGTCGTGGGGACGACCCTATAGTCGTCGGATATGTCGGTGACTGGCCAACCTAGTCCCGGGTTCGTGGGGACGACCCTATAGTCGTCGGACATGTCGGCGGCTGGCCAACTTTGGACCGGGGCGTGGGGACGACCCTATAGTTGTCGGACATGTCGGCGGCGGGCCAACCTAGTCCCGGGGTCGTGGGGACGACCCTATAGTCGTCGGACATGTCGGCGGCAGGGCAACTTTGGCCCGTGGTCGTGGGGACGACCCTATAGTCGTCGGACATGTCGGCGGCGGGCCAACCTAGTCCCGGGGTCGTGGAGAGGACCCTATAGTTGTCGGACATGTCGGCGGCTGGCCAATCTAGTCCCGGGGTCGTGGGGACGACCCTATAGTCGTCGTACAAGTCGGCGGCGGGCCAACCTAGTCCCGGGGTCGTGGAGACGACCCTATAGTCGTCGGACATGCCGGTGACTGGCCAACCTAGTCCCGGGGTCGTGGAGACGACCCTATAGTCGTCGGACGTGACGGTGCCGGGGCAATCTAGCCCCGGGGTGGTAGGGATGACCCTATAGTCGTCGGATAAGTCGGCGGCGGGCCAACCTAGTCCCGGGGTCGTGGGGACGACCCTATAGTCGTCGACCAAGTCGGCGGCTGGCCAACCTAGTCCGGGGGTGGTAGGGACGACCCTATAGTCGTCGGACAAGTCGGCGGCGGGCCAACCTAGTCCCGGGGTCGTGGGGACGACCCTATAGTCGTCGGATAAGTCGGCGGCGGGCCAACCTAGTCCCGGGGTCGTGGGGACGACCATATAGTCGTCGGACGTGTCGGCGTCTGGCGAACTTAGTCCCGGGGTCGTGAGGGCGACCCTATAGTCGTCGGACAAGTCGGCGGCGGGCCAACCTACTCCCGGGGTCGTGGGGACGACCCCATAGTCGTCGGAAAAGTCGGCGGCGGGCCAACCTAGACCCGGGGTCGTGGGGACGACCCTATAGTCGTCGGACAAGTCGACGGCGGGCCAACCTAGTCCCGGGGTCGTGGAGACGACCCTATAGTCGTCGGACATGCCGGTGACTGGCCAACCTAGTCCCGGGGTCGTGGAGACGACCCTATAGTCGTCGGACATGTCGGCGGCAGGGCAACTTTGGCCCGTGGTCGTGGGGACGACCCTATAGTCGTCGGACAAGTCGGCGGCGGGCCAACCTAGTCCCGGGGTCGTGGAGACGACCCTATAGTCGTCGGACATCACGGTGGCGGCCAATCTAGTCCCGGGGTCGTGGGGACGACCCTATAGTCGTCGGACATCACGGTGGCGGGCCAATCTAGTCCCGGGGTCGTGGGGACGACCCTATAGTCGTCGGACATGTCTGCGGCTGGGCAACTTTGGCCAGTGGACGTGGGGACGACCGTATAGTCGTCGGACATGACGGTGGCGGCCCAATCTAGTCCCGGGGTCGTGGGGACGACCCCGTAGTCGTCGGACATGTCGGCGGCTGGCCAACTATGGATCGGGGCGTGGGGACGACCCTATAGTCGTCGGACATGTCGGCGGCGGGCCAACCTAGTCCCGGGGTCGTGGAGAGGACCCTATAGTTGTCGGACATGTCGGCGGCTGGCCAATCTAGTCCCGGGGTCGTGGGGACGACCCTATAGTCGTCGTACAAGTCGGCGGCGGGCCAACCTAGTCCCGGGGTCGTGGAGACGACCCTATAGTCGTCGGACATGCCGGTGACTGGCCAACCTAGTCCCGGGGTCGTGGAGACGACCCTATAGTCGTCGGACGTGACGGTGCCGGGGCAATCTAGCCCCGGGGTGGTAGGCATGACCCTATAGTCGTCGGATAAGTCGGCGGCGGGCCAACCTAGTCCCGGGGTCGTGGGGACGACCCTATAGTCGTCGACCAAGTCGGCGGCTGGCCAACCTAGTCCGGGGGTGGTAGGGACGACCCTATAGTCGTCGGACAAGTCGGCGGCGGGCCAACCTAGTCCCGGGGTCGTGGGGACGACCCTATAGTCGTCGGATAAGTCGGCGGCGGGCCAACCTAGTCCCGGGGTCGTGGGGACGACCCTATAGTCGTCGGACGTATCGGCGTCTGGCGAACTTAGTCCCGGGGTCGTGGGGACGACCCTATAGTCGTCGGACAAGTCGGCGGCGGGCCAACCTACCCCCGGGGTCGTGGGGACGACCCCATAGTCGTCGGAAAAGTCGGCGGCGGGCCAACCTAGACCCGGGGTCGTGGGGACGACCCTATAGTCGTCGGACATGTCGGCGCCAGGGCAACTTTGGCCCGTGGTCGTGGGGACGACCCTATAGTCGTCGGATATGTCGGTGACTGGCCAACCTAGTCCCGGGTTCGTGGGACGACCCTATAGTCGTCGGATATGTCGGCGGCTGGCCAACCTAGTCCCGGGGTGGTAGGGACGACCCTATAGTCGTCGGACTAGTCGGCGGCGGGCCAACCTAGTCCCGGGGTCGTGGGGACGACCCTATAGTCGTCGGATAAGTCGGCGGCGGGCCAACCTACCCCCGGGGTCGTGGGGACGACCCCATAGTCGTCGGAAAAGTCGGCGGCGGGCCAACCTAGACCCGGGGTCGTGGGGACGACCCTATAGTCGTCGGACATGTCGGCGGCTGGCCAACTTTGGCCCGGGGCGTGGGGACGACCCTATAGTCGTCGGACATGTCGGCGGCGGGCCAACCTAGTCCCGGGATCGTAGGGACGACCCTATAGTCGTCGGACATGTCGGCGGCAGGGCAACTTTGGCCCGTGGTCGTGGGGACGACCCTATAGTCGTCGGACAAGTCGGCGGCGGGCCAACCTAGTCCCGGGGTCGTGGAGACGACCCTATAGTCGTCGGACATCACGGTGGCGGCCAATCTAGTCCCGGGGTCGTGGGGACGACCCTATAGTCGTCGGACATCACGGTGGCGGGCCAATCTAGTCCCGGGGTCGTGGGGACGACCCTATAGTCGTCGGACATGTCTGCGGCTGGGCGACTTTGGCCAGTGGACGTGGGGACGACCGTATAGTCGTCGGACATGACGGTGGCGGGCCAATCTAGTCCCGGGGTCGTGGGGACGACCCCGTAGTCGTCGGACATGTCGGCGGCTGGCCAACTTTGGATCGGGGCGTGGGGACGACCCTATAGTCGTCGGACATGTCGGCGGCGGGCCAACCTAGTCCCGGGGTCATGGAGAGGACCCTATAGTTGTCGGACATGTCGGCGGCTGGCCAATCTAGTCCCGGGGTCGTGGGGACGACCCTATAGTCGTCGTACAAGTCGGCGGCGGGCCAACCTAGTCCCGGGGTCGTGGAGACGACCCTATAGTCGTCGGACGTGACGGTGCCGGGGCAATCTAGCCCCGGGGTGGTAGGGATGACCCTATAGTCGTCGGATAAGTCGGCGGCGGGCCAACCTAGTCCCGGGGTCGTGGGGACGACCCTATAGTCGTCGACCAAGTCGGCGGCTGGCCAACCTAGTCCGGGGGTGGTAGGGACGACCCTATAGTCGTCGGACAAGTCGGCGGCGGGCCAACCTAGTCCCGGGGTCGTGGGGACGACCCTATAGTCGTCGGATAAGTCGGCGGCGGGCCAACCTAGTCCCGGGGTCGTGGGGACGACCCTATAGTCGTCGGACGTGTCGGCGTCTGGCGAACTTAGTCCCGGGGTCGTGGGGGCGACCCTATAGTCGTCGGACAAGTCGGCGGCGGGCCAACCTACTCCCGGGGTCGTGGGGACGACCCCATAGTCGTCGGAAAAGTCGGCGGCGGGCCAACCTAGACCCGGGGTCGTGGGGACGACCCTATAGTCGTCGGACAAGTCGGCGGCGGGCCAACCTAGTCCCGGGGTCGTGGAGACGACCCTATAGTTGTCGGACATATCGGCGGCTGGCCAACCTAGTCCCGGGGTCGTGGGGACGACCCTATAGACGTCGGACATGTCGGCGGCTGGCCAACCTAGTCCCGGGGTGGTAGGGACGACCCTATAGTCGTCGGACAAGTCGGCGGCGGGCCAACCTAGTTCCGGGGTCGTGGGGACGACCCTATAGTCGTCGACCAAGTCGGCGGCTGGCCAACCTAGTCCGGGGGTGGTAGGGACGACCCTATAGTCGTCGGACAAGTCGGCGGCGGGCCAACCTAGTCCCGGGGTCGTGGGGACGACCCCATAGTCGTCGGAAAAGTCGGCGGCGGGCCAACCTAGACCCGGGGTCGTGGGGACGACCCTATAGTCGTCGGACATGTCGGCGCCAGGGCAACTTTGGCCCGCGGTCGTGGGGACGACCCTATATTCGTCGGATATGTCGGTGACTGGCCAACCTAGTCCCGGGTTCGTGGGCACGACCCTATAGTCGTCGGACATGTCGGCGGCTGGCCAACCTAGTCTCGTGGTCGTGGGGACGACCCCATAGTCGTAGGACACGTCGGCGGCGGGCCAACCTAGTCCCGGGGTCGCGGGGACGACCGTATAGTCGTCGGATATGACGGTGGCGGTCCAATCTAGTCCCGGGGACGTGGGGACGACCCTATAGTCGTCGGACATGACGGTGCCGGGGCAATCTAGCCCCGGGGTCGTGGGGACGACCCTATAGTCGTCGGACATGTCGGCGGCTGGCCAACCTAGTCCCGGGGTGGTAGGGACGACCCTATAGTCGTCGGACAAGTCGGCGGCGGGCCAACCTAGTCCCGGGGTCGTGGGGACGACCCTATAGTCGTCGACCAAGTCGGCGGCTGGCCAACCTAGGCCCGGGGTCGCGGGGACGACCGTATAGTCGTCGGACATGACGGTGGCCAGCCAATCTAGTCCCGGGGACGTGGGGAAGACCCTATAGTCGTCGGACATGACGGTGCTGGGGCAATCTAGCCCCGGGGTCGTGGGGACGACCCTACAGTCGTCGGACATGTCGGCGGCTGGCCAACCTAGTCCCGGGGTGGTAGGGACGACCCTATAGTCGCCGGACAAGTCGGCGGCGGGCCAACCTAGTCCCGGGGTCGTGGGGACGACCCTATAGTCGTCGACCAAGTCGGCGGCTGGCCAACCTAGTCCGGGGGTGGTAGGGACGACCCTATAGTCGTCGGACAAGTCGGCGGCGGGCCAACCTAGTCCCGGGGTCGTGGGGACGACCCTATAGTCGTCGGATATGTCGGTGACTGGCCAACCTAGTCCGGGGTTCGTGGGGACGACCCTATAGTCGTCGGACATGTCGGCGGCTGGCCAACTTTGGACCGGGGCGTGGGGACGACCCTATAGTCGTCGGACATGTCGGCGGCGGGCCAACCTAGTCCCGGGGTCGTGGGGACGACCCTATAGTCGTCGGACAAGTCGGCGGCGGGCCAACCTACTCTCGGGGTCGTGGGGTCGACCCCATAGTCGTCGGAAAAGTCGGCGGCGGGCCAACCTAGACCCGGGGTCGTGGGGACGACCCTATAGTCGTCGGACATGTCGTCGCCAGGGCAACTTTGGCCCGTGGTCGTGGGGACGACCCTATAGTCGTCGGATATGTCGGTGACTGGCCAACCTAGTCCCGGGTTCGTGGGGACGACCCTATAGTCGTCGGACATGTCGGCGGCTGGCCAACTTTGGACCGGGGCGTGGGGACGACCCTATAGTTGTCGGACATGTCGGCGGCGGGCCAACCTAGTCCCGGGGTCGTGGGGACGACCCTATAGTCGTCGACCAAGTCGGCGGCTGGCCAACCTAGTCCGGGGGTGGTAGGGACGACCCTATAGTCGTCGGACAAGTCGGCGGCGGGCCAACCTAGTCCCGGGGTCGTGGGGACGACCCCATAGTCGTCGGAAAATTCGGCGGCGGGCCAACCTAGACCCGGGGTCGTGGGGACGACCCTATAGTCGTCGGACATGTCGGCGCCAGGGCAACTTTGGCCCGTGGTCGTGGGGACGACCCTATAGTCGTCGGATATGTCGGTGACTGGCCAACCTAGTCCCGGGTTCGTGGGCACGACCCTATAGTCGTCGGACATGTCGGCGGCTGGCCAACCTAGTCTCGTGGTCGTGGGGACGACCCCATAGTCGTAGGACACGTCGGCGGCGGGCCAACCTAGTCCCGGGGTCGCGGGTACGACCGTATAGTCGTCGGACATGACGGTGGCGGTCCAATCTAGTCCCGGGGACGTGGGGACGACCCTATAGTCGTCGGACATGACGGTGCCGGGGCAATCTAGCCCCGGGGTCGTGGGGACGACCCTATAGTCGTCGGACATGTCGGCGGCTGGCCAACCTAGTCCCGGGGTGGTAGGGACGACCCTATAGTCGTCGGACAAGTCGGCGGCGGGCCAACCTAGTCCCGGGGTCGTGGGGACGGCCCTATAGTCGTCGACCAAGTCGGCGGCTGGCCAACCTAGGCCCGGGGTCGCGGGGACGACCGTATAGTCGTCGGACATGACGGTGGCCAGCCAATCTAGTCCCGGGGACGTGGGGAAGACCCTATAGTCGTCGGACATGACGGTGCCGGGGCAATCTAGCCCCGGGGTCGTGGGGACGACCCTATAGTCGTCGGACATGTCGGCGGCTGGCCAACCTAGTCCCGGGGTGGTAGGGACGACCCTATAGTCGTCGGACAAGTCGGCGGCGGGCCAACCTAGTCCCGGGGTCGTGGGGACGACCCTATAGTCGTCGACCAAGTCGGCGGCTGGCCAACCTAGTCCGGGGGTGGTAGGGACGACCCTATAGTCGTCGGACAAGTCGGCGGCGGGCCAACCTAGTCCCGGGGTCGTGGGGACGACCCTATAGTCGTCGGATATGTCGGTGACTGGCCAACCTAGTCCCGGGTTCGTGGGGACGACCCTATAGTCGTCGGACATGTCGGCGGCTGGCCAACTTTGGACCGGGGCGTGGGGACGTCCCTATAGTCGTCGGACATGTCGGCGGCGGGCCAACCTAGTCCCGGGGTCGTGGGGACGACCCTATAGTCGTCGGACAAGTCGGCGGCGGGCCAACCTACTCCCGGGGTCGTGGGGTCGACCCCATAGTCGTCGGAAAAGTCGGCGGCGGGCCAACCTAGACCCGGGGTCGTGGGGACGACCCTATAGTCGTCGGACATGTCGTCGCCAGGGCAACTTTGGCCCGTGGTCGTGGGGACGACCCTATAGTCGTCGGATATGTCGGTGACTGGCCAACCTAGTCCCGGGTTCGTGGGGACGACCCTATAGTCGTCGGACATGTCGGCGGCTGGCCAACTTTGGACCGGGGCGTGGGGACGACCCTATAGTTGTCGGACATGTCGGCGGCGGGCCAACCTAGTCCCGGGGTCGTGGGGACGACCCTATAGTCGTCGACCAAGTCGGCGGCTGGCCAACCTAGTCCGGGGGTGGTAGGGACGACCCTATAGTCGTCGGACAAGTCGGCGGCGGGCCAACCTAGTCCCGGGGTCGTGGGGACGACCCCATAGTCGTCGGAAAAGTCGGCGGCGGGCCAACCTAGACCCGGGGTCGTGGGGACGACCCTATAGTCGTCGGACATGTCGGCGCCAGGGCAACTTTGGCCCGTGGTCGTGGGGACGACCCTATAGTCGTCGGATATGTCGGTGACTGGCCAACCTAGTCCCGGGTTCGTGGGCACGACCCTATAGTCGTCGGACATGTCGGCGGCTGGCCAACCTAGTCTCGTGGTCGTGGGGACGACCCCATAGTCGTAGGACACGTCGGCGGCGGGCCAACCTAGTCCCGGGGTCGCGGGGACGACCGTATAGTCGTCGGACATGACGGTGGCGGTCCAATCTAGTCCCGGGGACGTGGGGACGACCCTATAGTCGTCGGACATGACGGTGCCGGGGCAATCTAGCCCCGGGGTCGTGGGGACGACCCTATAGTCGTCGGACATGTCGGCGGCTGGCCAACCTAGTCCCGGGGTGGTAGGGACGACCCTATAGTCGTCGGACAAGTCGGCGGCGGGCCAACCTAGTCCCGGGGTCGTGGGGACGACCCTATAGTCGTCGACCAAGTCGGCGGCTGGCCAACCTAGGCCCGGGGTCGCGGGGACGACCGTATAGTCGTCGGACATGACGGTGGCGGGCCAATCTAGTCCCGGGGACGTGGGGAAGACCCTATAGTCGTCGGACATGACGGTGCCGGGGCAATCTAGCCCCGGGGTCGTGGGGACGACCCTATAGTCGTCGGACATGTCGGCGGCTGGCCAACCTAGTCCCGGGGTGGTAGGGACGACCCTATAGTCGTCGGACAAGTCGGCGGCGGGCCAACCTAGTCCCGGGGTCGTGGGGACGACCCTATAGTCGTCGACCAAGTCGGCGGCTGGCCAACCTAGTCCGGGGGTGGTAGGGACGACCCTATAGTCGTCGGACAAGTCGGCGGCGGGCCAACCTAGTCCCGGGGTCGTGGGGACGACCCTATAGTCGTCGGATATGTCGGTGACTGGCCAACCTAGTCCCGGGTTCGTGGGGACGACCCTATAGTCGTCGGACATGTCGGCGGCTGGCCAACTTTGGACCGGGGCGTGGGGACGTCCCTATAGTCGTCGGACATGTCGGCGGCGGGCCAACCTAGTCCCGGGGTCGTGGGGACGACCCTATAGTCGTCGGACAAGTCGGCGGCGGGCCAACCTACTCCCGGGGTCGTGGGGTCGACCCCATAGTCGTCGGAAAAGTCGGCGGCGGGCCAACCTAGACCCGGGGTCGTGGGGACGACCCTATAGTCGTCGGACATGTCGTCGCCAGGGCAACTTTGGCCCGTGGTCGTGGGGACGACCCTATAGTCGTCGGATATGTCGGTGACTGGCCAACCTAGTCCCGGGTTCGTGGGGACGACCCTATAGTCGTCGGACATGTCGGCGGCTGGCCAACTTTGGACCGGGGCGTGGGGACGACCCTATAGTTGTCGGACATGTCGGCGGCGGGCCAACCTAGTCCCGGGGTCGTGGGGACGACCCTATAGTCGTCGGACATGTCGGCGGCAGGGCAACTTTGGCCCGTGGTCGTGGGGACGACCCTATAGTCGTCGGACATGTCGGCGGCGGGCCAACCTAGTCCCGGGGTCGTGGAGAGGACCCTATAGTTGTCGGACATGTCGGCGGCTGGCCAATCTAGTCCCGGGGTCGTGGGGACGACCCTATAGTCGTCGTACAAGTCGGCGGCGGGCCAACCTAGTCCCGGGGTCGTGGAGACGACCCTATAGTCGTCGGACATGCCGGTGACTGGCCAACCTAGTCCCGGGGTCGTGGAGACGACCCTATAGTCGTCGGACGTGACGGTGCCGGGGCAATCTAGCCCCGGGGTGGTAGGGATGACCCTATAGTCGTCGGATAAGTCGGCGGCGGGCCAACCTAGTCCCGGGGTCGTGGGGACGACCCTATAGTCGTCGACCAAGTCGGCGGCTGGCCAACCTAGTCCGGGGGTGGTAGGGACGACCCTATAGTCGTCGGACAAGTCGGCGGCGGGCCAACCTAGTCCCGGGGTCGTGGGGACGACCCTATAGTCGTCGGATAAGTCGGCGGCGGGCCAACCTAGTCCCGGGGTCGTGGGGACGACCATATAGTCGTCGGACGTGTCGGCGTCTGGCGAACTTAGTCCCGGGGTCGTGAGGGCGACCCTATAGTCGTCGGACAAGTCGGCGGCGGGCCAACCTACTCCCGGGGTCGTGGGGACGACCCCATAGTCGTCGGAAAAGTCGGCGGCGGGCCAACCTAGACCCGGGGTCGTGGGGACGACCCTATAGTCGTCGGACAAGTCGGCGGCGGGCCAACCTAGTCCCGGGGTCGTGGAGACGACCCTATAGTTGTCGGACATATCGGCGGCTGGCCAACCTAGTCCCGGGGTCGTGGGGACGACCCTATAGACGTCGGACATGTCGGCGGCTGGCCAACCTAGTCCCGGGGTGGTAGGGACGACCCTATAGTCGTCGGACAAGTCGGCGGCGGGCCAACCTAGTTCCGGGGTCGTGGGGACGACCCTATAGTCGTCGACCAAGTCGGCGGCTGGCCAACCTAGTCCGGGGGTGGTAGGGACGACCCTATAGTCGTCGGACAAGTCGGCGGCGGGCCAACCTAGTCCCGGGGTCGTGGGGACGACCCCATAGTCGTCGGAAAAGTCGGCGGCGGGCCAACCTAGACCCGGGGTCGTGGGGACGACCCTATAGTCGTCGGACATGTCGGCGCCAGGGCAACTTTGGCCCGTGGTCGTGGGGACGACCCTATATTCGTCGGATATGTCGGTGACTGGCCAACCTAGTCCCGGGTTCGTGGGCACGACCCTATAGTCGTCGGACATGTCGGCGGCTGGCCAACCTAGTCTCGTGGTCGTGGGGACGACCCCATAGTCGTAGGACACGTCGGCGGCGGGCCAACCTAGTCCCGGGGTCGCGGGGACGACCGTATAGTCGTCGGACATGACGGTGGCGGTCCAATCTAGTCCCGGGGACGTGGGGACGACCCTATAGTCGTCGGACATGACGGTGCCGGGGCAATCTAGCCCCGGGGTCGTGGGGACGACCCTATAGTCGTCGGACATGTCGGCGGCTGGCCAACCTAGTCCCGGGGTGGTAGGGACGACCCTATAGTCGTCGGACAAGTCGGCGGCGGGCCAACCTAGTCCCGGGGTCGTGGGGACGACCCTATAGTCGTCGACCAAGTCGGCGGCTGGCCAACCTAGGCCCGGGGTCGCGGGGACGACCGTATAGTCGTCGGACATGACGGTGGCCAGCCAATCTAGTCCCGGGGACGTGGGGAAGACCCTATAGTCGTCGGACATGACGGTGCTGGGGCAATCTAGCCCCGGGGTCGTGGGGACGACCCTATAGTCGTCGGACATGTCGGCGGCTGGCCAACCTAGTCCCGGGGTGGTAGGGACGACCCTATAGTCGCCGGACAAGTCGGCGGCGGGCCAACCTAGTCCCGGGGTCGTGGGGACGACCCTATAGTCGTCGACCAAGTCGGCGGCTGGCCAACCTAGTCCGGGGGTGGTAGGGACGACCCTATAGTCGTCGGACAAGTCGGCGGCGGGCCAACCTAGTCCCGGGGTCGTGGGGACGACCCTATAGTCGTCGGATATGTCGGTGACTGGCCAACCTAGTCCGGGGTTCGTGGGGACGACCCTATAGTCGTCGGACATGTCGGCGGCTGGCCAACTTTGGACCGGGGCGTGGGGACGACCCTATAGTCGTCGGACATGTCGGCGGCGGGCCAACCTAGTCCCGGGGTCGTGGGGACGACCCTATAGTCGTCGGACAAGTCGGCGGCGGGCCAACCTACTCTCGGGGTCGTGGGGTCGACCCCATAGTCGTCGGAAAAGTCGGCGGCGGGCCAACCTAGACCCGGGGTCGTGGGGACGACCCTATAGTCGTCGGACATGTCGTCGCCAGGGCAACTTTGGCCCGTGGTCGTGGGGACGACCCTATAGTCGTCGGATATGTCGGTGACTGGCCAACCTAGTCCCGGGTTCGTGGGGACGACCCTATAGTCGTCGGACATGTCGGCGGCTGGCCAACTTTGGACCGGGGCGTGGGGACGACCCTATAGTTGTCGGACATGTCGGCGGCGGGCCAACCTAGTCCCGGGGTCGTGGGGACGACCCTATAGTCGTCGGACATGTCGGCGGCAGGGCAACTTTGGCCCGTGGTCGTGGGGACGACCCTATAGTCGTCGGACAAGTCGGCGGCGGGCCAACCTAGTCCCGGGGTCGTGGAGAGGACCCTATAGTTGTCGGACATGTCGGCGGCTGGCCAATCTAGTCCCGGGGTCGTGGGGACGACCCTATAGTCGTCGGACATGTCGGCGCCAGGGCAACTTTGGCCCGTGGTCGTGGGGACGACCCTATAGTCGTCGGATATGTCGGTGATTGGCCAACCTAGTCCCGGGTTCGTGGGGACGACCCTATAGTCGTCGGACATGTCGGCGGCTGGCCAACCTAGTCTCGTGGTCGTGGGGACGACCCCATAGTCGTAGGACACGTCGGCGGCGGGCCAACCTAGTCCCGGGGTCGCGGGGACGACCGTATAGTCGTCGGACATGACGGTGGCGGGCCAATCTAGTCCCGGGGACGTGGGGACGACCCTATAGTCGTCGGACATGACGGTGCCGGGGCAATCTATCCCCGGGGTCGTGGGGACGACCCTATAGTCGTTGGACATGTCGGCGGCTGGCCAACTTTGGCCGGGGCGTGGGGACGACCCTATAGTCGTCGGACATGTCGGCGGCGGGCCAACCTAGTCCCGGGATCGTGGGGACGACCCTATAGTCGTCGGACATGTCGGCGGCAGGGCAACTTTGGCCCGTGGTCGTGGGGACGACCCTATAGTCGTCGGACAATTCGGCGGCGGGCCAACCTAGTCCCGGAGTCGTGGAGACGACCCTATAGTCGTCGGACATCACGGTGGCGGCCAATCTAGTCCCAGGGTCGTGGGGACGACCCTATAGTCGTCGGACATCACGGTGGCGGGCCAATCTAGTCCCGAGGTCGTGGGGACGACCCTATAGTCGTCGGACATGTCGGCGGCTGGCCAACTTTGGACCGGGGCGTGGGGACGACCCTATAGTCGTCGGACATGTCGGCGGCGGGCCAACCTAGTCCCGGGGTCGTGGGGACGACCCTATAGTCGTCGGACATGTCGGCGGCAGGGCAACTTTGCCCCGTGGTCATGGGGACGACCCTATAGTCGTCGGACAAGTCGGCGGCGGGCCAACCTAGTCCCGGGGTCGTGGAGACGACCCTATAGTTGTCGGACATGTCGGCGGCTGGCCAACCTAGTCCCGGGGTTGTGGGGACGACCCTATACTCGTCGGATAAGTCGGCGGCGGGCCAACCTAGTCCCGGGGTCGTGGAGACGACCCTACAGTCGTCGGACATGCCGGTGACTGGCCAACCTAGTCCCGGGGTCGTGGAGACGACCCTATAGTCGTCGGACGTGACGGTGCCGGGGCAATCTAGCCCCGGGGTCGAGGGGACGACCCTATAGACGTCGGACATGTCGGCGGCTGGCCAACCTAGTCCCGGGGTGGTAGGGACGACCCTATAGTCGTCGGACAAGTCGGCGGCGGGCCAACCTAGTCCCGGGGTCGTGGGGACGACCCTATAGTCGTCGACCATGTCGGCGGCTGGCCAACCTAGTCCGGGGGTGGTAGGGACGACCCTATAGTCGTCGGACAAGCCGGCGGCGGGCCAACCTAGTCCCGGGGTCGTGGGGACGACCCTATAGTCGTCGGATAAGTCGGCTGCGGGCCAACCTAGTCCCGGGGTCGTGGGGACGACCCTATAGTCGTCGGACATGACGGTGCCGGGGCAATCTAGCCCCGGGGTCGTGGGGACGACCGTATAATCGTCGGACATGACGGTGGCGGGCCAATCTAGACCCGGGGTCGTGGGGACGACCCTATAGTCGTCGGACATGTCTGCGGCTGGGCAACTTTGGCCAGTGGTCGTGGGGACGAACCTATAGTCGTCGGACAATTCGGCGGCGGGCCAACCTAGTCCCGGGGTCGTGGGGACGACCGTCTAGTCGTCGGACATGACGGTGGCGGGCCAATCTAGTCCCGGGGTCGTGGGGACGACTCTATAGTCGTCGGACATGTCGGCGGCTGGCCAACTTTGGACCGGGGCGTGGGGACGACCCTATAGTCGTCGGACATGTCGGCGGCGGGCCGACCTAGTCCCGGGGACGTGGGGACGACCCTATAGTCGTCGGACATGACGGTGCCGGGGCAATCTAGTCCCGGGGTCGTGGAGACGACCCTATAGTCGTCGGACGTGACGGTGCCGGGGCAATCTAGCCCCGGGGTCGAGGGGACGACCCTATAGACGTCGGACATGTCGGCGGCTGGCCAACCTAGTCCCGGGGTGGTAGGGACGACCCTATTGTCGTCGGACAAGTCGGCGGCGGGCCAACCAAGTCCCGGGGTCGTGGGGACGACCCTATAGTCGTCGACCAAGTCGGCGGCTGGCCAACCTAGTCCGGGGGTGGTAGGGACGACCCTATAGTCGTCGGACAAGTCGGCGGCGGGCCAACCTAGTCCCGGGGTCGTGGGGACGACCCTATAGTCGTCGGATAAGTCGGCGGCGGGCCAACCTAGTCCCGGGGTCGTGGGGACGACCCTATAGTCATCGGACGTGTCGGCGCCTGGCCAACTTAGTCCCGGGGTCGTGGGGACGACCCTATAGTCGTCGGACAATTCGGCGGCGGGCCAACCTACTCCCGGGGTCGTGGGGACGACCCCATAGTCGTCGGAAAAGTCGGCGGCGGGCCAACCTAGACCCGGGGTCGTGGGGACGACCCCATAGTCGTCGGACATGTCGGCGCCAGGGCAACTTTGGCCCGTGGTCGTGGGGACGACCCTATAGTCGTCGGACATGTCGGCGGCTGGCCAACTTTGGACCGGGGCGTGGGGACGACCCTACAGTCGTCGGACATGTCGGCGGGGGGCCAACCTAGTCCCGGGGTCGTGGGGACGACCCTATAGTCGTCGGACATGTCGGCGGCAGGGCAACTTTGGCCCGTGGTCGTGGGGACGACCCTATAGTCGTCGGACAAGTCGCCGGCGGGCCAACCTAGTCCCGGGGTCGTGGAGAGGACCCTATAGTTGTCGGACATGTCGGCGGCTGGCCAATCTAGTCCCGGGGTCGTGGGGACGACCCTATAGTCGTCGGACGTGTCGGCGTCTGGCCAACTTAGTCCCGGGGTCGTGGGGACGACCCTATAGTCGTCGGACAAGTCGGCGGCGGGCCAACCTACTCCCGGGGTCGTGGGGACGACCCCATAGTCGTCGGAAAAGTCGGCGGCGGGCCAACCTAGACCCGGGGTCGTGGGGACGACCCCATAGTCGTCGGACATGTCGGCGCCAGGGCAACTTTGGCCCGTGGTCGTGGGGACGACCCTATAGTCGTCGGACATGTCGGCGGCTGGCCAACTTTGGACCGGGGCGTGGGGACGACCCTATAGTCGTCGGACATGTCGGCGGCGGGCCAACCTAGTCCCGGGGTCGTGGAGACGACCCTATAGTCTTCGGACGTGACGGTGCCGGGGCAATCTAGCCCCGGGGTCGAGGGGACGACCCCGTAGTCGTCGGACATGTCGGCGGCAGGGCAACTTTGGCCCGTGGTCGTGGGGACGACCCTATAGTCGTCGGACATGTCGGCGGCGGGCCAACCTAGTCCCGGGGTCGTGGAGAGGACCCTATAGTTGTCGGACATGTCGGCGGCTGGCCAATCTAGTCCCGGGGTCGTGGGGACGACCCTATAGTCGTCGTACAAGTCGGCGGCGGGCCAACCTAGTCCCGGGGTCGTGGAGACGACCCTATAGTCGTCGGACATGCCGGTGACTGGCCAACCTAGTCCCGGGGTCGTGGAGACGACCCTATAGTCGTCGGACGTGACGGTGCCGGGGCAATCTAGCCCCGGGGTGGTAGGGATGACCCTATAGTCGTCGGATAAGTCGGCGGCGGGCCAACCTAGTCCCGGGGTCGTGGGGACGACCCTATAGTCGTCGACCAAGTCGGCGGCTGGCCAACCTAGTCCGGGGGTGGTAGGGACGACCCTATAGTCGTCGGACAAGTCGGCGGCGGGCCAACCTAGTCCCGGGGTCGTGGGGACGACCCTATAGTCGTCGGATAAGTCGGCGGCGGGCCAACCTAGTCCCTGGGTCGTGGGGACGACCCTATAGTCGTCGGACGTGTCGGCGTCTGGCGAACTTAGTCCCGGGGTCGTGGGGGCGACCCTATAGTCGTCGGACAAGTCGGCGGCGGGCCAACCTACTCCCGGGGTCGTGGGGACGACCCCATAGTCGTCGGAAAAGTCGGCGGCGGGCCAACCTAGACCCGGGGTCGTGGGGACGACCCTATAGTCGTCGGACAAGTCGGCGGCGGGCCAACCTAGTCCCGGGGTCGTGGAGACGACCCTATAGTTGTCGGACATATCGGCGGCTGGCCAACCTAGTCCCGGGGTCGTGGGGACGACCCTATAGACGTCGGACATGTCGGCGGCTGGACAACCTAGTCCCGGGGTGGTAGGGACGACCCTATAGTCGTCGGACAAGTCGGCGGCGGGCCAACCTAGTTCCGGGGTCGTGGGGACGACCCTATAGTCGTCGACCAAGTCGGCGGCTGGCCAACCTAGTCCGGGGGTGGTAGGGACGACCCTATAGTCGTCGGACAAGTCGGCGGCGGGCCAACCTAGTCCCGGGGTCGTGGGGACGACCCCATAGTCGTCGGAAAAGTCGGCGGCGGGCCAACCTAGACCCGGGGTCGTGGGGACGACCCTATAGTCGTCGGACATGTCGGCGGCGGGCCAACCTAGTCCCGGGATCGTGGGGACGACCCTATAGTCGTCGGACATGTCGGCGGCAGGGCCAACCTAGTCCCGGGGTCGTGGAGACGACCCTATAGTCGTCGGACATCACGGTGGCGGCCAATCTAGTCCCAGGGTCGTGGGGACGACCCTATAGTCGTCGGACATCACGGTGGCGGGCCAATCTAGTCCCGAGGTCGTGGGGACGACCCTATAGTCGTCGGACATGTCGGCGGCTGGCCAACTTTGGACCGGGGCGTGGGGACGACCCTATAGTCGTCGGACATGTCGGCGGCGGGCCAACCTAGTCCCGGGGTCGTGGGGACGACCCTATAGTCGTCGGACATGTCGGCGGCAGGGCAACTTTGCCCCGTGGTCATGGGGACGACCCTATAGTCGTCGGACAAGTCGGCGGCGGGCCAACCTAGTCCCGGGGTCGTGGAGACGACCCTATAGTTGTCGGACATGTCGGCGGCTGGCCAACCTAGTCCCGGGGTTGTGGGGACGACCCTATACTCGTCGGATAAGTCGGCGGCGGGCCAACCTAGTCCCGGGGTCGTGGAGACGACCCTACAGTCGTCGGACATGCCGGTGACTGGCCAACCTAGTCCCGGGGTCGTGGAGACGACCCTATAGTCGTCGGACGTGACGGTGCCGGGGCAATCTAGCCCCGGGGTCGAGGGGACGACCCTATAGACGTCGGACATGTCGGCGGCTGGCCAACCTAGTCCCGGGGTGGTAGGGACGACCCTATAGTCGTCGGACAAGTCGGCGGCGGGCCAACCTAGTCCCGGGGTCGTGGGGACGACCCTATAGTCGTCGACCATGTCGGCGGCTGGCCAACCTAGTCCGGGGGTGGTAGGGACGACCCTATAGTCGTCGGACAAGCCGGCGGCGGGCCAACCTAGTCCCGGGGTCGTGGGGACGACCCTATAGTCGTCGGATAAGTCGGCTGCGGGCCAACCTAGTCCCGGGGTCGTGGGGACGACCCTATAGTCGTCGGACATGACGGTGCCGGGGCAATCTAGCCCCGGGGTCGTGGGGACGACCGTATAGTCGTCGGACATGACGGTGGCGGGCCAATCTAGACCCGGGGTCGTGGGGACGACCCTATAGTCGTCGGACATGTCTGCGGCTGGGCAACTTTGGCCAGTGGTCGTGGGGACGAACCTATAGTCGTCGGACAATTCGGCGGCGGGCCAACCTAGTCCCGGGGTCGTGGGGACGACCGTCTAGTCGTCGGACATGACGGTGGCGGGCCAATCTAGTCCCGGGGTCGTGGAGACGACCCTATAGTTGTCGGACATGTCGGCGGCTTGCCAATCTAGTCCCGGGGTCGTGGGGACGACCCTATAGTCGTCGGACAAGTCGGCGGCGGGCCAAACTAGTCCCGGGGTCGTGGGGACGACCCTATAGTCGTCGAACAAGTCGGCGGCTGGCCAACCTAGTCCGGGGGTGGTAGGGACGACCCTATAGTCGTCGGACAAGTCGGCGGCGGGCCAACCTAGTCCCGGGGTCGTGGGGACGACCCTATAGTCGTCGAACAAGTCGGCGGCTGGCCAACCTAGTCCGGGGGTGGTAGGGACGACCCTATAGTCGTCGGACAAGTCGGCGGCGGGCCAACCTAGTCCCGGGGTCGTGGGGACGACCCTATAGTCGTCGGATAAGTCGGCGGCGGGCCAACCTAGTCCCGGGGTCGTGGGGACGACCCTATAGTCGTCGGACGTGTCGGCGGCAGGGCAACTTTGGCCCGTGGTCGTGGGGACGACCCTATAGTCGTCGGACAAGTCGGCGGCGGGCCAACCTAGTCCCGGGGTCGTGGAGACGACCCTATAGTTGTCGGACATGTCGGCGGCTTGCCAATCTAGTCCCGGGGTCGTGGGGACGACCCTATAGTCGTCGTACAAGTCGGCGGCGGGCCAACCTACTCCCGGGGTCGCGGGGACGACCGTATAGTCGTCGGACATGACGGTGGCGGGCCAATCTAGTCCCGGGGTCGTGGGGACGACCCTATAGTCGTCGGACATGTCGGCGGCGGGCCAACCTAGTCCCGGGGTCGTGGGGACGACCCTATAGTCGTCGGACAAGTCGGCGGCGGGCCAACCTACTCTCGGGGTCGTGGAGTCGACCCCATAGTCGTCGGAAAAGTCGGCGGCGGGCCAACCTAGACCCGGGGTCGTGGGGACGACCCTATAGTCGTCGGACATGTCGTCGCCAGGGCAACTTTGGCCCGTGGTCGTGGGGACGACCCTATAGTCGTCGGATATGTCGGTGACTGGCCAACCTAGTCCCGGGTTCGTGGGGACGACCCTATAGTCGTCGGACATGTCGGCGGCTGGGCAACTTTGGCCCGTGGTCGTGGGGACGATCCTATAGTCGTCGGACAAGTCGGCGGCGGGCCAACCTAGTCCCGGGGTCGTGGAGAGGACCCTATAGTTGTCGGACATGTCGGCGGCTGGCCAATCTAGTCCCGGGGTCGTGGGGACGACCCTATAGTCGTCGGACATGTCGGCGCCAGGGCAACTTTGGCCCGTGGTCGTGGGGACGACCCTATAGTCGTCGGATATGTCGGTGATTGGCCAACCTAGTCCCGGGTTCGTGGGGACGACCCTATAGTCGTCGGACATGTCGGCGGCTGGCCAACCTAGTCTCGTGGTCGTGGGGACGACCCCATAGTCGTAGGACACGTCGGCGGCGGGCCAACCTAGTCCCGGGGTCGCGGGGACGACCGTATAGTCGTCGGAAATGACGGTGGCGGCCCAATCTAGTCCCGGGGACGTGGGGACGACCCTATAGTCGTCGGACATGACGGCGGCGGGCCAACCTAGTCCCGGGGTCGTGGGGACGACCCTATAGTCGTCGGACAAGTCGGCGGCGGGCCAACCTACTCTCGGGGTCGTGGGGTCGACCCCATAGTCGTCGGAAAAGTCGGTGACTGGCCAACCTAGTCCCGGGGTCGTGGGGACGACCCTATAGTCGTCGGACAAGTCGGCGGCGGGCCAACCTACTCTCGGGGTCGTGGGGTCGACCCCATAGTCGTCGGAAAAGTCGGTGACTGGCCAACCTAGTCCCGGGTTCGTGGGGACGACCCTATAGTCGTCGGACATGTCGGCGGCTGGCCAACTTTGGACCGGGGCGTGGGGACGACCCTATAGTTGTCGGACATGTCGGCGGCGGGCCAACCTAGTCCCGGGGTCGTGGGGACGACCCTATAGTCGTCGGACATGTCGGCGGCAGGGCAACTTTGGCCCGTGGTCGTGGGGACGACCCTATAGTCGTCGGACAAGTCGGCGGCGGGCCAACCTAGTCCCGGGGTCGTGGAGAGGACCCTATAGTTGTCGGACATGTCGGCGGCTGGCCAATCTAGTCCCGGGGTCGTGGGGACGACCCTATAGTCGTCGGACATGTCGGCGCCAGGGCAACTTTGGCCCGTGGTCGTGGGGACGACCCTATAGTCGTCGGATATGTCGGTGATTGGCCAACCTAGTCCCGGGTTCGTGGGGACGACCCTATAGTCGTCGGACATGTCGGCGGCTGGCCAACCTAGTCTCGTGGTCGTGGGGACGACCCCATAGTCGTAGGACACGTCGGCGGCGGGCCAACCTAGTCCCGGGGTCGCGGGGACGACCGTATAGTCGTCGGACATGACGGTGGCGGGCCAATCTAGTCCCGGGGACGTGGGGACGACCCTATAGTCGTCGGACATGACGGTGCCGGGGCAATCTATCCCCGGGGTCGTGGGGACGACCCTATAGTCGTTGGACATGTCGGCGGCTGGCCAACTTTGGCCGGGGCGTGGGGACGACCCTATAGTCGTCGGACATGTCGGCGGCGGGCCAACCTAGTCCCGGGATCGTGGGGACGACCCTATAGTCGTCGGACATGTCGGCGGCAGGGCCAACCTAGTCCCGGGGTCGTGGAGACGACCCTATAGTCGTCGGACATCACGGTGGCGGCCAATCTAGTCCCAGGGTCGTGGGGACGACCCTATAGTCGTCGGACATCACGGTGGCGGGCCAATCTAGTCCCGAGGTCGTGGGGACGACCCTATAGTCGTCGGACATGTCGGCGGCTGGCCAACTTTGGACCGGGGCGTGGGGACGACCCTATAGTCGTCGGACATGTCGGCGGCGGGCCAACCTAGTCCCGGGGTCGTGGGGACGACCCTATAGTCGTCGGACATGTCGGCGGCAGGGCAACTTTGCCCCGTGGTCATGGGGACGACCCTATAGTCGTCGGACAAGTCGGCGGCGGGCCAACCTAGTCCCGGGGTCGTGGAGACGACCCTATAGTTGTCGGACATGTCGGCGGCTGGCCAACCTAGTCCCGGGGTTGTGGGGACGACCCTATACTCGTCGGATAAGTCGGCGGCGGGCCAACCTAGTCCCGGGGTCGTGGAGACGACCCTACAGTCGTCGGACATGCCGGTGACTGGCCAACCTAGTCCCGGGGTCGTGGAGACGACCCTATAGTCGTCGGACGTGACGGTGCCGGGGCAATCTAGCCCCGGGGTCGAGGGGACGACCCTATAGACGTCGGACATGTCGGCGGCTGGCCAACCTAGTCCCGGGGTGGTAGGGACGACCCTATAGTCGTCGGACAAGTCGGCGGCGGGCCAACCTAGTCCCGGGGTCGTGGGGACGACCCTATAGTCGTCGACCATGTCGGCGGCTGGCCAACCTAGTCCGGGGGTGGTAGGGACGACCCTATAGTCGTCGGACAAGCCGGCGGCGGGCCAACCTAGTCCCGGGGTCGTGGGGACGACCCTATAGTCGTCGGATAAGTCGGCTGCGGGCCAACCTAGTCCCGGGGTCGTGGGGACGACCCTATAGTCGTCGGACATGACGGTGCCGGGGCAATCTAGCCCCGGGGTCGTGGGGACGACCGTATAGTCGTCGGACATGACGGTGGCGGGCCAATCTAGACCCGGGGTCGTGGGGACGACCCTATAGTCGTCGGACATGTCTGCGGCTGGGCAACTTTGGCCAGTGGTCGTGGGGACGAACCTATAGTCGTCGGACAATTCGGCGGCGGGCCAACCTAGTCCCGGGGTCGTGGGGACGACCGTCTAGTCGTCGGACATGACGGTGGCGGGCCAATCTAGTCCCGGGGTCGTGGAGACGACCCTATAGTTGTCGGACATGTCGGCGGCTTGCCAATCTAGTCCCGGGGTCGTGGGGACGACCCTATAGTCGTCGGACAAGTCGGCGGCGGGCCAAACTAGTCCCGGGGTCGTGGGGACGACCCTATAGTCGTCGAACAAGTCGGCGGCTGGCCAACCTAGTCCGGGGGTGGTAGGGACGACCCTATAGTCGTCGGACAAGTCGGCGGCGGGCCAACCTAGTCCCGGGGTCGTGGGGACGACCCTATAGTCGTCGAACAAGTCGGCGGCTGGCCAACCTAGTCCGGGGGTGGTAGGGACGACCCTATAGTCGTCGGACAAGTCGGCGGCGGGCCAACCTAGTCCCGGGGTCGTGGGGACGACCCTATAGTCGTCGGATAAGTCGGCGGCGGGCCAACCTAGTCCCGGGGTCGTGGGGACGACCCTATAGTCGTCGGACGTGTCGGCGGCAGGGCAACTTTGGCCCGTGGTCGTGGGGACGACCCTATAGTCGTCGGACAAGTCGGCGGCGGGCCAACCTAGTCCCGGGGTCGTGGAGACGACCCTATAGTTGTCGGACATGTCGGCGGCTTGCCAATCTAGTCCCGGGGTCGTGGGGACGACCCTATAGTCGTCGTACAAGTCGGCGGCGGGCCAACCTACTCCCGGGGTCGCGGGGACGACCGTATAGTCGTCGGACATGACGGTGGCGGGCCAATCTAGTCCCGGGGTCGTGGGGACGACCCTATAGTCGTCGGACATGACGGTGCCGGGGCAATCTAGCCCCGGGGTCGTGGGGACGACCCTATAGTCGTCGGACATGACGGTGCCGGGGCAATCTAGCCCCGGGGTCGTGGGGACGACCCTATAGTCGTCGGACATGTCGGCGGCTGGCCAACTTTGGCCCGGGGCGTGGGGACGACCCTATAGTCGTCGGACATGTCGGCGGCGGGCCAACCTAGTCCCGGGATCGTGGGGACGACCCTATAGTCGTCGGACATGTCGGCGGCAGGGCAACTTTGGCCCGTGGTCGTGGGGACGACCCTATAGTCGTCGGACAAGTCGGCGGCGGGCCAACCTAGTCCCGGGGTCGTGGAGACGACCCTATAGTCGTCGGACATCACGGTGGCGGCCAATCTAGTCCCGGGGTCGTGGGGACGACCCTATAGTCGTCGGACATCACGGTGGCGGGCCAATCTAGTCCCGGGGTCGTGGGGACGACCCTATAGTCGTCGGACATGTCTGCGGCTGGGCAACTTTGGCCAGTGGACGTGGGGACGACCGTATAGTCGTCGGACATGACGGTGGCGGCCCAATCTAGTCCCGGGGTCGTGGGGACGACCCCGTAGTCGTCGGACATGTCGGCGGCTGGCCAACTATGGATCGGGGCGTGGGGACGACCCTATAGTCGTCGGACATGTCGGCGGCGGGCCAACCTAGTCCCGGGGTCGTGGAGAGGACCCTATAGTTGTCGGACATGTCGGCGGCTGGCCAATCTAGTCCCGGGGTCGTGGGGACGACCCTATAGTCGTCGTACAAGTCGGCGGCGGGCCAACCTAGTCCCGGGGTCGTGGAGACGACCCTATAGTCGTCGGACATGCCGGTGACTGGCCAACCTAGTCCCGGGGTCGTGGAGACGACCCTATAGTCGTCGGACGTGACGGTGCCGGGGCAATCTAGCCCCGGGGTGGTAGGCATGACCCTATAGTCGTCGGATAAGTCGGCGGCGGGCCAACCTAGTCCCGGGGTCGTGGGGACGACCCTATAGTCGTCGACCAAGTCGGCGGCTGGCCAACCTAGTCCGGGGGTGGTAGGGACGACCCTATAGTCGTCGGACAAGTCGGCGGCGGGCCAACCTAGTCCCGGGGTCGTGGGGACGACCCTATAGTCGTCGGATAAGTCGGCGGCGGGCCAACCTAGTCCCGGGGTCGTGGGGACGACCCTATAGTCGTCGGACGTATCGGCGTCTGGCGAACTTAGTCCCGGGGTCGTGGGGACGACCCTATAGTCGTCGGACAAGTCGGCGGCGGGCCAACCTACCCCCGGGGTCGTGGGGACGACCCCATAGTCGTCGGAAAAGTCGGCGGCGGGCCAACCTAGACCCGGGGTCGTGGGGACGATCCTATAGTCGTCGGACATGTCGGCGCCAGGGCAACTTTGGCCCGTGGTCGTGGGGACGACCCTATAGTCGTCGGATATGTCGGTGACTGGCCAACCTAGTCCCGGGTTCGTGGGACGACCCTATAGTCGTCGGATATGTCGGCGGCTGGCCAACCTAGTCCCGGGGTGGTAGGGACGACCCTATAGTCGTCGGACTAGTCGGCGGCGGGCCAACCTAGTCCCGGGGTCGTGGGGACGACCCTATAGTCGTCGGATAAGTCGGCGGCGGGCCAACCTAGTCCCGGGGTCGTGGGGACGACCCTATAGTCGTCGGACGTGTCGGCGTCTGGCGAACTTAGTCCCGGGGTCGTGGGGACGACCCTATAGTCGTCGGACAAGTCGGCGGCGGGCCAACCTACCCCCGGGGTCGTGGGGACGACCCCATAGTCGTCGGAAAAGTCGGCGGCGGGCCAACCTAGACCCGGGGTCGTGGGGACGACCCTATAGTCGTCGGACATGTCGGCGGCTGGCCAACTTTGGCCCGGGGCGTGGGGACGACCCTATAGTCGTCGGACATGTCGGCGGCGGGCCAACCTAGTCCCGGGATCGTAGGGACGACCCTATAGTCGTCGGACATGTCGGCGGCAGGGCAACTTTGGCCCGTGGTCGTGGGGACGACCCTATAGTCGTCGGACAAGTCGGCGGCGGGCCAACCTAGTCCCGGGGTCGTGGAGACGACCCTATAGTCGTCGGACATCACGGTGGCGGCCAATCTAGTCCCGGGGTCGTGGGGACGACCCTATAGTCGTCGGACATCACGGTGGCGGGCCAATCTAGTCCCGGGGTCGTGGGGACGACCCTATAGTCGTCGGACATGTCTGCGGCTGGGCGACTTTGGCCAGTGGACGTGGGGACGACCGTATAGTCGTCGGACATGACGGTGGCGGGCCAATCTAGTCCCGGGGTCGTGGGGACGACCCCGTAGTCGTCGGACATGTCGGCGGCTGGCCAACTTTGGATCGGGGCGTGGGGACGACCCTATAGTCGTCGGACATGTCGGCGGCGGGCCAACCTAGTCCCGGGGTCATGGAGAGGACCCTATAGTTGTCGGACATGTCGGCGGCTGGCCAATCTAGTCCCGGGGTCGTGGGGACGACCCTATAGTCGTCGTACAAGTCGGCGGCGGGCCAACCTAGTCCCGGGGTCGTGGAGACGACCCTATAGTCGTCGGACGTGACGGTGCCGGGGCAATCTAGCCCCGGGGTGGTAGGGATGACCCTATAGTCGTCGGATAAGTCGGCGGCGGGCCAACCTAGTCCCGGGGTCGTGGGGACGACCCTATAGTCGTCGACCAAGTCGGCGGCTGGCCAACCTAGTCCGGGGGTGGTAGGGACGACCCTATAGTCGTCGGACAAGTCGGCGGCGGGCCAACCTAGTCCCGGGGTCGTGGGGACGACCCTATAGTCGTCGGATAAGTCGGCGGCGGGCCAACCTAGTCCCGGGGTCGTGGGGACGACCCTATAGTCGTCGGACGTGTCGGCGTCTGGCGAACTTAGTCCCGGGGTCGTGGGGGCGACCCTATAGTCGTCGGACAAGTCGGCGGCGGGCCAACCTACTCCCGGGGTCGTGGGGACGACCCCATAGTCGTCGGAAAAGTCGGCGGCGGGCCAACCTAGACCCGGGGTCGTGGGGACGACCCTATAGTCGTCGGACAAGTCGGCGGCGGGCCAACCTAGTCCCGGGGTCGTGGAGACGACCCTATAGTTGTCGGACATATCGGCGGCTGGCCAACCTAGTCCCGGGGTCGTGGGGACGACCCTATAGACGTCGGACATGTCGGCGGCTGGCCAACCTAGTCCCGGGGTGGTAGGGACGACCCTATAGTCGTCGGACAAGTCGGCGGCGGGCCAACCTAGTTCCGGGGTCGTGGGGACGACCCTATAGTCGTCGACCAAGTCGGCGGCTGGCCAACCTAGTCCGGGGGTGGTAGGGACGACCCTATAGTCGTCGGACAAGTCGGCGGCGGGCCAACCTAGTCCCGGGGTCGTGGGGACGACCCCATAGTCGTCGGAAAAGTCGGCGGCGGGCCAACCTAGACCCGGGGTCGTGGGGACGACCCTATAGTCGTCGGACATGTCGGCGCCAGGGCAACTTTGGCCCGCGGTCGTGGGGACGACCCTATATTCGTCGGATATGTCGGTGACTGGCCAACCTAGTCCCGGGTTCGTGGGCACGACCCTATAGTCGTCGGACATGTCGGCGGCTGGCCAACCTAGTCTCGTGGTCGTGGGGACGACCCCATAGTCGTAGGACACGTCGGCGGCGGGCCAACCTAGTCCCGGGGTCGCGGGGACGACCGTATAGTCGTCGGATATGACGGTGGCGGTCCAATCTAGTCCCGGGGACGTGGGGACGACCCTATAGTCGTCGGACATGACGGTGCCGGGGCAATCTAGCCCCGGGGTCGTGGGGACGACCCTATAGTCGTCGGACATGTCGGCGGCTGGCCAACCTAGTCCCGGGGTGGTAGGGACGACCCTATAGTCGTCGGACAAGTCGGCGGCGGGCCAACCTAGTCCCGGGGTCGTGGGGACGACCCTATAGTCGTCGACCAAGTCGGCGGCTGGCCAACCTAGGCCCGGGGTCGCGGGGACGACCGTATAGTCGTCGGACATGACGGTGGCCAGCCAATCTAGTCCCGGGGACGTGGGGAAGACCCTATAGTCGTCGGACATGACGGTGCTGGGGCAATCTAGCCCCGGGGTCGTGGGGACGACCCTACAGTCGTCGGACATGTCGGCGGCTGGCCAACCTAGTCCCGGGGTGGTAGGGACGACCCTATAGTCGCCGGACAAGTCGGCGGCGGGCCAACCTAGTCCCGGGGTCGTGGGGACGACCCTATAGTCGTCGACCAAGTCGGCGGCTGGCCAACCTAGTCCGGGGGTGGTAGGGACGACCCTATAGTCGTCGGACAAGTCGGCGGCGGGCCAACCTAGTCCCGGGGTCGTGGGGACGACCCTATAGTCGTCGGATATGTCGGTGACTGGCCAACCTAGTCCGGGGTTCGTGGGGACGACCCTATAGTCGTCGGACATGTCGGCGGCTGGCCAACTTTGGACCGGGGCGTGGGGACGACCCTATAGTCGTCGGACATGTCGGCGGCGGGCCAACCTAGTCCCGGGGTCGTGGGGACGACCCTATAGTCGTCGGACAAGTCGGCGGCGGGCCAACCTACTCTCGGGGTCGTGGGGTCGACCCCATAGTCGTCGGAAAAGTCGGCGGCGGGCCAACCTAGTCCCGGGGTCGTGGAGACGACCCTACAGTCGTCGGACATGCCGGTGACTGGCCAACCTAGTCCCGGGGTCGTGGAGACGACCCTATAGTCGTCGGACGTGACGGTGCCGGGGCAATCTAGCCCCGGGGTCGAGGGGACGACCCTATAGACGTCGGACATGTCGGCGGCTGGCCAACCTAGTCCCGGGGTGGTAGGGACGACCCTATAGTCGTCGGACAAGTCGGCGGCGGGCCAACCTAGTCCCGGGGTCGTGGGGACGACCCTATAGTCGTCGACCATGTCGGCGGCTGGCCAACCTAGTCCGGGGGTGGTAGGGACGACCCTATAGTCGTCGGACAAGCCGGCGGCGGGCCAACCTAGTCCCGGGGTCGTGGGGACGACCCTATAGTCGTCGGATAAGTCGGCTGCGGGCCAACCTAGTCCCGGGGTCGTGGGGACGACCCTATAGTCGTCGGATAAGTCGGCTGCGGGCCAACCTAGTCCCGTGGTCATGGGGACGACCCTATAGTCGTCGGACAAGTCGGCGGCGGGCCAACCTAGTCCCGGGGTCGTGGAGACGACCCTATAGTTGTCGGACATGTCGGCGGCTGGCCAACCTAGTCCCGGGGTTGTGGGGACGACCCTATACTCGTCGGATAAGTCGGCGGCGGGCCAACCTAGTCCCGGGGTCGTGGAGACGACCCTACAGTCGTCGGACATGCCGGTGACTGGCCAACCTAGTCCCGGGGTCGTGGAGACGACCCTATAGTCGTCGGACGTGACGGTGCCGGGGCAATCTAGCCCCGGGGTCGAGGGGACGACCCTATAGACGTCGGACATGTCGGCGGCTGGCCAACCTAGTCCCGGGGTGGTAGGGACGACCCTATAGTCGTCGGACAAGTCGGCGGCGGGCCAACCTAGTCCCGGGGTCGTGGGGACGACCCTATAGTCGTCGACCATGTCGGCGGCTGGCCAACCTAGTCCGGGGGTGGTAGGGACGACCCTATAGTCGTCGGACAAGCCGGCGGCGGGCCAACCTAGTCCCGGGGTCGTGGGGACGACCCTATAGTCGTCGGATAAGTCGGCTGCGGGCCAACCTAGTCCCGGGGTCGTGGGGACGACCCTATAGTCGTCGGACATGACGGTGCCGGGGCAATCTAGCCCCGGGGTCGTGGGGACGACCGTATAGTCGTCGGACATGACGGTGGCGGGCCAATCTAGACCCGGGGTCGTGGGGACGACCCTATAGTCGTCGGACATGTCTGCGGCTGGGCAACTTTGGCCAGTGGTCGTGGGGACGAACCTATAGTCGTCGGACAATTCGGCGGCGGGCCAACCTAGTCCCGGGGTCGTGGGGACGACCGTCTAGTCGTCGGACATGACGGTGGCGGGCCAATCTAGTCCCGGGGTCGTGGAGACGACCCTATAGTTGTCGGACATGTCGGCGGCTTGCCAATCTAGTCCCGGGGTCGTGGGGACGACCCTATAGTCGTCGGACAAGTCGGCGGCGGGCCAAACTAGTCCCGGGGTCGTGGGGACGACCCTATAGTCGTCGAACAAGTCGGCGGCTGGCCAACCTAGTCCGGGGGTGGTAGGGACGACCCTATAGTCGTCGGACAAGTCGGCGGCGGGCCAACCTAGTCCCGGGGTCGTGGGGACGACCCTATAGTCGTCGAACAAGTCGGCGGCTGGCCAACCTAGTCCGGGGGTGGTAGGGACGACCCTATAGTCGTCGGACAAGTCGGCGGCGGGCCAACCTAGTCCCGGGGTCGTGGGGACGACCCTATAGTCGTCGGATAAGTCGGCGGCGGGCCAACCTAGTCCCGGGGTCGTGGGGACGACCCTATAGTCGTCGGACGTGTCGGCGGCAGGGCAACTTTGGCCCGTGGTCGTGGGGACGACCCTATAGTCGTCGGACAAGTCGGCGGCGGGCCAACCTAGTCCCGGGGTCGTGGAGACGACCCTATAGTTGTCGGACATGTCGGCGGCTTGCCAATCTAGTCCCGGGGTCGTGGGGACGACCCTATAGTCGTCGTACAAGTCGGCGGCGGGCCAACCTACTCCCGGGGTCGCGGGGACGACCGTATAGTCGTCGGACATGACGGTGGCGGGCCAATCTAGTCCCGGGGTCGTGGGGACGACCCTATAGTCGTCGGACATGACGGTGCCGGGGCAATCTAGCCCCGGGGTCGTGGGGACGACCCTATAGTCGTCGGACATGACGGTGCCGGGGCAATCTAGCCCCGGGGTCGTGGGGACGACCCTATAGTCGTCGGACATGTCGGCGGCTGGCCAACTTTGGCCCGGGGCGTGGGGACGACCCTATAGTCGTCGGACATGTCGGCGGCGGGCCAACCTAGTCCCGGGATCGTGGGGACGACCCTATAGTCGTCGGACATGTCGGCGGCAGGGCAACTTTGGCCCGTGGTCGTGGGGACGACCCTATAGTCGTCGGACAAGTCGGCGGCGGGCCAACCTAGTCCCGGGGTCGTGGAGACGACCCTATAGTCGTCGGACATCACGGTGGCGGCCAATCTAGTCCCGGGGTCGTGGGGACGACCCTATAGTCGTCGGACATCACGGTGGCGGGCCAATCTAGTCCCGGGGTCGTGGGGACGACCCTATAGTCGTCGGACATGTCTGCGGCTGGGCAACTTTGGCCAGTGGACGTGGGGACGACCGTATAGTCGTCGGACATGACGGTGGCGGCCCAATCTAGTCCCGGGGTCGTGGGGACGACCCCGTAGTCGTCGGACATGTCGGCGGCTGGCCAACTATGGATCGGGGCGTGGGGACGACCCTATAGTCGTCGGACATGTCGGCGGCGGGCCAACCTAGTCCCGGGGTCGTGGAGAGGACCCTATAGTTGTCGGACATGTCGGCGGCTGGCCAATCTAGTCCCGGGGTCGTGGGGACGACCCTATAGTCGTCGTACAAGTCGGCGGCGGGCCAACCTAGTCCCGGGGTCGTGGAGACGACCCTATAGTCGTCGGACATGCCGGTGACTGGCCAACCTAGTCCCGGGGTCGTGGAGACGACCCTATAGTCGTCGGACGTGACGGTGCCGGGGCAATCTAGCCCCGGGGTGGTAGGCATGACCCTATAGTCGTCGGATAAGTCGGCGGCGGGCCAACCTAGTCCCGGGGTCGTGGGGACGACCCTATAGTCGTCGACCAAGTCGGCGGCTGGCCAACCTAGTCCGGGGGTGGTAGGGACGACCCTATAGTCGTCGGACAAGTCGGCGGCGGGCCAACCTAGTCCCGGGGTCGTGGGGACGACCCTATAGTCGTCGGATAAGTCGGCGGCGGGCCAACCTAGTCCCGGGGTCGTGGGGACGACCCTATAGTCGTCGGACGTATCGGCGTCTGGCGAACTTAGTCCCGGGGTCGTGGGGACGACCCTATAGTCGTCGGACAAGTCGGCGGCGGGCCAACCTACCCCCGGGGTCGTGGGGACGACCCCATAGTCGTCGGAAAAGTCGGCGGCGGGCCAACCTAGACCCGGGGTCGTGGGGACGATCCTATAGTCGTCGGACATGTCGGCGCCAGGGCAACTTTGGCCCGTGGTCGTGGGGACGACCCTATAGTCGTCGGATATGTCGGTGACTGGCCAACCTAGTCCCGGGTTCGTGGGACGACCCTATAGTCGTCGGATATGTCGGCGGCTGGCCAACCTAGTCCCGGGGTGGTAGGGACGACCCTATAGTCGTCGGACTAGTCGGCGGCGGGCCAACCTAGTCCCGGGGTCGTGGGGACGACCCTATAGTCGTCGGATAAGTCGGCGGCGGGCCAACCTAGTCCCGGGGTCGTGGGGACGACCCTATAGTCGTCGGACGTGTCGGCGTCTGGCGAACTTAGTCCCGGGGTCGTGGGGACGACCCTATAGTCGTCGGACAAGTCGGCGGCGGGCCAACCTACCCCCGGGGTCGTGGGGACGACCCCATAGTCGTCGGAAAAGTCGGCGGCGGGCCAACCTAGACCCGGGGTCGTGGGGACGACCCTATAGTCGTCGGACATGTCGGCGGCTGGCCAACTTTGGCCCGGGGCGTGGGGACGACCCTATAGTCGTCGGACATGTCGGCGGCGGGCCAACCTAGTCCCGGGATCGTAGGGACGACCCTATAGTCGTCGGACATGTCGGCGGCAGGGCAACTTTGGCCCGTGGTCGTGGGGACGACCCTATAGTCGTCGGACAAGTCGGCGGCGGGCCAACCTAGTCCCGGGGTCGTGGAGACGACCCTATAGTCGTCGGACATCACGGTGGCGGCCAATCTAGTCCCGGGGTCGTGGGGACGACCCTATAGTCGTCGGACATCACGGTGGCGGGCCAATCTAGTCCCGGGGTCGTGGGGACGACCCTATAGTCGTCGGACATGTCTGCGGCTGGGCGACTTTGGCCAGTGGACGTGGGGACGACCGTATAGTCGTCGGACATGACGGTGGCGGGCCAATCTAGTCCCGGGGTCGTGGGGACGACCCCGTAGTCGTCGGACATGTCGGCGGCTGGCCAACTTTGGATCGGGGCGTGGGGACGACCCTATAGTCGTCGGACATGTCGGCGGCGGGCCAACCTAGTCCCGGGGTCATGGAGAGGACCCTATAGTTGTCGGACATGTCGGCGGCTGGCCAATCTAGTCCCGGGGTCGTGGGGACGACCCTATAGTCGTCGTACAAGTCGGCGGCGGGCCAACCTAGTCCCGGGGTCGTGGAGACGACCCTATAGTCGTCGGACGTGACGGTGCCGGGGCAATCTAGCCCCGGGGTGGTAGGGATGACCCTATAGTCGTCGGATAAGTCGGCGGCGGGCCAACCTAGTCCCGGGGTCGTGGGGACGACCCTATAGTCGTCGACCAAGTCGGCGGCTGGCCAACCTAGTCCGGGGGTGGTAGGGACGACCCTATAGTCGTCGGACAAGTCGGCGGCGGGCCAACCTAGTCCCGGGGTCGTGGGGACGACCCTATAGTCGTCGGATAAGTCGGCGGCGGGCCAACCTAGTCCCGGGGTCGTGGGGACGACCCTATAGTCGTCGGACGTGTCGGCGTCTGGCGAACTTAGTCCCGGGGTCGTGGGGGCGACCCTATAGTCGTCGGACAAGTCGGCGGCGGGCCAACCTACTCCCGGGGTCGTGGGGACGACCCCATAGTCGTCGGAAAAGTCGGCGGCGGGCCAACCTAGACCCGGGGTCGTGGGGACGACCCTATAGTCGTCGGACAAGTCGGCGGCGGGCCAACCTAGTCCCGGGGTCGTGGAGACGACCCTATAGTTGTCGGACATATCGGCGGCTGGCCAACCTAGTCCCGGGGTCGTGGGGACGACCCTATAGACGTCGGACATGTCGGCGGCTGGCCAACCTAGTCCCGGGGTGGTAGGGACGACCCTATAGTCGTCGGACAAGTCGGCGGCGGGCCAACCTAGTTCCGGGGTCGTGGGGACGACCCTATAGTCGTCGACCAAGTCGGCGGCTGGCCAACCTAGTCCGGGGGTGGTAGGGACGACCCTATAGTCGTCGGACAAGTCGGCGGCGGGCCAACCTAGTCCCGGGGTCGTGGGGACGACCCCATAGTCGTCGGAAAAGTCGGCGGCGGGCCAACCTAGACCCGGGGTCGTGGGGACGACCCTATAGTCGTCGGACATGTCGGCGCCAGGGCAACTTTGGCCCGCGGTCGTGGGGACGACCCTATATTCGTCGGATATGTCGGTGACTGGCCAACCTAGTCCCGGGTTCGTGGGCACGACCCTATAGTCGTCGGACATGTCGGCGGCTGGCCAACCTAGTCTCGTGGTCGTGGGGACGACCCCATAGTCGTAGGACACGTCGGCGGCGGGCCAACCTAGTCCCGGGGTCGCGGGGACGACCGTATAGTCGTCGGATATGACGGTGGCGGTCCAATCTAGTCCCGGGGACGTGGGGACGACCCTATAGTCGTCGGACATGACGGTGCCGGGGCAATCTAGCCCCGGGGTCGTGGGGACGACCCTATAGTCGTCGGACATGTCGGCGGCTGGCCAACCTAGTCCCGGGGTGGTAGGGACGACCCTATAGTCGTCGGACAAGTCGGCGGCGGGCCAACCTAGTCCCGGGGTCGTGGGGACGACCCTATAGTCGTCGACCAAGTCGGCGGCTGGCCAACCTAGGCCCGGGGTCGCGGGGACGACCGTATAGTCGTCGGACATGACGGTGGCCAGCCAATCTAGTCCCGGGGACGTGGGGAAGACCCTATAGTCGTCGGACATGACGGTGCTGGGGCAATCTAGCCCCGGGGTCGTGGGGACGACCCTACAGTCGTCGGACATGTCGGCGGCTGGCCAACCTAGTCCCGGGGTGGTAGGGACGACCCTATAGTCGCCGGACAAGTCGGCGGCGGGCCAACCTAGTCCCGGGGTCGTGGGGACGACCCTATAGTCGTCGACCAAGTCGGCGGCTGGCCAACCTAGTCCGGGGGTGGTAGGGACGACCCTATAGTCGTCGGACAAGTCGGCGGCGGGCCAACCTAGTCCCGGGGTCGTGGGGACGACCCTATAGTCGTCGGATATGTCGGTGACTGGCCAACCTAGTCCGGGGTTCGTGGGGACGACCCTATAGTCGTCGGACATGTCGGCGGCTGGCCAACTTTGGACCGGGGCGTGGGGACGACCCTATAGTCGTCGGACATGTCGGCGGCGGGCCAACCTAGTCCCGGGGTCGTGGGGACGACCCTATAGTCGTCGGACAAGTCGGCGGCGGGCCAACCTACTCTCGGGGTCGTGGGGTCGACCCCATAGTCGTCGGAAAAGTCGGCGGCGGGCCAACCTAGACCCGGGGTCGTGGGGACGACCCTATAGTCGTCGGACATGTCGTCGCCAGGGCAACTTTGGCCCGTGGTCGTGGGGACGACCCTATAGTCGTCGGATATGTCGGTGACTGGCCAACCTAGTCCCGGGTTCGTGGGGACGACCCTATAGTCGTCGGACATGTCGGCGGCTGGCCAACTTTGGACCGGGGCGTGGGGACGACCCTATAGTTGTCGGACATGTCGGCGGCGGGCCAACCTAGTCCCGGGGTCGTGGGGACGACCCTATAGTCGTCGACCAAGTCGGCGGCTGGCCAACCTAGTCCGGGGGTGGTAGGGACGACCCTATAGTCGTCGGACAAGTCGGCGGCGGGCCAACCTAGTCCCGGGGTCGTGGGGACGACCCCATAGTCGTCGGAAAAGTCGGCGGCGGGCCAACCTAGACCCGGGGTCGTGGGGACGACCCTATAGTCGTCGGACATGTCGGCGCCAGGGCAACTTTGGCCCGTGGTCGTGGGGACGACCCTATAGTCGTCGGATATGTCGGTGACTGGCCAACCTAGTCCCGGGTTCGTGGGCACGACCCTATAGTCGTCGGACATGTCGGCGGCTGGCCAACCTAGTCTCGTGGTCGTGGGGACGACCCCATAGTCGTAGGACACGTCGGCGGCGGGCCAACCTAGTCCCGGGGTCGCGGGGACGACCGTATAGTCGTCGGACATGACGGTGGCGGTCCAATCTAGTCCCGGGGACGTGGGGACGACCCTATAGTCGTCGGACATGACGGTGCCGGGGCAATCTAGCCCCGGGGTCGTGGGGACGACCCTATAGTCGTCGGACATGTCGGCGGCTGGCCAACCTAGTCCCGGGGTGGTAGGGACGACCCTATAGTCGTCGGACAAGTCGGCGGCGGGCCAACCTAGTCCCGGGGTCGTGGGGACGACCCTATAGTCGTCGACCAAGTCGGCGGCTGGCCAACCTAGGCCCGGGGGTCGCGGGGACGACCGTATAGTCGTCGGACATGACGGTGGCCAGCCAATCTAGTCCCGGGGACGTGGGGAAGACCCTATAGTCGTCGGACATGACGGTGCCGGGGCAATCTAGCCCCGGGGTCGTGGGGACGACCCTATAGTCGTCGGACATGTCGGCGGCTGGCCAACCTAGTCCCGGGGTGGTAGGGACGACCCTATAGTCGTCGGACAAGTCGGCGGCGGGCCAACCTAGTCCCGGGGTCGTGGGGACGACCCTATAGTCGTCGACCAAGTCGGCGGCTGGCCAACCTAGTCCGGGGGTGGTAGGGACGACCCTATAGTCGTCGGACAAGTCGGCGGCGGGCCAACCTAGTCCCGGGGTCGTGGGGACGACCCTATAGTCGTCGGATATGTCGGTGACTGGCCAACCTAGTCCCGGGTTCGTGGGGACGACCCTATAGTCGTCGGACATGTCGGCGGCTGGCCAACTTTGGACCGGGGCGTGGGGACGTCCCTATAGTCGTCGGACATGTCGGCGGCGGGCCAACCTAGTCCCGGGGTCGTGGGGACGACCCTATAGTCGTCGGACAAGTCGGCGGCGGGCCAACCTACTCCCGGGGGTCGTGGGGTCGACCCCATAGTCGTCGGAAAAGTCGGCGGCGGGCCAACCTAGACCCGGGGTCGTGGGGACGACCCTATAGTCGTCGGACATGTCGTCGCCAGGGCAACTTTGGCCCGTGGTCGTGGGGACGACCCTATAGTCGTCGGATATGTCGGTGACTGGCCAACCTAGTCCCGGGTTCGTGGGGACGACCCTATAGTCGTCGGACATGTCGGCGGCTGGCCAACTTTGGACCGGGGCGTGGGGACGACCCTATAGTTGTCGGACATGTCGGCGGCGGGGCCAACCTAGTCCCGGGGTCGTGGGGACGACCCTATAGTCGTCGACCAAGTCGGCGGCTGGCCAACCTAGTCCGGGGGTGGTAGGGACGACCCTATAGTCGTCGGACAAGTCGGCGGCGGGCCAACCTAGTCCCCGGGGTCGTGGGGACGACCCTATAGTCGTCGGACATGACGGTGCCGGGGCAATCTAGCCCCGGGGTCGTGGGGACGACCCTATAGTCGTCGGACATGTCGGCGGCTGGCCAACCTAGTCCCGGGGTGGTAGGGACGACCCTATAGTCGTCGGACAAGTCGGCGGCGGGCCAACCTAGTCCCGGGGTCGTGGGGACGACCCTATAGTCGTCGACCAAGTCGGCGGCTGGCCAACCTAGGCCCGGGGTCGCGGGGACGACCGTATAATCGTCGGACATGACGGTGGCGGGCCAATCTAGTCCCGGGGACGTGGGGAAGACCCTATAGTCGTCGGACATGACGGTGCCGGGGCAATCTAGCCCCGGGGTCGTGGGGACGACCCTATAGTCGTCGGACATGTCGGCGGCTGGCCAACCTAGTCCCGGGGTGGTAGGGACGACCCTATAGTCGTCGGACAAGTCGGCGGCGGGCCAACCTAGTCCCGGGGTCGTGGGGACGACCCTATAGTCGTCGACCAAGTCGGCGGCTGGCCAACCTAGTCCGGGGGTGGTAGGGACGACCCTATAGTCGTCGGACAAGTCGGCGGCGGGCCAACCTAGTCCCGGGGTCGTGGGGACGACCCTATAGTCGTCGGATATGTCGGTGACTGGCCAACCTAGTCCCGGGTTCGTGGGGACGACCCTATAGTCGTCGGACATGTCGGCGGCTGGCCAACTTTGGACCGGGGCGTGGGGACGTCCCTATAGTCGTCGGACATGTCGGCGGCGGGCCAACCTAGTCCCGGGGTCGTGGGGACGACCCTATAGTCGTCGGACAAGTCGGCGGCGGGCCAACCTACTCCCGGGGTCGTGGGGTCGACCCCATAGTCGTCGGAAAAGTCGGCGGCGGGCCAACCTAGACCCGGGGTCGTGGGGACGACCCTATAGTCGTCGGACATGTCGTCGCCAGGGCAACTTTGGCCCGTGGTCGTGGGGACGACCCTATAGTCGTCGGATATGTCGGTGACTGGCCAACCTAGTCCCGGGTTCGTGGGGACGACCCTATAGTCGTCGGACATGTCGGCGGCTGGCCAACTTTGGACCGGGGCGTGGGGACGACCCTATAGTTGTCGGACATGTCGGCGGCGGGCCAACCTAGTCCCGGGGTCGTGGGGACGACCCTATAGTCGTCGGACATGTCGGCGGCAGGGCAACTTTGGCCCGTGGTCGTGGGGACGACCCTATAGTCGTCGGACATGTCGGCGGCGGGCCAACCTAGTCCCGGGGTCGTGGAGAGGACCCTATAGTTGTCGGACATGTCGGCGGCTGGCCAATCTAGTCCCGGGGTCGTGGGGACGACCCTATAGTCGCCGTACAAGTCGGCGGCGGGCCAACCTAGTCCCGGGGTCGTGGAGACGACCCTATAGTCGTCGGACATGCCGGTGACTGGCCAACCTAGTCCCGGGGTCGTGGAGACGACCCTATAGTCGTCGGACGTGACGGTGCCGGGGCAATCTAGCCCCGGGGTGGTAGGGATGACCCTATAGTCGTCGGATAAGTCGGCGGCGGGCCAACCTAGTCCCGGGGTCGTGGGGACGACCCTATAGTCGTCGACCAAGTCGGCGGCTGGCCAACCTAGTCCGGGGGTGGTAGGGACGACCCTATAGTCGTCGGACAAGTCGGCGGCGGGCCAACCTAGTCCCGGGGTCGTGGGGACGACCCTATAGTCGTCGGATAAGTCGGCGGCGGGCCAACCTAGTCCCGGGGTCGTGGGGACGACCATATAGTCGTCGGACGTGTCGGCGTCTGGCGAACTTAGTCCCGGGGTCGTGAGGGCGACCCTATAGTCGTCGGACAAGTCGGCGGCGGGCCAACCTACTCCCGGGGTCGTGGGGACGACCCCATAGTCGTCGGAAAAGTCGGCGGCGGGCCAACCTAGACCCGGGGTCGTGGGGACGACCCTATAGTCGTCGGACAAGTCGGCGGCGGGCCAACCTAGTCCCGGGGTCGTGGAGACGACCCTATAGTTGTCGGACATATCGGCGGCTGGCCAACCTAGTCCCGGGGTCGTGGGGACGACCCTATAGACGTCGGACATGTCGGCGGCTGGCCAACCTAGTCCCGGGGTGGTAGGGACGACCCTATAGTCGTCGGACAAGTCGGCGGCGGGCCAACCTAGTTCCGGGGTCGTGGGGACGACCCTATAGTCGTCGACCAAGTCGGCGGCTGGCCAACCTAGTCCGGGGGTGGTAGGGACGACCCTATAGTCGTCGGACAAGTCGGCGGCGGGCCAACCTAGTCCCGGGGTCGTGGGGACGACCCCATAGTCGTCGGAAAAGTCGGCGGCGGGCCAACCTAGACCCGGGGTCGTGGGGACGACCCTATAGTCGTCGGACATGTCGGCGCCAGGGCAACTTTGGCCCGTGGTCGTGGGGACGACCCTATATTCGTCGGATATGTCGGTGACTGGCCAACCTAGTCCCGGGTTCGTGGGCACGACCCTATAGTCGTCGGACATGTCGGCGGCTGGCCAACCTAGTCTCGTGGTCGTGGGGACGACCCCATAGTCGTAGGACACGTCGGCGGCGGGCCAACCTAGTCCCGGGGTCGCGGGGACGACCGTATAGTCGTCGGACATGACGGTGGCGGTCCAATCTAGTCCCGGGGACGTGGGGACGACCCTATAGTCGTCGGACATGACGGTGCCGGGGCAATCTAGCCCCGGGGTCGTGGGGACGACCCTATAGTCGTCGGACATGTCGGCGGCTGGCCAACCTAGTCCCGGGGTGGTAGGGACGACCCTATAGTCGTCGGACAAGTCGGCGGCGGGCCAACCTAGTCCCGGGGTCGTGGGGACGACCCTATAGTCGTCGACCAAGTCGGCGGCTGGCCAACCTAGGCCCGGGGTCGCGGGGACGACCGTATAGTCGTCGGACATGACGGTGGCCAGCCAATCTAGTCCCGGGGACGTGGGGAAGACCCTATAGTCGTCGGACATGACGGTGCTGGGGCAATCTAGCCCCGGGGTCGTGGGGACGACCCTATAGTCGTCGGACATGTCGGCGGCTGGCCAACCTAGTCCCGGGGTGGTAGGGACGACCCTATAGTCGCCGGACAAGTCGGCGGCGGGCCAACCTAGTCCCGGGGTCGTGGGGACGACCCTATAGTCGTCGACCAAGTCGGCGGCTGGCCAACCTAGTCCGGGGGTGGTAGGGACGACCCTATAGTCGTCGGACAAGTCGGCGGCGGGCCAACCTAGTCCCGGGGTCGTGGGGACGACCCTATAGTCGTCGGATATGTCGGTGACTGGCCAACCTAGTCCGGGGTTCGTGGGGACGACCCTATAGTCGTCGGACATGTCGGCGGCTGGCCAACTTTGGACCGGGGCGTGGGGACGACCCTATAGTCGTCGGACATGTCGGCGGCGGGCCAACCTAGTCCCGGGGTCGTGGGGACGACCCTATAGTCGTCGGACAAGTCGGCGGCGGGCCAACCTACTCTCGGGGTCGTGGGGTCGACCCCATAGTCGTCGGAAAAGTCGGCGGCGGGCCAACCTAGACCCGGGGTCGTGGGGACGACCCTATAGTCGTCGGACATGTCGTCGCCAGGGCAACTTTGGCCCGTGGTCGTGGGGACGACCCTATAGTCGTCGGATATGTCGGTGACTGGCCAACCTAGTCCCGGGTTCGTGGGGACGACCCTATAGTCGTCGGACATGTCGGCGGCTGGCCAACTTTGGACCGGGGCGTGGGGACGACCCTATAGTTGTCGGACATGTCGGCGGCGGGCCAACCTAGTCCCGGGGTCGTGGGGACGACCCTATAGTCGTCGGACATGTCGGCGGCAGGGCAACTTTGGCCCGTGGTCGTGGGGACGACCCTATAGTCGTCGGACAAGTCGGCGGCGGGCCAACCTAGTCCCGGGGTCGTGGAGAGGACCCTATAGTTGTCGGACATGTCGGCGGCTGGCCAATCTAGTCCCGGGGTCGTGGGGACGACCCTATAGTCGTCGGACATGTCGGCGCCAGGGCAACTTTGGCCCGTGGTCGTGGGGACGACCCTATAGTCGTCGGATATGTCGGTGATTGGCCAACCTAGTCCCGGGTTCGTGGGGACGACCCTATAGTCGTCGGACATGTCGGCGGCTGGCCAACCTAGTCTCGTGGTCGTGGGGACGACCCCATAGTCGTAGGACACGTCGGCGGCGGGCCAACCTAGTCCCGGGGTCGCGGGGACGACCGTATAGTCGTCGGACATGACGGTGGCGGGCCAATCTAGTCCCGGGGACGTGGGGACGACCCTATAGTCGTCGGACATGACGGTGCCGGGGCAATCTATCCCCGGGGTCGTGGGGACGACCCTATAGTCGTTGGACATGTCGGCGGCTGGCCAACTTTGGCCGGGGCGTGGGGACGACCCTATAGTCGTCGGACATGTCGGCGGCGGGCCAACCTAGTCCCGGGATCGTGGGGACGACCCTATAGTCGTCGGACATGTCGGCGGCAGGGCAACTTTGGCCCGTGGTCGTGGGGACGACCCTATAGTCGTCGGACAATTCGGCGGCGGGCCAACCTAGTCCCGGAGTCGTGGAGACGACCCTATAGTCGTCGGACATCACGGTGGCGGCCAATCTAGTCCCAGGGTCGTGGGGACGACCCTATAGTCGTCGGACATCACGGTGGCGGGCCAATCTAGTCCCGAGGTCGTGGGGACGACCCTATAGTCGTCGGACATGTCGGCGGCTGGCCAACTTTGGACCGGGGCGTGGGGACGACCCTATAGTCGTCGGACATGTCGGCGGCGGGCCAACCTAGTCCCGGGGTCGTGGGGACGACCCTATAGTCGTCGGACATGTCGGCGGCAGGGCAACTTTGCCCCGTGGTCATGGGGACGACCCTATAGTCGTCGGACAAGTCGGCGGCGGGCCAACCTAGTCCCGGGGTCGTGGAGACGACCCTATAGTTGTCGGACATGTCGGCGGCTGGCCAACCTAGTCCCGGGGTTGTGGGGACGACCCTATACTCGTCGGATAAGTCGGCGGAGGGCCAACCTAGTCCCGGGGTCGTGGAGACGACCCTACAGTCGTCGGACATGCCGGTGACTGGCCAACCTAGTCCCGGGGTCGTGGAGACGACCCTATAGTCGTCGGACGTGACGGTGCCGGGGCAATCTAGCCCCGGGGTCGAGGGGACGACCCTATAGACGTCGGACATGTCGGCGGCTGGCCAACCTAGTCCCGGGGTGGTAGGGACGACCCTATAGTCGTCGGACAAGTCGGCGGCGGGCCAACCTAGTCCCGGGGTCGTGGGGACGACCCTATAGTCGTCGACCATGTCGGCGGCTGGCCAACCTAGTCCGGGGGTGGCAGGGACGACCCTATAGTCGTCGGACAAGCCGGCGGCGGGCCAACCTAGTCCCGGGGTCGTGGGGACGACCCTATAGTCGTCGGATAAGTCGGCTGCGGGCCAACCTAGTCCCGGGGTCGTGGGGACGACCCTATAGTCGTCGGACATGACGGTGCCGGGGCAATCTAGCCCCGGGGTCGTGGGGACGACCGTATAGTCGTCGGACATGACGGTGGCGGGCCAATCTAGACCCGGGGTCGTGGGGACGACCCTATAGTCGTCGGACATGTCTGCGGCTGGGCAACTTTGGCCAGTGGTCGTGGGGACGAACCTATAGTCGTCGGACAATTCGGCGGCGGGCCAACCTAGTCCCGGGGTCGTGGGGACGACCGTCTAGTCGTCGGACATGACGGTGGCGGGCCAATCTAGTCCCGGGGTCGTGGGGACGACTCTATAGTCGTCGGACATGTCGGCGGCTGGCCAACTTTGGACCGGGGCGTGGGGACGACCCTATAGTCGTCGGACATGTCGGCGGCGGGCCGACCTAGTCCCGGGGACGTGGGGACGACCCTATAGTCGTCGGACATGACGGTGCCGGGGCAATCTAGTCCCGGGGTCGTGGAGACGACCCTATAGTCGTCGGACGTGACGGTGCCGGGGCAATCTAGCCCCGGGGTCGAGGGGACGACCCTATAGACGTCGGACATGTCGGCGGCTGGCCAACCTAGTCCCGGGGTGGTAGGGACGACCCTATTGTCGTCGGACAAGTCGGCGGCGGGCCAACCAAGTCCCGGGGTCGTGGGGACGACCCTATAGTCGTCGACCAAGTCGGCGGCTGGCCAACCTAGTCCGGGGGTGGTAGGGACGACCCTATAGTCGTCGGACAAGTCGGCGGCGGGCCAACCTAGTCCCGGGGTCGTGGGGACGACCCTATAGTCGTCGGATAAGTCGGCGGCGGGCCAACCTAGTCCCGGGGTCGTGGGGACGACCCTATAGTCATCGGACGTGTCGGCGCCTGGCCAACTTAGTCCCGGGGTCGTGGGGACGACCCTATAGTCGTCGGACAAGTCGGCGGCGGGCCAACCTACTCCCGGGGTCGTGGGGACGACCCCATAGTCGTCGGAAAAGTCGGCGGCGGGCCAACCTAGACCCGGGGTCGTGGGGACGACCCCATAGTCGTCGGACATGTCGGCGCCAGGGCAACTTTGGCCCGTGGTCGTGGGGACGACCCTATAGTCGTCGGACATGTCGGCGGCTGGCCAACTTTGGACCGGGGCGTGGGGACGACCCTACAGTCGTCGGACATGTCGGCGGGGGGCCAACCTAGTCCCGGGGTCGTGGGGACGACCCTATAGTCGTCGGACATGTCGGCGGCAGGGCAACTTTGGCCCGTGGTCGTGGGGACGACCCTATAGTCGTCGGACAAGTCGCCGGCGGGCCAACCTAGTCCCGGGGTCGTGGAGAGGACCCTATAGTTGTCGGACATGTCGGCGGCTGGCCAATCTAGTCCCGGGGTCGTGGGGACGACCCTATAGTCGTCGGACGTGTCGGCGTCTGGCCAACTTAGTCCCGGGGTCGTGGGGACGACCCTATAGTCGTCGGACAAGTCGGCGGCGGGCCAACCTAGTCCCGGGGTTGTGGGGACGACCCTATACTCGTCGGATAAGTCGGCGGAGGGCCAACCTAGTCCCGGGGTCGTGGAGACGACCCTACAGTCGTCGGACATGCCGGTGACTGGCCAACCTAGTCCCGGGGTCGTGGAGACGACCCTATAGTCGTCGGACGTGACGGTGCCGGGGCAATCTAGCCCCGGGGTCGAGGGGACGACCCTATAGACGTCGGACATGTCGGCGGCTGGCCAACCTAGTCCCGGGGTGGTAGGGACGACCCTATAGTCGTCGGACAAGTCGGCGGCGGGCCAACCTAGTCCCGGGGTCGTGGGGACGACCCTATAGTCGTCGACCATGTCGGCGGCTGGCCAACCTAGTCCGGGGGTGGCAGGGACGACCCTATAGTCGTCGGACAAGCCGGCGGCGGGCCAACCTAGTCCCGGGGTCGTGGGGACGACCCTATAGTCGTCGGATAAGTCGGCTGCGGGCCAACCTAGTCCCGGGGTCGTGGGGACGACCCTATAGTCGTCGGACATGACGGTGCCGGGGCAATCTAGCCCCGGGGTCGTGGGGACGACCGTATAGTCGTCGGACATGACGGTGGCGGGCCAATCTAGACCCGGGGTCGTGGGGACGACCCTATAGTCGTCGGACATGTCTGCGGCTGGGCAACTTTGGCCAGTGGTCGTGGGGACGAACCTATAGTCGTCGGACAATTCGGCGGCGGGCCAACCTAGTCCCGGGGTCGTGGGGACGACCGTCTAGTCGTCGGACATGACGGTGGCGGGCCAATCTAGTCCCGGGGTCGTGGGGACGACTCTATAGTCGTCGGACATGTCGGCGGCTGGCCAACTTTGGACCGGGGCGTGGGGACGACCCTATAGTCGTCGGACATGTCGGCGGCGGGCCGACCTAGTCCCGGGGACGTGGGGACGACCCTATAGTCGTCGGACATGACGGTGCCGGGGCAATCTAGTCCCGGGGTCGTGGAGACGACCCTATAGTCGTCGGACGTGACGGTGCCGGGGCAATCTAGCCCCGGGGTCGAGGGGACGACCCTATAGACGTCGGACATGTCGGCGGCTGGCCAACCTAGTCCCGGGGTGGTAGGGACGACCCTATTGTCGTCGGACAAGTCGGCGGCGGGCCAACCAAGTCCCGGGGTCGTGGGGACGACCCTATAGTCGTCGACCAAGTCGGCGGCTGGCCAACCTAGTCCGGGGGTGGTAGGGACGACCCTATAGTCGTCGGACAAGTCGGCGGCGGGCCAACCTAGTCCCGGGGTCGTGGGGACGACCCTATAGTCGTCGGATAAGTCGGCGGCGGGCCAACCTAGTCCCGGGGTCGTGGGGACGACCCTATAGTCATCGGACGTGTCGGCGCCTGGCCAACTTAGTCCCGGGGTCGTGGGGACGACCCTATAGTCGTCGGACAAGTCGGCGGCGGGCCAACCTACTCCCGGGGTCGTGGGGACGACCCCATAGTCGTCGGAAAAGTCGGCGGCGGGCCAACCTAGACCCGGGGTCGTGGGGACGACCCCATAGTCGTCGGACATGTCGGCGCCAGGGCAACTTTGGCCCGTGGTCGTGGGGACGACCCTATAGTCGTCGGACATGTCGGCGGCTGGCCAACTTTGGACCGGGGCGTGGGGACGACCCTACAGTCGTCGGACATGTCGGCGGGGGGCCAACCTAGTCCCGGGGTCGTGGGGACGACCCTATAGTCGTCGGACATGTCGGCGGCAGGGCAACTTTGGCCCGTGGTCGTGGGGACGACCCTATAGTCGTCGGACAAGTCGCCGGCGGGCCAACCTAGTCCCGGGGTCGTGGAGAGGACCCTATAGTTGTCGGACATGTCGGCGGCTGGCCAATCTAGTCCCGGGGTCGTGGGGACGACCCTATAGTCGTCGGACGTGTCGGCGTCTGGCCAACTTAGTCCCGGGGTCGTGGGGACGACCCTATAGTCGTCGGACAAGTCGGCGGCGGGCCAACCTACTCCCGGGGTCGTGGGGACGACCCCATAGTCGTCGGAAAAGTCGGCGGCGGGCCAACCTAGACCCGGGGTCGTGGGGACGACCCCATAGTCGTCGGACATGTCGGCGCCAGGGCAACTTTGGCCCGTGGTCGTGGGGACGACCCTATAGTCGTCGGACATGTCGGCGGCTGGCCAACTTTGGACCGGGGCGTGGGGACGACCCTATAGTCGTCGGACATGTCGGCGGCGGGCCAACCTAGTCCCGGGGTCGTGGAGACGACCCTATAGTCTTCGGACGTGACGGTGCCGGGGCAATCTAGCCCCGGGGTCGAGGGGACGACCCCGTAGTCGTCGGACATGTCGGCGGCAGGGCAACTTTGGCCCGTGGTCGTGGGGACGACCCTATAGTCGTCGGACATGTCGGCGGCGGGCCAACCTAGTCCCGGGGTCGTGGAGAGGACCCTATAGTTGTCGGACATGTCGGCGGCTGGCCAATCTAGTCCCGGGGTCGTGGGGACGACCCTATAGTCGTCGTACAAGTCGGCGGCGGGCCAACCTAGTCCCGGGGTCGTGGAGACGACCCTATAGTCGTCGGACATGCCGGTGACTGGCCAACCTAGTCCCGGGGTCGTGGAGACGACCCTATAGTCGTCGGACGTGACGGTGCCGGGGCAATCTAGCCCCGGGGTGGTAGGGATGACCCTATAGTCGTCGGATAAGTCGGCGGCGGGCCAACCTAGTCCCGGGGTCGTGGGGACGACCCTATAGTCGTCGACCAAGTCGGCGGCTGGCCAACCTAGTCCGGGGGTGGTAGGGACGACCCTATAGTCGTCGGACAAGTCGGCGGCGGGCCAACCTAGTCCCGGGGTCGTGGGGACGACCCTATAGTCGTCGGATAAGTCGGCGGCGGGCCAACCTAGTCCCTGGGTCGTGGGGACGACCCTATAGTCGTCGGACGTGTCGGCGTCTGGCGAACTTAGTCCCGGGGTCGTGGGGGCGACCCTATAGTCGTCGGACAAGTCGGCGGCGGGCCAACCTACTCCCGGGGTCGTGGGGACGACCCCATAGTCGTCGGAAAAGTCGGCGGCGGGCCAACCTAGACCCGGGGTCGTGGGGACGACCCTATAGTCGTCGGACAAGTCGGCGGCGGGCCAACCTAGTCCCGGGGTCGTGGAGACGACCCTATAGTTGTCGGACATATCGGCGGCTGGCCAACCTAGTCCCGGGGTCGTGGGGACGACCCTATAGACGTCGGACATGTCGGCGGCTGGACAACCTAGTCCCGGGGTGGTAGGGACGACCCTATAGTCGTCGGACAAGTCGGCGGCGGGCCAACCTAGTTCCGGGGTCGTGGGGACGACCCTATAGTCGTCGACCAAGTCGGCGGCTGGCCAACCTAGTCCGGGGGTGGTAGGGACGACCCTATAGTCGTCGGACAAGTCGGCGGCGGGCCAACCTAGTCCCGGGGTCGTGGGGACGACCCCATAGTCTTCGGAAAAGTCGGCGGCGGGCCAACCTAGACCCGGGGTCGTGGGGACGACCCTATAGTCGTCGGACATGTCGGCGCCAGGGCAACTTTGGCCCGTGGTCGTGGGGACGACCCTATAGTCGTCGGATATGTCGGTGACTGGCCAACCTAGTCCCGGGTTCGTGGGCACGACCCTATAGTCGTCGGACATGTCGGCGGCTGGCCAACCTAGTCTCGTGGTCGTGGGGACGACCCCATAGTCGTAGGACACGTCGGCGGCGGGCCAACCTAGTCCCGGGGTCGCGGGGACGACCGTATAGTCGTCGGACATGACGGTGGCGGTCCAATCTAGTCCCGGGGACGTGGGGACGACCCTATAGTCGTCGGACATGACGGTGCCGGGGCAATCTAGCCCCGGGGTCGTGGGGACGACCCTATAGTCGTCGGACATGTCGGCGGCTGGCCAACTTTGGACCGGGGCGTGGGGACGACCCTATAGTCGTCGGACATGTCGGCGGCGGGCCAACCTAGTCCCGGGGTCGTGGGGACGACCCTATAGTCGTCGGACATGTCGGCGGCAGGGCAACTTTGCCCCGTGGTCATGGGGACGACCCTATAGTCGTCGGACAAGTCGGCGGCGGGCCAACCTAGTCCCGGGGTCGTGGAGACGACCCTATAGTTGTCGGACATGTCGGCGGCTGGCCAACCTAGTCCCGGGGTTGTGGGGACGACCCTATACTCGTCGGATAAGTCGGCGGCGGGCCAACCTAGTCCCGGGGTCGTGGAGACGACCCTACAGTCGTCGGACATGCCGGTGACTGGCCAACCTAGTCCCGGGGTCGTGGAGACGACCCTATAGTCGTCGGACGTGACGGTGCCGGGGCAATCTAGCCCCGGGGTCGAGGGGACGACCCTATAGACGTCGGACATGTCGGCGGCTGGCCAACCTAGTCCCGGGGTGGTAGGGACGACCCTATAGTCGTCGGACAAGTCGGCGGCGGGCCAACCTAGTCCCGGGGTCGTGGGGACGACCCTATAGTCGTCGACCATGTCGGCGGCTGGCCAACCTAGTCCGGGGGTGGTAGGGACGACCCTATAGTCGTCGGACAAGCCGGCGGCGGGCCAACCTAGTCCCGGGGTCGTGGGGACGACCCTATAGTCGTCGGATAAGTCGGCTGCGGGCCAACCTAGTCCCGGGGTCGTGGGGACGACCCTATAGTCGTCGGACATAACGGTGCCGGGGCAATCTAGCCCCGGGGTCGTGGGGACGACCGTATAGTCGTCGGACATGACGGTGGCGGGCCAATCTAGACCCGGGGTCGTGGGGACGACCCTATAGTCGTCGGACATGTCTGCGGCTGGGCAACTTTGGCCAGTGGTCGTGGGGACGAACCTATAGTCGTCGGACAATTCGGCGGCGGGCCAACCTAGTCCCGGGGTCGTGGGGACGACCGTCTAGTCGTCGGACATGACGGTGGCGGGCCAATCTAGTCCCGGGGTCGTGGGGACGACTCTATAGTCGTCGGACATGTCGGCGGCTGGCCAACTTTGGACCGGGGCGTGGGGACGACCCTATAGTCGTCGGACATGTCGGCGGCGGGCCGACCTAGTCCCGGGGACGTGGGGACGACCCTATAGTCGTCGGACATGACGGTGCCGGGGCAATCTAGTCCCGGGGTCGTGGAGACGACCCTATAGTCGTCGGACGTGACGGTGCCGGGGCAATCTAGCCCCGGGGTCGAGGGGACGACCCTATAGACGTCGGACATGTCGGCGGCTGGCCAACCTAGTCCCGGGGTGGTAGGGACGACCCTATTGTCGTCGGACAAGTCGGCGGCGGGCCAACCAAGTCCCGGGGTCGTGGGGACGACCCTATAGTCGTCGACCAAGTCGGCGGCTGGCCAACCTAGTCCGGGGGTGGTAGGGACGACCCTATAGTCGTCGGACAAGTCGTAGGCGGGCCAACCTAGTCCCGGGGTCGTGGGGACGACCCTATAGTCGTCGGATAAGTCGGCGGCGGGCCAACCTAGTCCCGGGGTCGTGGGGACGACCCTATAGTCATCGGACGTGTCGGCGCCTGGCCAACTTAGTCCCGGGGTCGTGGGGACGACCCTATAGTCGTCGGACAAGTCGGCGGCGGGCCAACCTACTCCCGGGGTCGTGGGGACGACCCCATAGTCGTCGGAAAAGTCGGCGGCGGGCCAACCTAGACCCGGGGTCGTGGGGACGACCCCATAGTCGTCGGACATGTCGGCGCCAGGGCAACTTTGGCCCGTGGTCGTGGGGACGACCCTATAGTCGTCGGACATGTCGGCGGCTGGCCAACTTTGGACCGGGGCGTGGGGACGACCCTACAGTCGTCGGACATGTCGGCGGGGGGCCAACCTAGTCCCGGGGTCGTGGGGACGACCCTATAGTCGTCGGACATGTCGGCGGCAGGGCAACTTTGGCCCGTGGTCGTGGGGACGACCCTATAGTCGTCGGACAAGTCGCCGGCGGGCCAACCTAGTCCCGGGGTCGTGGAGAGGACCCTATAGTTGTCGGACATGTCGGCGGCTGGCCAATCTAGTCCCGGGGTCGTGGGGACGACCCTATAGTCGTCGGACGTGTCGGCGTCTGGCCAACTTAGTCCCGGGGTCGTGGGGACGACCCTATAGTCGTCGGACAAGTCGGCGGCGGGCCAACCTACTCCCGGGGTCGTGGGGACGACCCCATAGTCGTCGGAAAAGTCGGCGGCGGGCCAACCTAGACCCGGGGTCGTGGGGACGACCCCATAGTCGTCGGACATGTCGGCGCCAGGGCAACTTTGGCCCGTGGTCGTGGGGACGACCCTATAGTCGTCGGACATGTCGGCGGCTGGCCAACTTTGGACCGGGGCGTGGGGACGACCCTATAGTCGTCGGACATGTCGGCGGCGGGCCAACCTAGTCCCGGGGTCGTGGAGACGACCCTATAGTCTTCGGACGTGACGGTGCCGGGGCAATCTAGCCCCGGGGTCGAGGGGACGACCCCGTAGTCGTCGGACATGTCGGCGGCAGGGCAACTTTGGCCCGTGGTCGTGGGGACGACCCTATAGTCGTCGGACATGTCGGCGGCGGGCCAACCTAGTCCCGGGGTCGTGGAGAGGACCCTATAGTTGTCGGACATGTCGGCGGCTGGCCAATCTAGTCCCGGGGTCGTGGGGACGACCCTATAGTCGTCGTACAAGTCGGCGGCGGGCCAACCTAGTCCCGGGGTCGTGGAGACGACCCTATAGTCGTCGGACATGCCGGTGACTGGCCAACCTAGTCCCGGGGTCGTGGAGACGACCCTATAGTCGTCGGACGTGACGGTGCCGGGGCAATCTAGCCCCGGGGTGGTAGGGATGACCCTATAGTCGTCGGATAAGTCGGCGGCGGGCCAACCTAGTCCCGGGGTCGTGGGGACGACCCTATAGTCGTCGACCAAGTCGGCGGCTGGCCAACCTAGTCCGGGGGTGGTAGGGACGACCCTATAGTCGTCGGACAATTCGGCGGCGGGCCAACCTAGTCCCGGGGTCGTGGGGACGACCCTATAGTCGTCGGATAAGTCGGCGGCGGGCCAACCTAGTCCCTGGGTCGTGGGGACGACCCTATAGTCGTCGGACGTGTCGGCGTCTGGCGAACTTAGTCCCGGGGTCGTGGGGGCGACCCTATAGTCGTCGGACAAGTCGGCGGCGGGCCAACCTACTCCCGGGGTCGTGGGGACGACCCCATAGTCGTCGGAAAAGTCGGCGGCGGGCCAACCTAGACCCGGGGTCGTGGGGACGACCCTATAGTCGTCGGACAAGTCGGCGGCGGGCCAACCTAGTCCCGGGGTCGTGGAGACGACCCTATAGTTGTCGGACATATCGGCGGCTGGCCAACCTAGTCCCGGGGTCGTGGGGACGACCCTATAGACGTCGGACATGTCGGCGGCTGGACAACCTAGTCCCGGGGTGGTAGGGACGACCCTATAGTCGTCGGACAAGTCGGCGGCGGGCCAACCTAGTTCCGGGGTCGTGGGGACGACCCTATAGTCGTCGACCAAGTCGGCGGCTGGCCAACCTAGTCCGGGGGTGGTAGGGACGACCCTATAGTCGTCGGACAAGTCGGCGGCGGGCCAACCTAGTCCCGGGGTCGTGGGGACGACCCCATAGTCGTCGGAAAAGTCGGCGGCGGGCCAACCTAGACCCGGGGTCGTGGGGACGACCCTATAGACGTCGGACATGTCGGCGCCAGGGCAACTTTGGCCCGTGGTCGTGGGGACGACCCTATAGTCGTCGGATATGTCGGTGACTGGCCAACCTAGTCCCGGGTTCGTGGGCACGACCCTATAGTCGTCGGACATGTCGGCGGCTGGCCAACCTAGTCTCGTGGTCGTGGGGACGACCCCATAGTCGTAGGACACGTCGGCGGCGGGCCAACCTAGTCCCGGGGTCGCGGGGACGACCGTATAGTCGTCGGACATGACGGTGGCGGTCCAATCTAGTCCCGGGGACGTGGGGACGACCCTATAGTCGTCGGACATGACGGTGCCGGGGCAATCTAGCCCCGGGGTCGTGGGGACGACCCTATAGTCGTCGGACATGTCGGCGGCTGGGCAACCTAGTCCCGGGGTGGTAGGGACGACCCTATAGTCGTCGGACAAGTCGGCGGCGGGCCAACCTAGTCCCGGGGTCGTGGGGACGACCCTATAGTCGTCGACCAAGTCGGCGGCTGGCCAACCTAGGCCCGGGGTCGCGGGGACGACCGTATAGTCGTCGGACATGACGGTGGCGGGCCAATCTAGTCCCGGGGACGTGGGGAAGACCCTATAGTCGTCGGACATGACGGTGCCGGGGCAATCTAGCCCCGGAGTCGTGGGGACGACCCTATAGTCGTCGGACATGTCGGCGGCTGGCCAACCTAGTCCCGGGGTGGTAGGGACGACCCTATAGTCGCCGGACAAGTCGGCGGCGGGCCAACCTAGTCCCGGGGTCGTGGGGACGACCCTATAGTCGTCGACCAAGTCGGCGGCTGGCCAACCTAGTCCGGGGGTGGTAGGGACGACCCTATAGTCGTCGGACAAGTCGGCGGCGGGCCAACCTAGTCCCGGGGTCGTGGGGACGACCCTATAGTCGTCGGATATGTCGGTGACTGGCCAACCTAGTCCCGGGTTCGTGGGGACGACCCTATAGTCGTCGGACATGTCGGCGGCTGGCCAACTTTGGACCGGGGCGTGGGGACGACCCTATAGTCGTCGGACATGTCGGCGGCGGGCCAACCTAGTCCCGGGGTCGTGGGGACAACCCTATAGTCGTAGGACACGTCGGCGGCGGGCCAACCTAGTCCCGGGGTCGCGGGGACGACCGTATAGTCGTCGGACATGACGGTGGCGGTCCAATCTAGTCCCGGGGACGTGGGGACGACCCTATAGTCGTCGGACATGACGGTGCCGGGGCAATCTAGCCCCGGGGTCGTGGGGACGACCCTATAGTCGTCGGACATGTCGGCGGCTGGCCAACTTTGGACCGGGGCGTGGGGACGACCCTATAGTCGTCGGACATGTCGGCGGCGGGCCAACCTAGTCCCGGGGTCGTGGGGACGACCCTATAGTCGTCGGACATGTCGGCGGCAGGGCAACTTTGCCCCGTGGTCATGGGGACGACCCTATAGTCGTCGGACAAGTCGGCGGCGGGCCAACCTAGTCCCGGGGTCGTGGAGACGACCCTATAGTTGTCGGACATGTCGGCGGCTGGCCAACCTAGTCCCGGGGTTGTGGGGACGACCCTATACTCGTCGGATAAGTCGGCGGCGGGCCAACCTAGTCCCGGGGTCGTGGAGACGACCCTACAGTCGTCGGACATGCCGGTGACTGGCCAACCTAGTCCCGGGGTCGTGGAGACGACCCTATAGTCGTCGGACGTGACGGTGCCGGGGCAATCTAGCCCCGGGGTCGAGGGGACGACCCTATAGACGTCGGACATGTCGGCGGCTGGCCAACCTAGTCCCGGGGTGGTAGGGACGACCCTATAGTCGTCGGACAAGTCGGCGGCGGGCCAACCTAGTCCCGGGGTCGTGGGGACGACCCTATAGTCGTCGACCATGTCGGCGGCTGGCCAACCTAGTCCGGGGGTGGTAGGGACGACCCTATAGTCGTCGGACAAGCCGGCGGCGGGCCAACCTAGTCCCGGGGTCGTGGGGACGACCCTATAGTCGTCGGATAAGTCGGCTGCGGGCCAACCTAGTCCCGGGGTCGTGGGGACGACCCTATAGTCGTCGGACATAACGGTGCCGGGGCAATCTAGCCCCGGGGTCGTGGGGACGACCGTATAGTCGTCGGACATGACGGTGGCGGGCCAATCTAGACCCGGGGTCGTGGGGACGACCCTATAGTCGTCGGACATGTCTGCGGCTGGGCAACTTTGGCCAGTGGTCGTGGGGACGAACCTATAGTCGTCGGACAATTCGGCGGCGGGCCAACCTAGTCCCGGGGTCGTGGGGACGACCGTCTAGTCGTCGGACATGACGGTGGCGGGCCAATCTAGTCCCGGGGTCGTGGGGACGACTCTATAGTCGTCGGACATGTCGGCGGCTGGCCAACTTTGGACCGGGGCGTGGGGACGACCCTATAGTCGTCGGACATGTCGGCGGCGGGCCGACCTAGTCCCGGGGACGTGGGGACGACCCTATAGTCGTCGGACATGACGGTGCCGGGGCAATCTAGTCCCGGGGTCGTGGGGACGACCCTATAGACGTCGGACATGTCGGCGGCTGGCCAACCTAGTCCCGGGGTGGTAGGGACGACCCTATTGTCGTCGGACAAGTCGGCGGCGGGCCAACCAAGTCCCGGGGTCGTGGGGACGACCCTATAGTCGTCGACCAAGTCGGCGGCTGGCCAACCTAGTCCGGGGGTGGTAGGGACGACCCTATAGTCGTCGGACAAGTCGTAGGCGGGCCAACCTAGTCCCGGGGTCGTGGGGACGACCCTATAGTCGTCGGATAAGTCGGCGGCGGGCCAACCTAGTCCCGGGGTCGTGGGGACGACCCTATAGTCATCGGACGTGTCGGCGCCTGGCCAACTTAGTCCCGGGGTCGTGGGGACGACCCTATAGTCGTCGGACAAGTCGGCGGCGGGCCAACCTACTCCCGGGGTCGTGGGGACGACCCCATAGTCGTCGGAAAAGTCGGCGGCGGGCCAACCTAGACCCGGGGTCGTGGGGACGACCCCATAGTCGTCGGACATGTCGGCGCCAGGGCAACTTTGGCCCGTGGTCGTGGGGACGACCCTATAGTCGTCGGACATGTCGGCGGCTGGCCAACTTTGGACCGGGGCGTGGGGACGACCCTACAGTCGTCGGACATGTCGGCGGGGGGCCAACCTAGTCCCGGGGTCGTGGGGACGACCCTATAGTCGTCGGACATGTCGGCGGCAGGGCAACTTTGGCCCGTGGTCGTGGGGACGACCCTATAGTCGTCGGACAAGTCGCCGGCGGGCCAACCTAGTCCCGGGGTCGTGGAGAGGACCCTATAGTTGTCGGACATGTCGGCGGCTGGCCAATCTAGTCCCGGGGTCGTGGGGACGACCCTATAGTCGTCGGACGTGTCGGCGTCTGGCCAACTTAGTCCCGGGGTCGTGGGGACGACCCTATAGTCGTCGGACAAGTCGGCGGCGGGCCAACCTACTCCCGGGGTCGTGGGGACGACCCCATAGTCGTCGGAAAAGTCGGCGGCGGGCCAACCTAGACCCGGGGTCGTGGGGACGACCCCATAGTCGTCGGACATGTCGGCGCCAGGGCAACTTTGGCCCGTGGTCGTGGGGACGACCCTATAGTCGTCGGACATGTCGGCGGCTGGCCAACTTTGGACCGGGGCGTGGGGACGACCCTATAGTCGTCGGACATGTCGGCGGCGGGCCAACCTAGTCCCGGGGTCGTGGAGACGACCCTATAGTCTTCGGACGTGACGGTGCCGGGGCAATCTAGCCCCGGGGTCGAGGGGACGACCCCGTAGTCGTCGGACATGTCGGCGGCAGGGCAACTTTGGCCCGTGGTCGTGGGGACGACCCTATAGTCGTCGGACATGTCGGCGGCGGGCCAACCTAGTCCCGGGGTCGTGGAGAGGACCCTATAGTTGTCGGACATGTCGGCGGCTGGCCAATCTAGTCCCGGGGTCGTGGGGACGACCCTATAGTCGTCGTACAAGTCGGCGGCGGGCCAACCTAGTCCCGGGGTCGTGGAGACGACCCTATAGTCGTCGGACATGCCGGTGACTGGCCAACCTAGTCCCGGGGTCGTGGAGACGACCCTATAGTCGTCGGACGTGACGGTGCCGGGGCAATCTAGCCCCGGGGTGGTAGGGATGACCCTATAGTCGTCGGATAAGTCGGCGGCGGGCCAACCTAGTCCCGGGGTCGTGGGGACGACCCTATAGTCGTCGACCAAGTCGGCGGCTGGCCAACCTAGTCCGGGGGTGGTAGGGACGACCCTATAGTCGTCGGACAAGTCGGCGGCGGGCCAACCTAGTCCCGGGGTCGTGGGGACGACCCTATAGTCGTCGGATAAGTCGGCGGCGGGCCAACCTAGTCCCTGGGTCGTGGGGACGACCCTATAGTCGTCGGACGTGTCGGCGTCTGGCGAACTTAGTCCCGGGGTCGTGGGGGCGACCCTATAGTCGTCGGACAAGTCGGCGGCGGGCCAACCTACTCCCGGGGTCGTGGGGACGACCCCATAGTCGTCGGAAAAGTCGGCGGCGGGCCAACCTAGACCCGGGGTCGTGGGGACGACCCTATAGTCGTCGGACAAGTCGGCGGCGGGCCAACCTAGTCCCGGGGTCGTGGAGACGACCCTATAGTTGTCGGACATATCGGCGGCTGGCCAACCTAGTCCCGGGGTCGTGGGGACGACCCTATAGACGTCGGACATGTCGGCGGCTGGACAACCTAGTCCCGGGGTGGTAGGGACGACCCTATAGTCGTCGGACAAGTCGGCGGCGGGCCAACCTAGTTCCGGGGTCGTGGGGACGACCCTATAGTCGTCGACCAAGTCGGCGGCTGGCCAACCTAGTCCGGGGGTGGTAGGGACGACCCTATAGTCGTCGGACAAGTCGGCGGCGGGCCAACCTAGTCCCGGGGTCGTGGGGACGACCCCATAGTCGTCGGAAAAGTCGGCGGCGGGCCAACCTAGACCCGGGGTCGTGGGGACGACCCTATAGACGTCGGACATGTCGGCGCCAGGGCAACTTTGGCCCGTGGTCGTGGGGACGACCCTATAGTCGTCGGATATGTCGGTGACTGGCCAACCTAGTCCCGGGTTCGTGGGCACGACCCTATAGTCGTCGGACATGTCGGCGGCTGGCCAACCTAGTCTCGTGGTCGTGGGGACGACCCCATAGTCGTAGGACACGTCGGCGGCGGGCCAACCTAGTCCCGGGGTCGCGGGGACGACCGTATAGTCGTCGGACATGACGGTGGCGGTCCAATCTAGTCCCGGGGACGTGGGGACGACCCTATAGTCGTCGGACATGACGGTGCCGGGGCAATCTAGCCCCGGGGTCGTGGGGACGACCCTATAGTCGTCGGACATGTCGGCGGCTGGGCAACCTAGTCCCGGGGTGGTAGGGACGACCCTATAGTCGTCGGACAAGTCGGCGGCGGGCCAACCTAGTCCCGGGGTCGTGGGGACGACCCTATAGTCGTCGACCAAGTCGGCGGCTGGCCAACCTAGGCCCGGGGTCGCGGGGACGACCGTATAGTCGTCGGACATGACGGTGGCGGGCCAATCTAGTCCCGGGGACGTGGGGAAGACCCTATAGTCGTCGGACATGACGGTGCCGGGGCAATCTAGCCCCGGAGTCGTGGGGACGACCCTATAGTCGTCGGACATGTCGGCGGCTGGCCAACCTAGTCCCGGGGTGGTAGGGACGACCCTATAGTCGCCGGACAAGTCGGCGGCGGGCCAACCTAGTCCCGGGGTCGTGGGGACGACCCTATAGTCGTCGACCAAGTCGGCGGCTGGCCAACCTAGTCCGGGGGTGGTAGGGACGACCCTATAGTCGTCGGACAAGTCGGCGGCGGGCCAACCTAGTCCCGGGGTCGTGGGGACGACCCTATAGTCGTCGGATATGTCGGTGACTGGCCAACCTAGTCCCGGGTTCGTGGGGACGACCCTATAGTCGTCGGACATGTCGGCGGCTGGCCAACTTTGGACCGGGGCGTGGGGACGACCCTATAGTCGTCGGACATGTCGGCGGCGGGCCAACCTAGTCCCGGGGTCGTGGGGACAACCCTATAGTCGTCGGACAAGTCGGCGGCGGGCCAACCTACTCCCGGGGTCGTGGGGTCGACCCCATAGTCGTCGGAAAAGTCGGCGGCGGGCCAACCTAGACCCGGGGTCGTGGGGACGACCCTATATTCGTCGGACATGTCGTCGCCAGGGCAACTTTGGCCCGTGGTCGTGGGGACGACCCTATAGTCGTCGGATATGTCGGTGACTGGCCAACCTAGTCCCGGGTTCGTGGGGACGACCCTATAGTCGTCGGACATGTCGGCGGCTGGCCAACTTTGGACCGGGGCGTGGGGACGACCCTATAGTTGTCGGACATGTCGGCGGCGGGCCAACCTAGTCCCGGGGTCGTGGGGACGACCCTATAGTCGTCGGACATGTCGGCGGCAGGGCAACTTTGGCCCGTGGTCGTGGGGACGACCCTATAGTCGTCGGACAAGTCGGCGGCGGGCCAACCTAGTCCCGGGGTCGTGGAGAGGACCCTATAGTTGTCGGACATGTCGGCGGCTGGCCAATCTAGTCCCGGGGTCGTGGGGACGACCCTATAGTCGTCGGACATGTCGGCGCCAGGGCAACTTTGGCCCGTGGTCGTGGGGACGACCCTATAGTCGTCGGATATGTCGGTGACTGGCCAACCTAGTCCCGGGTTCGTGGGGACGACCCTATAGTCGTCGGACATGTCGGCGGCTGGCCAACCTAGTCTCGTGGTCGTGGGGACGACCCCATAGTCGTAGGACACGTCGGCGGCGGGCCAACCTAGTCCCGGGGTCGCGGGGACGACCGTATAGTCGTCGGACATGACGGTGGCGGGCCAATCTAGTCCCGGGGACGTGGGGACGACCCTATAGTCGTCGGACATGACGGTGCCGGGGCAATCTATCCCCGGGGTCGTGGGGACGACCCTATAGTCGTCGGACATGTCGGCGGCTGGCCAACTTTGGCCGGGGCGTGGGGACGACCCTATAGTCGTCGGACATGTCGGCGGCGGGCCAACCTAGTCCCGGGATCGTGGGGACGACCCTATAGTCGTCGGACATGTCGGCGGCAGGGCAACTTTGGCCCGTGGTCGTGGGGACGACCCTATAGTCGTCGGACAATTCGGCGGCGGGCCAACCTAGTCCCGGGGTCGTGGAGACGACCCTATAGTCGTCGGACATCACGGTGGCGGCCAATCTAGTCCCGGGGTCGTGGGGACGACCCTATAGTCGTCGGACATGTCGGCGGCTGGCCAACTTTGGCCGGGGCGTGGGGACGACCCTATAGTCGTCGGACATGTCGGCGGCGGGCCAACCTAGTCCCGGGATCGTGGGGACGACCCTATAGTCGTCGGACATGACGGTGCCGGGGCAATCTATCCCCGGGGTCGTGGGGACGACCCTATAGTCGTCGGACATGTCGGCGGCTGGCCAACTTTGGCCGGGGCGTGGGGACGACCCTATAGTCGTCGGACATGTCGGCGGCGGGCCAACCTAGTCCCGGGATCGTGGGGACGACCCTATAGTCGTCGGACATGTCGGCGGCAGGGCAACTTTGGCCCGTGGTCGTGGGGACGACCCTACAGTCGTCGGACAATTCGGCGGCGGGCCAACCTAGTCCCGGGGTCGTGGAGACGACCCTATAGTCGTCGGACATCACGGTGGCGGCCAATCTAGTCCCAGGGTCGTGGGGACGACCCTATAGTCGTCGGACATCACGGTGGCGGGCCAATCTAGTCCCGAGGTCGTGGGGACGACCCTATAGTCGTCGGACATGTCTGCGGCTGGGCAACTTTGGCCAGTGGACGTGGGGACGACCGTATAGTCGTCGGACATGACGGTGGCGGGCCAATCTAGTCCCGGGGTCGTGGGGACGACCCCATAGTCGTCGGACATGTCGGCGGCTGGCCAACTTTGGACCGGGGCGTGGGGACGACCCTATAGTCGTCGGACATGTCGGCGGCGGGCCAACCTAGTCCCGGGGTCGTGGGGACGACCCTATAGTCGTCGGACATGTCGGCGGCAGGGCAACTTTGCCCCGTGGTCATGGGGACGACCCTATAGTCGTCGGACAAGTCGGCGGCGGGCCAACCTAGTCCCGGGGTCGTGGAGACGACCCTATAGTTGTCGGACATGTCGGCGGCTGGCCAACCTAGTCCCGGGGTTGTGGGGACGACCCTATACTCGTCGGACAAGTCGGCGGCGGGCCAACCTAGTCCCGGGGTCGTGGAGACGACCCTACAGTCGTCGGACATGCCGGTGACTGGCCAACCTAGTCCCGGGGTCGTGGAGACGACCCTATAGTCGTCGGACGTGACGGTGCCGGGGCAATCTAGCCCCGGGGTCGAGGGGACGACCCTATAGACGTCGGACATGTCGGCGGCTGGCCAACCTAGTCCCGGGGTGGTAGGGACGACCCTATAGTCGTCGGACAAGTCGGCGGCGGGCCAACCTAGTCCCGGGGTCGTGGGGACGACCCTATAGTCGTCGACCATGTCGGCGGCTGGCCAACCTAGTCCAGGGGTGGTAGGGACGACCCTATAGTCGTCGGACAAGCCGGCGGCGGGCCAACCTAGTCCCGGGGTCGTGGGGACGACCCTATAGTCGTCGGATAAGTCGGCTGCGGGCCAACCTAGTCCCGGGGTCGTGGGGACGACCCTATAGTCGTCGGACATGACGGTGCCGGGGCAATCTAGCCCCGGGGTCGTGGGGACGACCGTATAGTCGTCGGACATGACGGTGGCGGGCCAATCTAGACCCGGGGTCGTGGGGACGACCCTATAGTCGTCGGACATGTCTGCGGCTGGGCAACTTTGGCCAGTGGTCGTGGGGACGAACCTATAGTCGTCGGACAATTCGGCGGCGGGCCAACCTGGTTCCGGGGTCGTGGGGACGACCGTCTAGTCGTCGGACATGACGGTGGCGGGCCAATCTAGTCCCGGGGTCGTGGGGACGACTCTATAGTCGTCGGACATGTCGGCGGCTGGCCAACTTTGGACCGGGGCGTGGGGACGACCCTATAGTCGTCGGACATGTCGGCGGCGGGCCGACCTAGTCCCGGGGACGTGGGGACGACCCTATAGTCGTCGGACATGACGGTGCCGGGGCAATCTAGTCCCGGGGTCGTGGAGACGACCCTATAGTCGTCGGACGTGACGGTGCCGGGGCAATCTAGCCCCGGGGTCGAGGGGACGACCCTATAGACGTCGGACATGTCGGCGGCTGGCCAACCTAGTCCCGGGGTGGTAGGGACGACACTATAGTCGTCGGACAAGTCGGCGGCGGGCCAACCAAGTCCCGGGGTCGTGGGGACGACCCTATAGTCGTCGACCAAGTCGGCGGCTGGCCAACCTAGTCCGGGGGTGGTAGGGACGACCCTATAGTCGTCGGACAAGTCGGCGGCGGGCCAACCTAGTCCCGGGGTCGTGGGGACGACCCTATAGTCGTCGGATAAGTCGGCGGCGGGCCAACCTAGTCCCGGGGTCGTGGGGACGACCCTATAGTCATCGGACGTGTCGGCGCCTGGCCAACTTAGTCCCGGGGTCGTGGGGACGACCCTATAGTCGTCGGACAAGTCGGCGGCGGGCCAACCTACTCCCGGGGTCGTGGGGACGACCCCATAGTCGTCGGAAAAGTCGGCGGCGGGCCAACCTAGACCCGGGGTCGTGGGGACGACCCTATAGTCGTCGGACATGTCGGCGCCAGGGCAACTTTGGCCCGTGGTCGTGGGGACGACCCTATAGTCGTCGGACATGACGGTGGCGGGCCAATCTAGTCCCGGGGTCGTGGGGACGACCCAATAGTCGTCGGACATGTCGGCGGCTGGCCAACTTTGGCCCGGGGTCGTGGGGACGACCCTATAGTCGTCGGACATGTCGGCGGCAGGGCAAATTTGGCCCGTGGTCGTGGGGACGACCCTATAGTCGTCGGACAAGTCGGCGGCGGGCCAACCTAGTCCCGGGGTCGTGGAGACGACCCTATAGTCGTCGGACATCACGGTGGCGGCCAATCTAGTCCCGGGGTCGTGGGGACGACCCTATAGTCGTCGGACATCACGGTGGCGGGACAATCTAGTCCCGGGGTCGTGGGGACGACCCCATAATCGTCGGACATGTCGGCGGCTGGCCAACTTTGGACCGGGGCGTGGGGACGACCCTATAGTCGCGGACATGTCGGCGGCGGGCCAACCTAGTCCCGGGGTCGTGGGGACGACCCTATAGTCGTCGGACATGTCGGCGGCAGGGCAACTTTGGCCCGTGGTCGTGGGGACGAACCTATAGTCGTCGGACAAGTCGGCGGCGGGCCAACCTAGTCCCGGGGTCGTGGAGACGACCCTATAGTCGTCGGACATCACGGTGGCGGCCAATCTAGTCCCGGGGTCGTGGGGACGACCCTATAGTCGTCGGACATGTCGGCGGCGGGCCAACCTAGTCCCGGGGTCGTGGGGACGACCCTATAGTCGTCGACCAAGTCGGCGGCTGGCCAACCTAGTCCGGGGGTCGTAGGGACGACCCTATAGTCGTCGGACAAGTCGGCGGCGGGCCAACCTAGTCCCGGGTTCGTGGGGACGACCCCATAGTCGTCCGAAAAGTCGGCGGCGGGCCAACCTAGACCCGGGGTCGTGGGGACGACCCTATAGTCGTCGGACATGTCGGCGCCAGGGCAACTTTGGCCCGTGGTCGTGGGGACGACCCTATAGTCGTCGGATATGTTGGTGACTGGCCAACCTAGTCCCGGGTTCGTGGGGACGACCCTATAGTCGTCGGACATGTCGGCGGCTGGCCAACCTAGTCTCGTGGTCGTGGGGCCGACCCTATAGACGGCGGACATGTCGGCGGCAGGCCAACCTAGTCCCGGGGTCGTGGGGCCGACCCTATAGACGGCGGACATGACGGTGGCGGGCCAATCTAGTCCCGGGGTCGTGGGGACGACCCTATAGTCGTCGGACAAGTCGGCGGCAGGCCAACATAGTCCCGGGGTCGTGGGGACGACCCTATAATCGTCGGACAAGTCGGTGGCGGGCCAATCTAGTCCCGGGGCCGGGGGACGACCGTATAGTCGTCGGACATGTCGGCGGCGGGCCAATCTAGTCCTGCGGCCGTGGGGACGACCCTATAGACGGCGGACATGTCGGCGGCTGGCCAACTTTGGCCCGTGGTCGTTGGGACGACCCCATTGTCGTCGGACATGACGGTGGCGGGCCAATCTAGCCCCGGGATCGTGGGGACGACCCTATAGTCGTCGGACAAATCGGCGGCGGGCCAACCTAGTCCCGGGGTCGTGGGGACGACCCTATAGTCGTCGGACATGACGGTGGCGGGCCAATCTAGTCCCGGGGTCGTGGGGACGACCCTATAGTCGTCGGACATGACGGTGCCGGGGTAATCTAGCCCCGGGGTCGTGGGGACGACCCTTTAGACGTCGGACATGTCGGCGGCGGGCCAACCTAGTCCCGGGGTCGTGGGGACGACCCTATAATCGTCGGACATGTCGGCGGCAGGGCAACATTGGCCCGTGGTCGTGGGGACGACCATATAGTCGTCGGACAAGTCGGCGGCGGGCCAACCTAGTCCCGCGGTCGTGGGGACGACCCTATAGTCGTCGGACATGCCGGTGCCGGGGCAATCTAGCCCCGGGGTCGTGGGGACGACCCTATAGTCGTCGCACATGTCGGCTGCGGGCCAACCTAGTCCCGGGATCGTGGGGACGACCCTATAATCGTCGGACATGTCGGCGGCAGGGCAACTTTGGCCCGTGGTCGTGGGGACGACCCTATAGTCGTCGGACAAGTCGGCGGCCGGCCGACCTAGTCCCGGGGTCGTGGGGACGACCCTATAGTCGTCGGACATGTCGGCGGCGGGCCAATCTAGTCCCGGGATCGTGGGGACGACCCTATAATCGTCGGACATGTCGGCGGCAGGGCAACTTTGGCCCGTGGTCGTGGGGACGACCCTATAGTCGTCGGACAAGTCGGCGGCGGGCCGACCTATTCCCGGGGTCGTGGGGACGACCCTATAGTCGTCGGATATGACGGTGGCGGGCCAATCTAGTCCCGGGGTCGAGGGGACGACCGTATAGTCGTCGGACATGACGGCGGCGGTCCAACCTAGTCCCGGGGTCGTGGGGACGACCCTATAGTCGTCGGACATGTCGGCGGCTGGGCAACTTTGGCCAGTGGTCGTGGGGACGACCCTATAGTCGTAGGACATGACGGTGGCGGGCCAATCTAGTCCCGGTGTCGAGGGGACGACCGTGTAGTCGTCGGACATGACGGTGGCGGGCCAATCTTGTCCCGGGGTCGTGGGGACGACCCTATAGTCGTCGGGCATGTCGGCGGCTGGCCATCGTATGCCCAGGGTCGTAGGGACGAAGCTATAGTCGTCGGACATGACGGTGGCGGGCCAACCTAGTCCCGGGATCGTGGGGACGACCCTATAGTCGTCGGACATGTCGGCGGGAGGGCAACTTTGGCCCGTGGTCGTGGGGACGACCCTATAGTCGTCGGACAAGTCGGCGGCGGGCCAACCTAGTCCCGTGGACGTGGGGACGAACCTATAGTCGTCGGACATGACGGTGGCGGGCCAATCTAGTCCCGGCGTCGAGGGGACGACCGTGTAGTCGTCGGACATGACGGTGGCGGGCCAATCTTGTCCCGGGGTCGTGGGGACGACCCTATAGTCGTCGGGCATGTCGGCGGCTGGCCAACGTATGCCCAGGGTCGTAGGGACGAACCTATAGTCGTCGGACATGACGGTGGGGGGCCAATCTAGTCCCGGGGTCGTGGGGACGACCCTGTAGTCGTCGGACAAGTCGGCGGCGGGCCAACCTAGTCCCGGGGTCGTGGGGGCGACCCTATAGACGGCGGACATGTCGGCGGCAGGCCAACATAGTCCCGGGGTCGTGGGGACGACCCTATAGTCGTCGGACAAGTCGGTGACGGGCCAATCTAGTCCCGGGGCCGTGGGGACGACCGTATGGTCGTCGGACATGTCGGCGGCTGGCCAACTTTGGCCCGTAGTCGTGGGGTCGATCCTATAGTCGTCGGACATGACGGTGGCGGGCCAATCTAGTCCCAGGGCCGTGGGGACGACCCTATAGTCGTCGGACATTTCGGCGGCGGGCCAACGTAGGCCCGGGGTCGTGGGGCCGACCCTATAGTCGTCGGACAAGTCGGCGGCGGGCCAACCTAGTCCCGGGGTCGTGGAGACGACCCTATAGTCGTCGGACATGACGGTGGCGGGCCAATCTAGTCCCAGGGTCGTGGGGACGACCCTATAGTCGTCGGACATGTCGGCGGCGGGCCAATCTAGTCCTGGGGCCGTGGGGACGACCGTATAGTCGTCGGACATGTCGGCGGCTGGCCAACCTAGTCCCGTGGTCGTGGGGACGACCCTATGATCGTCGGACAAGTCGGCGGCTGGCCAACTTTGTCCCGTAGTGGTGGGGACGATCCTATAGTCGTCGGACATGACGGTGGCGGGCCAATCTAGTCCCAGGGTCGTGGGGACGGCCCTATAGTCGTCGGACATGTCGGCGGCGGGCCAACGTAGGCCCGGGATCGAGGGGACGACCCCATAGTCGTCGGACATGTCGGCGGCGGGACAACCTATTCCCGGGGTCGAGGGGACGACCGTATAGTCGTTGGACATGACGGTGGCGGGCCAATCTTGTCCCGGGGTCGTGGGGACGACCCTATAATCGTCGGACATGTCGGCGGCAGGCCAACATAGTCCCGGGGTCGTGGGGACGACCCTATAGTCGTCGGACAAGTCGGTGGCGGGCCAATCTAGTCCCGGGGCCGTGGGGACGACCGTATAGTCGTCGGACATGTCGGCGGCTGGCCAACCTAGTCCCGGGGTCGTGGGGACGACCCTATAGTCGTCGGACAAGTCGGCGGCGGGCCAACCTAGAACCGGGGTCGTGGGGACGACCCTATAGTCGTCGGATCATGTCGGCGGCAGGGCAACTTTTGCCCGGGGTCGTGGGGACGACCCTATAGTCGTCGGACATGTCGACGGCGGGCCAACCTAGACCCGGGGTCGTGGGGACGACCCTATAGTCGTCGGACAAGTCGGCGGCGGGCCAACCTAGTCCCGGGGTCGTGGGGACGACCCTATAGTCGTCGGACATGTTGGCGGCTGGCCAACCTAGTCTCGTGGTCGTGGGGACGACCGTATAGTCGTCGGACATGTCGGCGGCTGGCCAACCTAGTCCCGGGGTCGTGGGGACGACCCTATAGTCGTCGGACAAGTCGGCGGCGGGCCAACCTAGAACCGGGGTCGTGGGGACGACCCTATAGTCGTCGGTCATGTCGGCGGCTAGCCAACTTTGGCCCGTGGTCGTGGGGACGACCCTATAGTCGTCGGACATGTCGGCGGCTGGCCAACCTAGACCCGGGGTGGTGGGGACGACCCTATAGTCGTCGGACAAGTCGGCGGCGGGCCAACCTAGTCCCGGGGTCGTGGGGGCGACCCTATAGACGGCGGACATGTCGGCGGCAGGCCAACATAGTCCCGGGGTCGTGGGGACGACCCTACAGTCGTCGGACAAGTCGGTGGCGGGCCAATCTAGTCCCGGGGCCGTGGGGACGACCGTATGGTCGTCGGACATGTCGGCGGCTGGCCAACTTTGGCCCGTAGTCGTGGGGTCGATCCTATAGTCGTCGGACATGACGGTGGAGGGCCAATCTAGTCCCAGGGCCGTGGGGACGACCCTATAGTCGTCGGACATTTCGGCGGCGGGCCAACGTAGGCCCGGGGTCGTGGGGCCGACCCTATAGTCGTCGGACAAGTCGGCGGCGGGCCAACCTAGACCCGGGGTGGTGGGGACGACCCTATAGTCGTCGGACAAGTCGGCGGCGGGCCAACCTAGTCCCGGGGTCGTGGGGGCGACCCTATAGACGGCGGACATGTCGGCGGCAGGCCAACATAGTCCCGGGGTCGTGGGGACGACCCTACAGTCGTCGGACAAGTCGGTGGCGGGCCAATCTAGTCCCGGGGCCGTGGGGACGACCGTATGGTCGTCGGACATGTCGGCGGCTGGCCAACTTTGGCCCGTAGTCGTGGGGTCGATCCTATAGTCGTCGGACATGACGGTGGCGGGCCAATCTAGTCCCAGGGCCGTGGGGACGACCCTATAGTCGTCGGACATTTCGGCGGCGGGCCAACGTAGGCCCGGGGTCGTGGGGCCGACCCTATAGTCGTCGGACAAGTCGGCGGCGGGCCAACCTAGTCCCGGGGTCGTGGGGACGACCCTATAGTCGTCGGACAAGTCGGCGGCAGGGCAACTTTGGCCCGTGGTCGTGGGGACGACCCTATAGTCGCCGGACATGTCGGTGACTGGCCAACCTAGTCTCGTGGTCGTGGGGACGACCCCATAGTCGTAGAACACGTCGTCGGCGGGCCAACCTAGTCCCGGGGTCGTGGGGACGACCGTATAGTCGTCGGACATGACGGTGGCGGGCCAATCTAGTCCCGGTGTCGTGGGGACGACCCTATAGTCGTCGGACATGTCGGGGGCTGGCCAACATTGGCCCGGGACTTGGGGACGACCCTATAGTCGTCGGACATGTCGGTGACTGGCCAACCTAGTCCCGGGGTCGTGGAGACGACCCTATAGTCGTCGGACAAGCCGGCGGCGGGCCAACCTGGTCCCGGGGTCGTGGGGACGACCCTATAGTCGTCGGACATGACGGTGCCGGGGTAATCTAGCCCCGGGGTCGTGGGGACGACCCTTTAGACGTCGGACATGTCGGCGGCGGGCCAACCTAGTCCCGGGGTCGTGGGGACGATCCTATAGTCGTCGGACATGTCGGCGGCTGGCCAACTTTGGCCCGGGGCGTGGGGACGACTCTATAGTCGTCGGACATGACGGTGGCGGGCCAATCTAGTCCCGGGGTCGTGGGGACGACCCTATAGTCGTCGGACATGTCGGCGGCTAGCCAACTTTGGCCCGGGGCGTGGGGACGACCCTATAGTCGTCGGACATGTCGACGGCGGGCCAACCTAGACCCGGGGTCGTGGGGACGACCCTATAATCGTCGGACAAGTCGGCGGCGGGCCAACCTAGTCCCGGGGTCGTGGGGACGACCCTATAGTCGTCGGACATGTCGGCGGCTGGGCAACTTTGGCCAGTGGTCGTGGGGACGACCCTATAGTCGTCGGACATGTCGGCGGCGGGCCAACCTAGTCCCGGGATCGTGGGGACGACCCTATAGTCGTCGGACATGACGGTGGCGGGCCAATCTAGTCCCGGGTCGTGGGGACGACCCTATAGTCGCCGGACAAGTCGGCGGCGGGCCAACCTAGTCCCGGGGTCGTGGGGACGATCCTATAGTCGTCGGACATGTCTGCGGCGCGCCAACCTAGTCCCGTGGTCGTGGGGACGAACCTATAGTCGTCGGACATGACGGTGGCGGCCAATCTAGTCCCGGGGTCGAGGGGACGACCGTGTAGTCGTCGGACATGACGGGGGCGGGCCAATCTTGTCCCGGGGTCGTGGGGACGACCCTATAGTCGTCGGGCATGTCGGCGGCTGGCCAACGTATGCCCAGGGTCGTAGGGACGAACCTATAGTCGTCGGACATGACGGTGGCGGGCCAATCTAGTCCCGGGGTCGTGGGGACGACCCTATAGTCGTCGGACATGTCGGCGGCTGGCCAACCTAGAACCGGGGTCGTGGGGACGACCCTATAGACGTCGGACATGTCGGCGGCTAGCCAACTTTGGCCCGTGGTCGTGGGGACGACCCTATAGTCGTCGGACATGTCGGCGGCTGGCCAACCTAGACCCGGGGTGGTGGGGACGACCCTATAGTCGTCGGACAAGTCGGCGGCGGGCCAACCTAGTCCCGGGGTCGTGGGGGCGACCCTATAGACGGCGGACATGTCGGCGGCAGGCCAACATAGTCCCGGGGTCGTGGGGACGACCCTATAGTCGTCGGACAAGTCGGTGGCGGGCCAATCTAGTCCCGGGGCCGTGGGGACGACCGTATGGTCGTCGGACATGTCGGCGGCTGGCCAACTTTGGCCCGTAGTCGTGGGGTCGATCCTATAGTCGTCGGACATGACGGTGGCGGGCCAATCTAGTCCCAGGGCCGTGGGGACGACCCTATAGTCGTCGGACATTTCGGCGGCGGGCCAACGTAGGCCCGGGGTCGTGGGGCCGACCCTATAGTCGTCGGACAAGTCGGCGGCGGGCCAACCTAGTCCCGGGGTCGTGGAGACGACCCTATAGTCGTCGGACATGACGGTGGCGGGCCAATCTAGTCCCAGGGTCGTGGGGACGACCCTATAGTCGTCGGACATGTCGGCGGCGGGCCAATCTAGTCCTGGGGCCGTGGGGACGACCGTGTAGTCGTCGGACATGACGGTGGCGGGCCAATCTTGTCCCGGGGTCGTGGGGACGACCCTATAGTCGTCGGGCATGTCGGCGGCTGGCCAACGTATGCCCAGGGTCGTAGGGACGAACCTATAGTCGTCGGACATGACGGTGGCGGGCCAATCTAGTCCCGGGGTCGTGGGGACGACCCTATAGTCGTCGGACATGTCGGCGGCTGGCCAACCTAGAACCGGGGTCGTGGGGACGACCCTATAGACGTCGGACATGTCGGCGGCTAGCCAACTTTGGCCCGTGGTCGTGGGGACGACCCTATAGTCGTCGGACATGTCGGCGGCTGGCCAACCTAGACCCGGGGTGGTGGGGACGACCCTATAGTCGTCGGACAAGTCGGCGGCGGGCCAACCTAGTCCCGGGGTCGTGGGGGCGACCCTATAGACGGCGGACATGTCGGCGGCAGGCCAACATAGTCCCGGGGTCGTGGGGACGACCCTATAGTCGTCGGACAAGTCGGTGGCGGGCCAATCTAGTCCCGGGGCCGTGGGGACGACCGTATGGTCGTCGGACATGTCGGCGGCTGGCCAACTTTGGCCCGTAGTCGTGGGGTCGATCCTATAGTCGTCGGACATGACGGTGGCGGGCCAATCTAGTCCCAGGGCCGTGGGGACGACCCTATAGTCGTCGGACAAGTCGGCGGCGGGCCAACCTAGTCCCGGGGTCGTGGAGACGACCCTATAGTTGTCGGACATGTCGGCGGCTGGCCAACCTAGTCCCGGGGTTGTGGGGACGACCCTATACTCGTCGGATAAGTCGGCGGCGGGCCAACCTAGTCCCGGGGTCGTGGAGACGACCCTACAGTCGTCGGACATGCCGGTGACTGGCCAACCTAGTCCCGGGGTCGTGGAGACGACCCTATAGTCGTCGGACGTGACGGTGCCGGGGCAATCTAGCCCCGGGGTCGAGGGGACGACCCTATAGACGTCGGACATGTCGGCGGCTGGCCAACCTAGTCCCGGGGTGGTAGGGACGACCCTATAGTCGTCGGACAAGTCGGCGGCGGGCCAACCTAGTCCCGGGGTCGTGGGGACGACCCTATAGTCGTCGACCATGTCGGCGGCTGGCCAACCTAGTCCGGGGGTGGTAGGGACGACCCTATAGTCGTCGGACAAGCCGGCGGCGGGCCAACCTAGTCCCGGGGTCGTGGGGACGACCCTATAGTCGTCGGATAAGTCGGCTGCGGGCCAACCTAGTCCCGGGGTCGTGGGGACGACCCTATAGTCGTCGGACATGACGGTGCCGGGGCAATCTAGCCCCGGGGTCGTGGGGACGACCGTATAGTCGTCGGACATGACGGTGGCGGGCCAATCTAGACCCGGGGTCGTGGGGACGACCCTATAGTCGTCGGACATGTCTGCGGCTGGGCAACTTTGGCCAGTGGTCGTGGGGACGAACCTATAGTCGTCGGACAATTCGGCGGCGGGCCAACCTAGTCCCGGGGTCGTGGGGACGACCGTCTAGTCGTCGGACATGACGGTGGCGGGCCAATCTAGTCCCGGGGTCGTGGGGACGACTCTATAGTCGTCGGATATGTCGGCGGCTGGCCAACTTTGGACCGGGGCGTGGGGACGACCCTATAGTCGTCGGACATGTCGGCGGCGGGCCGACCTAGTCCCGGGGACGTGGGGACGACCCTATAGTCGTCGGACATGACGGTGCCGGGGCAATCTAGTCCCGGGGTCGTGGAGACGACCCTATAGTCGTCGGACGTGACGGTGCCGGGGCAATCTAGCCCCGGGGTCGAGGGGACGACCCTATAGACGTCGGACATGTCGGCGGCTGGCCAACCTAGTCCCGGGGTGGTAGGGACGACCCTATTGTCGTCGGACAAGTCGGCGGCGGGCCAACCAAGTCCCGGGGTCGTGGGGACGACCCTATAGTCGTCGACCAAGTCGGCGGCTGGCCAACCTAGTCCGGGGGTGGTAGGGACGACCCTATAGTCGTCGGACAAGTCGGCGGCGGGCCAACCTAGTCCCGGGGTCGTGGGGACGACCCTATAGTCGTCGGATAAGTCGGCGGCGGGCCAACCTAGTCCCGGGGTCGTGGGGACGACCCTATAGTCATCGGACGTGTCGGCGCCTGGCCAACTTAGTCCCGGGGTCGTGGGGACGACCCTATAGTCGTCGGACAAGTCGGCGGCGGGCCAACCTACTCCCGGGGTCGTGGGGACGACCCCATAGTCGTCGGAAAAGTCGGCGGCGGGCCAACCTAGACCCGGGGTCGTGGGGACGACCCCATAGTCGTCGGACATGTCGGCGCCAGGGCAACTTTGGCCCGTGGTCGTGGGGACGACCCTATAGTCGTCGGACATGTCGGCGGCTGGCCAACTTTGGACCGGGGCGTGGGGACGACCCTACAGTCGTCGGACATGTCGGCGGGGGGCCAACCTAGTCCCGGGGTCGTGGGGACGACCCTATAGTCGTCGGACATGTCGGCGGCAGGGCAACTTTGGCCCGTGGTCGTGGGGACGACCCTATAGTCGTCGGACAAGTCGCCGGCGGGCCAACCTAGTCCCGGGGTCGTGGAGAGGACCCTATAGTTGTCGGACATGTCGGCGGCTGGCCAATCTAGTCCCGGGGTCGTGGGGACGACCCTATAGTCGTCGGACGTGTCGGCGTCTGGCCAACTTAGTCCCGGGGTCGTGGGGACGACCCTATAGTCGTCGGACAAGTCGGCGGCGGGCCAACCTACTCCCGGGGTCGTGGGGACGACCCCATAGTCGTCGGAAAAGTCGGCGGCGGGCCAACCTAGACCCGGGGTCGTGGGGACGACCCCATAGTCGTCGGACATGTCGGCGCCAGGGCAACTTTGGCCCGTGGTCGTGGGGACGACCCTATAGTCGTCGGACATGTCGGCGGCTGGCCAACTTTGGACCGGGGCGTGGGGACGACCCTATAGTCGTCGGACATGTCGGCGGCGGGCCAACCTAGTCCCGGGGTCGTGGAGACGACCCTATAGTCTTCGGACGTGACGGTGCCGGGGCAATCTAGCCCCGGGGTCGAGGGGACGACCCCGTAGTCGTCGGACATGTCGGCGGCAGGGCAACTTTGGCCCGTGGTCGTGGGGACGACCCTATAGTCGTCGGACATGTCGGCGGCGGGCCAACCTAGTCCCGGGGTCGTGGAGAGGACCCTATAGTTGTCGGACATGTCGGCGGCTGGCCAATCTAGTCCCGGGGTCGTGGGGACGACCCTATAGTCGTCGTACAAGTCGGCGGCGGGCCAACCTAGTCCCGGGGTCGTGGAGACGACCCTATAGTCGTCGGACATGCCGGTGACTGGCCAACCTAGTCCCGGGGTCGTGGAGACGACCCTATAGTCGTCGGACGTGACGGTGCCGGGGCAATCTAGCCCCGGGGTGGTAGGGATGACCCTATAGTCGTCGGATAAGTCGGCGGCGGGCCAACCTAGTCCCGGGGTCGTGGGGACGACCCTATAGTCGTCGACCAAGTCGGCGGCTGGCCAACCTAGTCCGGGGGTGGTAGGGACGACCCTATAGTCGTCGGACAAGTCGGCGGCGGGCCAACCTAGTCCCGGGGTCGTGGGGACGACCCTATAGTCGTCGGATAAGTCGGCGGCGGGCCAACCTAGTCCCTGGGTCGTGGGGACGACCCTATAGTCGTCGGACGTGTCGGCGTCTGGCGAACTTAGTCCCGGGGTCGTGGGGGCGACCCTATAGTCGTCGGACAAGTCGGCGGCGGGCCAACCTACTCCCGGGGTCGTGGGGACGACCCCATAGTCGTCGGAAAAGTCGGCGGCGGGCCAACCTAGACCCGGGGTCGTGGGGACGACCCTATAGTCGTCGGACAAGTCGGCGGCGGGCCAACCTAGTCCCGGGGTCGTGGAGACGACCCTATAGTTGTCGGACGTGACGGTGCCGGGGCAATCTAGCCCCGGGGTGGTAGGGATGACCCTATAGTCGTCGGATAAGTCGGCGGCGGGCCAACCTAGTCCCGGGGTCGTGGGGACGACCCTATAGTCGTCGACCAAGTCGGCGGCTGGCCAACCTAGTCCCGGGGTCGTGGAGACGACCCTATAGTCGTCGGACATGCCGGTGACTGGCCAACCTAGTCCCGGGGTCGTGGAGACGACCCTATAGTCGTCGGACGTGACGGTGCCGGGGCAATCTAGCCCCGGGGTGGTAGGGATGACCCTATAGTCGTCGGATAAGTCGGCGGCGGGCCAACCTAGTCCCGGGGTCGTGGGGACGACCCTATAGTCGTCGACCAAGTCGGCGGCTGGCCAACCTAGTCCGGGGGTGGTAGGGACGACCCTATAGTCGTCGGACAAGTCGGCGGCGGGCCAACCTAGTCCCGGGGTCGTGGGGACGACCCTATAGTCGTCGGATAAGTCGGCGGCGGGCCAACCTAGTCCCTGGGTCGTGGGGACGACCCTATAGTCGTCGGACGTGTCGGCGTCTGGCGAACTTAGTCCCGGGGTCGTGGGGGCGACCCTATAGTCGTCGGACAAGTCGGCGGCGGGCCAACCTACTCCCGGGGTCGTGGGGACGACCCCATAGTCGTCGGAAAAGTCGGCGGCGGGCCAACCTAGACCCGGGGTCGTGGGGACGACCCTATAGTCGTCGGACAAGTCGGCGGCGGGCCAACCTAGTCCCGGGGTCGTGGAGACGACCCTATAGTTGTCGGACATATCGGCGGCTGGCCAACCTAGTCCCGGGGTCGTGGGGACGACCCTATAGACGTCGGACATGTCGGCGGCTGGACAACCTAGTCCCGGGGTGGTAGGGACGACCCTATAGTCGTCGGACAAGTCGGCGGCGGGCCAACCTAGTTCCGGGGTCGTGGGGACGACCCTATAGTCGTCGACCAAGTCGGCGGCTGGCCAACCTAGTCCGGGGGTCGTGGGGACGACCCCATAGTCGTCGGAAAAGTCGGCGGCGGGCCAACCTAGACCCGGGGTCGTGGGGACGACCCTATAGTCGTCGGACATGTCGGCGCCAGGGCAACTTTGGCCCGTGGTCGTGGGGACGACCCTATAGTCGTCGGATATGTCGGTGACTGGCCAACCTAGTCCCGGGTTCGTGGGCACGACCCTATAGTCGTCGGACATGTCGGCGGCTGGCCAACCTAGTCTCGTGGTCGTGGGGACGACCCCATAGTCGTAGGACACGTCGGCGGCGGGCCAACCTAGTCCCGGGGTCGCGGGGACGACCGTATAGTCGTCGGACATGACGGTGGCGGTCCAATCTAGTCCCGGGGACGTGGGGACGACCCTATAGTCGTCGGACATGACGGTGCCGGGGCAATCTAGCCCCGGGGTCGTGGGGACGACCCTATAGTCGTCGGACATGTCGGCGGCTGGCCAACCTAGTCCCGGGGTGGTAGGGACGACCCTATAGTCGTCGGACAAGTCGGCGGCGGGCCAACCTAGTCCCGGGGTCGTGGGGACGACCCTATAGTCGTCGACCAAGTCGGCGGCTGGCCAACCTAGGCCCGGGGTCGCGGGGACGACCGTATAGTCGTCGGACATGACGGTGGCGGGCCAATCTAGTCCCGGGGACGTGGGGAAGACCCTATAGTCGTCGGACATGACGGTGCCGGGGCAATCTAGCCCCGGAGTCGTGGGGACGACCCTATAGTCGTCGGACATGTCGGCGGCTGGCCAACCTAGTCCCGGGGTGGTAGGGACGACCCTATAGTCGCCGGACAAGTCGGCGGCGGGCCAACCTAGTCCCGGGGTCGTGGGGACGACCCTATAGTCGTCGACCAAGTCGGCGGCTGGCCAACCTAGTCCGGGGGTGGTAGGGACGACCCTATAGTCGTCGGACAAGTCGGCGGCGGGCCAACCTAGTCCCGGGGTCGTGGGGACGACCCTATAGTCGTCGGATATGTCGGTGACTGGCCAACCTAGTCCCGGGTTCGTGGGGACGACCCTATAGTCGTCGGACATGTCGGCGGCTGGCCAACTTTGGACCGGGGCGTGGGGACGACCCTATAGTCGTCGGACATGTCGGCGGCGGGCCAACCTAGTCCCGGGGTCGTGGGGACAACCCTATAGTCGTCGGACAAGTCGGCGGCGGGCCAACCTACTCCCGGGGTCGTGGGGTCGACCCCATAGTCGTCGGAAAAGTCGGCGGCGGGCCAACCTAGACCCGGGGTCGTGGGGACGACCCTATATTCGTCGGACATGTCGTCGCCAGGGCAACTTTGGCCCGTGGTCGTGGGGACGACCCTATAGTCGTCGGATATGTCGGTGACTGGCCAACCTAGTCCCGGGTTCGTGGGGACGACCCTATAGTCGTCGGACATGTCGGCGGCTGGCCAACTTTGGACCGGGGCGTGGGGACGACCCTATAGTTGTCGGACATGTCGGCGGCGGGCCAACCTAGTCCCGGGGTCGTGGGGACGACCCTATAGTCGTCGGACATGTCGGCGGCAGGGCAACTTTGGCCCGTGGTCGTGGGGACGACCCTATAGTCGTCGGACAAGTCGGCGGCGGGCCAACCTAGTCCCGGGGTCGTGGAGAGGACCCTATAGTTGTCGGACATGTCGGCGGCTGGCCAATCTAGTCCCGGGGTCGTGGGGACGACCCTATAGTCGTCGGACATGTCGGCGCCAGGGCAACTTTGGCCCGTGGTCGTGGGGACGACCCTATAGTCGTCGGATATGTCGGTGACTGGCCAACCTAGTCCCGGGTTCGTGGGGACGACCCTATAGTCGTCGGACATGTCGGCGGCTGGCCAACCTAGTCTCGTGGTCGTGGGGACGACCCCATAGTCGTAGGACACGTCGGCGGCGGGCCAACCTAGTCCCGGGGTCGCGGGGACGACCGTATAGTCGTCGGACATGACGGTGGCGGGCCAATCTAGTCCCGGGGACGTGGGGACGACCCTATAGTCGTCGGACATGACGGTGCCGGGGCAATCTATCCCCGGGGTCGTGGGGACGACCCTATAGTCGTCGGACATGTCGGCGGCTGGCCAACTTTGGCCGGGGCGTGGGGACGACCCTATAGTCGTCGGACATGTCGGCGGCGGGCCAACCTAGTCCCGGGATCGTGGGGACGACCCTATAGTCGTCGGACATGTCGGCGGCAGGGCAACTTTGGCCCGTGGTCGTGGGGACGACCCTATAGTCGTCGGACAATTCGGCGGCGGGCCAACCTAGTCCCGAGGTCGTGGAGACGACCCTATAGTCGTCGGACATCACGGTGGCGGCCAATCTAGTCCCGGGGTCGTGGGGACGACCCTATAGTCGTCGGACATGTCGGCGCCAGGGCAACTTTGGCCCGTGGTCGTGGGGACGACCCTATAGTCGTCGGATATGTCGGTGACTGGCCAACCTAGTCCCGGGTTCGTGGGGACGACCCTATAGTCGTCGGACATGTCGGCGGCTGGCCAACCTAGTCTCGTGGTCGTGGGGACGACCCCATAGTCGTAGGACACGTCGGCGGCGGGCCAACCTAGTCCCGGGGTCGCGGGGACGACCGTATAGTCGTCGGACATGACGGTGGCGGGCCAATCTAGTCCCGGGGACGTGGGGACGACCCTATAGTCGTCGGACATGACGGTGCCGGGGCAATCTATCCCCGGGGTCGTGGGGACGACCCTATAGTCGTCGGACATGTCGGCGGCTGGCCAACTTTGGCCGGGGCGTGGGGACGACCCTATAGTCGTCGGACATGTCGGCGGCGGGCCAACCTAGTCCCGGGATCGTGGGGACGACCCTATAGTCGTCGGACATGTCGGCGGCAGGGCAACTTTGGCCCGTGGTCGTGGGGACGACCCTACAGTCGTCGGACAATTCGGCGGCGGGCCAACCTAGTCCCGGGGTCGTGGAGACGACCCTATAGTCGTCGGACATCACGGTGGCGGCCAATCTAGTCCCAGGGTCGTGGGGACGACCCTATAGTCGTCGGACATCACGGTGGCGGGCCAATCTAGTCCCGAGGTCGTGGGGACGACCCTATAGTCGTCGGACATGTCTGCGGCTGGGCAACTTTGGCCAGTGGACGTGGGGACGACCGTATAGTCGTCGGACATGACGGTGGCGGGCCAATCTAGTCCCGGGGTCGTGGGGACGACCCCATAGTCGTCGGACATGTCGGCGGCTGGCCAACTTTGGACCGGGGCGTGGGGACGACCCTATAGTCGTCGGACATGTCGGCGGCGGGCCAACCTAGTCCCGGGGTCGTGGGGACGACCCTATAGTCGTCGGACATGTCGGCGGCAGGGCAACTTTGCCCCGTGGTCATGGGGACGACCCTATAGTCGTCGGACAAGTCGGCGGGGGGCCAACCTAGTCCCGGGGTCGTGGAGACGACCCTATAGTTGTCGGACATGTCGGCGGCTGGCCAACCTAGTCCCGGGGTTGTGGGGACGACCCTATACTCGTCGGACAAGTCGGCGGCGGGCCAACCTAGTCCCGGGGTCGTGGAGACGACCCTACAGTCGTCGGACATGCCGGTGACTGGCCAACCTAGTCCCGGGGTCGTGGAGACGACCCTATAGTCGTCGGACGTGACGGTGCCGGGGCAATCTAGCCCCGGGGTCGAGGGGACGACCCTATAGACGTCGGACATGTCGGCGGCTGGCCAACCTAGTCCCGGGGTGGTAGGGACGACCCTATAGTCGTCGGACAAGTCGGCGGCGGGCCAACCTAGTCCCGGGGTCGTGGGGACGACCCTATAGTCGTCGACCATGTCGGCGGCTGGCCAACCTAGTCCAGGGGTGGTAGGGACGACCCTATAGTCGTCGGACAAGCCGGCGGCGGGCCAACCTAGTCCCGGGGTCGTGGGGACGACCCTATAGTCGTCGGATAAGTCGGCTGCGGGCCAACCTAGTCCCGGGGTCGTGGGGACGACCCTATAGTCGTCGGACATGACGGTGCCGGGGCAATCTAGCCCCGGGGTCGTGGGGACGACCGTATAGTCGTCGGACATGACGGTGGCGGGCCAATCTAGACCCGGGGTCGTGGGGACGACCCTATAGTCGTCGGACATGTCTGCGGCTGGGCAACTTTGGCCAGTGGTCGTGGGGACGAACCTATAGTCGTCGGACAATTCGGCGGCGGGCCAACCTAGTTCCGGGGTCGTGGGGACGACCGTCTAGTCGTCGGACATGACGGTGGCGGGCCAATCTAGTCCCGGGGTCGTGGGGACGACTCTATAGTCGTCGGACATGTCGGCGGCTGGCCAACTTTGGACCGGGGCGTGGGGACGACCCTATAGTCGTCGGACATGTCGGCGGCGGGCCGACCTAGTCCCGGGGACGTGGGGACGACCCTATAGTCGTCGGACATGACGGTGCCGGGGCAATCTAGTCCCGGGGTCGTGGAGACGACCCTATAGTCGTCGGACGTGACGGTGCCGGGGCAATCTAGCCCCGGGGTCGAGGGGACGACCCTATAGACGTCGGACATGTCGGCGGCTGGCCAACCTAGTCCCGGGGTGGTAGGGACGACACTATAGTCGTCGGACAAGTCGGCGGCGGGCCAACCAAGTCCCGGGGTCGTGGGGACGACCCTATAGTCGTCGACCAAGTCGGCGGCTGGCCAACCTAGTCCGGGGGTGGTAGGGACGACCCTATAGTCGTCGGACAAGTCGGCGGCGGGCCAACCTAGTCCCGGGGTCGTGGGGACGACCCTATAGTCGTCGGATAAGTCGGCGGCGGGCCAACCTAGTCCCGGGGTCGTGGGGACGACCCTATAGTCATCGGACGTGTCGGCGCCTGGCCAACTTAGTCCCGGGGTCGTGGGGACGACCCTATAGTCGTCGGACAAGTCGGCGGCGGGCCAACCTACTCCCGGGGTCGTGGGGACGACCCCATAGTCGTCGGAAAAGTCGGCGGCGGGCCAACCTAGACCCGGGGTCGTGGGGACGACCCTATAGTCGTCGGACATGTCGGCGCCAGGGCAACTTTGGCCCGTGGTCGTGGGGACGACCCTATAGTCGTCGGACATGACGGTGGCGGGCCAATCTAGTCCCGGGGTCGTGGGGACGACCCAATAGTCGTCGGACATGTCGGCGGCTGGCCAACTTTGGCCCGGGGTCGTGGGGACGACCCTATAGTCGTCGGACATGTCGGCGGCAGGGCAAATTTGGCCCGTGGTCGTGGGGACGACCCTATAGTCGTCGGACAAGTCGGCGGCGGGCCAACCTAGTCCCGGGGTCGTGGAGACGACCCTATAGTCGTCGGACATCACGGTGGCGGCCAATCTGGTCCCGGGGTCGTGGGGACGACCCTATAGTCGTCGGACATCACGGTGGCGGGACAATCTAGTCCCGGGGTCGTGGGGACGACCCCATAATCGTCGGACATGTCGGCGGCTGGCCAACTTTGGACCGGGGCGTGGGGACGACCCTATAGTCGCGGACATGTCGGCGGCGGGCCAACCTAGTCCCGGGGTCGTGGGGACGACCCTATAGTCGTCGGACATGTCGGCGGCAGGGCAACTTTGGCCCGTGGTCGTGGGGACGAACCTATAGTCGTCGGACAAGTCGGCGGCGGGCCAACCTAGTCCCGGGGTCGTGGAGACGACCCTATAGTCGTCGGACATCACGGTGGCGGCCAATCTAGTCCCGGGGTCGTGGGGACGACCCTATAGTCGTCGGACATGTCGGCGGCGGGCCAACCTAGTCCCGGGGTCGTGGGGACGACCCTATAGTCGTCGACCAAGTCGGCGGCTGGCCAACCTAGTCCGGGGGTCGTAGGGACGACCCTATAGTCGTCGGACAAGTCGGCGGCGGGCCAACCTAGTCCCGGGTTCGTGGGGACGACCCCATAGTCGTCCGAAAAGTCGGCGGCGGGCCAACCTAGACCCGGGGTCGTGGGGACGACCCTATAGTCGTCGGACATGTCGGCGCCAGGGCAACTTTGGCCCGTGGTCGTGGGGACGACCCTATAGTCGTCGGATATGTTGGTGACTGGCCAACCTAGTCCCGGGTTCGTGGGGACGACCCTATAGTCGTCGGACATGTCGGCGGCTGGCCAACCTAGTCTCGTGGTCGTGGGGCCGACCCTATAGACGGCGGACATGTCGGCGGCAGGCCAACCTAGTCCCGGGGTCGTGGGGCCGACCCTATAGACGGCGGACATGACGGTGGCGGGCCAATCTAGTCCCGGGGTCGTGGGGACGACCCTATAGTCGTCGGACAAGTCGGCGGCAGGCCAACATAGTCCCGGGGTCGTGGGGACGACCCTATAATCGTCGGACAAGTCGGTGGCGGGCCAATCTAGTCCCGGGGCCGGGGGACGACCGTATAGTCGTCGGACATGTCGGCGGCGGGCCAATCTAGTCCTGCGGCCGTGGGGACGACCCTATAGACGGCGGACATGTCGGCGGCTGGCCAACTTTGGCCCGTGGTCGTTGGGACGACCCCATTGTCGTCGGACATGACGGTGGCGGGCCAATCTAGCCCCGGGATCGTGGGGACGACCCTATAGTCGTCGGACAAATCGGCGGCGGGCCAACCTAGTCCCGGGGTCGTGGGGACGACCCTATAGTCGTCGGACATGACGGTGGCGGGCCAATCTAGTCCCGGGGTCGTGGGGACGACCCTATAGTCGTCGGACATGACGGTGCCGGGGTAATCTAGCCCCGGGGTCGTGGGGACGACCCTTTAGACGTCGGACATGTCGGCGGCGGGCCAACCTAGTCCCGGGGTCGTGGGGACGACCCTATAATCGTCGGACATGTCGGCGGCAGGGCAACATTGGCCCGTGGTCGTGGGGACGACCATATAGTCGTCGGACAAGTCGGCGGCGGGCCAACCTAGTCCCGCGGTCGTGGGGACGACCCTATAGTCGTCGGACATGACGGTGCCGGGGCAATCTAGCCCCGGGGTCGTGGGGACGACCCTATAGTCGTCGCACATGTCGGCTGCGGGCCAACCTAGTCCCGGGATCGTGGGGACGACCCTATAATCGTCGGACATGTCGGCGGCAGGGCAACTTTGGCCCGTGGTCGTGGGGACGACCCTATAGTCGTCGGACAAGTCGGCGGCCGGCCGACCTAGTCCCGGGGTCGTGGGGACGACCCTATAGTCGTCGGACATGTCGGCGGCGGGCCAATCTAGTCCCGGGATCGTGGGGACGACCCTATAATCGTCGGACATGTCGGCGGCAGGGCAACTTTGGCCCGTGGTCGTGGGGACGACCCTATAGTCGTCGGACAAGTCGGCGGCGGGCCGACCTATTCCCGGGGTCGTGGGGACGACCCTATAGTCGTCGGATATGACGGTGGCGGGCCAATCTAGTCCCGGGGTCGAGGGGACGACCGTATAGTCGTCGGACATGACGGCGGCGGTCCAACCTAGTCCCGGGGTCGTGGGGACGACCCTATAGTCGTCGGACATGTCGGCGGCTGGGCAACTTTGGCCAGTGGTCGTGGGGACGACCCTATAGTCGTAGGACATGACGGTGGCGGGCCAATCTAGTCCCGGTGTCGAGGGGACGACCGTGTAGTCGTCGGACATGACGGTGGCGGGCCAATCTTGTCCCGGGGTCGTGGGGACGACCCTATAGTCGTCGGGCATGTCGGCGGCTGGCCATCGTATGCCCAGGGTCGTAGGGACGAAGCTATAGTCGTCGGACATGACGGTGGCGGGCCAACCTAGTCCCGGGATCGTGGGGACGACCCTATAGTCGTCGGACATGTCGGCGGGAGGGCAACTTTGGCCCGTGGTCGTGGGGACGACCCTATAGTCGTCGGACAAGTCGGCGGCGGGCCAACCTAGTCCCGTGGACGTGGGGACGAACCTATAGTCGTCGGACATGACGGTGGCGGGCCAATCTAGTCCCGGCGTCGAGGGGACGACCGTGTAGTCGTCGGACATGACGGTGGCGGGCCAATCTTGTCCCGGGGTCGTGGGGACGACCCTATAGTCGTCGGGCATGTCGGCGGCTGGCCAACGTATGCCCAGGGTCGTAGGGACGAACCTATAGTCGTCGGACATGACGGTGGGGGGCCAACCTAGTCCCGGGGTCGTGGGGGCGACCCTATAGACGGCGGACATGTCGGCGGCGGGCCAATCTAGTCCTGGGGCCGTGGGGACGACCGTATAGTCGTCGGACATGTCGGCGGCTGGCCAACCTAGTCCCGTGGTCGTGGGGACGACCCTATGATCGTCGGACAAGTCGGCGGCTGGCCAACTTTGTCCCGTAGTGGTGGGGACGATCCTATAGTCGTCGGACATGACGGTGGCGGGCCAATCTAGTCCCAGGGTCGTGGGGACGGCCCTATAGTCGTCGGACATGTCGGCGGCGGGCCAACGTAGGCCCGGGATCGAGGGGACGACCCCATAGTCGTCGGACATGTCGGCGGCGGGACAACCTATTCCCGGGGTCGAGGGGACGACCGTATAGTCGTTGGACATGACGGTGGCGGGCCAATCTTGTCCCGGGGTCGTGGGGACGACCCTATAATCGTCGGACATGTCGGCGGCAGGCCAACATAGTCCCGGGGTCGTGGGGACGACCCTATAGTCGTCGGACAAGTCGGTGGCGGGCCAATCTAGTCCCGGGGCCGTGGGGACGACCGTATAGTCGTCGGACATGTCGGCGGCTGGCCAACCTAGTCCCGGGGTCGTGGGGACGACCCTATAGTCGTCGGACAAGTCGGCGGCGGGCCAACCTAGAACCGGGGTCGTGGGGACGACCCTATAGTCGTCGGTTCATGTCGGCGGCAGGGCAACTTTTGCCCGGGGTCGTGGGGACGACCCTATAGTCGTCGGACATGTCGACGGCGGGCCAACCTAGACCCGGGGTCGTGGGGACGACCCTATAGTCGTCGGACAAGTCGGCGGCGGGCCAACCTAGTCCCGGGGTCGTGGGGACGACCCTATAGTCGTCGGACATGTTGGCGGCTGGCCAACCTAGTCTCGTGGTCGTGGGGACGACCGTATAGTCGTCGGACATGTCGGCGGCTGGCCAACCTAGTCCCGGGGTCGTGGGGACGACCCTATAGTCGTCGGACAAGTCGGCGGCGGGCCAACCTAGAACCGGGGTCGTGGGGACGACCCTATAGTCGTCGGTCATGTCGGCGGCTAGCCAACTTTGGCCCGTGGTCGTGGGGACGACCCTATAGTCGTCGGACATGTCGGCGGCTGGCCAACCTAGACCCGGGGTGGTGGGGACGACCCTATAGTCGTCGGACAAGTCGGCGGCGGGCCAACCTAGTCCCGGGGTCGTGGGGGCGACCCTATAGACGGCGGACATGTCGGCGGCAGGCCAACATAGTCCCGGGGTCGTGGGGACGACCCTACAGTCGTCGGACAAGTCGGTGGCGGGCCAATCTAGTCCCGGGGCCGTGGGGACGACCGTATGGTCGTCGGACATGTCGGCGGCTGGCCAACTTTGGCCCGTAGTCGTGGGGTCGATCCTATAGTCGTCGGACATGACGGTGGAGGGCCAATCTAGTCCCAGGGCCGTGGGGACGACCCTATAGTCGTCGGACATTTCGGCGGCGGGCCAACGTAGGCCCGGGGTCGTGGGGCCGACCCTATAGTCGTCGGACAAGTCGGCGGCGGGCCAACCTAGACCCGGGGTGGTGGGGACGACCCTATAGTCGTCGGACAAGTCGGCGGCGGGCCAACCTAGTCCCGGGGTCGTGGGGGCGACCCTATAGACGGCGGACATGTCGGCGGCAGGCCAACATAGTCCCGGGGTCGTGGGGACGACCCTACAGTCGTCGGACAAGTCGGTGGCGGGCCAATCTAGTCCCGGGGCCGTGGGGACGACCGTATGGTCGTCGGACATGTCGGCGGCTGGCCAACTTTGGCCCGTAGTCGTGGGGTCGATCCTATAGTCGTCGGACATGACGGTGGCGGGCCAATCTAGTCCCAGGGCCGTGGGGACGACCCTATAGTCGTCGGACATTTCGGCGGCGGGCCAACGTAGGCCCGGGGTCGTGGGGCCGACCCTATAGTCGTCGGACAAGTCGGCGGCGGGCCAACCTAGTCCCGGGGTCGTGGGGACGACCCTATAGTCGTCGGACAAGTCGGCGGCAGGGCAACTTTGGCCCGTGGTCGTGGGGACGACCCTATAGTCGCCGGACATGTCGGTGACTGGCCAACCTAGTCTCGTGGTCGTGGGGACGACCCCATAGTCGTAGAACACGTCGTCGGCGGGCCAACCTAGTCCCGGGGTCGTGGGGACGACCGTATAGTCGTCGGACATGACGGTGGCGGGCCAATCTAGTCCCGGTGTCGTGGGGACGACCCTATAGTCGTCGGACATGTCGGGGGCTGGCCAACATTGGCCCGGGACTTGGGGACGACCCTATAGTCGTCGGACATGTCGGTGACTGGCCAACCTAGTCCCGGGGTCGTGGAGACGACCCTATAGTCGTCGGACAAGCCGGCGGCGGGCCAACCTGGTCCCGGGGTCGTGGGGACGACCCTATAGTCGTCGGACATGACGGTGCCGGGGTAATCTAGCCCCGGGGTCGTAGGGACGACCCTTTAGACGTCGGACATGTCGGCGGCGGGCCAACCTAGTCCCGGGGTCGTGGGGACGATCCTATAGTCGTCGGACATGTCGGCGGCTGGCCAACTTTGGCCCGGGGCGTGGGGACGACTCTATAGTCGTCGGACATGACGGTGGCGGGCCAATCTAGTCCCGGGGTCGTGGGGACGACCCTATAGTCGTCGGACATGTCGGCGGCTAGCCAACTTTGGCCCGGGGCGTGGGGACGACCCTATAGTCGTCGGACATGTCGACGGCGGGCCAACCTAGACCCGGGGTCGTGGGGACGACCCTATAATCGTCGGACAAGTCGGCGGCGGGCCAACCTAGTCCCGGGGTCGTGGGGACGACCCTATAGTCGTCGGACATGTCGGCGGCAGGGCAACTTTGCCCCGTGGTCATGGGGACGACCCTATAGTCGTCGGACAAGTCGGCGGCGGGCCAACCTAGTCCCGGGGTCGTGGAGACGACCCTATAGTTGTCGGACATGTCGGCGGCTGGCCAACCTAGTCCCGGGGTTGTGGGGACGACCCTATACTCGTCGGACAAGTCGGCGGCGGGCCAACCTAGTCCCGGGGTCGTGGAGACGACCCTACAGTCGTCGGACATGCCGGTGACTGGCCAACCTAGTCCCGGGGTCGTGGAGACGACCCTATAGTCGTCGGACGTGACGGTGCCGGGGCAATCTAGCCCCGGGGTCGAGGGGACGACCCTATAGACGTCGGACATGTCGGCGGCTGGCCAACCTAGTCCCGGGGTGGTAGGGACGACCCTATAGTCGTCGGACAAGTCGGCGGCGGGCCAACCTAGTCCCGGGGTCGTGGGGACGACCCTATAGTCGTCGACCATGTCGGCGGCTGGCCAACCTAGTCCAGGGGTGGTAGGGACGACCCTATAGTCGTCGGACAAGCCGGCGGCGGGCCAACCTAGTCCCGGGGTCGTGGGGACGACCCTATAGTCGTCGGATAAGTCGGCTGCGGGCCAACCTAGTCCCGGGGTCGTGGGGACGACCCTATAGTCGTCGGACATGACGGTGCCGGGGCAATCTAGCCCCGGGGTCGTGGGGACGACCGTATAGTCGTCGGACATGACGGTGGCGGGCCAATCTAGACCCGGGGTCGTGGGGACGACCCTATAGTCGTCGGACATGTCTGCGGCTGGGCAACTTTGGCCAGTGGTCGTGGGGACGAACCTATAGTCGTCGGACAATTCGGCGGCGGGCCAACCTAGTTCCGGGGTCGTGGGGACGACCGTCTAGTCGTCGGACATGACGGTGGCGGGCCAATCTAGTCCCGGGGTCGTGGGGACGACTCTATAGTCGTCGGACATGTCGGCGGCTGGCCAACTTTGGACCGGGGCGTGGGGACGACCCTATAGTCGTCGGACATGTCGGCGGCGGGCCGACCTAGTCCCGGGGACGTGGGGACGACCCTATAGTCGTCGGACATGACGGTGCCGGGGCAATCTAGTCCCGGGGTCGTGGAGACGACCCTATAGTCGTCGGACGTGACGGTGCCGGGGCAATCTAGCCCCGGGGTCGAGGGGACGACCCTATAGACGTCGGACATGTCGGCGGCTGGCCAACCTAGTCCCGGGGTGGTAGGGACGACACTATAGTCGTCGGACAAGTCGGCGGCGGGCCAACCAAGTCCCGGGGTCGTGGGGACGACCCTATAGTCGTCGACCAAGTCGGCGGCTGGCCAACCTAGTCCGGGGGTGGTAGGGACGACCCTATAGTCGTCGGACAAGTCGGCGGCGGGCCAACCTAGTCCCGGGGTCGTGGGGACGACCCTATAGTCGTCGGATAAGTCGGCGGCGGGCCAACCTAGTCCCGGGGTCGTGGGGACGACCCTATAGTCATCGGACGTGTCGGCGCCTGGCCAACTTAGTCCCGGGGTCGTGGGGACGACCCTATAGTCGTCGGACAAGTCGGCGGCGGGCCAACCTACTCCCGGGGTCGTGGGGACGACCCCATAGTCGTCGGAAAAGTCGGCGGCGGGCCAACCTAGACCCGGGGTCGTGGGGACGACCCTATAGTCGTCGGACATGTCGGCGCCAGGGCAACTTTGGCCCGTGGTCGTGGGGACGACCCTATAGTCGTCGGACATGACGGTGGCGGGCCAATCTAGTCCCGGGGTCGTGGGGACGACCCAATAGTCGTCGGACATGTCGGCGGCTGGCCAACTTTGGCCCGGGGTCGTGGGGACGACCCTATAGTCGTCGGACATGTCGGCGGCAGGGCAAATTTGGCCCGTGGTCGTGGGGACGACCCTATAGTCGTCGGACAAGTCGGCGGCGGGCCAACCTAGTCCCGGGGTCGTGGAGACGACCCTATAGTCGTCGGACATCACGGTGGCGGCCAATCTAGTCCCGGGGTCGTGGGGACGACCCTATAGTCGTCGGACATCACGGTGGCGGGACAATCTAGTCCCGGGGTCGTGGGGACGACCCCATAATCGTCGGACATGTCGGCGGCTGGCCAACTTTGGACCGGGGCGTGGGGACGACCCTATAGTCGCGGACATGTCGGCGGCGGGCCAACCTAGTCCCGGGGTCGTGGGGACGACCCTATAGTCGTCGGACATGTCGGCGGCAGGGCAACTTTGGCCCGTGGTCGTGGGGACGAACCTATAGTCGTCGGACAAGTCGGCGGCGGGCCAACCTAGTCCCGGGGTCGTGGAGACGACCCTATAGTCGTCGGACATCACGGTGGCGGCCAATCTAGTCCCGGGGTCGTGGGGACGACCCTATAGTCGTCGGACATGTCGGCGGCGGGCCAACCTAGTCCCGGGGTCGTGGGGACGACCCTATAGTCGTCGACCAAGTCGGCGGCTGGCCAACCTAGTCCGGGGGTCGTAGGGACGACCCTATAGTCGTCGGACAAGTCGGCGGCGGGCCAACCTAGTCCCGGGTTCGTGGGGACGACCCCATAGTCGTCCGAAAAGTCGGCGGCGGGCCAACCTAGACCCGGGGTCGTGGGGACGACCCTATAGTCGTCGGACATGTCGGCGCCAGGGCAACTTTGGCCCGTGGTCGTGGGGACGACCCTATAGTCGTCGGATATGTTGGTGACTGGCCAACCTAGTCCCGGGTTCGTGGGGACGACCCTATAGTCGTCGGACATGTCGGCGGCTGGCCAACCTAGTCTCGTGGTCGTGGGGCCGACCCTATAGACGGCGGACATGTCGGCGGCAGGCCAACCTAGTCCCGGGGTCGTGGGGCCGACCCTATAGACGGCGGACATGACGGTGGCGGGCCAATCTAGTCCCGGGGTCGTGGGGACGACCCTATAGTCGTCGGACAAGTCGGCGGCAGGCCAACATAGTCCCGGGGTCGTGGGGACGACCCTATAATCGTCGGACAAGTCGGTGGCGGGCCAATCTAGTCCTGCGGCCGTGGGGACGACCCTATAGACGGCGGACATGTCGGCGGCTGGCCAACTTTGGCCCGTGGTCGTTGGGACGACCCCATTGTCGTCGGACATGACGGTGGCGGGCCAATCTAGCCCCGGGATCGTGGGGACGACCCTATAGTCGTCGGACAAATCGGCGGCGGGCCAACCTAGTCCCGGGGTCGTGGGGACGACCCTATAGTCGTCGGACATGACGGTGGCGGGCCAATCTAGTCCCGGGGTCGTGGGGACGACCCTATAGTCGTCGGACATGACGGTGCCGGGGTAATCTAGCCCCGGGGTCGTGGGGACGACCGTTTAGACGTCGGACATGTCGGCGGCGGGCCAACCTAGTCCCGGGGTCGTGGGGACGACCCTATAATCGTCGGACATGTCGGCGGCAGGGCAACATTGGCCCGTGGTCGTGGGGACGACCATATAGTCGTCGGACAAGTCGGCGGCGGGCCAACCTAGTCCCGCGGTCGTGGGGACGACCCTATAGTCGTCGGACATGACGGTGCCGGGGCAATCTAGCCCCGGGGTCGTGGGGACGACCCTATAGTCGTCGCACATGTCGGCTGCGGGCCAACCTAGTCCCGGGATCGTGGGGACGACCCTATAATCGTCGGACATGTCGGCGGCAGGGCAACTTTGGCCCGTGGTCGTGGGGACGACCCTATAGTCGTCGGACAAGTCGGCGGCCGGCCGACCTAGTCCCGGGGTCGTGGGGACGACCCTATAGTCGTCGGACATGTCGGCGGCGGGCCAATCTAGTCCCGGGATCGTGGGGACGACCCTATAATCGTCGGACATGTCGGCGGCAGGGCAACTTTGGCCCGTGGTCGTGGGGACGACCCTATAGTCGTCGGACAAGTCGGCGGCGGGCCGACCTATTCCCGGGGTCGTGGGGACGACCCTATAGTCGTCGGATATGACGGTGGCGGGCCAATCTAGTCCCGGGGTCGAGGGGACGACCGTATAGTCGTCGGACATGACGGCGGCGGTCCAACCTAGTCCCGGGGTCGTGGGGACGACCCTATAGTCGTCGGACATGTCGGCGGCTGGGCAACTTTGGCCAGTGGTCGTGGGGACGACCCTATAGTCGTAGGACATGACGGTGGCGGGCCAATCTAGTCCCGGTGTCGAGGGGACGACCGTGTAGTCGTCGGACATGACGGTGGCGGGCCAATCTTGTCCCGGGGTCGTGGGGACGACCCTATAGTCGTCGGGCATGTCGGCGGCTGGCCATCGTATGCCCAGGGTCGTAGGGACGAAGCTATAGTCGTCGGACATGACGGTGGCGGGCCAACCTAGTCCCGGGATCGTGGGGACGACCCTATAGTCGTCGGACATGTCGGCGGGAGGGCAACTTTGGCCCGTGGTCGTGGGGACGACCCTATAGTCGTCGGACAAGTCGGCGGCGGGCCAACCTAGTCCCGTGGACGTGGGGACGAACCTATAGTCGTCGGACATGACGGTGGCGGGCCAATCTAGTCCCGGCGTCGAGGGGACGACCGTGTAGTCGTCGGACATGACGGTGGCGGGCCAATCTTGTCCCGGGGTCGTGGGGACGACCCTATAGTCGTCGGGCATGTCGGCGGCTGGCCAACGTATGCCCAGGGTCGTAGGGACGAACCTATAGTCGTCGGACATGACGGTGGGGGGCCAATCTAGTCCCGGGGTCGTGGGGACGACCCTGTAGTCGTCGGACAAGTCGGCGGCGGGCCAACCTAGTCCCGGGGTCGTGGGGGCGACCCTATAGACGGCGGACATGTCGGCGGCAGGCCAACATAGTCCCGGGGTCGTGGGGACGACCCTATAGTCGTCGGACAAGTCGGTGGCGGGCCAATCTAGTCCCGGGGCCGTGGGGACGACCGTATGGTCGTCGGACATGTCGGCGGCTGGCCAACTTTGGCCCGTAGTCGTGGGGTCGATCCTATAGTCGTCGGACATGACGGTGGCGGGCCAATCTAGTCCCAGGGCCGTGGGGACGACCCTATAGTCGTCGGACATTTCGGCGGCGGGCCAACGTAGGCCCGGGGTCGTGGGGCCGACCCTATAGTCGTCGGACAAGTCGGCGGCGGGCCAACCTAGTCCCGGGGTCGTGGAGACGACCCTATAGTCGTCGGACATGACGGTGGCGGGCCAATCTAGTCCCAGGGTCGTGGGGACGACCCTATAGTCGTCGGACATGTCGGCGGCGGGCCAATCTAGTCCTGGGGCCGTGGGGACGACCGTATAGTCGTCGGACATGTCGGCGGCTGGCCAACCTAGTCCCGTGGTCGTGGGGACGACCCTATGATCGTCGGACAAGTCGGCGGCTGGCCAACTTTGTCCCGTAGTGGTGGGGACGATCCTATAGTCGTCGGACATGACGGTGGCGGGCCAATCTAGTCCCAGGGTCGTGGGGACGGCCCTATAGTCGTCGGACATGTCGGCGGCGGGCCAACGTAGGCCCGGGATCGAGGGGACGACCCCATAGTCGTCGGACATGTCGGCGGCGGGACAACCTATTCCCGGGGTCGAGGGGACGACCGTATAGTCGTTGGACATGACGGTGGCGGGCCAATCTTGTCCCGGGGTCGTGGGGACGACCCTATAATCGTCGGACATGTCGGCGGCAGGCCAACATAGTCCCGGGGTCGTGGGGACGACCCTATAGTCGTCGGACAAGTCGGTGGCGGGCCAATCTAGTCCCGGGGCCGTGGGGACGACCGTATAGTCGTCGGACATGTCGGCGGCTGGCCAACCTAGTCCCGGGGTCGTGGGGACGACCCTATAGTCGTCGGACAAGTCGGCGGCGGGCCAACCTAGAACCGGGGTCGTGGGGACGACCCTATAGTCGTCGGATCATGTCGGCGGCAGGGCAACTTTTGCCCGGGGTCGTGGGGACGACCCTATAGTCGTCGGACATGTCGACGGCGGGCCAACCTAGACCCGGGGTCGTGGGGACGACCCTATAGTCGTCGGACAAGTCGGCGGCGGGCCAACCTAGTCCCGGGGTCGTGGGGACGACCCTATAGTCGTCGGACATGTTGGCGGCTGGCCAACCTAGTCTCGTGGTCGTGGGGACGACCGTATAGTCGTCGGACATGTCGGCGGCTGGCCAACCTAGTCCCGGGGTCGTGGGGACGACCCTATAGTCGTCGGACAAGTCGGTGGCGGGCCAATCTAGTCCCGGGGCCGTGGGGACGACCGTATAGTCGTCGGACATGTCGGCGGCTGGCCAACCTAGTCCCGGGGTCGTGGGGACGACCCTATAGTCGTCGGACAAGTCGGCGGCGGGCCAACCTAGAACCGGGGTCGTGGGGACGACCCTATAGTCGTCGGATCATGTCGGCGGCAGGGCAACTTTTGCCCGGGGTCGTGGGGACGACCCTATAGTCGTCGGACATGTCGGCGGCTGGCCAACCTAGTCCCGGGGTCGTGGGGACGACCCTATAGTCGTCGGACAAGTCGGCGGCGGGCCAACCTAGAACCGGGGTCGTGGGGACGACCCTATAGTCGTCGGATCATGTCGGCGGCAGGGCAACTTTTGCCCGGGGTCGTGGGGACGACCCTATAGTCGTCGGACATGTCGACGGCGGGCCAACCTAGACCCGGGGTCGTGGGGACGACCCTATAGTCGTCGGACAAGTCGGCGGCGGGCCAACCTAGTCCCGGGGTCGTGGGGACGACCCTATAGTCGTCGGACATGTTGGCGGCTGGCCAACCTAGTCTCGTGGTCGTGGGGACGACCGTATAGTCGTCGGACATGTCGGCGGCTGGCCAACCTAGTCCCGGGGTCGTGGGGACGACCCTATAGTCGTCGGACAAGTCGGCGGCGGGCCAACCTAGAACCGGGGTCGTGGGGACGACCCTATAGTCGTCGGTCATGTCGGCGGCTAGCCAACTTTGGCCCGTGGTCGTGGGGACGACCCTATAGTCGTCGGACATGTCGGCGGCTGGCCAACCTAGACCCGGGGTGGTGGGGACGACCCTATAGTCGTCGGACAAGTCGGCGGCGGGCCAACCTAGTCCCGGGGTCGTGGGGGCGACCCTATAGACGGCGGACATGTCGGCGGCAGGCCAACATAGTCCCGGGGTCGTGGGGACGACCCTACAGTCGTCGGACAAGTCGGTGGCGGGCCAATCTAGTCCCGGGGCCGTGGGGACGACCGTATGGTCGTCGGACATGTCGGCGGCTGGCCAACTTTGGCCCGTAGTCGTGGGGTCGATCCTATAGTCGTCGGACATGACGGTGGAGGGCCAATCTAGTCCCAGGGCCGTGGGGACGACCCTATAGTCGTCGGACATTTCGGCGGCGGGCCAACGTAGGCCCGGGGTCGTGGGGCCGACCCTATAGTCGTCGGACAAGTCGGCGGCGGGCCAACCTAGACCCGGGGTGGTGGGGACGACCCTATAGTCGTCGGACAAGTCGGCGGCGGGCCAACCTAGTCCCGGGGTCGTGGGGGCGACCCTATAGACGGCGGACATGTCGGCGGCAGGCCAACATAGTCCCGGGGTCGTGGGGACGACCCTACAGTCGTCGGACAAGTCGGTGGCGGGCCAATCTAGTCCCGGGGCCGTGGGGACGACCGTATGGTCGTCGGACATGTCGGCGGCTGGCCAACTTTGGCCCGTAGTCGTGGGGTCGATCCTATAGTCGTCGGACATGACGGTGGCGGGCCAATCTAGTCCCAGGGCCGTGGGGACGACCCTATAGTCGTCGGACATTTCGGCGGCGGGCCAACGTAGGCCCGGGGTCGTGGGGCCGACCCTATAGTCGTCGGACAAGTCGGCGGCGGGCCAACCTAGTCCCGGGGTCGTGGGGACGACCCTATAGTCGTCGGACAAGTCGGCGGCAGGGCAACTTTGGCCCGTGGTCGTGGGGACGACCCTATAGTCGCCGGACATGTCGGTGACTGGCCAACCTAGTCTCGTGGTCGTGGGGACGACCCCATAGTCGTAGAACACGTCGTCGGCGGGCCAACCTAGTCCCGGGGTCGTGGGGACGACCGTATAGTCGTCGGACATGACGGTGGCGGGCCAATCTAGTCCCGGTGTCGTGGGGACGACCCTATAGTCGTCGGACATGTCGGGGGCTGGCCAACATTGGCCCGGGACTTGGGGACGACCCTATAGTCGTCGGACATGTCGGTGACTGGCCAACCTAGTCCCGGGGTCGTGGAGACGACCCTATAGTCGTCGGACAAGCCGGCGGCGGGCCAACCTGGTCCCGGGGTCGTGGGGACGACCCTATAGTCGTCGGACATGACGGTGCCGGGGTAATCTAGCCCCGGGGTCGTGGGGACGACCCTTTAGACGTCGGACATGTCGGCGGCGGGCCAACCTAGTCCCGGGGTCGTGGGGACGACCCTATAGTCGTCGGACAAGTCGGCGGCGGGCCAACCTAGTCCCGGGGTCGTGGGGACGACCCTATAGTCGTAGGACACGTCGGCGGCGGGCCAACCTAGTCCCGGGGTCGTGGGGACGACCGTATAGTCGTCGGACATGACGGTGGCGGGCCAATCTAGTCCCGGGGTCGTGGGGACGACCCTATAGTCGTCGGACAAGTCGGCGGCGGGCCGACCTAGTCCCGGGGTCCTGGGGATGACCCTATAGTCGTCGGACATGTCGGCGGCTGGCCAACCAAGACCCGTGGTCGTGGGGACGACCCCATAGTCGTAGGACACGTCGGCGGCGGGCCAACCTAGTCCCGGGGTCGTGGGGACGACCGTATAGTCGTCGGACATGACGGTGGCGGGCCAATCTAGTCCCGGGGTCGTGGGGACGACCCTATAGTCGTCGGACATGTCGGCGGCTGGGCAACTTTGGCCCGTGGTCGTGGGGACGACCCTATAGTCGCCGGACATGTCGGCGGCAGGCCAACGTATGCCCAGGGTCGTAGGGATGAACCTATAGTCGTCGGACATGACCGTGGCGGGCCAATCTAGCCCAGGGGTCGTGGGGACGACCATATAGACATCGGACATGTCGGCGGCGGGCCAACCTAGTCCCGGGGTCGTGGGGACGACCCTATAGTCGTCGGACATGTCGGCGGCTGGGCAACTTTGGCCAGTGGTCGTGGGGACGACCGTATATTCGTCGGATATTTCGGCGGCAGGCCAACCTAGTCCCGGGGACGTGGGGACGACCCTATAGTCGTCGGACAAGTCGGCGGCGGGCCAACCTACTCCCGGGGTCGTGGGGACGACCCTATTGTCGTCGGAAAATTCGGCGGCGGGCCAACCTAGTCCCGGGGTTGTGGGGACGACCCTATAGTCGTCGGACATGTCGGCGGCAGGGCAACTTTGGCCGTGGTCGTGGGGACGAACCTATAGTCGTCGGACATGTCGGCGGCAGGGCAACTTTGCCCGTGGTCGTGGGGACGACCCTATAGTCGTCGGACATGTCGGTGACTGGCCGACCTATTCCCGGGTTCGTGGGGACGACCCTATAGTCGTCGGACAAGTCGGCGCAGGCCAACGTATGCTCAGGGTCGTTGGGACGAACCTATAGTCGTCGGACGTGACGGTGGTGGGCCAACCTAGTCCCGGGGTCGTGGGGACGACCCTATAGTCGTCGGACATGTCGGCGGCAGGGCAACTTTGGCCGTGGTCGTGGGGACGACCCTATAGTCGTCGGACAAGTCGGCGGCGGGCCAACCTAGTCCCGGGGTCGTGGGGACGACCCTATAGTCGTCGGACAGGTCGGCGGCTGGCCAACCTAGTCCCGGGGTCTTGGGGACGACCCTATAGTCGTCGGACAAGTCGGCGGCGGGCCAACCTACTCCCGGGGTCGTGGGGACGACCCTATAGTCGTCGGACAAGTCGGCGGCGGGCCAACCTAGTCCCGTGGTCGTGGGGACGACCGTATATTCGTCGGATATTTCGGCGGCAGGCCAACCTAGTCCCGGGGACGTGGGGACGACCCTATAGTCGTCGGACAAGTCGGCGGCGGGCCAACCTACTCCCGGGGTCGTGGGGACGACCCTATTGTCGTCGGAAAATCCGGCGGCGGGCCAACCTAGTCCCGGGGTCGTGGGGACGACCCTATAGTCGTCGGACATGTCGGCGGCAGGGCAACTTTGGCCGTGGTCGTGGGGACGACCCTATAGTCGTCGGACATGTCGGCGGCAGGGCAACTTTGGCCGTGGTCGTGGGGACGACCCTATAGTCGTCGGACATGTCGGTGACTGGCCAACCTAGTCCCGGGGTCGTGGAGACGACCCTATAGTCGTCGGACATGTCGGTGACTGGCCAACCTAGTCCCGGGGTCGTGGAGACGACCCTATAGTCGTCGGACAAGTCGGCGGCTGGGCAACTTTGGCCAGTGGTCGTGGGGACGACCCTATAGTCGTCGGACATGTCGGCGGCAGGGCAACTTTGGCCCATGGTCGTGGGGACGACCCTATAGTCGTCGGACATGTCGGCGGCTGGCCAACCTAGACCCGGGGTGGTGGGGACGACCCTATAGTCGTCGGACATGTCGGCGGCTGGGCAACTTTGGCCAGTGGTCGTGGGGACGACCCTATAGTCGTCGGACATGTCGGCGGCAGGGCAACTTTGGCCCATGGTCGTGGGGACGACCCTATAGTCGTCGGACATGACGGCGGCTGGCCAACCTAGACCCGGGGTCGTAGGACGACCCTGTAGACGTCGGACATGTCGGCGGCGGGCCAACCTAGTCCCGGGGTCGTGGGGACGACCGTATAGCCGTCGGACATGTCGGCGGCTGGGCAACTTTGGCCAGTAGTCGTGGGGACGACCCTATAGTCGTCGGACAATTCGGCGGAGGGCCAACCTAGTCCCGGGGTCGTGGAGACGGCCCTATAGTCGTCGGACATGACGGTGGCGGGCCAATCTAGTCCCGGGGTCGTGGGGACGACCCTGTAGTCGTCGGACAAGTCGGCGGCGGGCCAACCTAGTCCCGGGGTCGTGGGGGCGACCCTATAGACGGCGGACATGTCGGCGGCAGGCCAACATAGTCCCGGGGTCGTGGGGACGACCCTATAGTCGTCGGACAAGTCGGTGGCGGGCCAATCTAGTCCCGGGGCCGTGGGGACGACCGTATGGTCGTCGGACATGTCGGCGGCTGGCCAACTTTGGCCCGTAGTCGTGGGGTCGATCCTATAGTCGTCGGACATGACGGTGGCGGGCCAATCTAGTCCCAGGGCCGTGGGGACGACCCTATAGTCGTCGGACATTTCGGCGGCGGGCCAACGTAGGCCCGGGGTCGTGGGGCCGACCCTATAGTCGTCGGACAAGTCGGCGGCGGGCCAACCTAGTCCCGGGGTCGTGGAGACGACCCTATAGTCGTCGGACATGACGGTGGCGGGCCAATCTAGTCCCAGGGTCGTGGGGACGACCCTATAGTCGTCGGACATGTCGGCGGCGGGCCAATCTAGTCCTGGGGCCGTGGGGACGACCGTATAGTCGTCGGACATGTCGGCGGCTGGCCAACCTAGTCCCGTGGTCGTGGGGACGACCCTATGATCGTCGGACAAGTCGGCGGCTGGCCAACTTTGTCCCGTAGTGGTGGGGACGATCCTATAGTCGTCGGACATGACGGTGGCGGGCCAATCTAGTCCCAGGGTCGTGGGGACGGCCCTATAGTCGTCGGACATGTCGGCGGCGGGCCAACGTAGGCCCGGGATCGAGGGGACGACCCCATAGTCGTCGGACATGTCGGCGGCGGGACAACCTATTCCCGGGGTCGAGGGGACGACCGTATAGTCGTTGGACATGACGGTGGCGGGCCAATCTTGTCCCGGGGTCGTGGGGACGACCCTATAATCGTCGGACATGTCGGCGGCAGGCCAACATAGTCCCGGGGTCGTGGGGACGACCCTATAGTCGTCGGACAAGTCGGTGGCGGGCCAATCTAGTCCCGGGGCCGTGGGGACGACCGTATAGTCGTCGGACATGTCGGCGGCTGGCCAACCTAGTCCCGGGGTCGTGGGGACGACCCTATAGTCGTCGGACAAGTCGGCGGCGGGCCAACCTAGAACCGGGGTCGTGGGGACGACCCTATAGTCGTCGGATCATGTCGGCGGCAGGGCAACTTTTGCCCGGGGTCGTGGGGACGACCCTATAGTCGTCGGACATGTCGACGGCGGGCCAACCTAGACCCGGGGTCGTGGGGACGACCCTATAGTCGTCGGACAAGTCGGCGGCGGGCCAACCTAGTCCCGGGGTCGTGGGGACGACCCTATAGTCGTCGGACATGTTGGCGGCTGGCCAACCTAGTCTCGTGGTCGTGGGGACGACCGTATAGTCGTCGGACATGTCGGCGGCTGGCCAACCTAGTCCCGGGGTCGTGGGGACGACCCTATAGTCGTCGGACAAGTCGGTGGCGGGCCAATCTAGTCCCGGGGCCGTGGGGACGACCGTATAGTCGTCGGACATGTCGGCGGCTGGCCAACCTAGTCCCGGGGTCGTGGGGACGACCCTATAGTCGTCGGACAAGTCGGCGGCGGGCCAACCTAGAACCGGGGTCGTGGGGACGACCCTATAGTCGTCGGATCATGTCGGCGGCAGGGCAACTTTTGCCCGGGGTCGTGGGGACGACCCTATAGTCGTCGGACATGTCGGCGGCTGGCCAACCTAGTCCCGGGGTCGTGGGGACGACCCTATAGTCGTCGGACAAGTCGGCGGCGGGCCAACCTAGAACCGGGGTCGTGGGGACGACCCTATAGTCGTCGGATCATGTCGGCGGCAGGGCAACTTTTGCCCGGGGTCGTGGGGACGACCCTATAGTCGTCGGACATGTCGACGGCGGGCCAACCTAGACCCGGGGTCGTGGGGACGACCCTATAGTCGTCGGACAAGTCGGCGGCGGGCCAACCTAGTCCCGGGGTCGTGGGGACGACCCTATAGTCGTCGGACATGTTGGCGGCTGGCCAACCTAGTCTCGTGGTCGTGGGGACGACCGTATAGTCGTCGGACATGTCGGCGGCTGGCCAACCTAGTCCCGGGGTCGTGGGGACGACCCTATAGTCGTCGGACAAGTCGGCGGCGGGCCAACCTAGAACCGGGGTCGTGGGGACGACCCTATAGTCGTCGGTCATGTCGGCGGCTAGCCAACTTTGGCCCGTGGTCGTGGGGACGACCCTATAGTCGTCGGACATGTCGGCGGCTGGCCAACCTAGACCCGGGGTGGTGGGGACGACCCTATAGTCGTCGGACAAGTCGGCGGCGGGCCAACCTAGTCCCGGGGTCGTGGGGGCGACCCTATAGACGGCGGACATGTCGGCGGCAGGCCAACATAGTCCCGGGGTCGTGGGGACGACCCTACAGTCGTCGGACAAGTCGGTGGCGGGCCAATCTAGTCCCGGGGCCGTGGGGACGACCGTATGGTCGTCGGACATGTCGGCGGCTGGCCAACTTTGGCCCGTAGTCGTGGGGTCGATCCTATAGTCGTCGGACATGACGGTGGAGGGCCAATCTAGTCCCAGGGCCGTGGGGACGACCCTATAGTCGTCGGACATTTCGGCGGCGGGCCAACGTAGGCCCGGGGTCGTGGGGCCGACCCTATAGTCGTCGGACAAGTCGGCGGCGGGCCAACCTAGACCCGGGGTGGTGGGGACGACCCTATAGTCGTCGGACAAGTCGGCGGCGGGCCAACCTAGTCCCGGGGTCGTGGGGGCGACCCTATAGACGGCGGACATGTCGGCGGCAGGCCAACATAGTCCCGGGGTCGTGGGGACGACCCTACAGTCGTCGGACAAGTCGGTGGCGGGCCAATCTAGTCCCGGGGCCGTGGGGACGACCGTATGGTCGTCGGACATGTCGGCGGCTGGCCAACTTTGGCCCGTAGTCGTGGGGTCGATCCTATAGTCGTCGGACATGACGGTGGCGGGCCAATCTAGTCCCAGGGCCGTGGGGACGACCCTATAGTCGTCGGACATTTCGGCGGCGGGCCAACGTAGGCCCGGGGTCGTGGGGCCGACCCTATAGTCGTCGGACAAGTCGGCGGCGGGCCAACCTAGTCCCGGGGTCGTGGGGACGACCCTATAGTCGTCGGACAAGTCGGCGGCAGGGCAACTTTGGCCCGTGGTCGTGGGGACGACCCTATAGTCGCCGGACATGTCGGTGACTGGCCAACCTAGTCTCGTGGTCGTGGGGACGACCCCATAGTCGTAGAACACGTCGTCGGCGGGCCAACCTAGTCCCGGGGTCGTGGGGACGACCGTATAGTCGTCGGACATGACGGTGGCGGGCCAATCTAGTCCCGGTGTCGTGGGGACGACCCTATAGTCGTCGGACATGTCGGGGGCTGGCCAACATTGGCCCGGGACTTGGGGACGACCCTATAGTCGTCGGACATGTCGGTGACTGGCCAACCTAGTCCCGGGGTCGTGGAGACGACCCTATAGTCGTCGGACAAGCCGGCGGCGGGCCAACCTGGTCCCGGGGTCGTGGGGACGACCCTATAGTCGTCGGACATGACGGTGCCGGGGTAATCTAGCCCCGGGGTCGTGGGGACGACCCTTTAGACGTCGGACATGTCGGCGGCGGGCCAACCTAGTCCCGGGGTCGTGGGGACGACCCTATAGTCGTCGGACAAGTCGGCGGCGGGCCAACCTAGTCCCGGGGTCGTGGGGACGACCCTATAGTCGTAGGACACGTCGGCGGCGGGCCAACCTAGTCCCGGGGTCGTGGGGACGACCGTATAGTCGTCGGACATGACGGTGGCGGGCCAATCTAGTCCCGGGGTCGTGGGGACGACCCTATAGTCGTCGGACAAGTCGGCGGCGGGCCGACCTAGTCCCGGGGTCCTGGGGATGACCCTATAGTCGTCGGACATGTCGGCGGCTGGCCAACCAAGACCCGTGGTCGTGGGGACGACCCCATAGTCGTAGGACACGTCGGCGGCGGGCCAACCTAGTCCCGGGGTCGTGGGGACGACCGTATAGTCGTCGGACATGACGGTGGCGGGCCAATCTAGTCCCGGGGTCGTGGGGACGACCCTATAGTCGTCGGACATGTCGGCGGCTGGGCAACTTTGGCCCGTGGTCGTGGGGACGACCCTATAGTCGCCGGACATGTCGGCGGCAGGCCAACGTATGCCCAGGGTCGTAGGGATGAACCTATAGTCGTCGGACATGACCGTGGCGGGCCAATCTAGCCCAGGGGTCGTGGGGACGACCATATAGACATCGGACATGTCGGCGGCGGGCCAACCTAGTCCCGGGGTCGTGGGGACGACCCTATAGTCGTCGGACATGTCGGCGGCTGGGCAACTTTGGCCAGTGGTCGTGGGGACGACCGTATATTCGTCGGATATTTCGGCGGCAGGCCAACCTAGTCCCGGGGACGTGGGGACGACCCTATAGTCGTCGGACAAGTCGGCGGCGGGCCAACCTACTCCCGGGGTCGTGGGGACGACCCTATTGTCGTCGGAAAATTCGGCGGCGGGCCAACCTAGTCCCGGGGTTGTGGGGACGACCCTATAGTCGTCGGACATGTCGGCGGCAGGGCAACTTTGGCCGTGGTCGTGGGGACGAACCTATAGTCGTCGGACATGTCGGCGGCAGGGCAACTTTGCCCGTGGTCGTGGGGACGACCCTATAGTCGTCGGACATGTCGGTGACTGGCCGACCTATTCCCGGGTTCGTGGGGACGACCCTATAGTCGTCGGACAAGTCGGCGCAGGCCAACGTATGCTCAGGGTCGTTGGGACGAACCTATAGTCGTCGGACGTGACGGTGGTGGGCCAACCTAGTCCCGGGGTCGTGGGGACGACCCTATAGTCGTCGGACATGTCGGCGGCAGGGCAACTTTGGCCGTGGTCGTGGGGACGACCCTATAGTCGTCGGACAAGTCGGCGGCGGGCCAACCTAGTCCCGGGGTCGTGGGGACGACCCTATAGTCGTCGGACAGGTCGGCGGCTGGCCAACCTAGTCCCGGGGTCTTGGGGACGACCCTATAGTCGTCGGACAAGTCGGCGGCGGGCCAACCTACTCCCGGGGTCGTGGGGACGACCCTATAGTCGTCGGACAAGTCGGCGGCGGGCCAACCTAGTCCCGTGGTCGTGGGGACGACCGTATATTCGTCGGATATTTCGGCGGCAGGCCAACCTAGTCCCGGGGACGTGGGGACGACCCTATAGTCGTCGGACAAGTCGGCGGCGGGCCAACCTACTCCCGGGGTCGTGGGGACGACCCTATTGTCGTCGGAAAATCCGGCGGCGGGCCAACCTAGTCCCGGGGTCGTGGGGACGACCCTATAGTCGTCGGACATGTCGGCGGCAGGGCAACTTTGGCCGTGGTCGTGGGGACGACCCTATAGTCGTCGGACATGTCGGCGGCAGGGCAACTTTGGCCGTGGTCGTGGGGACGACCCTATAGTCGTCGGACATGTCGGTGACTGGCCAACCTAGTCCCGGGGTCGTGGAGACGACCCTATAGTCGTCGGACATGTCGGTGACTGGCCAACCTAGTCCCGGGGTCGTGGAGACGACCCTATAGTCGTCGGACAAGTCGGCGGCTGGGCAACTTTGGCCAGTGGTCGTGGGGACGACCCTATAGTCGTCGGACATGTCGGCGGCAGGGCAACTTTGGCCCATGGTCGTGGGGACGACCCTATAGTCGTCGGACATGTCGGCGGCTGGCCAACCTAGACCCGGGGTGGTGGGGACGACCCTATAGTCGTCGGACATGTCGGCGGCTGGGCAACTTTGGCCAGTGGTCGTGGGGACGACCCTATAGTCGTCGGACATGTCGGCGGCAGGGCAACTTTGGCCCATGGTCGTGGGGACGACCCTATAGTCGTCGGACATGACGGCGGCTGGCCAACCTAGACCCGGGGTCGTAGGACGACCCTGTAGACGTCGGACATGTCGGCGGCGGGCCAACCTAGTCCCGGGGTCGTGGGGACGACCGTATAGCCGTCGGACATGTCGGCGGCTGGGCAACTTTGGCCAGTAGTCGTGGGGACGACCCTATAGTCGTCGGACAATTCGGCGGAGGGCCAACCTAGCCCCGGGGTCGTGGAGACGGCCCTATAGTCGTCGGACATGACGGTGGCGGGCCAATCTAGCCCCGGGGTCGTAGGACGACCCTGTAGACGTCGGACATGTCGGCGGCGGGCCAACCTAGTCCCGGGGTCGTGGGGACGACCGTATAGCCGTCGGACATGTCGCGGCTGGCCAACCTAGTCCCGGGGTCGTGGGGACGACACTATAGTCGCCGGACATGTCGGCGGCAGGCCAACGTATGCCCGTGGTCGTGGGGACGACCCTATAGTCGTCGGACATGTCGGTGACTGGCCAACCTAGTCCCGGGTTCGTGGGGACGACCCTATAGTCGTCGCACATGTCGGCGGCAGGCCAACGTATGCCCAGGGTCGTTGGAACGAACCAATAGTCGTCGGACATGTCGGCGGCGGGCCAACGTAGTCCCGGGGTCGTGGGGACGACCCTATAGTCGTCAGACATGTCGGCGGCAGGGCAACTTTGGCCCGTGGTCGTGGGGACGACCCTATAGTCGTCGGACATGTCGGTGACTGGCCAGCCTAGTCCCGGGGTCGTGGGGACGACCCTATAGACGTCGGACATGTCGGCGGCGGGCCAACCTAGTCCCGGGGTCGTTGGGACGACCCTATAGTCGTCGGACATGTCGGCGGCTGGGCAACTTTGGCCAGTAGTCGTGGGGACGACCCTATAGTCGTCGGACAATTCGGCGGAGGGCCAACCTAGTCCCGGGGTCGTGGAGACGGCCCTATAGTCGTCGGACATGACGGTGCCGGGGCAATCTAGCCCCGGGGTCGTGGGGACGACCCTATAGACGTCGGACATGTCGGCGGCGGGCCAACCTAGTCCCGGGGCCGTGGGGACGACCCTATAGTCGTCGGACATGACGGTGCCGGGGCAATCTAGCCCCGGGGTCGTGGGGACGACCCTATAGACGTCGGACATGTCGGCGGCTGGCCAACCTAGTCCCGGGGTGGTAGGGACGACCCTATAGTCGTCGGACAAGTCGGCGGCGGGCCAACCTAGTCCCGTGGTCGTGGGGACGACCGTATTGTCGTCGGACATGTCGGCGGCTGGCCAACCTAGTCCCGGGGTCGAGGGGACGACCCTATAGTCGTCGGACAAGTCGGCGGCGGGCCAACCTACTCCCGGGGTCGTGGGGACGACCCTATAGTCGTCGGAAAAGTCGGCGGCGGGTCAATCTAGTCCCGGGATCGTGGGGACGACCCTATAGTCGTCGGACAAGTCGGCGGCGGGCCAACCTAGTCCCGTGGTCGTGGGAACGAACCTATAGACGTCGGACATGTCGGCGGCGGGCCAACCTAGTCCCTGGGTCGTGGGGACGACCCTATAGACGTCGGACATGTCGGCGGCGGGCCAACCTAGGCCCGGGGTCGTGGGGACGACCCTATAGTCGTCGGACATGTCGGCGGATGGGCAACTTTGGCCAGTGGTCGTGGGGACGACCCTATAGTCGTCGGACATGTCGGTGGCAGGGCAACTTTGGCCCATGGTCGTGGGGACGACCCTATAGTCGTCGGACATGTCGGCGGCTGGCCAACCTAGACCCGGGGTGGTGGGGACGACCCTAAAGTCGTCGGACATGTCGGCGGCTGGCCAACTCAGTCTCGTGGTCGTGGGGACGACCCCATAGTCGTAGGACACGTCGGCGGCGGGCCAACCTAGTCCCGGGGTCGTGGGGACGACCGTATATTCGTCGGATATTTCGGCGGCAGGCCAACCTAGTCCCGGGGACGTGGGGACGACCCTATAGTCGTCGGACAAGTCGGCGGCGGGCCAACCTAGTCCCGTGGTCGTGGGGACGACCGTATTGTCGTCGGACATGTCGGCGGCTGGCCAACCTAGTCCCGGGGTCGAGGGGACGACCCTATAGTCGTCGGACAAGTCGGCGGCGGGCCAACCTACTCCCGGGGTCGTGGGGACGACCCTATAGTCGTCGGAAAAGTCGGCGGCGGGTCAATCTAGTCCCGGGATCGTGGGGACGACCCTATAGTCGTCGGACATGACGGTGGCGGGCCAACCTAGTCCCGGGGTCGTGGGGACGACCGTATAGTCGTCGGACATGACGGTGGCGGGCCAACCTAGTCCCGGGGTCGTGGGGACGACCCTATAGTCGTCGGACATGTCGGCGGCTGGGCAACTTTGGCCAGTAGTCGTGGGGACGACCCTATAGTCGTCGGACAGGTCGGCGGCTGGCCAACCTAGTCCCGGGGTCTTGGGGACGACCCTATAGTCGTCGGACAAGTCGGCGGCGGGCCAACCTACTCCCGGGGTCGTGGGGACGACCCTATAGTCGTCGGACAAGTCGGCGGCGGGCCAACCTAGTCCCGTGGTCGTGGGGACGACCGTATATTCGTCGGATATTTCGGCGGCAGGCCAACCTAGTCCCGGGGACGTGGGGACGACCCTATAGTCGTCGGACAAGTCGGCGGCGGGCCAACCTACTCCCGGGGTCGTGGGGACGACCCTATTGTCGTCGGAAAATTCGGCGGCGGGCCAACCTAGTCCCGGGGTCGTGGGGACGACCCTATAGTCGTCGGACATGTCGGCGGCAGGGCAACTTTGGCCGTGGTCGTGGGGACGACCCTATAGTCGTCGGACATGTCGGCGGCAGGGCAACTTTGCCCGTGGTCGTGGGGACGACCCTATAGTCGTCGGACATGTCGGTGACTGGCCGACCTATTCCCGGGTTCGTGGGGACGACCCTATAGTCGTCGGACAAGTCGGCGCAGGCCAACGTATGCTCAGGGTCGTTGGGACGAACCTATAGTCGTCGGACATGACGGTGGTGGGCCAACCTAGTCCCGGGGTCGTGGGGACGACCCTATAGTCGTCGGACATGTCGGCGGCAGGGCAACTTTGGCCGTGGTCGTGGGGACGACCCTATAGTCGTCGGACATGTCGGTGACTGGCCAACCTAGTCCCGGGGTCGTGGAGACGACCCTATAGTCGTCGGACATGTCGGTGACTGGCCAACCTAGTCCCGGGGTCGTGGAGACGACCCTATAGTCGTCGGACAAGTCGGCGGCTGGGCAACTTTGGCCAGTGGTCGTGGGGACGACCCTATAGTCGTCGGACATGTCGGCGGCAGGGCAACTTTGGCCCATGGTCGTGGGGACGACCCTATAGTCGTCGGACATGTCGGCGGCTGGCCAACCTAGACCCGGGGTGGTGGGGACGACCCTATAGTCGTCGGACATGTCGGCGGCTGGGCAACTTTGGCCAGTGGTCGTGGGGACGTCCCTATAGACGTCGGACATGTCGGCGGCTAGCCAACTTTGGCCCGTGGTCGTGGGGACGACCCTATAGTCGTCGGACATGTCGGCGGCTGGCCAACCTAGACCCGGGGTGGTGGGGACGACCCTATAGTCGTCGGACAAGTCGGCGGCGGGCCAACCTAGTCCCGGGGTCGTGGGGGCGACCCTATAGACGGCGGACATGTCGGCGGCAGGCCAACATAGTCCCGGGGTCGTGGGGACGACCCTATAGTCGTCGGACAAGTCGGTGGCGGGCCAATCTAGTCCCGGGGCCGTGGGGACGACCGTATGGTCGTCGGACATGTCGGCGGCTGGCCAACTTTGGCCCGTAGTCGTGGGGTCGATCCTATAGTCGTCGGACATGACGGTGGCGGGCCAATCTAGTCCCAGGGCCGTGGGGACGACCCTATAGTCGTCGGACATTTCGGCGGCGGGCCAACGTAGGCCCGGGGTCGTGGGGCCGACCCTATAGTCGTCGGACAAGTCGGCGGCGGGCCAACCTAGTCCCGGGGTCGTGGAGACGACCCTATAGTCGTCGGACATGACGGTGGCGGGCCAATCTAGTCCCAGGGTCGTGGGGACGACCCTATAGTCGTCGGACATGTCGGCGGCGGGCCAATCTAGTCCTGGGGCCGTGGGGACGACCGTATAGTCGTCGGACATGTCGGCGGCTGGTCAACCTAGCCCCGGGGTCGTGGGGACGACCCTATAGTCGTCGGACATGTCGGCGGCAGGCCAACATAGTCCCGGGGTCGTGGGGACGACCCTATAGTCGTCGGACATGTCGGCAGCTGTCCAACCTAGTCCCGGGGTCGTTGGGACGACCGTGTAGTCGTCGGACATGTCGGCGGTTGGCCAACTTTGGCCCGTGGTCGTGGGGACGACCCTATTGTCGTCGGACATGACGGTGGCGGGCCAATCTAGTCCCGGGGTCGTGGGGACGACACTATAGTCGTCGGAGAAGTCGGCGGCGGGCCAAACTAGTCCCGGGGTCGTGGAGACGACCCTATAGTCGTCGGATATGTTGGTGGCGGGCCAATCTAGTCCCGGGGTCGTGGGGACGACCCTATAGTCGTCGGACATGTCTGCGGCGCGCCAACCTAGTCCCGTGGTCGTGGGGACGAACCTATAGTCGTCGGACATGACGGTGTCGGGCCAATCTAGTCCCGGGGTCGAGGGGACGACCGTGTAGTCGTCGGACAAGTCGGCGGCGGGCCAACCTAGTCCCGGGGTCGTGGGGACGACCCTATAGTCGTCGGACATGTCTGCGGCGCGCCAACCTAGTCCCGTGGTCGTGGGGACGAACCTATAGTCGTCGGACATGACGGTGTCGGGCCAATCTAGTCCCGGGGTCGAGGGGACGACCGTGTAGTCGTCGGACATGACGGTGGCGGGCCAATCTTGTCCCGGGGTCGTGGGGACGACCCTATAGTCGTCGGGCATGTCGGCGGCTGGCCATCGTATGCCCAGGGTCGTAGGGACGAACCTATAGTCGTCGGACATGACGGTGGCGGGCCAATCTAGTCCCGGGGTCGTGGGGACGACCCTATAGTCGTCGGACATGTCGGCGGCTGGCCAACCTAGTCTCGTGGTCGTGGGGACGACCCCATAGTCGTACGACACGTCGGCGGCGGGCCAACCTATTCCCTGGGTCGAGGGGACGACCGTATACTCGTCGGACATGACGGTGGCGTCCCAACCTAGACCCGGGGTCGTGGGGACGACCCTACAGTCGTCGGACATGTCGGCGGCAGGGCAACTTTGGCCCGTGGTCTTGGGGACGACCCTATAGTCGTCGGACATGTCGGTGACTGGCCAACCTAGTCCCGGGTTCGTGGGGACGACCCTATAGTCGTCGGACATGTCGGCGGCAGGCCAACCTAGTCCCGGGGTCGTGGGGACGACCCTATAGTCGTCGGACACGTCGGCGGCTGGCCAACCTAGTCCCGGGGTCGTGGGGACGACCCTATAGTCGTCGGACAAGTCGGCGGCAGGGCAACTTTGGCCCGTGGTCGTGGGGACGACCCTATATTCGTCGGACATGTCGGCGGCAGGCCAACGTATGCCCAGGGTCGTAGGGACGAACCTATAGTCTTCGGACATGACCGTGGCGGGCCAATCTAGCCCAGGGGTCGTGGGGACGACCATATAGACGTCGGACATGTCGGCGGCGGGCCAACCTAGTCCCGGGGTCGTGGGGACGACCCTATAGTCGTCGGACATGTCGGCGGCTGGGCAACTTTGGCCAGTGGTCGTGGGGACGACCCTATAGACGTCGGACATGTCGGCGGCGGGCCAACCTAGACCCGGGATCGTGGGGACGCCCCTATAGTCGTCGGACATGTCGGCAGCAGGGCAACTTTGGCCCGTGGTCGTGGGGACGACCCTATAGTCGTCGGACAAGTCGGCGGCTGGGCAACTTTGGCCAGTGGTCGTGGGGACGACCCTATAGTCGTCGGACAAGTCGGCGGCGGGCCAACCTACTCCCGGGGTCGTGGGGACGACCCTATAGTCGTCGGACAAGTCGGCGGCGGGCCAACCTACTCCCGGGGTCGTGGGGACGACCCTATAGTCGTCGGACAAGTCGGCGGCGGGCCAACCTACTCCCGGGGTCGTGGGGACGACCCTATAGTCGTCGGAAAATTCGGCGGTGGGCCAACCTAGTCCCGGGGTCGTGGGGACGACCCTATAGTCGTCGGACATGTCGGCGGCGGGCCAATCTAGTCCTGGGGCCGTGGGGACGACCGTATAGTCGTCGGACATGTCGGCGGCTGGCCAACCTAGCCCCGGGGTCGTGGGGACGAACCTATAGTCGTCGGACATGACGGTGGCGGGCCAATCTAGTCCCGGGGTCGAGGGGACGACCGTGTAGTCGTCGGACATGACGGTGGCGGGCCAATCTTGTCCCGGGGTCGTGGGGACGACCCTATAGTCGTCGGGCATGTCGGCGGCTGGCCAACGTATGCCCAGGGTCGTAAGGACGAACCTATAGTCGTCGGACATGACGGTGGCGGGCCAATCTAGTCCCGGGGTCGTGGGGACGACCCTATAGTCGTCGGACATGTCGGCGGCTGGCCAACCTAGAACCGGGGTCGTGGGGACGACCCTATAGTCGTCGGACATGTCGGCGGCGGGCCAACCTAGTCCCGGGGTCGTGGAGACGACCCTATAGTCGTCGGACATGTCGGTGACTGGCCAACCTAGTCCCGGGGTCGTGGAGACGACCCTATAGTCGTCGGACAAGTCGGCGGCTGGGCAACTTTGGCCAGTGGTCGTGGGGACGACCCTATAGTCGTCGGACATGTCGGCGGCAGGGCAACTTTGGCCCATGGTCGTGGGGACGACCCTATAGTCGTCGGACATGTCGGCGGCGGGCCAACCTAGTCCCGGGGTCGTGGGGACGACCCTATAGCCGTCGGACAAGTCGGCGGCGGGCCAACCTAGTCCCGGGGTCCTGGGGACGACCCTATAGTCGTCGGACATGTCGGCGGCCGGGCAACTTTGGCCCGTGGTCGTGGGGACGACCCTATAGTCGTCGGACATGTCGGTGACTGGCCAACGTAGTCCCGGGTTCGCGGGGACGACCTTATAGTCGTCGGACAAGTCGGCGGCTGGCCAACTTTGGCCCGGGTCGTGGGGACGACCCTATAGTCGTCGGACAAGTCGGCGGGGGGCCGACCTAGTCCCGGGGTCGTGGGGACGACCCTATAGTCGTCGGACATGTCGGCGGCTGGCCAACTTTGGCCCGGGGCGTGGGGACGACCCTATAGTCGTCGGACATGTCGGCGGCGGGCCAACCTAGTCCCGGGGTCGTGGGGACGACCCTATAGTCGTCGGACAAGTCGGCGGCGGGCCAACCTAGTCCCGGGGTCGTGGGGACGACCCTATAGTCGTCGGAAAAGTCGACGGCGGGCCAACCTAGACCCGGGGTCGTGGGGACGACCCTATAGTCGTCGGACATGTCGGCGGCTGGGCAACTTTGGCCAGTGGTCGTGGGGACGAACCTATAGTCGTCGGACATGTCGGCGGCAGGCCAACGTATGCCCAGGGTCGTAGGGACGAACCTATAGTCGTCGGACATGACCGTGCCGGGCCAATCTAGCCCAGGGGTCGTGGGGACGACCATATAGACGTCGGACATGTCGGCGGCGGGCCAACCTAGTCCCGGGGTCGTGTGGACGACCCTATAGTCGTCGGACATGTCGGCGGCTGGGCAACTTTGGCCAGTGGTCGTGGGGACGACCCTATAGTCGTCGGACACGTCGGCGGCTGGCCAACCTAGACCCGGGGTGGTGGGGACGACCCTATAGTCGTCGGACATGTCGGCGGCTGACCAACCTAGTCCCGTGGTCGTGGGGACGACCCCATAGTCGTAGGACACGTCGGCGGCAGGCCAACTTTGGCCCGGGGCGTGGGGACGACCCTATAGTCTACGGACATGTCGGCGGCGGGCCAACCTAGTCCCGGGGTCGTGGGGACGACCCTATAATCGTCGGACAAGTCGGCGGCGGGCCAACCTAGTCCCGGGGTCGTGGGGACGACCCTATAGTCGTCGGACATGTCGGCGGCTGGCCAACTTTGGCCCGGGGCGTGGGGACGACCCTATAGTCTACGGACATGTCGGCGGCGGGCCAACTTTGGCCCGTGGTCGTGGGGACGACCCTATAGTCGTCGGACATGTCGGTGACTGGCCAACCTAGTCCCGGGGTCGTGGAGACGACCCTATAGTCGTCGGACAAGTCGGCGGCGGGCCAACCTAGTCCCGGGGTCGTGGGGACGACCCTATAGACGTCGGACATGTCGGCGGCGGGCCAACCTAGTCCCGGGGTCGTGGGGACGACCCTATAGTCGTCGGAAAAGTCGACGGCGGGCCAACCTAGTCCCGGGGTTTCGTGGGGACGACCCTATAGTCGTCGGACATGTCGGCGGCTGGCCAACTTTGGCCCGAGGCGTGGGGACGACCCTATAGTCGTCGGACATGTCGGCGGCGGGCCAACCTAGTCCCGGGGTCGTGGGGACGACCCTATAGTCGTCGGACAAGTCGGCGGCGGGCCAACCTAGTCCCGGGGTCGTGGGGACGACCCTATAGTCGTCGGAAAAGTCGACGGCGGGCCAACCTAGACCCGGGGTCGTGGGGACGACCCTATAGTCGTCGGACATGTCGGCGGCTGGGCAACTTTGGCCAGTGGTCGTGGGGACGAACCTATAGTCGTCGGACATGTCGGCGGCAGGCCAACGTATGCCCAGGGTCGTAGGGACGAACCTATAGTCGTCGGACATGACCGTGCCGGGCCAATCTAGCCCAGGGGTCGTGGGGACGACCATATAGACGTCGGACATGTCGGCGGCGGGCCAACCTAGTCCCGGGGTCGTGTGGACGACCCTATAGTCGTCGGACATGTCGGCGGCTGGGCAACTTTGGCCAGTGGTCGTGGGGACGACCCTATAGTCGTCGGACACGTCGGCGGCTGGCCAACCTAGACCCGGGGTGGTGGGGACGACCCTATAGTCGTCGGACATGTCGGCGGCTGACCAACCTAGTCCCGTGGTCGTGGGGACGACCCCATAGTCGTAGGACACGTCGGCGGCAGGCCAACTTTGGCCCGGGGCGTGGGGACGACCCTATAGTCTACGGACATGTCGGCGGCGGGCCAACCTAGTCCCGGGGTCGTGGGGACGACCCTATAATCGTCGGACAAGTCGGCGGCGGGCCAACCTAGTCCCGGGGTCGTGGGGACGACCCTATAGACGTCGGACATGTCGGCGGCGGGCCAACCTAGTCCCGGGGTCGTGGGGACGACCCTATAATCGTCGGACAAGTCGGCGGCGGGCCAACCTAGTCCCGGGGTCGTGGGGACGACCCTATAGTCGTCGGACATGTCGGCGGCTGGCCAACTTTGGCCCGGGGCGTGGGGACGACCCTATAGTCTACGGACATGTCGGCGGCGGGCCAACCTAGTCCCGGGGTCGTGGGGACGACCCTATAATCGTCGGACAAGTCGGCGGCGGGCCAACCTAGTCCCGGGGTCGTGGGGACGACCCTATAGACGTCGGACATGTCGGCGGCGGGCCAACCTAGTCCCGGGGTCGTGGGGACGACCCTATAATCGTCGGACATGTCGGCGGCTGGCCAACTTTGGCCCGGGGCGTGGGGACGACCCTATAGTCTACGGACATGTCGGCGGCGGGCCAACTTTGGCCCGTGGTCGTGGGGACGACCCTATAGTCGTCGGACATGTCGGTGACTGGCCAACCTAGTCCCGGGGTCGTGGAGACGACCCTATAGTCGTCGGACAAGTCGGCGGCGGGCCAACCTAGTCCCGGGGTCGTGGGGACGACCCTATAGACGTCGGACATGTCGGCGGCGGGCCAACCTAGTCCCGGGGTCGTGGGGACGACCCTATAGACGTCGGACATGTCGGCGGCGGGCCAACCTAGTCCCGGGGTCGTGGGGACGACCCTATAATCGTCGGACAAGTCGGCGGCGGGCCAACCTAGTCCCGGGGTCGTGGGGACGACCCTATAGTCGTCGGACATGTCGGCGGCTGGCCAACTTTGGCCCGGGGCGTGGGGACGACCCTATAGTCTACGGACATGTCGGCGGCGGGCCAACTTTCGCCCGTGGTCGTGGGGACGACCCTATAGTCGTCGGACATGTCGGTGACTGGCCAACCTAGTCCCGGGGTCGTGGAGACGACCCTATAGTCGTCGGACAAGTCGGCGGCGGGCCAACCTAGTCCCGGGGTCGTGGGGACGACCCTATAGACGTCGGACATGTCGGCGGCGGGCCAACCTAGTCCCGGGGTCGTGGGGACGACCCTATAGTCGTCGGAAAAGTCGACGGCGGGCCAACCTAGTCCCGGGGTCGTGGGGACGACCCTATAGTCGTCGGACATGTCGGCGGCTGGCCAACTTTGGCCCGAGGCGTGGGGACGACCCAATAGTCGTCGGACATGTCGGCGGCGGCCAACCTAGTCCCGAGGTCGTGGGGACGACCCTATAGTCGTCGGACATGTCGGCGGCAGGGCAACTTTGGCCCGTGGTCGTGGGGACGACCCTATAGTCGTCGGACATGTCGGTGACTGGCCAACCTAGTCCCGTGGTCGTGGGGACGACCCTATAGTCGTCGGACATGTCGGTGACTGGCCAACGTAGTCCCGGGTTCGCGGGGACGACCCTATAGTCGTAGGACACGTCGGCGGCGGGCCAACCTAGTCCCGGGGTCGTGGGGACGACCGTATAGTCGTCGGACATGACGGTGGCGGGCCAATCTAGTCCCGGGGTCGTGGGGACGACCCTATAGTCGTCGGACAAGTCGGCGGCGGGCCGACCTAGTCCCGGGGTCCTGGGGATGACCCTATAGTCGTCGGACATGTCGGCGGCTGGCCAACCAAGACCCGTGGTCGTGGGGACGACCCCATAGTCGTAGGACACGTCGGCGGCGGGCCAACCTAGTCCCGGGGTCGTGGGGACGACCGTATAGTCGTCGGACATGACGGTGGCGGGCCAATCTAGTCCCGGGGTCGTGGGGACGACCCTATAGTCGTCGGACATGTCGGCGGCTGGGCAACTTTGGCCCGTGGTCGTGGGGACGACCCTATAGTCGCCGGACATGTCGGCGGCAGGCCAACGTATGCCCAGGGTCGTAGGGACGAACCTATAGTCGTCGGACATGACCGTGGCGGGCCAATCTAGCCCAGGGGTCGTGGGGACGACCATATAGACATCGGACATGTCGGCGGCGGGCCAACCTAGTCCCGGGGTCGTGGGGACGACCCTATAGTCGTCGGACATGTCGGCGGCTGGGCAACTTTGGCCAGTGGTCGTGGGGACGACCCTATAGTCGTCGGACATGTCGGTGACTGGCCGACCTATTCCCGGGTTCGTGGGGACGACCCTATAGACGTCGGACATGTCGGCGGCGGGCCAACCTAGTCCCGGGGTTGTGGGGACGACCCTATAGTCGTCGGACATGTCGGCGGCAGGGCAACTTTGGCCGTGGTCGTGGGGACGAACCTATAGTCGTCGGACATGTCGGCGGCAGGGCAACTTTGCCCGTGGTCGTGGGGACGACCCTATAGTCGTCGGACATGTCGGTGACTGGCCGACCTATTCCCGGGTTCGTGGGGACGACCCTATAGACGTCGGACATGTCGGCGGCGGGCCAACCTAGTCCCGGGGTTGTGGGGACGACCCTATAGTCGTCGGACATGTCGGCGGCAGGGCAACTTTGGCCGTGGTCGTGGGGACGAACCTATAGTCGTCGGACATGTCGGCGGCAGGGCAACTTTGCCCGTGGTCGTGGGGACGACCCTATAGTCGTCGGACATGTCGGTGACTGGCCGACCTATTCCCGGGTTCGTGGGGACGACCCTATAGTCGTCGGACAAGTCGGCGCAGGCCAACGTATGCTCAGGGTCGTTGGGACGAACCTATAGTCGTCGGACGTGACGGTGGTGGGCCAACCTAGTCCCGGGGTCGTGGGGACGACCCTATAGTCGTCGGACATGTCGGCGGCAGGGCAACTTTGGCCGTGGTCGTGGGGACGACCCTATAGTCGTCGGACAAGTCGGCGGCGGGCCAACCTAGTCCCGGGGTCGTGGGGACGACCCTATAGTCGCCGGACAGGTCGGCGGCTGGCCAACCTAGTCCCGGGGTCTTGGGGACGACCCTATAGTCGTCGGACAAGTCGGCGGCGGGCCAACCTACTCCCGGGGTCGTGGGGACGACCCTATAGTCGTCGGACAAGTCGGCGGCGGGCCAACCTAGTCCCGTGGTCGTGGGGACGACAGTATATTCGTCGGATATTTCGGCGGCAGGCCAACCTAGTCCCGGGGACGTGGGGACGACCCTATAGTCGTCGGACAAGTCGGCGGCGGGCCAACCTACTCCCGGGGTCGTGGGGACGACCCTATTGTCGTCGGAAAATCCGGCGGCGGGCCAACCTAGTCCCGGGGTCGTGGGGACGACCCTATAGTCGTCGGACATGTCGGCGGCAGGGCAACTTTGGCCGTGGTCGTGGGGACGACCCTATAGTCGTCGGACATGTCGGCGGCAGGGCAACTTTGGCCGTGGTCGTGGGGACGACCCTATAGTCGTCGGACATGTCGGTGACTGGCCAACCTAGTCCCGGGGTCGTGGAGACGACCCTATAGTCGTCGGACATGTCGGTGACTGGCCAACCTAGTCCCGGGGTCGTGGAGACGACCCTATAGTCGTCGGACAAGTCGGCGGCTGGGCAACTTTGGCCAGTGGTCGTGGGGACGACCCTATAGTCGTCGGACATGTCGGCGGCAGGGCAACTTTGGCCCATGGTCGTGGGGACGACCCTATAGTCGTCGGACATGTCGGCGGCTGGCCAACCTAGACCCGGGGTGGTGGGGACGACCCTATAGTCGTCGGACATGTCGGCGGCTGGGCAACTTTGGCCAGTGGTCGTGGGGACGACCCTATAGTCGTCGGACATGTCGGCGGCAGGGCAACTTTGGCCCATGGTCGTGGGGACGACCCCATAGTCGTCGGACATGACGGCGGCTGGCCAACCTAGACCCGGGGTCGTAGGACGACCCTGTAGACGTCGGACATGTCGGCGGCGGGCCAACCTAGTCCCGGGGTCGTGGGGACGACCGTATAGCCGTCGGACATGTCGGCGGCTGGGCAACTTTGGCCAGTAGTCGTGGGGACGACCCTATAGTCGTCGGACAATTCGGCGGAGGGCCAACCTAGTCCCGGGGACGTGGAGACGGCCCTATAGTCGTCGGACATGACGGTGGCGGGCCAATCTAGCCCCGGGGTCGTAGGACGACCCTGTAGACGTCGGACATGTCGGCGGCGGGCCAACCTAGTCCCGGGGTCGTGGGGACGACCGTATAGCCGTCGGACATGTCGCGGCTGGCCAACCTAGTCCCGGGGTCGTGGGGACGACACTATAGTCGCCGGACATGTCGGCGGCAGGCCAACGTATGCCCGTGGTCGTGGGGACGACCCTATAGTCGTCGGACATGTCGGTGACTGGCCAACCTAGTCCCGGGTTCGTGGGGACGACCCTATAGTCGTCGCACATGTCGGCGGCAGGCCAACGTATGCCCAGGGTCGTTGGAACGAACCAATAGTCGTCGGACATGTCGGCGGCGGGCCAACGTAGTCCCGGGGTCGTGGGGACGACCCTATAGTCGTCAGACATGTCGGCGGCAGGGCAACTTTGGCCCGTGGTCGTGGGGACGACCCTATAGTCGTCGGACATGTCGGTGACTGGCCAGCCTAGTCCCGGGGTCGTGGGGACGACCCTATAGACGTCGGACATGTCGGCGGCGGGCCAACCTAGTCCCGGGGTCGTGGGGACGACCCTATAGTCGTCGGACATGTCGGCGGCTGGGCAACTTTGGCCAGTAGTCGTGGGGACGACCCTATAGTCGTCGGACAATTCGGCGGAGGGCCAACCTAGTCCCGGGGTCGTGGAGACGGCCCTATAGTCGTCGGACATGACGGTGCCGGGGCAATCTAGCCCCGGGGTCGTGGGGACGACCCTATAGACGTCGGACATGTCGGCGGCGGGCCAACCTAGTCCCGGGGCCGTGGGGACGACCCTATAGTCGTCGGACATGACGGTGCCGGGGCAATCTAGCCCCGGGGTCGTGGGGACGACCCTATAGACGTCGGACATGTCGGCGGCTGGCCAACCTAGTCCCGGGGTGGTAGGGACGACCCTATAGTCGTCGGACAAGTCGGCGGCGGGCCAACCTAGTCCCGTGGTCGTGGGGACGACCGTATTGTCGTCGGACATGTCGGCGGCTGGCCAACCTAGTCCCGGGGTCGAGGGGACGACCCTATAGTCGTCGGACAAGTCGGCGGCGGGCCAACCTACTCCCGGGGTCGTGGGGACGACCCTATAGTCGTCGGAAAAGTCGGCGGCGGGTCAATCTAGTCCCGGGATCGTGGGGACGACCCTATAGTCGTCGGACAAGTCGGCGGCGGGCCAACCTAGTCCCGTGGTCGTGGGAACGACCCTATAGACTTCGGACATGTCGGCGGCGGGCCAACCTAGTCCCTGGGTCGTGGGGACGACCCTATAGACGTCGGACATGTCGGCGGCGGGCCAACCTAGTCCCGGGGTCGTGGGGACGACCCTATAGTCGTCGGACATGTCGGCGGATGGGCAACTTTGGCCAGTGGTCGTGGGGACGACCCTATAGTCGTCGGACATGTCGGTGGCAGGGCAACTTTGGCCCATGGTCGTGAGGACGACCCTATAGTCGTCGGACATGTCGGCGGCTGGCCAACCTAGACCCGGGGTGGTGGGGACGACCCTAAAGTCGTCGGACATGTCGGCGGCTGGCCAACTCAGTCTCGTGGTCGTGGGGACGACCCCATAGTCGTAGGACACGTCGGCGGCGGGCCAACCTAGTTCCGGGGTCGTGGGGACGACCGTATAGTCGTCGGACATGACGGTGGCGGGCCAACCTAGTCCCGGGGTCGTGGGGACGACCGTATAGTCGTCGGACATGACGGTGGCGGGCCAACCTAGTCCCGGGGTCGTGGGGACGACCCTATAGTCGTCGGACATGTCGGCGGCTGGGCAACTTTGGCCAGTAGTCGTGGGGACGACCCTATAGTCGTCGGACAGGTCGGCGGCTGGCCAACCTAGTCCCGGGGTCTTGGGGACGACCCTATAGTCGTCGGACAAGTCGGCGGCGGGCCAACCTACTCCCGGGGTCGTGGGGACGACCCTATAGTCGTCGGACAAGTCGGCGGCGGGCCAACCTAGTCCCGTGGTCGTGGGGACGACCGTATATTCGTCGGATATTTCGGCGGCAGGCCAACCTAGTCCCGGGGACGTGGGGACGACCCTATAGTCGTCGGACAAGTCGGCGGCGGGCCAACCTACTCCCGGGGTCGTGGGGACGACCCTATTGTCGTCGGAAAATTCGGCGGCGGGCCAACCTAGTCCCGGGGTCGTGGGGACGACCCTATAGTCGTCGGACATGTCGGCGGCAGGGCAACTTTGGCCGTGGTCGTGGGGACGACCCTATAGTCGTCGGACATGACGGCGGCAGGGCAACTTTGCCCGTGGTCGTGGGGACGACCCTATAGTCGTCGGACATGTCGGTGACTGGCCGACCTATTCCCGGGTTCGTGGGGACGACCCTATAGTCGTCGGACATGTCGGCGGCAGGCCAACGTATGCCCAGGGTCGTAGGGACGAACCTATAGTCGTCGGACATGACCGTGCCGGGCCAATCTAGCCCAGGGGTCGTGGGGACGACCATATAGACGTCGGACATGTCGGCGGCGGGCCAACCTAGTCCCGGGGTCGTGTGGACGACCCTATAGTCGTCGGACATGTCGGCGGCTGGGCAACTTTGGCCAGTGGTCGTGGGGACGACCCTATAGTCGTCGGACACGTCGGCGGCTGGCCAACCTAGACCCGGGGTGGTGGGGACGACCCTATAGTCGTCGGACATGTCGGCGGCTGACCAACCTAGTCCCGTGGTCGTGGGGACGACCCCATAGTCGTAGGACACGTCGGCGGCAGGCCAACTTTGGCCCGGGGCGTGGGGACGACCCTATAGTCTACGGACATGTCGGCGGCGGGCCAACCTAGTCCCGGGGTCGTGGGGACGACCCTATAATCGTCGGACAAGTCGGCGGCGGGCCAACCTAGTCCCGGGGTCGTGGGGACGACCCTATAGTCGTCGGACATGTCGGCGGCTGGCCAACTTTGGCCCGGGGCGTGGGGACGACCCTATAGTCTACGGACATGTCGGCGGCGGGCCAACTTTGGCCCGTGGTCGTGGGGACGACCCTATAGTCGTCGGACATGTCGGTGACTGGCCAACCTAGTCCCGGGGTCGTGGAGACGACCCTATAGTCGTCGGACAAGTCGGCGGCGGGCCAACCTAGTCCCGGGGTCGTGGGGACGACCCTATAGACGTCGGACATGTCGGCGGCGGGCCAACCTAGTCCCGGGGTCGTGGGGACGACCCTATAGTCGTCGGAAAAGTCGACGGCGGGCCAACCTAGTCCCGGGGTCGTGGGGACGACCCTATAGTCGTCGGACATGTCGGCGGCTGGCCAACTTTGGCCCGAGGCGTGGGGACGACCCTATAGTCGTCGGACATGTCGGCGGCGGGCCAACCTAGTCCCGGGGTCGTGGGGACGACCCTATAGTCGTCGGACAAGTCGGCGGCGGGCCAACCTAGTCCCGGGGTCGTGGGGACGACCCTATAGTCGTCGGAAAAGTCGACGGCGGGCCAACCTAGACCCGGGGTCGTGGGGACGACCCTATAGTCGTCGGACATGTCGGCGGCTGGGCAACTTTGGCCAGTGGTCGTGGGGACGAACCTATAGTCGTCGGACATGTCGGCGGCAGGCCAACGTATGCCCAGGGTCGTAGGGACGAACCTATAGTCGTCGGACATGACCGTGCCGGGCCAATCTAGCCCAGGGGTCGTGGGGACGACCATATAGACGTCGGACATGTCGGCGGCGGGCCAACCTAGTCCCGGGGTCGTGTGGACGACCCTATAGTCGTCGGACATGTCGGCGGCTGGGCAACTTTGGCCAGTGGTCGTGGGGACGACCCTATAGTCGTCGGACACGTCGGCGGCTGGCCAACCTAGACCCGGGGTGGTGGGGACGACCCTATAGTCGTCGGACATGTCGGCGGCTGACCAACCTAGTCCCGTGGTCGTGGGGACGACCCCATAGTCGTAGGACACGTCGGCGGCAGGCCAACTTTGGCCCGGGGCGTGGGGACGACCCTATAGTCTACGGACATGTCGGCGGCAGGCCAACCTAGTCCCGGGGTCGTGGGGACGACCCTATAATCGTCGGACAAGTCGGCGGCGGGCCAACCTAGTCCCGGGGTCGTGGGGACGACCCTATAGTCGTCGGACATGTCGGCGGCTGGCCAACTTTGGCCCGGGGCGTGGGGACGACCCTATAGTCTACGGACATGTCGGCGGCGGGCCAACTTTGGCCCGTGGTCGTGGGGACGACCCTATAGTCGTCGGACATGTCGGTGACTGGCCAACCTAGTCCCGGGGTCGTGGAGACGACCCTATAGTCGTCGGACAAGTCGGCGGCGGGCCAACCTAGTCCCGGGGTCGTGGGGACGACCCTATAGACGTCGGACATGTCGGCGGCGGGCCAACCTAGTCCCGGGGTCGTGGGGACGACCCTATAGACGTCGGACATGTCGGCGGCGGGCCAACCTAGTCCCGGGGTCGTGGGGACGACCCTATAATCGTCGGACAAGTCGGCGGCGGGCCAACCTAGTCCCGGGGTCGTGGGGACGACCCTATAGTCGTCGGACATGTCGGCGGCTGGCCAACTTTGGCCCGGGGCGTGGGGACGACCCTATAGTCTACGGACATGTCGGCGGCGGGCCAACTTAGGCCCGTGGTCGTGGGGACGACCCTATAGTCGTCGGACATGTCGGTGACTGGCCAACCTAGTCCCGGGGTCGTGGAGACGACCCTATAGTCGTCGGACAAGTCGGCGGCGGGCCAACCTAGTCCCGGGGTCGTGGGGACGACCCTATAGACGTCGGACATGTCGGCGGCGGGCCAACCTAGTCCCGGGGTCGTGGGGACGACCCTATAGTCGTCGGAAAAGTCGACGGCGGGCCAACCTAGTCCCGGGGTCGTGGGGACGACCCTATAGTCGTCGGACATGTCGGCGGCTGGCCAACTTTGGCCCGAGGCGTGGGGACGACCCTATAGTCGTCGGACATGTCGGCGGCGGGCCAACCTAGTCCCGGGGTCGTGGGGACGACCCTATAGTCGTCGGACAAGTCGGCGGCGGGCCAACCTAGTCCCGGGGTCGTGGGGACGACCCTATAGTCGTCGGAAAAGTCGACGGCGGTCCAACCTAGACCCGGGGTCGTGGGGACGACCCTATAGTCGTCGGACATGTCGGCGGCTGGGCAACTTTGGCCAGTGGTCGTGGGGACGAACCTATAGTCGTCGGACATGTCGGCGGCAGGCCAACGTATGCCCAGGGTCGTAGGGACGAACCTATAGTCGTCGGACATGACCGTGCCGGGCCAATCTAGCCCAGGGGTCGTGGGGACGACCATATAGACGTCGGACATGTCGGCGGCGGGCCAACCTAGTCCCGGGGTCGTGTGGACGACCCTATAGTCGTCGGACATGTCGGCGGCTGGGCAACTTTGGCCAGTGGTCGTGGGGACGACCCTATAGTCGTCGGACACGTCGGCGGCTGGCCAACCTAGACCCGGGGTGGTGGGGACGACCCTATAGTCGTCGGACATGTCGGCGGCTGACCAACCTAGTCCCGTGGTCGTGGGGACGACCCCATAGTCGTAGGACACGTCGGCGGCAGGCCAACTTTGGCCCGGGGCGTGGGGACGACCCTATAGTCTACGGACATGTCGGCGGCGGGCCAACCTAGTCCCGGGGTCGTGGGGACGACCCTATAATCGTCGGACAAGTCGGCGGCGGGCCAACCTAGTCCCGGGGTCGTGGGGACGACCCTATAGTCGTCGGACATGTCGGCGGCTGGCCAACTTTGGCCCGGGGCGTGGGGACGACCCTATAGTCTACGGACATGTCGGCGGCGGGCCAACTTTGGCCCGTGGTCGTGGGGACGACCCTATAGTCGTCGGACATGTCGGTGACTGGCCAACCTAGTCCCGGGGTCGTGGAGACGACCCTATAGTCGTCGGACAAGTCGGCGGCGGGCCAACCTAGTCCCGGGGTCGTGGGGACGACCCTATAGACGTCGGACATGTCGGCGGCGGGCCAACCTAGTCCCGGGGTCGTGGGGACGACCCTATAGTCGTCGGAAAAGTCGACGGCGGGCCAACCTAGTCCCGGGGTCGTGGGGACGACCCTATAGTCGTCGGACATGTCGGCGGCTGGCCAACTTTGGCCCGAGGCGTGGGGACGACCCAATAGTCGTCGGACATGTCGGCGGCGGCCAACCTAGTCCCGAGGTCGTGGGGACGACCCTATAGTCGTCGGACATGTCGGCGGCAGGGCAACTTTGGCCCGTGGTCGTGGGGACGACCCTATAGTCGTCGGACATGTCGGTGACTGGCCAACCTAGTCCCGTGGTCGTGGGGACGACCCTATAGTCGTCGGACATGTCGGTGACTGGCCAACGTAGTCCCGGGTTCGCGGGGACGACCCTATAGTCGTAGGACACGTCGGCGGCGGGCCAACCTAGTCCCGGGGTCGTGGGGACGACCGTATAGTCGTCGGACATGACGGTGGCGGGCCAATCTAGTCCCGGGGTCGTGGGGACGACCCTATAGTCGTCGGACAAGTCGGCGGCGGGCCGACCTAGTCCCGGGGTCCTGGGGATGACCCTATAGTCGTCGGACATGTCGGCGGCTGGCCAACCAAGACCCGTGGTCGTGGGGACGACCCCATAGTCGTAGGACACGTCGGCGGCGGGCCAACCTAGTCCCGGGGTCGTGGGGACGACCGTATAGTCGTCGGACATGACGGTGGCGGGCCAATCTAGTCCCGGGGTCGTGGGGACGACCCTATAGTCGTCGGACATGTCGGCGGCTGGGCAACTTTGGCCCGTGGTCGTGGGGACGACCCTATAGTCGCCGGACATGTCGGCGGCAGGCCAACGTATGCCCAGGGTCGTAGGGACGAACCTATAGTCGTCGGACATGACCGTGGCGGGCCAATCTAGCCCAGGGGTCGTGGGGACGACCATATAGACATCGGACATGTCGGCGGCGGGCCAACCTAGTCCCGGGGTCGTGGGGACGACCCTATAGTCGTCGGACATGTCGGCGGCTGGGCAACTTTGGCCAGTGGTCGTGGGGACGACCGTATATTCGTCGGATATTTCGGCGGCAGGCCAACCTAGTCCCGGGGACGTGGGGACGACCCTATAGTCGTCGGACAAGTCGGCGGCGGGCCAACCTACTCCCGGGGTCGTGGGGACGACCCTATTGTCGTCGGAAAATTCGGCGGCGGGCCAACCTAGTCCCGGGGTTGTGGGGACGACCCTATAGTCGTCGGACATGTCGGCGGCAGGGCAACTTTGGCCGTGGTCGTGGGGACGAACCTATAGTCGTCGGACATGTCGGCGGCAGGGCAACTTTGCCCGTGGTCGTGGGGACGACCCTATAGTCGTCGGACATGTCGGTGACTGGCCGACCTATTCCCGGGTTCGTGGGGACGACCCTATAGTCGTCGGACAAGTCGGCGCAGGCCAACGTATGCTCAGGGTCGTTGGGACGAACCTATAGTCGTCGGACGTGACGGTGGTGGGCCAACCTAGTCCCGGGGTCGTGGGGACGACCCTATAGTCGTCGGACATGTCGGCGGCAGGGCAACTTTGGCCGTGGTCGTGGGGACGACCCTATAGTCGTCGGACAAGTCGGCGGCGGGCCAACCTAGTCCCGGGGTCGTGGGGACGACCCTATAGTCGTCGGACAGGTCGGCGGCTGGCCAACCTAGTCCCGGGGTCTTGGGGACGACCCTATAGTCGTCGGACAAGTCGGCGGCGGGCCAACCTACTCCCGGGGTCGTGGGGACGACCCTATAGTCGTCGGACAAGTCGGCGGCGGGCCAACCTAGTCCCGTGGTCGTGGGGACGACCGTATATTCGTCGGATATTTCGGCGGCAGGCCAACCTAGTCCCGGGGACGTGGGGACGACCCTATAGTCGTCGGACAAGTCGGCGGCGGGCCAACCTACTCCCGGGGTCGTGGGGACGACCCTATTGTCGTCGGAAAATCCGGCGGCGGGCCAACCTAGTCCCGGGGTCGTGGGGACGACCCTATAGTCGTCGGACATGTCGGCGGCAGGGCAACTTTGGCCGTGGTCGTGGGGACGACCCTATAGTCGTCGGACATGTCGGCGGCAGGGCAACTTTGGCCGTGGTCGTGGGGACGACCCTATAGTCGTCGGACATGTCGGTGACTGGCCAACCTAGTCCCGGGGTCGTGGAGACGACCCTATAGTCGTCGGACATGTCGGTGACTGGCCAACCTAGTCCCGGGGTCGTGGAGACGACCCTATAGTCGTCGGACAAGTCGGCGGCTGGGCAACTTTGGCCAGTGGTCGTGGGGACGACCCTATAGTCGTCGGACATGTCGGCGGCAGGGCAACTTTGGCCCATGGTCGTGGGGACGACCCTATAGTCGTCGGACATGTCGGCGGCTGGCCAACCTAGACCCGGGGTGGTGGGGACGACCCTATAGTCGTCGGACATGTCGGCGGCTGGGCAACTTTGGCCAGTGGTCGTGGGGACGACCCTATAGTCGTCGGACATGTCGGCGGCAGGGCAACTTTGGCCCATGGTCGTGGGGACGACCCTATAGTCGTCGGACATGACGGCGGCTGGCCAACCTAGACCCGGGGTCGTAGGACGACCCTGTAGACGTCGGACATGTCGGCGGCGGGCCAACCTAGTCCCGGGGTCGTGGGGACGACCGTATAGCCGTCGGACATGTCGGCGGCTGGGCAACTTTGGCCAGTAGTCGTGGGGACGACCCTATAGTCGTCGGACAATTCGGCGGAGGGCCAACCTAGTCCCGGGGACGTGGAGACGGCCCTATAGTCGTCGGACATGACGGTGGCGGGCCAATCTAGCCCCGGGGTCGTAGGACGACCCTGTAGACGTCGGACATGTCGGCGGCGGGCCAACCTAGTCCCGGGGTCGTGGGGACGACCGTATAGCCGTCGGACATGTCGCGGCTGGCCAACCTAGTCCCGGGGTCGTGGGGACGACACTATAGTCGCCGGACATGTCGGCGGCAGGCCAACGTATGCCCGTGGTCGTGGGGACGACCCTATAGTCGTCGGACATGTCGGTGACTGGCCAACCTAGTCCCGGGTTCGTTGGGACGACCCTATAGTCGTCGCACATGTCGGCGGCAGGCCAACGTATGCCCAGGGTCGTTGGAACGAACCAATAGTCGTCGGACATGTCGGCGGCGGGCCAACGTAGTCCCGGGGTCGTGGGGACGACCCTATAGTCGTCAGACATGTCGGCGGCAGGGCAACTTTGGCCCGTGGTCGTGGGGACGACCCTATAGTCGTCGGACATGTCGGTGACTGGCCAGCCTAGTCCCGGGGTCGTGGGGACGACCCTATAGACGTCGGACATGTCGGCGGCGGGCCAACCTAGTCCCGGGGTCGTGGGGACGACCCTATAGTCGTCGGACATGTCGGCGGCTGGGCAACTTTGGCCAGTAGTCGTGGGGACGACCCTATAGTCGTCGGACAATTCGGCGGAGGGCCAACCTAGTCCCGGGGTCGTGGAGACGGCCCTATAGTCGTCGGACATGACGGTGCCGGGGCAATCTAGCCCCGGGGTCGTGGGGACGACCCTATAGACGTCGGACATGTCGGCGGCGGGCCAACCTAGTCCCGGGGCCGTGGGGACGACCCTATAGTCGCCGGACATGTCGCGGCTGGCCAACCTAGTCCCGGGGTCGTGGGGACGACACTATAGTCGCCGGACATGTCGGCGGCAGGCCAACGTATGCCCGTGGTCGTGGGGACGACCCTATAGTCGTCGGACATGTCGGTGACTGGCCAACCTAGTCCCGGGTTCGTGGGGACGACCCTATAGACGTCGGACATGTCGGCGGCGGGCCAACCTAGTCCCGGGGCCGTGGGGACGACCCTATAGTCGTCGGACAAGTCGGCGGGGGGCCAACCTAGTCCCGGGGTCGTGGGGACGACCCTATAGTCGTCGGACATGTCGGCGGCTGGCCAACTTTGGCCCGGGGCGTGGGGACGACCCAATAGTCGTCGGACATGTCGGCGGCGGCCAACCTAGTCCCGGGGTCGTGGAGACGACCCTATAGTCGTCGGACATGTCGGTGACTGGCCAACCTAGTCCCGGGGTCGTGGAGACGACCCTATAGTCGTCGGACAAGTCGGCGGCTGGGCAACTTTGGCCAGTGGTCGTGGGGACGACCCTATAGTCGTCGGACATGTCGGCGGCAGGGCAACTTTGGCCCGTGGTCGTGGGGACGACCCTATAGTCGTCGGACATGTCGGTGACCGGCCAACATAGTCCCGGGGTCGTGGAGACGACCCTATAGTCGTCGGACAAGTCGGCGGCGGGCCGACCTAGTCCCGGGGTCCTGGGGACGACCCTATAGTCCTCGGACAAGTCGGCGGCGGGCCAACCTAGTCCCGTGGTCGTGGGGACGACCGTATAGTCGTCGGACAAGTCGGCGGCGGGCCAACCTAGTCCCGTGGTCGTGAGGACGACCTTATAGTCGTCGGACATGTCGGCGGCAGGCCAACGTATGCCCAGGGTCGTAGGGACGAACCTATAGTCGTCGGACATGACGGTGGCGGGCCAATCTAGCCCCGGGGTCGTGGGGACGACCCTATAGACGTCGGACATGTCGGCGGCGGGCCAACCTAGTCCCGGGGTCGTGGGGACGACCCTATAGTCGTCGGAAAAGTCGGCGGCGGGCCAACCTAGACCCGGGGTCGTGGGGACGACCCTATAGTCGTCGGACATGTCGGCGGCAGGGCAACTTTGGCCCGTGGTCGTGGGGACGACCCTATAGTCGTCGGACATGTCGGTGACTGGCCAACGTAGTCCCGGGTTCGCGGGGACGACCCTATAGTCGTCGGACATGTCGGCGGCTGGCCAACTTTGGCCCGTGGTCGTGGCGACCACCCTATAGTCGTCGGACATGTCGGTGACTGGCCAACGTAGTCCCGGGTTCGCGGGGACGACCCTATAGCCGTCGGACATGTCGGCGGCTGTCCAACTTTGGCCCGGGTCGTGGGGACGACCCTATAGTCGTCGGACATGTCGGCGGCGGGCCAACCTAGGCCCGGGGTCGTGGGGACGACCCTATAGTCGTCGGACATGACGGTGCCGTGGCAATCTAGCCCCGGGGTCGTGGGGACGACATCTATAGACGTCGGACATGTCGGCGGCGGGCCAACCTAGTCCCGGGGTCGTGGGGACGACCCTATAGTCGTCGGAAAATTCGACGGCGGGCCAACCTAGACCCGGGGTCGTGGGGACGACCCTATAGTCGTCGGACATGTCGGCGGCAGGGCAACTTTGGCCCGTGGTCGTGGGGACGACCCTATAGTCGTCGGACATGTCGGTGACTGGCCAACGTAGTCCCGGGTTCGTGGGGTCGACCCTATAGTCGTCGGACATGTCGGCGGCTGGCCAACCAAGACCCGTGGTCGTGGGGACGACCCCATAGTCGTAGGACACGTCGGCGGCGGGCCAACCTAGTACCGGGGTCGAGGGGACGACCGTATAGTCGTCGGACATGACGGTGGCGGGCCAATCTAGTCCCGGGGTCGTGGGGACGACCCTATAGTCGTCGGACATGTCGGCGGCTGGGCAACTTTGGCCCGTGGTCGTGGGGACGACCCTATAGTCGTCGGACATGTCGGTGACTGGCCAACCTAGTCCCGGGGTCGTGGAGACGACCCTATAGTCGTCGGACATCACGGTGGCGGGCCAATCTAGTCCCGGGGTCGTGGGGACGACCCTATAGTCGTCGGACATGTCTGCGGCTGGGCAACTTTGGCCAGTGGTCGTGGGGACGACCCTATAGTCGTAGGACATGTCGGCGGCGGGCCAGCCTAGTCCCTGGGCCTTGGGGACGACCCTATAGTCGTCGGACAAGTCGGCGGCAGGCCAACCTACTCCCGGGGTCGTGGGGACGACCCTATAGTCGTCGGACATGTCGGCGGCTGGCCAACCTAGTCTCGGGGTGGTAGGGACGACCCTATAATCGTCGGACAATTCGGCGGCTGGCCAGCTTTGGCCCGGGGTAGTGGGGACGACCCTATAGTCCTCGGACATGTCGGCGGCTGGCCAACCTAGTCCCGTGGTCGTGGGGACGACCCCATAGTCGTAGGACACGTCGGCGGCAGGCCAACTTTGGCCCGGGGCGTGGGGACGACCCTATAGTCTACGGACATGTCGGCGGCGGGCCAACCTAGTCCTGGGGTCGTGGGGACGACCCTATCGTCGTCGGACATGTCGGCGGCAGGCCAACGTATGCCCAGGGTCGTAGGGACGAACCTATAGTCGTCGGACATGACGGTGGCGGGCCAATCTAGCCCCGGGGTCGTGGGGACGACCCTATAGACGTCGGACATGTCGGCGGCGGGCCAACCTAGTCCCGGGGTCGTGGGGACGACCCTATAGTCGTCGGAAAAGTCGGCGGCGGGCCAACCTAGACCCGGGGTCGTGGGGACGACCCTATAGTCGTCGGACATGTCGGCGGCAGGGCAACTTTGGCCCGTGGTCGTGGGGACGACCCTATAGTCGTCGGACATGTCGGTGACTGGCCAACGTAGTCCCGGGTTCGCGGGGACGACCCTATAGTCGTCGGACATGTCGGCGGCTGGCCAACTTTGGCCCGTGGTCGTGGGGACGACCCTATAGTCGTCGGACATGTCGGCGGCAGGGCAACTTTGGCCCATGGTCGTGGGGACGACCCTATAGTCGTCGGACATGTCGGCGGCTGGCCAACCTAGACCCGGGGTGGTGGGGACGACCCTATAGTCGTCGGACATGTCGGCGGCTGGGCAACTTTGGCCAGTGGTCGTGGGGACGACCCTATAGTCGTCGGACATGTCGGCGGCAGGGCAACTTTGGCCCATGGTCGTGGGGACGACCCTATAGTCGTCGGACATGACGGCGGCTGGCCAACCTAGACCCGGGGTCGTGGGGACGACCCTATAATCGTCGGACATGTCGGCGGCGGGCCAACCTAGTCCCGGGGTCGTGGGGACGACCCTATAGTCGTCGGACAAGTCGGCGGGGGGCCAACCTAGTCCCGGGGTCGTGGGGACGACCCTATAGTCGTCGGACATGTCGGCGGCTGGCCAACTTTGGCCCGGGGCGTGGGGACGACCCAATAGTCGTCGGACATGTCGGCGGCGGCCAACCTAGTCCCGGGGTCGTGGAGACGACCCTATAGTCGTCGGACATGTCGGTGACTGGCCAACCTAGTCCCGGGGTCGTGGAGACGACCCTATAGTCGTCGGACAAGTCGGCGGCTGGGCAACTTTGGCCAGTGGTCGTGGGGACGACCCTATAGTCGTCGGACATGTCGGCGGCAGGGCAACTTTGGCCCGTGGTCGTGGGGACGACCCTATAGTCGTCGGACATGTCGGTGACCGGCCAACATAGTCCCGGGGTCGTGGAGACGACCCTATAGTCGTCGGACAAGTCGGCGGCGGGCCGACCTAGTCCCGGGGTCCTGGGGACGACCCTATAGTCCTCGGACAAGTCGGCGGCGGGCCAACCTAGTCCCGTGGTCGTGGGGACGACCGTATAGTCGTCGGACAAGTCGGCGGCGGGCCAACCTAGTCCCGTGGTCGTGAGGACGACCGTATAGTCGTCGGACATGTCGGCGGCAGGCCAACGTATGCCCAGGGTCGTAGGGACGAACCTATAGTCGTCGGACATGACGGTGGCGGGCCAATCTAGCCCCGGGGTCGTGGGGACGACCCTATAGACGTCGGACATGTCGGCGGCGGGCCAACCTAGTCCCGGGGTCGTGGGGACGACCCTATAGTCGTCGGAAAAGTCGGCGGCGGGCCAACCTAGACCCGGGGTCGTGGGGACGACCCTATAGTCGTCGGACATGTCGGCGGCAGGGCAACTTTGGCCCGTGGTCGTGGGGACGACCCTATAGTCGTCGGACATGTCGGTGACTGGCCAACGTAGTCCCGGGTTCGCGGGGACGACCCTATAGTCGTCGGACATGTCGGCGGCTGGCCAACTTTGGCCCGTGGTCGTGGCGACCACCCTATAGTCGTCGGACATGTCGGTGACTGGCCAACGTAGTCCCGGGTTCGCGGGGACGACCCTATAGCCGTCGGACATGTCGGCGGCTGTCCAACTTTGGCCCGGGTCGTGGGGACGACCCTATAGTCGTCGGACATGTCGGCGGCGGGCCAACCTAGGCCCGGGGTCGTGGGGACGACCCTATAGTCGTCGGACATGACGGTGCCGTGGCAATCTAGCCCCGGGGTCGTGGGGACGACATCTATAGACGTCGGACATGTCGGCGGCGGGCCAACCTAGTCCCGGGGTCGTGGGGACGACCCTATAGTCGTCGGAAAATTCGACGGCGGGCCAACCTAGACCCGGGGTCGTGGGGACGACCCTATAGTCGTCGGACATGTCGGCGGCAGGGCAACTTTGGCCCGTGGTCGTGGGGACGACCCTATAGTCGTCGGACATGTCGGTGACTGGCCAACGTAGTCCCGGGTTCGTGGGGTCGACCCTATAGTCGTCGGACATGTCGGCGGCTGGCCAACCAAGACCCGTGGTCGTGGGGACGACCCCATAGTCGTAGGACACGTCGGCGGCGGGCCAACCTAGTACCGGGGTCGAGGGGACGACCGTATAGTCGTCGGACATGACGGTGGCGGGCCAATCTAGTCCCGGGGTCGTGGGGACGACCCTATAGTCGTCGGACATGTCGGCGGCTGGGCAACTTTGGCCCGTGGTCGTGGGGACGACCCTATAGTCGTCGGACATGTCGGTGACTGGCCAACCTAGTCCCGGGGTCGTGGAGACGACCCTATAGTCGTCGGACATCACGGTGGCGGGCCAATCTAGTCCCGGGGTCGTGGGGACGACCCTATAGTCGTCGGACATGTCTGCGGCTGGGCAACTTTGGCCAGTGGTCGTGGGGACGACCCTATAGTCGTAGGACATGTCGGCGGCGGGCCAACCTAGTCCCGGGGTCGTGGGGACGACCCTATAGTCGTCGGAAAAGTCGACGGCGGTCCAACCTAGACCCGGGGTCGTGGGGACGACCCTATAGTCGTCGGAAAAGTCGACGGCGGGCCAACCTAGTCCCGGGGTCGTGGGGACGACCCTATAGTCGTCGGACATGTCGGCGGCTGGCCAACTTTGGCCCGAGGCGTGGGGACGACCCTATAGTCGTCGGACATGTCGGCGGCGGGCCAACCTAGTCCCGGGGTCGTGGGGACGACCCTATAGTCGTCGGACAAGTCGGCGGCGGGCCAACCTAGTCCCGGGGTCGTGGGGACGACCCTATAGTCGTCGGAAAAGTCGACGGCGGTCCAACCTAGACCCGGGGTCGTGGGGACGACCCTATAGTCGTCGGACATGTCGGCGGCTGGGCAACTTTGGCCAGTGGTCGTGGGGACGAACCTATAGTCGTCGGACATGTCGGCGGCAGGCCAACGTATGCCCAGGGTCGTAGGGACGAACCTATAGTCGTCGGACATGACCGTGCCGGGCCAATCTAGCCCAGGGGTCGTGGGGACGACCATATAGACGTCGGACATGTCGGCGGCGGGCCAACCTAGTCCCGGGGTCGTGTGGACGACCCTATAGTCGTCGGACATGTCGGCGGCTGGGCAACTTTGGCCAGTGGTCGTGGGGACGACCCTATAGTCGTCGGACACGTCGGCGGCTGGCCAACCTAGACCCGGGGTGGTGGGGACGACCCTATAGTCGTCGGACATGTCGGCGGCTGACCAACCTAGTCCCGTGGTCGTGGGGACGACCCCATAGTCGTAGGACACGTCGGCGGCAGGCCAACTTTGGCCCGGGGCGTGGGGACGACCCTATAGTCTACGGACATGTCGGCGGCGGGCCAACCTAGTCCCGGGGTCGTGGGGACGACCCTATAATCGTCGGACAAGTCGGCGGCGGGCCAACCTAGTCCCGGGGTCGTGGGGACGACCCTATAGTCGTCGGACATGTCGGCGGCTGGCCAACTTTGGCCCGGGGCGTGGGGACGACCCTATAGTCTACGGACATGTCGGCGGCGGGCCAACTTTGGCCCGTGGTCGTGGGGACGACCCTATAGTCGTCGGACATGTCGGTGACTGGCCAACCTAGTCCCGGGGTCGTGGAGACGACCCTATAGTCGTCGGACAAGTCGGCGGCGGGCCAACCTAGTCCCGGGGTCGTGGGGACGACCCTATAGACGTCGGACATGTCGGCGGCGGGCCAACCTAGTCCCGGGGTCGTGGGGACGACCCTATAGTCGTCGGAAAAGTCGACGGCGGGCCAACCTAGTCCCGGGGTCGTGGGGACGACCCTATAGTCGTCGGACATGTCGGCGGCTGGCCAACTTTGGCCCGAGGCGTGGGGACGACCCAATAGTCGTCGGACATGTCGGCGGCGGCCAACCTAGTCCCGAGGTCGTGGGGACGACCCTATAGTCGTCGGACATGTCGGCGGCAGGGCAACTTTGGCCCGTGGTCGTGGGGACGACCCTATAGTCGTCGGACATGTCGGTGACTGGCCAACCTAGTCCCGTGGTCGTGGGGACGACCCTATAGTCGTCGGACATGTCGGTGACTGGCCAACGTAGTCCCGGGTTCGCGGGGACGACCCTATAGTCGTAGGACACGTCGGCGGCGGGCCAACCTAGTCCCGGGGTCGTGGGGACGACCGTATAGTCGTCGGACATGACGGTGGCGGGCCAATCTAGTCCCGGGGTCGTGGGGACGACCCTATAGTCGTCGGACAAGTCGGCGGCGGGCCGACCTAGTCCCGGGGTCCTGGGGATGACCCTATAGTCGTCGGACATGTCGGCGGCTGGCCAACCAAGACCCGTGGTCGTGGGGACGACCCCATAGTCGTAGGACACGTCGGCGGCGGGCCAACCTAGTCCCGGGGTCGTGGGGACGACCGTATAGTCGTCGGACATGACGGTGGCGGGCCAATCTAGTCCCGGGGTCGTGGGGACGACCCTATAGTCGTCGGACATGTCGGCGGCTGGGCAACTTTGGCCCGTGGTCGTGGGGACGACCCTATAGTCGCCGGACATGTCGGCGGCAGGCCAACGTATGCCCAGGGTCGTAGGGACGAACCTATAGTCGTCGGACATGACCGTGGCGGGCCAATCTAGCCCAGGGGTCGTGGGGACGACCATATAGACATCGGACATGTCGGCGGCGGGCCAACCTAGTCCCGGGGTCGTGGGGACGACCCTATAGTCGTCGGACATGTCGGCGGCTGGGCAACTTTGGCCAGTGGTCGTGGGGACGACCGTATATTCGTCGGATATTTCGGCGGCAGGCCAACCTAGTCCCGGGGACGTGGGGACGACCCTATAGTCGTCGGACAAGTCGGCGGCGGGCCAACCTACTCCCGGGGTCGTGGGGACGACCCTATTGTCGTCGGAAAATTCGGCGGCGGGCCAACCTAGTCCCGGGGTTGTGGGGACGACCCTATAGTCGTCGGACATGTCGGCGGCAGGGCAACTTTGGCCGTGGTCGTGGGGACGAACCTATAGTCGTCGGACATGTCGGCGGCAGGGCAACTTTGCCCGTGGTCGTGGGGACGACCCTATAGTCGTCGGACATGTCGGTGACTGGCCGACCTATTCCCGGGTTCGTGGGGACGACCCTATAGTCGTCGGACAAGTCGGCGCAGGCCAACGTATGCTCAGGGTCGTTGGGACGAACCTATAGTCGTCGGACGTGACGGTGGTGGGCCAACCTAGTCCCGGGGTCGTGGGGACGACCCTATAGTCGTCGGACATGTCGGCGGCAGGGCAACTTTGGCCGTGGTCGTGGGGACGACCCTATAGTCGTCGGACAAGTCGGCGGCGGGCCAACCTAGTCCCGGGGTCGTGGGGACGACCCTATAGTCGTCGGACAGGTCGGCGGCTGGCCAACCTAGTCCCGGGGTCTTGGGGACGACCCTATAGTCGTCGGACAAGTCGGCGGCGGGCCAACCTACTCCCGGGGTCGTGGGGACGACCCTATAGTCGTCGGACAAGTCGGCGGCGGGCCAACCTAGTCCCGTGGTCGTGGGGACGACCGTATATTCGTCGGATATTTCGGCGGCAGGCCAACCTAGTCCCGGGGACGTGGGGACGACCCTATAGTCGTCGGACAAGTCGGCGGCGGGCCAACCTACTCCCGGGGTCGTGGGGACGACCCTATTGTCGTCGGAAAATCCGGCGGCGGGCCAACCTAGTCCCGGGGTCGTGGGGACGACCCTATAGTCGTCGGACATGTCGGCGGCAGGGCAACTTTGGCCGTGGTCGTGGGGACGACCCTATAGTCGTCGGACATGTCGGCGGCAGGGCAACTTTGGCCGTGGTCGTGGGGACGACCCTATAGTCGTCGGACATGTCGGTGACTGGCCAACCTAGTCCCGGGGTCGTGGAGACGACCCTATAGTCGTCGGACATGTCGGTGACTGGCCAACCTAGTCCCGGGGTCGTGGAGACGACCCTATAGTCGTCGGACAAGTCGGCGGCTGGGCAACTTTGGCCAGTGGTCGTGGGGACGACCCTATAGTCGTCGGACATGTCGGCGGCAGGGCAACTTTGGCCCATGGTCGTGGGGACGACCCTATAGTCGTCGGACATGTCGGCGGCTGGCCAACCTAGACCCGGGGTGGTGGGGACGACCCTATAGTCGTCGGACATGTCGGCGGCTGGGCAACTTTGGCCAGTGGTCGTGGGGACGACCCTATAGTCGTCGGACATGTCGGCGGCAGGGCAACTTTGGCCCATGGTCGTGGGGACGACCCTATAGTCGTCGGACATGACGGCGGCTGGCCAACCTAGACCCGGGGTCGTAGGACGACCCTGTAGACGTCGGACATGTCGGCGGCGGGCCAACCTAGTCCCGGGGTCGTGGGGACGACCGTATAGCCGTCGGACATGTCGGCGGCTGGGCAACTTTGGCCAGTAGTCGTGGGGACGACCCTATAGTCGTCGGACAATTCGGCGGAGGGCCAACCTAGTCCCGGGGACGTGGAGACGGCCCTATAGTCGTCGGACATGACGGTGGCGGGCCAATCTAGCCCCGGGGTCGTAGGACGACCCTGTAGACGTCGGACATGTCGGCGGCGGGCCAACCTAGTCCCGGGGTCGTGGGGACGACCGTATAGCCGTCGGACATGTCGCGGCTGGCCAACCTAGTCCCGGGGTCGTGGGGACGACACTATAGTCGCCGGACATGTCGGCGGCAGGCCAACGTATGCCCGTGGTCGTGGGGACGACCCTATAGTCGTCGGACATGTCGGTGACTGGCCAACCTAGTCCCGGGTTCGTTGGGACGACCCTATAGTCGTCGCACATGTCGGCGGCAGGCCAACGTATGCCCAGGGTCGTTGGAACGAACCAATAGTCGTCGGACATGTCGGCGGCGGGCCAACGTAGTCCCGGGGTCGTGGGGACGACCCTATAGTCGTCAGACATGTCGGCGGCAGGGCAACTTTGGCCCGTGGTCGTGGGGACGACCCTATAGTCGTCGGACATGTCGGTGACTGGCCAGCCTAGTCCCGGGGTCGTGGGGACGACCCTATAGACGTCGGACATGTCGGCGGCGGGCCAACCTAGTCCCGGGGTCGTGGGGACGACCCTATAGTCGTCGGACATGTCGGCGGCTGGGCAACTTTGGCCAGTAGTCGTGGGGACGACCCTATAGTCGTCGGACAATTCGGCGGAGGGCCAACCTAGTCCCGGGGTCGTGGAGACGGCCCTATAGTCGTCGGACATGACGGTGCCGGGGCAATCTAGCCCCGGGGTCGTGGGGACGACCCTATAGACGTCGGACATGTCGGCGGCGGGCCAACCTAGTCCCGGGGCCGTGGGGACGACCCTATAGTCGCCGGACATGTCGCGGCTGGCCAACCTAGTCCCGGGGTCGTGGGGACGACACTATAGTCGCCGGACATGTCGGCGGCAGGCCAACGTATGCCCGTGGTCGTGGGGACGACCCTATAGTCGTCGGACATGTCGGTGACTGGCCAACCTAGTCCCGGGTTCGTGGGGACGACCCTATAGACGTCGGACATGTCGGCGGCGGGCCAACCTAGTCCCGGGGCCGTGGGGACGACCCTATAGTCGTCGGACAAGTCGGCGGGGGGCCAACCTAGTCCCGGGGTCGTGGGGACGACCCTATAGTCGTCGGACATGTCGGCGGCTGGCCAACTTTGGCCCGGGGCGTGGGGACGACCCAATAGTCGTCGGACATGTCGGCGGCGGCCAACCTAGTCCCGGGGTCGTGGAGACGACCCTATAGTCGTCGGACATGTCGGTGACTGGCCAACCTAGTCCCGGGGTCGTGGAGACGACCCTATAGTCGTCGGACAAGTCGGCGGCTGGGCAACTTTGGCCAGTGGTCGTGGGGACGACCCTATAGTCGTCGGACATGTCGGCGGCAGGGCAACTTTGGCCCGTGGTCGTGGGGACGACCCTATAGTCGTCGGACATGTCGGTGACCGGCCAACATAGTCCCGGGGTCGTGGAGACGACCCTATAGTCGTCGGACAAGTCGGCGGCGGGCCGACCTAGTCCCGGGGTCCTGGGGACGACCCTATAGTCCTCGGACAAGTCGGCGGCGGGCCAACCTAGTCCCGTGGTCGTGGGGACGACCGTATAGTCGTCGGACAAGTCGGCGGCGGGCCAACCTAGTCCCGTGGTCGTGAGGACGACCTTATAGTCGTCGGACATGTCGGCGGCAGGCCAACGTATGCCCAGGGTCGTAGGGACGAACCTATAGTCGTCGGACATGACGGTGGCGGGCCAATCTAGCCCCGGGGTCGTGGGGACGACCCTATAGACGTCGGACATGTCGGCGGCGGGCCAACCTAGTCCCGGGGTCGTGGGGACGACCCTATAGTCGTCGGAAAAGTCGGCGGCGGGCCAACCTAGACCCGGGGTCGTGGGGACGACCCTATAGTCGTCGGACATGTCGGCGGCAGGGCAACTTTGGCCCGTGGTCGTGGGGACGACCCTATAGTCGTCGGACATGTCGGTGACTGGCCAACGTAGTCCCGGGTTCGCGGGGACGACCCTATAGTCGTCGGACATGTCGGCGGCTGGCCAACTTTGGCCCGTGGTCGTGGCGACCACCCTATAGTCGTCGGACATGTCGGTGACTGGCCAACGTAGTCCCGGGTTCGCGGGGACGACCCTATAGCCGTCGGACATGTCGGCGGCTGTCCAACTTTGGCCCGGGTCGTGGGGACGACCCTATAGTCGTCGGACATGTCGGCGGCGGGCCAACCTAGGCCCGGGGTCGTGGGGACGACCCTATAGTCGTCGGACATGACGGTGCCGTGGCAATCTAGCCCCGGGGTCGTGGGGACGACATCTATAGACGTCGGACATGTCGGCGGCGGGCCAACCTAGTCCCGGGGTCGTGGGGACGACCCTATAGTCGTCGGAAAATTCGACGGCGGGCCAACCTAGACCCGGGGTCGTGGGGACGACCCTATAGTCGTCGGACATGTCGGCGGCAGGGCAACTTTGGCCCGTGGTCGTGGGGACGACCCTATAGTCGTCGGACATGTCGGTGACTGGCCAACGTAGTCCCGGGTTCGTGGGGTCGACCCTATAGTCGTCGGACATGTCGGCGGCTGGCCAACCAAGACCCGTGGTCGTGGGGACGACCCCATAGTCGTAGGACACGTCGGCGGCGGGCCAACCTAGTACCGGGGTCGAGGGGACGACCGTATAGTCGTCGGACATGACGGTGGCGGGCCAATCTAGTCCCGGGGTCGTGGGGACGACCCTATAGTCGTCGGACATGTCGGCGGCTGGGCAACTTTGGCCCGTGGTCGTGGGGACGACCCTATAGTCGTCGGACATGTCGGTGACTGGCCAACCTAGTCCCGGGGTCGTGGAGACGACCCTATAGTCGTCGGACATCACGGTGGCGGGCCAATCTAGTCCCGGGGTCGTGGGGACGACCCTATAGTCGTCGGACATGTCTGCGGCTGGGCAACTTTGGCCAGTGGTCGTGGGGACGACCCTATAGTCGTAGGACATGTCGGCGGCGGGCCAGCCTAGTCCCTGGGCCTTGGGGACGACCCTATAGTCGTCGGACAAGTCGGCGGCAGGCCAACCTACTCCCGGGGTCGTGGGGACGACCCTATAGTCGTCGGACATGTCGGCGGCTGGCCAACCTAGTCTCGGGGTGGTAGGGACGACCCTATAATCGTCGGACAATTCGGCGGCTGGCCAGCTTTGGCCCGGGGTAGTGGGGACGACCCTATAGTCCTCGGACATGTCGGCGGCTGGCCAACCTAGTCCCGTGGTCGTGGGGACGACCCCATAGTCGTAGGACACGTCGGCGGCAGGCCAACTTTGGCCCGGGGCGTGGGGACGACCCTATAGTCTACGGACATGTCGGCGGCGGGCCAACCTAGTCCTGGGGTCGTGGGGACGACCCTATCGTCGTCGGACATGTCGGCGGCAGGCCAACGTATGCCCAGGGTCGTAGGGACGAACCTATAGTCGTCGGACATGACGGTGGCGGGCCAATCTAGCCCCGGGGTCGTGGGGACGACCCTATAGACGTCGGACATGTCGGCGGCGGGCCAACCTAGTCCCGGGGTCGTGGGGACGACCCTATAGTCGTCGGAAAAGTCGGCGGCGGGCCAACCTAGACCCGGGGTCGTGGGGACGACCCTATAGTCGTCGGACATGTCGGCGGCAGGGCAACTTTGGCCCGTGGTCGTGGGGACGACCCTATAGTCGTCGGACATGTCGGTGACTGGCCAACGTAGTCCCGGGTTCGCGGGGACGACCCTATAGTCGTCGGACATGTCGGCGGCTGGCCAACTTTGGCCCGTGGTCGTGGGGACGACCCTATAGTCGTCGGACATGTCGGCGGCAGGGCAACTTTGGCCCATGGTCGTGGGGACGACCCTATAGTCGTCGGACATGTCGGCGGCTGGCCAACCTAGACCCGGGGTGGTGGGGACGACCCTATAGTCGTCGGACATGTCGGCGGCTGGGCAACTTTGGCCAGTGGTCGTGGGGACGACCCTATAGTCGTCGGACATGTCGGCGGCAGGGCAACTTTGGCCCATGGTCGTGGGGACGACCCTATAGTCGTCGGACATGACGGCGGCTGGCCAACCTAGACCCGGGGTCGTGGGGACGACCCTATAATCGTCGGACATGTCGGCGGCGGGCCAACCTAGTCCCGGGGTCGTGGGGACGACCCTATAGTCGTCGGACAAGTCGGCGGGGGGCCAACCTAGTCCCGGGGTCGTGGGGACGACCCTATAGTCGTCGGACATGTCGGCGGCTGGCCAACTTTGGCCCGGGGCGTGGGGACGACCCAATAGTCGTCGGACATGTCGGCGGCGGCCAACCTAGTCCCGGGGTCGTGGAGACGACCCTATAGTCGTCGGACATGTCGGTGACTGGCCAACCTAGTCCCGGGGTCGTGGAGACGACCCTATAGTCGTCGGACAAGTCGGCGGCTGGGCAACTTTGGCCAGTGGTCGTGGGGACGACCCTATAGTCGTCGGACATGTCGGCGGCAGGGCAACTTTGGCCCGTGGTCGTGGGGACGACCCTATAGTCGTCGGACATGTCGGTGACCGGCCAACATAGTCCCGGGGTCGTGGAGACGACCCTATAGTCGTCGGACAAGTCGGCGGCGGGCCGACCTAGTCCCGGGGTCCTGGGGACGACCCTATAGTCCTCGGACAAGTCGGCGGCGGGCCAACCTAGTCCCGTGGTCGTGGGGACGACCGTATAGTCGTCGGACAAGTCGGCGGCGGGCCAACCTAGTCCCGTGGTCGTGAGGACGACCGTATAGTCGTCGGACATGTCGGCGGCAGGCCAACGTATGCCCAGGGTCGTAGGGACGAACCTATAGTCGTCGGACATGACGGTGGCGGGCCAATCTAGCCCCGGGGTCGTGGGGACGACCCTATAGACGTCGGACATGTCGGCGGCGGGCCAACCTAGTCCCGGGGTCGTGGGGACGACCCTATAGTCGTCGGAAAAGTCGGCGGCGGGCCAACCTAGACCCGGGGTCGTGGGGACGACCCTATAGTCGTCGGACATGTCGGCGGCAGGGCAACTTTGGCCCGTGGTCGTGGGGACGACCCTATAGTCGTCGGACATGTCGGTGACTGGCCAACGTAGTCCCGGGTTCGCGGGGACGACCCTATAGTCGTCGGACATGTCGGCGGCTGGCCAACTTTGGCCCGTGGTCGTGGCGACCACCCTATAGTCGTCGGACATGTCGGTGACTGGCCAACGTAGTCCCGGGTTCGCGGGGACGACCCTATAGCCGTCGGACATGTCGGCGGCTGTCCAACTTTGGCCCGGGTCGTGGGGACGACCCTATAGTCGTCGGACATGTCGGCGGCGGGCCAACCTAGGCCCGGGGTCGTGGGGACGACCCTATAGTCGTCGGACATGACGGTGCCGTGGCAATCTAGCCCCGGGGTCGTGGGGACGACATCTATAGACGTCGGACATGTCGGCGGCGGGCCAACCTAGTCCCGGGGTCGTGGGGACGACCCTATAGTCGTCGGAAAATTCGACGGCGGGCCAACCTAGACCCGGGGTCGTGGGGACGACCCTATAGTCGTCGGACATGTCGGCGGCAGGGCAACTTTGGCCCGTGGTCGTGGGGACGACCCTATAGTCGTCGGACATGTCGGTGACTGGCCAACGTAGTCCCGGGTTCGTGGGGTCGACCCTATAGTCGTCGGACATGTCGGCGGCTGGCCAACCAAGACCCGTGGTCGTGGGGACGACCCCATAGTCGTAGGACACGTCGGCGGCGGGCCAACCTAGTACCGGGGTCGAGGGGACGACCGTATAGTCGTCGGACATGACGGTGGCGGGCCAATCTAGTCCCGGGGTCGTGGGGACGACCCTATAGTCGTCGGACATGTCGGCGGCTGGGCAACTTTGGCCCGTGGTCGTGGGGACGACCCTATAGTCGTCGGACATGTCGGTGACTGGCCAACCTAGTCCCGGGGTCGTGGAGACGACCCTATAGTCGTCGGACATCACGGTGGCGGGCCAATCTAGTCCCGGGGTCGTGGGGACGACCCTATAGTCGTCGGACATGTCTGCGGCTGGGCAACTTTGGCCAGTGGTCGTGGGGACGACCCTATAGTCGTAGGACATGTCGGCGGCGGGCCAGCCTAGTCCCTGGGCCTTGGGGACGACCCTATAGTCGTCGGACAAGTCGGCGGCAGGCCAACCTACTCCCGGGGTCGTGGGGACGACCCTATAGTCGTCGGACATGTCGGCGGCTGGCCAACCTAGTCTCGGGGTGGTAGGGACGACCCTATAATCGTCGGACAAGTCGGCGGCTGGCCAGCTTTGGCCCGGGGTAGTGGGGACGACCCTATAGTCCTCGGACATGTCGGCGGCTGGCCAACCTAGTCCCGTGGTCGTGGGGACGACCCCATAGTCGTAGGACACGTCGGCGGCAGGCCAACTTTGGCCCGGGGCGTGGGGACGACCCTATAGTCTACGGACATGTCGGCGGCGGGCCAACCTAGTCCTGGGGTCGTGGGGACGACCCTATCGTCGTCGGACATGTCGGCGGCAGGCCAACGTATGCCCAGGGTCGTAGGGACGAACCTATAGTCGTCGGACATGACGGTGGCGGGCCAATCTAGCCCCGGGGTCGTGGGGACGACCCTATAGACGTCGGACATGTCGGCGGCGGGCCAACCTAGTCCCGGGGTCGTGGGGACGACCCTATAGTCGTCGGAAAAGTCGGCGGCGGGCCAACCTAGACCCGGGGTCGTGGGGACGACCCTATAGTCGTCGGACATGTCGGCGGCAGGGCAACTTTGGCCCGTGGTCGTGGGGACGACCCTATAGTCGTCGGACATGTCGGTGACTGGCCAACGTAGTCCCGGGTTCGCGGGGACGACCCTATAGTCGTCGGACATGTCGGCGGCTGGCCAACTTTGGCCCGTGGTCGTGGGGACGACCCTATAGTCGTCGGACATGTCGGTGACTGGCCAACGTAGTCCCGGGTTCGCGGGGACGACCCTATAGTCGTCGGACATGTCGGCGGCTGTCAAACTTTGGCCCGGGTCGTGGGGACGACCCTATAGTCGTCGGACAAGTCGGCGGCGGGCCGACCTTGTCCCGGGGTCCTGGGGACGACCCTATAGTCGTCGGACAAGTCGGCGGCGGGCCAACCTAGTCCCGTGGTCGTGGGGACGACCGTATAGTCGTCGGACAAGTCGGCGCGGGCCAACCTAGTCCCGTGGTCGCGAGGACGACCGTATAGTCGTCGGACAAGTCGGCGGCGGGCCAACCTAGTCCCGTGGTCGTGAGGACGACCGTATAGTCGTTGGACATGTCGGCGGCGGGCCAACCTAGTCCCGGGGTCATGGGGATGACCCTATAGTCGTCGGACATGTCGGCGGCGGGCCAACCTAGTCCCGGGGTCGTGGGGACGACCCTATAGTCGTCGGACAAGTCGGCGGCGGGCCAACCTAGTCCCGTGGTCCTGGGGACGACCCTATAGTCGTCGGACAAGTCGGCGGCGGGCCAACCTAGTCCCGGGGTCATGGGGACGACCCTGTAGTCGTCGGACATGACGGTGGTGGGCCAATCTAGTACCGGGGTCGTGGGGACGACCCTGTAGTCGTCGGACATGACGGTGGCGGGGCAATCTAGTCCCGGGGTCGTGGGGACGACCCTATAGTCGTCGGACAAGTCGGCGGCGGGCCATCCTAGTCCCGGGGTCGTGGGGACGACCCTATAGTCGTCGGACATGTCGGCGGCAGGGCAACTTTGGCCCGTGGTCGTGGGGACGACCCTATAGTCGTCGGACATGTCGGCGGCTGGGCAACTTTGGCCTGTGGTCGTGGGGACGACCCTATAGTCGTCGGACATGTCGGTGACTGGCCAACCTAGTCCCGGGGTCGTGGGGACGACCCTATAGTCGTCGGACATGTCGGCGGCTGGCCAACCAAGACCCGTGGTCGTGGGGACGACCCCATAGTCGTAGGACACGTCGGCGGCAGGGCAACTTTGGCCCGTGGTCGTGGGGACGACCCTATAGTCGTCGGACATGTCGGTGACTGGCCAACGTAGTCCCGGGTTCGTGGGGACGACCCTATAGTCGTCGGACATGTCGGCGGCTGGCCAACCAAGACCCGTGGTCGTGGGGACGACCCCATAGTCGTAGGACACGTTGGCGGCGGGCCAACCTAGTACCGGGGTCGTGGGGACGACCGAATAGTCGTCGGACATGACGGTGGCGGGCCAATCTAGTCCCGGGGTCGTGGGGACGACCCTATAGTCGTCGGACATGTCGGCGGCTGGCCAACCTGGTCTCGGGGTGGTAGGGACGACCCTATAATCGTCGGTCAAGTCGGCGGCTGGCCAGCTTTGGCCCGGGGTAGTGGGGACGACCCTATAGTCGTCGGACATGTCGGCGGCTGGGCAACATTGGCCCGTGGTCGTGGGGACGACCCTATAGTCGTCGGACATGTCGGCGGCTGGCCAACTTTGGCCCGTGGTCGTGGGGACGACCCTATAGTCGTCGGACATGTCGGTGACTGGCCAACGTAGTCCCGGGGTCATGGGGACGACCCTATAGTCGTCGGACATGTCGGCGGCGGGCCAACCTAGTCCGGGGTCGTGGGGACGACCCTATAGTCGTCGGACATGTCGGTGACTGGCCAACCTAGTCCCGGGGTCGTGGGGACGACCCTATAGTCGTCGGACAAGTCGGCGGCGGGCCAACCTAGTCCCGGGGTCGTGGGGACGACCCTATAGTCGTAGGACATGTCGGCGGCGGGCCAACCTAGTCCCTGGGCCTTGGGGACGACCCTATAGTCGTCGGACAAGTCGGCGGCAGGCCAACCTACTCCCGGGGTCGTGGGGACGACCCTATAGTCGTCGGACATGGCGGTGCCGGGGCAATCTAGCCCCGGGGTCGAGGGGACGACCCTATAGACGTCGGACATGTCGGCGGCTGGCCAACCTAGTCCCGCGGTGGTAGGGACGACCCTATAATCGTCGGACAAGTCGGCGGCTGGCCAGCTTTGGCCCGGGGTAGTGGGGACGACCCTATAGTCGTCGGACATGTCGGCGGCTGGGCAACTTTGGCCAGTGGTCGTGGGGACGACCCTATAGTCGTCGGACATGTCGGCGGCAGGGCAAATTTGGCCCATGGTCGTGGGGACGACCCTATAGTCGTCGGAAAAGTCGACGGCGGGCCAACCTAGACCCGGGGTCGTGGGGACGACCCTATAGTCGTCGGACATGTCGGCGGCAGGGCAACTTTGGCCCGTGGTCGTGGGGACGACCCTATAGTCGTCGGACATGTCGGTGACTGGCCAACGTAGTCCCGGGTTCGTGGGGACGACCCTATAGTCGTCGGACATGTCGGCGGCTGGCCAACCAAGACCCGTGGTCGTGGGGACGACCCCATAGTCGTAGGACACGTCGGCGGCGGGCCAACCTAGTACCGGGGTCGTGGGGACGACCGTATAGTCGTCGGACATGACGGTGGCGGGCCAATCTAGTCCCGGGGTCGTGGGGACGACCCTATAGTCGTCGGACATGTCGGCGGCTGGGCAACATTGGCCCGTGGTCGTGGGGACGACCCTATAGTCGTCGGACATGTCGGCGGCTGGCCAACTTTGGCCCGTGGTCGTGGGGACGACCCTATAGTCGTCGGACATGTCGGTGACTGGCCAACGTAGTCCCGGGTTCGCGGGGACGACCCTATAGTCGTCGGACATGTCGGCGGCTGTCCAACTTTGGTCCGGGTCGTGGGGACGACCCTATATTCGTCGGACAAGTCGGCGGCGGGCCGACCTAGTCCCGGGGTCGTGGGGACGACCCTATAGTCGTCGGACATGTCGGCGGCGGGCCAACCTAGTCCCGGGGTCGCGGGGACGACCCTATAGTCGTCGGGCATGTCGGCGGCGGGCCAACCTAGTCCCGGGGTCGTGGGGACGACCCTATAGTCGTCGGACATGACGGTGCCGTGGCAATCTAGCCCCGGGGTCGTGGGGACGACATCTATAGACGTCGGACATGTCGGCGGCGGGCCAACCTAGTCCCGGGGTCGTGGGGACGACCCTATAGTCGTCGGAAAAGTCGACGGCGGGCCAACCTAGACCCGGGGTCGTGGGGACGACCCTATAGTCGTCGGACATGTCGGCGGCAGGGCAACTTTGGCCCGTGGTCATGGGGACGACCCTATAGTCGTCGGACATGTCGGTGACTGGCCAACGTAGTCCCGGGTTCGTGGGGACGACCCTATAGTCGTCGGACATGTCTGCGGCTGGGCAACTTTGGCCAGTGGTCGTGGGGACGACCCTATAGTCGTAGGACATGTCGGCGGCGGGCCAGCCTAGTCCCTGGGCCTTGGGGACGACCCTATAGTCGTCGGACAAGTCGGCGGCAGGCCAACCTACTCCCGGGGTCGTGGGGACGACCCTATAGTCGTCGGACATGTCGGCGGCTGGCCAACCTAGTCTCGGGGTGGTAGGGACGACCCTATAATCGTCGGACAAGTCGCCGGCTGGCCAGCTTTGGCCCGGGGTAGTGGGGACGACCCTATAGTCGTCGGACATGTCGGCGGCAGGCCAACGTATGCCCAGGGTCGTAGGGACGAACCTATAGTCGTCGGACATGACCGTGGCGGGCCAATCTAGCCCAGGGGGCGTGGGGACGACCATATAGACGTCGGACATGTCGGCGGCGGGCCAACCTAGTCCCGGGGTCGTGGGGACGACCCTATAGTCGTCGGACATGTCGGCGGCTGGGCAACTTTGGCCAGTGGTCGTGGGGACGACCCTATAGTCGTCGGACATGTCGGCGGCGGGCCAACCTAGTCCCGGGATCGTGGGGACGCCCCTATAGTCGTCGGACATGACGGCAGCAGGGCAACTTTGGCCCGTGGTCGTGGGGACGACCCTATAGTCGTCGGACAAGTCGGCAGGGGGCCAACCTAGTCCCGGGGTCGTGGGGACGACCCTATAGTCGTCGGACAGGTCGGCGGCTGGCCAACCTAGTCCCGGGGTCTTGGGGACGACCCTATAGTCGTCGGACAAGTCGGCGGCGGGCCAACCTACTCCCGGGGTCGTGGGGACGACCCTATAGTCGTCGGACAAGTCGGCGGCGGGCCAACCTAGTCCCGTGGTCGTGGGGACGACCGTATAGTCGTCGGACATTTCGGCGGCAGGCCAACCTAGTCCCGGGGTCGTGGGGACGACCCTATAGTCGTAGGACATGTCGGCGGCGGGGCAACCTAGTCCCTGGGCCTTGGGGACGACCCTATAGTCGTCGGACAAGTCGGCGGCAGGCCAACCTACTCCCGGGGTCGTGGGGACGACCCTATAGTCGTCGGACATGGCGGTGCCGGGGCAATCTAGCCCCGGGGTCGAGGGGACGACCCTATAGACGTCGGACATGTCGGCGGCTGGCCAACCTAGTCCCGGGGTGGTAGGGACGACCCTATAATCGTCGGACAAGTCGGCGGCTGGCCAGCTTTGGCCCGGGGTAGTGGGGACGACCCTATAGTCGTCGGACGTGTCGGCGGCTGGGCAACTTTGGCCAGTGGTCGTGGGGACGACCCTATAGTCGTCGGACATGTCGGCGGCAGGGCAAATTTGGCCCATGGTCGTGGGGACGACCCTATAGTCGTCGGAAAAGTCGACGGCGGGCCAACCTAGACCCGGTGTCGTGGGGACGACCCTATAGTCGTCGGACGTGTCGGCGGCTGGGCAACTTTGGCCAGTGGTCGTGGGGACGACCCTATAGTCGTTGGACATGTCGGCGGCGGGCCAGCCTAGTCCCTGGGCCTTGGGGACGACCCTATAGTCGTCGGACAAGTCGGCGGCAGGCCAACCTACTCCCGGGGTCGTGGGGACGACCCTATAGACGTCGGACATGTCGGCGGCTGGCCAACCTAGTCTCGGGGTGGTAGGGACGACCCTATAATCGTCGGTCAAGTCGGCGGCTGGCCAGCTTTGGCCCGGGGTAGTGGGGACGACCCTATAGTCGTCGGACATGTCGGCGGCTGGGCAACTTTGGCCAGTGGTCGTGGGGACGACCCTATAGTCGTCGGACATGTCGGCGGCTGGCCAACCTAGTCCCGCGGTGGTAGGGACGACCCTATAATCGTCGGACAAGTCGGCGGCTGGCCAGCTTTGGCCCGGGGTAGTGGGGACGACCCTATAGTCGTCGGACATGTCGGCGGCTGGGCAACTTTGGCCAGTGGTCGTGGGGACGACCCTATAGTCGTCGGACATGTCGGCGGCAGGGCAAATTTGGCCCATGGTCGTGGGGACGACCCTATAGTCGTAGGACATGTCGGCGGCGGGGCAACCTAGTCCCTGGGCCTTGGGGACGACCCTATAGTCGTCGGACAAGTCGGCGGCAGGCCAACCTACTCCCGGGGTCGTGGGGACGACCCTATAGTCGTCGGACATGTCGGCGGCTGGCCAACCTAGTCTCGGGGTGGTAGGGACGACCCTATAATCGTCGGTCAAGTCGGCGGCTGGCCAGCTTTGGCCCGGGGTAGTGGGGACGACCCTATAGTCGTCGGACATGTCGGCGGCTGGGCAACATTGGCCCGTGGTCGTGGGGACGACCCTATAGTCGTCGGACATGTCGGCGGCTGGCCAACTTTGGCCCGTGGTCGTGGGGACGACCCTATAGTCGTCGGACATGTCGGTGACTGGCCAACGTAGTCCCGGGTTCGCGGGGACGACCCTATAGTCGTCGGACATGTCGGCGGCTGTCCAACTTTGGCCCGGGTCGTGGGGACGACCCCATAGTCGTAGGACACGTCGGCGGCAGGCCAACTTTGGCCCGGGGCGTGGGGACGACCCTATAGTCTACGGACATGTCGGCGGCGGGCCAATCTAGTCCCGGGGTCGTGAAGACGACCCTATAGTCGTCGGACATGTCTGCGGCTGGGCAACTTTGGCCAGTGGTCGTGGGGACGACCCTATAGTCGTAGGACATGTCGGCGGCGGGCCAGCCTAGTCCCTGGGCCTTGGGGACGACCCTATAGTCGTCGGACAAGTCGGCGGCAGGCCAACCTACTCCCGGGGTCGTGGGGACGACCCTATAGTCGTCGGACATGTCGGCGGCTGGCCAACCTAGTCTCGGGGTGGTAGGGACGACCCTATAATCGTCGGTCAAGTCGGCGGCTGGCCAGCTTTGGCCCGGGGTAGTGGGGACGACCCTATAGTCGTCGGACATGTCGGCGGCTGGGCAACTTTGGCCAGTGGTCGTGGGGACGACCCTATAGTCGTCGGACATGTCGGCGGCTGGCCAACCTAGTCCCGCGGTGGTAGGGACGACCCTATAATCGTCGGACAAGTCGGCGGCTGGCCAGCTTTGGCCCGGGGTAGTGGGGACGACCCTATAGTCGTCGGACATGTCGGCGGCTGGGCAACTTTGGCCAGTGGTCGTGGGGACGACCCTATAGTCGTCGGACATGTCGGCGGCAGGGCAAATTTGGCCCATGGTCGTGGGGACGACCCTATAGTCGTCGGAAAAGTCGACGGCGGGCCAACCTAGACCCGGGGTCGTGGGGACGACCCTATAGTCGTCGGACAAGTCGGCGGCGGGCCAACCTTGTCCCGGGGTCGTGGGGACGACCCTATAGTCGTAGGACATGTCGGCGGCGGGCCAACCTAGTCCCCGGGCCTTGGGGACGACCCTATAGTCGTCGGACAAGTCGGCGGCAGGCCAACCTACTCCCGGGGTCGTGGGGACGACCCTATAGTCGTCGGACATGGCGGTGCCGGGGCAATCTAGCCCCGGGGTCGAGGGGACGACCCTATAGACGTCGGACATGTCGGCGGCTGGCCAACCTAGTCCCGCGGTGGTAGGGACGACCCTATAATCGTCGGACAAGTCGGCGGCTGGCCAGCTTTGGCCCGGGGTAGTGGGGACGACCCTATAGTCGTCGGACATGTCGGCGGCTGGGCAACTTTGGCCAGTGGTCGTGGGGACGACCCTATAGTCGTCGGACATGTCGGCGGCAGGGCAAATTTGGCCCATGGTCGTGGGGACGACCCTATAGTCGTCGGACATGTCGGCGGCTGGCCAACTTTGGCCCGTGGTCGTGGGGACGACCCTATAGTCGTCGGACATGTCGGTGACTGGCCAACGTAGTCCCGGGTTCGTGGGGACGACCCTATAGTCGTCGGACATGTCGGCGGCTGGCCAACCAAGACCCGTGGTCGTGGGGACGACCCCATAGTCGTAGGACACGTCGGCGGCGGGCCAACCTAGTACCGGGGTCGTGGGGACGACCGTATAGTCGTCGGACATGACGGTGGCGGGCCAATCTAGTCCCGGGGTCGTGGGGACGACCCTATAGTCGTCGGACATGTCGGCGGCTGGGCAACATTGGCCCGTGGTCGTGGGGACGACCCTATAGTCGTCGGACATGTCGGCGGCTGGCCAACTTTGGCCCGTGGTCGTGGGGACGACCCTATAGTCGTCGGACATGTCGGTGACTGGCCAACCTAGTCCCGCGGTGGTAGGGACGACCCTATAATCGTCGGACAAGTCGGCGGCTGGCCAGGTTTGGCCCGGGGTAGTGGGGACGACCCTATAGTCGTCGGACATGTCGGCGGCTGGGCAACTTTGGCCAGTGGTCGTGGGGACGACCCTATAGTCGTCGGACATGTCGGCGGCTGGCCAACCTAGTCCCGCGGTGGTAGGGACGACCCTATAATCGTCGGACAAGTCGGCGGCTGGCCAGCTTTGGCCCGGGGTAGTGGGGACGACCCTATAGTCGTCGGACATGTCGGCGGCTGGGCAACTTTGGCCAGTGGTCGTGGGGACGACCCTATAGTCGTCGGACATGTCGGCGGCAGGGCAAATTTGGCCCATGGTCGTGGGGACGACCCTATAGTCGTAGGACATGTCGGCGGCGGGGCAACCTAGTCCCTGGGCCTTGGGGACGACCCTATAGTCGTCGGACAAGTCGGCGGCAGGCCAACCTACTCCCGGGGTCGTGGGGACGACCCTATAGTCGTCGGACATGTCGGCGGCTGGCCAACCTAGTCTCGGGGTGGTAGGGACGACCCTATAATCGTCGGTCAAGTCGGCGGCTGGCCAGCTTTGGCCCGGGGTAGTGGGGACGACCCTATAGTCGTCGGACATGTCGGCGGCTGGGCAACTTTGGCCAGTGGTCGTGGGGACGACCCTATAGTCGTCGGACATGTCGGCGGCTGGCCAACCTAGTACCGGGGTCGTGGGGACGACCGTATAGTCGTCGGACATGACGGTGGCGGGCCAATCTAGTCCCGGGGTCGTGGGGACGACCCTATAGTCGTCGGACAAGTCGGCGGCTGGCCAGCTTTGGCCCGGGGTAGTGGGGACGACCCTATAGTCGTCGGACGTGTCGGCGGCTGGGCAACTTTGGCCAGTGGTCGTGGGGACGACCCTATAGTCGTCGGACATGTCGGCGGCAGGGCAAATTTGGCCCATGGTCGTGGGGACGACCCTATAGTCGTCGGAAAAGTCGACGGCGGGCCAACCTAGACCCGGTGTCGTGGGGACGACCCTATAGTCGTCGGACATGTCGGCGGCAGGGCAACTTTGGCCCGTGGTCGTGGGGACGACCCTATAGTCGTCGGACATGTCGGTGACTGGCCAACGTAGTCCCGGGTTCGTGGGGACGACCCTATAGTCGTCGGACATGTCGGCGGCTGGCCAACCAAGACCCGTGGTCGTGGGGACGACCCCATAGTCGTAGGACACGTCGGCGGCGGGCCAACCTAGTACCGGGGTCGTGGGGACGACCGTATAGTCGTCGGACATGACGGTGGCGGGCCAATCTAGTCCCGGGGTCGTGGGGACGACCCTATAGTCGTCGGACATGTCGGCGGCTGGGCAACATTGGCCCGTGGTCGTGGGGACGACCCTATAGTCGTCGGACATGTCGGCGGCTGGCCAACTTTGGCCCGTGGTCGTGGGGACGACCCTATAGTCGTCGGACATGTCGGTGACTGGCCAACGTAGTCCCGGGTTCGCGGGGACGACCCTATAGTCGTCGGACATGTCGGCGGCTGTCCAACTTTGGCCCGGGTCGTGGGGACGACACTATAGTCGTCGGACAAGTCGGCGTCGGGCCGACCTAGTCCCGGGGTCCTGGGGACGACCCTATAGTCGTCGGACAAGTCGGCGGCGGGCCAACCTAGTCCCGGGGTCGTGGGGACGACCCTATAGTCGTCGGATATGTCGGCGGCAGGCCAACCTAGTCCCGGGGTCGTGGGGACGACCCTATAGTCGTCGGACATGTCGGCGGCAGGGCAACTTTGGCCCGTGGTCGTGGGGACGACCCTATAGTCGTCGGACATGTCGGTGACTGGCCAACGTAGTCCCGGGTTCGTGGGGACGACCCTATAGTCGTCGGACATGTCGGCGGCTGGCCAACCAAGACCCGTGGTCGTGGGGACGACCCCATAGTCGTAGGACACGTCGGCGGCGGGCCAACCTAGTACCGGGGTCGTGGGGACGACCGTATAGTCGTCGGACATGACGGTGGCGGGCCAATCTAGTCCCGGGGTCGTGGGGACGACCCTATAGTCGTCGGACATGTCGGCGGCTGGGCAACATTGGCCCGTGGTCGTGGGGACGACCCTATAGTCGTCGGACATGTCGGCGGCTGGCCAACTTTGGCCCGTGGTCGTGGGGACGACCCTATAGTCGTCGGACATGTCGGTGACTGGCCAACGTAGTCCCGGGTTCGCGGGGACGACCCTATAGTCGTCGGACATGTCGGCGGCTGTCCAACTTTGGCCCGGGTCGTGGGGCCGACCCCATAGTCGTAGGACACGTCGGCGGCAGGCCAACTTTGGCCCGGGGCGTGGGGACGACCCTATAGTCTACGGACATGTCGGCGGCGGGCCAACCTAGTCCCGGGGTCGTGGGGACGACCCCATAGTCGTAGGACACGTCGGCGGCAGGCCAACTTTGGCCCGGGGCGTGGGGACGACCCTATAGTCTACGGACATGTCGGCGGCGGGCCAATCTAGTCCCGGGGTCGTGAAGACGACCCTATAGTCGTCGGACATGTCTGCGGCTGGGCAACTTTGGCCAGTGGTCGTGGGGACGACCCTATAGTCGTAGGACATGTCGGCGGCGGGCCAGCCTAGTCCCTGGGCCTTGGGGACGACCCTATAGTCGTCGGACAAGTCGGCGGCAGGCCAACCTACTCCCGGGGTCGTGGGGACGACCCTATAGTCGTCGGACATGTCGGCGGCTGGCCAACCTAGTCTCGGGGTGGTAGGGACGACCCTATAATCGTCGGTCAAGTCGGCGGCTGGCCAGCTTTGGCCCGGGGTAGTGGGGACGACCCTATAGTCGTCGGACATGTCGGCGGCTGGGCAACTTTGGCCAGTGGTCGTGGGGACGACCCTATAGTCGTCGGACATGTCGGCGGCTGGCCAACCTAGTCCCGCGGTGGTAGGGACGACCCTATAATCGTCGGACAAGTCGGCGGCTGGCCAGCTTTGGCCCGGGGTAGTGGGGACGACCCTATAGTCGTCGGACATGTCGGCGGCTGGGCAACTTTGGCCAGTGGTCGTGGGGACGACCCTATAGTCGTCGGACATGTCGGCGGCAGGGCAAATTTGGCCCATGGTCGTGGGGACGACCCTATAGTCGTCGGAAAAGTCGACGGCGGGCCAACCTAGACCCGGGGTCGTGGGGACGACCCTATAGTCGTCGGACAAGTCGGCGGCGGGCCAACCTTGTCCCGGGGTCGTGGGGACGACCCTATAGTCGTAGGACATGTCGGCGGCGGGCCAACCTAGTCCCCGGGCCTTGGGGACGACCCTATAGTCGTCGGACAAGTCGGCGGCAGGCCAACCTACTCCCGGGGTCGTGGGGACGACCCTATAGTCGTCGGACATGGCGGTGCCGGGGCAATCTAGCCCCGGGGTCGAGGGGACGACCCTATAGACGTCGGACATGTCGGCGGCTGGCCAACCTAGTCCCGCGGTGGTAGGGACGACCCTATAATCGTCGGACAAGTCGGCGGCTGGCCAGCTTTGGCCCGGGGTAGTGGGGACGACCCTATAGTCGTCGGACATGTCGGCGGCTGGGCAACTTTGGCCAGTGGTCGTGGGGACGACCCTATAGTCGTCGGACATGTCGGCGGCAGGGCAAATTTGGCCCATGGTCGTGGGGACGACCCTATAGTCGTCGGACATGTCGGCGGCTGGCCAACTTTGGCCCGTGGTCGTGGGGACGACCCTATAGTCGTCGGACATGTCGGTGACTGGCCAACGTAGTCCCGGGTTCGTGGGGACGACCCTATAGTCGTCGGACATGTCGGCGGCTGGCCAACCAAGACCCGTGGTCGTGGGGACGACCCCATAGTCGTAGGACACGTCGGCGGCGGGCCAACCTAGTACCGGGGTCGTGGGGACGACCGTATAGTCGTCGGACATGACGGTGGCGGGCCAATCTAGTCCCGGGGTCGTGGGGACGACCCTATAGTCGTCGGACATGTCGGCGGCTGGGCAACATTGGCCCGTGGTCGTGGGGACGACCCTATAGTCGTCGGACATGTCGGCGGCTGGCCAACTTTGGCCCGTGGTCGTGGGGACGACCCTATAGTCGTCGGACATGTCGGTGACTGGCCAACCTAGTCCCGCGGTGGTAGGGACGACCCTATAATCGTCGGACAAGTCGGCGGCTGGCCAGGTTTGGCCCGGGGTAGTGGGGACGACCCTATAGTCGTCGGACATGTCGGCGGCTGGGCAACTTTGGCCAGTGGTCGTGGGGACGACCCTATAGTCGTCGGACATGTCGGCGGCTGGCCAACCTAGTCCCGCGGTGGTAGGGACGACCCTATAATCGTCGGACAAGTCGGCGGCTGGCCAGCTTTGGCCCGGGGTAGTGGGGACGACCCTATAGTCGTCGGACATGTCGGCGGCTGGGCAACTTTGGCCAGTGGTCGTGGGGACGACCCTATAGTCGTCGGACATGTCGGCGGCAGGGCAAATTTGGCCCATGGTCGTGGGGACGACCCTATAGTCGTAGGACATGTCGGCGGCGGGGCAACCTAGTCCCTGGGCCTTGGGGACGACCCTATAGTCGTCGGACAAGTCGGCGGCAGGCCAACCTACTCCCGGGGTCGTGGGGACGACCCTATAGTCGTCGGACATGTCGGCGGCTGGCCAACCTAGTCTCGGGGTGGTAGGGACGACCCTATAATCGTCGGTCAAGTCGGCGGCTGGCCAGCTTTGGCCCGGGGTAGTGGGGACGACCCTATAGTCGTCGGACATGTCGGCGGCTGGGCAACTTTGGCCAGTGGTCGTGGGGACGACCCTATAGTCGTCGGACATGTCGGCGGCTGGCCAACCTAGTACCGGGGTCGTGGGGACGACCGTATAGTCGTCGGACATGACGGTGGCGGGCCAATCTAGTCCCGGGGTCGTGGGGACGACCCTATAGTCGTCGGACAAGTCGGCGGCTGGCCAGCTTTGGCCCGGGGTAGTGGGGACGACCCTATAGTCGTCGGACGTGTCGGCGGCTGGGCAACTTTGGCCAGTGGTCGTGGGGACGACCCTATAGTCGTCGGACATGTCGGCGGCAGGGCAAATTTGGCCCATGGTCGTGGGGACGACCCTATAGTCGTCGGAAAAAGTCGACGGCGGGCCAACCTAGACCCGGTGTCGTGGGGACGACCCTATAGTCGTCGGACATGTCGGCGGCAGGGCAACTTTGGCCCGTGGTCGTGGGGACGACCCTATAGTCGTCGGACATGTCGGTGACTGGCCAACGTAGTCCCGGGTTCGTGGGGACGACCCTATAGTCGTCGGACATGTCGGCGGCTGGCCAACCAAGACCCGTGGTCGTGGGGACGACCCCATAGTCGTAGGACACGTCGGCGGCGGGCCAACCTAGTACCGGGGTCGTGGGGACGACCGTATAGTCGTCGGACATGACGGTGGCGGGCCAATCTAGTCCCGGGGTCGTGGGGACGACCCTATAGTCGTCGGACATGTCGGCGGCTGGGCAACATTGGCCCGTGGTCGTGGGGACGACCCTATAGTCGTCGGACATGTCGGCGGCTGGCCAACTTTGGCCCGTGGTCGTGGGGACGACCCTATAGTCGTCGGACATGTCGGTGACTGGCCAACGTAGTCCCGGGTTCGCGGGGACGACCCTATAGTCGTCGGACATGTCGGCGGCTGTCCAACTTTGGCCCGGGTCGTGGGGACGACACTATAGTCGTCGGACAAGTCGGCGTCGGGCCGACCTAGTCCCGGGGTCCTGGGGACGACCCTATAGTCGTCGGACAAGTCGGCGGCGGGCCAACCTAGTCCCGGGGTCGTGGGGACGACCCTATAGTCGTCGGATATGTCGGCGGCAGGCCAACCTAGTCCCGGGGTCGTGGGGACGACCCTATAGTCGTCGGACATGTCGGCGGCAGGGCAACTTTGGCCCGTGGTCGTGGGGACGACCCTATAGTCGTCGGACATGTCGGTGACTGGCCAACGTAGTCCCGGGTTCGTGGGGACGACCCTATAGTCGTCGGACATGTCGGCGGCTGGCCAACCAAGACCCGTGGTCGTGGGGACGACCCCATAGTCGTAGGACACGTCGGCGGCGGGCCAACCTAGTACCGGGGTCGTGGGGACGACCGTATAGTCGTCGGACATGACGGTGGCGGGCCAATCTAGTCCCGGGGTCGTGGGGACGACCCTATAGTCGTCGGACATGTCGGCGGCTGGGCAACATTGGCCCGTGGTCGTGGGGACGACCCTATAGTCGTCGGACATGTCGGCGGCTGGCCAACTTTGGCCCGTGGTCGTGGGGACGACCCTATAGTCGTCGGACATGTCGGTGACTGGCCAACGTAGTCCCGGGTTCGCGGGGACGACCCTATAGTCGTCGGACATGTCGGCGGCTGTCCAACTTTGGCCCGGGTCGTGGGGCCGACCCCATAGTCGTAGGACACGTCGGCGGCAGGCCAACTTTGGCCCGGGGCGTGGGGACGACCCTATAGTCTACGGACATGTCGGCGGCGGGCCAACCTAGTCCCGGGGTCGTGGGGACGACCCCATAGTCGTAGGACACGTCGGCGGCAGGCCAACTTTGGCCCGGGGCGTGGGGACGACCCTATAGTCTACGGACATGTCGGCGGCGGGCCAATCTAGTCCCGGGGTCGTGAAGACGACCCTATAGTCGTCGGACATGTCTGCGGCTGGGCAACTTTGGCCAGTGGTCGTGGGGACGACCCTATAGTCGTAGGACATGTCGGCGGCGGGCCAGCCTAGTCCCTGGGCCTTGGGGACGACCCTATAGTCGTCGGACAAGTCGGCGGCAGGCCAACCTACTCCCGGGGTCGTGGGGACGACCCTATAGTCGTCGGACATGTCGGCGGCTGGCCAACCTAGTCTCGGGGTGGTAGGGACGACCCTATAATCGTCGGTCAAGTCGGCGGCTGGCCAGCTTTGGCCCGGGGTAGTGGGGACGACCCTATAGTCGTCGGACATGTCGGCGGCTGGGCAACTTTGGCCAGTGGTCGTGGGGACGACCCTATAGTCGTCGGACATGTCGGCGGCTGGCCAACCTAGTCCCGCGGTGGTAGGGACGACCCTATAATCGTCGGACAAGTCGGCGGCTGGCCAGCTTTGGCCCGGGGTAGTGGGGACGACCCTATAGTCGTCGGACATGTCGGCGGCTGGGCAACTTTGGCCAGTGGTCGTGGGGACGACCCTATAGTCGTCGGACATGTCGGCGGCAGGGCAAATTTGGCCCATGGTCGTGGGGACGACCCTATAGTCGTCGGAAAAGTCGACGGCGGGCCAACCTAGACCCGGGGTCGTGGGGACGACCCTATAGTCGTCGTACAAGTCGGCGGCGGGCCAACCTTGTCCCGGGGTCGTGGGGACGACCCTATGGTCGTAGGACATGTCGGCGGCGGGCCAACCTAGTCCCCGGGCCTTGGGGACGACCCTATAGTCGTCGGACAAGTCGGCGGCAGGCCAACCTACTCCCGGGGTCGTGGGGACGACCCTATAGTCGTCGGACATGGCGGTGCCGGGGCAATCTAGCCCCGGGGTCGAGGGGACGACCCTATAGACGTCGGACATGTCGGCGGCTGGCCAACCTAGTCCCGCGGTGGTAGGGACGACCCTATAATCGTCGGACAAGTCGGCGGCTGGCCAGCTTTGGCCCGGGGTAGTGGGGACGACCCTATAGTCGTCGGACATGTCGGCGGCTGGGCAACTTTGGCCAGTGGTCGTGGGGACGACCCTATAGTCGTCGGACATGTCGGCGGCAGGGCAAATTTGGCCCATGGTCGTGGGGACGACCCTATAGTCGTCGGACATGTCGGCGGCAGGGCAACTTTGGCCCGTGGTCGTGGGGACGACCCTATAGTCGTCGGACATGTCGGTGACTGGCCAACGTAGTCCCGGGTTCGCGGGGACGACCCTATAGTCGTCGGACATGTCGGCGGCTGGCCAACTTTGGCCCGTGGTCGTGGGGACGACCCTATAGTCGTCGGACATGTCGGTGACTGGCCAACGTAGTCCCGGGTTCGCGGGGACGACCCTATAGTCGTCGGACATGTCGGCGGCTGTCCAACTTTGGCCCGGGTCGTGGGGACGACCCTATAGTCGTCGGACAAGTCGGCGGCGGGCCGACCTTGTCCCGGGGTCCTGGGGACGACCCTATAGCCGTCGGACAAGTCGGCGGCGGGCCAACCTAGTCCCGTGGTCGTGGGGACGACCGTATAGTCGTCGGACAAGTCGGCGCGGGCCAACCTAGTCCCGTGGTCGCGAGGACGACCGTATAGTCGTCGGACAAGTCGGCGGCGGGCCAACCTAGTCCCGTGGTCGTGAGGACGACCGTATAGTCGTTGGACATGTCGGCGGCGGGCCAACCTAGTCCCGGGGTCATGGGGATGACCCTATAGTCGTCGGACATGTCGGCGGCGGGCCAACCTAGTCCCGGGGTCGTGGGGACGACCCTATAGTCGTCGGACAAGTCGGCGGCGGGCCAACCTAGTCTCGTGGTCCTGGGGACGACCCTATAGTCGTCGGACAAGTCGGCGGCGGGCCAACCTAGTCCCGGGGTCATGGGGACGACCCTGTAGTCGTCGGACATGACGGTGGTGGGCCAATCTAGTACCGGGGTCGTGGGGACGACCCTGTAGTCGTCGGACATGACGGTGGCGGGGCAATCTAGTCCCGGGGTCGTGGGGACGACCCTATAGTCGTCGGACAAGTCGGCGGCGGGCCATCCTAGTCCCGGGGTCGTGGGGACGACCCTATAGTCGTCGGACATGTCGGCGGCAGGGCAACTTTGGCCCGTGGTCGTGGGGACGACCCTATAGTCGTCGGACATGTCGGCGGCTGGGCAACTTTGGCCTGTGGTCGTGGGGACGACCCTATAGTCGTCGGACATGTCGGTGACTGGCCAACCTAGTCCCGGGGTCGTGGGGACGACCCTATAGTCGTCGGACATGTCGGCGGCTGGCCAACCAAGACCCGTGGTCGTGGGGACGACCCCATAGTCGTAGGACACGTCGGCGGCAGGGCAACTTTGGCCCGTGGTCGTGGGGACGACCCTATAGTCGTCGGACATGTCGGTGACTGGCCAACGTAGTCCCGGGTTCGTGGGGACGACCCTATAGTCGTCGGACATGTCGGCGGCTGGCCAACCAAGACCCGTGGTCGTGGGGACGACCCCATAGTCGTAGGACACGTTGGCGGCGGGCCAACCTAGTACCGGGGTCGTGGGGACGACCGAATAGTCGTCGGACATGACGGTGGCGGGCCAATCTAGTCCCGGGGTCGTGGGGACGACCCTATAGTCGTCGGACATGTCGGCGGCTGGCCAACCTAGTCTCGGGGTGGTAGGGACGACCCTATAATCGTCGGTCAAGTCGGCGGCTGGCCAGCTTTGGCCCGGGGTAGTGGGGACGACCCTATAGTCGTCGGACATGTCGGCGGCTGGGCAACATTGGCCCGTGGTCGTGGGGACGACCCTATAGTCGTCGGACATGTCGGCGGCTGGCCAACTTTGGCCCGTGGTCGTGGGGACGACCCTATAGTCGTCGGACATGTCGGTGACTGGCCAACGTAGTCCCGGGGTCATGGGGACGACCCTATAGTCGTCGGACATGTCGGCGGCGGGCCAACCTAGTCCGGGGTCGTGGGGACGACCCTATAGTCGTCGGACATGTCGGTGACTGGCCAACCTAGTCCCGGGGTCGTGGGGACGACCCTATAGTCGTCGGACAAGTCGGCGGCGGGCCAACCTAGTCCCGGGGTCGTGGGGACGACCCTATAGTCGTAGGACATGTCGGCGGCGGGCCAACCTAGTCCCTGGGCCTTGGGGACGACCCTATAGTCGTCGGACAAGTCGGCGGCAGGCCAACCTACTCCCGGGGTCGTGGGGACGACCCTATAGTCGTCGGACATGGCGGTGCCGGGGCAATCTAGCCCCGGGGTCGAGGGGACGACCCTATAGACGTCGGACATGTCGGCGGCTGGCCAACCTAGTCCCGCGGTGGTAGGGACGACCCTATAATCGTCGGACAAGTCGGCGGCTGGCCAGCTTTGGCCCGGGGTAGTGGGGACGACCCTATAGTCGTCGGACATGTCGGCGGCTGGGCAACTTTGGCCAGTGGTCGTGGGGACGACCCTATAGTCGTCGGACATGTCGGCGGCAGGGCAAATTTGGCCCATGGTCGTGGGGACGACCCTATAGTCGTCGGAAAAGTCGACGGCGGGCCAACCTAGACCCGGGGTCGTGGGGACGACCCTATAGTCGTCGGACATGTCGGCGGCAGGGCAACTTTGGCCCGTGGTCGTGGGGACGACCCTATAGTCGTCGGACATGTCGGTGACTGGCCAACGTAGTCCCGGGTTCGTGGGGACGACCCTATAGTCGTCGGACATGTCGGCGGCTGGCCAACCAAGACCCGTGGTCGTGGGGACGACCCCATAGTCGTAGGACACGTCGGCGGCGGGCCAACCTAGTACCGGGGTCGTGGGGACGACCGTATAGTCGTCGGACATGACGGTGGCGGGCCAATCTAGTCCCGGGGTCGTGGGGACGACCCTATAGTCGTCGGACATGTCGGCGGCTGGGCAACATTGGCCCGTGGTCGTGGGGACGACCCTATAGTCGTCGGACATGTCGGCGGCTGGCCAACTTTGGCCCGTGGTCGTGGGGACGACCCTATAGTCGTCGGACATGTCGGTGACTGGCCAACGTAGTCCCGGGTTCGCGGGGACGACCCTATAGTCGTCGGACATGTCGGCGGCTGTCCAACTTTGGCCCGGGTCGTGGGGACGACCCTATATTCGTCGGACAAGTCGGCGGCGGGCCGACCTAGTCCCGGGGTCGTGGGGACGACCCTATAGTCGTCGGACATGTCGGCGGCGGGCCAACCTAGTCCCGGGGTCGCGGGGACGACCCTATAGTCGTCGGGCATGTCGGCGGCGGGCCAACCTAGTCCCGGGGTCGTGGGGACGACCCTATAGTCGTCGGACATGACGGTGCCGTGGCAATCTAGCCCCGGGGTCGTGGGGACGACATCTATAGACGTCGGACATGTCGGCGGCGGGCCAACCTAGACCCGGGGTCGTGGGGACGACCCTATAGTCGTCGGAAAAGTCGACGGCGGGCCAACCTAGACCCGGGGTCGTGGGGACGACCCTATAGTCGTCGGACATGTCGGCGGCAGGGCAACTTTGGCCCGTGGTCGTGGGGACGACCCTATAGTCGTCGGACATGTCGGTGACTGGCCAACGTAGTCCCGGGTTCGTGGGGACGACCCTATAGTCGTCGGACATGTCTGCGGCTGGGCAACTTTGGCCAGTGGTCGTGGGGACGACCCTATAGTCGTAGGACATGTCGGCGGCGGGCCAGCCTAGTCCCTGGGCCTTGGGGACGACCCTATAGTCGTCGGACAAGTCGGCGGCAGGCCAACCTACTCCCGGGGTCGTGGGGACGACCCTATAGTCGTCGGACATGTCGGCGGCTGGCCAACCTAGTCTCGGGGTGGTAGGGACGACCCTATAATCGTCGGACAAGTCGCCGGCTGGCCAGCTTTGGCCCGGGGTAGTGGGGACGACCCTATAGTCGTCGGACATGTCGGCGGCAGGCCAACGTATGCCCAGGGTCGTAGGGACGAACCTATAGTCGTCGGACATGACCGTGGCGGGCCAATCTAGCCCAGGGGTCGTGGGGACGACCATATAGACGTCGGACATGTCGGCGGCGGGCCAACCTAGTCCCGGGGTCGTGGGGACGACCCTATAGTCGTCGGACATGTCGGCGGCTGGGCAACTTTGGCCAGTGGTCGTGGGGACGACCCTATAGTCGTCGGACATGTCGGCGGCGGGCCAACCTAGTCCCGGGATCGTGGGGACGCCCCTATAGTCGTCGGACATGTCGGCAGCAGGGCAACTTTGGCCCGTGGTCGTGGGGACGACCCTATAGTCGTCGGACAAGTCGGCAGCGGGCCAACCTAGTCCCGGGGTCGTGGGGACGACCCTATAGTCGTCGGACAGGTCGGCGGCTGGCCAACCTAGTCCCGGGGTCTTGGGGACGACCCTATAGTCGTCGGACAAGTCGGCGGCGGGCCAACCTACTCCCGGGGTCGTGGGGACGACCCTATAGTCGTCGGACAAGTCGGCGGCGGGCCAACCTAGTCCCGTGGTCGTGGGGACGACCGTATAGTCGTCGGACATTTCGGCGGCAGGCCAACCTAGTCCCGGGGTCGTGGGGACGACCCTATAGTCGTAGGACATGTCGGCGGCGGGGCAACCTAGTCCCTGGGCCTTGGGGACGACCCTATAGTCGTCGGACAAGTCGGCGGCAGGCCAACCTACTCCCGGGGTCGTGGGGACGACCCTATAGTCGTCGGACATGGCGGTGCCGGGGCAATCTATCCCCGGGGTCGAGGGGACGACCCTATAGACGTCGGACATGTCGGCGGCTGGCCAACCTAGTCCCGGGGTGGTAGGGACGACCCTATAATCGTCGGACAATTCGGCGGCTGGCCAGCTTTGGCCCGGGGTAGTGGGGACGACCCTATAGTCGTCGGACGTGTCGGCGGCTGGGCAACTTTGGCCAGTGGTCGTGGGGACGACCCTATAGTCGTCGGACATGTCGGCGGCAGGGCAAATTTGGCCCATGGTCGTGGGGACGACCCTATAGTCGTCGGAAAAGTCGACGGCGGGCCAACCTAGACCCGGTGTCGTGGGGACGACCCTATAGTCGTCGGACGTGTCGGCGGCTGGGCAACTTTGGCCAGTGGTCGTGGGGACGACCCTATAGTCGTTGGACATGTCGGCGGCGGGCCAGCCTAGTCCCTGGGCCTTGGGGACGACCCTATAGTCGTCGGACAAGTCGGCGGCAGGCCAACCTACTCCCGGGGTCGTGGGGACGACCCTATAGTCGTCGGACATGTCGGCGGCTGGCCAACCTAGTCTCGGGGTGGTAGGGACGACCCTATAATCGTCGGTCAAGTCGGCGGCTGGCCAGCTTTGGCCCGGGGTAGTGGGGACGACCCTATAGTCGTCGGACATGTCGGCGGCTGGGCAACTTTGGCCAGTGGTCGTGGGGACGACCCTATAGTCGTCGGACATGTCGGCGGCTGGCCAACCTAGTCCCGCGGTGGTAGGGACGACCCTATAATCGTCGGACAATTCGGCGGCTGGCCAGCTTTGGCCCGGGGTAGTGGGGACGACCCTATAGTCGTCGGACATGTCGGCGGCTGGGCAACTTTGGCCAGTGGTCGTGGGGACGACCCTATAGTCGTCGGACATGTCGGCGGCAGGGCAAATTTGGCCCATGGTCGTGGGGACGACCCTATAGTCGTAGGACATGTCGGCGGCGGGGCAACCTAGTCCCTGGGCCTTGGGGACGACCCTATAGTCGTCGGACAAGTCGGCGGCAGGCCAACCTACTCCCGGGGTCGTGGGGACGACCCTATAGTCGTCGGACATGTCGGCGGCTGGCCAACCTAGTCTCGGGGTGGTAGGGACGACCCTATAATCGTCGGTCAAGTCGGCGGCTGGCCAGCTTTGGCCCGGGGTAGTGGGGACGACCCTATAGTCGTCGGACATGTCGGCGGCTGGGCAACTTTGGCCAGTGGTCGTGGGGACGACCCTATAGTCGTCGGACATGTCGGCGGCTGGCCAACCTAGTACCGGGGTCGTGGGGACGACCGTATAGTCGTCGGACATGACGGTGGCGGGCCAATCTAGTCCCGGGGTCGTGGGGACGACCCTATAGTCGTCGGACAAGTCGGCGGCTGGCCAGCTTTGGCCCGGGGTAGTGGGGACGACCCTATAGTCGTCGGACGTGTCGGCGGCTGGGCAACTTTGGCCAGTGGTCGTGGGGACGACCCTATAGTCGTCGGACATGTCGGCGGCAGGGCAAATTTGGCCCATGGTCGTGGGGACGACCCTATAGTCGTCGGAAAAGTCGACGGCGGGCCAACCTAGACCCGGTGTCGTGGGGACGACCCTATAGTCGTCGGACATGTCGGCGGCAGGGCAACTTTGGCCCGTGGTCGTGGGGACGACCCTATAGTCGTCGGACATGTCGGTGACTGGCCAACGTAGTCCCGGGTTCGTGGGGACGACCCTATAGTCGTCGGACATGTCGGCGGCTGGCCAACCAAGACCCGTGGTCGTGGGGACGACCCCATAGTCGTAGGACACGTCGGCGGCGGGCCAACCTAGTACCGGGGTCGTGGGGACGACCGTATAGTCGTCGGACATGACGGTGGCGGGCCAATCTAGTCCCGGGGTCGTTGGGACGACCCTATAGTCGTCGGACATGTCGGCGGCTGGGCAACATTGGCCCGTGGTCGTGGGGACGACCCTATAGTCGTCGGACATGTCGGCGGCTGGCCAACTTTGGCCCGTGGTCGTGGGGACGACCCTATAGTCGTCGGACATGTCGGTGACTGGCCAACGTAGTCCCGGGTTCGCGGGGACGACCCTATAGTCGTCGGACATGTCGGCGGCTGTCCAACTTTGGCCCGGGTCGTGGGGACGACACTATAGTCGTCGGACAAGTCGGCGTCGGGCCGACCTAGTCCCGGGGTCCTGGGGACGACCCTATAGTCGTCGGACAAGTCGGCGGCGGGCCAACCTAGTCCCGGGGTCGTGGGGACGACCCTATAGTCGTCGGATATGTCGGCGGCAGGCCAACCTAGTCCCGGGGTCGTGGGGACGACCCTATAGTCGTCGGACATGTCGGCGGCAGGGCAACTTTGGCCCGTGGTCGTGGGGACGACCCTATAGTCGTCGGACATGTCGGTGACTGGCCAACGTAGTCCCGGGTTCGTGGGGACGACCCTATAGTCGTCGGACATGTCGGCGGCTGGCCAACCAAGACCCGTGGTCGTGGGGACGACCCCATAGTCGTAGGACACGTCGGCGGCGGGCCAACCTAGTACCGGGGTCGTGGGGACGACCGTATAGTCGTCGGACATGACGGTGGCGGGCCAATCTAGTCCCGGGGTCGTGGGGACGACCCTATAGTCGTCGGACATGTCGGCGGCTGGGCAACATTGGCCCGTGGTCGTGGGGACGACCCTATAGTCGTCGGACATGTCGGCGGCTGGCCAACTTTGGCCCGTGGTCGTGGGGACGACCCTATAGTCGTCGGACATGTCGGTGACTGGCCAACGTAGTCCCGGGTTCGCGGGGACGACCCTATAGTCGTCGGACATGTCGGCGGCTGTCCAACTTTGGCCCGGGTCGTGGGGACGACCCCATAGTCGTAGGACACGTCGGCGGCAGGCCAACTTTGGCCCGGGGCGTGGGGACGACCCTATAGTCTACGGACATGTCGGCGGCGGGCCAACCTAGTCCCGGGGTCGTGGGGACGACCCCATAGTCGTAGGACACGTCGGCGGCAGGCCAACTTTGGCCCGGGGCGTGGGGACGACCCTATAGTCTACGGACATGTCGGCGGCGGGCCAATCTAGTCCCGGGGTCGTGAAGACGACCCTATAGTCGTCGGACATGTCTGCGGCTGGGCAACTTTGGCCAGTGGTCGTGGGGACGACCCTATAGTCGTAGGACATGTCGGCGGCGGGCCAGCCTAGTCCCTGGGCCTTGGGGACGACCCTATAGTCGTCGGACAAGTCGGCGGCAGGCCAACCTACTCCCGGGGTCGTGGGGACGACCCTATAGTCGTCGGACATGTCGGCGGCTGGCCAACCTAGTCTCGGGGTGGTAGGGACGACCCTATAATCGTCGGTCAAGTCGGCGGCTGGCCAGCTTTGGCCCGGGGTAGTGGGGACGACCCTATAGTCGTCGGACATGTCGGCGGCTGGGCAACTTTGGCCAGTGGTCGTGGGGACGACCCTATAGTCGTCGGACATGTCGGCGGCTGGCCAACCTAGTCCCGCGGTGGTAGGGACGACCCTATAATCGTCGGACAAGTCGGCGGCTGGCCAGCTTTGGCCCGGGGTAGTGGGGACGACCCTATAGTCGTCGGACATGTCGGCGGCTGGGCAACTTTGGCCAGTGGTCGTGGGGACGACCCTATAGTCGTCGGACATGTCGGCGGCAGGGCAAATTTGGCCCATGGTCGTGGGGACGACCCTATAGTCGTCGGAAAAGTCGACGGCGGGCCAACCTAGACCCGGGGTCGTGGGGACGACCCTATAGTCGTCGGACAAGTCGGCGGCGGGCCAACCTTGTCCCGGGGTCGTGGGGACGACCCTATAGTCGTAGGACATGTCGGCGGCGGGCCAACCTAGTCCCCGGGCCTTGGGGACGACCCTATAGTCGTCGGACAAGTCGGCGGCAGGCCAACCTACTCCCGGGGTCGTGGGGACGACCCTATAGTCGTCGGACATGGCGGTGCCGGGGCAATCTAGCCCCGGGGTCGAGGGGACGACCCTATAGACGTCGGACATGTCGGCGGCTGGCCAACCTAGTCCCGCGGTGGTAGGGACGACCCTATAATCGTCGGACAAGTCGGCGGCTGGCCAGCTTTGGCCCGGGGTAGTGGGGACGACCCTATAGTCGTCGGACATGTCGGCGGCTGGGCAACTTTGGCCAGTGGTCGTGGGGACGACCCTATAGTCGTCGGACATGTCGGCGGCAGGGCAAATTTGGCCCATGGTCGTGGGGACGACCCTATAGTCGTCGGACATGTCGGCGGCTGGCCAACTTTGGCCCGTGGTCGTGGGGACGACCCTATAGTCGTCGGACATGTCGGTGACTGGCCAACGTAGTCCCGGGTTCGTGGGGACGACCCTATAGTCGTCGGACATGTCGGCGGCTGGCCAACCAAGACCCGTGGTCGTGGGGACGACCCCATAGTCGTAGGACACGTCGGCGGCGGGCCAACCTAGTACCGGGGTCGTGGGGACGACCGTATAGTCGTCGGACATGACGGTGGCGGGCCAATCTAGTCCCGGGGTCGTGGGGACGACCCTATAGTCGTCGGACATGTCGGCGGCTGGGCAACATTGGCCCGTGGTCGTGGGGACGACCCTATAGTCGTCGGACATGTCGGCGGCTGGCCAACTTTGGCCCGTGGTCGTGGGGACGACCCTATAGTCGTCGGACATGTCGGTGACTGGCCAACCTTGTCCCGCGGTGGTAGGGACGACCCTATAATCGTCGGACAAGTCGGCGGCTGGCCAGCTTTGGCCCGGGGTAGTGGGGACGACCCTATAGTCGTCGGACATGTCGGCGGCTGGGCAACTTTGGCCAGTGGTCGTGGGGACGACCCTATAGTCGTCGGACATGTCGGCGGCTGGCCAACCTAGTCCCGCGGTGGTAGGGACGACCCTATAATCGTCGGACAAGTCGGCGGCTGGCCAGCTTTGGCCCGGGGTAGTGGGGACGACCCTATAGTCGTCGGACATGTCGGCGGCTGGGCAACTTTGGCCAGTGGTCGTGGGGACGACCCTATAGTCGTCGGACATGTCGGCGGCAGGGCAAATTTGGCCCATGGTCGTGGGGACGACCCTATAGTCGTAGGACATGTCGGCGGCGGGGCAACCTAGTCCCTGGGCCTTGGGGACGACCCTATAGTCGTCGGACAAGTCGGCGGCAGGCCAACCTACTCCCGGGGTCGTGGGGACGACCCTATAGTCGTCGGACATGTCGGCGGCTGGCCAACCTAGTCTCGGGGTGGTAGGGACGACCCTATAATCGTCGGTCAAGTCGGCGGCTGCCCAGCTTTGGCCCGGGGTAGTGGGGACGACCCTATAGTCGTCGGACATGTCGGCGGCTGGGCAACTTTGGCCAGTGGTCGTGGGGACGACCCTATAGTCGTCGGACATGTCGGCGGCTGGCCAACCTAGTACCGGGGTCGTGGGGACGACCGTATAGTCGTCGGACATGACGGTGGCGGGCCAATCTAGTCCCGGGGTCGTGGGGACGACCCTATAGTCGTCGGACAAGTCGGCGGCTGGCCAGCTTTGGCCCGGGGTAGTGGGGACGACCCTATAGTCGTCGGACGTGTCGGCGGCTGGGCAACTTTGGCCAGTGGTCGTGGGGACGACCCTATAGTCGTCGGACATGTCGGCGGCAGGGCAAATTTGGCCCATGGTCGTGGGGACGACCCTATAGTCGTCGGAAAAGTCGACGGCGGGCCAACCTAGACCCGGTGTCGTGGGGACGACCCTATAGTCGTCGGACATGTCGGCGGCAGGGCAACTTTGGCCCGTGGTCGTGGGGACGACCCTATAGTCGTCGGACATGTCGGTGACTGGCCAACGTAGTCCCGGGTTCGTGGGGACGACCCTATAGTCGTCGGACATGTCGGCGGCTGGCCAACCAAGACCCGTGGTCGTGGGGACGACCCCATAGTCGTAGGACACGTCGGCGGCGGGCCAACCTAGTACCGGGGTCGTGGGGACGACCGTATAGTCGTCGGACATGACGGTGGCGGGCCAATCTAGTCCCGGGGTCGTGGGGACGACCCTATAGTCGTCGGACATGTCGGCGGCTGGGCAACATTGGCCCGTGGTCGTGGGGACGACCCTATAGTCGTCGGACATGTCGGCGGCTGGCCAACTTTGGCCCGTGGTCGTGGGGACGACCCTATAGTCGTCGGACATGTCGGTGACTGGCCAACGTAGTCCCGGGTTCGCGGGGACGACCCTATAGTCGTCGGACATGTCGGCGGCTGTCCAACTTTGGCCCGGGTCGTGGGGACGACACTATAGTCGTCGGACAAGTCGGCGTCGGGCCGACCTAGTCCCGGGGTCCTGGGGACGACCCTATAGTCGTCGGACAAGTCGGCGGCGGGCCAACCTAGTCCCGGGGTCGTGGGGACGACCCTATAGTCGTCGGATATGTCGGCGGCAGGCCAACCTAGTCCCGGGGTCGTGGGGACGACCCTATAGTCGTCGGACATGTCGGCGGCAGGGCAACTTTGGCCCGTGGTCGTGGGGACGACCCTATAGTCGTCGGACATGTCGGTGACTGGCCAACGTAGTCCCGGGTTCGTGGGGACGACCCTATAGTCGTCGGACATGTCGGCGGCTGGCCAACCAAGACCCGTGGTCGTGGGGACGACCCCATAGTCGTAGGACACGTCGGCGGCGGGCCAACCTAGTACCGGGGTCGTGGGGACGACCGTATAGTCGTCGGACATGACGGTGGCGGGCCAATCTAGTCCCGGGGTCGTGGGGACGACCCTATAGTCGTCGGACATGTCGGCGGCTGGGCAACATTGGCCCGTGGTCGTGGGGACGACCCTATAGTCGTCGGACATGTCGGCGGCTGGCCAACTTTGGCCCGTGGTCGTGGGGACGACCCTATAGTCGTCGGACATGTCGGTGACTGGCCAACGTAGTCCCGGGTTCGCGGGGACGACCCTATAGTCGTCGGACATGTCGGCGGCTGTCCAACTTTGGCCCGGGTCGTGGGGACGACCCCATAGTCGTAGGACACGTCGGCGGCAGGCCAACTTTGGCCCGGGGCGTGGGGACGACCCTATAGTCTACGGACATGTCGGCGGCGGGCCAACCTAGTCCCGGGGTCGTGGGGACGACCCCATAGTCGTAGGACACGTCGGCGGCAGGCCAACTTTGGCCCGGGGCGTGGGGACGACCCTATAGTCTACGGACATGTCGGCGGCGGGCCAATCTAGTCCCGGGGTCGTGAAGACGACCCTATAGTCGTCGGACATGTCTGCGGCTGGGCAACTTTGGCCAGTGGTCGTGGGGACGACCCTATAGTCGTAGGACATGTCGGCGGCGGGCCAGCCTAGTCCCTGGGCCTTGGGGACGACCCTATAGTCGTCGGACAAGTCGGCGGCAGGCCAACCTACTCCCGGGGTCGTGGGGACGACCCTATAGTCGTCGGACATGTCGGCGGCTGGCCAACCTAGTCTCGGGGTGGTAGGGACGACCCTATAATCGTCGGTCAAGTCGGCGGCTGGCCAGCTTTGGCCCGGGGTAGTGGGGACGACCCTATAGTCGTCGGACATGTCGGCGGCTGGGCAACTTTGGCCAGTGGTCGTGGGGACGACCCTATAGTCGTCGGACATGTCGGCGGCTGGCCAACCTAGTCCCGCGGTGGTAGGGACGACCCTATAATCGTCGGACAAGTCGGCGGCTGGCCAGCTTTGGCCCGGGGTAGTGGGGACGACCCTATAGTCGTCGGACATGTCGGCGGCTGGGCAACTTTGGCCAGTGGTCGTGGGGACGACCCTATAGTCGTCGGACATGTCGGCGGCAGGGCAAATTTGGCCCATGGTCGTGGGGACGACCCTATAGTCGTCGGAAAAGTCGACGGCGGGCCAACCTAGACCCGGGGTCGTGGGGACGACCCTATAGTCGTCGGACAAGTCGGCGGCGGGCCAACCTTGTCCCGGGGTCGTGGGGACGACCCTATAGTCGTAGGACATGTCGGCGGCGGGCCAACCTAGTCCCCGGGCCTTGGGGACGACCCTATAGTCGTCGGACAAGTCGGCGGCAGGCCAACCTACTCCCGGGGTCGTGGGGACGACCCTATAGTCGTCGGACATGGCGGTGCCGGGGCAATCTAGCCCCGGGGTCGAGGGGACGACCCTATAGACGTCGGACATGTCGGCGGCTGGCCAACCTAGTCCCGCGGTGGTAGGGACGACCCTATAATCGTCGGACAAGTCGGCGGCTGGCCAGCTTTGGCCCGGGGTAGTGGGGACGACCCTATAGTCGTCGGACATGTCGGCGGCTGGGCAACTTTGGCCAGTGGTCGTGGGGACGACCCTATAGTCGTCGGACATGTCGGCGGCAGGGCAAATTTGGCCCATGGTCGTGGGGACGACCCTATAGTCGTCGGACATGTCGGCGGCTGGCCAACTTTGGCCCGTGGTCGTGGGGACGACCCTATAGTCGTCGGACATGTCGGTGACTGGCCAACGTAGTCCCGGGTTCGTGGGGACGACCCTATAGTCGTCGGACATGTCGGCGGCTGGCCAACCAAGACCCGTGGTCGTGGGGACGACCCCATAGTCGTAGGACACGTCGGCGGCGGGCCAACCTAGTACCGGGGTCGTGGGGACGACCGTATAGTCGTCGGACATGACGGTGGCGGGCCAATCTAGTCCCGGGGTCGTGGGGACGACCCTATAGTCGTCGGACATGTCGGCGGCTGGGCAACATTGGCCCGTGGTCGTGGGGACGACCCTATAGTCGTCGGACATGTCGGCGGCTGGCCAACTTTGGCCCGTGGTCGTGGGGACGACCCTATAGTCGTCGGACATGTCGGTGACTGGCCAACGTAGTCCCGGGTTCGCGGGGACGACCCTATAGTCGTCGGACATGTCGGCGGCTGTCCAACTTTGGCCCGGGTCGTGGGGACGACCCTATAGTCGTCGGACAAGTCGGCGGCGGGCCGACCTAGTCCCGGGGTCGTGGGGACGACCCTATAGTCGTCGGACATGTCGGCGGCGGGCCAACCTAGTCCCGGGGTCGTGGGGACGACCCTATAGTCGTCGGACATGTCGGCGGCAGGGCAACTTTGGCCCGTGGTCGTGGGGACGACCCTATAGTCGTCGGACATGTCGGTGACTGGCCAACGTAGTCCCGGGTTCGTGGGGACGACCCTATAGTCGTCGGACATGTCGGCGGCTGGCCAACCAAGACCCGTGGTCGTGGGGACGACCCCATAGTCGTAGGACACGTCGGCGGCGGGCCAACCTAGTACCGGGGTCGTGGGGTCGACCGTATAGTCGTCGGACATGACGGTGGCGGGCCAATCTAGTCCCGGGGTCGTGGGGACGACCCTATAGTCGTCGGACATGTCGGCGGCAGGCCAACGTATGCCCAGGGTCGTAGGGACGAACCTATAGTCGTCGGACATGACCGTGGCGGGCCAATCTAGCCCAGGGGTCGTGGGGACGACCATATAGACGTCGGACATGTCGGCGGCGGGCCAACCTAGTCCCGGGGTCGTGGGGACGACCCTATAGTCGTCGGACATGTCGGCGGCTGGGCAACTTTGGCCAGTGGTCGTGGGGACGACCCTATAGTCGTCGGACATGTCGGCGGCGGGCCAACCTAGTCCCGGGATCGTGGGGACGCCCCTATAGTCGTCGGACATGTCGGCAGCAGGGCAACTTTGGCCCGTGGTCGTGGGGACGACCCTATAGTCGTCGGACAAGTCGGCAGCGGGCCAACCTAGTCCCGGGGTCGTGGGGACGACCCTATAGTCGTCGGACAGGTCGGCGGCTGGCCAACCTAGTCCCGGGGTCTTGGGGACGACCCTATAGTCGTCGGACAAGTCGGCGGCGGGCCAACCTACTCCCGGGGTCGTGGGGACGACCCTATAGTCGTCGGACAAGTCGGCAGCGGGCCAACCTAGTCCCGGGGTCGTGGGGACGACCCTATAGTCGTCGGACAAGTCGGCGGCGGGCCAACCTAGTCCCGTGGTCGCGAGGACGACCGTATAGTCGTCGGACATGTCGGCGGCGGGCGAACCTAGTCCCGGGGTCGTGGGGACGACCGTACAGTCGTCGGACATGACGGTGGCGGGCCAATCTAGTCCCGGGGTCGTGGGGACGACCCTATAGTCGTCGGACATGTCGGCGGCGGGCCAACCTAGTCCCGGGGTCGTGGGGACGACCCTATAGTCGTCGGACATGTCTGCGGCTGGGCAACTTTGGCCAGTGGTCGTGGGGACGACCCTATAGTCGTCGGACAAGTCGGCGGCAGGCCAACCTAGTCCCGGGGTCGTGGGGACGACCGTATAGTCGTCGGACATGACGGTGGCGGGCCAATCTAGTCCCGGGGTCGTGGGGACGACCCTATAGTCGTCGGACATGTCGGCGGCTGGCCAACTTTGGACCGGGGCGTGGGGACGACCCTATAGTCGTCGGACATGTCGGCGGCGGGCCAACCTAGTCCCGGGGTCGTGGGGACGACCCTATAGTCGTCGGACATGTCGGCGGCAGGGCAACTATGGCCCGTGGTCGTGGGGACGACCCTATAGTCGTCGGACATGTCGGCGGCTGGGCAACTTTGGCCTGTGGTCGTGGGGACGACCCTATAGTCGTCGGACATGTCGGTGACTGGCCAACCTAGTCCCAGGGTCGTGGGGACGACCCTATAGTCGTCGGACAAGTCGGCGGCGGGCCAACCTAGTCCCGGGGTCGTGGGGACAACCCTATAGTCGTAGGACATGTCGGCGGCGGGCCAACCTAGTCCCTGGGCCTTGGGGACGACCCTATAGTCGTCGGACAAGTCGGCGGCAGGCCAACCTACTCCCGGGGTCGTGGGGACGACCCTATAGTCGTCGGACATGGCGGTGCCGGGCCAATCTAGCCCCGGGGTCGAGGGGACGACCCTATAGACGTCGGACATGTCGGCGGCTGAGCAACCTATTCCCGGGGTGGTAGGGACGACCCTATAATCGTCGGACAAGTCGGCGGCTGGCCAGCTTTGGCCCGTGGTAGTGGGGACGACCCTATAGTCGTCGGACATGTCGGCGGCTGGGCACCTTTGGCCAGTGGTCGTGGGGACGACCCTATAGTCGTCGGACATGTCGGCGGCAGGGCAACTTTGGCCCATGGTCGTGGGGACGACCCTATATTCGTCGGACATGTCGGCGGCTGGCCAACCTAGACCCGGGGTGGTGGGGACGACCCTATAGTCGTCGGACATGTCGGCGGCTGGCCAACCTAGTCCCGTGGTCGTGGGGACGACCCCATAGTCGTAGGACACGTCGGCGGCAGGTCAACTTTGGCCCGGGGCGTGGGGACGACCCTATAGTCTACGGACATGTCGGCGGCGGGCCAACCTAGTCCCGGGGTCGTGGGGACGACCCTATAATCGTCGGACATGTCGGCAGCGGGCCAACCTAGTCCCGGGGTCGTGGGGACGACCCTGTAGTCGTTGGACAAGTCGGCGGCGGGCCAACCTAGTCCCGGGGTCGTGGAGACGACCCTAAAGTCGTCGGACAAGTCGGCGGCGGGCCAACCTAGTCCCGGGGTCGTGGGGACGACCCTATAGTCGTTGGACAAGTCGGCGGCGGGCCAACCTAGTCCCGGGGTCGTGGGGACGACCCTATAGTCGTCGGACATGTCGGCGGCAGGGCATCTTTGGCCCGTGGTCGCGGGGACGACCCTATAGTCGTCGGACATGCCGGCGGCAGGCCAACCTAGTCCCGGGGTCGTGGAGACGACCCTATAGTCGTCGGACATGTCGGCGGCGGGCCAACCTAGTCCCGGGGTCGTGGGGACGACCCTATAGTCGTCGGACATGTTGGCGGCTGGCCAGCTTTGGCCCGGGGTAGTGGGGACGACCCTATAGTCGTCGGACATGTCGGCGGCGGGCCAACCTAGTCCCGGGGTCGTGGGGACGACCCTATAGTCGTCGGACATGTCTGCGGCTGGGCAACTTTGGCCAGTGGTCGTGGGGACGACCCTATAGTCGTCGGACAAGTCGGCGGCAGGCCAACCTAGTCCCGCGGTGGTAGGGACGACCCTATAATCGTCGGACAAGTCGGCGGCTGGCCAGCTTTGGCCCGGGGTAGTGGGGACGACCCTATAGTCGTCGGACATGTCGGCGGCTGGGCAACTTTGGCCAGTGGTCGTGGGGACGACCCTATAGTCGTCGGACATGTCGGCGGCAGGGCAAATTTGGCCCATGGTCGTGGGGACGACCCTATAGTCGTCGGAAAAGTCGACGGCGGGCCAACCTAGACCCGGGGTCGTGGGGACGACCCTATAGTCGTCGGACAAGTCGGCGGCGGGCCAACCTTGTCCCGGGGTCGTGGGGACGACCCTATAGTCGTAGGACATGTCGGCGGCGGGCCAACCTAGTCCCCGGGCCTTGGGGACGACCCTATAGTCGTCGGACAAGTCGGCGGCAGGCCAACCTACTCCCGGGGTCGTGGGGACGACCCTATAGTCGTCGGACATGGCGGTGCCGGGGCAATCTAGCCCCGGGGTCGAGGGGACGACCCTATAGACGACGGACATGTCGGCGGCTGGCCAACCTAGTCCCGCGGTGGTAGGGACGACCCTATAATCGTCGGACAAGTCGGCGGCTGGCCAGCTTTGGCCCGGGGTAGTGGGGACGACCCTATAGTCGTCGGACATGTCGGCGGCTGGGCAACTTTGGCCAGTGGTCGTGGGGACGACCCTATAGTCGTCGGACATGTCGGCGGCAGGGCAAATTTGGCCCATGGTCGTGGGGACGACCCTATAGTCGTCGGACATGTCGGCGGCTGGCCAACTTTGGCCCGTGGTCGTGGGGACGACCCTATAGTCGTCGGACATGTCGGTGACTGGCCAACGTAGTCCCGGGTTCGTGGGGACGACCCTATAGTCGTCGGACATGTCGGCGGCTGGCCAACCAAGACCCGTGGTCGTGGGGACGACCCCATAGTCGTAGGACACGTCGGCGGCGGGCCAACCTAGTACCGGGGTCGTGGGGACGACCGTATAGTCGTCGGACATGACGGTGGCGGGCCAATCTAGTCCCGGGGTCGTGGGGACGACCCTATAGTCGTCGGACATGTCGGCGGCTGGGCAACATTGGCCCGTGGTCGTGGGGACGACCCTATAGTCGTCGGACATGTCGGCGGCTGGCCAACTTTGGCCCGTGGTCGTGGGGACGACCCTATAGTCGTCGGACATGTCGGTGACTGGCCAACGTAGTCCCGGGTTCGCGGGGACGACCCTATAGTCGTCGGACATGTCGGCGGCTGTCCAACTTTGGCCCGGGTCGTGGGGACGACCCTATAGTCGTCGGACAAGTCGGCGGCGGGCCGACCTAGTCCCGGGGTCGTGGGGACGACCCTATAGTCGTCGGACATGTCGGCGGCGGGCCAACCTAGTCCCGGGGTCGTGGGGACGACCCTATAGTCGTCGGACATGTCGGCGGCAGGGCAACTTTGGCCCGTGGTCGTGGGGACGACCCTATAGTCGTCGGACATGTCGGTGACTGGCCAACGTAGTCCCGGGTTCGTGGGGACGACCCTATAGTCGTCGGACATGTCGGCGGCTGGCCAACCAAGACCCGTGGTCGTGGGGACGACCCCATAGTCGTAGGACACGTCGGCGGCGGGCCAACCTAGTACCGGGGTCGTGGGGTCGACCGTATAGTCGTCGGACATGACGGTGGCGGGCCAATCTAGTCCCGGGGTCGTGGGGACGACCCTATAGTCGTCGGACATGTCGGCGGCAGGCCAACGTATGCCCAGGGTCGTAGGGACGAACCTATAGTCGTCGGACATGACCGTGGCGGGCCAATCTAGCCCAGGGGTCGTGGGGACGACCATATAGACGTCGGACATGTCGGCGGCGGGCCAACCTAGTCCCGGGGTCGTGGGGACGACCCTATAGTCGTCGGACATGTCGGCGGCTGGGCAACTTTGGCCAGTGGTCGTGGGGACGACCCTATAGTCGTCGGACATGTCGGCGGCGGGCCAACCTAGTCCCGGGATCGTGGGGACGCCCCTATAGTCGTCGGACATGTCGGCAGCAGGGCAACTTTGGCCCGTGGTCGTGGGGACGACCCTATAGTCGTCGGACAAGTCGGCAGCGGGCCAACCTAGTCCCGGGGTCGTGGGGACGACCCTATAGTCGTCGGACAGGTCGGCGGCTGGCCAACCTAGTCCCGGGGTCTTGGGGACGACCCTATAGTCGTCGGACAAGTCGGCGGCGGGCCAACCTACTCCCGGGGTCGTGGGGACGACCCTATAGTCGTCGGACAAGTCGGCAGCGGGCCAACCTAGTCCCGGGGTCGTGGGGACGACCCTATAGTCGTCGGACAAGTCGGCGGCGGGCCAACCTAGTCCCGTGGTCGCGAGGACGACCGTATAGTCGTCGGACATGTCGGCGGCGGGCGAACCTAGTCCCGGGGTCGTGGGGACGACCGTACAGTCGTCGGACATGACGGTGGCGGGCCAATCTAGTCCCGGGGTCGTGGGGACGACCCTATAGTCGTCGGACATGTCGGCGGCGGGCCAACCTAGTCCCGGGGTCGTGGGGACGACCCTATAGTCGTCGGACATGTCTGCGGCTGGGCAACTTTGGCCAGTGGTCGTGGGGACGACCCTATAGTCGTCGGACAAGTCGGCGGCAGGCCAACCTAGTCCCGGGGTCGTGGGGACGACCGTATAGTCGTCGGACATGACGGTGGCGGGCCAATCTAGTCCCGGGGTCGTGGGGACGACCCTATAGTCGTCGGACATGTCGGCGGCTGGCCAACTTTGGACCGGGGCGTGGGGACGACCCTATAGTCGTCGGACATGTCGGCGGCGGGCCAACCTAGTCCCGGGGTCGTGGGGACGACCCTATAGTCGTCGGACATGTCGGCGGCAGGGCAACTATGGCCCGTGGTCGTGGGGACGACCCTATAGTCGTCGGACATGTCGGCGGCTGGGCAACTTTGGCCTGTGGTCGTGGGGACGACCCTATAGTCGTCGGACATGTCGGTGACTGGCCAACCTAGTCCCAGGGTCGTGGGGACGACCCTATAGTCGTCGGACAAGTCGGCGGCGGGCCAACCTAGTCCCGGGGTCGTGGGGACAACCCTATAGTCGTAGGACATGTCGGCGGCGGGCCAACCTAGTCCCTGGGCCTTGGGGACGACCCTATAGTCGTCGGACAAGTCGGCGGCAGGCCAACCTACTCCCGGGGTCGTGGGGACGACCCTATAGTCGTCGGACATGGCGGTGCCGGGCCAATCTAGCCCCGGGGTCGAGGGGACGACCCTATAGACGTCGGACATGTCGGCGGCTGAGCAACCTATTCCCGGGGTGGTAGGGACGACCCTATAATCGTCGGACAAGTCGGCGGCTGGCCAGCTTTGGCCCGTGGTAGTGGGGACGACCCTATAGTCGTCGGACATGTCGGCGGCTGGGCACCTTTGGCCAGTGGTCGTGGGGACGACCCTATAGTCGTCGGACATGTCGGCGGCAGGGCAACTTTGGCCCATGGTCGTGGGGACGACCCTATATTCGTCGGACATGTCGGCGGCTGGCCAACCTAGACCCGGGGTGGTGGGGACGACCCTATAGTCGTCGGACATGTCGGCGGCTGGCCAACCTAGTCCCGTGGTCGTGGGGACGACCCCATAGTCGTAGGACACGTCGGCGGCAGGTCAACTTTGGCCCGGGGCGTGGGGACGACCCTATAGTCTACGGACATGTCGGCGGCGGGCCAACCTAGTCCCGGGGTCGTGGGGACGACCCTATAATCGTCGGACATGTCGGCAGCGGGCCAACCTAGTCCCGGGGTCGTGGGGACGACCCTGTAGTCGTTGGACAAGTCGGCGGCGGGCCAACCTAGTCCCGGGGTCGTGGAGACGACCCTAAAGTCGTCGGACAAGTCGGCGGCGGGCCAACCTAGTCCCGGGGTCGTGGGGACGACCCTATAGTCGTTGGACAAGTCGGCGGCGGGCCAACCTAGTCCCGGGGTCGTGGGGACGACCCTATAGTCGTCGGACATGTCGGCGGCAGGGCATCTTTGGCCCGTGGTCGCGGGGACGACCCTATAGTCGTCGGACATGCCGGCGGCAGGCCAACCTAGTCCCGGGGTCGTGGAGACGACCCTATAGTCGTCGGACATGTCGGCGGCGGGCCAACCTAGTCCCGGGGTCGTGGGGACGACCCTATAGTCGTCGGACATGTTGGCGGCTGGCCAGCTTTGGCCCGGGGTAGTGGGGACGACCCTATAGTCGTCGGACATGTCGGCGGCAGGGCAACTTTGGCCCGTGGTCGTGGGGACGACCCTATAGACGTCGGACATGTCGGCGGGGGGCCAACCTAGTCCCGGGGGTCGTGGGGACGACCCTATAGTCGTCGGACATGTCGGCGGCAGGGCAACTTTGGCCCGTGGTCGTGGAGGCGACCCTATAGTCGTCGGACATGACGGTGGCGGGCCAACCTAGTCCCGGGGTCGTGGGGACGACCCTATAGTCGTTGGACAAGTCGGCGGCGGGCCAACCTAGTCTCGGGGTCGTGGGGACGACCCTATAGTCGTCGGACATGTTGGCGGCTGGCCAGCTTTGGCCCGGGGTAGTGGGGACGACCCTATAGTCGTCGGACATGTCGGCGGCAGGGCAACTTTGGCCCGTGGTCGTGGGGACGACCCTATAGACGTCGGACATGTCGGCGGGGGGCCAACCTAGTCCCGGGGGTCGTGGGGACGACCCTATAGTCGTCGGACATGTCGGCGGCAGGGCAACTTTGGCCCGTGGTCGTGGAGGCGACCCTATAGTCGTCGGACATGACGGTGGCGGGCCAATCTAGTCCCGGGGTCGTGGAGACGACCCTATAGACGTCGGACATATCGGTGGCGGGCCAATCTAGTCCCGGGGTCGTTGGGACGATCCTATAGTCGTCGGACATGACGGTGGCGGGCCAATCTAGTCCCGGGGTCGTTGGGACGACCCTATAGTCGTCGGACTAGTCGGCGGCGGGCCAACCTAGTCCCGGGGTCGTGGAGACGACCCTAAAGTCGTCGGACAAGTCGGTGGCGGGCCAACCTAGTCCCGGGGTCGTGGGGACGACCCTATAGTCGTTGGACAAGTCGGCGGCGGGCCAACCTAGTCCCGGGGTCGTGGGGACGACCCTATAGTCGTCGGACATGTCGGCGGCAGGGCATCTTTGGCCCGTGGTCGCGGGGACGACCCTATAGTCGTCGGACATGCCGGCGGCAGGCCAACCTAGTCCCGGGGTCGTGGAGACGACCCTATAGTCGTCGGACATGTCGGCGGCGGGCCAACCTAGTCCCGGGGTCGTGGGGACGACCCTATAGTCGTCGGACATGTCGGCGGCAGGGCATCTTTGGCCCGTGGTCGCGGGGACGAACCTATAGTCGTCGGACGTGTCGGCGGCAGACCAACCTAGTCCCGGGGTCGTGGAGACGACCCTAAAGTCGTCGGACAAGTCGACGGCGGGCCAACCTAGTCCCGGGGTCGTGGGGACGACCCTATAGTCGTTGGACAAGTCGGCGGCGGGCCAACCTAGTCCCGGGGTCGTGGGGACGACCCTATAGTCGTCGGACATGTTGGCGGCTGGCCAGCTTTGGCCCGGGGTAGTGGGGACGACCCTATAGTCGTCGGACATGACGGTGGCGGGCCAATCTACTCCCGGGGTCGTGGGGACGACCCTATAGTCGTCGGACATGTCTGCGGCTGGCCAACCTAGTCCCGGGCCGTGGAGACGACCCTATAGACGTGGGACATGTCGGCGGCGGGCCAACCTAGTCCCGGGTTCGTGGGGACGACCCTATAGTCGTTGGACAAGTCGGCGGCGGGCCAACCTAGTCCCGGGGTCGTGGGGACGACCCTATAGTCGTTGGACAAGTCGGCGGCGGGCCAACCTAGTCCCGGGGTCGTGGGGACGACCCTATAGTCGTCGGACATGTTGGCGGCTGGCCAGCTTTGGCCCGGGGTAGTGGGGACGACCCAATAGTCGTCGGACATGACGGTGGCGGGCCAATCTACTCCCGGGGTCGTGGGGACGACCCTATAGTCGTCGGACATGTCTGCGGCTGGCCAACCTAGTCCCGGGCCGTGGGGACGACCCTATAGACGTCGGACATGTCGGCGGCGGGCCAACCTAGTCCCGGGTTCGTGGGGACGACCCTATAGTCGTCGGACATTTCGGCGGCTGGCCAACCTAGTCCCGAGGTCGTGGAGACGACCCTATAGTCGTCGGACATGTCGGCGGGGGGCCAACCTAGTCCCGGGGGTCGTGGGGACGACCCTATAGTCGTCGGACATGTCGGCGGCAGGGCAACTTTGGCCCGTGGTCGTGGAGGCGACCCTATAGTCGTCGGACATGACGGTGGCGGGCCAATCTAGTCCCGGGGTCGTGGGGACGACCCTTTAGTCGTCGGACATGTCTGCGGCTGGCCAACCTAGTCCCGGGCCGTGGGGACGACCCTATAGACGTCGGACATGTCGGCGGCGGGCCAACCTAGTCCCGGGGTCGTGGGGACCACCCTATAGTCGTCGGACATGTCGGCGGCAGGGCATCTTTGGCCCGTGGTCGCGGGGACGACCCTATAGTCGTCGGACATGTCGGCGGCAGGGCAACTTTGGCCCGTGGTCGTGGGGGCGACCCTATAGTCGTCGGACATGACGGTGGCGGGCCAATCTAGTCCCGGGGTCGTGGGGACGACCCTATAGTCGTCGGACATGTCTGCGGCGGGCCAACCTAGTCCCAGGCCGTGGGGACGACCCTATAGTCGTCGGACATGTCGGCGGCAGGGCATCTTTGGCCCGTGGTCGCGGGGACGACCCTATAGTCGTCGGACATGTCGGCGGCTGGCCAACCTAGTCCCGGGGTCGTGGAGACGACCCTATAGTCGTCGGACAAGTCGGCGGCGGGCCAACCTAGTCCCGGGGTAGTAGGGACGACGCTATAGTCGTCAGACAAGTCGGCGGCGGGCCAATCTAGTCCCGGGGTCGTGGGGACGACCCTATAGTCGCCGGACATGTCGGCGGCAGGGCAACTTTGGCCCGTGGTCGTGGGGACGACCCTATAGTCGTCGGACATGTCGGCGGCTGGCCAACCTAGTCCCGGGGTGGTGGGGACGACCCTATAGTCGTCGGACATGTCGGCGGCGGGCCAACCTAGTCCCGGGGTCGTGGAGACGACCCTAAAGTCGTCGGACAAGTCGGCGGCGGGCCAACCTAGTCCCGGGGTCGTGGGGACGACCCTATAGTCGTTGGACAAGTCGGCGGCGGGCCAACCTAGTCCCGGGGTCGTGGGGACGACCCTATAGTCGTCGGACATGTCGGCGGCAGGGCATCTTTGGCCCGTGGTCGCGGGGACGACCCTATAGTCGTCGGACATGCCGGCGGCAGGCCAACCTAGTCCCGGGGTCGTGGAGACGACCCTATAGTCGTCGGACATGTCGGCGGCGGGCCAACCTAGTCCCGGGGTCGTGGGGACGACCCTATAGTCGTCGGACATGTTGGCGGCTGGCCAGCTTTGGCCCGGGGTAGTGGGGACGACCCTATAGTCGTCGGACATGTCGGCGGCAGGGCAACTTTGGCCCGTGGTCGTGGGGACGACCCTATAGACGTCGGACATGTCGGCGGGGGGCCAACCTAGTCCCGGGGGTCGTGGGGACGACCCTATAGTCGTCGGACATGTCGGCGGCAGGGCAACTTTGGCCCGTGGTCGTGGAGGCGACCCTATAGTCGTCGGACATGACGGTGGCGGGCCAACCTAGTCCCGGGGTCGTGGGGACGACCCTATAGTCGTTGGACAAGTCGGCGGCGGGCCAACCTAGTCTCGGGGTCGTGGGGACGACCCTATAGTCGTCGGACATGTTGGCGGCTGGCCAGCTTTGGCCCGGGGTAGTGGGGACGACCCTATAGTCGTCGGACATGTCGGCGGCAGGGCAACTTTGGCCCGTGGTCGTGGGGACGACCCTATAGACGTCGGACATGTCGGCGGGGGGCCAACCTAGTCCCGGGGGTCGTGGGGACGACCCTATAGTCGTCGGACATGTCGGCGGCAGGGCAACTTTGGCCCGTGGTCGTGGAGGCGACCCTATAGTCGTCGGACATGACGGTGGCGGGCCAATCTAGTCCCGGGGTCGTGGAGACGACCCTATAGACGTCGGACATATCGGTGGCGGGCCAATCTAGTCCCGGGGTCGTTGGGACGACCCTATAGTCGTCGGACATGACGGTGGCGGGCCAATCTAGTCCCGGGGTCGTTGGGACGACCCTATAGTCGTCGGACTAGTCGGCGGCGGGCCAACCTAGTCCCGGGGTCGTGGAGACGACCCTAAAGTCGTCGGACAAGTCGGTGGCGGGCCAACCTAGTCCCGGGGTCGTGGGGACGACCCTATAGTCGTTGGACAAGTCGGCGGCGGGCCAACCTAGTCCCGGGGTCGTGGGGACGACCCTATAGTCGTCGGACATGTCGGCGGCAGGGCATCTTTGGCCCGTGGTCGCGGGGACGACCCTATAGTCGTCGGACATGCCGGCGGCAGGCCAACCTAGTCCCGGGGTCGTGGAGACGACCCTATAGTCGTCGGACATGTCGGCGGCGGGCCAACCTAGTCCCGGGGTCGTGGGGACGACCCTATAGTCGTCGGACATGTCGGCGGCAGGGCATCTTTGGCCCGTGGTCGCGGGGACGAACCTATAGTCGTCGGACGTGTCGGCGGCAGACCAACCTAGTCCCGGGGTCGTGGAGACGACCCTAAAGTCGTCGGACAAGTCGACGGCGGGCCAACCTAGTCCCGGGGTCGTGGGGACGACCCTATAGTCGTTGGACAAGTCGGCGGCGGGCCAACCTAGTCCCGGGGTCGTGGGGACGACCCTATAGTCGTCGGACATGTTGGCGGCTGGCCAGCTTTGGCCCGGGGTAGTGGGGACGACCCTATAGTCGTCGGACATGACGGTGGCGGGCCAATCTACTCCCGGGGTCGTGGGGACGACCCTATAGTCGTCGGACATGTCTGCGGCTGGCCAACCTAGTCCCGGGCCGTGGAGACGACCCTATAGACGTGGGACATGTCGGCGGCGGGCCAACCTAGTCCCGGGTTCGTGGGGACGACCCTATAGTCGTTGGACAAGTCGGCGGCGGGCCAACCTAGTCCCGGGGTCGTGGGGACGACCCTATAGTCGTTGGACAAGTCGGCGGCGGGCCAACCTAGTCCCGGGGTCGTGGGGACGACCCTATAGTCGTCGGACATGTTGGCGGCTGGCCAGCTTTGGCCCGGGGTAGTGGGGACGACCCAATAGTCGTCGGACATGACGGTGGCGGGCCAATCTACTCCCGGGGTCGTGGGGACGACCCTATAGTCGTCGGACATGTCTGCGGCTGGCCAACCTAGTCCCGGGCCGTGGGGACGACCCTATAGACGTCGGACATGTCGGCGGCGGGCCAACCTAGTCCCGGGTTCGTGGGGACGACCCTATAGTCGTCGGACATTTCGGCGGCTGGCCAACCTAGTCCCGAGGTCGTGGAGACGACCCTATAGTCGTCGGACATGTCGGCGGGGGGCCAACCTAGTCCCGGGGGTCGTGGGGACGACCCTATAGTCGTCGGACATGTCGGCGGCAGGGCAACTTTGGCCCGTGGTCGTGGAGGCGACCCTATAGTCGTCGGACATGACGGTGGCGGGCCAATCTAGTCCCGGGGTCGTGGGGACGACCCTATAGTCGTCGGACATTTCGGCGGCTGGCCAACCTAGTCCCGAGGTCGTGGAGACGACCCTATAGACGTCGGACATGTCGGCGGCGGGCCAACCTAGTCCCGGGGTCGTGGGGACGACCCTATAGTCGTCGGACATGTCGGCGGCAGGGCATCTTTGGCCCGTGGTCGCGGGGACGACCCTATAGTCGTCGGACATGTCGGCGGCAGGGCAACTTTGGCCCGTGTTCGTGGGGGCGACCCTATAGTCGTCGGACATGAGGGTGGCGGGCCAATCTAGTCCCGGGGTCGTGGGGACGACCCTATAGTCGTCGGACATGTCTGCGGCGGGCCAACCTAGTCCCAGGCCGTGGGGACGACCCTATAGTCGTCGGACATGTCGGCGGCAGGGCATCTTTGGCCCGTGGTCGCGGGGACGACCCTATAGTCGTCGGACATGTCGGCGGCTGGCCAACCTAGTCCCGGGGTCGTGGAGACGACCCTATAGTCGTCGGACAAGTCGGCGGCGGGCCAACCTAGTCCCGGGGTAGTAGGGACGACGCTATAGTCGTCAGACAAGTCGGCGGCGGGCCAATCTAGTCCCGGGGTCGTGGGGACGACCCTATAGTCGCCGGACATGTCGGCGGCAGGGCAACTTTGGCCCGTGGTCGTGGGGACGACCCTATAGTCGTCGGACATGTCGGCGGCTGGCCAACCTAGTCCCGGGGTGGTGGGGACGACCCTATAGTCGTCGGACATGTCGGCGGCTGGCCAACCTAGTCCCGGGGTCGTGGGGACGACCCTATAGTCGTCGGACATGTCGGCGGCAGGGCATCTTTGGCCCGTGGTCGCGGGGACGACCCTATAGTCGTCGGACATGTCGGCGGCAGGGCAACTTTGGCCCGTGGTCGTGGGGGCGACCCTATAGTCGTCGGACATGACGGTGGCGGGCCAATCTAGTCCCGGGGTCGTGGGGACGACCCTATAGTCGTCGGACATGTCTGCGGCGGGCCAACCTAGTCCCAGGCCGTGGGGACGACCCTATAGTCGTCGGACATGTCGGCGGCAGGGCATCTTTGGCCCGTGGTCGCGGGGACGACCCTATAGTCGTCGGACATGTCGGCGGCTGGCCAACCTAGTCCCGGGGTCGTGGAGACGACCCTATAGTCGTCGGACAAGTCGGCGGCGGGCCAACCTAGTCCCGGGGTAGTAGGGACGACGCTATAGTCGTCAGACAAGTCGGCGGCGGGCCAATCTAGTCCCGGGGTCGTGGGGACGACCCTTTAGTCGTCGGACATGTCTGCGGCTGGCCAACCTAGTCCCGGGCCGTGGGGACGACCCTATAGACGTCGGACAAGTCGGCGGCGGGCCAACCTAGTCCCGGGGTAGTAGGGACGACGCTATAGTCGTCAGACAAGTCGGCGGCGGGCCAATCTAGTCCCGGGGTCGTGGGGACGACCCTATAGTCGTCGGACATGGCGGTGCCGGGCCAATCTAGCCCCGGGGTCGAGGGGACGACCCTATAGACGTCGGACATGTCGGCGGCTGAGCAACCTATTCCCGGGGTGGTAGGGACGACCCTATAATCGTCGGACAAGTCGGCGGCTGGCCAGCTTTGGCCCGTGGTAGTGGGGACGACCCTATAGTCGTCGGACATGTCGGCGGCTGGGCACCTTTGGCCAGTGGTCGTGGGGACGACCCTATAGTCGTCGGACATGTCGGCGGCAGGGCAACTTTGGCCCATGGTCGTGGGGACGACCCTATATTCGTCGGACATGTCGGCGGCTGGCCAACCTAGACCCGGGGTGGTGGGGACGACCCTATAGTCGTCGGACATGTCGGCGGCTGGCCAACCTAGTCCCGTGGTCGTGGGGACGACCCCATAGTCGTAGGACACGTCGGCGGCAGGTCAACTTTGGCCCGGGGCGTGGGGACGACCCTATAGTCTACGGACATGTCGGCGGCGGGCCAACCTAGTCCCGGGGTCGTGGGGACGACCCTATAATCGTCGGACATGTCGGCAGCGGGCCAACCTAGTCCCGGGGTCGTGGGGACGACCCTGTAGTCGTTGGACAAGTCGGCGGCGGGCCAACCTAGTCCCGGGGTCGTGGAGACGACCCTAAAGTCGTCGGACAAGTCGGCGGCGGGCCAACCTAGTCCCGGGGTCGTGGGGACGACCCTATAGTCGTTGGACAAGTCGGCGGCGGGCCAACCTAGTCCCGGGGTCGTGGGGACGACCCTATAGTCGTCGGACATGTCGGCGGCAGGGCATCTTTGGCCCGTGGTCGCGGGGACGACCCTATAGTCGTCGGACATGCCGGCGGCAGGCCAACCTAGTCCCGGGGTCGTGGAGACGACCCTATAGTCGTCGGACATGTCGGCGGCGGGCCAACCTAGTCCCGGGGTCGTGGGGACGACCCTATAGTCGTCGGACATGTTGGCGGCTGGCCAGCTTTGGCCCGGGGTAGTGGGGACGACCCTATAGTCGTCGGACATGTCGGCGGCAGGGCAACTTTGGCCCGTGGTCGTGGGGACGACCCTATAGACGTCGGACATGTCGGCGGGGGGCCAACCTAGTCCCGGGGGTCGTGGGGACGACCCTATAGTCGTCGGACATGTCGGCGGCAGGGCAACTTTGGCCCGTGGTCGTGGAGGCGACCCTATAGTCGTCGGACATGACGGTGGCGGGCCAACCTAGTCCCGGGGTCGTGGGGACGACCCTATAGTCGTTGGACAAGTCGGCGGCGGGCCAACCTAGTCTCGGGGTCGTGGGGACGACCCTATAGTCGTCGGACATGTTGGCGGCTGGCCAGCTTTGGCCCGGGGTAGTGGGGACGACCCTATAGTCGTCGGACATGACGGTGGCGGGCCAATCTAGTCCCGGGGTCGTGGGGACGACCCTATAGTCGTCGGACATGACGGTGCCGGGGTAATCTAGCCCCGGGGTCGTGGGGACGACCCTTTAGACGTCGGACATGTCGGCGGCGGGCCAACCTAGTCCCGGGGTCGTGGGGACGACCCTATAATCGTCGGACATGTCGGCGGCAGGGCAACATTGGCCCGTGGTCGTGGGGACGACCATATAGTCGTCGGACAAGTCGGCGGCGGGCCAACCTAGTCCCGCGGTCGTGGGGACGACCCTATAGTCGTCGGACATGCCGGTGCCGGGGCAATCTAGCCCCGGGGTCGTGGGGACGACCCTATAGTCGTCGCACATGTCGGCTGCGGGCCAACCTAGTCCCGGGATCGTGGGGACGACCCTATAATCGTCGGACATGTCGGCGGCAGGGCAACTTTGGCCCGTGGTCGTGGGGACGACCCTATAGTCGTCGGACAAGTCGGCGGCCGGCCGACCTAGTCCCGGGGTCGTGGGGACGACCCTATAGTCGTCGGACATGTCGGCGGCGGGCCAATCTAGTCCCGGGATCGTGGGGACGACCCTATAATCGTCGGACATGTCGGCGGCAGGGCAACTTTGGCCCGTGGTCGTGGGGACGACCCTATAGTCGTCGGACAAGTCGGCGGCGGGCCGACCTATTCCCGGGGTCGTGGGGACGACCCTATAGTCGTCGGATATGACGGTGGCGGGCCAATCTAGTCCCGGGGTCGAGGGGACGACCGTATAGTCGTCGGACATGACGGCGGCGGTCCAACCTAGTCCCGGGGTCGTGGGGACGACCCTATAGTCGTCGGACATGTCGGCGGCTGGGCAACTTTGGCCAGTGGTCGTGGGGACGACCCTATAGTCGTAGGACATGACGGTGGCGGGCCAATCTAGTCCCGGTGTCGAGGGGACGACCGTGTAGTCGTCGGACATGACGGTGGCGGGCCAATCTTGTCCCGGGGTCGTGGGGACGACCCTATAGTCGTCGGGCATGTCGGCGGCTGGCCATCGTATGCCCAGGGTCGTAGGGACGAAGCTATAGTCGTCGGACATGACGGTGGCGGGCCAACCTAGTCCCGGGATCGTGGGGACGACCCTATAGTCGTCGGACATGTCGGCGGGAGGGCAACTTTGGCCCGTGGTCGTGGGGACGACCCTATAGTCGTCGGACAAGTCGGCGGCGGGCCAACCTAGTCCCGTGGACGTGGGGACGAACCTATAGTCGTCGGACATGACGGTGGCGGGCCAATCTAGTCCCGGCGTCGAGGGGACGACCGTGTAGTCGTCGGACATGACGGTGGCGGGCCAATCTTGTCCCGGGGTCGTGGGGACGACCCTATAGTCGTCGGGCATGTCGGCGGCTGGCCAACGTATGCCCAGGGTCGTAGGGACGAACCTATAGTCGTCGGACATGACGGTGGGGGGCCAATCTAGTCCCGGGGTCGTGGGGACGACCCTGTAGTCGTCGGACAAGTCGGCGGCGGGCCAACCTAGTCCCGGGGTCGTGGGGGCGACCCTATAGACGGCGGACATGTCGGCGGCAGGCCAACATAGTCCCGGGGTCGTGGGGACGACCCTATAGTCGTCGGACAAGTCGGTGACGGGCCAATCTAGTCCCGGGGCCGTGGGGACGACCGTATGGTCGTCGGACATGTCGGCGGCTGGCCAACTTTGGCCCGTAGTCGTGGGGTCGATCCTATAGTCGTCGGACATGACGGTGGCGGGCCAATCTAGTCCCAGGGCCGTGGGGACGACCCTATAGTCGTCGGACATTTCGGCGGCGGGCCAACGTAGGCCCGGGGTCGTGGGGCCGACCCTATAGTCGTCGGACAAGTCGGCGGCGGGCCAACCTAGTCCCGGGGTCGTGGAGACGACCCTATAGTCGTCGGACATGACGGTGGCGGGCCAATCTAGTCCCAGGGTCGTGGGGACGACCCTATAGTCGTCGGACATGTCGGCGGCGGGCCAATCTAGTCCTGGGGCCGTGGGGACGACCGTATAGTCGTCGGACATGTCGGCGGCTGGCCAACCTAGTCCCGTGGTCGTGGGGACGACCCTATGATCGTCGGACAAGTCGGCGGCTGGCCAACTTTGTCCCGTAGTGGTGGGGACGATCCTATAGTCGTCGGACATGACGGTGGCGGGCCAATCTAGTCCCAGGGTCGTGGGGACGGCCCTATAGTCGTCGGACATGTCGGCGGCGGGCCAACGTAGGCCCGGGATCGAGGGGACGACCCCATAGTCGTCGGACATGTCGGCGGCGGGACAACCTATTCCCGGGGTCGAGGGGACGACCGTATAGTCGTTGGACATGACGGTGGCGGGCCAATCTTGTCCCGGGGTCGTGGGGACGACCCTATAATCGTCGGACATGTCGGCGGCAGGCCAACATAGTCCCGGGGTCGTGGGGACGACCCTATAGTCGTCGGACAAGTCGGTGGCGGGCCAATCTAGTCCCGGGGCCGTGGGGACGACCGTATAGTCGTCGGACATGTCGGCGGCTGGCCAACCTAGTCCCGGGGTCGTGGGGACGACCCTATAGTCGTCGGACAAGTCGGCGGCGGGCCAACCTAGAACCGGGGTCGTGGGGACGACCCTATAGTCGTCGGATCATGTCGGCGGCAGGGCAACTTTTGCCCGGGGTCGTGGGGACGACCCTATAGTCGTCGGACATGTCGACGGCGGGCCAACCTAGACCCGGGGTCGTGGGGACGACCCTATAGTCGTCGGACAAGTCGGCGGCGGGCCAACCTAGTCCCGGGGTCGTGGGGACGACCCTATAGTCGTCGGACATGTTGGCGGCTGGCCAACCTAGTCTCGTGGTCGTGGGGACGACCGTATAGTCGTCGGACATGTCGGCGGCTGGCCAACCTAGTCCCGGGGTCGTGGGGACGACCCTATAGTCGTCGGACAAGTCGGCGGCGGGCCAACCTAGAACCGGGGTCGTGGGGACGACCCTATAGTCGTCGGTCATGTCGGCGGCTAGCCAACTTTGGCCCGTGGTCGTGGGGACGACCCTATAGTCGTCGGACATGTCGGCGGCTGGCCAACCTAGACCCGGGGTGGTGGGGACGACCCTATAGTCGTCGGACAAGTCGGCGGCGGGCCAACCTAGTCCCGGGGTCGTGGGGGCGACCCTATAGACGGCGGACATGTCGGCGGCAGGCCAACATAGTCCCGGGGTCGTGGGGACGACCCTACAGTCGTCGGACAAGTCGGTGGCGGGCCAATCTAGTCCCGGGGCCGTGGGGACGACCGTATGGTCGTCGGACATGTCGGCGGCTGGCCAACTTTGGCCCGTAGTCGTGGGGTCGATCCTATAGTCGTCGGACATGACGGTGGAGGGCCAATCTAGTCCCAGGGCCGTGGGGACGACCCTATAGTCGTCGGACATTTCGGCGGCGGGCCAACGTAGGCCCGGGGTCGTGGGGCCGACCCTATAGTCGTCGGACAAGTCGGCGGCGGGCCAACCTAGACCCGGGGTGGTGGGGACGACCCTATAGTCGTCGGACAAGTCGGCGGCGGGCCAACCTAGTCCCGGGGTCGTGGGGGCGACCCTATAGACGGCGGACATGTCGGCGGCAGGCCAACATAGTCCCGGGGTCGTGGGGACGACCCTACAGTCGTCGGACAAGTCGGTGGCGGGCCAATCTAGTCCCGGGGCCGTGGGGACGACCGTATGGTCGTCGGACATGTCGGCGGCTGGCCAACTTTGGCCCGTAGTCGTGGGGTCGATCCTATAGTCGTCGGACATGACGGTGGCGGGCCAATCTAGTCCCAGGGCCGTGGGGACGACCCTATAGTCGTCGGACATTTCGGCGGCGGGCCAACGTAGGCCCGGGGTCGTGGGGCCGACCCTATAGTCGTCGGACAAGTCGGCGGCGGGCCAACCTAGTCCCGGGGTCGTGGGGACGACCCTATAGTCGTCGGACAAGTCGGCGGCAGGGCAACTTTGGCCCGTGGTCGTGGGGACGACCCTATAGTCGCCGGACATGTCGGTGACTGGCCAACCTAGTCTCGTGGTCGTGGGGACGACCCCATAGTCGTAGAACACGTCGTCGGCGGGCCAACCTAGTCCCGGGGTCGTGGGGACGACCGTATAGTCGTCGGACATGACGGTGGCGGGCCAATCTAGTCCCGGTGTCGTGGGGACGACCCTATAGTCGTCGGACATGTCGGGGGCTGGCCAACATTGGCCCGGGACTTGGGGACGACCCTATAGTCGTCGGACATGTCGGTGACTGGCCAACCTAGTCCCGGGGTCGTGGAGACGACCCTATAGTCGTCGGACAAGCCGGCGGCGGGCCAACCTGGTCCCGGGGTCGTGGGGACGACCCTATAGTCGTCGGACATGACGGTGCCGGGGTAATCTAGCCCCGGGGTCGTGGGGACGACCCTTTAGACGTCGGACATGTCGGCGGCGGGCCAACCTAGTCCCGGGGTCGTGGGGACGATCCTATAGTCGTCGGACATGTCGGCGGCTGGCCAACTTTGGCCCGGGGCGTGGGGACGACTCTATAGTCGTCGGACATGACGGTGGCGGGCCAATCTAGTCCCGGGGTCGTGGGGACGACCCTATAGTCGTCGGACATGTCGGCGGCTAGCCAACTTTGGCCCGGGGCGTGGGGACGACCCTATAGTCGTCGGACATGTCGACGGCGGGCCAACCTAGACCCGGGGTCGTGGGGACGACCCTATAATCGTCGGACAAGTCGGCGGCGGGCCAACCTAGTCCCGGGGTCGTGGGGACGACCCTATAGTCGTCGGACATGTCGGCGGCTGGGCAACTTTGGCCAGTGGTCGTGGGGACGACCCTATAGTCGTCGGACATGTCGGCGGCGGGCCAACCTAGTCCCGGGATCGTGGGGACGACCCTATAGTCGTCGGACATGACGGTGGCGGGCCAATCTAGTCCCGGGTCGTGGGGACGACCCTATAGTCGCCGGACAAGTCGGCGGCGGGCCAACCTAGTCCCGGGGTCGTGGGGACGATCCTATAGTCGTCGGACATGTCTGCGGCGCGCCAACCTAGTCCCGTGGTCGTGGGGACGAACCTATAGTCGTCGGACATGACGGTGGCGGCCAATCTAGTCCCGGGGTCGAGGGGACGACCGTGTAGTCGTCGGACATGACGGGGGCGGGCCAATCTTGTCCCGGGGTCGTGGGGACGACCCTATAGTCGTCGGGCATGTCGGCGGCTGGCCAACGTATGCCCAGGGTCGTAGGGACGAACCTATAGTCGTCGGACATGACGGTGGCGGGCCAATCTAGTCCCGGGGTCGTGGGGACGACCCTATAGTCGTCGGACATGTCGGCGGCTGGCCAACCTAGAACCGGGGTCGTGGGGACGACCCTATAGACGTCGGACATGTCGGCGGCTAGCCAACTTTGGCCCGTGGTCGTGGGGACGACCCTATAGTCGTCGGACATGTCGGCGGCTGGCCAACCTAGACCCGGGGTGGTGGGGACGACCCTATAGTCGTCGGACAAGTCGGCGGCGGGCCAACCTAGTCCCGGGGTCGTGGGGGCGACCCTATAGACGGCGGACATGTCGGCGGCAGGCCAACATAGTCCCGGGGTCGTGGGGACGACCCTATAGTCGTCGGACAAGTCGGTGGCGGGCCAATCTAGTCCCGGGGCCGTGGGGACGACCGTATGGTCGTCGGACATGTCGGCGGCTGGCCAACTTTGGCCCGTAGTCGTGGGGTCGATCCTATAGTCGTCGGACATGACGGTGGCGGGCCAATCTAGTCCCAGGGCCGTGGGGACGACCCTATAGTCGTCGGACATTTCGGCGGCGGGCCAACGTAGGCCCGGGGTCGTGGGGCCGACCCTATAGTCGTCGGACAAGTCGGCGGCGGGCCAACCTAGTCCCGGGGTCGTGGAGACGACCCTATAGTCGTCGGACATGACGGTGGCGGGCCAATCTAGTCCCAGGGTCGTGGGGACGACCCTATAGTCGTCGGACATGTCGGCGGCGGGCCAATCTAGTCCTGGGGCCGTGGGGACGACCGTGTAGTCGTCGGACATGACGGTGGCGGGCCAATCTTGTCCCGGGGTCGTGGGGACGACCCTATAGTCGTCGGGCATGTCGGCGGCTGGCCAACGTATGCCCAGGGTCGTAGGGACGAACCTATAGTCGTCGGACATGACGGTGGCGGGCCAATCTAGTCCCGGGGTCGTGGGGACGACCCTATAGTCGTCGGACATGTCGGCGGCTGGCCAACCTAGAACCGGGGTCGTGGGGACGACCCTATAGACGTCGGACATGTCGGCGGCTAGCCAACTTTGGCCCGTGGTCGTGGGGACGACCCTATAGTCGTCGGACATGTCGGCGGCTGGCCAACCTAGACCCGGGGTGGTGGGGACGACCCTATAGTCGTCGGACAAGTCGGCGGCGGGCCAACCTAGTCCCGGGGTCGTGGGGGCGACCCTATAGACGGCGGACATGTCGGCGGCAGGCCAACATAGTCCCGGGGTCGTGGGGACGACCCTATAGTCGTCGGACAAGTCGGTGGCGGGCCAATCTAGTCCCGGGGCCGTGGGGACGACCGTATGGTCGTCGGACATGTCGGCGGCTGGCCAACTTTGGCCCGTAGTCGTGGGGTCGATCCTATAGTCGTCGGACATGACGGTGGCGGGCCAATCTAGTCCCAGGGCCGTGGGGACGACCCTATAGTCGTCGGACAAGTCGGCGGCGGGCCAACCTAGTCCCGGGGTCGTGGAGACGACCCTATAGTTGTCGGACATGTCGGCGGCTGGCCAACCTAGTCCCGGGGTTGTGGGGACGACCCTATACTCGTCGGATAAGTCGGCGGCGGGCCAACCTAGTCCCGGGGTCGTGGAGACGACCCTACAGTCGTCGGACATGCCGGTGACTGGCCAACCTAGTCCCGGGGTCGTGGAGACGACCCTATAGTCGTCGGACGTGACGGTGCCGGGGCAATCTAGCCCCGGGGTCGAGGGGACGACCCTATAGACGTCGGACATGTCGGCGGCTGGCCAACCTAGTCCCGGGGTGGTAGGGACGACCCTATAGTCGTCGGACAAGTCGGCGGCGGGCCAACCTAGTCCCGGGGTCGTGGGGACGACCCTATAGTCGTCGACCATGTCGGCGGCTGGCCAACCTAGTCCGGGGGTGGTAGGGACGACCCTATAGTCGTCGGACAAGCCGGCGGCGGGCCAACCTAGTCCCGGGGTCGTGGGGACGACCC